>CM042968.1:19714894-22114894 GCA_023678885.1 Pogostemon cablin
TGCAGGAATTGTGAACGGCCAGCGTCCTTCACAAATGTCCTCCGCCCACGGTTGTTGATTATTGCCGGATTTTCTCCAGCTGATATCACCGCCGCGAACCATTCGTTGCCACTAACTTGTTGAGATTTATATACTAACGGTCGTCGGAGTAAAGTGTATATGTTTTACTGAACAAGTGTATAATATTTTATTAATAAATGTATATTTATTAATTGATTTCCATAGTGTCCAGAATATCCTCTTTTAGTCATTGTTTGGTTATTATAAATCTTCCATATTCTTTGAGTGGTTGGACGACTTGCCTTATTCTTTGTTGAACAGGATTGGTGTATACTTTTCAAGTAGAAAGTATATAAGATTTTATTAATAAATGTATATTTTCAATTTATTAAGTACAACAAACAACATACAATCAAGAAAAAAGTCCATTATAAGTATAAAACGTATACACTTAATTACTAAATCTTATACAGTTGGTTATTTAACGAGATAATTTACACTTCCTCAATCTTCCTTGCCCAAAATTCATTTAAGTCTTCATTATGATAATCATTCTTCCTTTCAAAAACAAGTCCACATTTAAAAGATATTAAACTCTGAAATCGAATAAACAATTAAAACTTCTCATAGAATTCCAACTAATACATTTATTAAGAAAAACCTATACATTATCGAACTACATCTAATACAGTATAAAAATTTTCAGAATTGAATAATGTCAAATTTCAGCAATAATTAAATTCTTGAAACTTGAACATCATGACAAATCTGAACACAAGCAATGGAAATCAAAATAGTGCTGAGATCTGAACGTCGTCGATGTCTGGCCCAAACCTTGTGACCGATGGAGATCTTGAAAAATATGATAATCGTAACCTATAGAGATCTAAAAGGCCAATAAAAGGCCCAAACCTTGTGACCGATGGAGATATGAAAAATGTGATAATCGTAACCTATAGAGATCGAAAAGGCGAATAAAATATGAAGGTAGATCTGAAGCGATTGGAGGAGATCTCCGGCGAATCTGAGAGCGGTGGTGAAGTGGCGGTGCAAACATGAGAAAGCAGAAGAGAGGATGGTGGAACGGCTGGGTGGAGAGGTAGAGGATCGATGAGAGAGATGGTGAGATGAGAAAAATAGAGAGAAACGGTGGTGGTTGGCTGGTTGCAGAAAGACGTGAGAAAGAATGTGAGAAAATGCGTGAGGAAGAAAGGAAGAAAGAAAATGACGTCATCAATTGGGTTGTAGGGCTTTTATACCAGATCCATTTTCTAAATATGGGCATGTTATTAGTGTGCAATAGTGATACGGTAGATCGACTCAATTTAAAAAGTGTAAAATAATCTCATATGAGATGGTCTCACAAACACAAGACTTACCCTATTTTAATTGAGTTGATATTCGGTGCATCCTGGTGCAAGCGTGCACCCATGTATGTATAACTTTTTATTCAATATTGTATACATATTAATTTTTTAATAATTGTATATTTTTTTGTTATTCAATTTTTCATTAAAAAAACTAGCGTGAGTGTATAACTTTTTATTCAATATTGTACACATATTTCTTAATAATTACATACTTTTTTACACTCAATTTTTCATTAAAAAACTAACAAAAAAATGCATATATTTTTGTTCATAATTGTATACATTTCTTAAAATGGGTGCACTGTGTCCACGGATACACCACCGTTCACAAAAGAATTAGTCATTTTAATTACCCGTGGAGGTTGTGAAGAATTCGGTTGATAACCACCCGTGGGATATGCCGGTGATGGCTGAGTATAAGCCTGGTACTGAGCTGGAATATTATAAGAATTGGGAATCGAATACGGTGGCGGAGAGTGGTCGAACATGGCGGAAATGGAGGGAACTGCGGCGGAGCTATTTGGGTAATGGACGGATGCCAGATTGGAAGGGCATAGATAGTTTGGGTTAATAGGTGGGGGTGGACCGGATGGTCTTCCGTCGAAGGGCGCAAGTTTCGAGAGGGGTGAGCTGGTCGAAGAATTTTTTGCCGATGGATCCATGGTCGGATTAGCACCTAGCATATAAATTATCAAGTATATATATATATCACTAAAAAAATTATTTTTTAGCCATCGAATTTAGCAACGAAATTCAATCCGTTGGTAATTACCAATGGATTAGCAACAAAAATGACATTTTTATTTTAACAACGGAATGTTGCTAATTACCAACGGATTACCAAGTGAATCATTATATAAATTACCAACGGAATTATTAGCAACGGATTACCAATAGAATTGATTTTTCGTTGCAAAAATTTTACCAACCACCACTTTACCAACAAATTCCTTTGGTAAGCCAATTTAACAATGAAATTAAGATTTTTACCAATAGAATATTTCGTTGGTAAAAAATAGTTTTTTAGTGTATGATGCAAGAAATTAATTAGGACTAATTGAGCATGATCAATGTAATGGATATATATAGTACATAATACACGAAGAAATAATGGCATGTACGTGGTGGTGGTGTGATTTGTCACACACTTTGTATCGAAGTTATTATTTTTGATAAATTAATCTAAGGAGAGTGCGGCAAGATCGGTAACACCGCCCCTTTGTAATTTAAACTCCATATGAATACATATGTTTAAATAGAACAAGGAGAAGAGTTGTATTTCCATGCGGACACAGACTATATCTCCGTATTTCGGGGGCGCACGAGCTTTTGTCATATAAAAAAGTAGGGAAGAAACTCCTCATTGGGGTTGACATCTTTGACTTTGAGTACTATTTTAAGGAGGCACCAAAGCAACTCCTTACTGGGGATGACATTTTTCAGTACTATTTATAATTCCAATTTAGAAGTAAGAATTCATTTTATGTTAGTTTTTGTTTTGGATTATCAAAAATCTAACCTTACTCTTGTATACATTACTCCTAAGTTACACATTAATTTGATATAAAGTTAAAGTCTATTTTATTTAAATTCTCAAAATAAATACTCTCTTCATCCTATTAAAAGAGTTAACAGAGATGAAATATAGTATTTAAATGTGTAATGAGTTTAGAAATTTAATAATTTAATAATTTAATATATAATGGGTAGTTGTATTAGTGTTGTGTGTAGGCCCCATGAAAATAAAATAATTGATTTATGTGGGCCTCATGATCTACTAAAAAAGAAAATGTAACTCTTGTAGGGACGTCCTAATTAGTAAAATGTAACTTTTGTGGCGGGGTGCAGGGAGGGAGTACAGATTCACACTATTAACTATGTGTATATAATATTTATTAAATATGTATATATTATTTAATTTTAACTATAAGTATATAATATTAATTAAATATGTATATATTATTTAATTTTAATGAAATATATTTAATACTAATTGAGATATATTTAATAAAATTAGAAACGAATAGTTTCGATCTTTTAAAAATTTCCTCATTTTTTTATTTATATTATACTGAAGTAGACTAATATTTTAAAAATAGATTTACAATCTCTTTCCCATTCCAACACATATATACGAAAAGAAAGAAGGAAAAAATGATGAGCTCAAGGACAAAAACTAACACCTTCGATATTTTGTGATGCCCTGGATAAACACATGAATGACTGAAGAGAGGAAATGCTGACATCATTTCCAGGTCAAGGATTTTTTTTTTGTGTGTTTTTTTTTAATTATTTTTTTAAAAATAGGGTTACTATGTGGTATGTGTTAGAAGAACACTTAAAAAAAACTTTTTTTTGACCATTGAATTTAATCCTAGTATTAGCAACAAAAATTACAATTTTCTTTTACAAGAGAAAATGAAATTTAATCCGTTCTTTTACCAGAGAACGCCAACTGATTTATTTTAATGAAATAAAATCCGTTGTTATTTACCTACAAACAATATATTAACAACAAAATCATTATAAAAATTATCAACATAACAAAATTATTAACCAAGTATTACCAACAAAATTATTTATTAACGTAAAATTACCATTGGTGTAGAAATTTTGGGTATGAATAAATGAGAAATCTTAATTAATATTGTATATAATGGTATTTATATCTTAACAAATAAGTAGTCCATATTTTAGTCTTATAAACTGGAGTCCATTTTTATCATTGGGAGGGGATTGAGTTTTTTTGTTCAGCTAGAATGAATTATAGGATTTATTTGAGGAAAGAGAGTGGCGAAAGATGATAGATGATCCCAAAGAGGAGAAAGATGAGAGTTAATATTGGGGATGAATTTTGTTTCAAAGGATCCTTTTTCTTGATTTCAAGATTGCCAAAAAATTTGACCATGTATGATAACTCAAAAAAATCCACAAATGAAGCAGAACAAATCTTTCTACAAATATGTTGAATCTTAAAACAAATATGAAATTAAGGAAAATAACTCCAAAGCATCAATAATGATTTACGGCCGGGCTCATTAATATTGGGGTGGATAAACTCCGGGGTTGTGGTTAGGGTAGACACCGCCCGGGGGAGGATAGGCAGCGGCGGGGCCGGTGGGAGGATAGGCGGCGGCTGGGTTGGTCGGATTAGGTGCCGAATAATAAGGAAGTGCTTGGGTGGCTGGGTTGGTCGGAGGAGGTGCTGGGTAAGCTCCATAATTAGGTGGCGCTTGGGTGGCTGGAGTGCCGCCGTATCCAGCACCTGTACCGATCAGAATCAGATCACCACCATTAGCTTAATCAATATATTAAACATGGATTAATTAAATTGTGGGAGTTATAATTAATTACCTGACGTATAGGCTGGTGGTGGTTGAGAAAAATTCGGTTGAAAACCACCCGCCGGATTTGCCGGTGGTGGCTGAGCATAAGCGTTCGGCGCCTGGTAACTACCGGCGTTATACTGCGGCTGACCCGGATTATTATAAGTATTGGGAGTCGAATACGGCGGAAACGGTGGTGGCTGCACGGCGGAGCTGGTAGAGTAAGGGGCGGAAGTTTGCGGGAAAGTAGATGCCGGATTGGGAGGGTAGAGATAGTTTGTGTTAATTGGTGCGGATGCCGGCGGAAAGCCGGTCGGTGGTGGTGCAGATGACGGCGGAAATCCGGTCGGAGGAGTAGTGTCTGTCGGAAAAGGAGACGACGGTCCGCCGTTGTACGGTAAGAGCGTGGACAGAGTTGCACCGGGCGAAGTATACGCCTGACCCATCTGAGGATGTGGATTCATTGCTGGATTAGAACCTATAAAGAATAATTAATCACAATTAGAACTAATTAAGCATGATTAATAGAATGGATCCAACACTTTATATATAAATAAATATCAATCACTAAATAAGGTTTTCCGGTGGTACCGGCGGGAAGCGGTGGCTGGGGCTGGTTGCCGGAGTAAGAAACTGGAGCTCCCACCATGGCGTTAGATGAGATGAGATGAGATGAGATCAGTCAATATTCTGAAATCATCTCTCTTGTGTATATGTATATTACTTTATATAAGCATATTATATTAATTTAGTTGACTCTAGTAATTAAGTTGACTTTCAAAGCTGACTTAGAGTTAATTAAAGCGTGTGATGATAATGGGTAATTCTAGGTGATTTGGTGCATCTATACTCTATTGTTCGGAGGTGTAAAAGGATAAGTGGGTAGTCATTTATTTTAAATTTTTAAGGGTTAAGATCATTCACATGTATTGGTGCACCAAATGCACATCAATCGGTATAAAAAATATTACTATTGTTCAAAAATCTCATAAACATAGTATTTCCAAAATGAAAATAACAAATTTTCATATAAAAAAACATGACGTTTATGCGTATGAGTATGATAAATTTCACATAATTTTTTAAAAGAGAGAATAAATGGAGTAATTTTTTTTTTAAAGGTGAATAACTAATTATATTAATGCGAAAATTCCAAAATATGATGAGGTCAACTAAGTGAGTATTGAGACGCGCATTGAAAAATTCAAAGAGAAATTGTTATCTTGCCAACTTGTTCGTTGCATGTGAATTACAGTATGCAAAGAAGACTTTTTGTTTATATAGTACAATTATAGTACTCAATTAAGAATCAATGAATTCCAAATTATTAATATTAGACTCACTTTATAATTTTTTAAATTAATTACACTCTCATCCGTTAAAAGTGTACGTTTGTATTTTTTATTTTTCAACGTAAATTAAAAATAATAATATTTTAATGTAAAGTTGGTAGATGTATTAATGTGATGTGTGAATCTATAAAAAAAGAAGTAATTAATTTGTGTGGGTCATTTTTATGAAAAAGAAAAATGCACAATTTATATTGGTACAGATTAAAATGGCAAAACGCGTTTCAATTTGGAATGGCAACATGTAAGATACCCGTTTATTTTGGGGTATCCGTACCCGTATCCGATTAAAAAAAGTACTCATAGCCGTATCCGTCCCGTTTAAAAAAATTATTATGGTATCCGTACCCCTCCCATTACCGTTTATCAATACTTGCGGGTACCCGTACCCGTTTAATATTAATTTATTTCATATATATTTATATTTTTTTATTGTCTAAATAAGTATAATAATAAAAATTACATTATTATTAATTAAATATAAAATAAATATAATATAATCTGTATTATTTTAAATAAATATTTAATAAATATGATTAAATAAAACTCATAACTATTAATTAAATATATAAAATATCTTATCATATAAAAATTATCACTATTAGAAAAAAGGGCCTATCACTACATTAATCTTAATACATTTACTCCCTCCGTCCTACAATACCCTTCACACCCCATTTTTGGCAAAAAAAAAGGATAAATATATCCCCTATTTACCCATCAATTACAAAATTGCCATTTGTATTAACATCACTAATAATAATGTGTCGAGTGATTTGGGCCTATTAAGAAAACAATTAACATCACTATTCCACCTAATTTTGGCTAAGTTCATGTTTCATTTGCTATCTACCCATTTCACTCCTGTCTCTCGGCTTCTTCTCTCTGATGAAACCCTAACCCCTCTTCCTTCGCCGCTCCATTCTTCGAGCTGCAAGTCTCTCAAAGGCGAGACGAGCAACCCTAGCCCTTCTCCTGCTTCTACAATCCTTCAACCCAATCTTTTTCTTCTCCTGCAACCTTTTTCTTCTACTGCGTCAATCGTTGTCCCTCGAAGAACCCTAAACCTTCTTCGTTCGATTCATCCACTCTTCAACCAGACACTATTTCTGAGGTTGAAATAGTAGATCTAAGGTCGGGATCTGAGGATTTATGGAGCGAGATGTTGGCTGGGGTTGACTCCATGCCGTCGGTGGTTGAAGAAGACGAGATCGAAGCGGATGTCATCGGATCCACCTTCGACACGCTGGTTCCCGACTCCCTACCGAACCCAGGTTTAAACTCTCTTTTTTCACTAACATTAAGAACACACTTTTTAGGGTATTTGATTTTTTTAATCATAAATAGTGGACACTCAATTACGTACATTATGTTAGATTGCTTCCAATTTTGAAGAAATTGGCAGTAGTGAGTCATGAGGTTGAGAAAGTTTTTGTTGGTAAATTTATGTATTTTTATTGTATTAAATGCACTAATGCTTTACTCTTTCAGGTGCAAAATTTGGCAAGATATCAGGTCAGAGCCAGCGTTTGAATGTTGTTCCTATTATTACAATGCTTGGAGTAGTGTAAGCTCGACTGGTTGGCGCTGCAAAAGGCCATGCATTGTTCAAGATGAAATTGTTCATTCCCTCTTGCCCCTAAATGAAGAATCCCTTCATTATCAACAGTTCATCTACGAGATTATTTGTATCCTGCTGCCTGCATATCGGTATATCCCTAATTCATGTTTTATTTTAATTTCTGTAGCTTGGGATGCCATGTAAGGCTTGGTACGTGCTTTATGTGCTCTATTTGGCCCTGTGAGGTAGTTGATTGATGTTGAATGCACTTGAATTAGCCTTGTGAGGCACTGAATTTATTAAGCATGACTTTATTTGGCCCTGTGAGGCATCTATGTGGCCCTATGAGGCACTGAATGGCTGATAATACTCTATTTGCATTTTACTTGACCCTTTAAGGCATCTATATTGGCCTTGTGAGGCAGTGAATGACTTAATTGTTTATACGTATGACACATATGTTTAATTGGTCATGTGAGACATCTATATTGGCCCTGTGAGGCATTTGATGGCTGATAATGCTCTCTTTGGTTCTTACCTGAATCTTTGAGATATTTCCTTGTTGATGATGGGAAAATTTTGATCATAGTAGGAACTGTGAGGCACTAAATGTTTATATAAATGCTACATGTATTTAAATGGCCCTGTGAGACATCTATGTGATCCTTTGATGCATTTTGGTGGCTATTGATGCTCTCCTTGCTTGTTAGTTGGCACTGTGAGCCTTTGGTGGATAATAATACTTGTCTCTGTAATCTGTAGGTTTTAAATTAGCTCAATGACGAATTTATTCCGAGGGCTAAGACTTCAATGATGTGGTAGTCTATTTAGATCATGCAATATAAACCAAATCCAGTGATTAAGTTTATTGAGTCACCAATAGGTATATACAACCCCAATGACGATGTTATTCCGAGGGTAAAGTACCTCTCTTCATTGAACATGCTTAAAAAATCTTGTTATTGTCCTTGATATTAGGTGTTCAGTGTCACCATTAAGTTTCATACATATTTGGAGACATTTGATATTTTTTTATATTGTAACAGTCACCAATAGGTAAAAGAAGCCTTTTAGGAGATCATGCTCGGTGATGAAATATTTTCTGAGAGCATCTTGAACAAAAAGGCCATATGATTACTATATGATGATTGTTTACGACTTAAACAATACATAAACAACAAAAGGACAGTTTTTAGTTCAATTGTTTATGTTGTAAACAACAAAAAAGGGCCTATAAATTCCTACTGGTTGATTGTTTACGGCTAAAACAACACATAAACATCAAAAGGACATTGCACAGTCCCGTATTTATACTGTAAACAACAAAAAATGGTCAATTTTAGTGCTTAACAATTTATCTAAAGGTCATTTTCTATAAATGTTGTCATTTTCATATTAATTCACTTCATTGCTTGTATTTTCATTAATCTATGAACAAACAATTTAAGATTTCTCTAACTTCTTCAATTTAGAAGAAATATGTAATTTATTTTATGTAATGCAGCAATTTCTGTAATTTAATGGAAATGTAACAAATTTCTATAATTTCTAGTATAGTTGTAGCAAATTTATGTAATTTTATTGTAATGATGTAGAAAATCTGTAATTTTTGTGTAATTTTATTTTAATTTCTGCTGATTTTTGAAGTTACAGTTTTAAAAAAAAAAATTTCTGGAATTTATAATTTTTTTTATTTCTGGAAATTTTAATTTATTTTTCGGTAATTAGGGTTTGGATTAACTTTAATGATAAAGTTAATCCAAACTCAAAACCCTAATGTTGGGACAGTTTTACCCCTAAAAAAGTCAGTTGAAAAAGTCAAAAAGTAAATTTTCTTAAATAACGTGGAACAGTAAGTGTAAAGCGTCTTCCGGGACGGAGGGAGTATTTTGTAATGTATTTATAGCTATTATATTAATACATGAAGTTATCTAATACCTAATACTACAATATTACATATCTATTAATATATTATTTAATAAATGTATTAATATAACTCTATTAATACATTAATCATAATATCATAATAACTTTTTTTCAATAACTAATATTTTTATGTTTATAATAATTTATAATATATATTTTAAATGAAATTAATTTAAATAAAAATATATAAAATTCAGAATATAATAAAATAGACACATATATTTTTATTCAATATTATACAATAATAATAATAAATTATTTATAATTAAAATTAATTGAACTATATATGCGTTAAATTTTAACATATAAATCTTAAAATTATTTAAATAATTATAACATAATTAAAATAAAAAATATATTATTATAATGACAAATTTTTATTAAAATTAATTCATAAAAAATAAATTAATAATAATATAAATTCATAACTAATTTATGTATTTTTTTAATATATATTATAGGTTGATTTAAAAATTTTTATACTAATTAAAATAAATAGTATAGATAAAAAAATTAAAAACAACATAACTATTTTTTATTATCAGTAATAAAAGAATATAATGTATTATAGTAATCATAATCTTAAATATATTTAATTAATTTTAATCCTAATTAATTTTAATCCTAATTAATTAAATTATTAAAAATATTTAACTATTTAATTTAAAAGAATTAATAGCAAAGTGAAACTTCTGTATTTGTACAAAATTTGAAAAAATTTAACAAGTTTATATTTAGATCAACCGGATACAAGCCTACACTTTAAAGTCAAATTTCCCCATGTGTGCAACAAAATAATTTATTTATTTTAAAATTAATTAATCTAATTATTTTTTAGTTTAAAAGTGTATATAATATATATTAAATTTTATAAATAAATATATATATATATATATATATATATATATATATATATATATATATATATATATAATCGGGGTACCCACGGATATTTGAAGCATTACTCGTACTCGTTCCAAACCTTAATGGTATTTTTTACAACTATCCGTACCTGTCCCAAACCCGTTTACAACTACTCGTATCCTACTCATTAGCGTTCGGATAGATCGGGTATCAGGAAATACACGTCCCATTGCCATCCCTAGTTTCATTATTAAAGATGTAGTATCATTTTTCTTTAAAAATGTTGTCACTTACTATTATTTATATATTATAAATTGTTCATGATATAACTCAATGCACCGTTATTACTTTTTATTAAAGATGTTATAATTTAAAAAGAAAATGCTTTCCTTTATACTGTAAATGGTTCATGAAAACACTTTGCAGCACCGTTATCACTTTTTATCGATTAAACATTACTCCCTCAATTCCAAGTTAAATTTCACACCTAACGCATATAACATACTTTATAATTTATTTATCACAAACACTTGTGTAAATCGGGTTCACGGTGTAAACTATGTGTTCTCCCTTTCAATCCTATATAACCTATGTATTGCTAGGGTTTTAAATAAAGGGGGACCACAAGTTTACATGAGTTTATGATTTAAACTCGGTTTACAAGAAACTAATTTATTTATAATCTGAAACTCAAAAGTTAATAAAGTTGGTTAAAAACAACTATTCTTAAACTTCTTATTTACAGTAGTAATGAAAAATAATATGGAATGGAGGGAGTACTTTTTATCATAAAGAATATCACATTTTATCCGTCTCATCCATTTTTTATTAGACAAAGTTTCTTGTGAGACGCTAATTAGGTGAGACGGTTTGTGAGACGTGTTAAAAATTGTTTATTATTTAGATAAAGTATGTTTAATAGTTGTTAAAATATGTTTTCTAAAGTATGTTAAGATTATGCATTAAAGTATGATTTTAATGTGTTATAATTTAATTTATTATTAACATAATTTAACTGCAAATAAGAATATTTTATCTATATAATAAACATATTTTAGTGATGGATCGACTCATCTCACAAAAGAGTGTGCCTTTCTATTATTATTAATTTATTATATTTTTAATTTTTAAATATAGATACCGACTTAACTTAATTAAATGTGCACCAAGTTCCCACTACTTGCAATATTGTCAGGTTAATCAACTCATTCAGAGCTGCATTTTTGGACTACTTTACATAAGAGTTTAACCCTTAATTACACAACATATCATACTCCACTACATATAATTACAAACCCAAAATCCTCACCTACATATATACTTTGGTACATTCATTCAAGAATGCAGACGACCATCATGTCGCATATTTTTGTAGGACATCCCATGGTTGGCACATAAAGCCTCGCGTAGCTGATTATACCTCCGGACGTCGAAGTTGTGAGCATTCATAAGCTTTTGCTGCTTAAGTTGGAACCTCGTACGGAAGTAGCCTTCAAAAGAGGGCTCGTTTGATGTTCTCAAGAAGAAGGCATAGGCTAATGCAAAGTGCAGTGATGTAACGAAGAAGCATATGGGCTCCATCACGTCCCAACTCAGCTCCCAAAATGTTAGCCTCATAAAGCCCAATGTTTGCACCACTATGAAGCCCAGCCCACAATACAGCTCACCACGGACCATGGATCGGGCCTTTTCGTCAATATGGGCTTTCTGGATTTCCAAACTGTCCAGCTCCTTTCTTCTTGGGTCGTTTGGCATTTCTGTTAGTTCTGAAATCACTCCTTCCATTGATTTAGCCACCTGTGGTGTGGACCATTCTATTTAGTTCCATTGTACATGCTATGCTACCATAATTAATTTTATTTTTAAATTATATAATGACTCCTTTCACTACAAAAAAAAAATTGCTTTTTACCAATGGAATATTATTCAGTTGGTAAAAGTCTTAATTCCATTGTTAAATTGACTTATTAACGGATTAACAATGGAATCCGTTGGTAAAATTTCATTGGTAAAGTGATGATTGGTAATTTTTTAGCAACGAAAAATCAATTCCGTTGGTAAATAATTTCGTTGGTAATCCGGTGCTAATAATTCCGTTGGTAATTTATATAATGATTCCATTGGTACTCCGTTGGTATTTACCAACGGATTGAATTCCGTTGCTAAAATAAAGAATAAATCAATTGATATTCCGTTGCTAAAACAAAAATGTCATTTTTATTGCTAATCCATTGGTCATTAACAACGGATAAATTTGGTTGCTACTATATATATATATATATATATATAAAAGTGTTTGTTCTTTATAATAAAGAAATGTACACCTTATTAGTCATGAGACCATTTCTCAACGTGTAATACTTACTCTCTTCATCTATTTTATATATATGGACTTATTTTCTTTTTAAAATATCTTAGATATATAGTCTATCATTTAGCTCTATTGAGATATTTACTAATGCATTTTAAAATAATAAATTATAATACTCCTAAAAACTCTTACCAAGAAATTCAAATAATTTTTTCTTTCTATAAACCTGTCAGGAAGTAAATAAATTTTTTTCTAAAGCTGAACAATATTAAAATCACTCGAGAAATAATGTTCTCACTCCACTTTAAAAGATCTCTTTGCTTTTTTATGTTAGGAGTATATTATTTAATGTGTCGGTAGTTGTATTAGTGAGTGTGTGAGTTTTATATTTTAATTGTACTATTGTATATATGTGTGGGGTCCAATATGTGAAAAAAGAAAATGAAAATTTTTAGGACGAACTATCACAATAGAAAAAAAATGAGTGTATGGACGAAGTAGTAAATATTGCTTAATGGATTAGAAAAAAGAAAAAGAAAAGAAAGAAAAAAAAGGAGTGTACTGAAAGATGTTAAAAATTGATTCTTTAAACAAATGCTCCCTATTTAATGTGTGTATTCTTTAAAATTTAAAAGAATATTATCTTAGAAGTGTTCTTAGTGCGCTCTTAGTCCTAAAATTCTTAGGATTTCTGATTATGTAATAATATATCGAGTTGTCAAAAGATGCTGACTCATTAATAAATTTATTCACATATATTGTGAGTTTGCATTTCATCAACTCATATAAGCCTTCCCCACATCAGTTTGCAACTTGCACCGCTCTTGTAAATAGATTAAAAGAAAATATTAATTCATTTAATTTTATTAACTTCCAAGATAATTGTAAAAATCTTAAATAATAAATAAAGTGTAAAATATATTATGTGTGTTGAAAGTGAATGGTAAAATTAAAATTTACATATATTTTGTGATTGTGGATTGTGATAATATATATATTTTATGATGCAAGTTATTGTAAGTGAAACATAATTAAAAGAAAAATGTGAAGAAAAATGATAATTTTTTTTCTTTCTTTCTTTTTTAAAAGAAAACTATTATTAGAACTCCTTAAAATACTACTTACAATTTGTAATAGCTTCCTCCATCATCATAGATTAAAAATTCTATAAAATAATACTCTGGATAATTTTGGGATAATATAATATTTTAGTTAATATTTTGGAGTATATAATTACTCTTTTTTTTTTTATAGAATGTGGAATGTGACAATTTAAGTGGAGAAGTTAAATAGCATAAGAAAAAAATTGGAAATGTAATATATACCTGATCTGGGCGCAGGAAAACGATGCCACCTAAAACGATGACGTATCCAGATTGATCCAGCAGCTTTGCAAACTCCAGACCCATTCGGGTGTTCCCACAGGCGTCGCCGCAGATCCTTTCAAACTGTCCGTACGGAATGGCGGTCGCCGGAATATTCCTCAACTTCTCTCGAATCTGCTTCATCTTCACCAACTTAAGCACCCTCTTGGCATCAGCTGGCCCAATCCCGAACACCTCGGGGTGGGGCCCGCTGATGGAGTTGACTTTCTCCTTCAACTTCTTGCCGACAGGGAGTGGGATGAAGGAGTAGTTGCTCATGCGGGCCCGCCCCGGCATAGATTCAGTGTGGCGGGGCGGCGGAGGCGGTGGAGTAGTGTTGATGGGAGATGGATTGGTGGCGGAGAGGAGGCGGAGTATCCTTCGGAGTGCCATTTGAAGAATCTATGATGGTGGAATGATATATTCTGTGAGTATAGATATATATATAGCGCTCCAAGGTTGGAGGAGGAGAGAGGAAATTAAGGTGGCATCTATATATCATAGGACCGCACAAGTTATGTGTGCTTATTTTTCACAATTTATCCATTTCTTAAATAAAGTGAATCATGCTTTGCAACTTGAATTCCCTAATTCAACATTTCGTTTTATCGGTGTTTTATAATATAAAAAATACTATACTCTACGAATAATCATTAAATCCTTGAAGTATGTGTTGAATTTTGAACACTAACTATGATACATAATAAGTATTTAATTTATGAAAAAAAGGTGAAACATTATTGTAAAATAGGTGATCCCATTTGTGACATTTGAGGATTAAAAATCATTTCTCTTACATAAGTTTGACACGTACTCCTTCTGTACTGTTAAAAAAATTACGTTTATTTTTCTACGGAATTTAAAAATATAATCTTATCTTAATATATGTGCATTAAGGTGAGAGATTTAATATTTTAATATATAATGGATAGTTGTATTGATGTAGTGTTGTGAGCCCATGGAGATATTTAAATATTTTTGGTGAGTCACATTTACTATAAAATGAAAGAGTGTATATTGGGTGCATCGGGTGCAATCATATGTATATAAATTTTTATTCTATTTTGTATACAAATTATTCTATTTTGTATATGTGTTTCGTAATAATTGTATACTTTTTTCACATTAAGTTTTTCATTAAAAAACTAGCATATATATACTACTAGAAAAATGGGCTTTAATGACATTCATATGTGTAGTATAAGGATTATTAATAATACATTTTACCTATTAATACATTTTTATAAAGTGTCTTCTATTCTAATGTATTATTAGGTCATGAACTATTAATACTTTTTTTATTGTCATTATACATTAATTTAGACTACACTTATTATTTAAATATTAATTTAATAATAATAATAACTAAAACATAAATAGATTGATTAATTTAAAATTAATAATTGAAAAATAAATAATTTTTTTGTTACTCACAGGATTCGAACGTAAGATGAAGGACGAATTTAACTTTGCATGCATGCTCGTGACCAATTGATCTGAAATTAAACTTATCCAATTGATCTGAAATTAAACTTATCAATTTTTTTGTAAATTTTGTACATATACAAAAGTTTTCACTTTGATATTATTTTTATTTTTAATTTAATACAGTCAAATATTTTAATAATTTAATTAATTAAGACTGAAATTAATTAATTATATTTAAGATTATGATTATTGTTATACGTTATACTATTTTTTTACTCCTAATAATAAAAACTAGTTCTGTTGTTATTAATTTATTACCTTTACAATTTAAATTGGTTTTAACTAATATAATAAATTTTAAATCAACATATAATATATAATGAAAATATATAAAAATTAGTTATGAATTTATTTATTTTTTATGTATTAATTTTAACAAAAAATTCTGTAATTATAATAATGTATATACTTAATTTAATTATTTTATAATTATTTTATAAATATTTAAATAATTTTTAAGATTTATATGATCGATTTTCAACTTAATACATTTATTAAATAATGTATTAATAGCTATATAATAGTGAAAAAAAAGGTTATTATGACATTATGATAAATGTATTAATAGAGTTATATTAATACATTTATTAAATAATGTATTAATAGATATATGATAGTGTAGTATTAGGTATTTGATAACTTCATGTATTAATAGAATAGCTATTTAAATAATTTTTAAGATTTATATGATCGATTTTCAACTTAATACATTTATTAAATAATGTATTAATAGCTATATAATAGTGAAAAAAAAGGTTATTATGACATGATAAATGTATTAATAGAGTTATATTAATACATTTATTAAATAATGTATTAATAGATATATGATAGTGTAGTATTAGGTATTTGATAACTTCATGTATTAATAGAATAGCTATAAATACATTTCAAAATAAATGTATTAAGATTAGTGTAGTAATAGGCATTTTTCTAGTAGTGATATGTGTATAACTTTTTATTCAATAGTGTATACATGTTTTTTAATAATTGTATATTTTTTTACACTCAATTTTTCATTAAAAAATTAACAATTAAATTGTATACATTTTTACTCATAATTGTATATGTTTTTGTTTATATTTGTATATGAGTGCACTTTATAATTAGTCAAAGTGAAATATAAATATTTTTATGAGATGCTTAAAATAAAAATACGTAAACATTATTCTAAGACGGAGGGAATATAACTTTTAGATTGAGGCTTGCGTGCGCTCGGGGACGCACTGTACGACTTTAGAATTTAGTATTATTGGTAAGGGTACATTATTTTGTTCTAAAATATATACACTTTAATTTTTATTAAAAAAGATAAATTTTGAGTATTTGTTTCACTATATTTTTCTGGAGTTAGTTGGAATAACGATGCAATAGAGTGTGTGTATAAAATTAGAGTATAAGGTGAATTGAATTTTTATTTATTTATTTATTTATTTTTTGCGCACTTGCATTTATGAGGTGAAACAATTTATTTTATTTAAAGTTATCGTTCTTTATGACATGGGGGACAGATTAATAAGTCAAAGGCATTAAAACCTCGAGTAAATAATGAAAATTTTAAAAAATGATTATCAAAAGTGAGAAATTTGACCTTAAAGTACTATACCCAATCCAATAGAAAAAGGCAAAGTATTAGTTTTATGTAGTATATTTAATCGAGAAAAAAAAAAAAGAACTCAAACGAATTTATCAACGAAGTTTAGTAATTGCCAATAATTTTTTTATTTTTTTAAGCTTCGGAATGTCAATAAGTTTATAATGTAGGAAAAAAATTTGTTGTTATTTACCCATTAATTACCAATTAGAATCATTATATAAAGAGTGCAGTTATTTACACCCCTTATATATTACTAAAAGTATTACATTCGTTAAATAAACCCCACTAATTAATAAAAAAAGATAAAATATTTACTATATATACCTCATTTATACAATTATACTCTTTTGAATTAAATTATTTAATCTTAAATTCATCTATTAATATTCCAACAGTATCAATCATCGGTGATAGGCAAAGACGGTGGGATTTTCCGGCATGTCTCGACGGTGGTAATTCAGATGATGCTCGGGCGGCGTTATTAGTAGTAATCTTTGATCTAATTAGTTATTAAAATTTGTAATTATCGACATTGAATTCAATTGTAATACCTACTTTCGCATAGTTGGGTACAAGTGTGTGGCTGCGACGTGAATTTAATATTAAATTATTTTATTGTATAATTTTTATTTACCATTTTACTTCAATATATATCCTACCCCATGTAGTTCATAAAATGTCCAAAAGTATAATTATAATTATTATTTTAAGTCTCTAAATAGGAGAGCGTACGTAAATTTATTTCACATGGGATAAGGGCGCACTAGAAAAAATTTTCGACATACGAATTTGTATGTAAATTAAATGTTATTTCAATTATTGTGCTTATAGATTAATATTTGTTTTTATTATTTAGAAAAGATTTTATTATTTTTATTATTTTAAATTAATTTTCAAAGTAATAAGCTCAAAATATATCAGACTAATTAACTCATTCCAATATTGTTTAATTTTTGGATTATTATTTTCTCATGTCTATTAGAGAAGCATTCAATAACACGTTTTACAATCAAGTTCGAACATGTTTAATGCATATTGGTCTTAAAGGAACATGATACACATTAGACTAACTCATCCAGTATTATTTTACTTTTGCTTGATTAATGTTTCTTATGTCTCTTAGAGATATATTCAATAACACGTTTTTCAAGCAAGGTGTTAAGTATAGTTTAATGTACATTAGTCTTAAAGGAACATAATATACATAAGGCTAACTATTACTTGAACTAGGGAAAAGACTTCTGTGAGACCGTTTCATGTAAACCCTTACATGAGACGGGCGAAAAGTGATAATTTCTATAACGAAAAGTGATAATGAATTAATGAAAAGTGATAATGCAATTTCATGAACAAATTATAACGTAAATGAAAAGTGATAACCTTTTATAGCGAAAGTGATAATATTTTATAACGAAAGTGATAACTATTTTAAAAAATGTAAATGGTCTCACGTGAGACGGTCTCACGTAAGAGCTACTGTTGAATGAGTTGATATTCGTCCACTCAATGATATAAATTTAAATATATGCATCTAATCTTTTGTAATAAATTGCATTAATTTTACATGTGTTTTTAAATAAATGCGTTTTTTAGGTAAAATCTGCTTATGCTTTGGAATAGCTACTATTGTTATACTGTCTTAAAAACTTATATACTTTTTTTATTTATTTAA
Source organism: Pogostemon cablin (assembly GCA_023678885.1). NCBI lineage: Eukaryota > Viridiplantae > Streptophyta > Magnoliopsida > Lamiales > Lamiaceae > Pogostemon > Pogostemon cablin. The sequence goes on from CM042968.1 coordinate 19,733,723, forward strand.
TTTTTAATATTTTTAGTCAAACATTAATATACTTTTCATATTACAATCGATATTTTTAATGAGGAAATAATTTTTTTATTAATTAAAGTGTATAACCTTTAATATGAATGTTATTTTATTTGCACCGAGTGCATAAGAGATCAATTCCACTTTTTATATATTGTACCATTAATTTAGAATTAAAAACTATTTTTTAATAAGTCCTATTTATTTTTATAAAAACTGCATTAGTTTTAATTATTAACAAAATTGTGTTCGTTTTAGTCACTAATGTAAACATAATTTACTAAGGAATTATTGTATACGAAATAAATTGTTTGAGTGCAAGTATACTAGCTTAGTCATGTATTAATTTTATCTATTTTAATTTTTCTTGGATTAATATTTTCTTATGTATTTTGAGATATACTCTTACTCATAATTTCAATTTCACACTTTTCATCAATTTTAACTCTTTTATATATAAAAAATAAACTCAAATTCTATCCCTACAACACACTTTAATTTAAAATATTATTTTATTTTTTTCACGTAATTTATTTTACAATTTATTTATTAATAAAAATTAAATTACTCTTTTAAAAAAGGTGTTTAATGTGAAATTCATGTAGAACGGATAGTATATTTAATTACACAGTTTTCACAAAAAGCTCTTTTATTATTCCATATTCGTCTTAAAAAGGACAGACTGGTATCAAATCAGTTTGAAGTTAAATAGGGTTTAAAACCAAAAAGGTCTCATACGTTTTTACTTTTTTGGAAATAGTCCAAAAAACTTAATTTCTCCGAATTAGTCCCACAGCTTTTAAAATCTCACCGAAATGGACCTTTTTACACAAAATTGTCCAAATAGGCTAATGCCAAATCAAGTTTTAACAACACTTTTTCAGCAACACCCCTTTTACAACACAACTCATGTACCTTATATTTTATACTCAATTTTTATCGTGCTCATATGTTTCAAAATGGTATCAGAGCCCTAGGTTCATTTATTTATGAATGGAAAAATTATCATAAACTTATATCACTTAACGAGAGGAGAGTTTCAAAGAGATATGGATTCGAACGAAAGTTCGACATCCGAGAGTGACAGGACTATCATCCCTGTTCCAAGCTGGAGCAACAGGGACTTCTGGCCTATCAACTACGATGAGACAAGTAGTTCTATACAACAATATTATTGTGTATTGTACGTAGAGAAAGAATACGAGAACGCCGATCGATTTTGGGATAACCTCGAAGGTGTAGAGTAGTGGAAGCCCGTGCTAACCACACCAAAGAAGAATCTCTGGAGGAACTACGCCAGATGCAGATAAGGTACTCGAAAGAGGTACCAAGAAACATCGTGAAAATCTGATGTTTCACCGAAATCCATGGACGAATCCCCAAACAAGAGCAATGGAGGAGACGACCAAACCAAGGTCCAAGAGAGATCTGCAAGCCCTACTACTTCTCACACTGGACGAAATGACAGTGGAAGGAAATCGAGGCAGATAACTCTAAGATGAACCAAGATCTTAGAGAATTGTAGAACACGGTGAGATTCTTTGGAGAATATTGCCAAAGCATGTCCAAGACAATGTCCGAGATCAGCCTTAAGATGGATAAGGTGAAGAAATTGCAGAACAAGCAACTCGACCTCATCATAAAGTTGACAGAACAAGTAAAATCCCTGGAAACTAAGGTGACAGGAAGAAGGTCAGGAGGAAGGTTACCACTAACCTTCGGAACAGAACCCCTTTTACACCAAAAGGGGAAAACGACAGAGGTCATAAGGCCAAAGTCGGAAAGCGAGAAAATGATTGCTATCTTTCGAGAAAATCCACATCCTCAGATGGCAAGAGCAAATCTTGAAGATCTACAAGATCTATATGAGTCCTTCCAAGGACTATCAATTGTAGATCTAAAGATGAACGTTGGAGAGGCATCTAGTTCCCAACAACAGTCCTAGGCAGATCAGACCCAACATGATCGGAGCCAAGATGAAGGAACCTCTGGATCACACGGAGTCCATGGGGCAAGACTATGAGATACATTCCAACAACTAGGAAACTTCAAATGAAGGTCATAGGAATGTCAACAGGAGCAAGCCGAGTTCGAGGATCTAATATACACAACACCCCATATGGCCGATCTCACCTTGAACCGATAAATCCATACGGGTTGATTTTAAACCTTGACACTCTAGACTTTAAGAATAGAGAAGCCTTGATCGATAAATGGACAAATGCCATGAAGATCACAGGTGGCGCATTGGAACTGGACAAAGAAGGGTTCACAAGATTTCTTACTATGAGCCTGGAAGGATCAGTAAAATGCGCCTGGGAGGAGCTCTCAGATGAAGTCAAAAAGGAGGTTATGGAAGGTGAAGATCTAGGCAATATTGTCGATCGAATGGCCAAGATCTTCAAGATCCATTTCATCGGAGTAGGATACTTCGAAGGAATAGAGGAAGAAAAGAAGAAGAAGTATAGGAATGCCCTATACAGCCTAGAACTACTTGACATTTGTTATGTAAATGAGTACATCAAACTCTTCACAGAGTATAGATGGAAATCTAAGGTCAAAGTGAAAGAAGTATTCCACCTATTCTTTGCCAAGATCCCGAGCCCATGGAGAGAAATGCTGATCAAAGAGTATGAACCATGCGAGCTGGATTCGATAGCAAGGAGAATGTCCTTCCTTAAAGCCAAGATTGCAGAGTAGTGTCATCAAGCGGCGCTACACAAGAACTACAAGAGATTAAGGGAAATCAACAAGACAGTCCCCTTATGTTGCGAAAGCAATGATCTTCCAACTATCATTGGAAGAAACCCAAAGAAGCAGAAAATGATGAAGAAAAATCATCCTTACAATCAAATGAGCGGAGGATGGAGATCCAGAAGACCAAGATCATTTTGGTCTAAACAGAAGGCCCGAAGCTATAAATCAGGGCAAAGATCTGGACCATCAAGATGGAGTTCAAGAAGCCAAGCCTTATCCTCATGGTCAAACCAGAGGAGCATAGGAAGAAATCCCACAAGAAAGATGTTCCGAAGAGCGACCACATAAATCAATGAAAGATTCAAGGATTGCAACTGCTACACATGTGGAACAAGAGGGCATATCTCACCAGATTGCCCGAAAAACTAGAAAAAGGGAGTACGACAGTTCGAGACAACTCCAGAAATAGAGAAAGCAGTTTACTTCCAAGACTTAGTACATGTATATCAGTTTGAAGATATACCCTCGGACGAGAGCATCTATGAAGAAGAATTCTTTAGTTAAGACGAATCTACTGAAGATGAGTCAGAGTGAAGAGGAAATCTTCAGGAAAGAGATGCAAGAAGATATGTCTGGATTCTTTTTCCAGACATCTATTTCTCATAAAACCCTTATGAGAATCATGAAGGAGGATCCAATGCTCAGTCTATACGATGGATTCACTGTGGGGAAATTGGAAAAAATCTTTCCAAGCTTCAAAAAGAGGAAACACAACATCATATACAAAGTAACCGAAGGGGAGATTGCCATATGGAGCTCACAGGAAATATGATGGAAATGCAACTGGTTTCTTATGAAGAAATCAAGAAGGAACTAAGTAGACTCCCGGAGAGGATGACCAAGACTATATCTTGGGTACATATCGGAGCTATTCGGATTCTTATCAAAGCTACATTCAAAGAAAGAATTGATACTCCAATCGATATTGCTGTCTTTGATAAGAGAATCAAGAACACAAGAGAAGCATACCTAGGAGGACTCTCGGGAAATCTGTACGCAGAAAAAGTAGCATCCACATTTATCCAATGATCGCGTACAATCTGACAGACCGAGATTTTAACAGGGCACTTACCCTTCATCAAGATTTCAAAAACAAAAACTTGATGAAGGAAGGGAAAATGCCTTACTCTATCACATACAGTATCTCGTATGCCCTCTCTAACAATCATCTTTCAGATCTATCCCAAATGAAGGAGTACATCGAGATACTTGAAGTGTTCGAGAAATTTGCATGTGCAACTAGGCCAAAGATAATGGAGCTATCACCAATTCACGATATGGATTTGCGGATCAGGGACAAGCTGGTCTGGAGTAGACAAAACAGACTCAGATTCGAAAAAGGAGGATTTCTTTCCAAGAAGATAGAATGACCAGCGAGAAATGAGGAAAGAAACCAATCGTGTAGGTAATCCAGGAACCGAAAAAGTTCACAACTAAAGGTGAACTAAAATGCCCAGAAGGATGGAGAGGAGTCGAAGTAATATTCGATATCACTAAAAAGGAAAACTTTACTCCTTGTGATGTCTTGTATTATCTCCAACAACCAACAACTGTGAGATACCAAGGGCAGCTCAAACTCGGCGATCTAGAGTTGATAATCAAAAGAGTTGCAGGAAGATTTCCAGAACAACTAGTACTAGGATTGGAGTTTCTCGAGGATCATAAACCTTGGGAAAGACTATAAGATGGAATGGAGTTTACAGTTAAGGGAAAAAGATACAAAGTCTACTAGTAGAGGCTTGCAGTTTTAGGATTTGATCCACCCATGGCCACAAGTCCATTTTCGATATATATCACCGTAGGAATGATATATAAAAAGCATCGTGCAGAATACTTTGCGGCATATATTGATTCAGGAGCCGGCATCTGCACAGCAAAGGAAGGAGTCTTCCCGGAAGGCTCAGGTGAAGAACTGCCAACAGTTCTCGGAAAAGATTTCTCGTAAAGGGTGCTAATCCTTAACAGAGGAATCAAGCAGGCGGAAATCATGATCGGAGGAGCAGATCGTACCCCGTTGTACAAAATGAAAACTCCACCGATATATTTCCACGACACCGGAACAGATATTCTGTTAGTAAACAATTTCCTACAGACATTCAAGCATTTTACCCAAGAAAACGCAACGAGGAGGCTTATTTTCACAACCCTTTATGAACATAAGATCATCGCACCAAGACTGCGTAATACGTTTCAAAGAAAAATGCCAATCAAATTTCGCAGCAAGCGTGGTGATGAAGGAAAACTTAGCCATCCAAAGATGAATGATCGTAGGAAGTATGGCGAAGCAGTTTTTCAGATGAGAACCGAGACAAGAGAAGGATGGAAAATGGAGAAACTAAAAGAAGATACAATCCACCTTCTCAAAGCAAGCTTGGGAGAGAATCTACAGAGAGACGTCACAATCAAAGAACAAACATCTTTGGAGGACGTCAAATAGAAGATACAGAGGAACTTCAATGAAGATCCTCTAACTTGGTGGGACAAGAACGAGCTCAAAGCCTCACTCAAAATAAAAGAAGGAAAGGAGCATGAGTTCGTGAGATACAAGCCTATCCTAATGAATCTAGAAGATCGGAAGGATATGCAGCAAATACTTAAGGAACATCTAGACCTTAAGTTGATATCTCCAAGAGTATCACCATACAATAGTCCAGGACTTTTGGTTCGAAATTATGGAGAAGTCAAACGGGAAAAGTCGAGACTTGTGATCAACTACAAAGGGATCAACAACATCTTGAAGTTCGATGGATACTATATAACAAGTAGGGAACACTTGATCAACTGTATCAAGAATGTCAAGGTATTCTCAAAGTTTGATTGCAAATATGAGTTTTACCAGATTATGATGGAAGAATGAAGCAGGAAGTTCACAGCCTTCTCCACACCACAAGGACATTATATCTGGAATGTTATGCCTATGGGTTTGGCGAACGCACCCCAGATATACCAAAGGAAGATGAATAATCTTTTCAAAGATTATTTCTCATTCATGTTTGTCTATGTGGATGACATCCTTATAGCCTCAAAGAACATGAAGGAACATTTGGCACATCTGGAAATATTTTCAGAAGTATGCCACAAGGAAGAATTGGTGCTTTCTGAAAAGAAAGCAGTAATAGCAACAAGGCAGATCGAGTTTCTTGGAGTAGAAATCGACGAATCTAAAATTGTTCTACAACCACATATTGTAGAAAATGTCCAAGGATTTTCCGAGGATTTCAAAGATAAGAAACAACTCCAAAGTTTCTTAGGAGTTGTTAACTTTTCCGGAATGTTCATCAACAATCTGACGCAATAAAGGAAGGTGTTCAGTCCTTTGTTGAAAAAGGATGCTGAATTCAAATGGGATGATACACACCGAACAATGGTTAAACAACTAAAGGAGGTTTGCAAAAAGCTTTCCAAATTAGCCATTCCTAATGACGAGGATGATCTGGTACTATATAAAGATGCCAGTGATCATTGGTGGGCAGCGGTTCTTACAAAGTCCATAACAGAAGCAGAAATGTCATGCAGATACTGTAGCGGGCTCTTTATGAAGAACGAAGTAAATGGATGGCACATCAATAGAAAGGAGTACTTTGCAGTTTGGAAGGCGTTCAAGAAATGGCCGCTATTTCTCCTCGCGAAGAAATTCATCCTTAAGATTCATAATACAAGCGTCAAAGCCTTTTTGAAAAATAAAATCGAATCTAAACCAGAAAAGGCTAGACTACTAAGATGGCAAGCAGAATGCCAATATTATGATTTTAATATTATCATTATTAAATTTGTTGATAATGTTTTGGCAGATTTCCTGATGAGAGATGGAAGGAGCTAAGATAGACTCCATCTTGACTGTATCAAGACACCTGATGGACAACCTTGAGTTGCTCCAAAGGGAATTCGAGAATCTGGCACTCAATGCAAGGCGTGCCGGAAGAATCAGGATAGTGATCAGACCAAAGTGTCTAATCGCATACGAGACTGCATTCAAAACGGCGCAGGTCTATTTGAAGAAAAACAAGAGCCACTCCTCCGGGCTATTGATAGCAATTGCAATCGACAAAAGGAGAGTAGTCGAGAATGGGGCTCTAAACCCGGAGCAAGGGATTCAAGTACCCTTAGAACAAGTCCTAGTCTGGAACCTCCAAAAGAGGAATCGGTCCAAGGAAAAATCAAAGACCTGGAGTCACATCTAGAGTCGACGAATCAACCCAGCACCTTTGGGGTTAAAGAGGGAGAGATCAACCTTAGACCTATGACATGCACTGCTAAGGTTGATATTAACTTAGCTGATTTCTCTTATTGGCAGGAATATCAGGCCTGCTGGGAGAAATTGATCACCAGACAAGGAATTCGACCGGATAAATGCCGGGTGGATATATCGGGAGAATATCCCCGAGTTTGGATGCGAGAAGGCTCAAATACAATGGATGTAAAGTTGTGGTATGACTTTGGGGTACTAGCCTCGATCTGTACTGTTGCACCAGGTTTCCCAGAACTTACAAAACTTCCAGATTGGCTCGGAGAAAAGGTTTTCAAAGCATGAGAAAATAACTTAACTCTATCTAGGGGCGATGTATTAGAGTTGTACTTCATCAGTGCGGCCCCAGAACCAGTCGGGAAAGGCAACCACGAGGCCTTCCATTTCATCAAGCTAAGAAGACACGATGTCTCAGCATCAAATAAGATTAAAGAGTCTTCTGGAAATGAACCAGTCTTGGTTTCTACATTTTCTGAAGAACAGATCTCTACGTGAAAAGCGAGGAGTTTGTATGCCTGCATCAAAGCCATGGTAGATGTGAAGTTCCTATTTAAGTTCGAGCATAAGTCTTTGAATGTATCTTTCCTGTTGAATACTTTAACCGGAAAAAAGACAGTGTTTGCGGAGAAGGCGTTCCAAGAAAAATAAGAACTTCTCTAAAAAAACAAGATTTCGGTGAGTAAACAAACCCATCAGAGATATTGTAACATGGCCCATTTCGGGCAATGGACGAACAAGGTATGCACAAACTGTTCCACCCAAGCAAAACCAGAAATTGGGAAAGGGATAACATTGGGCATTGGGATGATCAGAACTACTGATCCACCCCCAACAAAGGAGACATGTGGAAAGAAGAGAGTAAAACCTCTTCGGAATACCCAGGAGCCAGGAAAATCATCAGGCTCCAAAGAGGACAAATGACTCCTCAAAAAAACAAGAGTCAGGTGACCTTTCCGAAAGGGTAAGAGACATGTGACCGACAGGGAAGATGACTCACAATGGGGAATCCAATAAAGAAGAATGGACCAGCCAGCTACGAAAGTTGGAATCCGAGGAAGATGACGTAAGTGCTGACACTAACACAATGACGTAAGCAGTGACGTCACAAAAGATTGAGAGGCTTTGAAATCCGGATTTCAAATCTGAAAGCCTCTATAAATAGGTGTGTTGAGAAAGCAGAAGGCATCGACCATCACCCTCTGTTTTTTTTCTCTCTCTCTAAAATAAACATTGTATTTCTTTCTTTTCTTTATGAATGTTCGGAGTGCAGCTAAAATAGGTAGCTAAAGGAGTTATCTTCTCTTGTTCTATGAGGATGAATGTGTAATAAATTCTCCATTCAATAAATAAATAATCTTGGGCTTCTGCCCGTATGTAGCCTTTCAATTTTTATGCAACTTTAAACCTCTATATTTTCCGGCAAGAAATAGTAGCAGCATCCTGTACACCCGGAGTAGGAAACGAACCAGGGTTGTGATGAGATCCGCTGAAGGGACATGATTGATCCATCACACTGCGGGCGAGTGGTTGGCTGTGAGGAGCAGTCGTAAAACCTCCTGGATACTCGGTGGATTGACGGTAAAAAAATGTACTGTTACTATTTCAAGACGGTTAATTACGAGTTTAATGTTGTTTAATTAATGTACGGAAGCATGATGGGCCTGATATGGTCGTAATGGACTATATCTATATTGAAAGATAAGAATTTGATGAAAATAGGGTGAAAATGAGTATATAAAGGTATAGAAAGCTATTTTATTAAATAAATCTGGAAATATTAAAAGGAGGGTTGGTACATAGCAAAACTTTTAAAACTTGGGACGGTTTTGAAGAAATTCAAAAGCTATGGGACTAAATTGGAGACAAAATAAGATATGAGACTAAATCGGTGAAATTTTAAAAAGTATGGGACCAAATTAAAGATTTTAAGTATTTTGGGACCGTTTTGGATAAAGTAAAAAATTGTGGGACGTTTTTTGTATTTAACTCAAGTTAAATAAGTTGTGTGAGCATACATCTTAATAGAATGAGTACATTATAAAAAATTTGATAACATTTAATATTGAATGATATATGATTAATAAAATTAATAATGAATAATTTTTAATAAAAATAAAAAATAAGAAATAATATTTTTAATGAAAAATAATAACTATTTTAATAAAAAATATAATAACTATTTACAAACACATGAAATGATCTCATGTAAATATTGTTGATTTGATTAATTGAATTTGAAATATAATTTTTATTGCTAGGGAATCATTGTTTTTATGTATGATAAGCTATTGCCGATATAATATAATATAGTTTAACTCATTTTTAGAAGGATATTAATTATCATGGATAAGGGTAAATCTTACTATATAATACAACTCATTTTTAGATAAATAGTTATTATCCTAAATGGTAATATTGTTCCACAAAATCCTTCTCTAGTTTAAACAATACTCCTACTTATTAATCAATGAATCAACAACGACTCAATAAACAAATAAAAATACTAGAAAAAGTAAAATATTACTATTATATATTCTAATTTTAAAAAATGTCATATTAATCCTTTGGTTGTTATTTTGTGATTTAATGTGTATCATCGAATATCTTGTTCTAATGAGAAAGAATATGATCCCATGGAAGTTACATCTCAAACTATAGGATACATATTAGATTCACAAATGCTATTCCAAAATTCATCAATAGTATATATTCTGAGAATGAATTAATACAATGGTTTACTAAGTAGCAAAATTCTTGGAATATTCTTAGATAGTAAACCAAAATTCTTGAAATATGGATAGAATGTAGTATAAGGTGAGTTGCAACTTATACATTTATTCGTGTGGAGCATGACCAAATATTTATTTGAGTTATTTATAATAATTTTTATTTTCTATTTTTCAAGTGTAGCTTATATGATTTTTTTTAATGCAAGCATGAAAATTGATTAAGCTTCAAGCACCTACAAAAATATGCACAAAAAGTTATTGAAGATCTAGGTGTATGGTACACCATGATCAATTGACATAAAAAAGTAATACTCTTTCAGTTAAATGGTGTATATCTTTTGAAAACAAATTATACTCTTGAATTTTTTAATTGAGAAGTTAATTTCTTAGTCAATAATAAATTTTTATTTTTATAGAGTTATATAATGTTACAAGTGACATAATGTTACATACGGTTTGGTTCGCTAAAGTATTTATTATGTAGATTTATAAATCTCATAAATATGAAATGAACATGAACATGAGATTTCTTAAATCTTTCATTAAATAAACTATCTTACTATATAAATTCGTATATAATATATTATAAAAATTTTAGAGTGTTATTATATATATATATATATATATATATATATATATATATATATATATATATATATAATAAACTATTTTACTATATAAATGCAAATTATGCAGAATTATCAATATTATGATTATAAAATATCAATAAATATATAATAAAAGTATGCAAAACTATTAAAAATTTTTGAATCAATTATATATGATTTTAAAATATTTATAAAATATCAAAAATAAAATGTTAAATTTTTTTTGTTCAATCATAAATAAAAATTTTCAGTTTTCGTTTAAACTACAAAAACTAATCCTGCTTTGATCACATGTTCCCTGCTGCACGAACACACACCACCATTGCAGCCATAGTTGGCAATCAAATCTCCAGTTACAATCTTCATAGTTGGCAATCAAATCTCCAGTTACAATCTTGTTAACTCCTTCAACTGCAGCTACGTCACTGTCCAACATATCTCTCCAACCACCATCATTATCATTCAATAATCGCTCTCTTCAACCAAAACCATTCAATAATCTTTAAATCTTCGGGAAACAGTCTGAACAAATTACATGAAATTAGCGTGAACTCATCGAAGTCGATTCACACAAAATAAAATTATGTTTAAATTATGTCATAGACCTCAAGTATATAATAATATTGTAATTATAAGTATTACTTTATTTATATATATATATATATATATATATATATATATATATATATATAATATACTATTTTACTAGATAAATGTGAATTTTGCAGAATATTATATTACTCTATACAATATTATAATTAATCATGAAATATCAATATAATTAAAAAACATCAATATAATAAAAGTATCATATTATGCAAAACTATTAAAAATTTTGAATTAATTACAATAATATTAATCATAAAATATCAATAAACATGTAATAAAATATTATATAATAAAAAACTATTAAAATTTTGGCAAAAACTCCTTGCACCTGGGCACACTAACAACATTGTGTGCGCCTTTAGAAATTTGTGTTAAATTGTATACCCTTTAGTATACAGATGTGTACCCTTTATTTTCTAAAGAAAATTATTGTGTGTATTTGGACGCATGGACAATACTCCGTGCGCCTTGAGAATTTTGTGTTAAATTGTATACCCTTTATATAAAAATGTGTACCCTTTATTTTCTAAAGAAAAAAATATTAATGAAAAATATATACCCTTTAGAACAAAATGGTGTAACTTTTATTAATTAAAGTGTATACCTTTAGATCAAAGATCAAAGCAATGCACCATTACCCATAATACTAAATTTCTAAAGGCGCACGGAATGTGTTCCCGTGTTCCCGGACGCACGCAAACCTCACTCAAAATTTTTTGGTCAATCATGAATTGATGTGCTCAAATCTAAAAAAAATGAGTTAGCCTGGTAGGCGTAAGGCATTCAAAAAATAACATTTCGTTGGATGAAATGAAATATAAATAATAATAATATTTGAATAGAAAAAATAAATAAATAAATATATATATATATATTAAAAAATTAATACTATATTTATACTAAAGATACCACATTTAATGATAAAAGTATGCTGAATTTATGCTTTAATATCATGTAAGGTTATAAATATAGAGAAGTATTCATAATCGAATGAAAAGTGTAAAGGAACCACGTAAAAGCTATGATTTAATTCATAAGATGTACTTAAAATGTACTCTACCATTATATATATAGTTGGAATATGAGTGAAATATGAATGATAACCGAAATACTCTCTCCGTCCCAGAAAAGATTGCACCCCCTTTTCTGGCACGTAAATTAATAAAGTGATGATTTTTAGGGGTATTATGATATTTTTTTTGTAATAAATAAATAATAAAATATATTAAGTGTATTAGGTAGGGGTAGTTTTTTTGTAAATAAAGTGTATGGAGATGGTGATTGTGTTTGACTTTTCAGAAATGTGTAAATTTTTGTGGGACAACCCAAAATGAAGAGTGTGTCATCTTTCATTAGGACGAATGGAGTATAATCAGTCCTAATGGAGTATAATCATAGCCACAGTCATTGACTAATCATAGCATGTATAAATTAATCAAAGCATGCAACTTTATAAAGCCCTTGCATTTGGGAATGTATAATAAACAATTTTTTTTTTCCTTTCCACGTGTATGGATATTGTAAATTTAATACCTCAATTTCTATTTCAAAATTTTTATCGCTTTTTGGTTCAATATCTCATACCTTAGCATAATTTTCTTCATGAAATTCTAAAATGATGAAAAATATTACTCTATAAAAAATATAATTAAAGGTGATATTTAATTTAATGATATACATGAATAATAATAATAAAAAAATAAACTTTTAAAAAATTATTTATAGTAGTGTATTCGTAATTAGTATATATATATATATATATATTTATTTATTTATTTATAAAATTAAATATAAATTATATAATTTATATATTATAAGATATTTTATATATTTAATTAATGTTATTATTTTATTTAATCATATTTATGAAATATTTATTTAATAATAGAATTAATATTATATTTATTTTATATTTAATTAATACTCTCTCCGTCTCAAAATTATAGGGGCGTTTACTGTACCACGTTTTTTAAGGAAAATGTTCTTTTTTACCAAATTTGTTGACTTTAGAAGGTATAGTAGTATATTTAGGTAATTAAAAGTATAAAGTAAAGATATGTGTGAAAAATGAGTGGTAAATTTGAAATTTAAGTACTTTTTGAGGTTATTGGATAAAGTGATATTTGCCATTTTTAGGTTGTGAACAAAATTGTGGGACAGACAAATGGAGAAACGTGAATGAAATTGTGGGACGGAGGGAGTAATATATAAGATAATTTTTATTATTATATTTATTTAGATAAAAAAATATGTATAAAATAAATCAATATTAAATAGGTATGATAACAATAGATATTGATAAATGAGATTAAAATGAGTACGAGTATCATAATAAATTTTTTTAAATAAGACGCGTGTAGTTATTTTTTAATTGAATACTGGTACGTATATTAAAAATAAATGGGTATCCTATCGTTGTCATCTTTAGACGGAAAAAAAAACGAGTGAGTACTGATCTTCAAAATTTTGTCCACCGTCCACGTCAGACCAATAAAACTAATAACCTGACACGTGCAATTCTTCTTTATTTTAAGAAGAAACGGTGCCTAAAAGACAAAGATATGATCATATAAGAGTGAGAGAATTTAATAAGAAACGGTGCATAACAGAGAAAATAACAGGGCATACTAAAAATAATAAAATATATATAATAATAACGTGTTTACTGGACAAAATGAGAAAGCATAAAGTAAATATTTTGAAAAACAAAATTTAAAATATTTTCAAAAATAGCAACATGAATTGATATAATATTATAAATATCCAAGATTGATATATTCTTTTTTTTTCCACCTCAATTTAGACCAAATTGTTAGCAATTACATCATTCATTCCTTAATTTAGACCAAAGTGTTTACAAATATTTAAACTAAATCAAAGATAAAAAATACCCTTATAAAAAAAAGTTTTTATATATCTCTACTAATTATACCAAAAACTACTTAGACATACCCTATTCATAGCAATTACATCATTCTTTTTCTTAATTTAGACCAAAGTGTTTACAAATATGGGGTGTAATATATGTAGAGTTATTAGAGGAGAGGTAGTCCGTGAGTTAGTGAGTTTTTTTAAGTGATACCTCTCACGAAAGGCACTACTACAAAAATGTCCTATTACTACACTAATTTCAATATACTTAAAGTATATTATAATTATATACTTTTAGGTTGTCTTCGAATTTAGTCATTTCAAATTTAATGGATTTGAAAATGAGTGGAATTTAAATTTCTTGAATTTTAAATCAATTCATTTGAATTACACTATTTGAATAAATTATGGATTTTTGAAAAGATTTCGAATTAATAATTCAAAAATTATTTTAAAATAGAATTTTATATATGATAAATAAAAATAATGAAATTTTATTATATTAAATATTAAAATTTAAAATTTTATTAAAAATATTATTTTGTGGAGGAAACTCTACCACCCAATCTACCCCTACTACCCCAAAAAAAATTTTAAATAAAATTTTAGATTTTAATATTTAAATAATAAAAGTATTACCACCCAACCCTACCCCTTATCCACCCCCAAACCCCCCGCCACCCCATTTCACCCACGCCCATAATAAAAGAAGAATGATACCTCAAATGGAATGATTGAACCTGAAAATAAGATCAAATAAAAGTATAAAAGATCAAATAAATTAAAGTATATAAATAAGGTTTATAGAATTAAAAAGAAAATACAAAAATCGTAGAGAAACGAAAATAAGATAACAAAAACTAAAAAAGAAGAATGATACTTCAAATGAGAATGATTGAACCTGCACATAAGATCAAATATGAGAATAGTTGAACATAAAAATAAGATCAAATAAAAGTATAAAAGATAAAATAAATATAACAAAAAATAAAAAAAGAAGAATAATACTCAAAATGATTGAACTTGCACATTAGATAAAATCAAAGTAAAATATAAAAGATAAAACAAATTAAAGTAGATTAGAAATAGTACGAAAGTGAAATAGAGAAGAAAAAGAAGAAGAAAAAAGAGATTAAGGATTTGATTAGGTAATGAAAAAGTTTATATAAAATAATTTGAAAGAAAGAAAAAGAAGAAAAAAAAAGAGAGTAAGGATTTGATTAGGTAATGAAAAGATTTATATAAAATGATTTGAAAGAATAACGATTGTGATTGAAAACAATCAACGACGTATGAAAAAATATGAAAAATTACTAAAGATAGAGTTGAAAGATTTGATATTATGAAAATTAGTATATTGATTGACAATTAGTAGAATATATGCCAATAATATTTTTCATATTTATAAATTTATATTGTTAATTAAAAAATAAATAAATAATTTATTATTAGCATAAATAGAATCTATGATTGAGATCAAAAGTAATAGACGGTCAAGATTAAAATTGAAGATAAAAATAGAAATTAAATTTGTTTGTTTAAGATAAAATAAATATAACAAAAAATAAAAAAATAAGAATAATACTTCAAAATGGTTGAACATGCACATTAGATCAAATCAAAGTAAAATATAAAAGATAAAACAAATTAAAGTAGAGTAGAAATAGTATGAAAGTGAAATAGAGAAGAAAAAGAAAAAGAAAAAAAACGTAAGGATTTGATTAGGTAATGAAAAGGTTTATATAAAATGATTTGAAAGAATAAACGATCATGGTTGAAAATAGTCAACGACGTATGAAAAAATGTGGAAAATTACCAAAGATAGCGTTGAAAGATTTGATATTATGAAAATTAGTATATTGATTGACCATTAGTAGAATAAATGTCAATAATATTTTTCATATTTATCAAATTTATATTGTTGATTAAAAATAATAAATAATTTATTATTAGCATAAATAAAATCTATGATTGAGATCAAAAGTAATAGAGAGTCAAGATTAAAATTGAAGATAAAAATAGAAATTAAGTTTGTTTGTTTATATATATATATATTAAGCTTATTAAAAATTAGTCAAATATGCCAAAAATATATCTCATATTTATCAAATTTATATTGTAAAATAAAAAAGTAAAATTTAAATAATAAAATTCATTATTAGTATAATTAAATTTTATGATTGAAATCAAAGCATTATTTGGACGGTCAAGATTAAAATTGAATTATTTCTAAATAGAGTAAAATTAAAAACAAAATTGAAAACAAAAGTAGAAGTTTAGGTTTGTTTTTATATATGTATAGATAGATAGATGATTGAACCTTTAAATTTAAGGAGAATAATTGAACCTAGATTATAAATAATATGAAAGTGGAATCTGTAAAAGATAAGAAAAAGAAGAAGCATTAGAGGGAAAAAAAGAAAAACAAAAGATAGAATATTAAAATATAAAAATATGGTTCATATAATTATTATATTATAAAGGAAACACAAAAATTGAAGAAAAAAAATATAGACAAAAAAAAAGAATGATACCTGATTGGACTTACCAATAAAATCAAATAATATGAGAATGATTGAACCTAAAAATAATATCTAATAAAAGTATAAAAAAAGATAAAATAAATTAAATTATAAAAATAAGGTTTAAAGAATTATTAAAAAAACACAAAAATCGAAGAGAAAAAAAAATAAGATAACAAAAAATTAAAATGTATAATGATACCTTTAAGGAGAATGATTGAACTTGCATATAAGATCAAATAAAAGTATAAAAGACAAAATAAATTAGAATATATTATAAATAATATGAAAGTAGAGTCCGTAAAAGAGAAGAAAAAGAAGAAGGATTAGAGAGAAAAAAAATAAGAGAATGATTGAGCCTACAAATAAGATCAAATATGAGAATAATTAAACCTAAAAATAATATCAAAAGTATAAAAGAAAAGAAAATAAATTAAATTATGAAAATATTGGACGGTCAAGATTAAAATTGAATTATTTATAAATAGAGTAAAATTAAAAAAAAAATTAAAAATAAAAATAGAAGTTTAGGTTTGCTTTTATATATGTATAGATGTATTTACAACTATTCTATCTATTCATCAAATCTATAACTACACTATTAAATCCTATTAATATACTATTTATTAAATGTATTAATATAATTTTATTAAGACACTAAATATAGTGTCACGATAGCTTTTTATTCTTGTTAATTATAATTAATATTTAATATATTTATACTTCAATTATATATATTCAAATATAAAAAATTAATAATAAAATTAGATTACTTCATATTTAATTAAAAAAATATATAGCAATTTTTTAATTAAAATCCGATACTAATGGCGTATAATATAAATAAAAAATTAAAGCAGAAATGAAGAAATAAAGAAAAAAAATTAAAATATATGTATAAAAATTAAATAATAATTAAAAAATAATATATTATGAAAATTAGTATAAATTCATAATTAACTAAGGAAAAGACTTATGTGAGACCGTCTCACGTAAGGGCTCATGTGAGACAGCCTGAAAGTGATAACTTTTATATAAGAAAGTTATAATAAATTAAAGAAAAATGATAATGTTATTTCATGAATAAATTATAGTATAAATAAAAAGTTATAATATTTTATATCGAAAGTAATAATGATTTATAGAGAAAGTGATAACTATTTTAAAAATGAAAAATGGACTCATATGAGACGGTCTCATGCAAGACCTACTCATTAATAACTAAATAATACTCCTAAAAATTATAGGGACAGTTACCACTAGGTACAATGTTAGTCCATATTTATTATGAATACATAACCAAATATTTATTATAATAGGATACAAAATAATAGAGTAGGATACCCTAATTACTCTTTATTAATTTCATGCGGCAAATTTCTGAATATAAAATTATTTACTTTCCAAATTAAATGCTAGTTTCCTAAAGCAATCCAAAAAAAACAGAAAAATTGATTGTTTAGAAAGAACGTGAGCTTATAAAAATTTAATATATATTAGTGGGATTCTTTAATATTTTAGCTATTTTTGTGGGATTAAGGAATTTTCATGAAATCCATCTCAACAAAATCACCTCATTTTTAAATTATATTACAAAAATTTTATGTGCAATATAAAAATTTGTGTGCAGCATAGTTAAAATAAATTTTTTGTGTGTAGCATAATTAATATAAAAAATTTATGTGCAGTAAAAATGTTATCTGCAGCTTAATTGATATGAGAATTAAAAAATTTATGTGCAACATAAATATTATGTGAATCATTAATTTTTATGTTGCACATAATATTTGTACTACACAATAATATACTTCACACAGTCATTTTTTATGTATAGCAAAAGATTTTGTGTTCGGCAAATTTTATGTGCAGAATATTAGTACAGCAAAAAAAATAAATTAAAAATATACATACAACATTCATACATCCAGAGTCACTTTTTATGAAATGGCAGATTTAACAAATAAGAGAAAAAATGCTCCAGAATTTAAGTACAACTAGAACACAAATCCAAACAAGCAAATCTACCTACAAAATACTTTTTAAACTTTAAGCTTATCTGTCCAAAAAAAATCCCAAAAAACCTTTAAAATGCCTAAAACGAAATACGCTGAAAGTTAAAAGACTATATCCCAAATTTCAAGTTCCCTTGTGAGTTGTGATGCTACTTCAAATTTCCTTGTGAGTTGTAATTAGCATCAGCCCTTAAAATTGTAGTAGCTGCTGAGGAATCAATGATACCCTAATTCTAACTTCGAATATGAATATGTAGTCAAATTCTTCAAGTCCATTACAATAATTGAAATTTGAATTGACATAATCATACACTTTCTGCTGCAATTTCCAGTACTTCTCCATCGTATACCTTGACAAGTGCTCCATATTCACATAAATACCATTAATTCGCCCGGCCCACAGTAAAATCTCGTCGCTGGCTGACAATTTCGGCCGTGGATTAAGATGCGGCCGCCTTGGATTAAGATGCGAGAATAGCCATAGAACCCACCGCGCTACGACGACCTGATTTTGATCTGCAACTTCAAACGTGCATCTGAATTGTTGGCTTCATGAGAGTCCATCATAGTGTACAAAAAAGTAGGGATGTAAACAAACCAAACCGTTTGTGAACTATTCGAGTCTCGGTTCGAAAAAAATTCGTTCGATTTCGTTCGCGAAATTAAACGAGCCGAGCTGAGCTCGATTTTCGAGCTCAATTATTTTTTCGAGTCGAACTCGAGCCTGGATGTGTTTGGCTCGAAAACTCGCGAATGTGTTCGTTTACGGGCTCGCGAACATTTTCGTTTATAGGCTCGCGAACGTGTTCGTTTATAGGCTCGTAAACGTGTTCGACAGTAGGCTCGCGAACATGTTCGTTTATAGACTCGCGAACGTGTTCGTTTATAGGCTCGTGAACGTGTTCGAGCTTATAGTCAATAGGCTCATTCTTATTATTATTACTCCATTATTATTATTATTTAATATAACTTATTTTAAATACGGTAATTTTAGAGTTTAAGAAACTTTACATAAATAAATTTAAATTATACTCCCTCCAATCGGTTCTAAAGTATCAATTTGCACGTAGATTAAAGAGTATTATTATTACATATAAAATGGGTAGTTGTATTAGAGGGAAGTGATGTGCCATATTATGTACTTTTTTACTAAATATGGGAAATAGATACATTTGAAGCGGACGCTAAATATAGTAAAATGAATATCTTAGAAGAAGACGGAGGAAGTATATATATACTTGTACCAATATATTTTATAAGGGATATAAATTTATAATTTTAAAAATATAGTATACTTTAAATTAAAGAAAAATTTTAAAGTATTACAATGAAAATAATGAAATTATTATAACGTAATAAATAAAAGTAAAATTAATAAAACAACAAATGTTATTAATTCTAAATAATGAATTGAGAGTTATATTTATAATGGGTTTGAAGATGTAAATTTTAATTTTCTATCTCTATTTAGATTTAATTTTAATTTATTTATATTTAAATTTTAAATAAATATATATATTTATATACATTAAATTTAAACTAATAGTAATTAATTGTAAATAATTTTAAAGTCGACACATCATCAATATATATATATATATGTATATATATATATATATACATTAATTTAACATAATTGTTTATTTATATTTTAATATAATTTTATTTGGAGGATAAAATTTTGAATATATATACACCCGTATTTGCCTTTTATTAGAATTATTATTAGTATAGTTAATGGGATAACATAAAGATGCATTCAAATTTTAGGCAAAGACTTGTGTGAGACTGTCTCAAGTAAGCCCTTACATGAGACGGATAAAAAATTTATGAAATGTTATCACTTTCGCTATAAAATATTATCACTTCTCTTATAAAATGTTATCAGTTTTTGTTTATACTATAAATTATTCATAAAATAGTTCATTGCACCATTATTATTTTTTATCGATTGAATATCACTTTCAATTAATAATGTTATCACTTTTGATTCATCTCATGTAAGGACTTATGTGAGACGGTCTTACTCAAGCCTTTGACACATGAAAAAAAACTAAAAAATGAATAAATTTCAGCTTAACGAGCCCGAGCTCGAACTAATGACTAGTTTTTATCGAGCCGAATTCTAGCTCGAACTCGAGTTTGATTTTTTATTTAATAAAAATATTTCGAGCCGAGCTCGCGAACAGTTCGCGAGCTATATAATTTACACACGAGCCGAGCTCGAGCCTAAAAAAATTCAAATCATAAAGAAATTCGAGCCGAGCTCGAGCCCGGACATGTTCGGCTCGGCTCGGCGTATTTACATCCCTACGAAAACGTATGTATAATTGGGAGAGAGAGATAGGTGGGAGAGGGGTCTTTCTAATCGGATATTTCTGATTATGTAGGGTGAAGGTCTTATTAGGGATTTTATTTGATAATTTTGTATGTAAGAGTAATATTTTAAAATGGATGTATGTTGCAGTAATATGAGTGCTAAATGTGTATCTATTAACAATTATTCTAAAATTATAACTATTTATATATATAAACATAAAACAATAAATTAATTTATATGATACATATTAATAAGTACTCCCTCCATCCCAGGAAAGTCAGCACCCCTTTTTCCGGCACAGGGATTAAGAAAGTGATAACTTTTAGGCATATTATGGTAACTTTTGGTAATAAATATAGGATAAATATAAACGGATCAAATTGATCCGGATCAATTGAGTTGTTATGGTAAGTTTTGAATAATTAAAAATGTTCATAGACTAAATTACCCTTTTTAACATATAAGATAGTATTAATTATAATTTAGGTAAGAATTTATCATATTAATTGAACTAATGAGATGCATTTATTGTTTTACTTTTCTTATAAAATAATTTTAATTATAATATAAATATTAATCTATATCTAATTTATTATTATTAATTAAATAAAATTATATATATATATATATAAATGGGTTTATAATTATTAGTAAATAATTATATTTACAATTTTAATAATAAAATTCTTCATTAGTTATATTTATAAACTAATAATTATATACACTTATATTTTATATATATTCATTTAAATAAATGCTAAGATGTTCTTTAGCGTATAATTCATTTAAATAAATGCTATGAAAAATGCACGCAACAGTTTTTTTTTCTTGTTCATAATATTTTAAAATAAATAATTTTTTCATTTTTAAAAGTAGTATACTTTATTTTATTAAAAAATATTATCAATTTTTATAACTAAATATTAATTACGAAAGTTATAATTTTTTATTTATTAGATATCATTTTTTATTAATAATTTATCACTTTTATCTAGCTTTTAAATTATTTTTCATAAAACAATTCAATTGATTATTATCACTTTATTATTATAAAATATCATTTTCTACTAAAAATATCATTACTTTTTCATCTATAACACAAATTTACTTTTGCATCTATCGCACAAATTGTTTATTAAATAATATATTGGATGATTATATATTTTCATTGATCACACATACTAATATATATTAAAAATATTATCATTTTTCCTGAGACCTCAACCATGATAAATATGATGTTGCGCCAAAAATGCAATTTAATTTGCGCTATTAGCTAGAAACATAACAGTGAATCAAAAAATCTTCTAGAAAGCAATAAATCTGGATCTCAAAAGGATCCCTCTCACAGAATTAGATCCGTGAGACTATCTCGTACAAGTGTTTACATTAAAGTTAATAGTTCATTGTATATTATAAAATAAACTTATTTTTTTACGCTACTATGAAGTAATAATTTATTACTGTGTATGTTTTTTTTATGTTGTAAATTATATTATATAAATTAAAAATATATACAAATTTAATATCTTTTAATATTTATGTTTAAAATTTATTTAAATTAACTTTAAAATTTAAAATTATATTCATTTCAAACTAACTTTAAATTTAATAACACTACAAAAATACTGAAGTATTTTTTACCAACGGAATATTTTGTTGGTAGAAGTCTTAATTACATTGTTAAATTAATTTACTAGCGTAATCCGTTGGTAAAGTGAAGGTTGGTAAATTTTTAGCAATGAAAATTCAATTTCATTGGTAAATAATTTTGTTGATAATTTATATAAAGATTTTCTTATTAATCCGTCGGTAATTACCAACGGATTGAATTCCGTTAGTAAAATAGAGAATAAATTTATTGGCATTCTGTTGCTAAAAGAAAAATGTCATTTTTGTTGCTAATCTGCCGGTAATTAACAATGGAATTCACTGTTGGTAAATTCCATTGTTAAAAAATAATTTTTTTTGTAGTGTAAATCGTCCATGCCTTTTTTTAATAAATAATAATTAATTAAAATTAATTTTAAGTATAATATATATAATTTAATAAATCGTCCATTTTTTTTCATTTTTGAATTAATAATTATTAGATAAAATTAATTTTAAATATAATATATATATATATATATATATATATATATATATATAATATAGAAAAAACAAAAAAAAATAAAAATAGTAATACTAATATTCAAATAAATTTAAATTAGTTATAGTTTATTTATGGAAGAAAATTAATTAACCTAATTAATGAACTTATATAAGTTAAATTAGCAGTAAGATTAAAATAGTAATTGGACCTTGTTAAAAGACTATTGATCCGGATCAAATTGATCCAAATAGCAAGGTACTTAATAAAAATATATCCAATAATCAAACTTCATAAACACATAAATATCTGTCTCCAATTTCCAATTCAAATTATGAAATATTCAGCATCATACATAAATCAGCAACCTTTACAACTTTTAATTGCAAGTGCTTGTGTAACCTTACAGTAAATCCATAACGGCAGATGGCATTGGCAAAAAATAACCAAGGAAACCATCTCCAGATAGAATGGTCTCTCATCGGAAAGTTCAATTTCCGATGTTCTGACCATCCTCACCTGCTTACGAACCCTCTCAAGTGCTGCTGCTCTTCGCCCCATTATCCTTTCCATAAGTTGCAATCGGTGTAGCACTAATCCGTTGCATTGCATTCACCCCCAATGGATTGTTCTTACTCTGTCATAAAAATCAGTTGCATCGTGTAAATAATTAGTGTTCATTTTTAAAGAGAAAATCTTGCATCAGTATTTAAACTTTATTTTTAGAGTTCAACGTAATGCATGCCTAGTGTGTTCACAGCTCACAGCTCAAATTGATATGATGTTTTATGATCCAAACATGGGCTAAGGATTTAAGAATGAGTTTTATAAATATCCTTTCAAATTCCACAATCCAAACACAACCTAAAGGTAAGCCGATAAAACTACTCACCATTGAGCAAGTGCCAGCACGGACATTGCAGATTGGATAATCGTGTGGGCAGCAACTGGCATGATCTTCACAGCAGGAGGCGCTCTCCAGAGGGCAGCAACCCCATTGGAAGCAGTAATTGTAGAACTCGAAAACACAGCAACAAGTGGTGCTCTCAGGACAAGAGTAGTATTCATCACAGACACTCGGTGGTGCCACCGGAGACGGAGGAGATGGGCCAGGGTTAGGTGGGTTAGCCCCGTTCTTAATCGGGTAAGAGGGCTCCTTGGCAATGCCGCAAAGACCTGCTTTAGACTTCACGTTCCTCTGCATTCTGAGGTATCCCTTCTCCCCCCAACTCGAACCCCACGAGTTCTTTATTATCCAATAGTCCAATCCATTCTCACTACCATATCCAACAACGGTCACACCATGATCAACTTTCTCCCCACACTTCCCACTACTGAGTACACCCTAGAAGGGAGATAACAACAGTCAGACTCGACCCAACACGACCCCGATTAAATGCAATACGAAACGCAATGACTCACTGATTCATATAACTGGAAGTACCTCCCACCACCTTCAACGGCAACAGCAATGGGCTGATTTGCAGCTGCTTTCTTTAGGGCTCCTTCGTCGTACGGTGGGACATCCTCGTAGTCGTCGATGGATACAACTCTAGCATTTTTCTGCAACAAACAAGACATTCAATCAACACTCCACTCTTGAATGGGTCTTAAGACTAAGGATACTAACCCTGCTTTGATCACATCTCCCCTGTCTTTCCTTGTAGGGATAGTCTTCTTCAGTGTCGATGCCTCCATTCTTGATAATGAATTGAAATGCGTAGTCCATCACACCACCATTGCAGCCATCATTATACGAAGTATCACAATCCACCAGTTCTTGCTCCGACAGTGAGATTAGATCACCAGTAACTATCTGATTTATTCCCTCCACTGCAGCTACGGTGGCG
Organism: Pogostemon cablin; assembly: GCA_023678885.1. Classification (NCBI taxonomy): domain Eukaryota; kingdom Viridiplantae; phylum Streptophyta; class Magnoliopsida; order Lamiales; family Lamiaceae; genus Pogostemon; species Pogostemon cablin. The sequence goes on from CM042968.1 coordinate 19,758,345, forward strand.
AATGCCCAACAACTCCCTTCAACCACAACCATTCAATGTACATCATCATAGTACAAAACAATAGCTACTGGTTTGAACTATCCTACTGTGATCATCGAGTTACCAAAGGAGAAATGTCTAAAGCAAATAAACTCAGAGATAGTCGTCGCTTTTAAAAGAATCTTGATTCGAATTAAATGAGGATGCTTAGTGAAATTGATGACATACTTAACTAAACAAGAACATACTTTATAAAACAAAATCAAGAAGTATCTTTCGATGTTTTTCTTAGGTAACGAGTGTTTCAAACTCTTATTATCTTATCCATCCTCTATAAGTAACAAAATAACAGTAAAGAAGTGAGTTATACTCCGTCCCACAGAACCAAACTTTCCTCGTTAAAAAAAAAATATTTATATCAATAATTTCAAGAGTTACTTTAATTTATTTTTCACTCGAACCATTACTTTATGTTTATTTATTAACTAAAAATAATATAATACCTTATAAAATGAACAACTTTGATTAAAAAAAAAAAGCAAGTGATTTTCATAAAACAACGAGCAACACTAAAAGAAAGCATTCTCTCGGAGGGAGTAGTACTTTGTCTTAAGATCAAATTATTCAAAAGTTTAATTCTCTGCACTTTGTTTTTAGTATAACATTTAATGTCGATGCTCACTTATGAAGTACATAGTGCCACACAATCATTTAACGCACTAATATAGAAACTATAGATAATCCAATTATAATAAATTGTAGAGAGAGACGGAGAGGTAAAATAAAAATTACCGCAGCCTCCTTGGTCTTTCACCGGGGCGACTGCGCCTTTCTCTCTCCAGTCAACGGAATCCGGCAAGCTATCACCGACTTTCGGGTCATACCGGCTGCTCACACCCTTAGAAAACCGTCTCCTGGCGTCCGATTTCAACCCCAAATGAGCTTTCCGGTACTCCTCGTTGGTCAGATCGGCGAACCGGTTCAGGCCGAGCTTGAAGGTCCGGTTCGGCATGGCGTTCTGCTCATCTATGTAGCAGAGGTTGTCCTTAAAAATCTCGAAGCGGTTCTCCTTCTCCCCCAACGCATTGTAGGTTCTGCCGTGCTTCACCAGCCACGACTCGTAAAGAGAGTTGACTTCATCATCGGACCGCCGGTTTTCGGGAGCGTGGTGGTTGTTGTCGTAGGATATGATGGACATGTCAGAAGCTAGTGTTGTTGCGAAGAAAAGAAGCAGAAGGAGGAGAGGAAGAGACATGGTTGTCGCAGGCATGATTGGTTTGGTTTGTTAGAAATTAGAATTCTGTGGAGAATGGGTAAGTAGAGTTTTTAAAGCGATATTTTTGAGTAGATGTTGGGGAGAGAGAGCACGTGGTGGATAGAATATGGAATGGATCCAATTTTAATTTTAAATTAAATATTTTTAATCTTTTATGCCGATTTTAATTGATAAACGTTTATTTTTTTAATTTTAGTACTTTTGTAAAAATTATTTTTAAATTTATGGAGCTTGCAATTTTCCTTAAATTCTTGTGAGTCTGGTAAATTTTAAAATAATAATACTTATTAATTGATAAACGTCTATTTTTCTTATTTATATTACTATTCTATATATCCATCTATTTCCATCGTTCTTATAAATTTAGAATAAACATAAATTTTCATGTTTTTACTATTCTATTCCGTACTACCTCCATCCTGTCCAAGGAGAGACTTTTGGCTTTTTTCACATAAATTAAGAAGTATTATTATTTAATGTGTATTGAGTAGTTGTATTAGTGGTAGAGCCGACAAAAATGACCCGGCCCGACGGGCCAGCCCATAGCCCGTCCTAAGTAAGCTGGGCTGGGCCATTAAAAAGTAGGCCCGAAAAGAACCGGGCCGTTTGGCCCGGCCCATCAAGCCCGGTGGGCCATGTGGCCCGGCCCGCCATTGGCCCATTTTTATGGGTTTTTTTGGCCCGATAATTTTATTTATGTTTAATTTAATATTTAATTATAAATTATTTGTAATATTTGATTTATAAATTATATTTAAATAACTTAATGTTAAATATATAAAAATAACTTGTTAAAATATTTATAATCTTCAAATTATATGAAAAAAATTATATATATATATATATATATATATATATATATATATATATAGATTTAATATTGTTGAAATTTGTTAAAGTTGGATCCAAATTTCATTATATCATAATGTAATAAGTTAGATGCTAATAATATAATTTTAATCACATAATAATCGTGATTACTAATGTTAAATAGTTGCAATCTCCTTATTTAACAACTCTTAATTATACATTCAACCACTAATAATCAATTCTTATTTATTTGATTTAAAAATAATAATAATTAACTTGAATAGATTATTTACCGTTAATATCTAATTGTAAATTTTAGAATAATATTAAATATTGACTAATATAATTATTATAGGTATTAAAGTAGTTAAACTTTAAATTATTTTTCAAATAAAAAATTTAAAAATAAATGAATATTAATGGGCCAAAATGACCTGGTATGGGCTAGGTTGGGCCATAAAAAATAAGGCCCGCCCGGCCCATAAATATGCCTTGGCCCGGTGGCCCAGCCCATTTGCCGGCTCTAATTAGTGGGAGTGTGTGAGTCTCATATTTTAATTGTATTAGAGGGGGTATGTGTGTCCTATGTGTTTAAAAAAGAAAAGCGAACCCTTTGGGTGTAACAAACAAAATTAAAAGAAGTTCCTCTTTGGATGGGACGGAGGGAGTAGATAATATTCCTTCCATCTATCCTAATAATAATATCTTAATATGTAGTGAGTAGTTATATTATTGTTGAGTGGGAGTCCCATGTATGGTGGATTGAGTATAATATTACTCCATCCATCCCAAGTTATGGGTAGTTTTTTATTTTTGGCACGTGAATTAAGGAGTATTATTATTTATTGTGTAGTGGATAGTTGTATTAGTGGGAGTGTGTGTCTCATATTTTAATTGTATTAGTGAGTGTTTGTGGGTCTCATATGTGTAAAAAAGAAAAGTAAACTCTTTGGGTTAGACGACCAAAATGAAAAAAAAGAAATTTTTTGAGTGAGATGGAGAGAGTAATTTTTTTGAGTCACATCAATCTAAAAATAAAATTAATATTTTGTATTGGGACGGATCAATGAAAAAATTAATAGGGGGCAAAGCGAGTATGTAAAAGTTGGTAATTAAGTAGTGAGTGATAGACAATACATATACTCCCTCCGTCCCACAAATAGGTAGTATACATTCTTTCATTTTTGTTCGTCCCAAAACAAAGTATACATTTTCTTTTTTGGTTGATGCGACCCACACAAAACTATTATTATATCAACATGCTCCACATACTACACTAATACAACTACCCACTAGGGTTGTAAACTATTATTCTACATGATTTCAAATCTTTTTAATAATATTTTTAAAAAAAAATTCTTATAGTATTAATAAATTTAGGGTCATTCTGGGGTGCACCGAGTGCACCGGTGCACCCCCAAGTTTATAGGTAAAATGGGGGAGTAGGTAGTTTTTTTATAAAAATAAATAAAATATTTTATTTTAATCAATGGTGGAGATTGAATGGTAAAATAATCTAACGACTATAATTGTCCAGGTGCACCGGTGTACCCGGTGCACCCTAGTCGGACTCATAAATTTAAGAAGAATATTACTCACTAAATACATCAACCATTAAATTATTAAAAATTATAACTAAATAATTTACATTACATATATAAAAATTAAAATATATCTTTTCTTTTCCTCCTTATTTTAAGACAATAATAAATTAGATAATATACCTATTTATTTATATTTATAAAAAAAATATTATATTTAATACATAAATATATATATATTTATTTAATATTAATAATATATAATTTATTTATATTATATATTATTATTTGAATATATTCGTGAATATTCGAATCGAATATCTTACAAATCATATTCGATTCGAATATAATTCAAACTGAAATAATTATTCGAATTTGCATTCGAATTCGAATAATGATATTCGAATTTGAATACCGAATCGAATTCGAATTGTTTGATTCATTTACAACCCTACTACCCACTACCTACTAAAATATTATTTTTCTTACTTCATTATATATTAAAATATTTTACTCCCTCCGTCCCATTGATAAGTGTCTGTTTGCTTTTTGCACGTGGATTAAGGAGTGTAATATTTTAAAGTGTAATGAGGTGAGAGAAATAATATTTTAATGTGGAGTGGGTAGTTGTACTTGTGTTGAGTGTGGGTCACATGTGTAGTGGGTTGAGTATAATAATATTAATGTGTGTTGTCACATCAATCAAAAAATGAAATAGAGATTTTGTATTGAAACGAACCAAAATGGCAAAATGGACACTTACCAAGAGGACGAATGAAGTACTCCTTAGTTTTAATGCAAAAAGTAAACATATACCTTATTATGGGACAAAGAGAGTAATTCTTTAAAAAAAAGAAAATGCATAACTTTGAAATAGATTTCCAAAATAGTAAAAAGGGACTTATTTTATTGCTTGAGTATCTTCCACTACCACTTTGATCTAATACGCTTGCTAGTGGGTAAAAGAATTTGCATAATATGTTTTTCATCTATCCTACCTAAATCATTTGTAAAATAGTTAATTTGGAAAATTTTACCATTAAACATTGCAAAAGACTTTTGTAAGAAAACTCTCATAAATAGTTATAACATTTTAATATAAAGTGATATTTGAATTAATAAAAACTGATAATAATATAATTGATTATTTTATTAACAATTCAAATATAGTACAAATTAAAATTTATAATATTTTAACATAAGTGTTATCTTTGATAGTAAAAAAAAACAATTGAAAGCATTTTAAAAGCAATCTCACGTGAAACGATTTGACACAATACTTGTCCTTAAACCTTTCTTCAAATATGGAGTACTTTTTTTTAATTGAAAAGCTATTGATATTTTAAAACAACTTTATTTGTTTATTTCTTTTTAATTATTCCATCAATCTCATAATACTTTTCACAATTTCCTCATTTGTTTGTCCCATAAAATATTTCACACTCTAAAAAAGGAAATACCACTTTATCAAAAATCTCAAAAGTTACTTTAATTTCAAATTTGTCCATCTTTTTTCACACACATATTATTACTTTATATTATTTTATTATCTAAAAATATTTCAATACCCTCCAAAATCAATAAAGTTGGTCAAAAAGTGCAACTTTTTTTAAACAACGTGGAACAGTAAACGTGAAAGGTTTTCCGGGATGGAGGGAGTATTTACCAACTATTCCTACTCTTTTTTACTCTCTCCATCCCCTTCAAAGGGTCTATTTTTTTGTATTTTGGGCGTCCCACCCAAAGAGTTCTTTATCATTTTTTACATACATGAGACATTCACACACTCACTAATACAATTAAAATATAGGGCTCATATATCCATTAATACAACTAATCACTACACATTAAATAAAATGACTAATACTTCTTAATTCACATGCAAAAAGCAAAAATAACCTTTTACATAAAACGGAGTGAATACATTAGTATATAGGGTCAACTGCTTCAGTGCCCAAATATTTTTTTAAAATTTTCTTTTATACCAACTTTTTAAGAAAATATTTAAAAGTGCCCAAAATGACAAAAAAAATCTTGATTTGATGCTAATACGATTGTAATTTTTTTAAAAAATCATTTTTGAGTCAACTTTTTTATTATGGAGTCATTATATAATTTTTGAAAAAAATCATTATTGACTCGATACCAACTTTTTTAGAACATGTTTATTGACTCGATAATAACTTTTTTCAAAAATTACAATAGTGTCAGTATTAAGTCAATGTCTTTTTTGTTATTTTGAGAATTTTTTAAATTTTCCTTAAAGTCACGATAACAATTTTTTTTAATCTAAGGGCACTGCTCCCCATTACTTCTGACTCCCTCCGTCCGCTTTCAACGGAATCATTTTTTCATTTTGGGCGTCTACCCCAAAGAGTCTCATTTTTCTTATTATGTACATGAGACCTATACACACCCACTAATACAACTAGGGGTGTGCGTCGGTCAGTTCGGTTAACAGAACCCGCAGAACTTTCAAAACTGAAAATCGAATCGAAATATTTTAGAAAACCAAAACCAAACCAAAATATTTCAAAACTGATACAAACCGAACCGAATTATTTCAGTTAACCGAAAATCGAAATTTCTTTTATTATTAATTTTTTTATATCATTTTATTACATTTTCATTACTTAAAAAAATATCTTTAATATATGTACACTATATCTTTAATACATTTTATTACATTTTATTACATTCAGTACTCCCTCCACTTTCAACGATATCATTTTTTTTCATTTTGGGCGTCCGTTCTTGAGTCTCATTTTCTTTTTTATGCATATATGAGACTCATACACACCCACTAATACAACTAAAAAATGGGACTTAAACCTCCACTAATATAATTATCCACTACACATTAAATAAGAATACTCTTTAATCTCCACGCTCAAAAGTAAATAACACCTTTAAATCCGGAGGGAGTGAGTGTATTTCTAAATTTATGAAGGGGCAGTCGAAGGACGCTTTAGGGTAAGCTAAGATTTGTTATGGGGTGAGGTAGTTAATAGACCACGTTGATTGTTCAAGTTATGGTGAAATGGGAATTGTGTAGTCACATCCCTCCATACATTCATTAATGTACCCACCAATTATGTCCTACTCTATTTAGAGTGTACATGAAAAACACGTTCACTTCTTCTTACATTTCCTTTAATATCCAAAATTGGAGTGAATTGACTCTTGATTTTTTTTTTCCCATCAAACTTATCACAATATCCTAAATCAAGTTAAAACAAAAATATACTCTCTCCGCCCCGCTCATATTACACTGTTTACTGTAGCTATTGTGAGAGCTTTATGCAGTCAAACAATGCGTTTAACCGGGACGGAGGGAGTAGTACTTAGATAATCAAAATATTTATGTTAATTTTCTATAACCTAAGAAGAAAAAAAGATAATTTAGTTTTAGTTTATCACACAAAACCTAAACCCTAGTGTATGTGAAACTTTAGGGGATGTTTGTTCCGGGTTTTAAATCCCCAGAATTGGAATTGAAATTCCACACACAAATTTTAAAAATCATCCCTATATATTCCAATATATGTTTTCTCTCCCCAATTAATACACTTTCTCTCTTTATCTCTCCTCTCTCATCTACTTTCTTACATAAATTAAACATAACATCACTATTCATGATTTTCAAACTCCTCAAAACCCCAAAACAAACATTACTTTAGTGTTTTGGGTTTCATAATTTAATAATGTATGTGTTAATTGAACTATAAAAATGTAATAAATAAAATGCGAAATAATTAGACAACAACTCATCTGAATTTTAGTATTTGAAGGTTCATTAAATTTAAGTAATCCAAATGTGAACCAAACATAATCATAATTATGCTTTGAGTAATATTATTATAGGCCACTTGTGTGTGAAACAAAGAAAAAGAACGATTACTCAAATTAGAAATTGTGAATGTAAATAATGTTTTGCATTTAATCATTTACACAATACAATAGAAAATTCCTACACTATATAATCAAAGAATATTACTGTAAACTATGTAAAGAGGAAGTCTTCATATTATTTTAAATTAATAACAGAAAATCAAAGACTATAATTTATTTAAAGAAATGACTCTGTGATCGTGTCTAGAAGACTTTTGTGAGACATATAATATTTTTTTATAAAAAAAATTAATTAATAAAAAATAAAAACCACATTATTTTATAAACAATTTAGAATATAAATAGGAAGGGATAATATATAAATTAAAGACTATTGCCCACGTACTAAATAATTATATTTTCCTTCATTAAAAGTTTACGACAAAAATATAATCTCAAAGATATGATAATACTTTTGAATATATCAGATTCATGGATAATGGGTAAGAAAATGTCTTTTTCCCCTACCCAAAATATCTTGAACCCATTCTTGATATTTTCAGATTATTAATGCGTGCTTTGTTCAACTTTTAACTTCTTTCAATGGTCAAAATTCCATGGTGTGTTTGGATGACAACATACTCAAATTTACTAAAAAAATAATCCAATTAAATTAGCATTGTATATTAAGAATTAACAACCCCAGCAGTGATACTCAAAACCTAGTTTTAAACAAAATTTTAACTATTGTATGAGATTAAAAATTTATACGCTTTTAATTTTGACTGGATTTGAAAATAATTCATAATTATCTTAAATTTTTTAATCCAACATAGATATGAGATGTTAATATTTTTATTTTATAGGTTTATAAATTGTAGCGTGACACTAAGATATGATGTGAGTAAATATGCAACTACTTTGACTACATATTTCTTTATAAATTTATATTTGGTAGAGTGAAGAAATTTATTCCCTCAAATTTATATATTGAATTAAAGTATAATTTCTCTAATATCTTTTATTTATTTGTCATTTATTAGTGACAACGAAAATGTTTTACCAAAATGAAAAGACATCTAGACCCAAAAAATAAAACTTGAGGTGCCATTGAATGTTGATGGAAGTGTAAAACTTGGCATGCCATTGAATGCATCGTTTATCCAGATTCTACGATTTAAAAGAATTGTACGTTTTACTATAAAAGTTTATACCTTTAATTTTGTGAAAATAAATTAAAAATTATTCAAATATTAATATTATTCATATTTTAATTATTTTTTTATTAAAAAATAATAATTTTATGATTTAAATGTTTATCCATTAAAACTAAATTTTATATCGTTAAACGTATTAGGATTCACAAAGGGATCAACTTTAAATGGAGTAGGATCTTAATTATACCCCGTTCTCATCAAAAGCACACGTTTTACACCTTTTATCCGATTCAAAAGTATGGCAAATTATTTTGTTTTATCTGATTTAAAGTTATAGCAAATTATTTTGTCACATGGTTACATGCATCGTACACCCACAGAAACTTATATACAGTACTAAAAAATAAAAAATATATTAATAAATTATATATATATATATATATATATATATATATATATATATATATATATATATATATATAATATGAATACACATGTACACTCGTGTGCATGGACGTAGAGCTGTCAAAATGGGTTGAGCCCAGTGGGCTCAATCCGCCCCAACCCTTATATATATAATATGAATACACATGTACACTCGAGTGCATGGACCTAGAACTGTCAAAATGGGTTGAGCCCAGTGGGCTCAATCCGCCCCAACTCACCTTAACCCATCAATTTCTCGACTCAAAATTAATCCGCCCAACTTTAAACCCACTAAAGTGTGGGCTAACTTGCATCGCCCCACCAACCCAACATCAACCCACTTTTATAAATTAAAATTAAAAAAATGATATACAACTTTTAGATTTTAATATATATTTTTTTTATCGGTAAATGTTAGTTGTTAGTATTCTTAGTAGTTAGTATACACCAAGTACCCTTACTACCCCTTCTCCAAATCTCTTAATTAAGTGAAGAGTCCAGTAGTCACGGGCTAGCCCACTTGATTAATACTTAAATAAAAAAAATATCACCCCCAACCCACACCACACCCTACCCCAACCCGCCTGACCCCGACCCCATACACCCGACACCGCACCGCACCTCACCCCACCCACCTCACCCCCACCCACCAGATTTTAATATTTAAATAATAAAAATTTTGAGGTATGGGTGGATTGTGGGGGTGGATAGGGGTAGGATTGAATGATAATTTTTTTATTATTTAAATACTGATTTTAAAAAATTTAGGAGGGTGGTGTGGGGTGAGTGGATGGTTTGGTGGGTAGGGGAATAGAGTTGGATGATAATATTTTTATTATTTAAATATTAAAATTTAAAATAAAAAAAATTGGGGAGTTGGGTGGGGGGTGGAATTGGGGGGTTTGGCGGGGTTGGGGGAGGTGGGTAGGTTATAGGTAGATAGGGGTAGAGTGTGGGTTAACCCGCGACCTGCCCCACCATAACTCACTCCACAACTGACCCGCCCTATTTGGGCTCATTATAGGGTGAGTTATGGGCTAAATCGCCCCACCAATCTATTCTGACAGCTTTACATGGATGGAACCATGTGGGGTCGCACTGACCCTTCAACTTTCAAACTTTAGTACTACATATGTTGCAATTGTTATTAAATGCTAGCCTAGCAAAAATGGTAGGTATCCTTTTTCTATGGAAAATGTCAGCTGATCGACCCCTATATATCATTTCAGTCTTTTTTATTTTTCTTTTTTCCCTTTATTAACTTTAAATATTTCAACAACTTCATTTACTTATTCTTGTTAAATTATACAATTATTTGTACTTTTTTATATACCTAAAAAATAATATTTTTTAATCTACATGGCCACATACATGTGCAAAGAAATTCAAGACAAAAAAAATAGATCGAAATTATACGTATTATTTGGGCCCCACTCATCTAAAATCCTGGCTCCGTCCCTGCTCGAGTGTACAAATATTAATTCAAAGTATACACTCTTTAGAACAAAATTTTATACTATTAAATGTCTTGTGCATCCAGAATATAAATTCCCGATATAAAAGGACCCGTCCACCTTAAAAGCACATGTTATAACATTTTTTATTGGCTAAAATTGTGTGCCCTGAAAACACCGTACTCTCAAATCTCGCATTTTTTTAAAGTTGTACTCTTTATCTATTTTTTAATAGTATAACATTTATAATAAGAACATGTCTTTTTCCTTAAAAAAATTAACTTTTTAATCAAATATTTATATTATTTATATTTCAACGGATCTTTTCAACTCTCTACTTGACCGCATCAAAGGTAAATTAGACAATTGGAAAGAGAAACATCTTTCTTGTGCTGGGAAGGAAATCCTGTTAAAATCTGTCATTCAATCCATCCCTACATATGCCATGTCGTGCTTCAGGCTTACAGATGGGTTTCTTTCAGAAATAAGCACTCTTATCTCTCAGTTTTGGTGGGGCAGCAGCGAAAGCTCTCGCAAAATACATTGGTCTTCATGAAATTATACTCTTTGCTTAAGTAAAAAGTATGGTGGACTTGGATTTCGAAATCTTCATGCATTCAACATTGCACTTCTCAGCAAACAAGCTTGGAGGCTTTTCACAAACCTTTCATCTTTTCTAGCTCGAGTTCTTAAAGCCAAATACCATCATCGGACGAAATTTTTAGAAGCCAGCCTAGGCTTTCGCCCATCATGGACTTGGAGGAGCATATTGGAAGGAAGAAGAGTGATCCGTATGGGATACTGCAAGCAGATCAACTCCGGGATTAACACTAATATTTGGGGTGATCCATGGATCCCCAAGCATCCGCTATTCCGAGTAATTAGACCATGCATCCACCTCCCTCCAAACTCAAAGGTCTCAGCACTTATAGACCCAGTCTCTAAAACATAGAAATCTGCTTTGGTTCGTTCTATCTTTAGCCCTGAAGAAGCAGATATCATCCTGTCTATGCCTCTCCGTAATGCTACTGCGTTAGATAATTGAAAATGGTCCTTGGCTTCCAATAGTCATTATTCTGTCAAATCAGCTTATCATCTTATCATGGACAATCCTTCATTTGGCTTTTCAGACGCTCTTGGCTCCTCTAGCAATGTTCCTGATCATGTTTGGAATTACATCTGGAGGCTACGCATCCCAAGTAAGATCAACACTTTCTATGGCGTTGTTGTTCTAACACTCTTCCTTCACCAGAAAACCTCCAAATCCGTAGAGTTAATGTCCCTCACTCATGCCCACTATGTAGAATTCCTAACATTACTCTTGCCCATCTTTTCTTAAAATGCCATATTTCTTGTTCTGTCTAGAAAACAATTGGATTTTATTAACATATTTGTCAATTTGAACAACCTCTTTGTGACCTATAGTTCAAAGATGTCTTATCTTTTGGGAACAAAAGCTTCCATGAGCTGTTTGCAGTTATTTGCCATTCTCTATGGTGGACTCTGCATCAGAAATTTTTTGGTGAAACTAACGTCGAAACCAAAATGATAGTTGCAAATGCTTCTTATTTCCTCAGAGACTTCCACTCAGCAAATGGATGGCCGGAAAGACTTTCTCCATCTCTTTCACTTACAAACATTCACCCTTCTTCTGATGGCACCCAACTGTACTTTGATAGAGCTTTATCCTACAAACGTTCTTTGGCTAGTGTTGGAATATTTTTGGAAAATACTGATGGTTCCTTCCTTGGGAGATTTGCCAAAGTCTTTTATGGAATTTCATCCCCAGTGGTCGCTGAATTTCTAGCTTTACGAGAGGCAATTACCTTTGCCTCACAATGTAACCTTCGTGATTTCTCTATCATTGGTGATGCAATTACTGTAGTTTTTGCTACCAAAGGAGAGGTTGATTGTCCATCTGCTTGCATGCCAATACTAGAAGATACCACTCTCATGCTTAGCCCTCTACTTTCAAGGATTTTTTTTGGCTTCCACGATATAAAAATCATGTTGCACATGCCCTTGCTTCTTATGCTAAATCCCATGTAATGACTGAAATTTGTTGTAAGTCATATCCCGAATTTCTTGTATCACTCCGTGCTGGCTGATTCCAGCGATTTATGAAATATTTATTTCTTGAAATAAAAAACCAATATAGTATACAATTAATACTTCAAAAAATTTGCGAGATATTACAACTTATCTCATTCATTTGGAGTACTAATTAAAAAGTGAAAGTTCAGAATATAAATAAACAACACATAAAATAATAATACTTTTTTTTTTAAAAAAAAAAACCTTTTAAGGGAGAGTAATATTCATGTTTGGACATTAAATTTTACAATTATTTTTAGGGTGGCACTATTGTCAACCGTCTCTTTTTTATGATAATACCCTCAATCACTTTTTTTTAAACCCAAATCCATTTATTTACTAAAAAAAAGTAAAATTTGCCTTGTACACCCAAATCCACCCCCATCTCCATCCCCGCACTATACTTACAAACACACGTTCACATGCTTACACAGTACACCAAAATCACTTGCAAATGCATACATACACCAAACACACACTCATACACATCACACGAACACAAAAAAAAAAAATGAGAGAGGGAGAGAAAGAGAAAAGAGGAGAAGAGAAAAAGAGGACCTCACTTTTCACTTTTAAAATATCAAAATATGTATTGAGCAAGTAATTGATCAAAAGTAAGTAATTTTACATTATATTCTTCCTCAAATAATGCTTTGAATAGGGGTTGCAGATTAGTGAAATTATCTTAGTTTATTGACAAATTATTGATGTATTAGTGAAATTATTTGTGTTATTTGTGTTTAATAGATTTTAGTGTTGGGAAAGAATTCATGCTTAAGGTAAGGAAATCAGAATATATCGAGAAAAGAAAAGAAGAAAAACAACACAAGGAATTTACGTGGAAACCCCAAATCGGAGAAAAAACCATGGACCCGAGAAAATACTTTCTATATGAAACTTTTACAATCACATAGAAGCTTCTCTCTCCCAACCCCAAAACTACCACATTATTACAAATCTTTAACTAATTCCACACTTTCTCCCAACTCTCAAATAGAGAATACAAGAAATGAATAAAAGAATCACGTGTGTTCTTTTTTTAGGTGTGTCTAACATCTAAATAAAGGCCTCCTTATATAGCAATTAAGAATCCTCTTTTCTGATCTCTCATCCGATGTGGGACACGCAAAATACCTTTATTTTATATTTGACAAACTTAATATTTAGGAAAGTGAATTAGGGTTGTTGTTGTTTTTATGTTAAAAAGGAACCTTTAAATTTTCAAAACTGGTCCATCAATTTTTATAGCATAGATTTCGCTGGGTGCTAATGAAATAATGCTAAAATTCGGTGAGAGGTTGCCGAAATTTGATTAGAAATTACATAAATTATCTTGCTGAAATTTAGTGAGAGGTTGCAAAGTGATAGGCGTTTTCTCAACACACAAAATTAATCCTCAAGTATAAGGATATCAATTGTAGTTTCGATGGGCGATCAAGTGATTATCGTACCCAAGAGACGGATAATTATTAATTTTATTAATTTCTAACTTTATTAAGACTTTGTTGACAATTTATTTTGGATAATTGAATAAAAAATAACAAATAATTAAAAGATGCAAAAAGTAAACAAGCAGTAGAGATGATACGATTGTGAACAAGTGAGAAATTAGGTAGTTCTTCGGGTCATCCAATTTTACTTATTAATTCCCCTTCCTTGTGTTATTGTCCAACTCTGCCTTGTGGTTTATGGACGCATCACTAAACCATGCGAGCTTACTCTATAGACACAAGTAAATAAGCGTATGACACGTGTGAATATCCTTGGAGCAAGAGATATAACTGTATAGGTACTATCAGTATCAATTATTTCTCGTGCACTATGTACTCTATCCCGATATGATCTTCCATTTTAGGTACCATGAAGTTATACTTTTTATCCTACTTATTAACTCGAATATGATTCAATTAACAAGTATTTATATAAGATAGTTCTAATAAGACTTCGGAGTCCCCTCACTTAAAATTATAATATGTAATCATGTTCAGCAGTGAAAGCACTCAATCAATAACCAAAATATGTATTCAGACTCTACATAACAGTTTAAGATGCACATAACGATCGTGAGTATGGATTTTAAAAACACAATCTTATATAAAATAAACCATAAGTAGTGTTGTACATAGTTTACACATGAAAGACGAATAAACTCATAAAACCTTCATAACCCTAGAACTACCGAAATGGCTCTAGCCCATGATTGATCTAAGAACAATCATGGTGGTTGGTAAGATCTTACCCATAGTCTTGAAAGTTACAAAATAAATTAAGAAGCAATTCAAACCCTAGACGTGGTTGCCGTCGCGTCTCTATCCGTCTTGAATCTTCACTTGATCATCACTTGGAAACCACAGACGAACCTCTCTCTACAGCTCTTTCAGATGATGGTAGGGTTTCGGTGGTGAATGGATGATGAAGTCGTGATTATTGTGCTGCGAAGCTCCCTTTTTATACTTGTGTAACCTAACCTCCTTTCGGATCTTGGAAAAGTCCCAAATTTAAGCATATGTTAAATTTGGTAAGAGTACAGGAGCTCTTAATTTAGACATGCGTTAAATTTGGTAAAAGAGATCCGAAATTGCCAAAAATATCATCAGCGAGAATCCGTTCGACCAAGCCTTCAGAAGTCGAATAAGTCCTCCAAGTCGAACGGTAGTTGAACAAGCTCTTTGTATGATTATGCACATTTTGTTCGACTTGCCTCTTCCGTTCGACCATGATGATTCAGGTCGAACGGCCTCGTAAAGTCGAGCAAAGTTTCTGGACGCGATTGCACCTCCTGCTCGACTTGGCACATCTTGTTCGACCATAATGATGTTGGTCGAACAACTCAATTCTGGTCGAGCAACCTTTGCAAATTCGACTCAAAAATTGTGTTTTCCAATTCTGAGCTCTTACGAACCTATATTCATGTACAAATATGCTCAAAAACCCTAAGTAGCCTATGATTCATGAATTTCCCACGCACATCCTGATTTGTCTTGATAAAAGACCAAATCGTACTCAATTCTCATGCAAATCTGAGTCCACAACACGTGAAATTACACTCTCATCACAAAGCCCCATATTTTGACAGGAAATGCAGTTTCTTTAGAAGAACATGAGTAATGAAGAATTATTGAGGGAAGAATGTGAATTGAAAGTTGATAATGTAAAGTTGCTGCCTATAAACAGTCAGTGGTGGAAAATTACTTACTTTTAAGAAAGAACCCTTCAATGCAAAAAATGATTTTAGGGAAGAACAAAAGAGTAAAATTACTTACTTTTAACCAACTTCTTGAGTAGTCGCACATTTTGATGTTTATCCCGCCCTTCTCTTCTCTTCTCTTCTCTTCTCTTCTCTTCTCCTCTCCTCTCCTCTCCTCTCCTCTCTTGTTCTTTCTTCTTCTCTCTGTCTTTTTCTTTTTTTTTTTCCGAAAGTGTTGTGTGTGTTTTTGGTGTGTTTTTGTATATTTTATGTGTAGTGTGTGGATGGGTGTACAAAAGTAAAATGTGTTTTTCTAATGTAATAAATGAATTAGGATTTTTAAAAAACTAGAGATATTATTATAATTTTACATGTTTTTTTTTTTATCTTGAACTCGGTGCTTAAAAATAAGTTGGGTGGCAATAGTACCGCAATTATTTTTGAACTTAAATTCTATTATTCAATCCAAAATTTGAGTTTTCGTGGATCATAACAAAAAAATAGTAATTTTGATAGAAATTCAAGAACATTCGAAATAAACCACTCAAAAGATAATTGGACACATCATCTACATACATGATCATCAATTTGAACATCATCTATTTGATTTAATATTGTAAATTTGAATAATATTTCTATCATTTCCACCTAGGCGCACCTGATTATTCTTGTGCTTTCTCCAAAAAGTTCTTATACTCTGGAGAATTTAATCTACTCTTATAAAATCATAACTATCCCCCTTCTAAATAATATGGAATTTTGGTTGTTTACTCAACCTACACTGAATTCATTTAATTTAGTGCTGAGATTTGTAATTTAAAAAAAAAAAATATTGGGTGATTAATTTATATATTTTTTTATATATTCTCATTATATTAATGTGTTTTTTTTATTATAAATAGCTAGACATCACTAGCTAATTGAGTTGAAATATCACAAATATTTTCATAAATTCGGTCTATATAGTTTATGTGAACTTCTCGTGCCCCCACCTCCAATTTTAAATACCTTGTGAGAGATTTAATTAGAAGGAACTACAAATTTATATAGTAAACTCAATTTATAGGAGACTTAACTCTTGAAATATTATATTTATTTTTATTTTAGGGTTAATTGCAAAAAAAAAAAACGACAAACTTTACTTTCATTACAAATTAATTATCACTTTTAAGAAATTGCAAAAAAAAAAAAAACTACCACCTTTAAATATTGTTGCTAAAAAATCCAATTTTTCAATAAAAGTAGGATTTTTTTGGGTTTTTTTTCAACAATACTTAAAGGTGGTGTTTTTTTTTTTTCAATTTCTCAAAAGTGATAATTAATTTATAATGAAAGTAAAATTCGTGGATTTTTTTTGCAATTAACCCTTATTTTTATGATGATATATAAGAATTAAATACAGATTTTTTAGCATGTTTGATGATGACATGATTGTCCATTGGTCAAATGATCAAATTAATGCTTGCATAATATGAACAAAAGTATAATTGATTAAAATAATGCTTCTCTTCCTAATGTGCTAATCAATAGTTGTTTTAACTTTAGGTAATATCTTTAAATTTTATATCAAATTAATGTGGGAAAAAAAGTGTATTATAGGTGTGTTGAAGATTAATAGAATGATATTTCCTTCCGTTCATCCGTGAATTAATTAGTATTATTATTTTATGTGTAGTGAATAATTTTATTAGTAATTAGTGGTGACCATATATACTCTTTTACCAAAAAGAAAAATAAGAACCTTTTAATGGGATACTCCATATAGTAAAATTGAAACCTTTTGAATGAGAGTACAACGTAATTGGAAGAAATGAATGATTACAAGAAATTATTCTCGGAACGAACATAAGCTCCAAAGAAATGGGGAAAAGAACTATAAAAACCTCACCAAATTCAATTAAACTACTGTTTGAACCTTGCGATGCATTCCTTAAATTACTCATGAGCCATATGATGGGCTTTAATCCTATTGGACTTGATAATGTGGGCAAACTAGTTTTTTTAGTCAACTGAATATATCATTCGAAATCCCTTTTATAAGCCCATTGTGCTTAAGGTGCTGTGAAGATATATAGTTTTATTTCAAAATGATCTTTCCAATCCACAAAAACCTAGTTATATATTTCGGGCCTAATTTTAATTTAAATCTCATTTTAAAACCTAATTTTATAAATGTTTTAATCTAAGATTTAAATTAGTTTATTTTCTCAAATTATGATCCAATTTTACATGTTTTATATTTTATTTCTTATTTTAAGACTTGTAATAAAATTTATATTTTTAATTCAAGTTATAGAAATCATTATTTAAATCAAATCATGACATTGAATATAATGTTATTTTAATTTTTCGTATAGTTCTGTAATATATATTAAATTTAAAAAAATATTACATATCTAATATGGATCCTAAATTTAAAACTTAAATTTTAAATTATGCCTCAATCTGAAAAATTTTCAAATTATTATTATTTTACAAATAATCAAAGTTCGTCTAAAATTCACAGAGACAGTACAACTCAAACGAAAATCATCAAGCCCAGCACAATCATTGTAATAATTAGTGTTCATCTTTAAAGAGAAAAGTGTTCACAATTCAAATGAATATGATGTTGTATAATCCAAACTTTAGTGCTAAGGATTTGCATCACAGATTGGGTAGTTGTCTTAAGATCAGTCTAAGGCAAAGAGTAGTTGTCTTAAGATCAATCAAAATATGCAACAAAAAGATCACTAAGGGAGTAATTTATAGTTTGTCTTAAGATCTATCAACATCAAATTATTCAAAATTTTAATTCTCTAAACCATGAATTTATCAAATTTAATATTGATACTCACTTATGAATTGTCACACCCTATACGTAAAATTCATAATAAAAAAAATATTAACCAAACACTAATATATAAATAATGAAAATCGTAATTATTCAAACGATTTAGTGGATAGAGGGTTGTACCATGAGGTACTGACAATAAGAGAGAAATTTTGACCACAGAAGATCATCTTGAAAGTAAAAGACACGTTCTCTTCGAATGCTTAATTTCACATGAGGTATGGATGACTTGCTTTAAATGGTTGGGTACTTATACATGTCTCCATTCTTGTATTCTATTTAACCTCAATATTGAAAGGTAAAATGGGAAAGAAAGTAGCAGTAACTATTTGACTATGTATAATTTGGAGATTGTGGAGAGATAGAAATGATTTGATATTTAATGGTGTTGAATTTTCTGTTGAGAAAATTGTTGAAAATATTAATGTAAGACTTTGTAGTTGGTTTTATTTACATAAGATAGGGTGCTCAAATTTTTCATTTTGTGATTGACTAGATAACCTGAGGATGGTAATAGGATGTTAATTGTTGTAAACTTGTTTAATTTATAATTTTTGGGTATGTCTTATATCTATAACAATGATATTTTTTTACTATAAAAAAAAATTACCATGCCACTATGAGATGAAATTATCAAATCATTTGCATTTTGGGCAAGACTTAGCCAAATCAGACATGCTTTTAAGTTTTAAATGAACAACTAATTAGTTAAAGATTATAATCTGAGTCATCTGACACTGATTAACAAATGGATTCTAATTCACTAATTAATATAATAATACTTATGAAAGTTGTACCTAAAGGTACAAGTACATCTATAGCAATTGAAAGGTTACTACATATGCTTGAGTAGGGTTAAATAACAGTAGAAAATTCAAATAACATAAGCAACTCATAGGATCATACAATTCAATCGAAATCATAGAATAAAAATCAATTTAAAATCTAATACGCCAACTCAAATCCAGAATATTTAGTTAATCTAAAATGTAGCATTAACATTTAAAATGCATCGAAATCGTAGAGTGAAAACGTAAGATCTCAAAAGCTCAATTCATGATTATAATATAAATATAAATTAAATTCCAGATTTATTAAGTTTTAATCGGTTCTCTCTCGCCACCACACTCTCCACGAGCCAAGCTAACCTAAAAGTGGAAAAATACATCTCTGTCATAAATTAAATAAGAGTGTTATTAAATAAACACCCTTATTTATTGAATACACACCCCTTTTAAATTTTAATTTCTTAATTTTATTGTATACACACCCCCTAAAATTCAAAAAATATCCTTTTAAAATTAAAATCATACACACCCATATAAAATCTCTAATCCACGCTACTACCTTATTGTAAACTTGTCTAAATGTTTGATTAATAATTTCTAATCCACCTTGATAGTTTCATATTATATTTGAAACAATTGTCAGTACTTCAAATAATCAACGCCCTACATGACACCCAAAAAGAAGTATGCTTCAGGAAAAATATTAAGGAAGAGAAGTTGCGCATGAACAAAATAAAGATTAAAGGAAAGAAAATGTAGAGTCATCAATAGATTCAAAGGTTTGGACATCAATAGATTCATGCAATAGAGATCCAAGTCGAACTTGGCATCTGAATGCTCTGATGAAATTCACACAAGTAGAAGAAAGGATGAAATTAAGTGCTTAAATCTGTCTCCTTAATTAATCTTATTTCCATTTCGAATTCATGCACAACAATATGCAGATTCATAAAAATAAAACTAAATTTAAGGGAACTACTGAGATTAGGAATACATCTTGTTTGTTGGATAAATTTCCAGAATTAATACAAAACCATCGTTATCAGACACTACTAGCCTTGTGTTTCTTGTCGCTGGGTGAGTGGCTCTGACCACTATTTGTTACTGCTGCTCCTGTACTCTTCAGTTGGTGGGTTTCCTCATGATGACGGTAGTGGTTGTCTCCATGGTGTGATTGCGTATACTCGGATTTCTTTTTGGAAGATGGTCATGGGAGTTCAGGTGAATGCCTCTCCAATTAGTGGGGATGATGATCTGAGCCACCAGATAGAAGGGGTGTCGACTTAGATTTGCATGTTGATGAAACATGGGCTGTAATGCTCCCGGTCTGTCCTCTATATTCCCAGTTAAACATTTCACGCTTCCTCTTCAGAATCTGGCTGCATCTTCTTGCGACTTACAACAGCGGGTGTCGTCAAGTTCTGTTGATGAGCGATTTCGTTCCCAACAACAGTGGAATGGGCACCCAAAGTTCTTCTCCGGAAACGGGTTTTGATGATCGATAATGGGATTTCTCCCATGACTGGAGATTTGGAGCGGACAATCAATGGACGGTGGCGAAGGAACTTCCGGCGGCGATGGAAACTAGCGTACACAGGGAAGACTTTTGTCTTCAGATTCTAGATTTTAAACAACAAGGTTGAAGATCATTCTAAAAATACAAGTGTTCATAAAATAAAAATTAATGGATAAGGGTGTGTATTTAATAAATTAAGGATAATTTAGAATTTTTAATTTTTTTTTAAATTTCATAATAATGGGGGGGTGTGCATTTAATAAAGAGGGGTGTGTATTTAGTGTTACCCATTAAATAGTCTTATACTCCCTCCGTTCCATATTTATCTTCACACTTTTCGTTTTCGTCCGTCCCACATTTATCCTCACCACCAAAAAAGGAAAATTCACATTAACCAACAACCTCAAAAGTTACCTTAATTTCAAAAATATTACTCTCACCTAACACACATAACATACTTTATGATTTATTTATTACTTAAAAATACCACAATACCCTTCAAAAATCAATAAAGTTGATCAAAAAGCAATTTTTCTTAAACTCTGTGTCTACAGTAACTGTGAAGACAAATATATGGGACGGAGGGAGTACATGAATAAACTAAATGCTTAGATATTGAATCTTGACATGTCAGTAATCGATAGCATGTAATTGGTACGTAGGCATAATTAACACATATGAGAAAACTTACTAAATAACGAAATGTAAATTCCCACCTTCAACCACTTGCGACAAGAATCGAACCCTAAGTCTTTGGATCCGAATTTCCTTCTAATTCCATAAGCAAAGCCTCTTGATCCAAAATTCCTATGAGATTTATAAGTACTCCACTGATACTGTTAAAAATTCTGAATCTATCAATGAGTAAACTACATACTAAAACCACAAAACAAAACATTATTGGATGGTTTTTGACAAGAAATAAAAGGGGGCAGAATAGAGTGGAAATGGAATTTGAGAAGAAAAACTGAGCATGAATTGAGAGCTGGATGCATTCTCAGAACCTGGGGGCAGAGGCAAATAATTAATGAACCAAGATATATACTTTTAAATAGGTGAAGAAAAGGAAACATTAAATAATATCTTAAAGAAACATATTCCCTTAGCCCATCAACAAAGAAAAATCTGAAAACACCACACATCAAACACATAATCACCCACCCGTAATAGGGTTCATTCTCTTTATGTGCTTCGGATTTTATTAAGTACGCATCATCTTCTTCAGATTCACCACTGGTAAGACTAACGGTGTTAAATCCATTATAATTTTGGAAAATCTATCATATAGTAGAAGGAATTTTGACTCAATTACTTAATTTATTTCTTTATTATTTTTATGACTTATTATATACGCAAATCTCCTCATTAATTGACTCAGATATTTTTTTTCAAAACGATGAATAGAAAGATGAAGAAATTAATATAACCTCATGACTTATTTGAAAAACTCTTCACGGATTAGTAATTGTTGAGTTATAGTTTTAATAATTATGTAAGTAATTCATTAAATAAAACATTTAAATTCATTAAATAAAACATTTAAATTATCTAAACATTATTAGAATTGTTTTTACAGTGATCCAAGAATTTTGTCAAACACATTAACATCTTTATTCAAATTATATATATAAGATCTCTCTGTATATTAAGCAAATCATTATGAAAGATAATAGTAATATGAAAGATTGAAACTCGCAATTTTTTTTCTTGTTTTCTTAACTGATACATGTTCAACGTTTCATTATTTATTTTTAATCTTATTTTCTTCTAATTCTTTTTTCTAATTATTATAGATGTTTGATTAAGAACATGGAAATAAAAAACTGTATTCAGTATATTTGCTTCAGTTTGATTGGGATTCTGCAACATTCAATAGGAAAGAAATTATGCATCAAGTTGATCTTTTCCTAATATATGACAATTTTCTTAAATTGATCACCTAACACTATTAATTGAAGAAATTAGTGGTTTCTCTCTTGGCCTAGGTGTAAGCAATTCGAAGAGTGACGCAGAAGATTGTACGAATTTGACATAGGGAATTCGAGTCACTCTTTAAGATTTAGCAAAGGGAATATGTTTCTTAAATAAAGTTTATTTCAAATTCTTTAAGATTGCAAACTCTATTTAAATAAAGTTTCTTAAATAAGATTTAGCAAAGGGAATATGTTTCTTAAATAAAGTTTATTTCCTAATATAACTCTTTAAGATTTGATGTTAACACTTTGGCTATTTTCCTGATAATAATTAAATAAAGTTTATTTCAAATTTAATAAATAATTTATACGTAAAATTGATCAATCATGAAAATCCTTAAAAACAATACACAAATATATAAATAAAGGATAAATATAGTGTGCGTCTAGATACACCCTAAGATAAGTTGCACCCATATACAAATATATATATAATTATGAGTAAAAATGTATACAATATAGGAGTAGTTAATTTTTTTAATGAAAAATTGAGTGTAAAAAAATATATAATTATTAAAAAACATATATAGTAAAAAGTTATACGCATATGAATCCTAGTTTTGTTAATGAAAAACTTAGGGGTGAAAAAATATACAATTATTCCGAATCAAGTATACAAAATAGAATAATATGTAGTATACAAAATAAAATAAAAGTTATGCACATATGGATGCACCCTTGCATCCGGATGCACCCAATATACACTCATAAAGAAAAATACTAATTATTCAATGGAAATACCAATTTTAATCCTTTAAAATAGATAAAATCCAATTTCAGTCCTCAAGTTTGGTAATTTTTCAAAAGTGATTATTTGATATCTAAATTAATTTAGTCCTTTTAGTTTACTTTTGTCCTTTTTGTCCATTTTTTGTCAATTTTTTCTGACAACTTTAAAGACCAAAAGTTGATAAAAATACCAAAAGTGAACAAAAATAACTAAAATCGGACTCTAAATAATCCTTTTTGAAAAATTATCAAACTTAAGGATTGAATTTGGAATTGACCTATTTTAAAAGATTAAAATGATATTTAACCTAATTATTCACAAGGTATAGTGGGTAGAGAGTTAACACGTGAGGGGCGTTGGATGTTTTGTTATATTTTGATGTTTTATTTCCTGTTAGAGTTACATGTGACAATAATAAGAAAAAAATTCTGACCACAGAATTAAGATCATTACCATGCCATTCGGAGATGAAATGATCACATCATTTGCATGCAATTGGACAAGATTTAGGCAAACAAACATGTAACATGCTTTTAAACGAACAACATATAATTAATTAAACATCATAATCTCATAATCTGACACTGATTAATAAATAGGTTCTAATTCACTAATTAGGAGTATTATTATATTTATGAAAGTTGTACCTAAAGTTGCAAGTACATCTATAGCAAAAAGGTTACTACAGATGCTTGAGTAGAGTTAAAAAAAAACAGTAGAAAATTCAAATACCATAAGCAACTCATAGAATCATACAATTCAATCGAAATCATAGCATAAAAATCAATTTAAAATCTAATAAGCCAACTCAAATCCAGAATTTTTAGTTAATCTAAAATGTAGCATTACATTTTTCGGGCAAAAATTGAAATAATTCATTAATTATAGGACAAAATTGAACCATTTATTTTTTTTAAAAAAAAAAGTTTTTCTTAGTTATAAAGAAAAAAATAAATTTAACTCAACTAAATTACTAAAACAACAAAACAAAACACCATTGGATGATATTTGACAAGAAATAAAAGGGGCCCAGAATAGAGTGGAAATGGAATTTGGTATCAGTCGGTGATGTGAGAAGAAAAAGTGAGCATGAATCGAGCTTTGACAAACTTATTTTTCTATAAAAAAAATTATACCCTATTAAATTATTATTAAATCCATGCACACTTAATGATAATTTAGGGAATGATCGTGACAAGTGACATTTGATTAGCAAATGGAATAGGGAAATGGAAATTCAGGGAATGATTGTAACAAGTGACATTTGATTAGCAAATGGAATAGGTGATCTTAATTTAATTTTAGAGGATGTGATAGGAATTAGAATATAAGTGAGGTTTTGAAAGAAACAAGGTAATGGTGCTATGTTATAAGCACTAAAATTGAGATCAAATCAAATCAAATCTATAAGAAAAACACAGATTAGTAACAGAACCAAGAAATACTTTCTTTTAAATAGGTCAACAAAAGGAAACATTAATTAATTTTTATAAAGAAACCAAATCGAACATGTTCCCTTAGCCCATCAACAAAGAAAAGAAAAATCTGAAATTCATAAACACCCACCCATAGATGTTGCGGTGCAACAGAGTATGAGTAAAAGCAGAGGCAATTCTCATCTGCGTCAAGAATATTTAATGTAAGAAGATTATGATTATTGGAAAACTTAACTTGTAGGAGAAGAAATATTAATGTTGATTATGACTTATAAACGCAAATCTCCCACTGAATTTTTTTTCAAAACGATGAATACTAAGATCGCGAAAAGTGAAAAAATTAATATAACCATATAACAATTATTTGCTTTGAAATAATTATGCTTCGGATCAACTCTTCGTGGAATTTTGTCAAACATCTTTATTCAAATTATATAAGATCTCTATATATTAAACAAATCATCATGAAAAATAATAATTACATGAAAGATTGAAACTCTACAATTTTTTTTCTTAACTGATACATATTCAACGTTTCATTATTTATTTTTTAATCTCAGTTTCTTCTCCTTCGATTTTTTAATTACTGAAATGGAAATAGAAAACCTTATTCAGCATATTTGCTTCAATTCTGATTGGGATTCTGCAACATCCAATGGGAAGAATTGCGAGTTACTTAAATTATGCATCAAGTGTTGATCTTTTCCTAATATATCACAAATTTTTCTTAAATTTATCATTTAACACTATTAATTGAACGAATTAATGATTTCTCTCTCTTATCCTAGATGTCATCGATTCCAAGGGTGGCACAGGTTTGGCACATGAAATCCAAATCGCTCTGTAGAGTTTAGCGAAAAAAATACTGAATTTTGAACCGGAAGCAAGCAAGTTTATAACACCGATATCACCTGGAAAAAAAAATCTTAGAGCAATATCATAATATCATTTTACTCATCCGCTTGTAAAGCTCTACTCTAATTTGATCATATGTAGCTAATTGAATTGAAATATTACATTTATTTTATTTTTACGATGATATATAAGAATTAAATACACAGATTTTTCAGTATGTTTGATGATGACATGAATGTCCACTAGTCATATGATCAAATTAATGCTCATATAATGAACAAAAATAATAAAATTGATTAAAATAATCTTCTCTTACTATTGCGCTAATCAATAGTTGTTTTGAATTTGGATAACAGTTAAACTTTTATATCAAACTAATGTGAAAAATTGTATGGTATATGTGTTGAAGATTAATAGAATGATACTCCTTCCTGTTCATCTATCAGTCTCCATTTTTTTTTTTCCTCACACATTAAAAAATATTATTATTTTATATATAGTTGAGTGATAGATCATATATGGGTCTTTGTATACAAATGTGAATTTTTGAATAGAGTACTCAAAGCTCTCGGTGGACGAGAAATTACTTTCGGTACGAATATAAGCTCGAAAGAAATAGGGAAAAAGAACTCCAAAAACTAGAACTGTGAAAATGGGTTGGTGGACGGTTTAGCCTAAACCCTTTATAACCCGCTCTTATGCGGATTCAAATGGGACGGGTCACATGTGGGTTGGGTCACTCGCGGGTCGGGTCATTTGTGTTGGGTGGGGTAGGTTGTTAGATAATATTTTTATTATTTGAATATTAAAATTTAAAATTTTATTAAAAAAATTGTGAAGGAGTGGGTGGGTGTGGGTGTAGACCATGTGATAATGTTTTTGTTATTTTAATATTAAAATCTAAATTTTTATAAAAAAAAAATTTGAGGGTGGGGTGGGTGTGGGTGGGGGTGGAGGGTGGTTAGGGATGTAATCGAACCAAGCCGAGTCGAACACTATTAGGTTTGAGGATCGTTTATTAAGAAATTATCGAACTCAAGTCCGAGCTCGATCTCGTCAAGAAAAAAATATCGAACTCGAGCTCGAATTCAAACTATTTGTTAAGACACGCGAACATGTTCACGAACACATAAAGTAACTTGTTTATGAATATATTTTCAAGAGCATTTAAATAATTTTGTGTCTGGATATTAAAAGAATGTTTCGTTTATAAACATTTAATGTTATTTATAATATTAAATAACAAACTAACAAAATATAATTATAAACGGTAAAAAGTATTTAAATATTTAAATAATCACTTAATTTATTATCATATTTGTGTGGTTTAATATAAAATATTTAATTATTAAATATTAATAAATAAATAATAATATATAATTTTAAAGAATAACTATAATATTTACGAACGCGTTTGCGAGCCATTAGTGAGCCTATAAACGAATATGTTCTCGAGCTTTCTAGCCGAACACCCTTAGGCTTGAGTTTGGTTTGATAAACTATTCGAACCCAAAATTCAAGTTTAGTTGCTCGTTAAGGTTAACGAACGAGTTCGAACGAACATTTAATCAAATTGAGATTCGAATAGTTCGCGAACGGTTTGATTTGGTTACATCCCTAAGGGTGGTGAGATGGGAGTAGGAATGGGTGGTAGATGATTGGATTAGGGCGGGTTAACCCACGACTCACTATGACCCATTGTTTAGTAGGCTCAAACGGGATTGATTACTTTTAGGGCGGGTCATTTTTTGGGCGAGTTATTAACGGGTTTTAATGGATTTGGACGGGTTGACCCATTGAATTCCACTCAAATTGACAACTCTATTCCAAATAAATAAATGGCGAAGACTTTTGTTGGACCTTGTGAAACAATGTAAAAGTAATAACAATTTTAATGATGTATGTTTTTCATTCATTCAAATGTTACAGTACAAAAAATTGTTTTTTACCAACGAAATATTCCGTTAGTAAAAACCTTAATTTCATTATTAAATTGGTTTACCAATGAATTAGTAACAGAATACCGTTGGTAAAATTTTGCTGGTAAAGTGGTGGTTGGTAAATTTTTAGCAAATTAATTCCGTTGGTGAATAATTCTGTTAGTAATCCGTTGCTAATAATTTTGTTGATAATTTATATAATAATTCCCCTGATAATCTATTGGTAATTATCAATTGATTAAATTGCATTGCTAAAATAGATAATAAATTAGTCGGCATTACGTTGCTAAAACAGAATTGTCATTTTTGTTGTTAATTCATGAGTAACTACAAACGAATTGAATTTTATTAGTAAATTCGATTGCTAAAAAATAGTTTGTTTTCTTTTTTATTGTCATCACTTATCCGTTCTTACCATCTAATCACAAATACTTAAAAATTTCATGTAGGGTCCATTTTTTAGTTAATGCCTTAATTCATAGAAGACAATACAAACATAAACTCACATAAATATATATATTAAGAAATAGTGAGGTGATACATAATGTGTTCGCTGTTCAATTTAATATGACATTGATTTGAATAAGAGATTTAAAATTTTCCTCTTAACTAATCAACAGAAATATTGAGATAATACATGTTCAAATTTATATGACATGAATTTGGGAAATAGACATTATAAAATTTTCTCTTAAAAGTTAGCTGATAAAAACTACTCAACTGAATGAATTGACCGGAGACGGAGGAGATGCTCTTAATCGGATAAGAGGTCTAATGGCAATGCCACACGCGCTTTACTTAGCCTGCACGTTTATTTGCAGTCTCATAAACCCTCTTCTCCCAACCCAAACCCCACGAGAGTTTTTTAAGATCAAAAAATCCTTACCATGTTCACTCCCAAACCGACAATTGTCCTTTCATGTTTCAAGTTAAGTCCATATTTTCCACGAAATAATCTTTTTCGACCACAAAATATTCCCTACAAAAAAAGGAGAGAGATTACCGCAGTCAATACTATATTAGATTATAGGAAATGCAAATGACTCTCTCCTGTATAATCCTGGAAACCCTCCTCATAATAATCAATATAAACTGCGATTGTCGGATTTGCAAGCGCTGCTTCATCGCCCAGTTTTACAAACTTGTATTCCATCGATGGACACATTATTTTTCTGCAATAAAGAAGCAATTCAATCAATATTTGTAAATCATTAGCACGCCCTTCGGACAACGAGATACTAAGGTAACCACTTTTCCTGGTTAGCTTAGTATAACAACGTGGTTAACTTAGTATCTCGTTGTCCGAAGGGCTTGCTAATGATTTACGAGTATTGATTGAATTGCTTGTTTATTGCAGAAAAATATTATATCCATCGACGGAATATGAGTTTGTAAAACTGGGCGATGAAGCACCGCTTAAAAAAGCTGTTGCAAATCAGACAATTGCGGATTATGTTGATTGTTATGAGGAGGGTTTCCAGAATTATACAGGAGTGAGTCATTTACATTCCTATAATCTAATAAAATTTTGACTGCGGTAATCTCTCTCCTTTTTTTGTAGGGAATATTTTGTGGTTGAAAAAGATTATTTCGTGGGAAATATGGACTGAATGACAAATGTCGGTTATGGGAGTGAACATGGTAAGGAATTATTTTTCTTAAAAAACTCATGGGGTTTGGGTGGGAGGAAAAAGGGTTCATGAGAATGCAAAATAAACGTCAGGCAAAGGCGTGTAGCATAGCCATTCTCTTACTCGATTAAGACACCACATCTCTTCCGTCTCCGGTCAATCCATTCAGCTGATTAGTTTTTATCACCAAACTTTTGACAGAAAATTTTTCTAACTTTTTCCCAAATTCATGTCATATCAATTTGAACATGTATCATTTCAATATTTCTGCTAATTAGTTTTCATCACCTTACCTTTTGAGAGAAAAATATTAAATCTCTTACTCAAATCCATGTCATAATACATTGAACAATGAACACATTATGTAACACCACACTATTTCTTTTTCTTAGTATATATTTATGTGAGTTTATGTTTATATTGTCTTCTATGAATTATAAGACATTAACTAAAAAATAGACCCTACATGAAATTTTTTCTTAATTTAATATAAAATCATTTAAAAATAAAAATGACGTTGATGGAAGAAAGTGATTTTATGATTTTGATGTTTTGACTTGTCCATATTTATCATTATCTTAACTTAATAATATCATAAAAATACAAAGATGTTGAGAAGGACATTTTTTTAATAATTACTATAATCCTTTTTACTCTACTATCTATTATAATAAGGGATAATTTCATATTTAGTCCCGTAAGAATTGTTCAATGTCAAAAAGGTCTCAAAATTGGCAGATTTAGTCCCATATGAATTTTTCATCTAAATTGTTAATAGTTGACGAACTATTTTGAACCATTAACAAGACCAAAACGGACTATGTCTATTTTGAAACACAGAAAATAATATAAATTTGGTAGTTTATAATAATATAAGTTAATTTGGAATGAAAATTTTCGATTATAATATTCTTATGGGACCAAACTGCTAGCTATGGACCAGTATATTTCTACGGGACTATAATTGAATTGAAGGAATTCTTATGGGACTAAATGTGAAATTTTCCCAATATAATAATGGATAATTATAAGTACTCCATAGAGTAATCGTTACCCCAATATCTACATGGTGATGTTAAAGAAGGGGGTTCCACCAAGAGATTCAAATCAAAATGGATAACTTCTCCACTGTGGAGCTGCGAAAAAGTGGATGATGGGACAGTGGCGACAAGCTCTAAGCACAATTTTGGCCATCATTATGCTAAGTTAGCAAAAATTTAGTTTGCTAGATTGTTTATTATTCTTACATATAGATTTGCTATGACAAAAGTGGCCATGTAATTATTATAAACCTATCATTTCTAGACAAACCCCAACACATAAACCGCCATCAAAGTTTCTACTTCCCTTTCTTAGAAAAAATATGAGCTCTTCATGGCACATTTGATGCAGTTCTCCATGACGCAAGACAATATAGCTTCATATCCTCCGCTCTGTCAGTGACAAAGACTCGGATTGGGGTAGGATGAGGGCATTTCCACTCTTTTATTACATAATAATTGTTTCTTTACATGGCGAGACATTGGACACATCTTATTGTTAGTAATTTTATTTGAAGCAAGAGGTTAGGTTTTGTATTAGAGTAACTCTCTTGTGAGACGGATTATTTGTGAGATGGATGTGAGACGAATCGATCCATCACTATAGTATACTTATTGTATACATAAAGTATGTTTATTTATAGTTAAAGTATGTCAATAATAAATCAAATTATAAAACATTAAAATAATACTTTGATGCATAATCCAACATATTTTAGAATACATATTTTAACAGCCATTAAACATACTTTATCTAAATATAGACATACCTTAATGCGTCCCACAAACCGTCTCAGGTAAGTAACGTCTTACAAGAG
Organism: Pogostemon cablin; assembly: GCA_023678885.1. Lineage (NCBI taxonomy): Eukaryota > Viridiplantae > Streptophyta > Magnoliopsida > Lamiales > Lamiaceae > Pogostemon > Pogostemon cablin. The sequence goes on from CM042968.1 coordinate 19,789,660, forward strand.
AATTTGTCTTTGTATTATAATACGGGAGTTTAATTAGTTACTGTTTATATGTTTTTGCATGAAGGTGAGGGAGTTGTACTAGAAGGATTCAGAAAAATTAGAGATCAACAACAAATACAAGGAGAATCCAGAGGAGTATAGGTGTATGATAATGAGACAGCGGGTGCACATATTCTTGTGGCTGAAGTAGTTTAAAGAGGCGGAGAAGAAGACTCGTTGTTGCTGTTACTAGACACTTAGTAAGCAGATTTTTGCATTTACTGAAATGATTTCATTCAATTGTTTTTTATCTGATGCTTTCTTTTCCAATATGTTGTCACTGTTGCAGTAATTATTTTTGTGTATTTGTCCTTTTATAACATCGTCAAATATAGTAATTAGTTTTAGAAATTGGTACCTTGAATGCATGAAACGCTTTCTCTGTTTCTCATGTGCGAGAACCGACACGTGGTCACCTCTTCTATGTATTAGTTATACTGTTGTGAGCTATTAGGTTAAGCTTAAAAATGATATGTTTGTAAGCCAATGGTGTGTATTCTGATATCTGTATGAATATTTTACTGCGACAGATCAATTTACACTAGAAGAAGCTCAAGGATTCAAATCCTCAAAGACCATATGCTCTTATAGTGTTGAAAATGTAGAAGAAGAAAACGAGATATCTCTTTCGGAACAACAATGGGTAATAAATGAGAGTTGGGCAGTAAAGCGGCAAACAAATAAGGTACAGTTCGTATTGTATAATGTGCCTATGAGTAGTGTATGAGTAAGCCAGACAAATTCAAACACTACAAGAAAATTGTCGAATTCCAACGGCGAAAAATTGTTGGAATATGCAAAAATATCGTTGGAATTCATAATTTCAACAAATATTCCAACGAATTTTTTTTGTTGGAACGACATTTTTTTGTTAGAAATCATGATTCCAACAAATATTCCAACGAATTTTTTTTATCTAAAAGTGATTCAAACATTTCCAACATAATTTACTATTGGAATTACCATTGGAATAAATTCCAACAATCTTCGAATTATGTTGGAAAATATTGTTAGAATTCATGATTTCAACAAATATTGCAACGAAATTTTTCTGTTGGAACAACATTTTTTTGTTGAAAATAATGATTCCAACAAATATTCAACGATATTTTTTTGTTGAAAATTTTTTTATCTAAAAGTGATTCAAACATTTTCCAATAGAATTTACTATTGGAATTACCGTTGGAATAAATTCCAACAATCTTCGAATTCTGTTGGAATTTTCAAACAATAAAAGTGATTCAAACATTTTCCAACAGAATTTACTATTGGAATTACCGTTGAAATAAATTCCAACAATCTTCGAATTCTGTTGGAATTTTCAAACGATCTGTTGGAACGACATTTTTTTTTGTTGAAAATCATGATTCCAACAAATATTCCAACGACATTTTTTTGTTGAAAATTTTTTTATCTAAAAGTGATTCAAACAATTTCCAATAGAATTTACTATTGGAATTACCTGGAATAAATTCCAACAATCCTCGAATTCTGTTGGAATTTTTTTTTTTGTTGGAAATCATGATAAAAGTGATTCAAATATTTTCCAACAGAATTTACTATTCAGATTTGAACCCCTAACCTATTGAGTATATCACCTTATCATTTACCAACTTAACTAATACATAATTTATGTTATAAATTGACATTTAAATTTATTGAAGTTTCTTTTTTCGATGGACTTTTCATTTGAATTTTTCAACGGCTTAAGTTTAATTGAAATTTTTATTGGAAATTTTCAATAATTTATCATGATATTGGAATTTGCACTGGAATTTTTCAATGGTTTAAATTCATATGGGAATTTTCATTGGTATTTTCCAACTGTTTTAAGTTTTATAGGAAATTTTTTGAAAAATTCCAATAGTTTATCAGACTATTGAAATTAGCATTGGAAATTTTCAACGGTTTAAAGTTTCATTGAAAAATTCGTTGGAACTCCAAAATTTTCAACGGATTTGCTTTTCGTTGGAATTTTTTCTGTTGGAATTTGATAGTTTTCTTGTAGTGAAAGTCTTCACGACTTACTCTTATCATGAACTCCCTACATCCCGTTAAAATTGTTGGGATAAACACAAATAACTAAATAACAAGTATTCGTCTACGCAGCGGAATGATTAATTATCCATCTCTTGGTGAATCTAGCAGGAAACAATTTTAATAATATGATGCACGATAAATTAAGCAATCACCAAAAAAATAACACAACTGATTTAACGTGGAAAACCTTCTCAAAGTAGTAAAATCACGGGATCGGAGCCCACCAAAAACTTAACCATAAGACAAAAATTCAAGAGTTACAATTTGCCACCAACACACAGGCGGATCCAGAAAATAAATTGAGGGTAGGACGTGTAATTATAAAATTATTATTTATTTAATATTTAAAATTGTACAATAAATGAATCAAAACGAAAAAAAATAAAAATGTTGATATCCCAAGGTTTAAAATGAAGAAAAAAAGAAAAAGTATAGTATTAACATCTAGAGAAATAAAATGTGTGAAAAAGGTAAAGAATAAAAAGATAAAAATAAATTTTTAGGATTTGAACCCCAAAACAATGGGACTTTAATTAAAAAAATATTTGAGCCTTTAAGATATGAATCCCAAAACAGTTGGACTTTAATTAAAAATATGAGAATGGATAGAGCCTAAATGGGCCTTTTTAATGAAAACAATGAGAATGGATGGAGCCCTAAATGGGCCAAACTACAAGCATATCATTTTAACTAAATCCTATATATATACTTAAAATTTTTAAATTTGGGGATACAGCCCCTTCCCTGCCACACATATTAATATTTGATAACAAACAATGAGATTAGAAAGACCTCACCCACAACACATCCAGAAATGGTTCAACATCTCCAGTGCAAGTAAGATGAGTACACTCCTTCAACCTAAAATTGGACCAAAATGTAGATAGAATAAATTAAAGATGAGATATTTATTCAAGATAAAGTATTTATTTCATACTCACAAATTAATAAACCAATGAAATTAGAAAGACCTCACCCAACAACACATCCAGAAATGCATGGTTCAACATCTCCTAGATCCAAGTGCTGAGTACACTCCTTCAACCTAAAATTGGATCAAAATGTAGATGGAATAAATTCAAGATGAGATATTTATTCAAGATAAAGTATTTATTTCATACTCACAAATTAATTAACCAAAAAGAACAAAAAAGAAATAATATTTCTTTTTTGTTCTTTTTGGTTAATTAATTTGTGAGTATGAAATAAATACTTTATCTTGAATAAATATCTCATCATGAGCAGGTCCAGAAAATCAATTCATAATGAAAGAATTGAAAGAGGCCACATCTCTCGTGCTAGAAACAGCTCTTCTACCTTCCCTTTCAGAAATGTGTCTGATTGAGTTGAAATCACCCAGGATGCATATACACGAGTATGATTCCTGCTCAATAACGCACTGTATTCTATCCCAAAGGTCAATTCTTTCTTTAAGAGGACATGGAGCATACACATTCACCACACAACATCTAGTACCGTCTTGAATCCAATACCCATTAACAATCACTGCTCCTTCCATATTCCATGAGCTTGAAACAGAAAATAACCATTATTACTTTCATGGAAAGAAGTTTAACTTTCACAGTTTTCAACACAAATAACCATTATTACTAATTGTTATTTGTTCAATTTAAAATAATTTTAACAGTCCGTACACTATATATGTGCAATATTAGTAGATTTTGATTTGGATCACTAATTCATTACTGTTAATTTTTAAGCTGATGGTTTCTTCATTCATCACACATATTCAGTTCTAACAAAATATTACTTGATTTCAATGTAGGGCTTTGCAGTGCCAAAGGAAGCACAGGACAAATTATTTAGTAATATCTAATTATACTTTCTGAGATCCAGCTATAAGAAAGACGGCAAAGAATTAACAACATAAAATTCAAAGATGCACAACATGATGATGATTTCGGAAAATTTTCCAAATTTGCGAAAACTGAAAATTCCTTTAAACTGAACAATTTGCGAAAAGGTTAGTAATGATGATGAGCTTAATGAGAAACCATAAATATTTTAAAGTGATTAACAAGGCCAGTACACCATGAGTGTTAAAACTTAATCCCATTATTTAAAAAAAATTAATTTTACATTGTGCATTTTAAATTTTATGTTGCTAATTCTTTGAATGTATTGTTGCTAATTCTTTGCAGCTTTCTTATTGAGATTCCCTTCAAGCCTGCCCGTGTACTTCTCCAGGTACTATTATTGGTTCACTCTAATACCTTTGTTATGTTAAGCTTAAGCAGATTTCATGTGAAAATGTTATTTTGGTCAGGATTCTACTGGTGTTGATCTCGCTTGCATGCGTGATGTTATGAACAAGCTTGGTAGCGACTCTAACAAGATCAATCCATTGGTATGCCTCTTTTTTTTTCCCATGTTGTTTTTTGAATGTACGTAGCTAGGGCATTCTTATTTTGATATACAAAACAATTATGAATAATTAACTACCACAAGTAATGAAACTGTAAGTATAAATTACTAGAATTAAAGTTCTAAGTTATGTAACTATATCTCTTTATTTGCAAATCAAGTAGCTCCAAATGTACTGATGGCAATAATAGAAGCTTATCTGCGTGCAAACAATATGTTTGTAGACAATAGAGATCTGGTAACTCTCTCTTTTTTCTTTTTTTTTTCTTTTGTTAATTTGTGAATATGAAATAAATACTTTATCTTGAATAAATATCTCATCTTGAATTTATTCTATCTACATTTTGGTCCAATTTTAGGTTGAAGGAGTGTACTCATCTTACTTGCACCTGGATTTGGGAGATGTTGAACCATGCATTTTTGGACGTGTTGTTGGGTGATGTCTTTCTAATCTCATTGTTTGTTATCAAATATTGAGTGTCTTAATACGTTTGTGGTAATATGTCTATGGTGGCAGGGAAGGGGGTACAGCTGTACCCCAAATTTAAAAATTTTAAGTATTGATATAGGATTCAGTTAAAATCATATGCCTGTAGCTTGGCCCATTTAGTGTCTCAATGTAGGACTTTGCAGTGCCAAAGGAATCTAATTATACTTTCTGAGATCCAGCTATAAGAAAGGCTGCAAAGAATTAACAACATAAAATTCAAAGATGCACAACATGATCATGATTTTGGAAAATTCTCCAAATCTGCGAAAACTGAAAATTCCTTTAAACTGAACAATTTGCGAAAAGGTTAGTAATGATGATGAGGCAATGAGAAACCATAAATATTTTAAAGTGATTAATAAGGCAAGTACACCATGAGTGTTAAAACTTAATCCCATCATTTTAAAAAAAAATTTACATTGTGCATTTTAAATTGTATGTTGCTATTTCTTTGAATGTATTATTGCTAATTTTTTGAAGCTTTCTTATTGAGATTCCCTTCAAGCCTGACCGTGTACTTCTCCAGGTACTGTTATTGGTTCACTCTAGTACTTGTGTTATGTTAAGCTTAAGCAGATTTCATGTGAGGATTTTACTGGTGTTGATCTCGCTCGTGATGCTATGAACAAGCTTGGTAGCGATTCTAACAAGATCAATCCATTGGTATGCCTCTATTTTCACATGTTTTTTGAATGTACGTAGCTAAGCCATTCTTATAGCTGATCACATTTGATATACAAAACAATTATGATAATTAACCGTCACAAGTAATGAAACTGTAAGTACAAAATACTAGAATAAAGTTCTAAGTTATGGAACTCTATCTCTTTATTTGCAAATAAAGTAGCTCCAAATGTACTAATATTAGGTGGCAATAATAGAAGCTTATCTGCGTGCAAACAATATGTTTGTAGACAATAGAGACCTGCCTCTTCATGGTAGGACTTTTACGTGGCATCGTCCGAATGGAACATGCAAAAGTAGAATTGATAGAATTCTCATCAACAATGCTTGGGTTAATAAGTTATCAAACTCGCATCAAAAGGGGATGTTGCGTTCGATTTCAGACCACTGTCCAATCATTTTGGACAATTCAGGTAAGAAATGGTTTCCTAGAACTTTTCGATTCATCAACGCATGGCTGATCCATCCAGAGTTTAGAGATTTTGTTAAATCCAAGTGGAATTATTATCAGATTGAAGGATGGGAGGGTTTTGTAATGAAAGAGAAGCTGAAATTACTTGTGTGTTTGGCAATATGGAGATGAAAATTGTAAAGCATAAGAAGGAGATAAGAAGATTAGATATGATCGATGATACCCTTGGTTTGGAGGAGCATGAAATTGAACTAAGAAACTGTGAACGAGCGTTGTTATTCACAAAAATGAAACGCAAAGACACTCTTATTCAACAGAAAGCGAGGTGCAGATGGTTAAAAGAAGGTGATACTAACTCTAAATTTTTTCACGGCTGCATCAACAGAAGGAAAATAAATGATATTCAAGGTTTACAGGTGAATGGTGGCTGGACTGAAGAGGTAGAAAGTGTTAGAAATTATATCTTTGAACACTTCAGTAAACATTTTGGGAAGGATCATGGTAGACAACCACTGCTATCGAACAATATTATTACTAAAAGGATTTCTCTCGCTGATAATGAAAAATTAGTGGCAGAATTTACTGAAGAAGAAGTTAGAGAGGCTGTGATGGCTTGTGAGAGCTCCAAAAGCCCAGGACCCGATGGGTTTAATTTTGTCTTCATCAAAGAATGTTGGGAGGTAATAAAAATGGATCTCATGAGAATGATGAGAGAATTTCACCAATATAGGAAATTAGTGTGTGGGCTCAATACTTCTTCCATTGTGTTAATCCCAAAAAAAGAAGTTTCTTTTGATCTTAATGATTTCAGGTCCATTTCCTTGACTGGCAGTGTATATAAAATTTTAGCAAAAGTTTTATCTAGAAGATTGAGCAGGGTTCTTGAGTCTATTATTTCACCTCAACAGAGTGCTTTTATTGGTAATAGACAAATCCTTGATAGTGTGATAATACTCAACGAAGCTATCGAGGAGGCTAAAAGAAAGAAGAAGGAGAATTTGTTTTTCAAAATTGACTTTGCAAAGGCCTATGGCTGGGAGTTTCTAAAAGAAATCATGGAAAGTTTCAATTTTCATCCCAAATGGATTAAATGGATCATGGGATGTATCACCTCGGCTTATGCTTCAGTTTTAGTGAATGGGTGTCCAATCGAAGAGTTTAAACTGGGAAGAGGGCTAAGACAATGAGACCCACTCTCTCCATTCTTATTTATTTTAGCAGCTGAGGGTTTAAGTTTAATAATGAATAAGGCAGTCGATCTAAAGCTCTTTTTTCCAGTTGAAATTGAAAAGTTGAAAGTAAATATTTTCCACCTTCAACCAGATGACTCTATCTTCATGGGTGATGCTAATTTGAAAATTTGCACTTTTCTGAAGAGAGTACTCAAAATCTGGGAGCTCATTTCTGGGATGAAATTTAACCTCAATAAATGTTTTGCTTATGGAGTTAATGTGGATGAGAATAAAATGACTGATATTGAAAGATTGCTAGGTGTGAAAGTGGGGAAGATTCCATTTGTGTACTTGGGAGTAAATGTCGGGTCATCAAAGAGAAGAAAAGAGGAATGGAAGGGTATTATTCAGAAAGTGAAGAATAGACTTGTCAACTGGCACAAGCTGAAACTTTCAATTGGTGGCAGATTAACACTACTCAATTCGATTTCATCCTCTATCCCTTTGTATTATTTCTCCATTTTCCTTGCTCCAAAAATGTTTTGAGTGTGATTACTCAACTTCAAAGACATTTTTTTATGGGGCGGTAATACTAATGCCAAGAAGATCGCATGGGTGAAATGGAAGAAAATATGTAAATCCAAATTAAAAGGGGGGTTAGGAGTTCGAGATTTAGAACTCTTTAACCAAATTTTTTTATGTAAATGGATTTGGCTTTTTTTAAGGATAGAGGTAGTTTGTGGGCAAGGGTGGTTGAATCAAAATTTGGTGTTGAATGGGGTGGTGATTTGATCTCCTCTAATAGTAGCAGGAGTGTTAGATTGAATGGGTGGTGGAGGGTGGTTATTAAAGCAGCAGTAGGAGAACAAGATGGGTGGTTCTTCAAATGAATGGTCAAGAACTTAGGTGATGGTAAAGATTCTTAAATGTGGGAGGAAAAGTGGTTGAATGAACTTATACTTAAAGGTAGCTTTCCTAGACTATTCAACTATGTATGAATAAGAAAGCGAAAATTTGGGAAATGGGAGAGTGGATCAATGATACATGGAGGTGGAAGTGGAAGTAGAGACGAGCTTTGTTTGCAAGAGAGGAAGTAGAACTTGCAAAACTTGAAGATACTATCAGTCAGTGTTCTATTTAAAAAAATATCAGCGATAGTTGGAGGTGGAAATATTCAGTAAAAGGAAGATTCATTACAAAAGAAGTCTATGAATGGAGACACCAGCTTGTTCAGTATGACAACAATAGTGAGGACTTAAATATGGCATACAAATTGATCTGGTGCATTACTATTCCTAATAAGATCATCATCCACTCTTGGAGAGTTTTGAAGGAAAGGCTACCTACAAAAGATCTGTTACAACGTAAAGGTATTTCTTTTCCTAATGGTGATTTGAGTTGTGTCTTCTGTGGTGAATGCATCGAATCTTTGAGACATATATTGTTTGAATGTCAATTCGCCCATAATATCTGGATGGAAATCAGTAGATGGTTGGGATATTGTTTTGTTGTGGCTTTGGATCATTTGACTCATTTTTTTATATTTTTACGCTTCTTTTATGGTAGAAGAAGGAGGACTACGGCTATTTGTATATGGGAGTGTACAGTTTGGCTTATTTGGAAATCAAGAAATGCTAAAATTTTCAATAATGAAGAGTTTTCAGTGAACAAAGTGGTTGATGAATTGAAGTCGAGAATTTGGAGTTGGCTAGCGATGAAAAAGGAGTGGCATATGGAATATTCGTTTCAAGAATGGAGTAGAAATCTAAGAATGTTTGATTGAATGATAGTTTATTAATTCTCCTCTTGTACTTTGTATTCTCTTTAAGGTATATCTTATACCTTTGAAATAAATAAATAAATATAAATATATATATATATATATATATATATATATATATATATATATATATATATATATATATATATTACCTTTTCGGAACAAAAAAAAAATAGAAATGGTGGTGGGATAGACTGGTAGTAACGAAAGCTAAGAAAAAATCAACCAAAAAATAAAAAAGGACAACTTTAATACTCACAGCGGCAGGACAAAGCTGCTCTCAGGTGTGAGATTATAGACATTGATCGGTAATTTGCACGGTGGAAGATCCAAAGGATGAGTTGCTTTCTTGATAGAGAAACAGTTTAGGTGAATCCTCTTGTATCTCTTAACTATAAATTATTGCAGACCATTCGCCAGATTGTGGTGGGATCGGAGTCTGTAAATGTTAAGAGTAGGGTTTTGGGGGAGGGGGTGTGTGCTGAGAAAATGTATCAAGTAGGGTTTTAGGTTTTAAATTGATTTTTCTTTCTTTCTTTTTTCTTTTTTTTTCAGGAGGAGGGTTTTAACTGTTTTTTCAAGAAAAACCCTTCATTTATTTTCTTACTCATCCAAACCCTAAACCCCTCTTCTTAAACAAATATGGAGTAATCCTCCATTAAATTCATCAACTTAATTATCTAGGAGAAAAATCCCCTCATTTATTTTTTTTTCTTTCTATTCAAATCATTTTTCAATTTTAATCAGTTCAATTCTCAATCTTAAAATATAGACTGCAAATTGATTTCTTTTGGTTGGGTTTTAGAAAATAATTACATTAATTTTATTTTCATGTCGCACCGATTGCTTACTGTTCTTTTCAATTAAGATAACAACAATAAATTAGTTTAATTTGTTGTACTATTTTTAGTAGACATAAAAGAAAATCGGAACAGGCAAAAACACAATCGAAAGCATATATATTTTGATTTGGTTCCGGAAATGTGGAATTGAAACCGGTGATTTCGAACCGGCTTACATGTCTAATTATTAGTGAATTTTATTTTATTTTTATCTTTTCAATTATTGTATTAACTCAATCTCATGGATCAAATGTTACACTTTAATGTTAAAACTTATATATTTGACTTTTTTTTTAAAAAAATTATAACTCTCTTAATCAAATATCAACTTTGGAAATTTCAACTTTTTTCCTGCTCAAATGAACTATTGATCTTAATTTTCAAGAAGATTTAATTTTTAATTCCAGTGTAATTTTGCTGTAATTATAATTAAAAAGTGATATATTTAATAATTTTGGGTACATTTAATATTATATTTATGTATATATAATTACATAAGGATATTTAAATTATATTAATTAAAATATTTTTATTTAAATTATTTTTGGATATGTTTAATAAATCTGAAGTGCTAATATCTACCCTACTTTATATTTTTTTTTCGTTTGTTTGACTCACAATATCTCCACCCTTAAAAAAAGTAATGCTACAATCTCTATTCAATAATATCAAAGTCTTCCTCAATTTATTTTAATTTTAAAATTATAATTCTCATTTATCATACTAACATTACTATAAGGATGCCACTCCAGAGAATACTCAAATCTTCCTATTGGGATTCACATTCTCATTTACAAATAAATAAAAATAAATAAATAAAGAGAGGCCAAGTTGAAATTTCATTTAAAAAGTAGAGTAGAAGTGTTGATTTTGTCGTATTGGCTTGACGCAATGTGTTTTATCAAGACTACGTAATTTTCTTCCAATTTTCTTCAATTTAATTAAGTAACTATCCAATCTTTTAAGTTCAATTAATCAAAATTTGTTCAACATTGATAACTAATTATTCTATCAAATTATTTGTTAAATTATTTTGTGTGCCTTAAATGGATGATACGTAGGAGAGATAAACTATATCCTAAAACTTAAATCCTAAGGATAGTAGTTGAATTTATTGCCACTTTTACATGTCAATCACTTAACATTTGACAAAGAAGATAATACACACAAATTACGTAAAAGATCCTATATAACTAATTATAGTTATGTTAATACGATTCATTGTGTGTTTGCAAGTTACTTTTTTACATTTCAGATACTCCTATACCTTGTTTCTAGCTACGAAATTGTTTTTGACAATTTCAAAAGTTTACTCCATAGGGCAAAAATTTTCTTTTGTTTTTTACACGTGAATTAAGAAATATTATTATTTAATGTATAGTTGATAGTTGTATTAATTAAAATTTTTTAATTGTATTAGTGAGTGTACGTGAGTCTCATGTGTATAAAAAATGAGACGGAATACGTTTTAAAAATAGAGTACAATTTTGTGGGTGAGGGATTTTAGTCTTTAAGATTTTTCTCAACTCCTCTAAACCCTCGAATTCTCTCAATAGTTGAGGTGGAGTGTAGAGCTATGATCATACTTGTAGTCTATTCTAGGCCCAAAGCGTCTGTTAGGATTTTAGACGCACGCAGACGATGACACAAAATAACACTAGATTTGTTTACTCAGTACGTCTTATGACTATGTCTGGGGGCGATGTCAAGCCAGGTATTTTCTTTTCTTCTTGATCAAATCAACTACAATAAGAAACAATCTATTTAATAGATAGCTTGCCCTAAACCTAAGCCCATTAGGATCAACTGGGCCAAAGGAAATATGGACCCAAAGAATTCAAGCTCCATACTCCAACAATCTCCCACTTGGAGATTGAATCCTCCCTGGAGTCATATCTTCTTGTTCCCCTCTTGTATCCGCCTGACATCGTCTAGCCTTTTCTTCAAGTTCCAAGGCCAATTGAAGTTATGCGTAGCTTCAACTTCTCTAAGGTCACCACATTAGTAAACATGTCCGTTGGATTCTCATTTCCAATGATCTTCGTAAGTTGCAAGATCTTCTTCTCCAAAAGGTGACAGATGTAGTGATACTTCAACTCAACATGCTTTGTTCTTGAGTGAAATGTCGGATTCTTTGCAAGAAATATAGCACTTTGACTATCACTGAAAAAAATACTATTTTCATGCTCCTTTTCCCAAGTTCCCCCAAGAAATTCTACAACCACACCATCTCCTTACTTGCCTCGGTTACAGCTACATACTCTGCCTCCATAGTGGACAATGGAATAACCTTCTGCAACTTAGAAGTCCAAGATATAGTAGTACCACCATAAGTGAAGACATACCCGATTGTACTTCTTCTCCCATTGAGGTCATTTGTTGTCAAGTCTACATCCACATAACCCACCAGCACCACAATCTTGCATTTGAAACACAAAGCCTTGTCAGTGGTACCTCTCAAAGTATCGCAGGACCCACTTCACTGCTTCCCAATGTTGCTTGCCCGGATCATTCATGAACCGGCTTACTACTCCCACTACATGAGCAATATCTGGTCTTGTTCACACCATGGTATACATGATGCTACCAATTGCTGAGGCATATGGAACACTCATCATTTGTGCAAGTTCCTCCTTCTTCTCTAGTGACTCCTTCTTTGAAAGTTTGAATTGACTTCCCAATGGAACACTCACAGTCTTCGACTCTGACATGTTGAATCTTTTCAGGACCTTCTGAATGTAACTCGCCTGGGAAAGATACACATTTTCCATCACCTTATCACGTTCAATCCTCATGCCCAAAATTTGTCTTGCCTCTCCAAGATCCTTCATGGAGAATCGTTCTGACAACTACTTTTTCAACTTATATATTTCTCTTGCATTAACTCCTACGATCAACATATAGCAAGAGAATAAGAAAGCTATTGTTACACCTCTTGTAGTAGCAACAATGATCAACATGGCATCTATGGTAATCAATCTCCATCTTATACCACTGCTTTTGGGCTTGTTTTAGGCCATACAAGCTTTTCTTTAACTTGCATACAAGTGACTCATTTCCCTTCTCTATGAAACCCTCAGGCTGTGTCATGTACAACTCCTCCACCAATTCACCATGGAGGAATGTCGTCTTCACATCCATCTGGTGCAACATCAAATTTTCTACAACTACCATACTCAACGTCATTCGAATAGTGGCCAATTTCACAACAGTAGTAAAGACATCAGTATAGTCAATGCCATGTCGTTTCTCAAACCCCTTGACAACCAGCCGAGCTTTGTAGCGTCTGCTTCCGTCAGCTTCATTCTTGATTTGGTAGACCCACTTGCAGTGCAAAGCCTTTTTACCCTTTGGGAGCTTAACAAGTTCCCAAGTGCCATTTAACAGAAAAAATGTTTACTCATCATCCATAGCAGCTCTCCATTTTTGTCTATCTATACTCTGCTCTGCCTCTACATAACACTCAGGCTCACTAGTATCAGTAAGTAACAAGTGGTAGTTAGAGGGCGAATACCTATCAGGTGCACGCCACTCTCTAGATGGTCTCTACAACGGATCCTCCGATGGTGGTGGTGGTGTCCTTGGTTCTTCAATAAGAACCTCTTCCTCATTCTGACTCTCCTTACTCCCACACGAATTTGAGATGTCTAACTCGACTTCTTGGGTATTAGTCTTGTCAGAATTTGATACCTCCATTCTGTTCTTGTACATAATCTATTCATTGAAAACCACATTTCTACTGCGAATAATCTTTCGGTTGTTCTCATCCAAGAGTCTATAATCGAACTTATCACCACCATAACCAATGAACGTACACTTAACAGATTTAACATCTACCTTACTTCTATCAGTAGAACTAATATGAGCATATGCAACACAACCAAAGACACGCAAGTAAGACAAAGTTACCTCTTTTCCCGTCCATTCTTCCTCAGGTAATCTATTTTCCAACGGAACTGATGGACCTCTACTAATTAAGTATATTGATGTGTTTACTGCATCTGCCGAAAACATCTTAAGCAGTCCATTCTTTAACCTCATGCATCTAGCTCGCTCATTCAAAGTTCGTTCATTCGTTCTGCCACCCCATTATACTGGGGAGTTCCTCTCACAGTCTTCTTCATGCGAATCTCATTCTCAGCACAATATTCCTTGAACTTACGGAGTTCATATTCACCTCCATTGTAGGAACGAAGACACTTTACTTTTAGCCCCGTTTAATTCTTCACAAGGGCTTTCCACATCCTAAAAGTATCAAATGCATCAGTTTTATTTTTTAGAAAATAAACTCATACCTTTCGAGTGGAGTCATCGATGAAGGTCATGTAATACTCTGAACCACCAAGGGACTTCGTGAGCACTGGTCCTCATAGATCGCTATGCACCAACTCTAACTTTTCTGCCTTCAAGGTTCTGCCACCTTTCGAGAAACTTATCCTTCTCTGTTTCCCAAAAAACACAGTCCTCACATAGACCAGCTTCAACTGATTTCAGCCCTGGAAGTCTCCATTTCGAACACATTACCTTCATCCCTTTCTCACTCATGTGACACAGCCGACAGTGCCACAAATCAACATTGGTCGTAGCTCCTGCAAGATCAATGCAGTCCTTGGAGTTAGTTGTAGTATACAACGTCCCCTCCTTCTTCCCCCGCGCTACTATCATTGCTCATTTACTGATCTTCCAACTGTTGCAGCCGAAAGTCACTGAGTATCCCTCTACATCAAGATATCCGATTGAAAGCAAGTTTCTTTTCAATCCTGGAATGTGCCTAACACCATTCAGCTTTAATATCGATCCGTTTAGTGTGGAAATCCTAACATCTCCTTTTTCCCACGATCTTCAAGGGCTCATCATCAGCAAGGTAGACTTGTCCAAATTCACCAGACACATAATTCTCCATTATTTCAGCATCACTGCACGAGTGGAATGATGCTCCAGAATCCAACACCCATGATTCCAGCGGACTGCTGACACTCAAGACCAACGCATCTCCAATATCATCTTTGGTTGCGTTTGATGTCTTCTTCTCATTTTGTCCCTTCTTGTTTTTCTTTGGTGCTATACAATGATTCTTGTAGTGACCAAACTCGTCATAATTCCAGCACTGGATTGAGTCTTTGTCTTTCTTGGGTTGACTCTTTCCTCTGGACTTTGATCTGCCACGATTCTGCCTACCCTTCGATCTGTCCCTATCCTCAGTGTTCAGCGCTGACCTTGAAGTAGATCTTGACGCTTTCCTGCGAACCTCCTCGTTAATCATCAGATCTCTCACTTCGCCAAACTTCAATTTATCTTTCGCGGATGAAGCGCTAACTGCAGTTACTGTGGCAGCCCAACTGTCTGACAAAGAAGATAACAAAACTAAAGCAAGTACCTCGTCACTGAATTTGGTTCTGACTGAACACAATTGCCCAATGATCATGTTGAACTCATTCAGATGTTGCGGCACAAGTGTGCTCTCCGACATTCTGAGGTTGAACAATCGTTTGATCAGATGAACATTGTTCGCGATTGTGGGCTTCTGATACATCTCCTCCAGGATTTGTAGCATCTCCCTTGCGGACTTGACTTTAATTGTGTGGTAGGCTACGTTTATGGATAACGATAAACATATCGCACTCATCATCTTTCTGTTCAACAGATTCCACTCCTTCAGTTCCATCTTTTCAGGTTTCTCCTTCTCTTCTAAGGGCACATATAGATCTTTACCGTAGAGATAATCCTCGATCTGCATCTTCCAGAGCCCGAAATTTGATCTGTCAAACTGTTTGATTGAAATCTTCTTGTCGCTCTTCGTGTCTGCTCCCTTCGAACCCGAGGCTCTTGATACCAGTTGTTAGGATTTTAGATGCATACACACGATGACACAAAATAACACGAAATTTGTTTACACAGTTCGTCTTACGACTACGTCTGGGGGCGATACCGAACCAAGTATTTTCTTTTTTTCTTGATCAAGTCAACTAAAATAAAAACAATCTATTTAATAGATAGATTGCCCTAACCCTAAGCCCATTAGAATCAACTGGGCAAAGGAAATATGGGCTTCATACTCCAACATCATCATCCTATGTTTTCTGCATATTCACGTATGCTAAGATGGTGTGATGGAGGAGACAACCTAGACTATCCTAGACTCACAGCCTAGTGCTATCTTCACCTTTTGACCCCCATATCTCCTCCCTTTTTTGAGGATTGATAAAGCCTCAGACCGCATTTATTTTGAGAAGATAAATAGACGTTTGCATAATTACTTGCATGATGCACGTGGACGTTCGTTTAATTGGTAATAAATGATTTAGGAAAAAGGGTTATTTGAGCCCTAATCTTTGTTTAAGGGGATCAACTGAGAATCCAAACTTTCTTTTATTAATGAAAGCCATTAATCTTTCTCATTAGGATCAAATAAATCTTTTATTTTTTAAAAGTAAAACATAAAAGCACCTTTGTATTAAATATACATAAATAATGGATGGAACTTCAAATATGATCGGTTATTGACGTTGCTGTTCGAGTTTTATTTTTTTTTATTAATTATAACTTTAATTTTAGGGATATTATGTAGTGCACCGGGTACACCGGTGCACTTAGAGGTTAAAAGGGTAGTTTTTAGGGTATAATTATTTTATTTTTTAAATTCTTAATTTTTTTTATTTAATCCAAAAGTAGTTATAAGGTAATTTCTTGATCTAATGGTTAATATTAACTAGGTGCAGGGTACAGTGCACCCTAGTTGAACTCTTAATTTTATAATATATATATAATCATAGTCTATGATCTATTTTATTATTTATAAGTTTGTGGTCTCTTCTCCTTACAATTTAGTCTCCGTCACAGTCAAATGGAGACGATTACCTTTAGTTTATAATAAGGTAGTATTCGCAATTCAAAGGAGTATCTCTTTAGAGTTAATTTTAAAATTATAATTTTATTAATTTTTAAAGTTAATTTAATTTCACTCTTATAATTTATGTAGAATTTATGCCTTATAATTCATTCTAAAGATGTAATTAATCCTATTGAATATATAAGATAAATATTAAATGGTAGGATAAAATCGAAAAAACCACAAACCACAGGATTCAAAAATAAGAAATAATATATATTATGAAGTGTAGTATAATGTTATATATATATATATATATATATATATATATATATATATATATATATATATATATATATATATATATATATATATAATTAATTAAAGTTATAACTAGGTACAAGCACACCTCATCCTGAAGTGCTAGCTCGGAGGGTGCAACTCAGTACCTTATTTTCTTTTCCAAAACTACAAATGTCATTTATTCAGGTACTTGTGAAATGCAATGTAGTACATAGATATCTCCTGAAAATGTTAGTTAAATCATTTGACAACTAAAAGAATCAACCATTAGTATCATTGGTCCTTGGATGTCTGAACCAAGGCTCAATCCTGGTAGAGAGTTCAGCATCATATTCGTCATCATCTAATATCATGTATGCAAAGAGAAGGGAATCAGAATGAAATTTAATAACCATAGAGCTAGACAGCAAGATTAGAGTCGACAAAAACCTGTGTTTCTAATCACGTGTTGCTAAATGTAGTGACGGTTTAATCTTTCACCTCCAAAAACCTAAATTTGTAAAGAGCAAGTATATTTCTCATATCTCTGTACACTCTTCATTCCAAATGAAAATTTTTCCCAGAAAAATTTAAACATCACATTTTCAATAAATCAAGCAATCATAAGAATATACATTTTAAACATATTTTAAGAAAATATTAGGTCATATCAATTATCAAGGCATTAAGCACTCTATTCGTACCACAGTTGATACTATTAAAAGAGAACAAAGGTTCTATCATCTATGACATCGAGAAACTCTATTACCATCAGAACCACAATCCATGTTTGTCCTTTTCCTTAGTCAATGATTCTAAGCATCGATGATGAGTTCTGTTGAAAGAAGGCATAGAATTACAATAGGGAAAAATAGCTCTTTTATTCTGCCTCTGCATGTGGGATCAACATTGCCTATATAGGGTAGGTTGTTAAGTTGGTGGGGGAGAGCAAGGATCGAGTGGTGGATTTATACGAGTCTCCATGACTCTGCTAAGGAGAGTGCAAGTCATGTCCATCTAACCTAAAAGTTGTCCTTGGCTTCACGGATGACACCCAACGCCCCTCCATCATCCACACACTCGTGTATTCTCAGTGATCTCCGAATTTCAGTACTTGATGTCCGAAGAAATGGGTTACACAGCTTCTCTTTTCCTAATAAGGTAGGAATCTAAAGCACAAAAATGTTAGCCAGATAGGACCTCAAGAAATGGACATTAGTAATAGAAGGAAAATGCATAGAAACACTATTTATAGTGGGGAGTTAATAAACTATTACACAGTTTCACTTTCTTAATATATAAAAAAAGAAGAAGTTAATATAATTAGTTAATAAATCATCACTCCAAATTGGGTACTAAATTTATAAATTGTTAACTTATACCAAAGTAGGTACTGAACTTTTCGATGGAACTACTGATGGTGCAGAACTAAAGTTCCACTACCATTTTGATTAATCTTCTTCACTCTTTAGTACCCAATTTGATGCAAATATAGAAATGAAAATGTTAGCAATGAGCACTCCTCTTGATTAAAAAAAAAACTAATTTGAAAGACAGCTGAAGTATCTATCAATGTATACAATGAAAAAGATAAGCCCTTAAGCTCAATTTACGACAAGACACCAAGATATAAAAATATGAGATTACAATCCCTTTTGATAATATTTATTTTAACTATTTGACAAAAGTGATATAGTTTAGTAAATATATATGTATTAACAAAGTGATCAAGCTTCAAAAGTTAAAGTTATTTTCAACACTGCAAATTCCAAACTTCCAAATGAAACAATCTTTGTGTCAACTGTAAAATAGAAACAAATGATTTCAACTCAAGAGCAGCTCATCAGACATGTATCAACTACAGTTAGAACTCAAAATATGTGTGATAGCACAGTCGAACATGCACTGGACAGTTATGAAAGTTTTCATGTAAAGTTAACACCAAAATGCAATTTTGAATTCGAAAGAATTAGTTAAGTATCTCTCAAAGTTTAAACACAAATCTTCAAGTACAAGTGTAGGTAATGGATAGTACTGTTAGCAGGCCGTTGTTGCGAAGGTGAGCAACATGCATAGAATAAGACTGCAACTCCTCATTTTTAGGTTCTATAGACAGCGCAAACTTTGAATTACTCTGTAAATTATTTCGAACAATAGCGGCCACGCAGTGAGATTATATATTGAAAAAAATAGGGGCAACTACAGAGAAAAACTAAAACAAAAACTTAAGAATGATAGATGTGATTGCATGTACCAAGGTGTATACTCATGACCACAGTATGTATTAGTATCATCGGGTATTGCTGTGGTCTTGCTCAGGGGAGAAAACATCTGTTGTAGAAACAAAACACAACCAGATTACTCTTAGAATTAAATTAAATAATTTATGCTTACGGAGGGGAATCTGTATGTGTTAGCATATAAGAAAATAGCAGGCAAGGAAGGTGAACAGCAAAATTGCACGGAGAAAACCCAGGCAACTGTTTTTTTTTTTTTCCAGCAGCTGCAAAGAGAACGAGGAACTTGTGGTTTTAAGATCTCCAGCACATCTAACACAGTGAGCAGTTTTGGAACACAAATGCATAAAGCGAAGTTATCCAGTACCTTCATCAACTGAACTCTAGATTCAGCATGTAACTTCTTAAGCAAAACTCTTTTTTTAGTATGGTATAGTTTCAGAGACCACGCTGCATTTATTAGCACATATCTCACGTATTCAGAATTTGGTTATTATTTCATAATTAATAGACAGAAAACAATTAGAGGGGTGATAAAGCATTTTACCTCAAATATCTTAGCAACAAAACATACAAGTCTATTAAGTTTTTTTCCTCCCTATGAATATCGCCTGCAAAAATAATATTTTAAGAATCCACAATCCAAGATCAAAGTTCGATTTCTTGTAAATATTTCATCGAAAACCACATAATAAAGTTAAACAAAAAAGTTCTCATTAGCACAAAAGTAGCAGAAATTAACGCAATCCTATGATTTGAGTAGCAATTAGCACCCTTATATCAACAAGCTTAAAACCTAATCAACAAGACAATAAGCTGAATTAGGTTCTTAAACCATGACTCTTCTCACAGTCGTTAATCAAAATTTGATTTCAATCCAATCAATGAATTAATACATGAGCAACAATAATTCCTATAAGCAATTATGCGATAGCAATTGTGGAGAAAGATTCAGCTATCAACGTCGACCTTCCAAGACCAGGAGCTGAAATTGATCGTAGACGAAGAGCACAGTGGACGCCTCATTTTCCTGCGAAGAATCATCAAGTTACTCGCAGGTATTGATCTCTGATGAGACACGGGGGGCAAGAAAATGAATTTGGGTTCAAAAGATAAAACTTGGTCATTAAACTAAGTAGCACATACATGGATTTAACAATTTTTTGAGCATTGCGAGTTCCATATTTTTTATGATACTTATGGCATTTCTCTTGTAAGTATAACAAGATACATAAATTTCTAACTCTCAGGCAATGAGTTATAACCACCCTCCAATCATTTACAGTGGAATGAACAACAATACTTTAAGACATCCAAGCTCTTAAAAAACAAGAAAAATGATACTGATTTTAGATAGTTGCAACCATTTCGAAGAGTAATACTAAAAAACATGCATATAAATACAGTACAATGATACATGGTTCATGCGATCTCTGCAATTAATTTACAGGCAGGAAAATAGGCTAAAAAGGAAGTAAAACAGGATTCTCATGTACCTTCTACAAAAGGGCAATGCAATCACTTGATGACAATGCCAAATAATCTCCATTGTTTTAAAACTGAACGAACCAAACTCCATTATGATGATTAATTAATGTCTGCAAGTGGGTAAAGCATAAATTCAGAAATGAGTAAATATCAGGTCAAGAGAGCTATTTGATAACCATGCATTCCTATAATAAAAGTTAAAAGGAAAAAATCTTTAGAGTTTACAAAACCATTCAGTTTCGCAGTATTTGCAGAGAGGATTAGCTTGAGGAGATCTGCCATAATTTGAAGTGTTGATGCAAGAGAATGACGAGAGTTACAATTATTCATCCATTTGCATTTTAAGAATTTATTAAGTCTTAGGTTTCAATGTTCTCCTCAAGAATTAGGAATTCTGTAAATTGAAACGAATACACAGTTGACATTTTATCGAATATCTCATAGGCATGAGTTAAAATAGGCAAACTCTTCACAAATCATGAAAGTTACTAATTACCATTTCCCCTAAATCAACTACGCAAATTCTCCAGTGAAGTGTTTATACATCTAAAGGGGAAGCTTAAAATTGAAACACCGCCAAGAATTACAGAGAGAAGTCGGTGGCAGGGAGTTTAGGGTTTTACGGTGTTTTACTTAGAGCAGGCAACGCAAAAAAAAACCAAGAGAGAAACTCACAAGGTGAAGTAGAAACAGGAGAACCGTCCTTTAATAAAGCAGCTTCAGTCGGAGGATGATTCCGGAAGGAAACTCTGAAATCTCCAATTGAACCATACACACTTCGATTTGGAAAGGGAGAACACGGAGAAGAGAAGTGAAAGTAGACACCGTAAATGAGAGTTGTCCCAGGAAGCCACGTACACAACTACAAACAGAGAAACTGTCTGATCCTTACGCGTGGAAACAATGTCACTTTCTACCGAGGAGAAACTGGCCAGTTTACCAGCGTTCTCCTTTTATATACTCACTACTCACTAGGTATGCAGCACCTCACTTCGAGAGGTGTAAACCCGTATATTCTAAGTATATTTTCAGTAGCACCTATTCATAACAAAATGGATATATACAACATCTAACACTAGTTGCTATAACATATGCATAATTTGGTGAGCAGAGAAAGGCATAAATATCTAGAAAAGAGACGTGACGATATATCGTATATTGGTGTAAGTTTCTGATAAATGATATTTTAGGCAGAGCACTAAACTAAATCTTGAGAAAGATATTAACTGCTACAGTGAGGTTTTGTCAATCTTGGATTGTATGTTGGCTAGTAGCATATTTTGGCGACTGCTGGCGGATGAGGTTAGCATCAGTCCTTGTGTGCTACGAATAATACAACCTGCAACTTAAGAAAGAAAGGAAGCCTTGTTGTCATGTTTACAGACTATAAATGTTTACATTGTACAGCTAAAAAGTGAGACACATGCATTTTTTCAAGTGTATAAAGGTAATACAATTCAACTTCTTTTGCATTTGGTTTATCCATTGTATTATTAGTGTTTATGCACAATATAGGATGTGTCAAGTCAATGTCTTGGAATAATTACATCATGAATATAAGTCAATATAATTTAAAACATTAAATATGCCATACTTAATGTTATGTTAAAGAAGACATGACAACTGAATTTGAAGATTATTTTACAGCGCCTAACCCTATAAGCACTGTCAAATTTTGCAAATGTTTTAGCTACACAATCGTGTAAAAAAAAAAAGAAGAAGTGCACGTGTAAAATGAAACTGAAAATAGCTGAAACAGAGTTGAAGCCAAAGGAAGTCAATCTAAACCAACCAATTTCTATTTAAAACAATAATACTCAAACTGAAAGCGAGAAACATGCTGGGAGATGTAACAACAACATCAAAGAAATTAGGTCATATGTTTTTTAATGCAAAAACCAAAGCATGCTAGGAAATCTAACAACATCCTTATATGATGTGATAAAAATTTCCAATGAACACAACGAATCTTTGAGCATGTAGTTTTTACCATTAGAAAAAATATACAGTAGCTCGAAAGAATATAGTTTCTACCGTTCATAAGAAAGCAAGATGATATTTTACCCCGGACGTTCGGCGCAACTTTTAGTTATAATGGTTGATTGAGCTCTGCTGTGAAAAAAGGCTAAAAAGAAAGAAAAATGGGCAAGAACTAAGAACCATGTTGGCACAATAACAAAACCGCAGGTCATACTGTGAAATTGGTTTTGCAATTGAAAATTCTCATTCGACATAGTCTCCTAGGTCATTACCAACAATAACAGAAATGACATCACAAGTGTGCATTGAGGTGTGTTGGAATCCAATTAAAAACTGAAGCCTTATCTAATCTCTTCCATAGAATCCAACCATGTAATCTTTTCCTTTCTATGTTAGTAAGTGTGCGTCATAAATATCCAGAAATTTTGCCTCTTGTTTTCCTTTAATAGGAATTGTTTGGAATCCTACAGTGTCATAGTGGTGGATAGGGTAATGTGGCAAATACAGAAGTAAACCAAATTATTGTATGATTATGTCGTCAATATCTTCAATGTAACACATTTAGCTTCCATGTCAACATACAACATTCAATGTAAAATTGGCCATGTGAAAATGTAGTAAAATTATAAGTAATATTTGTAAACAAAATGATTAGAAATCATAAGTATTAAGTACCACTGTTGCAGATGCTTCAGGATTATATTCCAAAGCTGCTGCCCAGTTCTCATCAATGCCTCTCTGTAATCATGAATGCAATTTGTAGGTTCATATTTTTTTTCTAAATGGAACCAATGCATAAAATTATTAGGGAATAAAAAAAAAATTATCCTAGTAGATTAAAGCAAAACATTTAAAAGAGAGTAAAGAGAATTTCTTAGCTAAAATTTAGAGAAATTTAAATTAAATTAAATTAAATGAGGATCCCAAAATTTTCTTAGCTGAAATACAAGGAAATAAAAGCTTCAAAAGTTGATAACCAAATGAAATCATATTCATACCTGCCTCTGAGATTGAAGGGGTAAGCTTATGATATGCCCGAAAAGGCTGTAAAAATTGAAGAAAATAAGCAAAGGAAGCCCTATCGAAGGAAAACAAAGAAGGAAAACAAAATTCAGGGATTTCGAAGAAACTGAATATAACCATACATAGGGGAAAATGAAGCGTACGGGCATAGAGGGGCAAAATCACCTCAGTCACATAACTCTACAAATAAAGCAATGTAATCCCATTTATGTTAAAAATAACAATCACATAACTTCTCCAATTTTTGCAAGATAAAAGAAATTTAAATAAGGGATTTGAGAATATTGCAACTGCACATTGTAATGGTGAATTTTTTATAAGGGTGATAAATTTTGCACTTGCAAGTGTCAGAATGTTGCTTACCTAATGTCAAGTTGGTAATGTGTTGTGGAGCATGCTTCTATTCTTATACTCATTTTAGAATTTTAGAGTAATATTATAAAATAGTATAAATTAAACTTACTTCACTTCTCACGTTTTTCCAGATACAGGTATAGTGATTCAATCATACTCAGTTAGAAATTGCAGTTCAAGTGCATTTATAATTTTATATGAAGCTGAAGATGTAAGGAGATAGCTTACAAGCAAAAAACAAGACAGGACACCACATAATAATATATAGAGTTACACCAGCACTCCAGTACAAGTCTATTTTAGGACCATAAAACAACAGGTTAATAGAATAATGAAAGCAAAAATAGCTTGAGTAGATAACTAAAAATAAAAATCAATACCCTTCAGCAGTGCAGTTTCCTTCTTATTCAAAACAAAAAATTCCAGGGTTGAGATCAGGATGCATATGACAGTTCTGGATGGAAACCAAAGTTTAATAATTCACAGCCTTCACAAAAAAAATAATAATAATAATAATTTCTATGGTAAAAAATTCAACATTTCACAAGAAAAATCATAAGAGAAATTAGTGCGCTGAGAAATGGTTC
This sequence comes from Pogostemon cablin, assembly GCA_023678885.1. Classification (NCBI taxonomy): domain Eukaryota; kingdom Viridiplantae; phylum Streptophyta; class Magnoliopsida; order Lamiales; family Lamiaceae; genus Pogostemon; species Pogostemon cablin. The sequence goes on from CM042968.1 coordinate 19,814,284, forward strand.
GACCATTGGATGACAATTCATTTACAAAGGGAAAACAAATTAGACAAACATGTAAGAAGAACAAAGAAAGCAAAACAGCAAAACTCACAACTATCTTTATTTGATATTTATGTATGTGTATAATTCATATTATGGCACTAAAAGGGAATGCCACGATAAATAAACCTACTGTTTCCCTAGGACTCATCATTTTGTCAGTTATCTGTCACATTATTTAAGAAAATGAAGCAACGTGCATGATTTATTAAGTTACTGCAGCAAAAGTTAAAAGTAATGTAAACAACTGCAGACTTCATTTGCATGCGAAAAGATTAACTATTAGATGTTCGCGAAGAAGTCCATCATTTTCCGTGGTGTTGGGACCTCCCCCTAGTTAATCATGGGTAACGTAACAGAGCAACTCTCAAAGAAAGCAAAATATTCAGTTCTGACATGAAGAAGTTATACAATACCCACAGAAAGAAGTCATAATGTTGAAGGTGCATTGCCACCTTAACAAGAATGTCAACTTATGGCTCAAATTAGTGCAGGCATCGAATAAAGTATACCAATCCTATACTACTATAAGAAATGCGAATAATTTTGAGTCACTTATATGTGTTCTTCAATCAGAGTAGATTATATAAACAGATGACTTACACCTTCCAAAACAATTCACGGCCTTAACACAAACAAACAGAGAACCAAAAAAAAAAGCCGTAGTTATTCTGTGTTTTAACACTGTCCAACAAAAAACTTAGCAACAGAAGGAGCAATAAGAATTCAGAACCCCAACCAAATTGCGTCAATCACAAAACCCTGCCGATAACGCAATCTAATCCCAATTTATGTTTGGAGAAAACAAGCCCATATACAGTTAATGCTGCTGATGTAAACAGCAGTGAAGTAAAAAAGGTAATTGCTGGATGTCCCTCATGCAACACCCCTCTCCAATCACTCCCTAGGTTTACCCTCATTTAATATTTCTTAACAGTTGTGCATAGTAACAAAATAAAGTGACTGGCCACAACAAAGGTCAGAGGGCAGTACAAATTCCACTTTTATCGTAGAAGATGCAGAGGAAACTGCTAAGTATGCTAACTATCAGGCAAGGTGGAGGGAAAAAAGGGTAGAGTTTCTGTTTAACCTGAGGAAGTAAACGCAAATACCACAATTGTCACTTGTATGAAGGTGCTAACCGAAAACCTCTGGGTATATGCTCAGTCAAATCAAAACCTTGCTGTACAAAATAAAGAGGAATAATTAGGGCTTGAGCAAGAGGAAATTAGAGAAAGAGAAAATTCTAATTAGTTCCTTTACAAATGGAGGAAAACAGAGATGAAGATGGAGAGAGATTGAGTGATATTTGATTTGAGATTACGTAGAATTTGAAAATGTGTTCTATATTTGTTTGAAATTTTGGTTTGTGATTATGTGAAATTTGAAAATCATAAATAGTGTGTTATGTTTGTTTGGGGTTTTGGTTTGAGATTACGTGGAATTTGAAAACAATAAATAGTGTGTTTTATGTTTGTTTAGGGTTTTGAGTAGGGTAGGTTTTAATTTTATATCAAATCAATGTATTAATTTATTTAAAAAGTTAAAAGAGAGATAAAGAGATAATGCATTAATTGAAGAGAGAGAATCTAGTAGGTATATATAGGGGAGGTTTTTAAAATTTGGATGTGGCCAGGATTTAAAATCCGAAAGCGAACATGGCATTTATGCTTTGGCAATTTATCGGGTACAAATATAAGAAAAAATATCCAATTAAGAGTAAAAATGTATACAATTTAATTGTTAATTTTTTTAATGAAAAATTATATATAATATTCAATAAAAAGTTATACAACATATAGATATTAGCCTTTTTAATGAAAACTTAATGTAAAAAAAGTATACAATTATTACAAAACACATATACAAAATAGAATAGCATGTATACAAAATATAATAAAAAAACATACATATATGGATACACTCTTGCACCCGAATGCATCCAATATACACTCTATGTTTTATTTAATTAATTAGGCTGCCCTTTTTCCATTTTAATGGGTTAGGAAGAGATCCATCTCAAGTAATAGGATCCATAATACGATCTCATCCAAACTCATCCTTATGATTCAACAACAAATGCATCAAATCCAACTCAAATTTCATTTATCAACTATTTCGAGTACACAAATATCTATATTCAAATCTGCACTGATGCACAATGTATATTTCTAATTATCTAACAAAAAGGTATTCTTATTTAAAATTGATAAACAAAAATATGTCACTAAACAGCCTTGATACATCCAAAATAAGATGTAAAGTTGATGCTTGAGAGGCTTTAGAAGTGTAAGCTTTGAGAGCATCATCCCACCGCTGAAGTTTTTCAAACTCCATTTCCTCGTAGCATCTCCTCCTAGTGAAGAACCTTTGCAAAAGCAAGACACTGAAGCACAAGAATAAGAGAAAAGATCCAAATGAAATTTCATACTCTTCAATGAAATTCAAAAATTACATTTCAAAGCACTGCCATAAGTATTACCTTTTCCGCAAGAGCATCTAGAGTAGACGTATATCAATAGGAAGGGGTCTCTCATCGTGTTCCATAAATTCAGCCTGAAAAAAATTATTTTCTTTATCGCTTAGAGAACACAACTGCAGGTTCAAAACAAGAGAATGGACACAATTTACATACATTCACATAAGTAATTGAACAATACCAAATGCAAGCAAAATTCATGGCAAGATGCTAAAAGTATCAAGTAGTTTAGCATATAAGTCCATAAAACTTACAAGAATCTGGCTGAGTTGCTGAGACACACAAAGCTAAAGCTGCACAAACATTGATACCAGAATTTGAGGAGTGTAGTATTAGACACCATTGATAAAAAAAAATTGCAGAACAGAATGATGTCAGTTGGTCTGCTTAGTGGTAGGTTTCTTTGGCCTCATCATTGGACTGTATTCTAGTCTGATCTACAACTCATTTTAACAACTTGGTGGCATTTACGGATACACCTTTAAAAGGTTCTAAGAGGCATGCAAGAAGATATACTTGTCCAGCTGAAATTTTCATGACCAAAGAACAAGAAGACTTGATCCACTTTGTAAAGCCTCAAAATTGGCATATCTACAAGGTGAAACATGAGATACCTTAAGTTCAATTCTTCTCTTCAATTTAAGATGCTACATCTTAGCAAAATTTAGCACAGTAAACGAATAAAATAGATTAAGTGATGGAAAGTTGTAGAATAGGAAAGGTAATTCATACTAGCAAATAAGCATTTCCTTCACTAGATATACTCCTAGCAATGTTCAACACAAGCTTTAGAATAATTATTTAAAATAAATAATGAGAAATATACCGAGATACAGATTATGGTTGTACCTCATAACATAGGTCATCAGCTCCCATGGCAGCTATGTACCTTCAAGGAGAAGGTGGGCTAAAGTAAGATACATTCGCACATTCACATTCTCTAGAAAAAGGTTGACAGTTATATTTGCATATCTTAAAAGATAGCTGGAAACTAGAGAAGTTCTCTAGATAAAGGTTGACAGTTATATTTGCATATCTTAAAAGATAGCAACATTTACGTAAGATGACTTTAATTTGAAACTCAGGCTGCTCTCTCTAGTTTATCTACCAATAATATACAACATTTACGTAAGATGCATTCTATGAGCATTCATCGTTATCTGGCACACAACTTATGTGTGACAACGAAAACACCAGCAAAACCAACTGCCACAGCAAAAGTAAATAAAAGAAAAAAAATCTGGAATGCGTACCATGCTTCTACAGTGTTTTACTTAAATAAAAATAATGCAGGAAGTGAGAGCATCTCTGTTATTACACCAGATAAATATCTCCTCACATTTCTTTTCATTCACAAAGAAATGGAATTAACTAATAATATATTGTATTATAGGAGTCCATTTACTTCGAGGGAAAGGTTAGGGTTTATAAACCTTTAGTTAGGGTTAAGTAAAGGTTGAGTTAGTATTAATCAAAATGGTTAACTTGGAGTATAATGTTTACTTTGAGGGTTTATTTTTAATAAATTTACTATAATATCCAAATCTAATTCATTCTATTTTCAAAGGTTTACAAACCAATTCAACACAGGGTTTATATTAAGATTATCGCACAACACAAGGTTTATATTAAGATTATCGCACATAGAAGGGTATATTAAGGCTTTTTAAAGAGGGATTAAATTTTGATGAGAAGACAACATCATACCTGAACGACGGTGGAACTGACTGCCGGAGTGGCCGGCGCGAGACGATGTCAGGTGCGTCGGGCGCGCGAGCGGAAGGCGAGTGCGGCTGCCGCGAGCCGGCGTTAGGTCGTGGTGCGAGCGGGGGCGGGTGAGGCCACCGCTAGGGTTCGTCATTCCTCTAGCGACAAGGCTGGTGCGACTGCCGCGAGCTGGTGTCTGGTGCGTCGGTGGGGGCGGGAGATGGGTGCGAGCACCACGCTAGGTTCGTGGATCCTGGCGACAAGATGAACAGAACAAAGACAAATTCATTTTTTTCTCATTGATTAGGGCTTAAAGATAGAATTGGGATTTTTGTTAAAGAGTTCAAAGGATGGTTCTGTTTACTCCCCACCATTCAATGAAAAAAGTTTTGTGCGCCTTCTCTCTCTCTACGTGTCATCATCTCATCGGTTCTTCTCTTCTCTTTGACGGCACCATCTCAGAATCCACACCACTGTTCAAATTGAAATTAATATATACCTATTTATTTATCAAATTAAAACAAGAGTTTAACTAGTATATACCCGCCCGTACCCACTTATAATACCCATTAGATTAAGTTTTAATTTAATTTAAATTATTAAATAAAATAAATGAGTAAATAACCATCCACCAACTCTTAATTCAAAAACAATATATATTTACCCTAAATCCAAACCAATATACAATAAAGGTGAGTCAGTCTCACAGTGGGAAAAAAACAAAGAACAATTACCAGCACTTCTGGTTTCTAACCCATTTAAAATAAAATAAATTACTTGAAATGAACAAAGAAAAGGAAATATATTTTTTTTAATTTGATATCATTTTACAAAGTGAAACTTTAATGAAATGAATTATTAATGACAAATTTTTAATAAAAAATATTATCCTATTATTATTTTTATTATTTATTTAATTATTATCTTTAAGTTTTTCGCTGGACAAGACCATTATAAACATTAGTGCATGACATTATATGAAATTAGATGGGTGACAATGAAATGAGGCTTGAAAAAATATTTAAACATGATAAAACAGTACTCCCTCTGTCATGGGTATTTTTACCCATTTATATGGGGCACGGAGATTAACACATTTTATTTTTTTAATATATAATATAAAAGAAAGTATGGATAAATTAGTAATTTTAAAAAATAAATAAATAAAATTGTTGGGAATGATGAATAAAGTGTAAAAAGTGATTAAAGTTGTTGGGATTGTAAAAAGTAAATAATAAAATATTATGTATATTTATCAAAAATGAAATGGATAAAAATTACGTGGGACACCCAAAATAAAAAGTGGGATGGAGGGAGTACTATTTTCGTTCAAATACATTTTTTACATTTTCTTTTAAATAAAACATATTGAATCCAAAAGGGTATGTGAATCACAAGATTTTATTAATAGAAGTAAATAATAATTATTAAGTATTATAAGAATAAAAATGTTAACCTACAATAATAAAATTAGGGAAAATAGATTTTTTTTGTCCGCTAACTTTGTCCAATTTTAAATTTAGTTCATAAGTTTTCACTTTTTAAAAATCGTCCATTATATTTGCAGAATTTTGAAAATCGTCCATTATATTTGAAAATTTTGTAAATCGTCCACCATGTTTAGCAAGTTCAACAAAATCGTCCGTTTCAACATGTCATTAGCAAATTATTCTAAAAAATAAAAAAAAATATGTAATATATATATACTATTTAAAAAAATAGCCTCCACTAAGAATTTATATTATATTCTCTCCGTCTGCTCGAAAGAGGGCATTTTGCTTTTGTGCACGTTGATTAAGAAGTATTGTTATTTAATGTGTAGTGGGTAGTTATATTAGTGGGAGTGTGAATCCCATATTTTAATTGATTAGTGGATGTGTGTGGATCTCATTTGCGTAATAAAGGAAGTGACCCTTTTTGGAACGGACGACCAAAATGGAAAAAAACCCCTCTTTCGAGGGGACGGAGGAAGTATCAATATTTAGTCAAATTTGCTCCACTTTAGTAATGATATTAATATTATTTGTTTGGTATACGGAAGTGAAAAATGAAAAGTGAGATAAAATTGTTTAAATAAAAATATGATATAGATTAATTTGGGTGAAAATATTCAAATCACTTGTCAGGTCAAATGACCAAAATGTTGAATTTTATGAAGTTAATGGACTAATTTCAAAATTGTTATAAAATTAATGGACTAATTTCAAAATTAAAAAAATTAATAAATTAATTTCAAAATGAATGAAAGTCAATAAATGAAAAAATCTATTTTCCCATAAAATTAATATTTTAAAATACTCCGGTGCCAAACACACGACATATCAAAAATTAAAAAATTAACAAAGGCTGCAAATGATTTCAATTCTATTTTTCTCAAAGGCCCATAAGAAATACGCCCAAATTTTAGAAAGTGATTATTCAACCCAACTTTCTATTTTATGCATGAGTAGGGATGTTGCTTTGGGCCGAGCCTGATTGGCCCTCCCGTTTAAATTATGAATTTAAAGGCTTAGGGCTGAGCATTTGAAGGCCCTTTTAATGTCAAGCCATTTAATCCCGAGTCTTTCATACCGCGAGTTCCATTAATTTTTTTTTTTTAAATTAATCCACCTTATATTTTTTATTTTGGTTTGTGCTATGTTAATGTTTATATTTTATTTTTTATTAAGTTAGGCTCATACAAAATAATTAACTATTTCATGTAGGGTTGACGCACAAAACTAATTCAATTATTCTATCATATATTAAATATTATTTCTCTCCCCTTACCACATATTAAAATATTATATTTATTTATTTACATGAAAAAACAAACATAAACATTAACTCTGGAGAAGGGAGTATACTTTTTCGGCATCAAAGTATCATTTGCACTTCCTACATTTATGTGTCTCATAATAATTGATAATAGCCTTCACAAAAAAAAAGAAACAATTCATTTATCCATAACATAAAAAGTAATTTAAATTTCACTCTCACCTTAACATATATATATAATAATTACTTTATATTTTTTTAACTTAAAAATACTACACCCTCCTTCTCAAAAGAGAAATTCATAGTTACTTTAAATAAGAAGTTTAAGAAAAAATTTACTTTTAGGGATAGTTTAATATTTTTACTTAATAAATAAATTATAAAGTAAGTTATGTGAATTGTAAATGAGTGACAATTTTAACATTAAAGTGTGTTGTAAGGTTACTGATTTGTGTGTATTTTCTTATTTGGGGGTGTGAACTTATTTATAGAACGAACAAAAATAAAAAGTGTGAATTTGTTTATGGGACGTAGTGAGGGCAATACACTCTAAAATCAACAAAGTTAATACTACCTCTGTCCGCAAAAAATTATATATTTTTTCTATTTTGGACGTCCGCACCAAAAATATACATTTCTCTTTTTACATACATGGGACCCACACACATCATTAATATATTTAATATATGGGACTCACTCACCCACTAATACAATTACCTACCATACATTAAATAATATTAGCTAAATATACTGTGCACCCGGGTGCACCTAAAGATAGGGTGCACCCATATACAAATATACACAAAAATGTATATAATTATGAGCAAAAATGTATACAATTTAATTGTTAATTTTTTTAATGAAAAATTGTGTGTAAAAAATATGTCATTAATATAAAAATATGTACTATACATTATTGAATAAAAGTTATGCACATATGAATGCTAATTTTTTAATGAAAAACTTAGTATGAAAAAAGTATAAAATTATTACGAAACACGTATACAAAATAGAATAATATATATACAAAATTGAATAAAAAATTATACACATATAGGGCACTCTTGTACCCAGGTGCACTCAATATACACTCAATAATATTATTCTTTAATTCACGTGAAAAATAAACGTATATCTTGAGTCGGACAGAGGCAGTAAAAAATTCTTAAATAAAGTGGAATAATAAATGTGAAGGATAATTTGTAAGTGGTGGAGTATATTAATTAATTATAATAATAATTGCTTATTAAATAAATTAAAATAAAGTATAATAATGTTCATAATGATTAGGACGCAGACGCACCGAAAGTTTTAATTTACAGGGAAGTGACACTGTGAGAGAATATGAATCTTGGCCTTGTTTAGGTTTTTCCCCGTTTGACGTATATAGGATGTACGGTGAGTAGAAAAGGTCGAGTTAGAAGATAAGAATTAATGCACGTGTGTTAATTGGCCATATTTTATATTGTATCATTAATTATCCGAGTGTATATTGGGTACATCCGGGTTCAAGGGTGCACCCAAATATGTATAATTTTTTATTTTATTTTATACCCATGTTATTTTATTTTTTATATGTGTTTTGTAATAATTGTGTATTTTTTTATATTAAGTTTTTATTAAAAAAACTAGCATCCATATGTATATAACTTTTTATTTAATATTAGTACATGTTTTTTAATAATTATATTTTTTACACTAAAATTTTAATTAATAAAATTAACAATTAAATTGTATACATTTTTACTCTTAATTGTATATGTTTTTGTTTATATTTATATATGAATGCATTCTATCTTTAGGTACACCCGGATGCACATTATAAATTGCCTAATTATTTAGGTTAAACTGAATGACACAATATTTATGGGTCTTATTGGTGTATCTCACCATTACGATTTACGAGCTACACCGTTACTTTCATGGAAAATGGTGGAAAAGATAATAAGAAACTCCTTTCGTCCCCTTAAAATGTAGTCATTGTTTGCTTTTTACATGTGAATTAAGAAGTATAATAAGTTAATGTATTTTGAGGTGAGAAAAATAATATTTTAAGGTGTAGTAGATAATTGTATTAATATTGGGTGTGGGGCCATGTGTGGTCACATCAATCTAAAAAAAATAGATATTTTGTAATAGAACAATCCAAAATAATAAAATAGATACGTTTCAAGAGGACTGGGGAAATATTTGTCAAGTAACTTATATAAAGAGTTCACTTTTTAAGTATAATAAACTAAATTTATGTCATAAACAGAGTCAAACCCCCACTCTACAACTATCAATTAGAAGACTACGTTATTTTATCATATAAAAAATATATTGTAATTTGTACACAAATAGCTTGGTCCAAAGTTAGCCATCAAAGCTTGCCACTTGATGTGTTTGTTATGGGAAGGAGAATAATATTTTGTATGTGTATTATACTCCCTTTATCTCTCTGATAAGTTTTTATTTTGTTACTTTAGTCCATCCTTAATAACTCATATTTTAGCACGATTATTTGGTTGAAATTCATGTTTATTTGATGGACTTATGTGTTAATTGAGTGCTAAAATTGACTTATATTGTCTTTTGGAAAATAGTACCTTAATGTTATAAATTGATGTGGAAACAAGCTTTTAAGTGGAAGAAATCCATTGCTACCAGATAAGCTAATCCTGAGCCCTTCAGTGTCGGTGGAAACGAACGAAAATTCAGGATAAATAAGGAAACTAATCAGCCAGCATATCTTCCACATATTTGAACGACCAGATCTCTTCCAAATCTAATGGAATCACAATCCAGGAGGAAAAACACGTGAGGAGATATTTTGGGAATTAAGAAAAAAATGAAAGAAATCAATAGGTTTCTTGTGGGACAAGAAGATAAATAAGAAAGATATATACTTACGCTTGTGGGATGAGACACACGATAATTCCTGGAGGAGAAGAAAAGGAGCGGCAGTTCTCCAAGGCAGATTTGGAGCGTGAAGATTCAAGAGCAATCATACAACATCGGTTATTTAATTTTATTTCTTATTTTGTCATGAATATGCGGGGCTAATCCCCTTTTTTAGTTTAGAATTTCGTCAACCTCTCGTTGAATGACAATTTAATTATCAAGAATTTTTCATTAAATTTTTTGTGCAAATTTATTCTATTATATGTTTTAATTTTCTTTATAACACTTTAATAATTATTTTAGTTTGGCCAACTATATTAACTGTTTAATTGCTTAATGTTATTTCGTAATCAACAATCTGTAATTATTGTGAGGAATGAATTTAGTAGCAAATAGAGATAATTCCCTCTAGGTGTAATAGGATCTTGGTTGTATGATTCCTAGTCGGTTTTCGTAGTCTAGTAATTCTATGTTTGGAGACTTAATGCATTTTCGAATTCGAATCAATAGGATCACTCGTAAATAATTCAATTTAATGGTCGTACCCTAATTGATGAACTTAAGAACATTCGGTTGATTGGACGTACCGTCAATCTAGAGATTTGAGTTTGCACGTTAAATAAGATGTTTAATTTTTGTAATTAATTAATTTAGTAAACGTGAGGGGATCGTCATCCTAAACTAGATTTTTATCACTTGATTAATTTTCTAATTAAATTAGTCTATGTACTTTGCTATTTAAATTGAGTTGATCTATTATTTGTACTATTTTCGATTTTCTCAAACAAAACTCCCCCTATTTATTTTATTTGTTTTCAACACATTTATTTAATTTAAATTTCGATTTCTTGCTTGGGTTCAACCATATTTTAAGTACGTCACTGTTATGTTTTGAATATCCAGATCAGACTCCTAAGCATTTAAGTGGGGCATTTTATTGCTTTAAACTTGCCAAGCCAAAAAAGTTTTGTGAAGAACCAACCAACCTCAAAATGGCATCTCTACATTTAAAGGCACTTTCTGATCTGATGTAATGCTTTTACTGCAAAGTATTTCTTAAATGCATTAACATTTTATTATATCAATCTTAACTCTTGGAGAAAGATAATAATATGCTGTCCTACCTTGCTGTGCTTTTGATACCTTGAGCTATCTGTATGAAACTAGTAGCTGCACTTTATCATTTAGATTTTAGAATTTTTGTAAAAGTGAAGCTAAGAGGACTAAAGTTGGCCATGGATATAGTTGTCCTGATTCTTCTATTCGTCTCCTATGCTTATAAGAGTATTAAATTAGGTCATGTTAATGACTCAAATTGTGTTTCGTCTGCAATAAATACCAAACAGGAGAATGCCAGAAGTTGATATAAAGTAAGAATGGAACTCCATGAACTTTGTTAAAGGTACTTAATACTCTGTTCATCCAGCTGATCACTTATACATCTTTCATGGTAAAGGGAATTGCATTTTGAAGTTATTTTATTGGGTCTAACTGTTTGGTTGATTTTTACATGGTTCGTCGGCTTGAATTTGTACTTTGTACTAGTATGGACATACTTTTTTTTTTTTTTTTTATGTATGGTTTTGAATAGGAAATTGTGTTGAATTGATATTTTTTAATATGTATGTTTTGGAATACAACCTGAATTGATTAGGATGGCAGGGATACAACAATGAATGATTATTGTTGTTGTAAGTGGCTACAACATCAGTGATGTAATATTGAGGCACTTTTTGCAACTAGTTATAACAGGCTACAACAATATTTTAAAATAGTTGTTGAAGCATTTATAAGTGTCTCCTAAAGGCAATATTGAGACACTTGTTGGAACTAGTTATTATTTTATAAACCATTGTTAAGTGTCTCAAAATCTCATATGAGACACTTTTAAGTATTCTAAAAACATATTATTATTGAATTGATAATGACATTTTGAGACATTTAATTTTGTTGCATGATCTATTTAGAGACACAATTGAATGTCAAGTATTTATTCTTTAGAGACACTTTATAGGGTATTGAACCTGTGTCCCAAAACATAATGGGACACGATTACATGCAACACTTAATTTAAATGTCTCAAAAGATATAAGTGTCTCAATATATAATATATTGAGACACTTATCAATGTCTCTATAGCTCAATTTTGTTGTAGTGACAATTTAATTTTGCACTTAACATTGATAAATTTGTGTCCAAGTATTTAGTAGTAATAATAGATTCTATATTGCACTTAAGAATAAGTATTCCTAAAATAAATACACACATGCAAGGTAATTTTATCCTTTTAAATAACTATACAAAATTAAAAAAATAATCACAAAATAAAATAACGTCATCATCACCAACGTGAAGGAATTGAAGGCTAAAACTATCTTCTTTGATAGAGCCAAGGCCATCTTCTCAGCGTATCCTCGTTGTCTGCCGCATCCCCTCTTCTAAAACCAGGCCATGAGCGTCTTTATACAGAGCATTGAGATTTGTGAACATAATTCTTCAAAGATGGAAGTCATCTGAGAAAATTTTTAATATATCTGCAATGTTTGAGATTACTTCTAATACGATTTAGAAAATATGGAATGAATTTTGCAGATTTGAAAGGAAAAAAAAATATTTAAAGATGGAAGTTATCTGATAAAAAAATTGAGTAAATAGCATTGTATTTGAGATTGCTTCAGATACGATTAAGAATAATATGGAACAAATTTATTTAAAAAGAAAAAAAAGTAAGGTAATGCATAGTAATTTATAGGGTTTAGATTTCATCATGTTTAATGATTATAATGATAGGGTGCATTTAGAAATTTATTGGGGTCTTAATAACAATTTATTATAATTAATTATATTTTATTATTTATAAAAAAATATTTACGTATTTTCACATATATAAAATTAATAGGGTTCGTTTAGTAAATTTGTGGATGCAAATAACCGTCTCCTAAACTTAAATATATGAAATTATCATTCAACTCAATAAACTACTGAAATAATGCAATATTCATAACATAAAGCAACTTAAATTAAAATGATTTTGCGATCCAAAGTATTTTACCATGTTATACCATGTGTATATCTTGTTACCTCTTTAATAATACATACTATACATATATTTAATATAGTAAATGAGAGTTTAATTTTGATAAGGTGTCGCCTCCAAAATTATTCACATTTTTTATTATAAATTATAATTATAATACATATATATAACTAAATATATGTACTATAATTTATGGAGTATAATATATAGGGTGTGGTGCGATGCAATCTTACGAAATTGCACCAATTAAATGACGATAAAATTTATGGCGGTTTAAGTAAAGATTCACTAAGTGTGGTATAATACGGCAACAATTTAAAAAAAAAAAAAAATTGCTTACCCCTGCAATCTACGTGATGAAACAAAATACTCCATAATATTAAATCAAACACACAACCACATGAGGTACACATGTCAATGTTAAAAGTTTTCTTGCATTAGAGTTTATCTAAAACAATAAAGGAAGTAGGGATAAAGAATATTTAATTCATCTCTCACTATTCTTTATACATGATCAGATAAATTTAACTTCAAATAGCATTTTCTTTTAAGTTATAACTAATTCAAGACTCCAAATTTAAAGGTTTCTTTCTAATCCTTCCTCTATTATCTTGGCTTTCTATTAATGTAGTCAGCTGTAGAGAGATAAAATATTTACTGGAGTTGAAATATTACCAACAATCCTTAAATATCTTCAAGAAGAATGAGATAAAAAAAATGTAAAACAACAAAAAAAAAAAGTTTTATGATAAACTGCAACTAATTAAAATACTATCATCCACACCTAATCAATAAACGCATTTATATTTCAGTAAAAAGAAATTGGCCACCTTCAAATAAAAAACTGTAAGAAATAATTCAAAAACAGGAGGCGATATCTTACCAACAATCTGTAAATATCTGCAAGAAGAATGACATAAAAATAAACATGATAAACTGCAAATATTTAAAAGAATATAAGCATTACCTTCAATGGATCATCTTTATCTGCATATCAGATACAAAAAATTGAAATTGTATTTACATTAGAGATAAAGAAATAACTGAAAGCTTTTTTTTTTATCTTACCAATGTGAGGTGATATATATGGCGATCAGAACACATTACCAAATGATTTCCATGCTGCAATATAAAATGCAAATGAAACAAATTAATAAAAAAAGATATACGAATTTAAAAAGACCCAGCTGAATGAAAATAAATTGGCCACATAAAAATAAAAATCTATAAGAAAAAGGTCATCAAAAAATAAGTAATGAAGCAGTGGAAGAATATCATGCAGCGGAACAAAAAAAGTCAAATGTAAGATTAGGGTTTGAAAAAACGAAGATAGAATTGGAAGTGCTGTGTTGAAAATAAAATTTGTAAATAAAGTTTACCAGTGAAGGCGATATATATGAAGAAGGAGGGAGGCTAATCGGCAATAATTGTTGACTAAAACGAAAGCAGCAACAGAAGAATGATCTTGACAGCACCGAAAGAAAATCCTGAAGCATATTAATCTAGACACGTTGAAAGCATCTCGATCATAAACCAAAAGGCAAACAATATGTTTATTAGAATGGATCATCTTCCCATGAAAACAGTTTCAGAAAAGACTAATAATAAAATTTACAGAAAGATATGAAAATTTATGCAAAAGAGATCAGATCATGTAAAAAAAATTCACAGGGATAAAGAATGTAAGAAAATTACAAAACGAATATATCGGAGACAATATTTGACAAAGGCGAAAAGAAATCAATTTAAATGTGGAAATATTCAAAATAATTTAAACCTTACCTTCAATGGATAATAGATCTTACAAAGAGATATGAAAAATGATGCAAAAGAGATCAGATCCTGTAAAAAAAATAATTCACAGGGTTGAAGAAATCATAGAAATCAAATCATAGAAATAATAGAATAATAATACATCTTAAATCATAATAATAATCACAGGTTCATCTATGTTGTCTCTGGCCAATCGCTGTCCTCTAATGTCCCTCCTCTCAAAGGCGATTCGGCAATTTCCCCTTTGAATGGTTCTCATTCTGCGCCGCCAGGGCTTTTTCTCCGACCGCCAAATCTGCGCCGCCATATACTACATCTGCTCCGCCAGCTGTTTCTTTCACCCAGGTCGTTCGTGGTGGTTCTCGACCACTACGCAGGGGCTCTCCGACCAGATTCGCGCCTCGCACACTGGTGGAGTCACAGGTAATTCCCCTACCTCTTCGATTGCCAGATACAAGGCGTCTTTCTTTTAGAGATCGAACCCTTCTGACCTCTTTTCTTCAATCCGCAACGGAGATATAATCACTATCCCAATTGACGTGGAGTACTACAGCAATCGAGTTTCTGTCTGGCAGCCTTTGCTCATCATCCGGCTGCTCCAAGACAAGGGCCAAAAGCCTGTTTCCACATCTAATCTATTTCAAAAGAAGGTGTTGTGGAAATTGGAGGTCTTGCTTACTTCTCTCGGTAAGGGATTTTACAGTTTGTTAGTTGATGATGAAAACAATCACGAGAAACTTCTTAAGGATTGTTTTTTCGATGTTGATTGTGGGAAAATCAGAATCCAAAAAATGGGTTCGTACTTTTAATCCATACGAGGTCAGGTCGTCGGTTGTGTCGGTTTAGATTAGAATATATGAGCTGCCATTTGAATTAGTTTATAATTCTACTTGATTGTTTGGGTGTCTTTTAAGTAACTCATTGTATGTCTAAGAACAAAATTAGTAGGGCTTCTGTCAGCTGGTCTTTTGTATGATGCTCATTCAACCTATGCATTAATCAATTGGTAATTATTTTACGTCAAGTATGATCTACCTGTTGACTGATTATACATCTCTTAATCCTATAAATTTTTTTATTTGAAGGTACGAAATGGAACACCTGCGCAGAAGGAAAAAAATATTTGCTAAGGTTTTGTCTACATCTTATTGGAACTCTTGTTTAGTAACATTTGTCTTGAATGTCATATTAAAGCATTAGGAGTACTTATTAAATGGACCATAACAAGTGGAATATTGAATTTAATTCTTGTTTTAACTTACTAAATGGTGTAATAGTTTATTTCTTTTTCTAAGAATGATGATTACCTACTTCTCAAAATATAATGCATATGGGTTTAAACCATAGTGTGATGCTATAGAATAATAGATAGTCTAGATGATTCATTTGGTGGATTTAATTTCTAGTATTAACAAGTTATGCTTATTTTCCTCTTGTTTGTTTCAATTATATCCCCATTTCCATCATATGCATCATTTCTTGTATTGCATATATATGTATTTTATAAATTGTAGTTAATTTCTGCTTCTAACATTGTTCTGATGGGGCTAACGAGTAGGGAGCATGATAGAGCTCTTTCAATGAGTGAACCCGATGGTAATTTATTTGAACCTATCTTCTTCTTTATTTGAACAAGTAGGGAGCATGAAAGAGCTCTTTCAATGAGTGCACTCATGTTCCTGTTGCTCAGATACTTGCAAGCCAAATCACATTCCTCATTTATGAATTAATTTAAAACAACAATCTGAAAGAACTGAACAATTATCACCTGTTAACACTAGTCTAAATGGCTTTAAATTCTCTTTGTATGCAATCTTGGCCAAACAAACCAACTCTTACTACTTTTTTATCATAGAGAAATATATGCATGTATATGCTCAATGTAGCTTGAAAAGGGTATGGTTTAGAAAGTAAGAAATTTGATATTGCTGGTATTTTCTCTATACACCTTGTTACGCTTTCTATTTTTTTCCAAAGTCTTTACTTTTTTTCTATGTTGTTTTGCAGTCTATCTTAAGCTTGTGTAAATCTATGCTATATAAAGGGGCAATAAGTTGAAAATGACCAATTACGCATCAGTTGCTGATTAAATAAGTGACACATGTGAGAACATAAATTTTTCTATCCTCCTTGGTTTGGCTTATTCAAACTGGTTTTCCTTTTCTGATGTATGAAATTCATAACTCCACTTTTATTTCTCTCACTTCGAATATTATGTTGTACTTAAGATTTAACATATTTGGTTTCCTATTTATGTTTCTTGACCAAGTCTTCCATGAGCGCTTCATTTTCCCGTTGCCCTTCTGCACACCTCTTGTAAGTTTCTCCAAATTTTCACATTACTTGAATTATTGGTTTATTATGCTTAAAGTTGGCAAGGAACTTAGTCCCAGTCGATCTTGAACATATTAGAACTTTGAAGCACATATAAAAATAAAAGAAGACAAACAGAAAAATTAGCAGCAAACTCTTGAAATTCATAAGCATATTAATGTGATTTGAATGTTGGGCTATTATTTTTGTATACATTTTTCACTTTTGGCTAATTTATGACATGTATAACAGTATATGCTCTTACTATGTACAATAAAGTTATGGATCATGCAGTGAAATTATTTACACATGTAAGACTATAAGGCAAATTTTTTCGAAGAGTTTAACTTTCTCGACTATGTGATACATGGTAAAATTTTGTTCACATTATGATGCATCAGTTGTGGTCAGACTCAATATCACCTATTAATGTTTAAGTTGGTCTATTATATCTTGATCAGCAAAGATACTGGATTTTTATAGCATGACCAACGCCTAGATATTGGGTAGATCTCCCCACCTTTATTATCTTATTGAATTTGGTTATGCTTACAAAAAATGCAGCCAGAGGAACACTTTAGCAAGTTATAAATAAAGCTCCTTCAAGCGCTGGTGTGAGTGCTTCAGCAACTCAAGCTATTTCTTTTTGGGTTTTAGCCTTATAGGAATCATTTACTTTTCTTTTTTCTGGGAGATTAACTCCTAACGTCCCTAGTCCTCTTTTATGCGTATACTTCAGTGTTTCATTGTCTTGTTGGCCCTTGTGTTTGCACCTTTTCAGAATTTATATAAATTAAATATAAATATATATTGGCCACCGACTCAGTGAAATTCCTTCTTTAAGATCTTTTTTTAACAACATAAAGGTCATTTCTATGTTCTTTTTTGGGTTAATTAATAATTTATTTGAGTTCCCAGATTAATTTGAGTATATTGTGCCTAAATATAATTTTCTGATGGAAACAGGACAACTGGAGCTGCTATTTACATGTAGCATAACAATCTGAAAATGTGCCTCAACACTATTGACAGCAGTGATACTTCTAAAATAGCTAAAGGTATGCTTAATCTATCCTTTTTCTCAAAGAAATCAAAAAATTTCCATAAATGATACTAGAGAAACAACTTGGGTGAACTCCACACTTGTGTGTTTGGTAAATCTGAACCTGCAAGCATATGGTGGTAAATCTACACTTGTTATGTAGTTCTTGTAGCTTTCTTATAGGTGGATCCTATAATTTGGTGTAGAAGCTAGTTTTTGTTCCTTGTTTTGACCAAATGGTATATAGCTCTATGCAGTCTTTTGCTTCTTTTAATCAAGTGCCTAGTTGGTTACCTGGAGGTATTTTAGCACTTGGTATGAGTTGGTCTTCATCCGCTCATTGGTAGTTGAGTTGGTCTTCATCCGCTCATTGGTAGTTGCTGCCTTTATCATACTGATAGCTTTATAATCTTCTGTTTTGTGGTTATAAGAAACGGTTAGTATCCTGCAATTAACTAAGGGTTGCTGCTGTGGTTTTCGTGCTGCTAGGATTTTATGTTTTCTTATTAGTTCTTAGCATGCTGGTTTTCTGCTATTGAGGAAGATTTGTGTCCTATTTTCTGTTTACTTGTTGTGTGGTTGCTGTCTACCGTTCTGTTAAGGTTGTAAGCAGCAAGTTTACTTTGTTGTTGTGCTATTTTGCAATTTGCTTATTTTCCTGTTATCTTCTTGTTGAATTCTCATGTTTTTAATGGCTTACTGTGATAGTGCTTTTGGGTTATATATAAACATAAGGTACTTAGCTCATTTAATTGTTCTGCTGGTTTTCTTTAATTGTACTTCTTGTTTTCTACAGTTGGGCTTGTTCTCTGCAATTTTGCTGTGGGTTTCTTTAGCCGTTGCACTCCTCAATTCTGCGTTCTGGCTTCTTTTTTTACATTATGGCTGCTGGTTTTCTTTGCTTCTGGGCACATCTTGATTTTGGTTTTCTCTTGGTGGAGGGTTGGAGTAGTAGCGCTTTGTCTTGTTTAGATTTAGAAGGCTTTGATGCTGGTTTCCACTACTTCTCATGTGTAGAATGAGAAGGCAACATCAAAAGGCACAGGAGTTCTACAGCTCCTAGCTGCAATGTTTCATTGAAATTTTATTGAAAATTTTTTGCTAAATTCTTGCACTGTGATGCTTTGGATGTATTAGTATTGTAAAGATATTTACTTTTAAATATATTTATCTTTTATAACATTATACCCTGGCCCTTATCAACAAATAGTTCTAATTCATAATTTCATAATTATAAATACATGCAAGTTGTACCTAAAGGTGAGGTTAAGTAGAGTTGATTGAGCAGGGTTCAATATCAATAGAAAATTCAAATATGAAGTAGAAAATTCAAATATCTTCATAGTATTGTACAATTCAACCGCCAAATCATAGCATAAAAATCTAATTAGTCAACCCAAATCCAGAATTTTTAGTTAATATAAATGTAGCATTAACATTTACAAATGCATTGAAGTCGTAGGGTGAAAACATAATATCTCAAAAGTTCAATTCCGATAGTATATTTCCACCACACTAAACCCTAAAAGGAGACCCTGAAAGGAGGGGATAAAATAGATAGTAAGCAGCAACAACTCAATAGAAAAATACAATGTTGTCATAAATTAAAATAAATCAAATGCTTGTGATGATGGGACACGTTTGTAAGGCAAATTTTGGTTAATGCCGTACACTGGGGGACACGTATTATTAAAGTTGTGGTTGATTAACAATCTCAAATGCAATTTTACTTTCCGAAATACATATTCAGATTTTCAAAATCATTCTTATATACACTCATGAACTCTCTCTAATTCACCCTTCAGCTCGTCTCTCCTTTCTTATCTCATTTCTCATTTCACACCAAGTAATTTGCTCTCTTCACATATCAATCACTTCTTTCATATTCTATTGTTTTCAAACTCTATCCTACTTATAATTGACCGAACAACTTAAAATATCTTATGAAACAATTTTAATGTAAATGTAACAAGAAAAAAAATAGTTCTCTACTCATAATGTCGTTAAGGTCCATTACTCCATAAAACTTAATAAATAACTACATGAAAATTCCTACCTTCAACCACTTACGACAAGAATCGAACCCTAAGCCTCAAGATCCGAACCTTCATCCGAATCCTCTTCGAAGTCTGATTCCTCGAATTCTGTGTCTTTGTCTTTGCCAATAAAGAGATGATTGCCTATAAAGAGAGTGACGGTGGTATGAGAGTTGTGGTAGGGTGGAGATGGAATTTGAAATCAGTATGTTATTTGAAAAGAAAAACTGAGCTTGAGTTTATTCACCAAAGAGCGAGAGGGGTCATACCCATGCCATTACAATAGAGTTTCCTGAACTCTTTATGGGTCAAATCGGAAAAATTGTTCAGGCCGACCCAGTAGGTCCGGTTGGGCTTGGCGTTCTCCTTTTGAATGGAGCGGAGCTCCTCCTTAAAGATGTTGAACCGCTTCTCCTTCTCCTCCAACGAATTGTAGCTTTTCCTGTGCTCCACCATCCACCACTCGAACATGGACTTCAATTCCTCCTCGCCTGCTGCGAGTGTTTGTAAAATAATAAAAATCAAATCAAATCCATAACAAAAACACAAACTCAACCAAATGCAAGATTCCATCCCCAAAGAAAAATAATCAGAAATAAACACCAACCCATAGTATGAAAGCAGAGATCTGAATAAACACGAACCCAAAGTATGAGTAAAAGCAGAGATCTGAGTGGTGGGATGGCCGACAGCACTAGAATTAGTATAACAACGACAAGGCCAAGGCGAAGGTTTTGTAGATAGAGAAGACATGGCCCTTTTGCCTTGGCCGACAGCACTAGTAGTATCACACCAAGAAGGCGGCGAAGGCGAGGGTTTTGTAGATAGGGAAGACAAGGCCATTTTGCCGCTTCTCCTGAGAACCGCGTACATGATGCCTGCCAAGATAGATAAGGATTATGGGATTTGAAATATCAAATTAAAAGATTACAAACAACATAAGAATTTCCAGAATACCTTTCTTACAGATACAGAAGTATACTGGTTGAAGAATGGATACTAATATTTATACACACAAACCCTAGCTGTTAGTGGTGTGGGCTGGTCCATAACCGAAATCATGTTTTCACAAGTTTAGCCCACTGCAGCCTGAATAGGCCCACTCAACCATGTTGGGTTGTGGCCTGGCAGATAAACCGCTTTTTTAAGTATTTTAATTTAATGATCCTTTATATTTTATTCATTTCTAATATTTTTGATTTATTTTTATTTTGTACTACGAAGTTACTTATTACTCCTATTCATTAAAAGAAAACGTTTAATAATTTGGTGATCCTTTATACAACCAGTAATCTCTGTTTAATAGGCCTTTCCCAACCATCATTCGGCGTTGGTGCAGCAGATCACTCTGTCTCAAAAGCCTAGTCTCGGGAACTTGCGAGTTATTCTTAAGATTAAGAGAAAAATGAAAATTCATTCTATTTTCAAAGGTTTACAAACCAATTCAACACAGGGTTTATATTAAGATTATCGCACAACACAAGGTTTATATAAAGATTATCGCACATAGAAGGGTATATTAAGGCTTTTTAAAGAGGGATTAAATTTTGATGAGAAGACAACATCATACCTGAACGACGGTGGAACTGACTGCCGGAGTGGCCGGCGCGAGACGATGTCAGGTGCGTCGGGCGCGCGAGCGGAAGGCAAGTGCGGCTGCCGCGAGCCGGCGTTAGGTCGTGGTGCGAGCGGGGGCGGGTGAGGCCACCGCTAGGGTTCGTCATTCCTCTAGCGACAAGGCTGGTGCGACTGCCGCGAGCTGGTGTCTGGTGCGTCGGTGGGGGTGGGAGATGGGTGCGAGCACCACGCTAGGTTCGTGGATCCTGGCGACAAGATGAACAGAACAACGACAAATTCATTTTTTTCTCATTGATTAGGGCTTAAAGATAGAATTGGGATTTTTGTTAAAGAGTTCAAAGGATGGTTCTGTTTACTCCCCACCATTCAATGAAAAAAGTTTTGTGCGCCTTCTCTCTCTCTACGTGTCATCATCTCATCGGTTCTTCTCTTCTCTTTGACGGCACCATCTCAGAATCCACACCACTGTTCAAATTGAAATTAATATATACCTATTTATTTATCAAATTAAAACAAGAGTTTAACTAGTATATACCCGTACCTATTAGATTAAGTTTTAATTTAATTTAAATTATTAAATAAAATAAAAAAATAAAATAAATGAGTAAATAACCATCCACCAACTCTTAATTTGAAAACAATATATTTTTACCCTAAATCAAAACCAATATACAATAAAGGTGAGTCAGTCTCACAGTGGAAAAAAAACAAAGAACAATTACCAGCACTTCTGGTTTCTAACCCATTTAAAATAAAATAAATTACTTGAAATGAACAAAGAAAAGGAAATATATTTTTTTTAATTTGATATCATTTTACAAAGTGAAACTTTAATGAAATGAATAATTAATGACAAATTTTTAATAAAAAATATTATCCTATTATTATTTTTATTATTTATTATCTTTTAGTTTTTCGCTGGACAAGACCATTATAAACATTAGTGCATGACATTATATGAAATTAGATGGGTGGCAATGGAATGAGGCTTGAAAAAATATTTAAACATGATAAAACAGTACTCCCTCTGTCACGGGTATTTTTACCCATTTATACGGGGCACGGAGATTAACACGTTTTATTTTTTTAATATATAATATAAAAGAAAGTAGTGATAAATTAGTAATTTAAAAAAATAAATAAATAAAGTTGTTGGGAATGATGAATAAAGTGTAAAAAAGTGATTAAAGTTGTTGGGATTGTAAAAAGTAAATAATAAAATATTATGTATATTTATCAAAAATGAAATGGGTAAAAATTAGGTGGGACACCCAAAATAAAAAGTGGGATGGAGGGAATACTATTTTCGTTCAAATACATTTTTTACATTTTCTTTTAAATAAAACATATTGAATCCAAAAGGGTATGTGAATCACAAGATTTTATTAATAGAAGTAAATAATAATTATTAAGTATTATAAGAATAAAAATGTTAACCTACAATAATAAAATTAGGGAAAATAGATTTATTTGTCCGCTAACTTTGCCCAATTTTGAATTTAGTTCATAAGTTTTTCACTTTTTAAAAATCGTCCATATATTTGCAGAATTTTGAAAATCGTCCATTATATTTGAAAATTTTGTAAATCGTCCACCATGTTTAGCAAGTTCAATAAAATCGTCCGTTTCAACATGTTATTAGCAAGTTATTCTAAAAAATAAAAAAATATGTAATATATATATATATATATATATATATATATATATATATACTATTTAAAAAAATAGCCTCCACTAAGAATTTATATTATATTCTCTCCGTCTGCTCGAAAGAGGACATTTTGCTTTTGTGCACGTTGATTAAGAAGTATTGTTATTTAATGTGTAGTGGGTAGTTATATTAGTGGGAGTGTGAATCCCATATTTTAATTGTATTAGTGGGTGTGTGTGGATCTCATGTGTGTAAAAAATGAAGTAACCCTCTTTGGAACGGACGACCAAAATGGAAAAAAGCCCCTCTTTCGAGGGGACGGAGGAAGTATCAATATTTAGTCAAATTTGCTCCACTTTAGTAATGAAATTAATATTATTTGTTTGGTATACGGAAGTGAAAAATGAAAAGTGAGATAAAATTGGTTAAATAAAAATATGATATAGATTAATTGAGGTGAAAATATTCAAATGACCTGTCATAGCAGGTCAAAAGACCAAAATGTTGAATTTTATGAAGTTAATGGACTAATATTTTTGATTTATTTTTATTTTGTACTACGATGTTAGTTATTACTCCTAATCATTAAAAGAAAACGTTTAATAATTTGGTGATCCTTTATACTCCTCATTAGGTCATTTTACCATTTTAGTCGTCTCACCCAAAGAGTTCTATTTCTTTTTTTGACACATGGGATCCACCCACACCCACTAATACATTTAAAACATGTGGTCCCCACACTCACTAATACAACTATCTACTACATATTAAATAATAATACTCCTTAATCCACGTGTGCAAAAACAAATAGGACTCTTAGCTTGAGACGAATGGAGTATAAAATAATAAATGGAGGATTACTACGTTAAAAAATCCTTAATTATTACTCCATCCATCCCAGAAGTATTAACACATTTTTTTTACACGGGAATTAAGGAGTATAATAATTTAATGTAAAGTGAAGTGAGAGAAATAATATCTAATGTGTAGTGAGTAATTGTATTAGTGGTGAGTGTGATGGGTGTGTGGGACCTTGTAAATAAATAATTTTTTTGTGTGTGTCTCATGTTCTTAAAAAGAAAATATGTCAATTTATGTGGGACAACCCAAAATAGAAATTATGTCAATATCTTTGGGACGGAGGGAGTATGAGATACAAACATACAAAAAAACCCTTAATTATTTGTAAATTACTTTTCTATCCCAATTTTTAGGGTATATCTTTGTATGCCCGAATTGATAAAAATATTCTTTACTTGAATACATTCGAGTAATGCATTCAAGTAATATATTTGAGTAATACAACGATAAAGTAAATAAAAAAATTCGAGTAATAAAAAAATCTTCGAGTAATATGAGCGAATAATGTAATTTTCAAGTAATGTAATTTCGAATAACATGAGGGAGCGGATAATGCAATTTCGAGTAAAATAATGAATTCGAGTAATGTAATCGAAAATTCGAGTAAAGTGTGTTACTCAAGTAATGTATTCGAAAATTCGATTAAAGTGTGTTACTCCAATAATGTATTCAAGTAAAAATATTACATTCGAGTAATGAATTTCGAGTAATATTTTTTTAGGATTTTTCATGTTTTTATTGCTTAATCATATGCATGCTGCTAGACAAGATTAGGCAAACAGACATGCTTTGAGAAAACTAACTAATTAAACTAACCCTTATTAACAAATAGGTTCTAATTCATAAGTATGAATACATGCAAGTTGTACCTAAAGGTGAGATTAGCATATGTCACATATGCTTGAGTAGAGTTAAATATCAACAGAAAATTCAAATATCTTCATAGTGCCATACAATTCAACCGCGGAATCAAAGCATAAAAATCATTTTAAAATCTAATACGCCAATCCAAATCCAGAATTTTTAGTTAATCTAAAATGTAGCATTAACATTTACAAATGCATTGAAGTCGTAGAGTGAAAACATAATATCTCAAAAGTTCAATTTATTACTAAAATATAAATATAAATTAAATTCCAGATTTTTTAAGTTTTAATGGGCATCCGTTGCCACATCTCGCAACCATATATGTTTCCGCCACACTAACCTCTAAAAGGAGGAATAGATAGTGAGCAACCACAACTCAATAGAAAAATACTATGCTATCATAAATTAAATATCTCATACATGAATAAATTAAATGCTTACATATTGAATGTTGACATGTTTGTAAGGTACATTTTGGTTAATTCTTAGCGGACCAGGAATTCTAACTTATATATGAACATTAACAATATATTTTTCTACACTAGATCCATGATTTGATTAAATGTCTCAAATGTAATTTTACTTTTCAAAATACATATTCAGATTTTTAAAATCAATCTTATATACACTTATGAACCCTGTTAATCTCTAATTCACCCCTCATTTGTACATTCTTTCACCTCGTCTCCCCTCTCAACACCACCAAGTAATATGCTCTCTCCACATATCAAACACTTCTTTCATATTCTATTGTTTTCAATCCCCACATAACAACTTAAAATATCTTATAAAAATGAATTACGAAACTAATAAATAAATAAATTTTAATGTAAATGTAATAAGAAAAAAAAAATAGTTCTCTACTCATAATGTATGGTACTCCGTTAAGGTCCATCACTCCAAATTCAAAAAACTTTAATAAATAACTAAATGTAAATTCCTACCTTCAACCACTTACGATAATAATCGAACCCTAAGCCTCAAGATCCGAATCCTCTTCGAAGGATCTGAATTAAAGTCTGAATCCTCTTCGAAGTCTGTGTTAATCAGAGTGATGACAGAATTTGAAATCAGTATGTGATTTGTGAAGAAAAAATGAGCTTTGACGAACGAGTTTATTCTCAAGGATTATTTTGGATATGTAGGAAAAATAAATTTATAAAACCAAAGAGCGAGGGGTGAAATAGCTCATACCCATACCCTTAAAATTCATCCCATTCATGCAATAAAGTTTGTTGAAGTCTTCCCCGGTTAAATCGGAAAAATGGTTCAGGCCGAGCCAGTAGGTTCACACTTCTACTAATACAACTTCCAACTACACATTAAATAATAATATTCATTGATCTACGTACCCAAAAGAAAATGACCCTCTTAATGAGGGACGGAGAGAGTAATATTTATGAAGTAAAACATATTCAAACACAGCGGAAGTCTTATATCAATCTTTTATAAATATTTGTCTAAAAATATTTAAATAAAAATTTAAATAAAAAGTTACTTTGCCTAACGAAAACGATTAGATTTAACTTAAATAAAAAATATTTAAAAATTCTTTCCTTCTACTAAAAGTCTTATTCCACCATGCCACGCATACTTCTTCATTGAGAAATCTTGAAATTTGAAAATATTTGGTGGGTGAGTACAGAAACACTCAATGGTTCGCATTGTCACATTTATATCTACAGGTAACATCAATCAATTTCTATCACATAAAAAATCACTATATTATTATTTCAATCATAACACAAAAACTGTACAGTTGGTCAACTCATTGATTCAATGCGACACGTAAAATCTTTTCAGTTTTTAAAATTTCATTTACTTTTTCCTATGTCGTTAACCAACTCATTGCATCGATGTGAAATGCATGAAACATGTATCATATAAGAAGAAATATTAAAATTAATATCAATGTATCGTGTGTCACATCAGTCTCAATATAAATTTTATAATTCATATATCATAACAATGTCAATCTCAATATGCGTTTGTCAATCTCAATCACGATTTATGATAAATATGAGAAAAAGCTAATATCAATCTCTCGTAAACTTAAAAGTAACAATGAAATTTTAGAAATGATTTTACCCACCTCAATGCTTTAATCAAGTCAAACCTTTTTTCTCTTGCTTTATCACGAGTGGAGTAGAATAAAGTATAAATGAAAAGAAATCTTAAAGATTTTGAGTGAAAGTGAATTATGCATCCTTTAAAAGGAAATTTGTGACTTTAAATTGTGGTTGCTAGTTATGAAATTAAAGAAAGAAAATGAGCATATCACTTAAAGAAGTTACACGATAGAAGGAGATTAGGTGATGTGAATTTAAGATTTAAATTCAAATTCAAATATAATCTAAGACTAAAATGTGGAGGTGGGAAAGATAAAAATTAAATAATAAATTTAAGAAAGAGAATACAGTAATATTTTATAATTATGTACTAACACATGTAAGAATTGTAACATTTTACAAAATATATATATATATATATATATATATATATATATATATATATATATATATATATATATATATATATATATAATCATAAAATAATAGCAGTAGTAGTAATAGTAATTAATCGTGGAGTTGGTGTTGCTCTTCATAATATTTTTTGTACATTTACTTTGGTTGGAAAATCGCAAAGGCAGAGACTTTAAGTTAAGATTAATTTCATAAATAAAATACGAGGTACAATGGCTCTAATTTTAACCAATTTAATGTTATACCCACCTTTCAAGCTACATGCCAACTAATTCAATTTAATTTTATAAGTCAATAATCTATTTATCTATATCTATCTATCTATACATATATAAAAACAAATTATATATACATACTCCCTCCGTCTCGCGGCAAGGATAATATTTGCTTTTTGGCACTTTGAATAAATAGTATTTTCATTTAATGTGTAGTGGGTAGTTATATTAGTGAGAGTATGAACCTCATGTTTTTATTGTATTAGAGGGGATGAGTGAGCCCCATGTGTGTAAAAAAGGAAAGAGAACTCTTTGAGTGAGATAACCAAAATGGAAAAAGAGACCATGTGGGACGGAGGGAGTATATAAAAGCAAACACCTGAATTTCCACTTTTATTTTCAATTTTACTTTATTTAGAAATAATTCAATTTTAATCTTAACCGTCCAATTTAATTTTAATCTTAACCGTTCAATTAATACTTGTAATAGATTATTATTATACTAATAATGGATTTCATTATTTAAATTTTAAAATTTTTATTGCATACTATAAATTTGATAAATATAGGAAATATTTTTTTCAAATTTGATTAATCTTAAATTACTTAGTTTAAATTAATATATCAATTTTATTTTTATTATAATCGTCTCTATAAATATTTGCTTTTAATCAGGATCGTTGATTCTTTAAAATGATGTCATATAAATTTTTTCATTACCTAATCAAATTCTTATATCTTTTTTTCCTCACTAATGCTTCTTCTTTTTCTTCTCTTTTACATATTCTACTTTCATATAATTCATTACATATTCTAATTTATTTTGTTTTTTATACTTTTATTTGATCATATATGCAGGTTTAATCGTTCTTCTTAAAGAAATCATTACTTTTTAATTTTTTTCTTTTATTATTCTTTTTAATCCTTTTTTATTTTATTTTTTTCTCTAATGCTTATTTTTTTTCTTTTCTTTTACAAATTCTACTTTATATTATTTATAACCTACTCTAATTTATTTTAACTTTTATACTTTATTTGATCTTATATGCATATTCAATAATTCTTCATAAATGTTTCATTATACTTTTTAATTTTTTGTTATCTTATTTTTTCTTATTTTTTTCTCTTCGATTTTTGTGTATTTTTTTAATAATTCTATAAATTTAATTTTTATTATTTAATTTATTTTATCTTCTTTTATACATTTATTTGATTTGATATTAGTTTTAGGTTTAATCATTCTCATATTTGATTTTATTTGTAGGTCCAATCATTATCTTTTGAGGTATTATTCTTTTTTTCTATCTTTTTTTTTCTTCAATTTTTGTGTTTTTCTTTATAATAATTCTATGACCATATTTTTGTATTTTAATATTCTATCTTTTGTTTTTATTTTTAATCATATATTTTATTATTTTTTTCTAATGTTTCTTTTTTTTCTTCTCTTTATAGATTCTATTTTCATATTATTTATAATCTACTCTAATTTATTTTGTCTTTTATACTTTTATTTATTTGATTTTATTTTATATGCAAGTTTAATCATTCTCCTTAAATTGTCTTTTATACTTTTATTTATATGATTTTATTTTATATGCAAGTTCAATCATTTTCCTTAAAGGTATTATTATATTTTTTAATTTTTTGTTGTCTTATTTTTTTTCCACTTGGATTTTAGTGTTTTTTTAATAATTTTATAAACTCTATTTTTGTAATTTATTTTAATTTATCTTCTTTTATACTTTTATGGATTGTTTGATTGATATTATTTTTAGTTTTAATTATTATCATATTTGATATTATTTGTAGGTCCAATCATTTTTATATAAGGTATATTCTCTTTTTTTTGTCTTTTTTTTATTTAATTTTTGTGTTTGCTTTATAATTATTCTATTAACCCAATTCTTATATTTTAATATTCTTTCTTTTGTTCTTCTTTTTAATTATCTTTTTATTATTTTTTCTCTAATACTTCTTTCTTTTTCTTCTCTTTTATAGATTCTACTTCAATATTATTTATAATCAATTCTAATTTGTTTTGTCTTTAATATTATTTATAATCTATTTTAATTTGTTTTGTCTTTTATACTTTTGTATATGATCCTATATGTAGGTTCAACCATGTCTTTAATATTATTTATAATATACTCTAATTTGTTTTATCTTTATACTTTTATAAATGATCCTATATGCAGGTTCAACCATTCTCCTTACAGGTATCATTATAATTTTTTGTTATCTTATTTTTCTTTTCGATTTTTATATCTTTTTAAATAATTCTATAAACTCTATTTTACTCTATAATTTAATTTATTTTATCTTCTTTAATACTTTTTTATTGATATTATTTTTAGGTTTAATTATTATCATATTTGATCTTATTTGTTTGTCCAATCATTCTTATTTGAGGTATATTCTTTTTTTTATATATCTTTTTTCTCTTTAATTTTGTGTTTTCCTTTATAAAAATTTTATGAATCCTATTTTTATATTTCATGACCCCCTATTTTTATATTTAATATTTATCTTTTGTTCTTCTTTTTAATTATTTTTCAGTTTTACTCTATTTAGAAATAATTTAATTTTAACCTTGACCATCCATTAATTAATGCTTTTGATTTCAATCAAAAAATTTAACTATACTAATAATAGATTTTATTATTTAAATTTTATTTTTTATTTTACAATATAAATTTTATTAATATGACAAAATTTATTTATTTATTTTTAAATTAAAAATATAAATTTGTCAAATATTAAATTATTATTTGCATATATTCATATTTATTTATTTTTAAATTAAAAATATAAATTTGGTAAATATAAAAAATATTATTGGCATATATTTATAATTATTTATTTTAATTAAAAAATATAAATTTGGTAAATATAAAAAAATATTATTGGCATATATTCTATTCATTGTCAATCAATATACTAATTTTAAATCAATATACCAAGTAATATATTTTAATTTAATCTATATATAATATCAAATCTTTCAACGCAATCTTTAGTAATTTTCACTTTTTTTTCCTACGTCGTTGATTGTTTTCAATCACGATCGTTCATTCCTTCGAACCATTCTGTATAATCATTTTCATTACCTAAACAAATCATTATTTTATCTAATCAAATCATTATTGTTTTTTTTATTTCTTCTTTTTCTTCTCTATTTCACTTTTATATTATTTATATATACTTTAATATATTTTTATCTTTTATATTTGTTTTTATTTGATTTTGTAGGTTATTCTCGCTTTTATTTCTTCCTTCAGATTCAATCTCTATGTATCATTTTTCTTTTTTATTTTTTGTTATTTTTTCTAATCTATTTATTTATTTTATTTATAATTCTATAAACCCTATTTATATACTTTAATTTATTTTATTTTTTATACTTTTATTTGATCTTATTTTTATATTCAATCATTCTCATACTTGATCTTGTGTACAAGTTCAATCATTCTCATTTGAAGTTTTTTTTTATATCTTATTTTCATTTCTCTTCGATTTTTGTATTTTCTTTATAATAATTCTATAAACCTTATTTGTATACTTTAATTTATTTTATTTTATATACTTTTATTTGATATTTATTTCAAGTTCAATCATTCAATTTGAGTAATCATTATTCTTTTTTATTTTTTGTTTATTCATTCTCTAGGTATCATTCTTATTTTTTATTTTTTTGTTATTTTTTCTCATCTATTTATTTATTTTATTTATAATTTTATAAATTCTATTTTTATACTTTAATTTATTTTAATTTTTATACTTTTATTTGTTCTTATTTTTATATTCAATTATTCTCATACTTGATCTTATGATCGTATGTGTAGGTTCAACCATTCTCATTAAAAATATCTTTTTATTTTTTTTTCTTTTTTGAAATCTTATTTTTTTTTCTCTTTGATTTTTTTTAATTTTCTTTATAATAATTCTATAAACCTTATTTATATAATTTAATTTATTTTATCTTATATATTTTTATTTGATTTTATTTTCAGGTTCAATCATTACATTTGAGGTATCATTTTTTTTGTTTATTATATGATTTATATTTTTTCGCCGTTTCTTTTGTATATTCTTCATATTCTTTAAACCATATTTTTATAATTTTATTTTTATTCGATCTTTTTTGAAATTTAAATCACTAAAAAAAATCATCAATATTTGGAATGATAAATTTGGACAATCCATAATTAATTTCAGAATGTTTTCTTTATAATTTTATAAACTCTATTTTTATACTTTAATTTATTTTATCTTTTATATTTTTAATTGATCTTATTTTTATATTCAATCATTCTCTTTTGAGGTATCATTCTTTTTTTTAATTCGTTTATCTTATAATTTATGTTTCCTTCATTTTTATTGTTTTCTTTATTTTATAAAAAATCTATTTTTATAATTTTTTTAAATCTTATTGTTCTTACTTTTATTTGTTCTTATTTGCATCTTCAATCATTAAAAAAAGATTGCCAGAGTTTGGAGGAATTTGGACAATTTAAAATTAATTTTAGAAATTTCAGAATTGGAGATTCAAAGCACATTTCAAATATATATTTTATTTAATCTTTTGGATTAATGTATGCAATTTATTTTTGAAAATTTGTACTTTATTTTAATCATTCAATTATATTTCCATTAGGACAATAACTATAAATATTCTTTTAATTTAATTTATAGGATTAATGTATAAAATTTATTTTCGAAATTTTGTGATTTATTTTATTTCTTTCAATTTTATTTTTATTAGGATCGTGTCCGTAAATATTATTTCAATATTTTTAATTTATTATGTTAAATAATATTTTATATTTATTTATCCATATTTTGTTCAATTAAAAATAAAATATAAAATATAATATACTATATGTCTCTTGAAAATAGTAATTGAGTTTTACAAAGAGATTATATTTATTTTTTAAAAAATAAATAGATATCAATTAAAATAAAATAATTTTAATATAATTAATAATAAAAAATTAATATATAATACTCTATTTATCTTAAATACCAAATTAAATTTAATGTTATAAAAAATAAGTGTATAAACAATGCAAATTGATAAGTATAAAATTATGTTAGGTTAAAGAAATGCATTTATATATTTTACATACTTTATTAGTAGTTTTTATGAAATACATATATTTATATAAATAAATAAATAATTATATTTATATACATACATGGTTAAAAATAAATTAAATATAAAACTACATAATTATAATATTTTTAATTCTTTTCGTGCAATACGGGGTAATATCGAGTTTATCTATAATTCTATGGCTGCATTTATTTTGAGTTTTGTATTTAATTATTGAATTCTAAAATTTTAATAATACTAGAAGTGGATTTTCAATATCCAAAGCTCAATATTTAATTTCTACCTAACTCAATAATATTTGATGACAAAGTCGAGACTAGGTTTATTTGAAATGTTTGATTTATTATTAAATTATTATAATTATTATATAAATTAAATATGATTTAATAGTTAAAGTATTTAAAGGATTTATTAGAAGATAAATTTTTTTATATAGTTGGATGCACAAATTTAATTTCATGCACTCATTTCCAAAACTTATACACTTTATATTAAAAATAAATATATTAATGAATATGAACTCAGCGAATTTTTCAATTAATAGATTTTTAAATAAAAATGAATATAAAAAAATTATACATTTATTAAGAAACTCATATATACTATTCTCTCCGTCCCTCACTAAAAGAGTCTTTTATTTTTTGACACGTGAATTAAGAAATACTCATTCTATCCCACTCAAAGAGTATTTTTTTTTTCATTTTGGTTATCTCACCAAATAGTTCAATTTCTTTTTTTACAAACATGGAACCCCCACACACCCCCACAAAAACAATTAAAATATGGAACCATACTTCCACTAATACAATTATTCACTACACATTAAATAATAAGACTCCTTAATCCACGAGCCAAAAAACAAATGACCCTCTTACGCCGGGATGAAGGAAGTAAGTTTCATGGACATCAATCTTTAAACGAAGATAATGATTCTCTTCAGGTGAAGATAAACAAGTTTTTGTTAATTCTATCAGCGAGGAAGTGGTAGTGGTTATGATTTAGACGAATTTATAATAACTACCATTGCTAGTTCCATTGATAGAATCAACAGAAACTTACGTTATTTTAATAGGAGAGGAATGATATATTTGTTTGAATGAAATTTATCTTGTTATCTTATCTATTTGATATGAATTAAACACTATTTAGATATGATTTAAAAAAATCATTAATCTTATTCTGTTCGATTACAACAACCTAATAGATAAGATAGATAAATTTTTTTATTCTGTTCGGGTATTGCTACCAAACATAATAAATGAATTCTTTATTTTGTTCAGTTATATCAACCGATTAGATATAAGTTTTATAAGGGTAATTATGTCTAGTTAAATATTTTGATAGATGAATTTTTTTATTCTGTTTAAAAAATGAATTCTTTATTTTGTTCAGTTGTAACAATCGATCAAATATAAGTTTTATAAGGACAATTATATCTTATTAAATATTTTTGAGTATGGGTTGCAGCAGTTACAAAAGTAGGCTGCAAAGTGATTTCAATTCTAATTTTCCCAGGGGCGGCCTAAAGTCAAAATTTATACTCAAAACCCATATTTCTAGCACCACCCATTTAGTTTACTTTTTCCACCGTGTTTGTAAAAAAAATTAATTAAAATGCAGATTTTGATAATCTCATTAAATCAATTCATATGCATTAATATTTATCATCGATCAAGAAACAAAATTAATAAATAAACAAAATAGCAAAAAAATAAAAATAAAAAAATCAAGAAGAACAGAGTGAAACGAACGTCGACGGAAAGGAATGAAGAAAACAAGATTCAATTAAAATGACATTTTTCCTGAAAAATTCGATCTGGTTTACTCGCCCGCTCTCTTTGAATTCTAATTTATTCACCTCATGCATTCAACACAAAAAGCAAGAAAATCATGAATTTAATTCTTAGATGGTTTTCGTTGGCCGTCAATGAGATACCTCACTTTTGAATCAGTGCAGAAAGGGAAAATGGAAAAAGGAATTACAACAAATAATTATATTTATACTAGTAGTATTTTATTTTCAGCAGCAAGAATGGTGTGAACTGTGAAGGACATAATGGACGTCGTGTCCTTCTCCCTCCAGAGTTATTCGCCGGCCCTCACTTCTGCATGGAATTAAAAGTAAATAATTCGAGTGAAGTTAGTAATTTAGGATAAATTTTAGATGAGAGGGTTAAAAATGTATTTTAAATATATACTAAGAAATCGGATAACTTCAGTAATTTTCTCAAAGGCCTATAAAAAATAAGCACAAAGTTCAGAAAGTGATTATTCAACCCAACTTTCTATTTTATTCATAAGCAGAGATGTTACTTTGGGGCAAACCTGATTGGCTCGCCCGTTTTAACTTATGAATTTAAAGGCTTAGGGCTGAGCATTTGAAGACCCTTTTAATGTCAAGCCATTTAATCTCGAATCATTCAGACCACGAGCCCCATTATTTCTTTTTTTAAATTAGTCCCTTAATTATTCTATAAGGGTTCATATACAACATTAATTCAATTACCCGTTAAATATTATTTCTCTCATCTCACCATATATTAAAATTTTATACCTCTTAATCTACAACTCGAAAATGCAGCACAAGTGATGCTCTCAGGGCAAAGAGTAGTTTTCCTAAAGATCAACCAACGTATATTCCTTCCGTCCCACTCAAAGAATTTTTTTTTTTTTCATTTTGGTCGTCCTATCCAAAAGATCTTCTTTTCTTTTTTATACACATAGGTCCCACACACCCCACTAATATAATTAAAATACGAAGCCCACACTTCCACTGATACAACTACCACACTACACATTAAATAATAATACTCCTTAATCCACCTGCAAAAATGCAAATCTCTTGGTGCGGGAAGGTGAGACTATGCAACAAATAGAACAATAGAGTAAATTATAATTGTCTTAAGATCTATCAACATCTCAAAATTTTAATTCTCTGAATCATGTATTTATCAAAGGGGATGGTAAATGCCTAGAATTTAATTGGATAAAATTAGGTATTTTGATAGTTTTGGTGAAGAAAGAGGGTTAAGTAATTTTAGATTTACAAAAATACCCCTCCCTTCTTATTTAAGTTTAGAACATTTTTCGATGTGAAAATCATTAACTATTCCCCTACAATTTAAGAACTAATAAGGAGCATTAATGACATACTCCCTCCGTCCTGTTTACGTTTGTTTTTTGCACGTTGATGAAATAGTATAATATTTTAATAGATAGTGGGTGAAAAGATATAATATTTAATGTAAATTGAGTAGATGTATTAGTGTTGGAAGATATATTAATTGTTTTAAGTGGGTCTCATATTCCAATAAGAAAAACGCAAACATTGAAATGAGACGCGTAAAATAGAAACGAAAACATTGAAACGAGACGGAGGGAGTATCTCTTTAAATTAATTATTAATGACATATATCTCCATTTGCATCTATTTGTTTATTTCTTATCATATTTAGTCTTTTTTAATTTTTTAGGGTTCCCTTTCAATCACAATTTTTAACAATTGCAAATTTTTTTCTTTTACATGTAGTATGATTCTGTGTTATACTTGTGTATTAATTTGGTTTTATATTTTGAATTCTAATTTTGTTGATGGCTTGGGTTCACAGTATTTTACCATTGGATGTTGTAGTTTAAGTATTAATCTTATGCATTTGGTGTATTGATGAAATAAGATAATTGATTCCATTGATTTCAATGGTTAATTTATGATGATTTTTTTCAGTGCATTTTTTTAAAGCAAAAGTAAATAAATTATGTTCTGTTTTGTGTTTATGACCAAATTTACCTTTATTTTATATCATTGTCTTATACAATGAACCATATGCATCTTTCCAGTCTTTATCCAACTAATTTTATTAACATTCTTTGTTTAATTTACATCTTATGTTTAGTTTGTGTATAACTTGAATTCTAATTCATCATTTTTACTTGTTCTTTTGTTTCATTTTCAGTTTTCCGCAACAATGCCCTCATAGAACAAGCAATGTCAAGAGCACTTCTAGGAGGAGGAGGGGCTTATAATCAAACTTGCAGAAGCACTTCTAATAGGAAGGCCTTATAATCGAAGTTTACCTACATAAAGACATACAAATCTTCTTGAAGAACTTAGAAATACTCCTATTGATGCTCAATCTATGATTTTGATTGTATTGATTATATAACAGTTACATTTAAAACATTAGAACATGTGGGGATTGTTTAAATATGTTTTAATTCGTTATTGTATCTATTATATCAAATAATTGTAGGGACTTACTTAGCTGATCCAGGTTCACACATGATCCATGTGAATTTTGATCGTTTGATTAATCTTGATTGAATTCAAGCCGTTAGATCAAAAATAAAAAATAAATTATTTCAAGGCTACTTATTGAACATGTTTCCTCACAGCAGTGCATTGTTTGGTGTCAATGTTGACCTTGGTGCGGGGATGGATAGTATGTCGATTGCTCTTCTCAGAAATAATGTTCAATTCCCCCAACAAACAATGCACTGCAATCGACATACTATCCATCCCCGCACCAAGGTCAACATTGGCACCAAACAATGCACTGCAATCGACATACTATCCATCCCCGCACCAAGGTCAACATTGGCACCATAAATAACTCTATGCAATCGACATACTATCCTCCATTTCTCTCTACTTCTCATTCTCGTGATTGATGTAACAGAAACGTTAATGGAGGTGTAAGAACAGAGAATGAGAGATATTTAGGTCATCGTGAATTGGTTACAATGTGATGTATAAGGTAATGAAATATTTATGAAGATATACAAAGATTAAAAAAGATATACAAAATATATGATATCCATATTCAAATCTTTAATAAAATTCATGTATTTATCTAAAATAAAATTAATTAGGAATTAATTTTGATTTGATCACATCCATATTCAAATCTTAAAATAAATATATGTATTTATCCGTATCAATTAATAATTAAAATAATAAAATAATGGAGAAAAATTTTAGTGACACACATCATCAAAATTAAATCTCCTTAGTATATACAGTAGAACCTCATTAAATTAATACTCGATAAATTAATAACCTCGATAAAACTAATAATTTATCCGGTCCCAACTTAGGACCAGTTCAAATTTGAGTATCAATCAATTAAATAATAAGATAATACTTTTTTAGAAAATTCTAGAGAATACTTAATGTCCCAATAAAAGTATAAAATTAATAATTATTAAAAAAATCTCAAATATATATATATATATAAAAAAATCAACTTTAACATTCTAAGATAATTTAGTAAAA
The DNA here is from genome assembly GCA_023678885.1 of Pogostemon cablin. Lineage (NCBI taxonomy): Eukaryota > Viridiplantae > Streptophyta > Magnoliopsida > Lamiales > Lamiaceae > Pogostemon > Pogostemon cablin. The sequence goes on from CM042968.1 coordinate 19,852,387, forward strand.
TATGAATCTACTATTATTTGTTTTTTATTAAACTTAATATCTTCATTAATCCATCTTTAAATCTCTCCATTGTCTACTCCAATAAAATATAGATAAATATTATATAATTACACAATTCATGATATATTATGTTCATATAATTAATTTGATTTACAAGTATTATATAATTGTAAATTCCTTGAAGTATCATCATATATGTCGAACCAATATATTCTTAATATATATAAATAAGTTATGGAAGTTATAATTTTTGTATATAACCTCTTTAAATTAATAAATTATTAATTTATCGATTATATAATATCTCTCTAAATTAATAAAATTCTTTGGTCCTGACTATATTAATTTATAGAGGTTTTACTATATATATATATATATATATATATATATATATATATATATATATATATATATATATATATATATATATATATATATATATATATATATATATATATATATATATATATATATAATCATGTGTAATAAGCGAATTGAATATACATGTTAAAAATATTTATATATTTATATAAAGGTCTACTAAAAAATATTAAATTAATAAAAATAAAATACTAAATAAATATTTACATCAAAAATATACTTTTAAAAAATTTCTATTAAAAGTTTGTGTTTACTTTTAGAATTTGAAAAAAATCCTATGTTTAATTTACTGAAACTTGAAGAATGTTTTTATTAGGGACCATATAATATGAGTTGGTCTATTGTGTCTCCATATGCACAAAGTATATAATGGTATAACATTTTGTTCTAAAAAGTATAAAATTTAGTTAATAATGGTATAACTTTTTCATTGAAAAGAACGATTGAAATAAGAATAGTATAAATGTTTGATTAAAAATTTTTTCCAAGAAATAAATGTACATATTCTTATATTAAAGTGGACATTATTTTAATACTAAATGTATAAGTTTCGAAAAATGTAAAATTTGGGGCCGATATCCTCGAGAATATGCAAATTTTAGTCTATAATAATTCATACTATTACTTATCTAAAACATCAAGAGAGTCTATATTCGAGAGGATATAATAAGTTATATTATTGGAATAGACAAAACTTGAGTGAATTAAGTTACTTGCATAATTAAAAAAAGTGAGTATGGTGTAATTTGGATTTACATATAATAAAATATATATTTTTTTAAAATTACTCTTTAGTATAATTTTTTTATGTAAGTAAAATAATAAATAATAAAATAAGTAAAATACTGACCGAGAATCTTATTTATAGATTAGATTTCTTTATACATAAATATAAAATATATAAAATATTTATTAATTCAAATAAGATAAATATAATAAAATATTTTATTTTAAATAAATATTAAAGGCGAGAAGCAACTTTTTATAGTATGTTAAAGAGATATATAATTTAACTTATATATAATACAAATTATATGTATATACTAAACAATTTAAGGAATTTACTTACATATGAGTATTTAATTCATTATAATACCAATTTAGAAGAAGTTCTAATTGAATTTCATTTAATTAAAGGAAATTAAAATTACTCATAACATACTATATATAATTACGATTTTAATAGGGAGATAGAAAATAATAAATTAAGTGATGGAGAATATATAGTATGATAGAGATTGAGATGAACAGTTAATAGGGTAGGATATTAAATATGCAGTGTGGGGATGTTGGTTAATATTAACTGCAGTGAAGAGGTGTGATTTGCAAACTGCAGTGATGAGGTGTATATAAACTTAATGAATGCAGTGGTGAAGATATGTTAATTTTGTGTGAAAATAGCAAGAAGTAGCCACTATTATTTAAAAATAATTTTAAGTGGTCATGTTATATACAATTTATTATAATCACTTTTTATGTAATAGACCAAAATATTCTTGAAGGGATCCGTTTTTTCACATGTTTGAGGAATCAGATTCCTCACTTTTATGACCAAAAGTACGAAAAGTACACTAGGGGAATCCAATTCTTCTCTATTTCTGAAAAAGATGTCAAAATACAACTATGTAGGCATGTGTGTGTTCCCTCATATGCTTACAAAAAATGAGGTATATATATAATAGCGGTACAACCATGGTGCTGCATCATATACATATATTCATTTTCATTGTTCTAGTTTTTTTTAGTGTTGAGCATTTTGGGAGCAACTATTTTAACTAGATTTTTAGAGGCGTGAGAATTTGGGGAGCAGTATACAAAGTATGTTGTAAACTTGTTTTAACATATATGAATGCATTAATTTGATCATTTTAAATGTCACATGAGTGTATTTTATGTATTTCAACGTTTTATAATAGAAATAATAGTATGCCGAATAGTGTATGTGAACTGTAAAATGTATCCACATTAAATTTTATTTTTTTTAAATTAGCAACTCGTAGGCCGAATAGAACAGGATTTGTAGGCCGAATAGAACAATTTTGAAGGCCGAATAGAAGAAACGTAGGTCGAAAAGGCCTAAAAAAATATATCCTACGTTAAAAAAAATAAGTAGGTCGAATAGAACAAGTGTTGTAGGCCGAATAGAACAATCTTATGGGTCGAATACAAGAAATGCATGCTGAATAGAAGAACTTAAATTTCCACATTTAATTTTTATTTTTAAAAAAATATGTAGGCCGAATAGAAGAATTTTGGTTGGCCGAATAGAACAATCTTATAGGCCGAATAAGAGAGACGTAGGCCGAATAGAAGAAAAACATAAAGAATTTGAAAGACATCTGAATGTAGGCCTAATAGTGAAACAGTGTAGGGATGAATAAAATAATACGTTGGCCAAATAGAGTACATTGTTGGCTGAATAGAATACTTGCAACTAATTATGATGTCGTCATTTACATTTTCTTGAAAAAATGTGTAGATGAGTTATAAACAAGTTGGGATGTGTTGGGGTGGATATTGGGATGGGTTACTATACAAAGGTGGACAGGTTCACTGATTATACTTGCGGGATGACAATCTGTACTATACTAGTTTTCTATTAGAAATTCATAACATAATACAAGCTGATTTGGATAATTGGGGTTATGAAGTTCATTCTCTTGTCGAGTACAGTGGCCGTATGTCTAAATATAAGATAAAAAATGATGCTCGTGTGGCAGAAGTTTTTAACTGTGTTGATGTAGAAATGGTGGACGTGACACTCGTTCCTGTCGCTGGCAATGCGTTCGTTGAACCTCCTGCACAAGGTTCAGGGCATAGTTTGGAGTTAGGGTTGGGTTATAATGACGGAAGTGGTGGTTCAAGTAATGATCCATGTTCGAGGGCACAGTCTAGTGCTAGGCCTAATTTTGATTTGAATGTGGCGTACAGTCCGACCTCAGAGATGCAGCGGTGTGGTTTTAGGAAATCTGTAGATGCTAAAGATGATGACAACTCTGGTGAGGGTGAGGATGATGTACATGCTTATAATGATGATGTTGAGCCCGGGAATAGGACTATCGAAGAAGAACATGATAACAATGAAGATGACATACAGCAGGATTGTAATCAGTCTTCTAGCGAAAGTGATGATGGTGCTGAGGAGAGAAGAATCCAATTGTATGAAGAAGTCTGTGATTACATACGTCAGAGAGGTGGCCCTAGCTTTCTTGAACCGATTAGTCGCGACTTGTCCCGTCCTGAAATGCAGCCACAAGATTGTCAAAGTATTCGGCCCACCACCCGTCCCTGGTTGATTCCAGGTATGAATACTATGTTTATTTAGAGGAGAACTAAAGTGAACTTGTACTTTGAACTAATGCACCTGATACAGTTATAGGCATTCCGGTTGTAGCTGACAGAGAAGATCAGATGACTGTCCCTTACTTTGATGCGTCTGGCGTTCTTCACGAGAAAAGTGTATTTGATACAAAAAGAAGTTGCAGACTGCTGTAGGAATGTATAACTTGTGGAATGGAGTTGAGACCACTATTGAAAGATCTAGCTCCACCAGACATAACGTGGAATGTAAGCTCAAAGGTAAAACCGGTTGTCGATTTGCGATGCACGCACAAATGAGCTTTGGGCTGTGGGGGGTAGTTAAATTCGTTCAACATTACGAGTGTTTAAATGATCCAGACAGACTCACTCCTACACATGTGTCATCCAACGTAATCGGTCAATATTTTGCTGCTAGGCAATTTGACAAGATTACTGGGCTCCGACCCCAGGCGATGAGACAGGAGATATTGAAGGATTTCGGGTTCGACATTAGTTACAACGCAGCGTTAAAGGCAAAACACCGAGCTGTTGGACACACGTACGGGGATCACGACAGCTCATTTCATATGCTCCCTGCGTACATGTAACAGTTGGAGTTGACAAATCCCGATACGCACACCTGTATCTTTATTGATGAAGAGGACCATTTACGGTTTTCATTTTACGCTCTAGGAGCATCTAGGTGGGAATTTCTAGAGTTTGGTCGTCCAGTCATTGTCATAGACGGGACTCATATAAAGGGAAAGCACAAAGGCATTGTCTTCGTTGCAGTTACGAATGATCCAAACCATCAGATATTTCCACTCGTCTTAGGGGTTGGCGACGTCAAGAGCAACATGTCGTGGATATGATTTTTAGAAAGAGTTTGAGAGGCATACGGATGTCCACGAGAACTTTTGATAGTGTCAGATGGTCATCGCAGTATCACACATGCTATTTCTATTGTCTATCCTGATGTACATCATGGTTTGTGCAATTATCATTTAAAGAATAGGTTGGCAGCTACGAGCGGAGGACAGAGGAACATGATGTGTGGGATCATAAAAATTGCGCTCAGCATACCTCATCTCCCCTGAATGATGTCCACTGTGGTCAGGACTAGGAGTATAAGGAGGTCGGTAAGAATGTTCATTCCAATTTGACACCCAACCTGAAGGATCATTCGTGCGCTGGCCAGTCCACCGATCCTCAACAGCCACACCAGAATATTGCTGCTAATCCCATGGATTACTAGTAGGATCGTATGCCTCTGCCGTGGTCTGCTGCTCTACATATATGAAATCAGGCCCCCAGACGACCTTTCGTTTGGGGTTAGAGAATGCATTTGTGTACAGCCTCATGATCAACCCCTGTAAAGGATTATCATCTATTCTAATCCAATAAACCTTTCTGTGCTCCTGGGGGAGCACCCGCGGAAAATCCACCACTACAAGATCCTGATTAAAAAAACCAATACATTTAGATATAATATTGCTGAATTGTCTGTACCGACATGGATTAATGATTAATAAAAATTTAGATTTCATACCCGAGAAAATAGATTCCTGTCAACCTTCTTCACCTTACGAAAAATCCATCGCAAGCAAAGTGGCCTATTTTTCTCCCTATCGATAGGGACATGGCCATACGGTGCAGCAAGGGCAGGTAGACGCTCGTACGCCCAAACCTGTCACACGTAAACTACATATGTTAGATTATTACTGTTGCTAAAACTAGTAATACACTATAACTTTAAGTGATCTACTACAACACGTACTAGGAGCGCAAATGTACACCCGTAAAAGTGGTATCTGTACTTGTTGGGATTTGCTCCTTTAGGAAGTTCAGTCAAAATGTGGTCCATAAAGTGCAGTAGAGTCATATAACTGACCTGGCCCCAAGGGATAAATCCCATCTACGCTCGTCCTCTACTAGGACCCAAACCCAGTTGTCTACACTCACCTTGGTAATATCCGATTCAAGGAGAAAATAGTACAACAACAGCACCTTAGCAATTTTAACCGCGTTCTCGGGGCTAACACCACTATATTTTGTACCCTCAAAGTCACGGGCAATCTCACTTACTAATGTGGTCTTTCGCCCTGACCATAATACATATCGTATACCCCACCAGACGGGATATGATATGACAATTCGGATCAAACCTCACTCTGTTCCGAAAGTAGAGCCCCATTATCCGCATGAACTCTACCCTAGTAAAGCTAAGACACTCGTTCTCAACTTGAAAATATCTAGCGGTTACATCATCCCCGCCACGTATGATCTCCCGTGTCATGAGACCGTGGAGATTAGCATGCACGATCCAATCATCGTGAAGACCCCAGTAATGACCAAAATAAGATCGCCTGAACATCTCCTCCGCATTACCCCCAACCGTTGTTAACTGCTTATGAATAAGTGCTATAACAACCCCAGGTTTGCAGTAATTATGTACACTGCAGTTCTGCCCCTGCATGGTTGGACGCTTCCATTCACCCTACACAAATTTAACTTTTTGTTAAATAGTATGTAACACACATAAAAAAGATATACTCTGCATCAATTCAACCAGCTTACTTAATAAGACAATAACTGATAATTATATCAAATAACAATAAGTTCACTGCAGCAACTGAACAAATATTGACACACTCAATCATTTGTTCTATTCGACCTACTTTTCCTTCTATTCGGCCTGCAAACTATTCTATTCGGCCTACGAATACTGCTCTATTTGGTCAAGGTCAGTGCTATGACATTATTCAAACTACACTTTATTCTATTCGGCCTACACTTCTTCTATTCGGCCTACAAATCTGTTCTACTCGGTCTATAAAAAATCTCTATTCGGCCAACCAACATTTTTAAATATTCCAAAAATTCAAGTCCTACAATTTGTTTTATTCGGCCTACACTTGTTCTATTTGGTCTACAACTTTATTATATTCGACTTAAGATTTGTTCTATTCGGCCAACTAACATTTTCAAAAAATTTAAAAAAACTCCTACACTTTGTTCTATTCAGCCTACACTTGTTCTATTCGGCCTACAAATTTGTTCTATTCGGTCTACTAAAAAGCACTATTCGGCCAACCAATATTTCTAAAAATTCAAAAAAATAACACTCATAGAATTTGTTCTATTCGGCCTACACATTCGTTCTATTCGGTCTTAAAAAAACCCTATTCGGCCAACAAAAAATTTCAAAAAATTCAAAAATAAAATAAAATAAAAAAAACCACACAAAAAATTCTAAACATGATGTATACACAATTAAGTCACATTCATCACATTACAAAATGAATTCACATTTTACACATATGAACAAAACCACACAAAATGTACTTTTTATCCTCGAAAATGAGTACCACAAACTCAATCTAAGACACATTATAAATAAATAACCCACAATTTAAAAATGCAAATAAAACTGCTTTTATACATACTCGAAAATTTATCATTTTGAAAATTCACCAAATCGGAAACGCCTATTCCAGCAGATGGAAAGGAGATACTGAGAAAGTGGTACTACAAATGGGTGGCGTTGCTCTTTGTGCTTTGGGACGAAAAGGAGAGAGGAAGAGAGAGGATGTTGGACGAAAAGGAGAGAGGAAGAGACATGATGTTGGACGAAAGATGAGAGAGAAGAAAAATGGAGTATTTGGAATGAAAATGACGTTAATGATATATACCCCACCAACCTACATCCAAAATTTTAATTTGAAAAATTTTAAAACTTTAAATGTGGTCCACCAACTCACTAAGTACAATGTTAAATGTGGTCCACTCACCCCATTTACTGCAGTCAAAACTGTCATGATATGACCCTTTATTTTTGTACTTTAGTCCACAGTTATTGAAGGTAATTTGGGGAGTCCACTAAATAGTAGCTAGTAAAAATTGTTCTTAACGTATGTGGCTACTTGAAATTGTACTTAGTCAAAAGTAGCTATTAAAAAATCGCTCCGTAATTTTTTAGTGCCTGCAGTGCTGATGATGCATAAGGAATAGATTTTTGATAAATCCAATAAAGTTGAATTGATAACGTCACCTATTGATTAGGTGACTTGTAACTTGTGTTGACTTGAGTCATATGTGAGCCTAAGTTAGCTAAGAATCTTCCATAAATGTATTATCTTTTATTCTTAAATATATAATTTACATAATTTTTTTTTAAATTGTATTGATTTCTTATACAATCTTAATGATGAAATGTACTTGTTATAGTTAACAATAGTATATGTTCTTCTATATAAATGTATTTATTAATATTTTATATTAATATTTTCATAGATATGTTTGTTAATTTTATTTCTTCATTATTATAGTATAATACATTTATTGAAAAACTATAATACATTTATTGAAAAACACATGTACATGTGATCACACATACAATTTAATAACTAATTGTATAATTCCTCCGTCCCAAAATTGATTGCACACTTTCTACATTTATCCGTCCCAAAATAGATTGCACACTTTCTACATTTATCCGTCCCAAAATAGATTGCACATTTCAAAAAAGGAAATATCACATCAATCCTCACTCCTAAAAGTTCATCTTAATTACAATTTTACCACACTCACCTAATACACATAACATACTTTATAATTTATTTATTACCTAAAAATACCACAATACCCCTAAAAAGTCAATATTTCTTAAACTTCGTATCTGCAATAACAGTACAATCAATTTTGAGATGGAAGGAGTAAGGTTTAGTTCAATAATGTACATATTTTTCAGAACAAATGTATTACGTATGATCATGTATTATTTTTATGGTTAAATGTATGACAATTTTGATAACTAACTGTATTAGTTACAATTCGATATTGTATATATTATTCTTAATAAATGTTATTCTTAATAAACGTATTACTCAAGTTTTTATTGATGTTTCATTTTAATAACTAACTGTATTAGTTGTAATTAAGTAATGTATATACTTATTTTTAATAAATGTATTAATTTTAAAAAAAAACTATTACCATCAATAAAATATACTATGACATATCATTCATTTTTTGTTTTATGTTTTAGTATAAAAAAGAATACATTTATTAAGTAAAATATAGATGAATAAATAAAAATTAATACATTATTGTAAATCAATAAAGTAAAATTCAAGAATAGAATCAAAATAAAAATGTACAAATTGATAGAAAAAATCTCATGATAAAATCAAAATCTTGATTCAATACAAGTAATACATCGAGCCATAAATTGTAATACACTAATTACTAACAACTAATACATTATAAAATTTTGTTTTCCCTCTTCTAGCCACCACAATCTAATCGACCTCTCACCAATAAACTCTTCAATCTGTCTCCGGTCTCATGCAGTAGAATCAATCTCAATTCCACATCACCAAATCCAACCTAATAGATATTAATTCCCAACTCCAAATCCACTGATAGGCACTCCAACTCCACTAACCAGAGGCAAGATGACCGAGGGATATATGACCCACCAACATCACAATATATGACTCACCAATGTCACAAATCTTATGTGACGTATCCCAGTCAACTTCTAAAACAATTTCAATTGCTTCTAAAATCACAAATAAACATGAGAGGGGAGAAATCACAAAGTGACTGAACATTTGCTTCTTCCAATGGTAGTGAGAATTGGTTTTGAAGAGAAATCACAAATAAACAGGAGAGGGAAGAAATTAAGAAAATATAATTTGTGAGAAGGGAATAAAATTAAAATAGAAGAAATACACAAACCCTATAAATCATTAAGAACTTGCAATTGGGAAAAGAACACGACGAAAGGAAACATAAATATTAGAAATAAGATCAGATCTGTGTAATTGAGAATAGATTTGTCCTATAAGATTTGACTTTGAATTTGGAGAATACCGTGTAAGCAAATGGACATGCAGGGAAGGCGGAATACCACTGCCGGGAAAGGCGAAGCCGAGGTTGGAGGTGGTGGCGGAAAATGACGTTGGAGAGCAGGTTGAGGACGAAAGTCTTTTTCTCTCCAGGGATGTCAATTTGGGCCCGACCCGCGTGATTTGGGCCGCCCGGACCCGTCCCGTAATGCAAATGGGGCGGACCTCCCCGGACCCGTTTGGAAACGGGCTAGATCCGAGGCTCATCCTAGAACCGCGGGTACCCGACCCGGTCCGGCCCGACCAGTACACACATTTATATATATATATATATATATATATATATATATATATATAATTTATTATTTAAATTTATTTTTTAGAATATTTTCCATTTTCACTCACACTCCTACTATTATTATTATTTTATTATTATTATTATGGTTGTTTGTAAAATTTAGTGATTAGGAATAAGAAATGATAAGTTGCGACAACAATTAATTCTTGTAAACTAAATATCTAATTAATAATTATATTTAAGATGATAAGTCATAAGCATTCACGTATAAAAATATGAAATTTCAAAAGTAAAAAAAAACAAACGGGGTAGGGCGGGTCGGACCCCCCTCCACCCCGTACGAGTCTGGGTCTGGATCCCTATACTAAGACCCGTACGGGTCACGTGGCAGGTCCGGGGCAGGTAATTTAGGAACGGGCCGAGTCTAGGTTGCTAACTACCTGGCCCGACTTGGCCAGTTGACATCCCTATTTCTCTCCCAATTGCAGAATGAAACGCGAGGATGGAGTGTGAGTCGGGTTCAAAGGTTTATATATCTGACAATATGGTTAGGTACAATTAGTGTAAATTTGTGTAGAATAGATCAATTCATATTAGAGATGTTGTTTCTTTAAATATTTTTTATTTGATAATTATAATTAATTTTTCTATAAATTAAGTTATATATATAACCATAAGTATTTAATATTCAAATAGCTGGAAATTTATTTAATATCTTATATAAAATTATATTCAATTATGCATATAATATTATATAACAAGTATATATATCATTGTTAAATTGATTTTAATTTAAATATTACAAAACATAATTTTTTAAGCATGTAATAAGATATTTCAATAACAATATAAAAATATAGATTTCAGCATACTTCTTATCAAATTTTCTGATATATACATTTTAAATAATACATTTTAGAATAATTTAAAATAACTTTTAAATAAAAAAATAATTAATGTATTACATTACTTAAAAATAATTCCTTCCGTACCGTCACATAGTTGTAGGGGTGTGCGGATCGGGATTCGATACAAATTTAATAAAAATTCGTACCAAAATTCGGATAGTATTTAAAAAAACGATATTGAATCCGTAAAAAAAAATTAATACGCACTAAACTTCGATTCTGTTCAGAATAAATTTTGACAGTGCGGATCGGATCAAATTTCTCATGAGAAACAATGTTTTGCATATATAAATATTTAGAAAAATATCAATTAAATAAAATAATTTAAATTCAAGTATCACTTTTTATTCATCATTTGAATTGTTCATAAAATAATTAAATTAAATGGTTATCACTTTTTCTTTATTATATATAACTTTTTGTTGAGCATGCTATCACTTTTAATTCCAATGAATTGTTGTAAAATAATTTAATTAGATGGATATCACTTTTCTTTGATTTGAATTACTTTTTATTAAAAGTATTTGAATTACTTTTTATTGAAAATATTATCACTTTTTATTATTCCAGTAAATTATTAGTGAAATACAATATTTTTTTATTTATCACTTTTTTTAGGAAATATTATAACTTTTTTTAAAAAATATTATCACTTTTATTTATATTTTAAATTGTCCATGAAATATAGTTCACAATAAACTTATTACTTTTTCATCACTTAAGTATCACATTATATAAATTTATTATTTAAATAAAAAATAAGTTAAATAAATAACAAATTTAAATTAGTAAAATTTAAAAAATAAAAAATATAATTAAAAATGTATCATTTTATATATATATATATATATATATATATATATATATATATATATATATATATATATATATATAATACGAAAAGTCTAATTAATTTAATCTATAATTAATTTTTCAATTTTCTAATTTGATTACAACTAAATAGAAACTTAAAAATATACTTAATAAGTCAAAGGATGATTCATCTCAGGGAATTCTTGAGACACTATCATCTAAATCTTTGTCTGGTTAACTCGATTTATTAGTAAGTTATTTATTTATTTATTGAAGTATTAGTCTTTATTAATAATTCATTTAAAAAATTAGTATATTCAATTATAAAGTTTCATACTATATATCTTTTATATATAATTCAGTTATATATATATATATATATATATAATTGACAACTAATATAAAATTAAATTTTAATAAAAAATTAGATTGTGTTATATTATAACATTTTTATATTTTTATTGTGATAAAAAATATTACTTATAATTATTTTGAAAATAAAATTTATGTATTAAAAAATTAAATAAAATACTAATATATCATAGATAAAATTTATGTGATGTCGGGAACACTGCCCTTAAATAAGGACGACAATAAGATGGGTATTTTTTTGTACTCGGTCAACCCGGGTACAGGTAATTGTAAACGGGTTTGGAATGGGTCGGGTAGTTGTAAGAAATACCATTAGGATTTGGAACAAATATGGGTAATGCCTCAATACACGCGGGTACTCGTTTATATATACATATTTTTATAAATTTTGATATATATAATACAATTTATATGTGAGTCATTTACTATTAGATATATAAAATAATACATAATTGCTAAAAACTACATGACTCAAACTAATATTACTCATAACAACACAATTATGATTGTGATACCATAAATACCTATATGTATTTGCACAATTTGATTTTGCACATTTTAAATTCCGGCAGCGGTGGTCAACGCCGGTCAACAGCTGTCCGACCGGAGGTTAATGCCGATCAACAGCCGGTCAACGCGGTCAACGACCGGTGGGTGGGTGAGGGGTAGGGTTGGTGGTTTAAAAGTGTATGAGATTATAAGGTTATATTTGGTATTTTAATTTAATATTTTGTGTGTGAGAGTAATTATTTGAATTACTTGTATCTCATAGTAATTTAAGTTAAAAGTGTGTATCTATTAGTGATTTTCCCTTTATATATATTATGAGATATTTTATATATTTAATTAATAGTTATAAGTTTTATTTAATCATATTTATTTAATGAGTATTTATTTAAAATATTTTTTTATTATACTTATTTTATATTTAATTAATAATAATGTAATTTTTATTTATATATTTATTTAAATAAATATATACAAAATAAATGAATATTAAACGAGAATGAGTACTCTAATTAATTATTTAAACGAGATGGGTACGGGTACATGTTATTTTTTAATCGTATACGGGTACGTGCACTATAAAATAAACGGGTACCCTACGCGTTGTCATTTTTCATTTATATTATAATTTGTTCATATAATATTTTATAACACTGTTATCATTTTTTATCAATTGAGTATCACATTTTATAAATTTATAATATTTTAAATACAAAATGAATTAAATGAATAATAAATTTCAAATTAATAAACTTAAAAATATATAACTTTGAAATATATATATATCTTAATTAATTTACTTTTATAATTAATTTTTTAATATTTTAATGAAAACACGCCATTTAAAAATATAATTAATGGATTCATGAATGAAATTCGTATTACATAAATGGATTCATAAGACAATTTCACCCAAGTCTTTGTCTTTCGTCAATAGGTATAATTTATTATTTTAAAAGTTGATATTTTGACCCATGTGTCGGTGCACGTGTCCACATTCGTATAATTTTTATTCAATGATTTATAATTTGTATATATATATATATATATATATATATATATATATATATATATATATATATATATATATATATATATATATATATATATATATATATGTTGGGGAAAAGGTTCAAAGAAGACCCCAAACTAATATCCTAGGATCATTCAAGTCCTCCAACTATCATTTTGATCATCCATTCCCTTCATCTTTTAAAATAGGATCAAATGCACCCTTTATCTTTCATAAAACAAACAAATAAGCATTTTGATTATTTTCTTCAAAAATTGGGACTATTTTCAAACCAATCTTTAACAACACTTCTCCAATAACACAACTTTTACAACACAAGCTGAATTTTTATTGGGTTAATTACGCCAAATACCCTAATCTTTTCTCGAATTTCAAATTAGTTCATACTTTTCAATATTTACAAATAAGTTCTGACATTTAACTCGTTTTTCAAATCAAGCCACCAGGCAGCGGGAGGCCTGCTCGGTGCTGACGTGTCCATCTCTCTTCCACGCCACCTTCCACGTGTACATAACGACGTCGTTTCAACCTGCCACATGTCCAAAAGTTAATTGCATGAAAAGTCTTAACCTTTTCGCCAATTGCGAATTAGTCCAAACTTTTGGATATTTTACAAATAAGTACCTGACTTTAAGCCCGTATTGCAACTTGAACCATTGGGTGGTGGGCTGCCCGGACATTGACGTGTAACTGGATATGCCACGTTACTCTACACTAGTTAACAAAAGGATATTATTTTGATTTTTTTTATTTATTAAAATTTCCAAAAAAAAAGTTACTCTACACTAGTCAACAAAAGGATGTTGTTTTAATTTTTTTTATTTATTAAAATTTCCAAAAAAAAGAAAAGAAAACCATCATATATTACACACTAACATTATTTGATCAAAATATGAATCACGGCAGTAGATGGAGAGAGAAAATCCGACAATATACTTCTGCATGGTTAAGGCCAAGAACAGATCAGCCATAAAATTGAAGGAGCCGGTTAATCACTATTCTTTTCCTCAAAATCTTTTTCTTCTATCTAATTGCTAAATAGCAACAATATTTATAGTATGGATCATCTAATAGAAATTTAAAAGTTGTCTTCCACAACCCTTGACCCCCTCACACAAGGTGGATTTTGATAGCTAATGTTAATGTGTGATATATGATGACATTCTTATGGATATACATTAAATTTTAATTTAAAAAATCAAAACGAAGCCATTGTTAACAAATATAAAGTGACTTGGCCTATACAATGACACGGCAGCGTCCGAACAGACATCCAGCTGGCCGGTGGTTTGATTTGCAATATGGGCTAAAGTTGGGTACTTATTTGCAAAAAAATTAAAAAGTTTGGACTAACTCGAAATTGGCAGAAAAGTTGAGACTTTTCATGTAATTAACTTTTCGACAGGTGAAAGGCTGAAACGATGTCGTTTTGTACACGTGGAAGGTGACGTGGAAGAGAGATGGACACTTCAGCACCGGGCAGGCCTCCCGCTGCCCAATGACTTCATTTGAAAAAAGATTAAAGGTTGAGAACTTATTTGTAAATATTGAAAAATTTAGATTAATTTGAAATTTGCGAAAAGGTCAAGGTTTTTGGTGCAATTAACCCATTTTTATTTCCTAACATATATATATTTATTTTATTTTCTAACCAAATTTCATCTATATCTACACGCTTCAAAATGGTATCAGAGCCCTAAGAATATTTATTTATGAATGAAAAAATTTATTATAAACTTATATCACTTAATCAAAGGAGAGTTTCAAAGAGATATGAATTCGAATGAAAGTTCGACATCCGAGAGTGAGAGCACTATTAGACCTGTTCAAAGTTGGAGCAACAGGAACTTCTGGCCCGATGGATATGATGAGACAAACAACTCTATACAACAATACTATAATGTGTTGTATAGATAATATGCAGAAAAGAAGTACGAGGACGCCGATCGATTTTGCGAGAATCTCGATCGAAGGTGGAAACTGGTGGACGCTCGTACTAACCAATCCAAAGAAGAACATCTGGAGGAAGGCCGCCAGATGGAAATAAGATATTCCAAAGAAGTACCGAGGAATATAGTGAAACTTTGAGGTTTCACCGAAATCCATGGATGTGTCCCCAAACAAGAACAATGGAGGAGACGACCAAACTAGAACCCAAGAGAGATCTGCAAGCCTTACCACTTTTCACATTGGACTGAATGATGGAGTGGAAGGAAATCGAGGCAGATAACTCTAAGATGAATCAAGATATTAGAGAATTACAAAAGAGGGTGAGATTCTTTGGAGAATATTGTCAAAATATGTCCAAGACGATATTTGAGATCAACCTCAAGATGGATAAGGTGTAAAAGTTGCAGAGCAAACAACTTGACCTCATTCGGGAGTTGATAAAGCAAGTAGAGTCATTGGAGACCAAGATAATGGGAAGAAAGACAGGACAAAGGTTGCCACCAACCTTCGGAATAGAGCCCCTTTTACACCAAAAGGGAAAAACGACGAAGGTCACTAGGCCAAAATTAGAAAGCGAGAAGATAATTGCTATCCTTCGAGGAGAATCCACATCTCCGGATGGAAAGAGCAAATCTTGAATATCTACAAGATTTATATTAGTCATTCCAAGAACTATCAATTATAGATCTGAAGATGAATGTTGGTGACGCGGGGATTTTTGGTATAGAGTTTAAGTCTGAAGTCTTGATAAGGAACTCATCAATGAAGACCTTAAACTCAGCACCTTTGAACAAGATGGTCCAACTATGTTATGCCAACTCAACATGGAGATCACCAATAGTCAGTCAACTTCAAGAATTTATCTGTTTAGATTGGGAAAGATTTATGGTTCATGTCATATACCATTGGAAAGCTCTTGAAGTCTAGTATTCTACAAAATTTACGGATCTCAAAAATAATATTCCTGCAGAAAGTTATGGCCGTTTGACTACAGTGTGGCAGACTGTGCACCATATGAAAGTTGCTGGACCAACTTCGACTTTGCTGGTTTTTGATGGTTCGTCTCTTCATGAAGAACCTTGGTATCTACATATTCTTAGTCTTTGATTATCTTACATTTATTAGAGTCTAAGTTCATATTTTCTATGTCTTGAGAATGTTCAAATCTCATTTATTTCATTTGACTCACTTGGAGGGTTGTAACAAGTCATACCTATATAATGACATCATTTGTAAGCTCTTAAGCAGCCAATTTGGAAATTAAACATATCTTGAGCTTTTAAGCTTGTTTAGAAGATGTTATCTTCTTGTATCTTGCTCTAAACTCTTTTGGTGGATTCCTAGAGTGGTGAGTGCACCTCTTAGTCTTTCGGTGGATTCCTTAAGACTAAGAGTTTATTCCAAACTTGTGGTGGATTCCATAGGTGAGGAATTGTATCTGAGTGTGTTCTTGTGTTGGCTCCTACTTCTCTAAAATCCCGGTATCAAAGTGGTTATCAGAGCTTTGGTTAGCGATGACAACTCATGATATTGAGTTAGAAGATTTAAGGAGACAAGTGCAACTACTCAAGCAATGCCTTGAGCGTGGCAAGCATCTTGAACATGATGTTGAGGGTCATGATTCAGATGGTGGTTCTGCAAGTGATGATGTGGATTTCAATCCATTTCATGGTAACAGAAATAGTAATTCAAGTGACAATACATCTCGCGGTCGACGGGTTCGAAGGAGCAATGTTCATAGTAAATCTTTTGATTTCAAGATTGAAGTTCCAGATTTTGAGGGAAGAGATGATCCCGACGAATTCATTGATTGGCTCAATTCTATTGAGAGAGTCTTTGAGTTCGAAGATATTCAAGAAGAATACAAGGTGAAACTTGTGGCTATCAAATTGAAGAAACATGCGTCCTTATGGTGGGAGCACCTTAAGAAGCAGCGTGCTCGTTATGGCAAACTGAAGATTAGAACGTGGGACAAAATGAAGAAGGAGTTAAGGAGGAAATTTTTACCGGATTATTATCTACGAGATTCTTTTCCTCACAACTCCAAACAAAAAGAATCAAGTCGTTCCGGTGGACGTTTCTCGTTGAGTAGTGGAGCTTCTAACCGGGGGAGTTCTTATACTTTAAAAAACAGTCCAACTACAAAGGATACAAGACAAAAAGTTGCTGCAAGTAAAGAAGGTAGTGCTAAATTTTTGAAACCAAGTGCTGCAACTAATCAAAAAATTTGTTTCAAGTGCAAGGGGTTTGGACACATTGCTGTCGATTGTCCAAATCTGAGGATCATTACTCCTGTTGAGAAAGAGCAAGAAGAGGTGAAGCTAGTTTATGACAAAAGTGAAGATGAGTATGAAGAAGAGGAGCATGATGAATCAACACCAATTTATGATGAGTATGATGAAGATGTTGATTACGAGGATCATGGTGAAGATTTGGTGTTACGGCGTAGCCTCGATGCCACCTATGTGGAGGATGATCCATGGCTTCACAACAATATCTTTCAA
Source organism: Pogostemon cablin (assembly GCA_023678885.1). NCBI lineage: Eukaryota > Viridiplantae > Streptophyta > Magnoliopsida > Lamiales > Lamiaceae > Pogostemon > Pogostemon cablin. Next base: position 19,870,305 of record CM042968.1, read on the forward strand.
ATAAGTTTCATGTCAAATGACGAGGAGTTTCATGATGTGGAACCTGAACAGATTCCAATAGGCCTTCCTCCAATGAAGAACATTCAAAATTGCATTGATGCTTCTATACCGAATAGGGCAGCCGCTTATCGAATGAATCTGAAGCATCATGATGAGTTGCAAAGGCTAGAGCAAGAGCTTGTGGATAAGGCTTGCTAAGGAAAAGTTTTGGAAAGGTGTTCGACGTGGATCGATATGTTTCAAATGTGGGGTTCAGAGGAGTTCTTAGCCAAGAAGATCATGAAGCTTTGAAATACTTGAATTCCAAGCAGAAGTTGAATCCATGGCATAGTAAATGGATTGAGTTATTACAAGCATTCAACCTTGTGATCAAGCACAAATCTGGTGTGCTAAATCAAGTGGCGGATGTTCTTAGTCGACGACACTCTTTGTTGACTACTTTGCAAGTGAATGTGGTCGGGTTTGAGGTGATGAAAGATCCCTACAAGGATGATTCATACTTTGGCAGAATGTGGGAGGAATTTTTAAAAGCTTCATTCAAGCTTTTCTTAATTCATGATGGTTATCTCTTAAAAGGTAACTTGCTATATGTTCTTGATTGTTCTTTGAAGCTAACATTTATTGATGAAGCACATAGTGGAGGTCAGCTTGCTGGATATTTTGGAAGAGATGTCAAGAAGAAGTGTGTTGAAAGATGCAAGAGTACTTGTCATGGGCAAAATTCAGGTCTGTACACTCCTTTTCCGGAACCGTTATGTCCATGGGAAGATGTAAGTATGGACTTTGTTATTGGGTTGTCTCACACCCAAATGAACAAGGATTCGGTGATGGTGGATGTTGATCGGTTATCAACGATGTCTCATTTCATTCCTTGCATCAAAACAATGGATGCAACTCATGATCTTTACTTCAAGGAATTGCATGAGAAGGTTTGCAGAGAGATTGACAAGCAAAATATAAGATTCAAGAAGAATACTGATAAGAATCGATGGATGAAAGAAACTCAAAAACGAGTTTGCGTGCAGCGGAAGCAATTGATGCAGAAAAGATTCCATCGCATATGGGGTAACTTCACAAATATTCTGGTACTGATTCAGAGGGATTTAGACAATGATCAGTATATGGGTAGAAAGCTCTTTCAGTCTAGTTTCAAATGCAACAAACGGAGAGTCGTTTGGAGTTTTCTACAAAGAGTTATGTCCATTTTTCTGGAAGGTGGCAGATGTAGCCGAAAACCTGTCAAGTTCATGGATTTGAAGTCTTTTGAGTCTTTCCAACTATCATTTCATGGTCAAGTGATCCTATTTTCTATATTAACAGCTGCAATAATGTTGTACATTGTTATTAGTGGTCAAAGAGGGATTAAAGTTGGAGTTGCTGGTGTCTCGACTACTTTCAAAGTTGCTGATCTTTCTCCATATATTGATGATGATGAAGGTCCAGATTCGAGGACGAATCTTTTCCAATCAGGGGAGAATGACGCGGGGATTTTTGGTATAGAATTTAAGTCTGAAGTCTTGATAAGGAACTCATCAATGAAGACCTTAAACTCAGCAACTTTGAGCAAGATGGTCCAACTATGTTATGCCAACTCAACATGGAGATCACCAACAGTCAGTCAACTTCAAGAATTTATCTGTTTAGATTGGGAAAGATTTATGGTTCATGTCATATACCATTTGAAAGCTCTTAAAGTCTAGTGTTCTACAAAATTTGCAGATCTCAAAAATAATATTCCTACAGAAAGTTATGGTCGTTTGACTACAGTGTGGCAGACTGTGCACCATATGAAAGTTGCTGGACCAACTTCGACTTTGCTGGTTTTTGATGGTTCGTCTCTTCATGAAGAACCTTGGTATCTACATATTCTGTCTTTGATTATCTTACATTTATTAGAGTCTAAGTTCATATTTTCTATGTCTTGAGAATGTTCAAATCTCATTTATTTCCTTTGACTCACTTGGAGGGTTGTTCCAAGTCATACCTATATAATGGCATCATTTGTAAGCTCTTAAGCAGCCAATTTGGAAATTAAACATATCTTGAGCTTTTAAGCTTGTTTAGAAGATGTTATCTTCTTGTATCTTGCTCTAAACTCTTTTGGTGGATTTCTAGAGTGGTGAGTGCACCTCTTAGTCTTTCGGTGGATTCCTTAAGACGACGAGTTTATTCCAAACTTGTGGTGGATTCCATAGGTGAGGAATTGTATCCGAGTGTGTGCTTGTGTTGCCTCCTACTTCTCTAAAATCCCGGTATCAGTTGGAGAGACTTCAGGCTCTCAACAACAGTCACAGGCTCCTCAGATACAACTTGATCTGAGCCAAAATGAAGGGACTTTTGGAGTCCGACAAGAAGAGGCATCCCCAAACCAAGGACACTTCAAGATGAAGGCAATGAGATTGTCAACAGGAGCAAGTCGAGCTCAATGTCTAACCTAAACAACACCCCATGTGGTCGGTCTCATCCCATATGGTCAGTCTCACCTTCATGAACCAATAAATCAATACGGGTTGATCTTGAACCTCGACACCTTAGACTTCAAGATTAGAGAAGCTCTGATCGATGAGTGGACCAATGCAATGAAAATTGCAGGAGGAGCACTTGAGCTGGATAAAGAAGGGTTCATAAGATTGCTAACTATGAGCCTAGAAGGATCCATAAAGTGTGCCTGAGAAGAGCTCTCAGACGAAGTCAAGAATGAGGCCATGGAAGGTGAAGATCTCGGAAACATGGCTAAGATTTTCAAGATCCACTTCATCGGAATTGGTTATTTCGAAGGAATGGAAGAAGAAAAGAAGAAGAAGTATATGAATGCCCTATACAGCCTAGAACTACTTGACATCTGTCATGTAGACGAATACATCAAACTCTTCACAGAGTATAGATGGAAGTTAAAGATCAAGGAAGAGGAAGTATGTCATCTATTCTTTGCTAAAATCCCAAGCCCATGGAGAGAGATACTGATCAAAGAATATGAACTATGTGAGCTGGATTCAATAGCAAGAAGAATGTCCTTCCTCAAGGCCAAGATCGCTGAGTGGTGTCATCAAGCAGCACTACACAAGAACTACAAGAGATTAAGGGGAATCAACAAGACAGTCCCCTTATGCTGCGAAAGTAAAGATCTTCCAACCATCATTGGAAGAAATCCGAGAAAACAGATAAGGATGAAGAAAAGTCATCCTTACACACAAAGGAGCGGAGGATGGAGGTCCAAAAGACCAAGATCCTTTTGGTCCAAACAAAAGGCCCGAAGCTATAAATCAGGGCAAAGGTCTGGACCATCCAGATGGAGTTCAAGAAGTCAAGCTTCATCCTCAGGATCAAACCAGAGGAGAACAAGAAGAACTCCTACAAGAAAGACGTTCCGAAGAGCAGCTACACGAGCCAACGAAAGATTCAAGGATTGTAACAGCTACACTTGCGGAGCCATAGGGCATATCTCACCTGATTGTCAAGAGAACTAGAAGCGGGGAGTAAGACAGTTCGAAACAACTCCAGAAATGGAAGAAGCTGTTTACTTCCAAGATCTGGTACATGTATATCAATTTGAAGATATACCCTCAGACGAAAGCATCTTTGAAGAAGAATTCTTCAATGAAGATGAATCCTCTGAAGATGAGTTGGAGTGAAGAAGAAAGCTTCAGACAAGAAATGCAAGAGGACATCCATTTCTCATAAAACCCTTATGAGAATTATGAAGGAGGATCCAAGACTCAATCTATATGATGGATTCACCATGGAAAAAATAGAGAAACACTTGAACTTCTTAGTTTCAAGAGAAGGAAGCACAACATCATATACAAGGTGACTGAAGAGGAAATTGCCATCCCTATGGAACTTACAGGAAATATGATGGAAATGTAACTAGTCCCTTACGAGGAGATCAAAAGGGAACTCAGTAGGGTACCAGAAAAGGTATCCAAGACCATGTCTTGGGTCCATATCGGAGCCATTTGGATCATCATCAAAGAAACATTCAAAGAAGAAATCGATACACCAATCGATATCGCACTTTGATAAGAGGATCAAAAAACAAGAGATACATGCCTAGGAGGACTCTCGGAAAATCTGTATGCAGAAAAAGTGGCATCCTATATTTACCCAAGGATCACATACAATCTGGCAGACCGAGATTTCAATAGGGCACTCACCCTTCATCAAGACTTCAAGAATAAAGACTTGATGAGAGAAGGAAATAGGCCATACTCCATCACATACAGTATCTCATATGCTTTGTCCAATACCCATCATTCGGATTTATTCCACATGAAGGAGTATATTGAGATACCAGAAGTGTTCGAGAAAGTTGCATGCGCAACAAGACCGGAAATAATGGAGTTACCGCCAATCCGCGATATGGATTTACGGATCAAGGATAAACCAATCTGGAATAGGCAAAACAACCTCAGATTCGAGCAAAGAAGGATCTCTTTCCAAGAAGATAGAAATCAGTGAAAGGTGGGGAAAGAGGCCAACTGTGGAGGTAATTCAGGAACCGGAGAAGTTCACCACTAAAGGTGAACTAGGAGGCCCAGAAGGATGGAGAGAAGTCGAAGTAATATTCGATATCACTAAAAAGGAAAACTCTATTCCTTGTGATGTCCTGTATTATCTTCAACAACCAACAATTGGAAGATACCAAGGACAACTCAAACTTGGTGATCTTAAGTGATAATCGAAGGGGTTGCAGGAAGATTCCCAAAACAATTGGTATTGGGATTTGAGTTTCTCGAGGATCACAAACCTTGGGAATGATTACAAGATGGAATAAAATTTACGGTCAAAGGAAAAAGATACAAAGTGTACCAGTAGAGGTTCAGGCTTTTGAGCTCTGATCTACCCATGACCACAAATCCATTCTCGATATATATCACCATCGGGATGATAAATAAGGAATATCATGCGAAGTATTTTGCGTCATACATTGATTCAAGAGCCGACATCTGCACAACAAAAGAAGGAGTCTTTTCTAAAGGCTCAGGCGAAGAATTTCCAACAGTGCTAGGAAAAGATTTCTCTCAAAGGGTGCTAATTCTTAATAGAGGAATCAAGCAGGCGAAAATCATGATCGGAAGAGCGGATCGTACCCCGTGGTATAAGGTGAAAACTCCACCGATATATTTTCACAACACCGGAGCGGATATTCTATCAGAAAATAATTTCCTACAGACATTCCTCCGACCTGCTAAATCGAACATGAGTCTTAGTTACGATCAAACCCCTAAACTAGCTCACTTCTTGGATTGAGGAGTGAATTAAAGAAGGTGCATAGCGTTCAAGCATTTTATCTAAGAAAACACAACAAGAAGACTTATTTTCACAACTCTTTGTGAATATAAGATCATTGCACTAAGATTGCGCAATGCATTTCAAAGAAAAATGCCAATCAGATTCCGCGGCAAGCGTGGTGATGATTGAAGGAAAACTTAGCCATCCAAAGATGAATGATCAGAGGAAATATGGCGAAGCAGTACTTCAAATGAGAACCGAGACCAGATGAAGATGTAAGATGGAGGAACTAAAAGAGAATACAATCCACCTTCTCAAAGTAAGCTTGGGAGAAAGCAAACAAAGGGACGTCACGATCAAAGAACAAACATCTTTGGAGGACGTCAAGAAGAAGATACAGAGGAACTTCAATGACGATCCTCTAGCCTAGTGGGACAAAAACGAGCTCAAAGCTTCACTCAAAGTGAAAGATGGAAATGCGCATGAGTTCGTTAGATACAAGCCTATCCTGATGAACCAAGAGGATTGGAATGATATGCAGTAAATACTTAAGAAACATCTGGACCTTAAGTTGATATCACCAGGAGTATCTCCTTACAACAGTCCAGGATTTTTAGAGCGAAATCATAGAGAAGTCAAGCGGGGAAAGCCGAGACTTGTGATCAACTACAAAGGGATCAACAACACCTTGGAATTCTATAGATACCACATACCAAGTAGGGAACACTTGGTCAACTGTATCAAGAATGCCAAGGTATTCTCAAAGTTTGATTGCAAATCTGGGTTATACTAGATTATGATGGAAGAAATGAGCAAGAAGTTCACAGTCTTCTCCACACCGCAAGGCCATTATATCTGGAATGTCATGTCTATGGGCTTGGCAAACGCACCCCAAATATACCAAATGAAGATGGATAATCTGTTCAAAGATTATTTCTCATTTATGTCCATTTATGTGGATGATATCCTCATAGCCTCGAACATGAAGGAGCATTTGGAATTATTTTCAAAAGTGTGGCACAAGAAAAAATTGGTGCTTTCTGAAAAGAAGGCAGTAATAACGACAAGACAGAATTTATTGGAGCCGAGATCGATGAATTCGAAATCATTCTACAACCACACATTGTGAAAAAAGTTCAGGGATTCCCTGAAGATCTCAAAGACAAGAAGCAACTCTAAAGCTTCTTAGGAGTGGTCAATTTTGCGGGAATGTTCATCAACAATCTAGCACAATACAGAAAGGTATTCATTCCCCTACTGAAAAAGGATGCTGAGTTCAAACGGGAGGAATCACACCGAGCGATAGGTAAGCAACTAAAAGAGGTTTGCAAGAAGCTCCCCAAGTTAGCAATACCAAATGACGAGGATGAACTAGTACTTTACACAGATGCTAGTGAGCATTGGTAGATATCATTCTAACTAAGTCCACACCTGATGGAGAACTGCCATGCAGAGAATGAAGCAAAGAGGTGGAATATCAATGAAAAGGAGTTCTTTGCAATTCGAAAGGCGTTTAAGAAATGGCCGCTATTTCTTCTCGCGAAGAAATTCATCATTTAAATTGATAACACAAGCGTCAAAGCCTTTTTTAAAAAAAATTGAATCCAAATCAGAAAAGGCTTGACTTTTAAAATGGCAAGCAGAATGTCAATATTATGATTTTAATATTGTCATTATTAAATCTATTGATAATGTTTTGGCAGATTTCCTGACGATAGATGGAAGGAGCTGGAATAGACTCCATCCTGATTGTATCAAAGCATCTGATGGACAACTTTGAGTTGCTCCAAAGGGAATTCAAGAATCTGGCACTCAATGCAAGACGTGTCGGAAGAATACAAGATAGTGATCAGATCAAAGTGTCTAATCGCATACGAGACTGTATTCGCAACAGCGCAAGTCTGTTCGAAGCAACATGAGAGCCACTCATCCGGGCTATTGATAGCAATAGCAATTGACAAAAGTAGAGTAGTTGAGAACGTGGATCTAAAACCGGAGCAAGGGATTCAAATATCTTTAGCACTTATCCTAGATTGGAATCTGCAAAAGAGGAACTGGTCGAAGAAAAAATCGAAGACCTGGAGTCACATCTAGAATCGACGAGTCAACCCAGCACCTCTGGGATTAAAGAGGGAGAGATCAACCTCAGGCCTATGACGGGCACTGCTTAGGTTGGTATTAACTTAGCTGATTTCTCTTATTGACAGGAATGTCAGGCCAACTGTGAGAAATTGAACACCAGACAAAAGAGGAACTGGTCGAAGGAAAAATTGAAGACCTGGAGTCACATCTAGAATCGACGAGTCAACCCAGCACCTCTGGGGCTAAATAGGGAGAGATCAACCTCAAGCCTATGACGGGTACTGCTAAGGTTGGTATTAACTTAGCTGATTTCTCTTATTGACAGGAATGTCAGACCAGCTATGAGAAATTGAACACCAGATAAAAGAGGAACTGGTCAAAGGAAAAATCGAAGACTTGGAGTCACATCTAGAGTCGATGAGTCAACCCAGCACCTCTGGGGCTAAAGAGGGAGAAATCAACCTCAGGCCTATGACGGGCACTGCTAAGGTTGGTATTAACTTAGCTGATTTCTCTTATTGACAGAAATGTCAGGCCAGCTGTGAGAAATTGAACACCAGACAAGGAATCCGACCGAAAAAATACCAGGTGGATATATCTGGCAAATATTCCCGAGTTTGGATGCGAAAAAGCTCAAATTCAAATGATGTGAAACAGTGATATGATTTTGGGGCACTATCCTCATTCTATACTGTTGCACCAAGCTTCCCAGAACTTGCGAAACTCCCAGATTGGTTGGGAAAAATAGTTTTCAAGGCATGAGAGACAACTCGACTCTATCCAAATGAGATGTATTGGAGCTCTACTTCACAAGTGCGGCTCTAGAACCAGTTGGGAAAGGCAACCACGAGGTCTTTCACTTCATCAAGTCAAAAAGACCCGATATTTCAGCGGCAGATAAAATTAAGGAGTCTTCTGGAAAGAAACCAGTCTTGGTTTCTACATTTTCTGAAGAAAAAATCTCTACGCGAAGAGTGAGGGGTTTGTACGCCTGCATTAAAGCAATGGTGGAGGTAAAGTTCTCATTCAAGTTCGAACACAAGTCTTTGAATGGGTCTTTCCTGTTGAATACTTTAACAGGGAAGAAGACAGTGTTTGCTGAGAAGGCCTTCCAGGCAAAACATGACCTTCTTTGGAGAAATAAGATTTCGGTGAGTAAACAAACCCATTGGAGATATTGTAACATGACCCATTTTGGGCAATGGACGAACAAAGTATGCACGAGCTGTTCCACCCAAATAGAACCAGAGTTTGTGAAAGGAATAAGATTAAGCATATGGATGATCAGGAGTGCTGAGCCACCCCTAACAAAAGACACACGTGGAAAGAAGATGGTAAAATCTCTTCAAATTACCCAAGAGCCAGAAGAATTTTCAGGCACCAAAAAAGACAAATGACTCTTCAAAAAAGCAAGAATCGGATGACTTTTCCAAAGGGGTAAGGAGCCATGTGATTCCTGCAAAAGACAAAAGAGGGATGGACCAGATAAGGGCATCCAATGAAGAAGGACTAACCAGCCACTGAAAAGGTCCAAAAGGAGTGGACTTGGCCAGCTAATAAAGGGAGTATCCAATGCAGCTAGCTGCAAAAGTTGGAATCCAAGGAAAATATGACGTAAGCAGTGACGTCATAAAAGATTGAGGAGGCTTTGAAATTCGCATTTTGGGATCGAAAGACTATAAATAGAGAACTTGAGGAAGCAGAAGGCATCAACCATTCCCCTATATTTTCTCTTATCAAATAAACATTGTATCTTTCTTTCTTGTATGAGTGTTTTGAGTGCGGCTACAATAGGTAGCTAAAGGAGTTATCTCCTATTGTTTAGTGAGGATGAGAGTGTAATAAATTCTCCATTCCATAAATAAATAATCTTGGGCTACTGCCCATAGCATGTGATCTTCTATTTTTCTGCAATATTATTCTCCATATTTTCCGACGAAGAAACAACAGCAGCATTCTGTACACCTAGTGTAGGAAACAAACCAGGATTGTGCCGAGGTCCGCTGAAGGAATGGAATTGAACCATCACATTGTGGGGCGCGTGGTTGGCTGTGAGGAGCAGTCGTAAAACCTTTCCCGAATACCTGGTGGATTGACGGTCGAAAAAGGTATTGTTACTGTTTTAAGTAGGTTAATTACGAGATTAATGTTGTTTAATTAATGTACGGAAGCATGCTGGGTCTGATCTGATCGTAATGTACTATATCTTTTTGAAATAGAATGATGAAACTTGGAAGGAAATTGAGCATATATATATATATATATATATATATATATATATATATATATATATATATATATATATATATATATATATATATATATTGACAAATTCTCTTGTGAGACGCCAATTAGGTAAGACGGTTTGTGAGACGTGTTAAAGTATGTCTATTATTTAGATAAAGTGTTTAATGATTTTTAAAGTATGTTTTCTAAAGTATGTTATATTATGCATTAATGTATGATTTTGGTATGTTATAATTTAATTTATTATTGATATACTTTAACTGTAAATAAGCATACTTTATCTATATATACAATAAGCATACTTTAGTGATGAGTCGACCCGTCTCGCTCCCGTCTCACAAATTACCCATCTCACAAGAGAGTAACTCATATATATTAAGGAAATAAATGAATAAACATTTATCATAAATTCTGAAAATAGTAAAAGATGGGGAAATAACCATTTTCATTTATTGAAGGGTTGATTTGTTGGTTTGGAATAATTGAAGGACATATTTGATCCATTTTAAGAAGGAAAAGGGTATGGGTGATCGAAAAATAAGGTGGAAGGTGGTAGATGATCCTAAGGGTAGAGATTAGGGTCCTAAGTGACCCTTTTCCCTATTTATTAATATTCAATTTTTCATTAAAAGAATAATCGAAAATTCGCTAATAAAGAATATATTCCATCCGTTCTACGGCAATGGTAGTTTTTGCTTTTTGGCATGTGGATTAGGGAATTATTATTTAATGTGTAGTGAGTAATTGTATTAGTGAGAGTATGAGCCCCATATTTTTATTGTATTAGAGAGGATGAGTGGATCCTATTTGTGTAAAAAAAGAAAAAAGATCATTTGAATTGGACAACCAAAATGAAAAAAATAGAATCTTGTTGTGGGACAAAGGGAGTATATTATCTCATTAATATATACTCTATATATTTTTGTTCATGTATAATATGTGAATATGGATATACGAATTTGATGGAAATTGTGTTAATTGAATACTAATAGTATGAATTTTTAAATGATAAATCAATATTTAATTAAAATTTACTCTCTCTGTCATGTAATAGGGTAGACACTTTTATATTTTAATTAGTTCCAAAATAAAATATTATATAAGTAGTTTTGCTTCACGTTTGACCATTTTATATCTTTTAAAATTATAGTTATCACTTTTATTATAAAATATTACTATAACTTTAGCTATAATAAAATATTATCACTTTCTATTTATATTATAAATTGTTCATGAAATAACATTATCACTCTTCATTAATTCTGTATAATTTTTCTTTAGACGGTCTCATTATCACTTAATTTGTAAAGGCTTATGTAAAACAATTTCACACATGTATTTGCTTTATTATATCCCTATATGGAACTTACGCAAAACACAGATACAATTAATCACTAAACTTTAAAATATTATTTTTGTAATTTTAATACACATTAAAGTATTATACTCCTTAATTTACATAAAAAAAAAGTACCTATTAAAATTTTAAGTTTAATAAAACGATTGTTAGTTTTATTTTTCATAAAATTAAATTAATATTTAATTTTTGAATGATTAAATAAGATGAATTCTTATTACTTCTTTTAAATTATTTATAGTAAAAATTTATTTATTTATTTGTCATTATATTAAAATTAATATTTTTCTATATTTGTATTTTATAAATTACATAAATTTTAATTAATTTGCATTGGGATTATTGATGGAGATAATTATGAAGGAAACATCGTCATTACGATAATTATAAATTGAAAGAAAATAAAGGGTGATAGAGTAATTTACAAAGTGCATTTATTATTTATAGATTCTATCCAAAAGTATTACCGTTTATCAAATTAAATATTGATCCTCACTTATGAACCATCACACCCCAAATTTAATAACATTTATACGTAAAATTTTCTGATGAAAGTCCTTAAGAAAAAAAAAAAGGTATGCCAATAACTTATAAATAAAGAAAATTCCTAATTATTTACAAGCATTAGTGGGTAGAAGATTATACCATGGGGTACATAAATCTGACCATACAAGTTCAATACCATGTCACTTTGAGAGAAGTGATCAAATCATTAGCATACTGTTGGACAAGATTAGGCAAACAGCATGCTTTGAGTTAACTAACTAATTAAACATTATAGTTTGGACAAGATTAGGCAAACAGACATGCTTTGAGGAAACTAACTAATTAAACATTATAGTTTGGACAAGATTAGGCAAACAGACATGCTTCGAGGAAACTAACTAATTAAACATTATAGTCTGACCCTTATTAACAAATAGGTTCTAATTCACTAATTAATATAATTATGAATACATGCAAGTTGCATCTAAAGGTGAGTTTAGCATATGACACATGCTTGAGTAGAGTTAATATCAACAGAAAACAAATATCTTCATAGTATCATACAATTCAACAGAAATCATAGCATAAAAATCATTTTAAAATCTAATACACCAACCCAAATCCAGATTTTTAGTTAATCTAAAATGTAGAATTAACGTTTACAAATGCTTTGAAGTCGAATTCATGACTAAAATATAAATATATAAATTAAATTCCAGATTTTTTAAGTTTTAATTGGCACATCTCCGCTCGTATGCTACGAGAACACTAAAAGGGAATAAACTAAATAGTGAACAACCACAACTCAATAAAAAAATACAATACTATCAGAAATTAAATAATCCTATAAATGAAAAATTAAATGCTTATATATTGAATGTTGCCATGTTTGTAAGGCAGATTCTGGACCATTAACCATAGCATATAAATCATGAAATACGATATTCAGTAATTGGTATGTACTACGTTGAGGTACATTACTAAATCATAAATTCACTATCATAAACTACTCGTATCATAGCAAAATTCATAAATTCACTATCATAAAATACTCGTATCATAGCAAAATTCATAAATTCATTATCATAAAATACTCATATCATGCATAATTAACACATATTTTCGTTCCTAATTGTCTCAACATGACTTTCTGTCTAAGCAATAGGACCAATACATGTAGAACTCATTTGATTCATGCTATTGATTCGGCAAATACGAAATAGGTATCTTCCAAATGTAATAATTGACCTTTTTTGTTAAGCTATCTACACCATAATATAAATACAATAAATTCCTACCTTCAACCACTTAGCTATAAGAATCCAACCCTAAGCCTCAAGATCCGAATCCTCCTCGGAGGATGAATAGAAGTCCAAATCGGAGTCTGTGCCTGAGTCTTCGGAGTCTGTGCCTAATGACGATTTGAAATCAGTATGTGATTTTTGAAGAAAAACTGAGCTTTGTAGGAAAAATAAATTTATAAAACCAAAGAGCGAGGGGTGAAATAGCTCATACCCATTCCCTTATACTTAACCCCATTCATGCAATAAAGTTTGTGGAAGTCATCCCCGGTTAAATCGGAAAAACGGTTCAGGCCGAGCGAGTAGATCCGGTTGGGCTTGGCGTTCTCCTTTTCTATGTAGGAGAGCTTCTTCTTAAAGATCTTGAACCGCTTCTCCTTCTCCACCAACGAATTGTAGCTTTTCTCGTGCTCTACCATCCACCTCTGGAACTTGGACTTCAATTCCTCCTCGCCCGCTGCGATTGTTTGTTAAATAATAAAAATCAAATCAAATCCATAACAAAAACACAAACTCAACCAAATGCAAGATTCCATCCCCAAAGAAAAATAATCAGAAATAAACACCAACCCATAGTATGAAAGCAGAGATCTGAATAAACACGAACCCAAAGTATGAGTAAAAGCAGAGATCTGAGTGGTGGGATGGCCGACAGCACTAGAATTAGTATAACAACGACAAGGCCAAGGCGAAGGTTTTGTAGATAGAGAAGACATGGCCCTTTTGCCTTGGCCGACAGCACTAGTAGTATCACACCAAGAAGGCGGCGAAGGCGAGGGTTTTGTAGATAGGGAAGACAAGGCCATTTTGCCGCTTCTCCTGAGAACCGCGTACATGATGCCTGCCAAGATAGATAAGGATTATGGGATTTGAAATATCAAATTAAAAGATTACAAACAACATAAGAATTTCCAGAATACCTTTCTTACAGATACAGAAGTATACTGGTTGAAGAATGGATACTAATATTTATACACACAAACCCTAGCTGTTAGTGGTGTGGGCTGGTCCATAACCGAAATCATGTTTTCACAAGTTTAGCCCACTGCAGCCTGAATAGGCCCACTCAACCATGTTGGGTTGTGGCCTGGCAGATAAACCGCTTTTTTAAGTATTTTAATTTAATGATCCTTTATATTTTATTCATTTCTAATATTTTTGATTTATTTTTATTTTGTACTACGAAGTTACTTATTACTCCTATTCATTAAAAGAAAACGTTTAATAATTTGGTGATCCTTTATACAACCAGTAATCTCTGTTTAATAGGCCTTTCCCAACCATCATTCGGCGTTGGTGCAGCAGATCACTCTGTCTCAAAAGCCTAGTCTCGGGAACTTGCGAGTTATTCTTAAGATTAAGAGAAAAATGAAAATTCATTCTATTTTCAAAGGTTTACAAACCAATTCAACACAGGGTTTATATTAAGATTATCGCACAACACAAGGTTTATATAAAGATTATCGCACATAGAAGGGTATATTAAGGCTTTTTAAAGAGGGATTAAATTTTGATGAGAAGACAACATCATACCTGAACGACGGTGGAACTGACTGCCGGAGTGGCCGGCGCGAGACGATGTCAGGTGCGTCGGGCGCGCGAGCGGAAGGCAAGTGCGGCTGCCGCGAGCCGGCGTTAGGTCGTGGTGCGAGCGGGGGCGGGTGAGGCCACCGCTAGGGTTCGTCATTCCTCTAGCGACAAGGCTGGTGCGACTGCCGCGAGCTGGTGTCTGGTGCGTCGGTGGGGGCGGGAGATGGGTGCGAGCACCACGCTAGGTTCGTGGATCCTGGCGACAAGATGAACAGAACAACGACAAATTCATTTTTTTCTCATTGATTAGGGCTTAAAGATAGAATTGGGATTTTTGTTAAAGAGTTCAAAGGATGGTTCTGTTTACTCCCCACCATTCAATGAAAAAAGTTTTGTGCGCCTTCTCTCTCTCTACGTGTCATCATCTCATCGGTTCTTCTCTTCTCTTTGACGGCACCATCTCAGAATCCACACCACTGTTCAAATTGAAATTAATATATACCTATTTATTTATCAAATTAAAACAAGAGTTTAACTAGTATATACCCGTACCTATTAGATTAAGTTTTAATTTAATTTAAATTATTAAATAAAATAAAAAAATAAAATAAATGAGTAAATAACCATCCACCAACTCTTAATTTGAAAACAATATATTTTTACCCTAAATCAAAACCAATATACAATAAAGGTGAGTCAGTCTCACAGTGGAAAAAAAACAAAGAACAATTACCAGCACTTCTGGTTTCTAACCCATTTAAAATAAAATAAATTACTTGAAATGAACAAAGAAAAGGAAATATATTTTTTTTAATTTGATATCATTTTACAAAGTGAAACTTTAATGAAATGAATAATTAATGACAAATTTTTAATAAAAAATATTATCCTATTATTATTTTTATTATTTATTATCTTTTAGTTTTTCGCTGGACAAGACCATTATAAACATTAGTGCATGACATTATATGAAATTAGATGGGTGGCAATGGAATGAGGCTTGAAAAAATATTTAAACATGATAAAACAGTACTCCCTCTGTCACGGGTATTTTTACCCATTTATACGGGGCACGGAGATTAACACGTTTTATTTTTTTAATATATAATATAAAAGAAAGTAGTGATAAATTAGTAATTTAAAAAAATAAATAAATAAAGTTGTTGGGAATGATGAATAAAGTGTAAAAAAGTGATTAAAGTTGTTGGGATTGTAAAAAGTAAATAATAAAATATTATGTATATTTATCAAAAATGAAATGGGTAAAAATTAGGTGGGACACCCAAAATAAAAAGTGGGATGGAGGGAATACTATTTTCGTTCAAATACATTTTTTACATTTTCTTTTAAATAAAACATATTGAATCCAAAAGGGTATGTGAATCACAAGATTTTATTAATAGAAGTAAATAATAATTATTAAGTATTATAAGAATAAAAATGTTAACCTACAATAATAAAATTAGGGAAAATAGATTTTTTTGTCCGCTAACTTTGCCCAATTTTGAATTTAGTTCATAAGTTTTTCACTTTTTAAAAATCGTCCATATATTTGCAGAATTTTGAAAATGGTCCATTATATTTGAAAATTTTGTAAATCGTCCACCATGTTTAGCAAGTTCAATAAAATCGTCCGTTTCAACATGTTATTAGCAAGTTATTCTAAAAAATAAAAAAATATGTAATATATATATATATATATATATATATATATATATATATATATATATATATATATATATATATATATATATATATATATATATATATATACTATTTAAAAAAATAGCCTCCACTAAGAATTTATATTATATTCTCTCCGTCTGCTCGAAAGAGGACATTTTGCTTTTGTGCACGTTGATTAAGAAGTATTGTTATTTAATGTGTAGTGGGTAGTTATATTAGTGGGAGTGTGAATCTCATATTTTAATTGTATTAGTGGGTGTGTGTGGATCTCATGTGTGTAAAAAATGAAGTGACCCTCTTTGGAACGGACGACCAAAATGGAAAAAAGCCTCTCTTTCGAGGGGACGGAGGAAGTATCAATATTTAGTCAAATTTGCTCCACTTTAGTAATGAAATTAATATTATTTGTTTGGTATACGGAAGTGAAAAATGAAAAGTGAGATAAAATTGGTTAAATAAAAATATGATATAGATTAATTGAGGTGAAAATATTCAAATGACCTGTCATAGCAGGTCAAAAGACCAAAATGTTGAATTTTATGAAGTTAATGGACTAATATTTTTGATTTATTTTTATTTTGTACTACGAAGTTAGTTATTACTCCTAATCATTAAAAGAAAACGTTTAATAATTTGGTGATCCTTTATACTCCTCATTAGGTCATTTTACCATTTTAGTCGTCTCACCCAAAGAGTTCTATTTCTTTTTTTGACACATGGGATCCACTCACACCCACTAATACGTTTAAAACATGTGGCCCCCACACTCACTAATACAACTACCTACTACATATTAAATAATAATACTCCTTAATCCACGTGTGCAAAAGCAAATAGGACTCTTAGCTTGAGACGAAGGGTGTATAAAATAATAAATGGAGGATTACTACGTTAAAAAATCCTTAATTATTACTCCATCCATCCCAGAAGTATTAACACATTTTTTTTGACACGGGAATTAAGGAGTATAATAATTTAATGTAAAGTGAAGTGAGAGAAATAATATCTAATGTGTAGTGAGTAATTGTATTAGTGGTGAGTGTGATGGGTGTGTGGGACCTTGTAAATAAATAAATTTTTTTGTGTGTGTCTCATGTTCTTAAAAAGGAAATATGGCAATTTATGTGGGACAACCCAAAATAGAAAGTATGTCAATATCTTTGGGACGGAGGGAGTATGAGATACAAACATACAAAAAAACCCTTAATTATTTGTAAATTACTTTTCTATCCCAATTTTTAGGGTATATCTTTGTATGCCCGAATTGATGAAAATATTCTTTACTTGAATACATTCGAGTAATGCATTCAAGTAATATATTTGAGTAATACAACGATAAAGTAAATAAAAGAAATTCGAGTAATAAAAAAATCGAGTAATGTGAGCGAATAATGTAATTTTCAAGTAATGTAATTTCGAATAACATGAGGGAGCGGATAATGCAATTTCGAGTAAAATAATGAATTCGAGTAATGTAATCGAAAATTCGAGTAAAGTGTGTTACTCAAGTAATGTATTCGAAAATTCGATTAAAGTGTGTTGCTCCAATAATGTATTCAAGTAAAAATATTACATTCGAGTAATGAATTTCGAGTAATATTTTTTTTAGGATTTTTCATGTTTTTATTGCTTAATCATTTGCATGCTGTTGGACAAGATTAGGCAAACAGACATGCATTGAGAAAACTAACTAATTAAACTAACCCTTATTAACAAATAGGTTCTAATTCATAAGTATGAATATATGCAAGTTGTACCTAAAGGTGAGATTAGCATATGCCACATATGCTTGAGTAGAGTTAAATATCAACAGAAAATTCAAATATCTTCATAGTGTCATACAATTCAACCGCGAAATCAAAGCATAAAAATCATTTTAAAATCTAATACGCCAATCCAAATCCAGAATTTTTAGTTAATCTAAAATGTAGACAAATGCATTGAAGTGGTAGAGTGAAAACATAATATCTCAAAAGTTCAATTTATTACTAAAATATAAATATAAATTAAATTCCAGATTTTTTAAGTTTTAATGGGCTATCCGTCGCCACATCTCGCAACCATATATGTTTCCGCCACACTAACCTCTAAAAGGAGGAATAGATAGTGAACAACCACAACTCAATAGAAAAATACTATGCTATCATAAATTAAATATCTCATACATGAATAAATTAAATGCTTACATATTGAATGTTGACATGCTTGTAAGGTACACTTTGGTTAATTCCTTGCGGACCCAGGAATTCTAACTTATATATGAACATTAACAATATATTTTTCTACACTAGATCCATGATTTGATTAAATGTCTCAAATGTAATTTTACTTTTCAAAATACATATTCAGATTTTTAAAATCAATCTTATATACACTTATGAACCCTGTTAATCTCTAATTCACCCCTCATTTGTACATTCTTTCACCTCGTCTCCCCTCTCAACACCACCAAGTAATATGCTCTCTCCACATATCAAACACTTCTTTCATATTCTATTGTTTTCAATCCCCACATAACAACTTAAAATATCTTATAAAAATGAATTACGAAACTAATAAATAAATAAATTTTAATGTAAATGTAATAAGAAAAAAAAATAGTTCTCTACTCATAATGTATGGCACTCCGTTAAGGTCCATCACTCCAAATTCAAAAAACTTTAATAAATAACTAAATGTAAATTCCTACCTTCAACCACTTACGATAATAATCGAACCCTAAGCCTCAAGATCCGAATCCTCTTCGAAGGATCTGAATTAAAGTCTGAATCCTCTTTGAAGTCTGTGTTAATCAGAGTGATGACAGAATTTGAAATCAGTATGTGATTTGTGAAGAAAAAATGAGCTTTGACGAACGAGTTTATTCTCAAGGATTATTTTGGATATGTAGGAAAAATAAATTTATAAAACCAAAGAGCGAGGGGTGAAATAGCTCATACCCATACCCTTAAAATTCATCCCATTCATGCAATAAAGTTTGTTGAAGTCTTCCCCGTTAAATCGGAAAAATGGTTCAGGCCGAGCCAGTAGGTTCACACTTCTACTAATACAACTTCCAATTACACATTAAATAATAATACTCATTGATCTACGTACCCAAAAGAAAATGACCCTCTTAATGAGGGACGGAGAGAGTAATATTTATGAAGTAAAACATATTCAAACACAGCGGAAGTCTTATATCAATCTTTTATAAATATTTGTCTAAAAATATTTAAATAAAAATTTAAATAAAAAGTTACTTTGCCTAACGAAAACGATTAGATTTAACTTAAATAAAAAATATTTAAAAATTCTTTCCTTCTACTAAAAGTCTTATTCCACCATGCCACGCATACTTCTTCATTGAGAAATCTTGAAATTTGAAAATATTTGGGGGTGAGTACAGAAACACTCAATGGTTCGCATTGTCACATTTATATCTACATGTAACATCAATCAATTTCTATCACATAAAAAATCACCATATTATTATTTCAATCATAACACAAAAACTGTACAGTTGGTCAACTCATTGATTCAATGCGACACGTAAAATCTTTTCAGTTTTTAAAATTTCATTTACTTTTTCCTATGTCGTTAACCAACTCATTGCATCGATGTGAAATGCATGAAACATGTATCATATAAGAAGAAATATCAAAATTAATATCAATGTATCGTGTGTCACATCAGTCTCAATATAAATTTTATAATTCATGTATCATAACAATGTCAATCTCAATATGCGTTTGTCAATCTCAATCACGATTTTTGATAAATATGAGAAAAAGCTAATATCAATCTCTCGTAAACTTAAAAATAACAATGAAATTTTAGAAATGATTTTACCCACCTCAATGTTTTAATCAAGTCAAACCTTTTTTCTCTTGCTTTCTCACGAGTGGAGTAGAATAAAGTATAAATGAAAAGAAATCTTAAAGATTTTGAGTGAAAGTGAATTATGCATCCTTTAAAAGGAAATTTGTGACTTTAAATTGTGGTTGCTAGTTATGAAATTAAAGAAAGAAAATGAGCATATCACTTAAAGAAGTTACACGATAGAAGGAGATTAGGTGATGTGAATTTAAGATTTAAATTCAAATTCAAATATAATCTAAGACTAAAATGTGGAGGTGGGAAAGATAAAAATTAAATAATAAATTTAAGAAAGAGAATACAGTAATATTTTATAATTATGTACTAACACATGTAAGAATTGTAACATTTTACAAAAAAAAAAAAAAAAAATATATATATATATATATATATATATATATATATATATATATATAATCATAAAATAATAGCAGTAGTAGTAATAGTAATTAATCGTGGAGTTGGTGTTGCTCTTCATAATATTTTTTGTACATTTACTTTGGTTGGAAAATCGGCAAAGGCAGAGACTTTAAGTTAAGATTAATTTCATAAATAAAATACGAGGTACAATGGCTCTAATTTTAACCAATTTAATGTTATACCCACCTTTCAAGCTACATGCCAACTAATTCAATTTAATTTTATAAGTCAATAATCTATTTATCTATATCTATCTATCTATAGCCCGCATGTGCAGCTCAACTGATCAAGCAAGGGGACAACTTGTACAATGACCAAGGATCGAATCCCACCCACAGCGTGGGAGCAACCTCTTAATTAAGGGGGCTCCTTGTGTGGTGGGTTAAAAGGTCTAACCCTTGTTGGTCGGTTGAGTTACCATGATTAACCTCCTTCACATGTTGTCGGGCCGGCGTGCGGGGGCGCCTGGGGTGGGCGAACCACCTTTTTTTTTGTACAATATCTATCTATCTATACATATATAAAAACATTTTTGTACAATATCTATCTATCTATACATATATAAAAACAAATTATATATACATACTCCCTCCGTCTCGCGGCAAGGATAATATTTTGCTTTTTGGCACGTGGAATAAAAAGTATTATTATTTAATGTGTAGGGGGTAGTTATATTAGTGGGAGTATGAGCCCCATGTTTTTATTTTATTAGAGGGGATGAGTGAGTCTCATGTGTATAAAAAAGGAAAAGAACTCTTTGGGTGAGACGACCAAAATGGAAAAAAGAGACACTTGCTGTGGGACGGAGGGAGTATATAAAAGCAAACACCTGAATTTCCACTTTTATTTTCAATTTTACTTTATTTAGAAATAATTCAATTTTAATCTTAACCGTCCAATTTAATTTTAATCTTAACCGTTCAATTAATACTTTTAATAGATTATTATTATACTAATAATGAATTTCATTATTTAAATTTTAAATTTTTTATTGCATACTATAAATTTGATAAATATATGAAATATTTTTTTTTCAAATTTGATTAATCTTAAATTACTTAGTTTAAATTAATATATCAATTTTTTTTATTATAATCGTCTCTATAAATATTTGCATTTAATCAGGATCGTTGATTCTTTAAAATGATGTCATATAAATTTTTTCATTACCTAATCAAATTCTTATATCTTTTTTTTCCTCACTAATGCTTCTTCTTTTTCTTCTCTTTTACATATTCTACTTTCATATTATTCATTACATATTCTAATTTATTTTGTTTTTTTATACTTTTATTTGATCATATATGCAGGTTAAATCGTTCTTAAATAAATCATTACTTTTTAATTTTTTTTCCTTTTGTTATTCTTTTTAATCCTCTTTTTATTTTATTTTTTTTCTCTAATGCTTATTTTTTTCTTCTATTTTACAAATTCTACTTTATATTATTTATAACCTACTCTAATTTGTTTTAGTTTTTATACTTTTATTTGATCTTATATGCATATTCAATAATTCTTCATAAATGTATCATTATACTTTTTAATTTTTTGTTATCTTATTTTGTTATCTTATTTTTTCTCTTCGATTTTTGTGTGTTTTTTTAATAATTCTATAAATTTAATTTTTATAATTTAATTTGTTTTATCTTCTTTTATACATTTATTTGATTTGATATTATTTTTAGGTTTAATCATTCTCATATATGATTTTATTTGTAGGTCCAATTATTCTCTTTTGAGGTATTATTCTTTTTTTCTATCTTTTTTTAATTCAATTTTTGTGTTTTTCTTTATAATAATTCTATGACCCTATTTTTTTATTTTAATATTCTATCTTTTGTTTTTATTTTTAATCATATATTTTATTATTTTTTTTCTAATGTTTCTTTTTTTTTTTCTTCTCTTTATAGATTCTATTTTCATATTATTTATAATCTACTCTAATTTATTTTGTCTTTTATACTTTTATTTATTTAATTTTATTTTATATGCAGGTTTAATCATTCTCCTTAAATTGTCTTTTATACTTTTATTTATATGATTTTATTTTATATGCAAGTTCAATCATTCTCCTTAAAGATATCATTATATTTTTTAATTTTTTGTTGTCTTATTTTTTTTCCTTTTCAATTTTAGTGTTTTTTTAATAATTTTATAAACTCTATTTTTATAATTTAATTTATTTTATCTTCTTTTATACTTTTATGGATTGATTGATTGATATTATTTTTAGTTTTAATTATTATCATATTTGATATTATTTGTAGGTTCAATCATTTTTATATAAGGTATATTCTCTTTTTTTTGTGTCTTTTTTTTCATTTAATTTTTGTGTTTGCTTTATAATAATTCTATTAACCCAAATTTTATATTTTAATATTCTTTCTTTTGTTTTTCTTTTTAATTATCTTTTTATTATTTTTTTCTCTAATACTTCTTCTTTTTCTTCTCTTTTATAGATTCTACTTTAATATTATTTATAATCAACTCTAATTTGTTTTGTCTTTAATATTATTTATAATCTATTTAAATTTGTTTTGTCTTTTATACTTTTATATATGATCCTATATGTAGGTTCAACCATGTCTTTAATATTATTTATAATATACTCTAATTTGTTTTATCTTTTATACTTTTATATATGATCCTATATGCAGGTTCAACCATTCTCCTTACAGGTATCATTATAATTTTTTTTTATCTTTTCGATTTTTATATTGTTTTAAATAATTCTATAAACTCTATTTTACTCTATAATTTAATTTATTTTATCTTCTTTAATACTTTTTTATTGATATTATTTTTAGGTTTAATTATTATCATATTTGATCTTATTTGTTGGTCCAATAATTCTTATTTGAGGTATATTTTTTTCTATCTTTTTTCTCTTTAATTTTGTGTTTTTCTTTATAAAAATTTTATGAATCCTATTTTTATATTTCATGACCCCCTATTTTTATATTTTAATATTTATCTTTTGTTCTTCTTTTTAATTATTTTTCAATTTTACTCTATTTAGAAATAATTCAATTTTAACCTTGACCATCCATTAATTAATGCTTTTGATTTCAATCAAAAAATTGAACTATACTAATAATAGATTTTATTATTTAAATTTTATTATTTATTTTACAATATAAATTTTATTAATATGACAAAATTTATTTATTTATTTTTAAATTAAAAATATAAATTTGGCAAATATTAAATTATTATTGACATATATTCATATTTATTAATGATCCTTTATATTTTATTCATTTATAATATTTTTAATTTATTTTTATTTTGCTACGAAGTTAATTATTATTAATTAAAATAAAACGTTTAATAATTTGGTGACCCATTTAAAAAATAAAGAAAATTTCTCTTGTGAGACATCCATTTAGGTAAGACGAATCCGAGACATATACTCAATTGTAATCTAACCCAAATTCATTAATTGATAAATTAACTTGCATAATCCCTTAAAATTTGAACGATCAGTTTAGATTTAGGAGAGAGTGTGTATTTCCAATATCAATTCATCGCTTCATTCATCTATGAGAGAGAAAAGATTTGTCAAATTCATTACATTTTTTAGTCCATCGTCTGGAGGAAGAGAAACTTATGGAAGAAGAGAAAGAGAGTGCAAGTCTTCACAAATTCCTAACATCCCTTCGTTCTCATCTAAAAGAAGATAAAGAGAAGTGAGAACTCCAATTTTCTTCGCTGGAGCCTTGCGAATCTGTTGTAGGAAATACCCTACACAACTGGATCTATCACACCCCGTCGCCGAGTCACGAGCCCACCGAAGTTAGACTTGTCGTCCATGCCCTGCACCGTTTCATCCCTTGCAGGAGTTCCACACAGCAGATCTGAAGCCCAGTCGTGCCCAAGCTACCACCTACCGCCGATTGGAAGTTTCACCGCGATGAGTTCATCTTTCATTCTTATCATATATTATGACTTGGTGTAAGGTTGTTATTTGCTTGTTATTGCATGTGAAATGTTATTATATGAGTTGAATGCTGTAGTATGTTAGTTTTATGTTATAATATGTTATTTGATCACTATAATTTGTCATAGTTTGTGAAAGAGATATGACTGTGATTTTACCATATGAATGCTATAGTATGTTTTTGTGTTAAAGTATATCATTTGTTCACTGTAGTATGTTAGAATTTATTAGACATAAATACATGTTATTTTACCATGTGAATGCTATAATATGTTATTTTTATATTGTAGTATGTCATTTCACATGAAAACGACATACTATGAGATACATGTAATACACACATATTATAACGCGAAAACGACATACTATGAGACATATGAAATATACTACGAATTAATGAAATATTATTTCAGGTAACATATAATAGCACAAAAATTACATAATCTAATACATATTTGACATACTATAAAAAAACATACTCCCTCCGTTCCAAGAATACATTCGCGTATTCTTGGACACGGAGTTTAAGAAAAATAACTTTTTGGTGGTGTGATGTAAGAAAGAAAAGGGGTATTTTAGGAAGTTGGGTAGAATAAAGTATATGATATAGTTGACTTTGACTAAATTGTGCGTAAAAAGAAAATGTCATTTTTGTAATATTGTAGTATTGTAAGATTATTGATATTGTGTATTGTTTCCATTTATAGGGGGTGAATGTATTTTTGGGACGGACCAAAATGGAAAGGACGAATGTATTTTTGGGACGGAGGGAATAATAACTTTTATCGACATACTATAGCACTTACATTATACATAATAATACGGAAATGAAATATTATAACACCACCAAAATATTCTTCCAGGTATGACAAAATAACATAAAAATGACATATTATAACGTATCCACGACATATAATTGTTGGATTATATACTAAAAGCTTAACTTTAGTATGAACAATGTTTTAACAATATTTGAAATAAGAATCATATGATAAAATGATTGCTTCTTATAATATATTAATATGTCGATGCAACAGTCCAATTAATTTATACTATAGATAATATGTTGCGCGACAACACGTGGAAGATCATATTATCGGTTTTCTTATAAAGTATAAACGGATGCTCACAACCGAGATAGACGAGGACTTTCTATTGAGATGGTTGTAGTGTGATTCGGTATTAGTTTGTCTTGACTATAAAATCACATTAGTACACTTTGTGTGTATTGAGCAGGACCGCTTGAGATCATTCAACTTATATTGACTATATAGGAGAAATTGATCTCTGTTATTATGAATGTTCATGCCCTTAATCTTTATACAATAACCTCGACATATAAGGTAGTATGTATTCATTTGATTTATCAATTGGTGAGATCTACATGTATTAAATCAAAAAACTTTGTGAGTTAGGAAATAGTGTTGTCTCTATAGTGTGCTGTTGATTATAGAAGGAGTCCGTGTCTTATTATATAAGTTGATGATTTCCACTTGAGAAGCTCATAAAGATTATCATGTAAACCGTGTAGGTGGATTTATTCCAGCATGATAATGAAGTTGAGTGGTACTATTCTCAGATTAGATTTGAATTAATTAAGTTGTCAGTAACTTAATTAATTAATGAGCATTGTATATCTTAAACATGAGGAGGCTAACGAGCTCATAATAAGAAGGAACACATAAACGTAATTATGGGATTAGAGTGCCAGTGCAATAAAAATATTTTAGTGGAATATATTACACCATCCGTCCGCTTCTAAGGTATCCATTTTATTATTTTTGGCGTCAACTTCAAATATATAAGTTTTGGGCTAAACTTTGATACTTAAGTCAAATTGTGGCTCGACTCTAATTTCTCCTCCTGGTCCATACTGTAACCTATAAATAAGTCACCTCAACTTATTCAGAGCCCTAATCTAACACACAATACCGTGAGAAATAAGGGAGGATAGCAAATTGAGGAGATCTTGAAGATCGTCATCCACACGACGTCAAGATTGGAGTTGAGAATACAGCAGAAGATCAAGAGATAATATGTTTCTGATCTTACTCAACATACCCTGATGAAAGGTAATATGTTTATGTTCTCTTGCTTCCGCTGATATAGAACACATGAAATCCTAACAGTTCACGTTAACCAAACGATCAAACACCAACAGTAATGTACACGAGAGTTTATGAGAATAGTTTATGATTTGCAACGACGACTCATTGGAGTGAAAAATGGCTATGCAAAAAAAATTTAATGATTTGAATTTATCCCATAAATTTAGGGCTACTAAAAATAAATAAACATTATTAGTCATTATTCATCCTATAAATTTAGGAACTACTAATGATAAGGGGTTGACTAATCATAATTATATCATATTATATTAATTAATTATGGATAACTTGCTGAATTGACCCTTCTCACAAGAGACTAGCTCAAAATAAAAAAATAAATATTTTAGCCTATGTTCGGTTTAAGTTACATGAGTACTTATACAAGGACCCACAAGGCACAAACCCATGTTAATTCATATACTTCAATTGATATTTGGGAGAATTTAATGTGGCTGATGCATATTTGCACCACTAAAATTTTTAAACGAACCCCATTTACTAAATGTATCCTTTTAAAATTAAAAAATTACATATTTAAATTATTAAATAAATCCCATATAAGACAACTTTACCTTTTTAAATAACTATAATAAAATTAAAATATCAAACGAGACTCACAAAAAACCAGATTTAGTGAAATCCTTGTACCCATAAACCCCAAATGCTACTGCTCTTAATGTCTATAATCACAGCAATAGAAAGAACACAGAATCGGAGTAATGAAACAGGGTTTAAAAGAAAAACAAACTAATATAAATTAAAGGACATTCACTTATCTTGCCTTGAGAATAAACATCGTGACTGATGAAATTGAAATGCGAATTTGGATGTAGAGATCAAATTGGGATTTGGCCATGCAATAATTAGAAAAAAAACCAGATTTAATGATATCTTTGTACCCATAAACCCCAAATGCTACCGTTCTTGATGTTTGTAATCACAGCAATAGAAAGAACACAGAATCGTAGTAATGAAATAGGGTTTAAAAGAATAAAACTAATATAAATCAAAGGACATTCGATTATCTTGCCTTGAGAATAAACATTGCGACTAAAGAAATTGAAATGCGAATTTGGATGTGGAGTTCAAATTGTGATTTGGTCATGCAATAATTAGAAGGTGATTGGTGTTTGAAGTAGACAAACGACGTATAGTTAATTTGGGTATAGTCAATTAAAAGGTGAAATTGTCTTGTATGGAGTGTATTTAGTAATTTAAATATGTAATTTTTTAATTTTAATGGGGTACGTTTAGTAATAGGGGTTCGTCTAGAAATTTCGAGGGTGCAAATAGTCACTCCTATTGAAAATATACACAAATTTTTCATTTTTGATAGTTTTATCAACAATAAATAATTTTATATTAATATTTCCTTCGTCCCAAGAATACATTCGCACTTTCAATTATGGTTCGTCCCAAAAATACTTTCACACCTTAAAAATGGAAACAATACACAATATCAATAACCTTACAATACTACAATATTACAAAAATGTCACATTCTTTTTACACACAGTCTAGTCAAAGTTAACTATATCATACACTTTGTTCTACCCAATTATCCAAAATACCCCATCTCTTTCTTACATTACACTAACAAAAAGTTATTTTTCTTAAACTCCGTGCCAGAGAATACACGAATGTATTCCTGGGACGGATGGAGTATTGATTTAATGACACTCTACCCTTTTAAATGTGTTATGTGGATGAATGTGTAAATAAATATATCGGTTTTAATATTGGTATGGATCTCGATTTCAATATTGAGTCAAATGTCGGAGTATATTGGTATTCCTGCCTTCACCTACACTTGTTTCTGATATAAGTAAGTACATCGGTTCCAATATCGATGTTGATGTCGGAGTTAACACGTACATATGGAGAGGCTGAGTAAAAGTTAGGGTTTCGGTGATGTTGCATGGTTGTAGTGTGGGTGTGTATATTGGTGTTAAAGTGAAAGTGATGTGTGGGTGAAGTGTGGGTGTGTATATCAGTTAGGATGTCAGTGTTAAAATGAGAACGAAAAGTGGGTGAGTGTATAGGTCAAATTATGAGTTAAGGTGTTAGTAGTTTTTTTGTGGTAGTATGAGTAAATACATTGG
Organism: Pogostemon cablin; assembly: GCA_023678885.1. Taxonomy (NCBI): domain Eukaryota; kingdom Viridiplantae; phylum Streptophyta; class Magnoliopsida; order Lamiales; family Lamiaceae; genus Pogostemon; species Pogostemon cablin. Next base: position 19,898,654 of record CM042968.1, read on the forward strand.
TAAGAACGTCGGTAAGAATATTTTTGTCATTTTCCGTATTATTGATTATTAAAAATGAAAAAGTATTGATATTTCACTATTAGGTATCGAGTATTTCTGCATATTGAATCTTAATGTCTGTTATATTTTCCTCTCATCAGTCAAATTAAATAATATAATATTTTTTTTATATATCATTATTGACTTTTTAGTTTTTACATGTTAATTTGATATAAATATTAAATATATTATACCAAGATGTAGAATAAACATAAATTATCACTATTGACTATGCTTGTTTGTGGTTTTATGTGAATTTTGAAATTATATTAAAGAGTGATAATATGCTTTTGTATTTAGTTTTTTTTAATAATTTTATTTTATCTCAAATTAATATAAAAGAGAATATTAATCGATTTTTTTTAATAAAATATTAATCGATGTTAGAGAAAGAGGCAGCAAATTAAAAGAAATAAATTGAGAATAGATATTGAAAAGGTGAAGAGATTGAAAATTAATATAGAGTTGTTCTCTTGTGTCTGGTATACAATGTTTGTAAGATTACAACATCAGCAAATAAATGGTACACATCCGTATATTAAAGAATAAACCATGTAATACTGAAGAATATTTGGGCGCACGGTGTTCCAAGAGCACACAAATTTTAGCCTGTGATTAATAGATTGAGGTTGTAAGTGATTTTTAAATCCAAATCAGAGCAACTATAAATTTTAAAACCATTTCCAAATTTTTATCTTTCTTTATATATATAATTAGACAATGTTTACCACCTATTGATAAGAGTGAAAATAAGCGTGTTTAAGTTTCAAATCTAACATATTTTTATGGGAATTGATGTTATATATTAGCACAAGTGTCTTATATTCAATCTTTGTTAGAAAAAGGTGCACTTGAGGTGTTTTATTGTGTTTTAGGTGGAAAAAGGATCAAAAGTGCAAAGTTAGAGAAAATGTGCAATTTGTGCAAGAATGCTGAAAAACGCACATCCAACTTGTGTAATTTTTTTGTATTTTTATGGAGCTCTGAATTAGAAGTGTGATATATGGTTGAAAACCTATAGAAGAGGTGATCATTTTGGTGTAAAGAACATCTCAATCGGATTCCAAACGAGAAAGTTATGATCAAAGTGGTGACGTTGCGCAAGCTATTTCTACTCAGCACGACTGTTTCATTTTACATAACTTGTTACACCTTTAAATGTTTGATTTTAGTGAGATCTTTATATTCAGAGAAAGCAAAGAAAAAGAGGATCGCTTGAGAGTAAGAATCACTAAAATGAGAGATCGGACGAAGAAGTTATGCTCAAAATCGTGAGACTGTGCAGCTGCCCAGAGAATTTCAGAAAATTACTTAATTTATCTCTTTATCACATAATTCTCCATGATTCACCCATATCTTTTATTTTCTTATTCCATTCTCACACCTATGTATATTTCTTTCCTTATTTAATTCATTTCCAAGTCTCTACAAGTATAAAAGAGGGTGTAGATCACATTAATACATAGATTGGAATTGAGATATTGGGAGATTGGAGAAAGGGATAACAACACAACCATCCTACACCCCACAAGGGGAGGTTCACCCCCCAACCATTATCCATATCCTTTCCTCCATCTATCTATCACTTTGAAGATTCATTCGTGAAATAAAGAGGAGAACAAAGAGGAGGATTCAAGACGGAGAAGAACGAGACGACTCCCAAATCTAGGGTTTACTTCGATTCCTAATTTATCTTATAATTTTACAGACATCCGGGTAAGATCTATCCAACACCCATATTCTTCGTAACATCATGGGCTAGAGCCTTTTTGGTTGAATTAGGATTGTGAAGGTTTTATAAATTAATTGAACTTTCATGTGTAAACTCGGTACAACACTACTTGTGGATTTATTTTATATATGATTGTGCATTTTTAATCCATATATTCACGGTCATTTTTTGCATCTTCAATTGGTATATAGAGTCTGAATATATATCTTGGCTGTAGATCAAGTGCGTTCACCTTTGAATAGGATTCCACGTTATGATTCTAAGTGAGGAGACTCCGAACATTCACTAGAATTATCATATATGAATACTTGTTAATTGAATTGAATTCAAGTTATTAAGTAGAATAAAGACGATAATTTTATAGTACCTATAAAAGGAGATTATATCGGGTTAGAGTACCAATTGACCAGAGAAATAATTGATACTAATAATACCTAGAAAGAGGGTGAAATTATATCTCTTGCTCCGAGGTTATGACATGTGTTATACGCATGTTTGCTTGTGTTTATAGAGTAAATATGCATGGCTTAGTGATGCATCCATATTCCATAAGGTAGAGTCGGACATCAACACATAGAAGGGAAATTAATCAGTGAAACTGAATTTCCCTAGAGCTACCTGTTATCCCCCAAGCTTACCCGTTGCTCGTCCCGAGGCAACAAAATAAAAATAAAGAGAGAGAGAGTCTAAGAAAATTAGTGGGGAAACAAGGATTACAATTCATACCCCATTTAAAATACAATTGTCCTCAACTTAGGTCATGCAACTCTCATTACATGTAATAATCAATTCATAGCATACAGTTAAGACAATCACCACCAATCAAATGCTCCATTGACATGTTCTCACGGGAAGTATATATCACTCGCACTCAAGTGTAAAAGATGTACACTTATAGGTTAAAGTGTTTACGCTCAAATTCAATTCAAGTGCATGCATAACCATAAGCTTGCCAAACGTCTCAAACTCTCCACCACTAAAAGTATGCTTCGATAATAGAATCAAGAAGGAATTTTCTTTTGGATTTAATGTTGGCTCTTTGGTTAAGGTAGGAAACATATGGATAAGTGACTCAAAACTCGGATCAATCAAGCGTGCACTCTTTCTCGATCTTTCATTCTTCTTCACCACTTCAATTAAGCACAACATCCTACTTAACTCTTTCACTTTCCTCTTTTTTTCCAAGCACAATATTTTTTCCTTCCTTTTCCTTCTTTCTTTTTTTTTTCTCTCGAGGTACCAATTTTGGGCACTACCTCGCGCATCCTCCATAAGGTACTAGATTTAAGCACTACCCTAGGATGTTTGATTTAATGGAGTACTAGATTTAAGAACTACCCTAGGGTGTTTGATTCAATGGAGTACTAGATTTAAGCACTACTCCATGATTTTCCTTAGATGCATATCAAGCTCAATCACTGTTTCAACACCAATTTCATTCCTTCCCAAATTGTTATCAAGCTCCATCAGCACACTTTGAAAAGCTATTAAACTCTTTTAGAAGGACAATCATGGCTAAAAAAAATTCAGATGCTCAAAGTGGTTATTTCTCTTAAGCTGCCAAAGAATAAGATTTTTAGGTTCAACGGGGCTAACTACGGATAAACATCATTTGGTAGGGAATTATTTGGCTAAGTGACTTATAAATTAAACGATGGCCTAAAATCATCTCCCATCATCTAACACATATGTAGTTTCAAGTAAGACAAGATGCAAGTTCTAGAATATACTCACAAGAATAATTCTCACTAGAAAAGAAACATCATGTGATTATGTAACATGATCAACGAGGCTCAAAATCTCATATGATTTTTTAACAAGTAACCGAGTACTTTTCATGATAAGCAATATCCCACAAGTACACATAGAACTTCATATAACAATATAATTCAAGTACACTTCCTTCATCAATTTCAAAAGCATATGAATTTCGATATAAGCTCAATCCTTTCACTCTCATGAATTAAAAGCACACATAAAAATTAGAATAAAGAAACGAGGGCACCTAATTTTTCTTCAATGTACGTACGAGCTCCGCAAGTCAACACCTCAATGTAGAACTCGTCTTGCCCCTCTTTTACCTTTTCTATCATTAAAGCTCAAGCACATCTCATCATCACAGATTCATCAATAATAATATAGAAGAACTATAAGAAAGACTAATTGACTATCTAATCGACTACACACACTAGAAACACCACTGAACACTAGGAAAATTGTGAAAAATCGACACATGGAAACTGATTAAAGTTTCAACATACTGCAAAAAATCAACCCCCTTAGCAAATACTACAAAGAAAAGATTATACTCTTAGTGCTTCAATGAGATAAGAACATCACACTCTCCTCCTAAACTTAGTGAAAACATAAGTCGAAACTAAGTTTGAAAAGAGATGTAATTGTGAACTTAGTCGCATTTTAGGTAAAATGACAAGAGCAAGTTTACTCTATCGCTGTTGTATACGCGTGACCAAGTGTAAAATTTATAATATTGTCGTCCCAAGGGAAAGCAAACATTGGCTAGTATCCGAATTATTTATTGATTTATGCTCTGTAAAGAAGATATGTTTGAAGGTTTGGTATTAAAACTAGGACTTACAATTCTACTCAATTACCTAAAATTTAAACTAATCAAGTAAATGATCAAATAACATACAAATGATAGATGAAATGGATGTAGAATGCACTTGAGAAGAGAGCAAGGCTAATCATACTTATGGTTGAGATTTGAGCTAGATATGCAAAACCATTTATAATAATTCTCATTAACTTGTGGATTAGAAGCAATCACGAATTTACCCCTAGTGCCTATGGCCAAAACAACTAGGTTCTCGACTCTTTTCAAGCCTAAATCACCTAAGATTGTTCTTAATCCCAATTCCCTTAAGGTACTATGATCATAAGTTGGTTCTTCTCACTCAATCACTTAAGTGTCCATTTATGAATGTTCTAAGTCTAAGGATGGTATGACTTACCTCCTCTTATACTAAGATACATGCACAATTCAACATATGATTCAAATAAACATCCACTCACAACATTGGAATGACCATCCTAACATAGTGAATAGAGAATTTACTCACACAAACATTAAAATGAAGCATGATTGATATATCATAAAATAAACTCAACAAATCAATTTAAATCATTACTCAAATTTTACATATCTAACTCTTCGCCTCAACCAATCATATGATTAGTCCTACTATAGAACTAGCCACTAAACATGGTGATTACATCAATACAAATCATAGTTAGCTCCATTTGAGCCATATAAAGAAGAAAATCAACACTTGAAAGTGAAAATGGCTTCCCTTGCATGGAAAGTTCTCTTCTCCTCTTCAATGCCTTGAATTCTTCTCTCCTTGATGTAGCAATCTTCTCAAATGATGGAATGATGGATGGATTGAATGTTTTATGGGTTGAAAATGCAAATCAAATGATGAATTGATGGATCTAGATGGTAGAGATGGAGGATGGATCTACTATATGAGGAAATGTGATGTTTTAGTGTGTGTAACTGCTCCAAAATGATCTTCAATGAATTCCCCCTCTAAATTTCACTCAAATCATGATTTTATATCACTTATGGACCTTCTAGGAGCTTCCGGAACATTCTGAAAATTGGGCAGAATTTTGCACCTACACGGCCCGTGCAGCAGCGCACAGCCCGTGTAGGGCAAACCCACTTCGGCGTGTTGTGCATGCTCTGGACACGGCTCGAGCTATGGTACACAGCCATGGTCATGGCCGTGTAACGTTTTCGGACGACAATACATGGCTTCCTCTTACAGGGCCGTGTTCCGCACACGGAGCGTGCAGCAGCGCACGGCCATCCTCCTGGGTGAGCTGCGTGTTCTGATGGAAATACACGGCTATTGGGTACAGGCCGTGTTCTGCACACGGCCCGTTTACCAACTTGGGCTATTCTTTCGTTTCTCTTTCACTCTCGACTCTATTTTTGTTCGTTCTATGACCTGTTTTACACATATTTAAGCCCTTTTAGACAATTCTATAGATTCATACCACTTTCTTCAAAATAACAATAACTGCACCATAAATAACACAAATATGGATAGAAACATCCGAAAATACACAAATAAAGATGCTAAAATCTAGGTGAAAATGACACCATTCAACCCCCAAACTTAAGGTACTGTTTGTCCTCGAACAATGAAAAATGATAACCAAGAAGAGTAATTTTCACTTAGAAAACACCTAAAGAACATAAACTACAATACATCACAAGTAATAAAGGCTGCAATTTCATATTAAGCATCTCTACATTATCAAACTTATAACGTGAAAAATTAATAAGTTCAATCTTAAGAATGACATAAGAGTAATAAAATCCCTTTCAATCCAAGCCTCTCATAGATTATAACGTTCACTTAACACTCTTTAGGGTAGGGTTTTTATCATTACTCATCAACCAATTAAAACCTACTCACCATAGGTCTGCTCATGGACTATGTTCACAAGCCACCTTAGTTTCAATAAGTGATAAAAAAGGTCTTTATCTCAGGATGTAATGTTTAGGCTCTTTAGTAAGGTAGGAAACTTTTTGGATAATAGTGACTAATCAAGTGTAAGTATTTGAAAAGATGATTCCATTCTCAAACTTACTTGTTTCTAAGCTTCCTTTACTTTCTTTTTATACACAAGCACTAACCATTCATCACTTGGATTCTTGAGCTTCTTTTGAATTGCATGCTTAATTTCTTTCAACTTTTTGAGTTACATGAGCACATTTGTGTTTGTTTACTCCCTTTTCTTGTCTTTGAGGTCGCATGTACATTTTTGCTTGAACTCTTTTCATCATTTTCTTGCTTGATCACCATTTTCTTTTTTCTTTAGCACACTTCGCACATCACCCTTCATATACCATCATCTCCTCAATTATCCACACTTAGGTTATATATATAAGGTTCAAATGGGTTTTAAAGACTTGTATTGTGCTTAAATCACAAAGAAATAGGCTTTAAGGCTCAAAGTGGCTAACTAGGGATAAATGTTTTGGTAAGGAAATTTATGGCTATGATTCATTTATCAAGAATGGCCTAAGATAATTTCACAAATTTTAACCATTCGGACTTCGTTCCTATAGTCCATGAGCAAGTTCTAGTATGTCTAAGTTCAAGCGGTCCTCTCATCAAGAATTAACCATGGAGGCACGATTGAGGCTCAAGTCTCACAAGCTTTTGCTTAGACCAAAAGAAATCTACTTACCCTTCATGCTTCTCAAAATTGAACAAATTATCTAATCCATGTCACAATTTCAACAAGTAGAAACCATTAACATGTTTGACATCACTCATCACATACAATACATCATAGCTAACATTCAAAAAATTATTCACTCCTTCCAAAAACATACCACCAAACAACCTTATACAAGAATAAAACAACAACGAACACCACATACTAATCAAAGATCACAAATAATATAAAAACATATAACATGCATAAACAAAATCATCCATCAAAATCATCAACACATCAAAGCACATCCATAACAAATATGATCAAATACTCATCGCATCCAAACTATAAAAATCAAACTAAAATACCAAAATAACTAGAAGAAAATTGCATAAAACTGAAAATAAAGGAATCCTAAAAAACGAAACCTCTCAAAAACTAACAATCAAAGTACAACCCAATTGAATCAAATCAATTCATTTAAAAAATTCTTCTAAAAATTCTAAAGATAGCTAGATGAATGGACAAAAGTGCTAAGTACTCAAAATACTCTCTCATTGTTCTGGAGGCGGAGGAGGTGGATGATAGGTGTTCCACGGGATGTAGGCTCGAGGGTTCGCAGGAAACTGGAATTTGAACATCATGGTCATCATCTCCTCCATGTTGTTGGAGTGCACCCTTGTTTGTTCTTAATAGTACTCACTTCTTCGTTGTCCAGCTCTCAACTCTTCAATGTGCCTTCCATGCTCTTGCTGGACCTCGCGAATCTCCCGGATCTGAGCCCCATATGTCTGCTGTACGTGCCTCATGTCACGTACCTCATCCATCATATAGTTCCAGCTTTCATCTCCTTGGCCCGGTCCCACTGGTGGCGGTGCCCATTCTTTCTTCAAACTGTGGTGGATCAGAGCCTTGCTCCCCGAACTCAATCTGCTTTGGTTGTTCTCCTAGCTCATAACCCTCCATGGGTACCGGCTCTGCTCTCAAGTTAGCAAGCTCTTCATTTTCCACAACTAGAATCTGCCTCAGAACCTCTTCCTTTTCATCCCTGTTCCTTCTATAAAATGCCTTCACAACCTTGGAATGATTAACATTTCCCATAGCCAGTTAGCAAGCCTTCTCCTTGTGTATATCGTAGTGAGCTCCGGCATTGATAAGGGAAATGGAGCTCTCTTCTCATGCCTTAAACAATATTGGTTCCCCACCATTGTCAATAATTCCATCCTCATCAGCTGTGAATAGTTCAACCCTTCACTAACCATTTAGTTTTCCATCCCTGCTAGGTTAACTCCCAATCCTTGAGCTATCATTGTGATCATCCCTCCTAGCATCAATCCTTGAAAAGTTTGACTCTTCGCAACTCTCTCCGCATGTTGCACAAAGTGTGCTGCAACATTGAGCGGTAACTTCTTGAAGATACAATACATGATGTGCAACTACTTTTCTCCAACTGATCCTCCTTCAAACCTTCCCAAGATAGTGTTCGAAATGATCTTCTCTAAATACCTCATCATAGGATTCCGGATAGCTGTCCCTATGAAGCACTAGGGACGTACTCTACTCTCTCAGTTCCATCATTCACAAGACTTGACCACCATTCATGTTGGTTGAACACACCTCCTTCGTAGAAGCTGTGATGATTCTCACATGGCGGGCACCCAAAACACTCATTCAGGAATGCCAATGAGACCTTCTCCCTCAGCTCATTATTCAACTGAAAAGTCACCCACAGAGGATACCCATTCCTATCCTTATGTACATGCAAAGTACTCATGAATTCAGCAGTGAGATGGTAATAAGTTGGTGGCCTCTTATCAAAAAAAGCTTCCATCTGAGAAAAGCGGAATAACTTCCTTAGATCCTCCTCTATGCCTAGCCCCCTCATCGTCTCCGTGTCTTGGAAACGAGTGGCCTTGATCTTCGGAGCTAGCACCTGCCAACGTAGCACAAACTTTCCCAATAGTCGTCGAACTCAACTCCAAATTCCTCTGGATGAATTCCTTCAATAGTCAACTGGGCATCCAAATTAGACAACTCGGCAGGGTCGGTTATCACAATGAAATCTTTATTCCTGGGTCGAACTCTCCTCTCGGCCATCTACAACAAATCAAATACCAAATTAAATTCAATGACCTTAATAAGATTGTGAATGCACTTAACAATGATTCCACCTGAGTTATTCAACTTAGGTTGGAAACTATCATCTATAGAATAAACTTCATCCACATCATTATAACTCAAACCTCAACAATCTATTGCCATTCATCACAACCATCACAATTCTAACAAATTCCTACTTATGATCACACATATGAATCACAAATTCAATCTTCATCAAACATTATTCATATATGATTATCAAATTCTAACACAATTCTTTCTTAGACATTTCATCGAACACTTGGCATGCACAAAATCTAAACCTCTAAGCAATATTCAATTTACATAGCCTCATGCCCAAATCCTCAATATCTAAGACTAATTTCTCATAAATAAACACCATACTCATGTAATTCATCAATAAGCACAACACAATTATTCAAATTTAAAATTCTCACACAATCCCTAATTTGATCCTCATGAACCCAATTCAATTTTGTCCAAAAATTCAATTCATGCATGAACATTATCAATTTAGCATAAATTCACATTAGAACAAAGCCCATACATTAATTTACTCAATTCCTATCAAAATTCAAAGGTTAGGATCCAAGAAGTTCATACCTTATATCAATTGGATGTAGAGAAGTGTGTTTTGTGTGCAAATTTGACGAACTCTACTCACAACCCTTCAAAAACTAACCTGGTGGAAGTTTTGTATGCTTGGAGGGATGAATTTGATGTGTACGGAATGAAGAATACGTGTGGAATGAGTACGGATGGCTTTATAAAAAAACTGGAAGAAACCCTACACGGCCCGTGTTACGCAGCACGGCCTCAAGTGAGGCTGTATAGCGTGTTCTGATGCTCCTACACGGCCTGTTGTTACAGGACCGTGGGCGAAGCACTACCCGTGCGCCTTCTCTTCTGCACGGCTCGAGCTACGAAACTCGGCCTTCCTCCTAGCCGTGTAGCGTGTTCTGATGACGCTACATGGCCAACTGCTATAGGGCCATGTGCGGAGCACGGCCCGTGTAGCAGTTTGCCCTGTTTCTCTGTTTTTCATACTTCACTTCATTCTTGCCCTGTTTTCCACTTTTAACACACTCTATTCATGCTCAAACACTTCTGAATATCATCCATGTTACACTCATAATCAAAAATTGAATTGAAATGTACTCAAAACACCTCCAATCATACCAAAACTAAACTAACTCATGAGAAAAATTTTCAAAATTGACCATTTTGCAAGATAACACAAGACAAGACAAGTTATAACACACAAGCTCTTTCAATTAAACAAAGTATAAGTCACACCACACACTCTTCCCCCAAACTTAAATCGAAACAAGTTGCGAATTAAGTTTGCAAAAAGTGGTGGGATATACCTTTGTCGTTTTCTCAATGCTCTTCATGGATATTTCTCCCAATGATTCTTGTGCAACTTTGAAATCCAAATGATCAAGTATGACCACTACGCAACCTTCCCCCAAACTTAAATTAACACAAGTGTTATAATTTAAGTTTGTAAAGAGTGGTGAGGCATACATCATCATTCCATCTATAGCATCCTTGTCCTTCCTCTCATGCATTTCTCATGAGCTTAACCACCTTCATACCAAATCTACAAGAAAACTATGAAACAAAAACAAAAAGAAAATAAAATCTACACTACTCCAAAATCAAGGAAGTTTAGGAAGAGAGTGTATTCACATACACTATCTCCTTTTGAGAAGGAGATAAGTTATGCTTCACTCTATGACCATTTACCACAAACTCATTATTTGGACCCTTGAGCTTCAATGTATGTTCATTCAACACCTCAATCAGTTCATATGGCCCCATCCATTTTGACTTAAACTTTTCGGGAAACAACTTTAACCTCGAATTGAATACAAGCACATTATCTCCCGGAGCAAACGTCTTTTCCTTCACTTTAGCATCATGCCATCTTTTCATATTCTTTTTATGGATGATTGAGTTATCAAATGCTCATCCTTTCAATTCCTCCAACTCCACTAACTTCAAAAACCTCGCTTGACCACTCTCCCTTTCATCCATATTGAGGCGTTTGATAGCCCACAATGCACGATGTTCTAACTCTACGGAGAGGTGACAAACTTTGCCATAAACCAATTGATACGGTGACACACCAAGGATAGTCTTAAAAGCCGTCCTATACGCCCATAAAACATCATCAAGCTTATCTGACCAATCCTTTCTCCCTCCATTGACTGTCTTCTCCAAAACTAACTTGATTTGGCGGTTTGAAACCTCCGCCGCCAAACCATTTGTTTGAGGGTGGTAACGTGTAGCCACTCGATGCATCACTCCATATCTCTTCAACAAACTTTCCATCAACTTGTTGACAAAGTGTGATCCTCCATCACTCACTAAAGCTCGTGGAACTCCAAACCTATGAAAAATATTCTTCTTCAAGAATCTTTGCACTATCAAAGCATCATTTTTCTTAGTGGGGATTGCCTCCACTCACTTTGACATGTAATCCACGGCTAGCAAGATATACACATAACCTTTTGACGAGAAAAATGGTCCCATAAAATCAATGCTCCATACATCAAATTATCCACATCAATTCTCAATGTCATGGGCATTTCATCTCTTTTTTCTATTCCCCATATTCTTTGGCATCGATCACACTTAGCCACAAACTTCTTTGCATCCTTAAACAATGCTGGCCAATAGAACCCCGATTGTAAAACTTTAGCCTCCGTCTTTTGATGCGCGAAGTGACCTCTACACAAAGACGAATGACAAAGCTCAAGAATTCCGATTACTTCTTCTTCGGCCACACATCTTCTTATCACACCATCGTTACAAATCTTGAACAAGTAAGGCTCATCCCACAAATACTTCTTTACTTCAACATGAAACTTCTTCTCCTTATACTCATTAAGCAATGTAGGCTCAATTCCACAAACAATGAAGTTAACATAGTCGGCATACCACGGTGGCACATTCACAATGAGAGAACATACTTGCTCAATCTCCAATAGCAAAATTTCTTCATTCGGAAACTCATCCCCAATTGGCTTTACAACCTCATTCTCACTTCCATTTTCCAATCGAGACAAATGGTCCGCAATCACATTCTCCACACCTCTCTTATCCTTGATCACCACATCCATATGCTTCTCTACATCTCTCCCACTTCTTTGGAGACTTCACCTTTACTTCTTCACTTTTGGGGGTATTTTCATCTTTTTCAACAATGTCAACTTCTTTCTCTTTCCCTTCTTCATCCAAACTTTCCATAGACTCAACTTCTAGTTTGATTAACAATGCCAACGACTGTTATTATTGATTTTATTATTTCTAGTTTGATTAAACTTTTATTTGTGATTATTTATTTCTATCTAACCTTGAATTTTTCTAAGTATTTGTGCACTAGGAAAAGGAAAGGAAAGAAAGAAATAACACATTGAGCTGAACATGGACGGAGCAAGGCAGAATCCGAATAATATTGCCATACGTGAAATTTTCACGAACTATGGAATTGGCAGCATGGGGTTGATAGAAGCAAGGGGGAAGATGATTATTTTATGATAAATCCCGCTCTTATTAACATGGTAGAGAAGAATTCCTTTTTTGGAGGTTGCTTTGAAGATCCATATCAGCATCTCCAAAGATTTCTTGGTTATGCAAACACTTAAAAGTTAGCTGGAGCTAATGATAATGCTAGGCGGATTGCCCTATTCAAGTTCTCTTTGATTGATAAGGCAGAACATTGGTACGAAAGTCTTGATGCCAAAGATTGCACTACATGGGACCAACTGCAGTAGAAGTTGTTGGAGAGATACATACCACCCTCAACGATCTTTAGATTAAAGCAAGAGATCACCCAATATATTATGAATCAGGGTGAGCAATTTTATGAGTCGTGGGACAGGTTTAAAGACATGCTCAAAAGGTGTCCACAACATGGAATGTCTAAGGCTGAGTACATAAGCATATTCTATTATGGATTGGATAGTGAGTCTCGTGTCTTTATTGATGCATCATCAGGAGGGGTGCTGTTATCTAAGACAGCACTTGAAGCAGAAAAGTTGTTTGAAGACATCTCTATGAATTCACGTGACTGGCCTGTAGAGAGAGATAGATGATCATATGTACTTGGTAAGATAGCGCAGGTTGAACATCAAGTGGTGAAGCCAAATAGGGATGATGAAATCATCTCTAGTCTAGCTAACATCAACAAGCTACTAGAGTACCAGCAAAAGCAGATCACAGAATTGACACAAAGGGAGCCTAGTATGAAGTAGCACGAAGTGAAGAGTGTTGAAGATACCTTCAATCGATACATGGCTGAGAATGATGCAAGGATTGATTGTCTTGAGGATACCATGAATGTTGATCATGCAAATTTATCTAAGCAGTTGAAGGATCTTACTTTGATTATGGGACAGATGACCGCAAACGTGAATCAATTGACACAAAAATTAGAGAATAATGTCATCACGTTAAGGTCTGGAACACAGTACGAGGGACCGATGAGGTCGAAATCGAAATTGGAGATGTCAAAGAGCTCAATTTGATCCCAATTCGACCAACACTTCAGGTCGAATTCAATATGGGAGGTCGAATGAATCTACTGGACATGGTTCGGAAGCAACATTGCATCAATTCGACTTGGGAAAATTCAATTCGACAGACTATCTGGTCGAATCCAAGTTGAATTGTACCCTCTGGAGCACTCTGTTCATCACAGAGCCAATTCGACCATCATCCATTCAATTCAACCAGATCATCATGTCCAATTGAGGTCGAATCGGAGGGTAGAAACCATACAGAGAGCCAATTTGACTAGGGGGACTTCAATTTGACTAGACCATGAGGTCGAATCCTGGTCGAATCAAGCATACAGAGTGAGAATGGACTTCCATGTGCATAATTCAACCACTACATTCCCAATTCCTGGTCGAATCCATGTCGAATCCAACCATTCTACACATGTTTCTACGCCAAACACTCTTCGTGATGTGAACATTACTTCAGTATCATTACATGAGCATAATACTGAGCTTACAATGGAGAAGAAGTGGGAAAGAGCAAAGAAGTTGAGAGCCCAGAAGCTTAGACTGCAGATGGATAATGAAGATGTAGATTTCTCTCTCGATCATGCAATGAAGATGCCCATGGAGACTCAATCATGCAAGAGCATAGATGTGATTCCTAACTTGTTTAATCTTAATTTTTCTAAGACAGATGATTCTGAATTTGAGTGGAAGATTGACAATGAGGTGTCTAGACAGCCATGGGAGGAAGGTAATTATTAGAATCATATTCTGGTTACCAAGAAAGGAGAGGTGTTGAGTGTAGACAAGAAGATGGAAAGAAAGTATTTGAAGGTGAGGATGCGGCAAGACCGTCCTCCAATCAAGTAGTTTAAAAGGTTACATCTATTGCAAATCTCCGGCATTAAACATGAGCGCTTGTTGGGGGCTTGCCCTTCCGATTTATTACTTTATTTCTTTCGTGTGAGTAAAAAATTTTTGTATTTGAGGTGCTTACTAATCGACAATTACATCTCTTTGCAAACTTAGTTTCAACTTACGTTTTTACTGAGTTTGAGGGGGATGTGATGTTCTTACCTCATTGAAGCACCAAGAATATAATCTTTTCTTTGTAATGTTTGCTAGGGGAGTTGATTTTTTGCAACATATTGAAACTTTAATCGGTTTGATGTGTCGATTTTTTACAATTTGCCTAGTGTTCAATGGTGTTTCTTATGTGTGGAGTCAATTAAATAGTCAATTGAGTCGTTCCTTATAGCTCTACTATTTTATTATTGATGAATCTTGTGATGATGAGTGTGTTTGAGCTTTGATGATAGAAAAGGTAACTAGGTGGCAAGACGAGTTCTACATTGAGGCTTTGACTCAAGGAGCTCGTGCAAAAGTTGAAAGAGAAATCAGGTGCCCTCGTTTCCTTATTCTAATTTTTATATGTGCTTTAATTCATGGAGTGAAGGATTGTGTTTATGGTGGTGATCCATGTGAGCTTATATTATTAAAATTGTCTTTGAAATTCACATGCTCTTGAAATTGATGAAGGAAGTGTACTTGATTTATATTGTGATAAGAAGTTCTATGTGTATTTGTGGGATATTGCTTATCATGAAAGATGCTCTATAACTTGTTAAATATCCATGTGAGGTTTTGAGCCTTGTTGATCATATACATAATCACATGATATTTCTTTTCTGGTGAGTATCATTCTTGCGTGTGTATTCTAAAACTTGCCTCTTGTCTTACTCGAGACTACATGTGTGTTAGATGATGAGATATGATTTTAGGCCATCCTTGAATTTATAAGTCACTTAGTCAAATAATTCCCTACCTAAGAATGTTTATCCGTAGTTAGCCCGTTGAGCCTAAAAGTCTCATTCTTTGGTAGCCTACAAGAAATAACCACTTTGAGCATATGAATTTTTTTTAGTCTTGATTTTCCTTCTAGAAGAGAATTAATGACTTTTCAAAGTGTGTTGATGGAGCTTGATAACAATTTGGGAAGGAATGAAATTGATATTTAATTAGTGATGGATTTTGATAATGCATATAAGAAGAATCATGGAGTAGTGCTTAAATCTAGTACTCCATGGAATCAAACACCCTAGGGTAGTGTTTAAATCTAGTACCCTATGGAGGATGTGCGAGGTAGTGCCCAAAACTGGTACCTCAAAAGGAAGAAAAAAAGAAAAAGACGAAGGAAAAAATATTGTGCTTGAAGAAAAAAAAGTGAAAGAGAGGAGGAGGATGTGTTTAATTGAAGTGAGTAAGAAGAACAAAGATCATGATGGAGTGCACACTTGACTGATCCGAAGTTTGAGTCATTTATCCATAAATTTCCTACATTTTCCAAAGAACCTACATTACAACCAAATAAAAGACCTATTTGATCCATGATTTACTAGTTACAAGTAAAATGAGAGTTGAGACTTTTGACAAGTTTATGGTAACGCATACACTTGAATTGAATCTGAGCGTAAACAGCTTAACCCATAAGTGTACATATTTTACACTTGAGTGTGAGTGATATATACTTCCCGTGAGAACATGACAATGGAACATTTGAATTGGTGGTGATTGTCTTAACTTGTATGCTATGAATTGATTATTATATGTAATGAGAGTTGCATGACCTAAGTTGATGACAATTGTATTTTGGATGGGGTATGTGTTATAGTCCTTGTTTTCCTGCTATTTTTCTTACTCTCTTTCTCTTTATTTTTATTTTATTACCTCGGGACGAGCAACGGGTAAGTTTGAGGGGATAGATGAGAGTGAAAATAAGCGTGTTTTATTGTCCAATTTAACACCTTCTTGATTGGAATTATCGTCATATATTAGCACAATGGTCTTATATTTATTATATGTGAGAATAAAGTGCATTTGAGGTGTTTTGTTGTGTTTTATGTGGGAAAAAGTATGAAAAGTGCAAAGTTGGAGAAAAGGTGCAATTTGTTCAAGAATGCTGAAAATGCACATTCAACTTTTGTAATTTTTTCTGTATTTTGTGGAGATCAAAACTGTTAATGTGATATATGGTTGGAAAGCTCATAAAAATTATATCGTTTTGATATAAAGAACACCTCCATCGGATTCAAAACGAGGAAGTTATGAGCAAAATGGTGACATCGCACGAGCTGTGCCGAACAGAATTGTTGTGCTACATTCCGTGGCTTGTTTCACATTCAAATATTAGATTTTTCTTATTTTCTTTATATGGATAGAAATCTAAGGAAGAGAGGATCGCGTGAGCACAAGAATCACTCAAACAGGAGCTTGGATGTGGAAGTTATACTCGAAACGGTGAGATTGAGCAAGTCAAGTCGACCTGAGCATCAGGTCGAATCAAGGTCGAATCGGATGGTGGAAAAACTGATTTGACCTCTTCACTTCGGTTTGACCTGGGCAGCTGGTCGAATTGAGCACCTGAAACTTACAGTAGGCCGATTCGACCTGGATGGGTGGATTCGACCTGTTGGTGTGGTCGAATCGAGCTTCGGGAACTTACCATATTCGTATTTTTACGCCCTAAACGCGTGAGATCACTCAAAAAGCCCATTCCAAGGCCTATAAGGAGAGCTCACAATTATAAAAAGGGGTGTAGATCACATCAAAAATCAGATTGAAAAATCATATTGTTGAGAGGAGAGAGGCCACAATAATACTACACCCCACAAGGGGGGGTCAGCCCCAACCATAATCCACATCTTTTCCTCCATCCATCCATCACTTTGAAGAATCGTTTGTGGAATCAAGAGGAGAACCAAGAGGAGGATTCAAAACGGAGAAGGACGTGACAATGCCTACATCAAGGGTTTATTCGTTTCCTAATTTATCTTGTTTTTTTCCAGACATCCGGGTAAGATCTATCCAACACCCATGATTGTTCTTCAAAACATAATGGGCTAGAGCCTTTTTGGTAGAACTAGGATTGTGAAGGTTTTACGAATTAATTGAAATATTGTGTGTAAACTCCATACAACACTACTTGTGGATTTATTTTATATATGATTGTGTTTTCTTAATCCATATTCACGGTCGTTTTGTGCATCTTCAATTGGTATATAGAGTCTGAATATATATCTTGGTTGTAGATTGAGTGCGTTCACCACTGAACAAGATTCCATGCTATGATTCTAAGTGAGGGGACTCTGAAGCTTCATTATAACTATCATATATGAATACTTATTAATTGAATTGAATTCGGGTTAGTAAGTAGGATAAAGAGGATAATTTTATAGTACCTATAAAGGGAGATCATATCGGATTAGGTTCCAGACGTGAGAAATAATTGATACTGTTAGTACCTAGAAAGGGGGTGAAGTTATATCTCTTGCTCTGAGGTTATTCACACGTGTTACACGCATGTTTACTTGTGTCTATATAGTAGATATGCATGGTTTAGGGATGCGTCCATATTCCACAAGGTAGAGTCGGACATCAACACACGAAAGGAAGATTAATGAGTGAAACTGGATTTCCCTAGAGCTACATATTCTCCTACTTGATCCACTTTCGTATTCTTTGAGTGAATATTTTATTTAATTTGTTATTTTACTTAATTGCTTATTAATTGTTAGATTAAATCCTCAAATTTAATTTTCATCTTGTCTTAATTAATTTAGTAAATAATTAAATTGATAATACGCCATTCTTTGAATTCGATATTCACTTGGTCGCTTGTTTAAACTACAATTGATTTTATAAACTCTGCGAAAACCCTAATCCACGAAAACCTCTTTTAGTGAATATATGTTCAATATGATGCTGCCACATTTTGTTGCTTTCATTTCCACTATTTTTTTCTAATTACTCTTCTTAATTATTGACTTTTATCTATTTTTTTCTTAGATTGGTGGATCTGTGCAAATGAAAATAAAGTTTCCTGTCGCAAATGGTCGTCAAAATGATTGCTCAGGGGTTTTACAATGATAATGTTTTCTATTTAAACAATGTCACCTCCTCCTTCGACTTCTCTGTTGAAGATCTGTTAAACCTTGATTTCTCCGACAAGGAATGTTTCTTTCCGTAGGTAGATGAATTTGTGTCGCTGGATAATTCCTTATATTCTTCGTCCTCTTCTTTCACCTTTTCTGGCGTGGACGACTTTGATACTTCTCCGCCGGCGTATTCACTATTATGGTAATTAATTAGGCGTTCTCTCAATTTTTTTTGAAAAATGTTAACAGAATCACGTCACGTGAAACATAATTGAATTTATTTTTCTTAATTGTTCCTCCTTTTGATAACATGTTTGATTTCCGATTAAGTACATTGAGAAAGCCAAAAATATAAAGATTAACTAAGTTTTACATTTCTGCAAAAGTTAGGATGTTTGCTTTTGTGTTTACATTTGGTCATAATCTTTTTAGTGAAGATTTTCGTTGCACAGTTTGGTTTATGAAACGTTAATTGAGTGAATTGGAGTCAGAAAAATCATTTGTTTTTAATGGGATGATTACAATCATAATTTTACACACTTGGTTTGGTTGGCATTAATTGATTCATGTTTCCTGGTTAATTTGATAGCTATATGCTGATTAAGTTTGTATTATTTCTTTTGGCCTAATAAAATGATCAAGAAACATGAGATAATCAATCTAATGTGGTGTGTGTGTGTGTGTGTATATAATACATATGAATGTGTATTGGCATGGCAGGAATTAGTTCTATGAACATCAGCATTGATGAAAGGGTGATGAGCAGCCGTCAACTTCGTCTCGGTATTACTGACCCGTAGAACAAGGGCGAAATTTTTGATGCCCTGAACCCCAAATTAGCTTCACCCGATTGGTTCCTGCTTTGAATCACCCACGATCATCGGGTTGATGTTTTGCCTGTCGAAGGATATGGGGGAGAAAGCTACATAAGTGGTACTGTCAGTTTACCATTCTTTTGGTAATTTATAGTTAATGTATACAGTGTACACATTGGTGTTATGGAATTTTTGTACTTCTCTGTTATTTATTTGTTAAATTTGGATTTATTTTTTTAACCATTCAAATTATATATTCATTTATTTATGTCTCATTTTTTAGAATAAGACTGCATCCACCATTGATTTCATAACCACTAGATTTTCTCAGCCTCCTATGAAGTGGGCTAATTGGCTTCACCATCATCAGATCCACCTTTTTATAAATCCTTTTTTATAAATTGAGAAGACCACCAAGGTATAATTAATTCTTAGTTAACTTGCATTCCTTTGCTAATTTGAATTCCTATTAATTACTTTGTATTAGATTATGGTTACATCCTTTTGATCTTATTTCTTATTAAATAAAATGTTGTTAGATTGATAGACAAGACAAAATTTCTTTGAATATGAGATTTATTAATTTTAAGTAAAAAAACTTTGTTGAAGAACTCCGTTTGATGATTCTATTCCTTTTGTTGAAGAATAAAAAGAGAAAGCTTGCTGAAAAAAAACCCACTGATAAGAAAGATATAGAAAAAGACCGGTACCTCCTAATATGACATTGATTTTGTCAACTGAGGTTTGGAAGCCTATTCTAAACTTTTTGTATTTTTCACTTTAGTTGATTGTTTTAGATTGCTCTATGGTTTATTCTAGACCATCTATTTTATTAATTTAATTAGTATCCTTTGGTTTAATGAAAATCTGAGTGTTGGGTACGGTTATTGGTATAATTAAATTGCTATAAAATATGGTGAAGTTTAAATTTGTGAAGTAGAATACTCTGTCAATTCTTTTGTTTTGTAATGCATTATGAAGATATGTTAGTGATGAGCGTTTTCTCAACACACAAAATAATCTCCAAGTGTGAAGGATAACAATTGTAGTCTCGTTAGGCAACCAAGTGATTATCGAGCCCAAGGGACGGAGTATTACCAATTTAATTATACTCTAGTTAGCTAAGACTATGTTGATAAATTTATTTGAGTAGTGAATAACGAAATAAATAAATAGCATAAACAAGTAAACAAGCAATAAATGTGAAGCGAATGTGATCAAGTATGTAATTAGGTAGTTCTTCAGGTCATTCGGTTTTACTCATTAATTCCCTTTTATGTGTTGATGTCCGACTCTGCCTTGTGGCCTATGGAAGCATCACTAAACCATGCAATTTACTCTATAGACACAAGTAAATATGCGTATGACACGTGTGAATCCCCTTAGAGCAAGAGATATGTTCCACCCCCTTTCTAGGTACTATCAGTATCAATTATTTCCCTGTACTTAGTCTTCTAACCCGATATGATCTCTCTTTATAGGTACTATGAAGCTATACTCTTTATCCTACTTATTAACCCAAATATTATTCAAGCAATAAGTATTAATATAAGACAGTTCTAATAAGACTTCGGAATCCCTTCTCCTAGAATTATAACATGTAATCCTGCTCAGCAATGAACGCACTCAATCAATAACCTAGATATGTATTCAGGCTCTACATAACAGTTAATGATGCACAAAACGACTGTGAGTATGAATTTAAAAAAGCATAGTCTTATATAAAATAAACCACAAGTTGTATTGTATGGTGTTTACACAGGGGAATTCAATTAACTCATAAAACTTTCATAACCCTAGAACTACCAGAGTGACTCTAGCCCATGATTGATCTAAGAACAATTATGGCTATTTGGTATGATCTTACTTGACTCGCCAGACGAACCTCTCTTCACGACTCTTGCGGATGATGGTAGGGCTTGTGTGGTGAATAAATGATCGATCTCCTTTTTCTCCTGTGAATGCTCTTCTTTTATACTTGTAATTTCTCCTTATGGGTTTTGGATAGGTTTTTCTTATGAAACACACACTGAGAAAGTAAAAAGATGAATTTAGCATGTTTCCGTATCTCAGTTCGACCAAGACGGTTGGTCAAACTCGCCAGGGCTGGTCGAACGACTGGTCGAATCCACCTGTAACATAGTTGTGGATCTTGGATTCGACTTGCATTCCAGTCGAACTGGATTCTTTGCGGTCGAACTTGTAATTATTCCTTTCAAACTTTGAGTTCGACCATGATTCGACCAAGTGATCTGGTCGAACTCGCATGTCGTGGTCGAACTCGCCTCTAGATATCTTCCCGCATTGAGTTCGACCAGAGGTGCTGGTTGAACTCACCTCTTCCTGGTCGAATCCACCTATACCCACGTCGAATCAACTGCCTGCTTCATCCTCTTTCCGGATTCGATCACTTCCAACTCGTTTTCCTTCAAAATTCATCTCAAATAACCTTCACGACCATCGATTCGTGACTCTTAACTAACTATAACAATTCTTATAGAATCTAACTCATCTAACACCACATTATTCCACGAATCTACCCTCAAAACAAGTAAATTTACACATGTATGAAACCCCCAAACTTACATGTTGCTCGTCCCGAGAAAACGAAATTAAAACTCAAGAGTCATGTAAATTTCACCCAACCAATACAATTCATAATCACACATGCAATTCATCCATTGAACACAAGCATTATGTGCATCATATATATCATTCATGCAAAACATCACTCAATTATAACACCTTTCGGAGTACTAAGTCATCGAACTCTCAAGATAAATATTTACTCTCACTCTCAAGTGTAAAAGATATATACATTAACAAGATAATGTTTACGCTCATATTCAATCCATACTTCCGCGTAAATATAAAGTGACTAATTCACTAGTAGAGAATTACCTTGGCACTTTGGTTTTCATCATATGGCTTCTCATTTTCTTCCAAATTCTCTCATATTCTTCATAGTTTCGATTCTCTTTCTTTTCATTAGCATCAACATCTTTCTTTTTTCTCTTTTTTTCTCTTTTTCTTAGCATTGAGAAAGGGTACCAATGTCGAGCACTACTCTTCTTTGCAAATGGGGTACCAGTTTCAGGCACTACCCCTTAAAAAGATTTAACCATGCTTCAATTTTCAGTAAGCTTATCTCATATATCTCAACCGATCTTCCTCCTCTTTCTTCTTGCTACATTTATTCACCTCAACTCTCTACTAATGAATAGGATTTTCAACAAGGCTCAAGTAAAAATGTCAAATAAGATTTATTATATCTAGGCTTGCCAAAGAAAAAGCTTTTAACGGCTCAACAGGGCTTCCAATGGTAATCATTTGATAAGGTAGGAAAATTTGGCTAAGTAACTCAATTAAACAATAATGGCCTAGGATCATGTCCTAGCAACTTCTTAATCATAAGCTTCACACAAGACGTCAAGCCAAGTTCTAGAATACAGTCATATGAATGATTCTCACAAGAACAAACTATCATGATCAACATGATTTAAAAGCTGAAATTCTCACAAGGGTAAATAGATTCCTAAGTACTCCTCAAAGCATATAATCAAGATCAATCTCACAACAAATTCCACATACTAAAAAAGTATTCTTGCTTCTAATCAATAAAAATCACACATGTAACATACGATTGCAACAACTAAATCCAACAACCTATATAATATCACAATTCATACAAGTATTCATCATCAATCAATCATCAATCTACCATCAATTATAAGTACATGCCACTCACACAATACCCATCCTATAACAATAAAAAAGACAAGAGAGATGAGATGAACCAGAAAAATAAAAAACCTGACTCCACTACTCCTTCAGAGCATCGTCATCATCATTATCATCACTCCTTTTGGCACGCCAATCATCAAATGCTCTATTGAGATCACTGATATCTCTATCCATCACTCGCAATCGATCATTTGTCTTCCTCAAACACTCATCCATAGCATCATACCTCGTGCTAAGTGCGGTGTAATTAGTGTTTGCTAATGCCAGCTACCTGTTCATCTCTTGCTGGTTCGCATTCAGTATGGCGAACTGCTCCTAAATCAAGTGAAACTGCTCCGATAATATACCTCGGGACTAGCCCACTGCTGCTATGGCACTACTGGAATCTGTTGTGGCTGCCCCTCATACTGCTGCTTCTCCATTCATATATCCTCATCTACTCTAAGCTCATGCTGCCGCTGCTGTTGTTGTGGTTGAAATTGTCCTTCATTCACAATCCTCTGAAGCTCCTCCATCATTCCTGCAGCATACATCTCTTCCACAGTCCTCCAGTCTCCTCTAGCTATGCATGTCACAGTTAAAGAATTGTGCCCCAACGTGTTCATCAACATGTTCCCTTCGGTCCTGACCGTAGTCAATATGCTCACAATGAACGGAAACATGAAAGTGAAAGGCTTTGATCCCCTCGTGAAGAACCAATCTCCATTCTCAGATGGGAAAATCCTCATTTCACACACGTGCTCATTACCAAGTCGGGCTTCTCCAAGATAGGCGAGATACCAGTGAAATCCATGTGATAATACTTAGCTATCGAAGTTAGCAACCCTCCTATATTTAGCCTCTAAAATGTTGAGCACTTGAATCTCCAAAGCTGATTTATCAAATATGAGCCCACATTGAACTTCACTCCATTTAACATACACCAAAGAGCATACAACTCTCCCCTCGCCACACAACTTTCTTATGATCGGGCAAACAAAGTACTCCCTCCATCCCGCCCATATTGCACCGTTTACTATAGCTTTTGTAAGAGCTTTATGTAGTCAAACAGTGCAGTTTGAACATAACAGAGGAAGTATTGCCTAAGATTCTATCCATGTACTAGATCACTGGATTCTCAATCAATGAAGCACGAGCACTGCTCGTTTTGTAATCCACATCCTTACCAGATATCTCTCTCCAGAAGTAGTTTGCATTGAAATATCCATTCTCATGCCTTGAAATATCTCTCGAATTCTGAAAAGAACATTCAAATCCTCCGTAGACCAATCCTCATCTCTTCTCCAAGCTGGAACGTGCACTCGTATGGCAGATGGCTAGTTCATTTCTTCACCATGATTGAACACAATACATCAGCAGTCACATGGAAATAAGTAGGCTTCTTCAGTTCCATAAAATAATGAATGCCAACTTGCTCAAACATCCACTGAATATCCTCTCTGATTCGCATGGTAATCATAGCTTCATCATCTTGATACCTCGTTCTCACGATCTTATCAGACACCTCTCCCCATTTTTCTTTAATGTCATCCCATTCCTTCATTCGGATTTTGAAATTAGCAGGCAACCGCTCTTGAAGTCTCAATTTCTTAGTCACTGCATCTTCGCGAGACAGTCGGTCTTACTTCTTCTTTGATCGAGCCTCAGCTTCATTTCCTTTTTCTGAAATCAATACTTCAATAATAGCCAATAAGAAAGCAAACCAAGCTATTCTAATTACTAACATTCACATTCAACTCTACTCAAACTTCAAGTTCTTCCCTATGCGTAATCATTCCAAACAAGCACTCTAAATTCATAGTTCAACCATTCAATTCCATGCTCACGCAATCCAATCATGCATCAAGAACATCCACAACGTAAATCACCACAGCATGATTACAAATACTCAAGACTTCTTCTCAAAATCAAACATGCTTCACTCACACTACTCGATTCCATTCTAATTTTGCATAGAAATCAAGGTTTGACAACAATCAATCAATCAAAACCCATCCTATCAACTGTTCATACGAAATCAAGCATAAATACTTAAAAACCGCGTTCAATCCCTCAAGAATTTGACAAATTTGGCTTACCCATCTTAAAATCAAGTAATAGAACTTCAATCCTAGAACAAACGATCCAAGAAAACGTACCTTCCGAGATAGACATGGCAATTTGAACGAACACAGAGAAATTCCCAAAATTCGCGAAGAACCCTAGGTTTCACTGCTAAATCGCCTCAAATTGCAGCAAATCAAGTGTGTTGTGTGGAATGTGACTTAAAAACAGTGCAAAACTGAGTTTAATCAGAGATTAGAAGGGAAGGTTTCCGATTTGCAGAGAATTCGGGTGAAGGTGGTATGCGTTCGTGCTCGAATGGGGTAAAATCGGGATTAAAAATCACTTACCTAGCCTCGATTTGACCTCTCCAACTGGTCGATTCCGATCGACGTGTCACCCTCATGGTCGAAATCACCTTCTGGACACTTAGTTATCACGATTTGACCTTGATTCGACTAAACATCTTGGTCGAACTCACCTGTCATGGTCGAATTCGCCTGTTCGGATGTCCCTGGTTCACCTTCGACCTTGATTCGACCTGCATTCAGGTCGAACTGCTCCTCCCAAGGTTGAACCTCGTGTACAGACTTTTCTGATCTCTAGTTCGACTTTTTGATTGATTAAACAACTGGTCGAACTTCCATCTGCATGGTCGTATCGACCTGTAACAACATTTTTGATGCCCAGTTCGACCAATGCTATCCTATTCGACCTGCCTAACTGGTTGAACTGACCACCTGGTGCTCCAAATTTGAATTTCCTTCATCCCCTGCACACTTTAAGCTCTAAAAACGAACATTAAGAACCAAAATAGGGCAAAAACTAATTCGAAAGTCCATCTAATTCAATATAAATGAGTAATTCCGTATACGACACTCAAAAGCAACACTAAATACCACAAAACATTAGGCAAATTGTAAAAAATCGACACACTACAACCGGTAAAAGTTTTGATATGTCGCAAAAAATCAACTCCCCTAACAAACGCTACAAAGAAAAGAATATACTCTCGGTGTTTTATGAGGTAAGTACATCACACCCCCAAACTTAGTAGAAACTATAGTGTAAAACTAAGTTTGCAAAGAGATATAATTTTCGAATAATAAGCACTTCAAATACATAATTTTCTTACTCACACAAATTAAAAAAAATAGAAACTGGAGGAAAAGCCCCCAACAGACGCTCATGTTTAACGTCGGAGAGTCACGACGGTACTAATTTAGTGCAAGGTATCCTAAAAAATGACGCAAGCTTTATCCGGTGACTTGCAATGCTTCAATCGATGCCCATTTGCCGTTATGATGTCTCCGTCTTTGTACATAAGCTCAAAAATCCCCCCATCTATAGGCTCTATGGATGATGAACGGTCCCATCCACTTCGACTTTAATTTTTCTGCGAAAAGCTTCAAATGAGAGTTAAAGAGTAATACCTCATCACCGTTTTTGAACTCCTTATATGAGATATTTGAATCATGTCATTTCTTCATTCTCTCTTTGTAGATCTCAGAGTTCTTGTAAGCTCGATTTCTGAACTCGTCCAATTGATTAATATGAGTCAACCTCAACTCATTTTGATCCTTCAAAGACAAGTTCAAACTCCTCATCGCCTAAAAAGCTTTGTGCTGAAGTTCTATAGGTAAGTGGCACTGATTCCCATAAACAATTTGGTACGGTGACATATCCAACACCGTCTTATAAGTAGTCCGAAACCAACCCAACAAAATATCATCAAGTTTCAAAGCCCAATCCTTCCTATTGGTTTCGACTACTTTTTCCAATATTTGCTTCACTTGTCAGCTGGAAAATTCTGCTTGTCCATTCGCTTGAGGGTAATAGGGTGTAGTGACCCTATGCTTGACTCAATAATCTTTAAGCAATTTTTCAAGAAGCTTATTGACAAAGTATGAACCTCCATCACTAACTAGTGCTCTTGGGACTCCATAGCGAGTAAAGATATGTTTCTTCAAGAAGGATATAACAATCCTTGAATCATTCACGGGAGTAGGAATCACTTCCACCCACTTAGAAACATAATCTACTGCTAAAAGGATGTAGAGAAATCCATTAGTTGGGGGAAACCCATGAAATCAATACCCCATACATAAAAAATCTCGACAACAATGCTTGACTGAAGTGACATCTCATCTCTCCTACTTATATTACCATTCTTTGATATCTATCACACGTCGCCACATAGGTTTCACAATCTTTAAACAACGTAGGCTAGTAAAGGGCAGATTGAAGTACCTTTGCTGCCGTCTTTTGAGCTCCGAAGTGCCCCCCGTTAGGTTGTGCATGAAAAAATCAAGTACAATCTCCATCCCCATCTCGAGCACACACCTACGGATGATAGAATCCGTACAAATTTTGTAAACAAACGGATCATACCATATAAATGTCACAACATCTCTTTTAAAATTTTCAAGTTGATACTGGTTGAGATCTCTTGGGATTTCTCCTACAACAATGTAATTCACATAATCCGCATACCATGGATCCATCCCTTGGGCAACCACCACACATTCTCTTTCAGCTCCTTCAACAAGCACCGCCATAATCTTCTCACCAGGGAACATCTCTTCTATGTAATCGAAAGAATCATCACAATGCTCCCGTGTTTCCAATCTTGATAGGTGATTGCCAAAACATTTTTTGTACCCTTCTTATCTCAGATCTCCATGTCAAACTCTTGTAATAGAAGAATCCACCTAATAATACTTGGCTTTTTCTCCTTCTTCTCCATCAAGTACCGAATCGCAGAATGATTTGTGTACAGTATAGTCTTCATGCCAACCAAATACTGTCGAAACTTATTAAATGCATACACCACAGCTAGAAACTCCTTTTTAATGACAGTGTAGTTCTTTTGTGCTGCATCAAAAGTTTTACTCGCATAGTAAATGGCGCAGAACTTTTTCTCCCTCATCTGCCCGAGCACCAATCCAAGTGCTAAGTCACTTGCATCACACATAAATACAAACGGTTGAGTCCAATCTGGTGTGATCAAGATAGGTGCAGTAATAAGTGCCTCCTTCAAAACCTGAAAAACTGTTAGACATTCTTCATTAAAAACAAAATGAAATCATTTTTAAGTAAATGAGATAAGAGCTTGGAGTATTTCGAGAAGTTTTTAATATATCTTCTATAAAAATTGGCGTGTCCCAAGAAAGACCGCACTCCTCGTTTATTAGTTGGTGGTGGAAGCTTCTTAGTGACCACCACTTTAGCTCTATCCAACTGCAATCCTTTGGCCGAAATATGATGACCAAGAACAATCCCATCTCATACCATGAAGTGACACTTTTCCTAATTTAAGACAAGATTAGTTTCTTAGCATCTCTTCAAAATAGTAGTAAGGTTAGATAGACAAATATCAAAAGAAGCACCACACACTGAGAAATCATCCATAAACACCTCCACAATTTTTCTATCAACCCATCAAATATAGCCATCACGCATCTCTGAAATGTAGCAGGTGTATTGCACAAACCAAATGGCATTTTCCTAAAGTTAAAAGTTTTATAAGGGCAAGTAAAAGTAGTATTTTCCTGATCCTCGGGTGCAATTATGATTTGATTATAACCAGAGTACCCATCCAAGAAATAATAAAATTCATACCCTGCAAGACGATCAAGTATTTGATCCATGAAAGGAAGCGGAAAATGGTCCTTACATGTATTTTCATTCAGTTTCCTGTAATACATACACACACGCCATCCCGTTGAAATCCTAGTGGCTAAGGTCTCACCCTCTTCAGCTTTAACTATAGTCATGCCCCTCTTTTTAGCAACAACATGCAATGGACTCATATGGGGACTATCACTAATATGATGGATAATTCCTGCATCTAACCATGTTAATATTTGCTTCCTAATCACTTCTTGAATAGCGGGATTCACACTCCGCTGATTCTGAATGCTACTTTTGGCTTTATTTAGCAACCTTATTCTATACATGCAATATGATAGATTAATTCCTTTCAAATCATCAAGAGACCATCCAATAGCAGACTTATATTTCCTAAGCACATCTAACAATTCCTCAAGTTGATCATTATTAAGAGAAGACGATACAATTACTGGATATTTTTCGTTGTCACCAAGATAAGCATACCTCAAGTGTTCCGGTAGGGTTTCAACTCTTCTTTCTTCTCTTCTTGAGGTGCAGTCTCACAATCTAATGGCAAGTATTTGTGAGTTCATTTGACTTCCTCTATCTTTGTGCTTTTTGGCTCATACCTGTCATCACCCAAAGCAAGTAATTTTTTAAGAAATTTAATACACACCTCATTGTAGAGTTCATCTAGCTTTGTAGTGGGATAAGTAAGAGATTCCATCAAACATCTATCAAGCGGACCCTTTGAGAGAATCAGAGACATGTCTTCCTTCACTATCTCCTCCACTATATCAATATTGTGACATTGCATTTCCATTGACATCTTTATTGCTTTGTCTAGATTAAACAAGACTTCTTCATTGTCCATTCAAAGCCTCAACTCTCTTTTTTGTATATTAACCATTGCTCCTGCAGTTGCAAGGAATGGTCTCCCTAAGATCAGAAGGACGTTATCCTTGTCGTTTTCCATATCCAACACAAGAAAATCTACAAAAAAGACTAACTTCTCCACTTTAACAAGAACATCTGCAATAACATCCTTTGAAAAAGTCATAGACCGATCCACTAGTTGTAAAGCAACTGTTGTGGGAGTTAATTCTCCCAAACCAAGCATTTGAAAGGTAGAAAACATAATCAAATTGATGATTGCTCCAAGATCACACAAGGCTCTACGTGCTGGCCCCTTTCCGATTTTGCATAAAATCGTGAAGCTTCCCAGATCCTTCAACTTCTATGGCAGCTTTCTCTGAATGATCGAGCTACAATTCTCAGATAAATTCATCATTTTAATTCCGTTCAATCTTCTCTTCTTCAACAGAATATCCTTCAGAGAGCGAGAATAATACGACATCTCCAATATTGCTTTGGAAAAATGAATGTTCAAGCTTATTTTGCTTATGATTTCGAAAACTTCTTGAACTTTTCCTCTAATCCCTTCTTAATCTGCTTGAGGGGAAACAGTGGAGGTATCTTTGTTTTAGGGGTTCCCCATTCATCACATTCAACCTTCTCCGCCTTATCCTTTTTGGCTCTCAATCTCTTGGCTCTTTCCCATTTCTTCTCTGCTATAATCTCGGTATTCTGCTCTTTGGAAGACAATGGAGTAGATTCAACATCATGTGGAACATTCAGTGTGGAAAACAGTACAGGACAGATGGATTTGAATAGAGTTCGACCTGAGTAGGTGGTCGAGCTAGATGAGTAATGGTCAAACTCGATACCTGTTTGCTTGTTCTCCTCTTTACAGGCCGGTTCGACCATGATTCAACCAATGGGGTTGGTCGAATTGAGGTAGTCGTGGTCGAATCGGAAGTCGGACAAAATATAGTTATCTGGACAGTACTTTTTGACCTCAGTTAGACCAATGGTTTTGGTTGAACTCGCCTATTTTTGGTCGAACTGAGCTTCTATCTCTACGGGATGTCACCCAGGTGCCATGTTCAACCTCTCCTGTTCAATTCGACCAGCACAGGTGGTCGAATCATGGTCGAATTGGGCTCATAGCACTTCGAAATTCGATTTCGTCTTCATCGGTCCCTCATATTGGGTTCCAGACCTCAGTGTAATGGCATGACATGACTTTGGATTCTCAATACTTTGCGATGGACGCTTTCCCTTCTCAATAGTTAGAGTCAATTTATTCTATTGTCTGCTATTTCTCCCATCAACAACATAAGATCTCTCACCTGTTTAGACATCTCCTCATGATTTGCATCAATTTTCTTTTCTAACTTATTCTCTAGATGATCTACTCTTGCATCATTTCTCGCCATGTACCTGTTCACCATATTCTCGAAACCCAATTTTCCTTCTTTCACCTTAGCTCTCAGATCAACATCTATCGGATGTTGTATTGCATTGTTGGGATTACTCCATGCAAACTCTGGCCTCCATGGTTGTTGATAACCACCCGGAGGACCACAATTATTGTAGTTCCCTTGATAGTTTCAGTTTCCTTAATTCTAAAACCTAGTTCCTTGAATGCTTTGTCCCATAGCGTAGTTTTCCTCTTCTGCATCATCTTGGCGTGCACATTTGTCCTGATGCATCATGATTGGTACTTTCTGTGACAAGTCAGTGATCTGCTTCTGCTGAGATTCGAGTAAATTGCATATATTTGTCAAGCTTGAGACAATCTCATCTTCATACTTGACCTCACTTTGGTGTGTTCAATTTGAGCTACCTTTCGAAGGACATAAGTGCCCCTCAATCTATCAGTAGGCAAGTCTCTTGAAAATCATTGATACATCCTCGAAATGTTTTTCAGCCTCAACAGTTATCTTTTCTAGTAAAGCTCCATTCGATGACGTATCGATAAGGACTATAGAATCACTATCCAATCTGTTATAGAAAATACTGATGAACTGTGGCTTTGTCAAACAGTGTTGAGGGCATTTTCTAAGCATGTCCTTGAATCGATCCCAAGCTTCATAGAACTTCTCTCCATTGTTGATCATGAATTGATGAATTTCTTGCTTCAATTCGAATACCTTAGAAGGTGGCATGTATCTCTCTAAGAATTTCATTTTAAGTTTCTCCCATGTATTACATTCAGCCGCACTTATAATATCGTACTAATCTCTCGCTCTTTCAGTAAGAGAGAATTTAAATAAGAGAATCTTCCTTGCATCTTCATGAATTCCTGCATCTTTTTGTGTACTTGCATATCCAAGGAACCTATTAAGATGTTGTTGAGGATCCTCGAAAGTCCCCTTAAGAAGGAGTTCCTTTCTATCATGCTGATAAGGGCGGGGTAAAGATCAAAATCCGCAGCAGTAGCCCGCGCTCCTAACAGCCCAACAGTGCCCCCTCCGTTATTCTTAAAGACTTCACGAATGACCACTTCATCTTGATTCATAGCTCCAACCATTATGATTGTTTCTTCTTCCAAATTGAATTCAGTTTCAGCTTCAATCACTTCCGGATTCGCTTGTCCAACTTCAACTCCTAAATCAAGAGTTTCAATTGGTTCTTGGTTCTTACTCTTGCCCTTTTTCTTATTCTTCTTCTTCTTTCTTGATGATGTGCCGATCTCTAGATTAAAATGTTCCATCTTTCCTGCCTTTGATCTAGTGAGCATACATTTGAGAACATAAGCGTCAGAGAACCCAGACAAAAATAAAATAGTCCTAATTAAACTAGAAATAATAAACTAATAATCGACAGCCGTCCCCGGCAACGCTGCAAAGAATTTTATGAGCATTTTCTCAACACACAAAATAATCCTCAAGTGTGAAGGATATCAATTGTAGTCTCGATAGGCGACCAAGTGATTATCGAACTCAAGGGACGGAGTATTAACAATTTAATTATACTCTAGTTAGCTAAGACTATGTTGATAAATTAATTTGAGTAGTGAATAACGAAATTAATAAATAGCATAAATAAGTAAACAAGCAATAAAGGTGAAGCGAATGTGATCAAGTATGTAATTAGGTAGTTCTTCAGGTCATCCGGTTTTACTCATTAATTTCCTTTCCATGTGTTGATGTCCGACTCTGCCTTGTGGCCTATGGAAGCATCACTAAACCATGCAATTTACTGTATAGACACAAGTAAATATGAGTATGACACGTGTGAGTTCCCTTAGAGCAAGAGATATGTTCCATCCCCCTTTTTAGATACTATCAGTATCAATTATTTCCCGCGCACTTAGTACTCTAACCCGATATAATCTCCCTTTATATGTACTATGAAGCTATACTCTTTATCCTACTTATTAACCCGAATATTATTCAGTCAACAAGTATTAATATAAGACAGTTCTAATAAGACTTCGAAATCACTTCTCTTAGAATTATAACATGTAATCCTGCTCAGCAATGAATGCACTCAATCAATAACCTAGATATGTATTCAGACTCTACATAACAGTAAATGATGAACAAAACGACTGTGAGTATGAATTTAAAAAAGCATAGTCTTATATAAAATAAACTACAAGTAGTGTTGTACGGAGTTTACACATGGAAATTCAATTAACTAAAAAAACTTTCATAACCCTAGAACTACCAAAGCGGCTCCAGCCCATGGTTGATCTAAAAGCAATCATGGTTGTTTGGTATGATCTTACTTGACTCGCCAGACGAACCTCTCTTCACGGCTCTTGCGGATGATGATAGGGCTTTTGTGGTGAATGGATGATCGATCTCCTTTTTCTCCTGCGAATGCTCTTTTTTTATACTTGTAATTTCTCCTTACGGGCTTTGGATGGGCTTTTCTCACGAACACACACATTGAGGGTGTAAAAAGATGAATTCAGCATGTTTCCGTACCTCAGTTCGACCAAGACGATTGGTTGAACTCGCCAGGGCTAGTCAAACAGCTGGTCGAATCCACATGTAACATAGTTGCGAATCTTGGATTCGACCTGCATTCAGGTCGAACATGATTCTTTGCAGTCGAACTGGTACAACTTTTCTTCAGATTTCAAGTTCGACCAATATTCAACTAAATGATCTGGTCGAACTCGTATGTGATGAGTGATATTTTCACCTAAATTTTAGTATCTTTTTATGTTTATATTCATATTAGTTTATCCGTATTTGTGTTCTATTTAATTGTATTTTGTGTTTTTAGAGATATGTGTGGGAATGAGCTCAAATGTATGATTTATTCGTAAAAAGAGATTCTAGACGCGACAAGAAAGACGTAGGAAAAAGTGAATCTCAATTCGGAGTTGAAACGAGGGAGAACGGGCCAAAACGGAAGTAGAAAAACAGGGGAATGCACCTACACGGGCCGAGTTCCGAACACGGCCATGTAAGGGTTGGCCATGTTCAGTCACCCGAAACACCTACAAGGCCACCCCTGTGGCCGAGTACTGTACACGGGCCGTGTTCATGTAAAATTAAAAAAAATTCAGAAAAATTCTATAAGCTTCCTAAGTGGTATAAATACCCAATACTTTAATTTTTGAGGAAAATCTCAGTTTTTAGGCCCTGCACACACACCTCACATACCAATCTCTCCATTTTAAACCATCATCTTCATCCATTCACCATCCAATCCATCTGTCTTCATTCCACCATCAAATCCTTCGTCAAATTGAGAAAAAGAAGTAAATAAGAGAGAAGAATTGCAAAGGGGAGAATGAGATCACCATTAGAAGCATTCAAGGGAGTGTTTATCATGTTTTGTAAGGATCACCATTATAATGTCTATGTTAATTTCCTTTCTAATATAGTAGACTAATCTCCCTTGTGAGATTAGCAACATGAAAGTTGTTGGATAATTTGGGGATCTATGTATTTAAATTCATATGTAATTGGGTTAATTGATTTTCTATCATTGATGCTTAAGATCTTTAGATCTATGATGATTTGTGGTTTGATTGTTTTAAATATGTGATTAGATTGAAAAATCAATTTTGTGTTTGGATAATTGAGTGAATAATTTCATCAAACATTTCATGTTCACTATAAATTGTAAAGAGATTGAGAAATCCTTTAGGATTTAGAACCCATTGATAGAACATGTGATTAGTTAGATTGAGTGGTCAATTGATCATTTAAAGGGATTCTGTAATTGAACTTAGTACCTAGTTGGAATAATTTAATTAAGAACCAACCTTAGAGCTATTTTGAGATTGTGAAAATGATCTACATCCTATCCATTTCGAGAGGAAGTTTAGGTGGTATACGTGTTGGCTCTTAATCTCAACCCTTGATACATATGAGTTTAATGCATGAATCCTTGAATTACCACTTCATTAGTGTTGTTAATCTCACTTTTGTTCAATTTGGTAAACCATTTTTCGTCCATCCATCTTGTGTATTAATTCCTATTTGAATTGATTGATTTCATTTCTTTTTTTGAACAACTACTCTATTGATGATTCGTCTCTATAAAATCATGAAAAATGAGAGATCGCTTAAGCACTAGCATCGACCTCCATGTGGTTTGATAAAATTTTGAATTGGTCATCCCGACTACAAGTTATGGCTAATCATATGGCGCCGTTGTCGGGGAGGCAATGGTTGCTACTAGCTTGAAGAAGGATCGTTTTTAGTGATCTTAATAGAGATATGTTTTATTTATTTACTTTTTGTTATTTGCTTTTGAAAACTTTGTTCTAACTTCTTTTCTTTGAAGGTGTATGCACACGAGATCAAAGGGGACATAATCGGAGTCCATTGACGTAGACATCGAACAAACTTTTTGAAGAATGAGAATGGAGAACAAGAAAAGTGTTAAGATGGAGAATTTTCAAGGAGATAATCGTGTGGAGATAGAGCATGATGGGGAAGGCGGTCAAAATGTGAACGTGGAAGACAAAGCACCTCAATTCAATGTCAATCCTCCTCAACAAGCTCATCAAAACTTTGGAGCTATGAACAACCAAGCTTTGTTTCAACAAATGGTATAACAAGCCATGCGACAACAAGGTTTTCCACAAGCTTATGCTCCTTAACAACAAGCTTACATGCCACCACCATCACCTCCGATACAACATGAAATTCATAATGATCAAAGGGTGATTTGAGATTTTTTTATACCGAGGCTATGCCACATATGATGGGTCCACCAATCAACGCCAACAACTTTGAGATCAAGGCAAACCTAATCAATATGGTGAGATACCAACAATTTGGTGGAACTCCGAATGAAGATCCGAATGCACACTTAGCTCAATTCATTGAGATTTCTAATACGGTGAAGATGAATGGGGTGAGTGAGAATTGTATAAGAATGAGGTTATTTCTAATTTCTTTGAGGGATAGAGCGCGAACATGACTATCTACCTTTACCCCGGGTACGTGCAACACTTGGGATGAACTTGCACAAATGTTCTTGAATAAATATTCCCACATTCTAAAACACTCCAAATGAAGAGCTTGATCACTCAATTCCAACAAATGCCTCAAGAGAGTTTTTACAAGCATGGGAGAGATTTAAGGATATGCTCCGCAAGTGTCTACAACATGGATTCCCAGAGAATCAACAAGTTGGATATTTTTATCAAGGATTGGCAAATGGTCAATGAATCTATATTGATGCTTCGGCGGGTGGATCCATACTTGGTGTAACTCCAGAAAGGGCAATGAGGATATTCGATGAGATTTCTACAAATGTCTACCTATGGCCATCGGAGCGGGTAAGGCCAAGTGTTGAAATGATAGCATCGGAAGTGTTGAGGCAAATGAGCTTGAATCAAAGTGTGAGCCAAGGAACCATTGTGGTTGAAAGTCAAGGTGATCAAGTGATGCTACCTCCGAATAGTGTGAGTGGAGAACAATGGGCCAAGTCTATGCCACGGGTGGAGGACGTGCTCTACATGCAAGGAAGGGGTTATCAAGGGAATTACCAAAATAATTTTCAAGGTAATTTTCAACCAAGGCAAGAATGTTATAACAATTAAAGTGGTGGAAGCTCTTTTCCACAATAACAAATGAGGCAAGATAACTTTTCTACTCCAACTTGAACAATATGGTTGCTTATCCTCCGAGATACCATCCAGGGACTGAGGCACCAAACAATGAGGGGAGAGCATCAATTTATGAGCTACTTGAACAATTGATAGCATCAAACAAAGCCCGAGAAGCATCTAACAAAGCTCGAGATGAAGCATTGAAAAAGGCGGACGAAGTAAACAAAAAGAGATTCAAAGCTTTGGAGTACAATGTGGGACAAATTGCAAGTGCTTTGAGTACTCAACAAAAAGGAAAGTTTCCGTCCACAATCGAGGTGAATCCAAAATCTCAATGTTTGTTTATTAAAACGAAGATGAATGAAAGGTTGAAGAATGGTTGGTGGAAAGTAAGGTTATTGGATAAATAGAAGAAGTAAGTAAGAAAGAAGAGTCAAAGCCGAAATGGGTACCAAAGTGGAAAAGGGTGCAAGAGAAAAAGAAAGTAGAAGAGAAAATGAAAGAAGAGGAGTACAAACGTGACTATTGGGGTATTCCGATCACTCCATTCCCTATCCCCTATCCACAAATGTTTGTTAAAGAGGAGAAGAAAAAGGAGTTTGAGAAGTATGTAAAAAATCTTAAGAAAAAGTATGAGGAGAAAAGGAAAGAAGAGCAATCTGAAGTAAGTGAATCAATGCAAAAAGAGGGGCCTACGAAAATTGGTGATCCGGGAAAGTTTATAAAACCTTGTGATTTTGAAGGGAAAGACACTCTCGATGCATTGTGTGACTTGGGGGCAAGCGTAAATGTTATGTCTCATGCTACTTTCAAAAGCCTTGAAGTTGGAGAGTTTAAGCCTACAACTATCCGTCTTGAAGTGGTAAATGGCAAGGTTGTGAAGCCATTAGGAATTGTTGAAAATGTTGAGGTAAAAGTGAAAGGACTATCTTTCCCGATGGATTTCATGGTGCTAGAAGTAAAGACGGTCCCTTGAGTTCCATTTATTTTGAGAAGGCCATTTTTAGCTACCAGAAGAGGAAAGATCGATGTTGGAAGAGAAGAGCTTTCGTTGAGTTTAAAAGGAAAGAGTGTCACATTCTTGTGTAACAAGGAAAAAGGAACCAAATCTCACTTGAAACCTCCGAATGATCATCTGGATGATTTCATGGATCATGACTCTATTTTCTTTGATAATTTAAATTCTTTTCTTCATGATTATATGAAAATTTCAAATTCTAACTTGTCTTCTTGTGATGTTGATCGGAAGAAAGCATCGGAGCTTGATTGGAAGCTTGACAAAGGAGAAAGAGAAAGTCCACTAGAATCACTTCTTGATGATGACTTGATGCTAGTAAGCAAAAAAGGTGAAGTTGAGCTTGTGGACAAGAAGAGGGTCAAGCAAATTTTCAAAGTGAGGATGCGAGGAGAAAGTGTGATGGACAAACACTTGGTCCGATGAGCATGAAAATTTCATCCTGCTTGAAGACGTTTAACTTAGCGTTAAATGGGAGACAACCCATTCTTTTGTTATTTTAATATTTTGTTGTTTGAGTTTTGGTCTTGTAGGTGGATTGAGCTTGTGAGAAAATTCATATTGAAGAAAAGAGAAGTGCTTCATGGATTCGAGTAGACATGTCACCACTTGTTGCAAACTTAATTCTTGACTCTTGTCTCGATTTAAGTTTGGGGGCTAGTGCGTGGTGGATATAACTTGAGTCATTGGATGCATATGCTTCTCCACAAGAAGATCATTGATGGAAACTACAAGGGTAAGTCTCAACTTGTTTCGATTTAAGTTTGGGGGAGAGTGTGTGGTGTGACTCACCACTTGAGTGTGTTTGATTTGATGATATATTGATAATGCGGGATCTTCTTGTAAAATTAGGTCAATTTTTAAAAAATTTCTCATGAGTTTGGTTTGATTTTGGTCCATTTGATTGTGTGAAGTGCATGATAGTCCATATTTTTAATGAAATTGTTGAGCTAATGGTTTTGTTAAGCATGTATGAAGGGTATTGGAAGCACGAAGTGAGAGCGGAGCTAGCAACTTTTACTACCAAATGCTTATTGAGGGAGTTTATTATACACCCTATATCTTCTATGTGTTTAGCATGAATTTACGTTGATTATTATTGATGTGATTAACATGTTACTTCTTGTGTTATGTTCTTGGGAAGTTTATTTTCGTAATTTAGGATTTCATTTTCAATCAAGGATGGGATGTTGTGAGCTTAATTGTTATGGATGATATGAACGTGTGCTTCATTTCTTATGATGGTGATTTTTTTGCATGTTATGTGTTTTTGTTTGTTTCTTGATTGGTGAGTCTTTGTTTTTGTTTTGTGTGTATTTTTATCTTTGTTTTGTTTTTGTTTTGTGTGTATTTTTATCTTTGTTTAGGGATTATTTTGGTGGTTTGTTTTTACGATGACGTGAGTCATTTTTTAATGTGAGTGATTACATATTGCGGTAGTAAGTGATGACAAGTTATGATTAAGAATCTCTACACTTTCGAATTGTGATATGTTTTACTTAACTTATTCAATTTTGAGATGAATGTGGTGTTAATGAGTTCTTAAGGTCCGAGCACAAGCTTGTGAGCGTTTGAGCTTTAACAGTGCGTACGTGGTATTTTTATTCATGAGTGGATCAGTTGTATTTGATAAGCTAGAACTTGTTCAAGGACTATAGGCTTGAGCCGGATTAGTGGAGATTAGTGAAATGATCTAAGACCATCCTTGTCATTTATAGTCATTGCCAAATATTTTTCTACCTTGAACATCATCCCTAGTCAACCACTTTGAGCCTTTAAGCCTATTTATTGTGAATTTAGCACATTACAAGCCTCGATTACCCACTTAAGTCTTATATATATACCGTTTGTATGGATGATTGAGGAGATGGTAGCTAGAAAGATTTGATGAGATTTTGTGCAAAAAAAGGAAATGGTATACATGTAAGAAAATGGATGAAAAGAGCAAAAACAAGAATGAACATGCAACCTCAAAACAAGAAATGAGCAAAGCAACAACAAAAGACTCAAGTATTTAAAAATTCGAAGACGGAAGCATGAATTAAAAGAAGCTCAAAAATTCAAGGAAAGTTGATGATTAGTGCTTGTGATTAGCAAAGAGAAGAAGGAAGAAAGATAAATGGAGAAGTTGGAGAAATTGGTCATCTCTTCGATTACTTACATGACTTGTTTAGTCACTCTTACATAAATTCTTCCTACCCGATCAAAGAGCCTATATTTACATCCTAATTAAAGACCTTTTTTATCACTAATTGAAAATTTTGTGGGTTGTGAATGTAGTTCACGAACAAGCTTATAGCGAGTCGAGCTAATCTATTGATGAGTGTTATTTTTCCTACTTTAAATAGTGTTGAGTGAAATTGGTATCCTATTGTGAGGATTGAACCAAAAAGAGATTATACTACACTTTATTCTCTTTTAATTGAACTTGTTAATTTCTCATGTCATGAGTTTAATGTTGTAGGATGACTTATCATAGTTTGTAATTCTTATTACTATTGATGCGTTATTACTTATGTTCATTTAGTCTTATTCTAGGTGAAAATCTCACCCCTTGATTGATCATTTTTGTTGTTTGGGGACGCACTTAAGTTTTGGGGTGTGATGAGTGATATTTCCACCTAGATTTTAGTGTCTTTTTATATATATTTTCGTATTAGTTTATCCGTATTTGTGTTCTCTTTGGTTGTGTTTTGTGTTTTTATGGAAATGTGTGGGAATGAGCTCAAATGTAAGATTTCTAGGTAAAAATATATTCTAGACCCAACAAGGTAGACGTAGGAAAATGTGGATCTCAATTCGGAGTTGAAATGAGGGAGAATGGGCCAAAACGGAAGTAGAAAAACAGGGGAATGCACCTACACGGGCCGAGTTCCGAACAAGGCCCTATAATGATTGGCCATGTTCCGTCACCCGAACAGCTACACGGCCACCCCTATGGCCGAGTAGCGTACACGGGCCGTGTTCATGCAAAATTCAGAAAAATTCTAGAAGCTTCCCAAAGGGTATAAATACCCAATACTTCAATTTTTTAGGAGAATCTCTATTTTTTGGCCCTGCACACACACACCTCACACATCAATTTCTCCATTTTACATCATCATCTTCATCCATTCACCATTCAATCCATCTATCTTCATTCCACCATAAAATTCTTCATCAAATTGAGGAAAAGAAGCAAGGAAGGGAGGAGAATTGCAAAGGGGAGGAGGAGATCACCATTGGAAGCATTCAAGGGAGTCTTCATCTACTTTTTGTATTGAAACCTTATTGTTTATCATGTTTTTTAAGGATCTTAATGTCTATGTTAATTTCCTTTCTAATATGGTAGACTAATCTCCCTTGTGAGATTAGCAACATGAAAGTTGTTGAATAATTTGGGGATCTATGTATTTAAATTTATATGTTGATTGGGTTAATTGATTTTCTATCATTGATGCTTAAGATCTTGAGATCTATGATGATTTGTGTGATTGATTGTTCTAAATATGTAATTAGATTGAAAAATCAATTATGTGCTTAGGATAATTGAGTGAATCATTTCATCAAACATTTCATGTTCATTATAAATTGTAAAGAGATTGAGAAATCCTTTAGGATTTAGAACCCATTAATAGAACATGTGATTAGTTAGATTGAGAGGTCAATTGATCATGTGAAGGGATTCTCTATTGAACTTAGTACCTAGTCGGAATAGTTTAATTAAGAACCAAGCTATTTTGAGATTGTGAAAATGATCTACATCTTATTCATTTCGAGAGGAAGTTTAGGTGGTATACGTGTTGACCCTTAATCTCAACCCTTGATACATATGAGTTTAATGCATGAATCCTTGAATTACCACTTCATTAGTGTTGTTAATGTCACTTTTGTTCAATTTGATAAACCACCTTTCGTCCGTTCATCTTGTGTGTTAATTCCTTTTTGAATTGATTGATTTCATTTCTTTGTTTGAACAACTACTCTATTGATGATTAGTCTCTATAAAATCATGAAAAACGAGAGATCGCTTAAGCACTAGCATCGACCTCCATATGGTTCGATAAATTCTTGAATTGGTCATCCCGACTACAAGTTATGGCTAATCACATGTCGTGGTCGAACTCATCTCCAGTCGTCTTCCCGCGCCGAGTTCGACCAGAAGTGCTGGTCGAACTCACCTCTTTCTGGTCGAATCCGTCTGTCAAATCAATATCCTGCTTCTTTGTCTTTCCGGATTCGATCACTTCCAACTCGTTGTCCTTCGAAATTCATCTCAAATAACCTTCACGACCCTCGATTCGTGGCTTTTAACTAACTATAACAATTCATATAGAATCTAACTCATCTAAGATCACATTATTCCACGAATCTAGCCTCAAAACAAGTGAATTTATACACTCATCAATTAGATATGTTAAACAACAGTAGTCTTCAATATCTACATAGAGTAAATTAAGAGCAAGTAAAATGAGGGAATGAAAAGTGTGAAAAAGCTTAGCAAGGGCTTTCATTAGGATATCACTCATTTAGGAGATTTTTTAAACGAAATATATCGTGTTGTTTATATTTAGTCATTTAGTCAATGTTATTCATATTTAATTTGGGCAGCTTGCAAATGCCGATTAATACATTGATGGGTAATGCATTGAAAGTTTAGGTGAGATCTTAATCATGTTCTTTTTTTCTTCTCTTGCTACTCTATGCATTTTTTTATCTTTGATGTCATGGACATGAATATTGATTTAAAGAAATTCTCTGCTATTATATGTATGGGTTTTCTCTTAGATTCTTGGAAGCTCATTCAATTAATGCCATCTGGGCTTTCCACAAAGAAGTAAATATTGTCTCTTTGGTGCTTCTCACTTTGAAGTATTTTACATTTCTTTGGGTAGTTTATTCTTATATATGGTTTTAATTATTTTAGTGGATCTCTATTTTTTATATAAAATTAAATTTAATTTTCTGTTGTGAAATACTTTTAAGTTGGATTATTATGATACGCCGATCCTTTAACTGTGCACTTGAAATTACCAAAGAGGTGAACATATTTTCACGTTTACTAGTTGTCTTATGAAACTTAAGCAAGAACTTGTTGAACTTCTAAGAACTCACACACTTGGTTGGTTGATCATTCACGTTTCACTTACGAATTAATTGACAATTGAAATACGAAATGAAAAGTGATCAACACAAAGATGTATAGTGATTCGCTGTAAGCCTATATCCACTTTGAAAGATAGACCACTCACAAGATGATTACAATATACACTTAAGGAAGATGAAGATGAACTTATGCACATAAACCCTAATGTGCTCTCTTATCTTGTAAACTGATGTGTTGCTTCTCTCATCCCTTAAACTTCATTCATAGGCCTTATATGATCGATCAGTTAGTCTGCTGATGTGCTTCAGTTTTGGACTCTCACAGCTACTTCAGTTAGCTCAACTAACTAACAAACTAACCAACTTGATTTATTTCTTGATGCATGGCTGAGATGAGCTTCAATCCTTCAATCTTACGACTCTAACTCACCATGTAATTGATTTAGTCGATCTTTATTAACACCTCAACAACCAATCATCACCTTCCACGTGTTATTGCTGCATGAAACCACACACACAACCCATTCATGTAGGATACAACACAGCAATACTCCACCTTATACCGCATCATCAAAAGTTTGTAATCTCCTCCACCTTACTGTTATTTAAGGTTGCAGCCACCTTTCCTTTCTTACTTAGTTCAGATGAACCAATTGCTTACACAACTCATACTTTTGAACTGGTAAGATTTTAGTGAACATGTCTGCTGGATTTTCAGTGGTTTTGAACTTCTTGACAGCAACTACTTCCTTCTCTATCATGTCCCTGATAAAATACAACCTCACATCAATGTGTTTGATCCTCTCATGATATCCTTGATGTTTGGAGAGATGTACTGCACTCTGATTGTCACAATACACCTCAACTATATCTTGCTGAACCCCAAACTCACTTAGTATTCCAGTCAGCCACACTCATTCTTTGATTGCTTCAGTGAGAGCAACAAACTCAATTTCTATAGTTGATAAGGCCACTATATGTTGATATGTGGCCTTCTAATTTACTGTAGTACCAAATAGATTGAATGCATAACCAGTAAGAGACTTCCTTGTATCAAGATTTGCTGCATAATCAACATCAACATATCAACCTATTACCTCATCCCATGCAACCCTTTTCTGAAATTTCAGACCTGTTGTAATGGTCCCTTTCACATATCTGAGTGCCCACTTCACTGAATCCCGATGTAGTAGACCTGGATTGCTCATAAACCTACTAATCATACTCATCACATAAGCTAATTCTGGTCTGCAGCATACCATAGCATACATCAAGCTGCCAACAGCACTTGCATAAGGTATGTTGCTCATCTCTATCTTTTCTTTATCTGTCTGAGGAGCTTGAAGTAATGACGGATTAACACCTTGCTTTGCTGGTGTTGTTACTATCTTACTCAGATTCATATTATACCTTTTTAAAACTTTGTCCAAGTATGATTATTGAAACAACTTCAACTCTCCAGCTGACCTGTTTCTCTCAATCTTATTGCCAAGGATCATCTTGCTTCCCCTAGATCCTTCATGTCAAACTCGTGCTAAAGTATTTCTTTTACTTCATCTATACAAGCTTGATCCTTACAAGCTATAAGAATATCATCTACATAAAAAAAGTAAGTATGTGTAACACCCTTTTTCTAATATTACATACACACATCTGTCATGTAAGCTTTTGCTAAATCTATTTGATGTAATGTAATCATCAAACTTTAAATACCACTGTCTTGGACTTTGCTTTAGAAAATAATATGATTTCAATAGTAAGCAAACTTTATTATCAACATCATCAACATTTACACCCTCTGGGACTTTCATTTAAATGTCTTCTTCTAAGTTTTCATGCAAGAAAGTTGTAGTAACATCCATCTGATGTAACTCAAGGTGAAACTGAGTTAATAATTCTAATAAAATTCTGATAGAACAGTGTTTAACAACAGGTGAGAATATTTCATTATGATCAACACCTTCTTTCTATGAAAACCCTTTGTCACAAGCCTTGGTTTGTATTTTATACATCCTACTTTGCTTGTAACAGGTTACAACTTACTAACTTCTTATTCTTTGGCCTTTCAACAACTTATTCTTATGCAATGATA
Source organism: Pogostemon cablin (assembly GCA_023678885.1). Classification (NCBI taxonomy): domain Eukaryota; kingdom Viridiplantae; phylum Streptophyta; class Magnoliopsida; order Lamiales; family Lamiaceae; genus Pogostemon; species Pogostemon cablin. Next base: position 19,943,478 of record CM042968.1, read on the forward strand.
CCGACTCTTTTTCCATAGCAACTATCCACTTGCTATTCTCACTTCCTGATATGGCCTCTTCATATACTCTTGGTTCATAATTCTCTATATCAGATGCAACATACAGAGCATATGATACTATATCAGCTTCCATATATCTTATTGGAGCTTTAATTTGTCTTCTTAGAATATCTCTGACTAACTGATAGGTACTTAAATCATACCTTGAGCTAGATGAACCAGGTGAGCTTACTTCCTTATTCTGATCAATATTGTTGTTCTGTTCATTTTCTTGTTACTTCTCTTCTTACTTGCTCCTCCTGAGGATCATCAGTATCTGTAGTGATAGATACTACAAAATTCCTTTCAACCAATGTCATTTTCTTTTCATTAAATGTTATATCTACTACTACAAATTTGTGAATAGATAACAGTGCATAAATATCAGCGATTTGTAAAACTGATATCTATAGACTTACTCACTGATATCTATTATAGAATCTATATATATTACTCCCTCCGTCCCATTGAAACGTACGCTTTTTTCCATTTCGGTCCGTCCCAATACAAAGTGTGCATTTCCATTTTTGATAAAGAGGACTCACCCACATTAATTACTTCTCTTTCCATGGACCCACATGTCATACTAATACACCTACACATTTTATATTAATATATTATTTCTCTCATCTCCCTACACATTATAATATTATACTCTTTAATCAACGTGAAAAATAATATTATACTCTTTAATCAACGTGAAAAAAGTAAACGCCCACGTTTCAACGGGACGGAAGGAGTATAAAAGAATTATTCTAATAAATATTGGTGATTGTGTACTAATATCTTTTAGTGATATCTATATAGTACGAGTATATAGATATCAATTATGATAACTGATATCTTTTCACTAATATTTATATATTAATTTTTTTTAAATTAATTATAATTTGAAAAATAAAATAAAACACGTTTTTAATTTTATAAGACATAATCGTTTTTGAGTTGTAACCAAAATACTGAATCTATACTTCGAAATCAAACTCCCAAAATCGAACTGATCACAAGCGCTTATTCATGAAACATCAACTCCAACTCTCGCCGGCCACCTGCTCCCGTCTGCGACCGCACTCCACCCCTCCTACTCCTCGCTCACGCCGCCGCCGCCGCCGCCGCAGCCGGTGCTAAATTTTCCGTGTTAAGTTGGTCCCGTCTATTGAATGAGGTCACTCAACCCTAGATTTACCGTGATCGCATCCCACGCCGGTTTCGCGGTCGCAATCGCCTCGTAAATCCTGGCCTCTACTTCCGTCGGAGGTGGCGCCTCCATGTCCACGTTTGAAAATTCAGAACTATTTGCGGAGAGATAGCGAGTGAGTACTGGACGGAGGTGGGGGTGGCCGAAGCCATAGGCTTTTCCAGTCCAGGAGACAACAAGCAGCGCCGCCTCTTCGTGGGTCAAATAACAGAGCCTCTTCACCGTCTGATTGAGCCCACAACGCCGTTTTGAGAAGGTGCCCTCCTCCACCTATTCTGATTCCAATTCTGCCATGATTGCCCAACTGGGATTATTAGGGGTTTTAAATATCTGCTCCACTCTATACCGGGTAAATACTGAACTGTATATACATACATATGCTGTATTTTATTAGTATGAAATTTATGGAAATTACTCTTTTCTTTTTCTTTTTTTTTCTGTAGGCGGGAAGGGAACATTATAATGTGTTGCGTGGCCCCAACCCAATCTGGATGTTAGTCTGTTACATTGTATAGACTATAGTGAATGCACAAGTTACATTCCACGATTCTGGATATCATGATTTCCACTCAGCTTCCGCACAACTCGTGGTGGAGTGATGCTCCATTTCTGGTTGGAATCAACCTCTTTCACTCTCTTTTTCTCTCTCTCACACACACTTTAGTTTGATGTGTTGATGGATAATGTTTTATAAAGCTATTTGATTTTTCGGACGAAATTTATCGTGTGATTGCTTTTATTGGAAGTTTAGAACTCATATTTAGTTGAAGATTTCATAAAACTAAAAGATTAAATGTAGCAGGAATTTTGAGTGTTCTGTTGCTGCATTGTTGGTTGTAGATGAGATTTCCATACCTTTTTTCAATGATATATTTAACTCTTATTGTTCAATAGTATTATTATCAAACTAATTCAAATTTAACTGATTAAATGAGAATAAAAACAACTATTTATGCTCTTAAAAAGAATGGTTCCAGCACGTACTGATTCTCACCAAGCTATTAGTCTCATGGGTTCTTCTCTACTTGGTCCTTAAACAAATATTTACCTTTTTGTTTACCATAAGCAGTGTGCATTTAAAGAACCTTCTGTACTTCAGACAATAAGCGGTGAAAATGTATTGACATGGCCTCGTGTGGTGAGTCCTCTATATGAATTTACATTTCTTTGCTAAGTGATCTGCTCTTTGTCAAATGTTTCTACAACATGTGATGTGCTTCATATGTATTACTGCATCGAGTTCTTTCTAACTAATACCTGGATATGAGATTTAAGCATTGACCCAGTTGCTTACTATAATGATTTCTGATGGAAATGACATGAATATTAAAGTTGTTGGTCTCCATAATGTCTAATTTTATATCATCATTATCATTTTTGGGCATGTTGATCTATTTTTCTACAAGGAGCCTGAAGAGTCTTAAGGAACAAGAAGAGGAGGATGTTCCCGCTATCATTTCTGTCTTGTGTGTTTCTGAGGTATTTCTGGTTCCCTCCCATTTGTCTCTTTTATCGTCAAGTGAGGATGTCATTTTAATCTTAGAAGCCACAGATCTTGTTTCTTGAAATAATTCCACTATCCTTTGAAATAATTAGGATTAGTTAGTTTGGGGGTTTGAATGATCAGTTTCTTATGTGCGAGAACTACTTCAGGTGAGAGTTAAAACTTAAAATGCAAATAAAGAGTTAAAGTGTGCGTCTTGTTATAGACATCTAATATAAAAGTGAAATCTCATATCAGATAGGGTGGTGAGTCTTTAAATTGCTCTAATCGTGCTGATATTACGTGTTCAGTTCTTACAAAAAGAATATATATATATATATATATATATATATATATATATATATATATATATATATATATATATATATATATATATATATATATATACACACGTCATTGTTCTGGTGATAAGTTGATAAACTCGAAAAAAATAATGAAAATGAAATAGGAGGTTAAGATATGTTCATTTGGCACATTACATGTTCCATTTTTGCTTGGCACGTTTGTGATCACCTTTTAAATCGAGCCTTCTAACTGTTTTCTTACGGGACTCTGGAGAAGGTTGTAAAGTGTAGCTCAGATAGATATCACCATTTCAACTCTTTTTGGTCTTGCTGTATGCTTAGACCACCTCTCCTGTGGTTACTTGTAAGAAACCTCAATGAAGTTTCTATCATATCTATGCTGGACTAGTCGATCTGAATTTATAGTATGTGTAAACAAATATCTTGAAGCACAAAATCACAAGATGTCAGTGGGGATGAGATTAAAGATGAGATTTGAATGTGTAGAAGTTCCTGAAAGATAGTATTTAACTACTGATTGAATGTCCTGTTAAAGTATTATAGTATTTATTACAATATATATTTTAAGTTTATTTCAGCACATAATCTTTATTACATATTAATACAGGTTCAGTGGGACTGTCGTTGGTGTTGAGAATAATGCTTCATCTCGATAGCCTGATTTATAATGGAGATATCTCAAGGTAATATTCTCACACCTGCAGGTTTTTCAGAGCTCCATGCTTCATTTGTAAAACCCTAGCCAATTTATATTAACACGTTGTTTGAAGATGACAGTAAAAAATTCTTTTTGCATTGCCTGTGTAAGACTCGTACATCTATATCACATTGATTTCGTATTGGCGCTACTTAGGTATTGAGTTGGTTTTTCATGGCACATCTAGCAGCAAATTCAGAATTTCAGAACCAAAACTTTCTTAAATTGTGGATGCCATGCTGAACTTTTGGGAATTTCATTGATTTTGTATTGACCTTTTGCCCTTTTATTTTTGCTAATTTTTTAAAATTCTTTTCCTTCTCAGTAATGCTTGATACATATGTAGAATCCTTTTAATCATTCTTATCCTCTTCTGCAATAGGATTGAATGGCTGGAATTGTTTGATGAGTTTGAGAGGTATGTGATGCAGGCACGTATGTCTGCAATAGTATTGAATGGCTGGAATTGTTTGATGAGTTTTAAGAGAGGTATGTGATGCAGGCACGTATGTCATTGCTTTCCTCCTATGATAAAGAAACTGATATTATCCTCTTTCAATGAGAGAAATGAATGGCTTTTTGTGAATTGGGGATGTGGGATTATACTGTCTTTTATTTTAGATGGTCTATCAGAATATTTCTAAAATTTTCTGGAATAATGTCTAAAATTACTTTAATCTTACTACATTCTAACAAACATTTCGTTATATGAATATAATAACTTTTTGGTCTCTTAGTGGCTATCTTATTAAGTTTTAATAGTAAAATTTTACAATATTGGATAACAAAAGTCATTTTTATCTTTTAAAAAATAGATAATTAATTTGCAAATGTGTTTCAGAGTCAGAGAAGAAGATCTGAGAGTTTTTTTATACGCTATGGATTATGCGTCATAATTTGCAGATGTGTCAATGATGAAAATGTGTCTTAATTTCCAGGTTGCCTTTGGATTATCCCCTATTTAAAGGGGACTGGGCCCCAGTTGGAATTTTTAACTCTGATGCATGATAAAAGTTTAAAATAATAAGAGTTTGGTAAATGGTATAACATTTTAGCTTAGCTTTTGCTCTCTAAACTTACAGATATAAAATTGGATCTATTGGCTGAGGCACAGAGGGTGAAGGGTAAGAAGGAGAAACTTGTGAAGAAGAGGGAGCCTACTACTAAGGAAGATGCGACAATAATCAAATCTGCAAGAAATCATGGTAAAAGAAAATTGATTTTAGACAGCAACCAAAGTTAATTAGTTTTTCTTTAAATGATTTTAGATTAGACTTTTTCTATTTTGTGGTTTTGTTAATGTGTCATGTCGATTTTCAAATTTCCTTTTGATTTACACCTATGATTATTCTTAGCTATTTGTTGGGCTTAGTGGTATGGTCTGTATCTGATCTTCATGCATTCTGTGTCGCTGACTTTGCAGAAAGAAATTTAGAACAATTCTGTACTTACTGAAAATGCTGATAGTGAATGGTTACTTTCCTTTTTTAGCTGGAAGTTAGAAAAAAACTCCTTGTTTTTAATTAAGTTCCATGAACAGCTTATAAATGTCACTTGATATTGCTGGCCTGGTGACTAACGGTGTTATGTTCTTATTGCCGTAGCTTGATTATTAAACTGTGTAATATATGTGTAATGTGTGTGGCAGGGGATACCTTGAATGCATTGAGGAACTACTTGGCCGATCTTATCAGATGGTTCTTGGGAGGGGTGGATTTGGTAAGGTTCACTGCGTTATTGGTGATGATTTTTCTGGATTCTGCTAAGTTGCTACTGGAGGCCAGCGGTGGCGACACCATCAAGCTGTTCGACATTTCGTTGGAATCTCAAAATCCCTGTGTTCTCACCCACTCTCCGTCTTCAGGCATATGTGTCAACTCGGGCAAGTGGAATCACAATAGGCAGTTCTAGTCACTTCAGCCTTTTCTAGATCTATTTCTGTTTTTGCAGTTCTGTTTCATGAATTTTTTCCCTACTTTTATTTCAGGTTATTGATTCGGTGATAACTATTTCTTTTATACTAAATTGTTCAATTCTAGATTTAGTGTTGGCAAGTGCCAGTGAAGATTGAAAAATATCACTGTGGCGGAAAAGCAGGCAAAGCTTGTGGATGGTGCTGGCCAAAAATGCTAGAGGAGAAAGTGTCGAGGTACATTGTCTAGATTAAGAGGGTTTTCTGCATTCGTTAGATTTTTCGCTATAAATTTATGCAATGCAATACTTTGCGAATGTGAGTGTGGATTTTGTCATTTGTTGCCTATTTATGCCAGCAGTTAGTTTTATTCCTTAAAATGAGTGAGATGACAGTAAAGTTCTACTCACTGCTCTTTTGATTGCCTATTATGAATATACTTTATTTCACTTTACAATTTGGTCATGCTAAAGAATTAATTAGGTGAAGCTAGCTCTGGTTGCTTCTTTGTGATAGTGGAATGATAGGTTCAAGAGTTATTCTTCCAGTTTTCATTGTCAATAATGTAATCAATTTGTGTTCTTATATTCCTCACGGAATTTCTTTCTTTGAATCATGTTCCCAAGCTTGGTATCTAATTTCCATGGACGGAGGAGTATTATTTATGAAAACTACTTAAAATATCTTTCAGGATTTTACCTAATGCATGAGCATATTTGTTTTTTTATCACTAGTTATGAACCTGTTTTGAAAAAGGCATAAGATCTTTTTAAGAAGAATGCGCGTTTGAATTTAGATGACTATAATCTCATCAGTAGACTTTCTATTATCTAATGGTACATAAAACACTTTTTTGAATTGAAATTTTTTTTGTCCTTTAATCTTCATGACATAAAATTCGTAATATGGAATCAAGGCCTTTGTTTAATGACACATAGGAATTAGCTCTGAAAATATTTCTCCAGATTCCAAAGTTAATCCGGGAAATGTAGCTCTTAGAGTGAGGGTTATGTCTATCTTTTTCCTACTCATGGAGGGATTGCGGAATCATTGATTTCAGACTTGTCACAGATGTATGCTGATTACACCAGTTTCAAATTAGTATCATTTATACATGCTAGAAGTTCATGGATGAACTTCTCTTTAATAAACTGATATGAAATTTAAGTTTTAGGATGCATAAGAATAACATATCATACTTTTTTCTCATTTAATGTCTCTTTCTAATATTTCAAGATTTCTGAAATATAAATGCTCTCTTATGGTTTAAGAAATTTCTGAAATTCTAAGGTTTTTAACACTTCAACCCAATTCAAGAAAATATAGTGTTCCTTGATGACTGGGTGGTGGATCATCGATATGATAAAATATATTGAATCCTATTACTTACTGATGTATCCATTTAAAACTAAATTATTAAGTACAATTCCTGCTCTTTGACTTTTGAGTATAAATTGAACTCTTATTATTTGTGTGACAACTTGCTTTTTGCATGTTTCACTGTGGGTGTTCCTTGTTGATCAACTGATCATCTAAGAAGGTAGAGTTATTTTTTCTATTTTATTTGAAAGAGATAATTCTGTGTTACTTTTGAAGGATTATTGGGGGCTTGGATAGGGTTCTTTTTATGTTATTGTATTCTCGAACATTTATAAATTTGTGCTATGGCAAAATATAACTGGTTGGCTAATTTGTCGTATATGCATGTATGATGATATATTGTCTAAAATCTAAAGTAAATTCAATTCTGTACTTTTATTACTTTTAGAACTTTGTAATGTAATAAAACCAGTCGTTGTTGCTTTATGATTTGGGTTTTATGTTTCTTTTTAGTAACATATATCGCAAGTTCATCCTGATGTTTTAGCTAAAGTGGTTGTGAAGGATTATCTAATGGAGGTTATCTTGATGTTCATTTTTGCATACAAATTAAGTTGGATTATCTTATGGAGGCTAACATTTTCTTATTTCCCTTTTCAATTTGCATTCTGAGTTGTTGATCGATCTTATTTCTTTTTTAATTTGCATTCTGAGTTGTTAATCGATCTTATTTCTTTTAATGTAGGAGATAAATGTAGCTAAATGTAATGGAGTGGATGTATCAATCAAAAGATGGCTTAAAATCATGTTTTGTGGATTGGATAGATCATCAGGTTGCAGTATATATATATATATATATATATATATATATATATATATATATATATATATATATATATATATATATATATATATATATATATATATATATATACATCTGTCGTACTTTATTTGGTATATATTATTAATATTTACATGTCGTATTTCTTTTGGTATATATTACTCCCTCCGTCCCATATTTGTCTTCGCACTTACTGTAGATACGGAGTTTAAGAAAAATTATTTTTTGACTAATTTTATTGACTTTTGAAGGGTATTGTGGTATTTTTAAGTAATAAATAAATTTTAAAGTATGTTATATGTGTTATGTGCGAGTGGTGTTTTTGAAATTAAGGTAACTTTTGAGATTGTTGGTTAGTGTAAAGTTTTCTTTTTTGGAGTGTGAAGATAAATGTGGGACAGACGAAAACGGAAAGTGTGAAGATAAATGTGGGACGGAGAGAGTATTATATTAGTTAACTAATTTGAATTGTGGTTGAAATGTTAGATGTTGAGTATATATTTTTTAGGGTTGAATGTTGAATTTGGATATTTCATTGATGTATGGATATTTTGATGAATGAATGGATGATTTTATTGAAATTCCATTTAAATTTAAATGTTGTATATTGTTGATATAAATAAGCAGATGATAGCTTTTGAAAGAAAGATATTGGTGAATCACCGACATATATAACTCAAAAAAATATTAGTGATGCATCGATATCTGTTTAGATCATTATTCTAAACATTTTAATATCGGTGAATTATTAAAAGATATATAGGTGAAAAACTTATTTGTCTGCAAGAAAAGATATTGACCGATATCTATTTAGGTCACCTTTAGTAACACTCCATTAACAATAATAGAATCATGAATATATATATTGGTGAATCACAGATATCTAATTATATATAAGATAAGATATTGGTAATTTATTGATATCTATTTAGGAGACCTTTAATAATACATCCATTAATAGCGGTGGAATATTGAATAAATATCGGTGATTCATTGATATTTTTTACAAAATAGATTTCGGTGAATCTCTGATATCTATTTTGGATTCATCAATATCTATTTTGGAGACCTTTAATAACACCTCAATTAATAACGGTGAATTATTGAATAGTTATCGGTGATTCATCAATATTTATTCACAAAATAGATATTAGTGAATTATAGATATTTATTTTGGAGACCTTTTAATCAGTATTTTCAGAATCGAACCGGCCGGTTGAACCGGGAATCGAAGCCGTTACCGGTCCGGAATGACCTATATAACTGCTTTTGCGATTGAACCAGTTAAAACTAGTTTGGACCGATCAAAATAGGTAAACTGGTAAAATCGGTCGAATCGGGAGACGACTGGTTTTATTTCCAAATTCACATTGTTGCCAAATCCAAAAAATCTCATAATAGAAAACATAAATCATACATACATATACTCAATTCTTCATGAATTTGGCTACGAAGGAGAAATAATAGAAGATTAAATTGAGTAATAACCACAAACTTCCCTCAATTTGTCTGCATTCCCTCAATTTGTCTGCATAGGTAACATCGACTACAACTTCCACAGATCCAACTTACACAAATCCAATAAATTGAAGAACACAATTAAAAGCCCTCTTCTCCACTAGCCCAAGGAACACGCCAATGCCTCCATAAACCATCTCCATTGAAATTTTCTCGATTAATATTCACACTAAGATGTCGGGATTGAAGTAAAAATAGAGTGAAATTAAGAATGAGAATAGCATAAATTAAAAAATCTGGATGAGAGAGTAGGGAGAGTGGGGACGACGCTTTGGATGAGAGAGAGGGACGGCGGTCAACAATAACCAGTTAACCCTACTTCACTCCTGCGTTAGTATTATGTCATTTGAAATTTAATTTCTGATGTTTTTACCTTTTATTTTTTTTTCTAAATGTATATGATTAGTTGGGCTTTATCATAAATGGGCTTTTAAGTGATGGGTCTTTTATTTATAAGTATATAATTTTATTTATTATATATTTATTTTTTAATATAATTAAAAATAAGTAAATTTAAATTTTTCGGTTCAATCGGCGATTCAACCGGTCCGACTAGTTGAACCTCGAACCGTTGGGGCCACCGGTTCAAGCTCCGATCTGATTATGAAAACACTGCTTTTAATAACACCTCCATTAATAACAGTGGAATATTGAATAGGTATAGGTAATTCACTGATATCTATCACCGATATTTATTATAATAACACCTCCATTAATAACGGTGGAATATAGAATAAATATCGGTGAATCACAAATATCTATTCACAAAATAGATATCGATGATTCACCGATATTTATTTAAAGACCTTTAACCCATTAATAACGGTGGAAATACTGAATAGATATCGGCGAATCACCGATATCTATTCACAGATTTGTAGTAGTGATCTCTGCTAACAATGAACTTGTTAGCTTTATAACACAACTTGTACTCTTTAACTTCTCTGGGGTACCCAACTATTGCATATTTTACTGCCCTGGTTCCAACTTATCTTGCTTCACATTAGAGTATACTTGAGAGCCTATTACTCTCAAATGACTGTAAGTAGGAGCCCTTACAGACCACATATCTTCAGGTGGTTTGAATTTTAAAGCTGCTGATGAACATAGGTTGATCAGATAGGCTGCTGTATTCACAAGTTCACCCCAGAAATCTTTTGTAAACCCTCCACTTCTCAACATACATCTTACTCTCTCAAGTAATGTTTGATTCATTCTTTTTACAACACCATTTTGTTGTGGAGTTCCAGGTGTAGTCTTGTGCCTCTTAATCCATCTATCTCTGCAGAAAGCATTGAACTCCTCTGAAACAAAACTCTAGTCCATTATTTGATCTTAAGCATTTAAGCTTCTTCCCTGTTTGATTCTACACCTTAGCAAGCCAATCCTTAAATGCAGTAAATGCATGATCCTTAGATTTTAGGATTTTCACCTATACTTTCCTAGAGTAATCATCTAAAAAGGATATAAAATACATTTCTCCTCCTACGGTTGGATTTCTTGATGGTCCCCATAGATCTGTATGAACTTACTGGAGCTTTTCTAATGAAGTATGTTCTCCAGAATCAAACTTCAACCTCTTTGCTTTACTTAGGATAAAATCTTCACATTGATTCAACTTACAGGTTGAACTTATATCTAATAACTTCTACTCACTCCGTCCCAAATTCAATTTCACATTTATTATAGATACGGAGTTTAAGAAAAGTCACTTTTTGACTTACTTTTGAGGGTAGTATGATATTTTTGGGTAATAAATAAATGATAAAGTATGTTATGTGTGTTAAAAAAGTGATGACAAATTTAAAATTAAAGTATGCTAGAGGGATTTTAGTTTGTTGCTGTTTTCCTTTTATGGAAGTATGAAGTTGAATTTGGGACAGACCAAAACGGAAAGTGTGAAGTTGGGACGGAGGGAGTATCTTGCTAGCTCTTGTAACCCTCTCTCACTTACATGAGCTAGTCTTCCATGCCACAGATGAACATCTTGATCTTGTGAAGTGTTCAACTGCCCATAGACTGCTGATCCTTCAAGAAAGTAAAGATCAGAGCTCTTAATACCTTTCATCACCACTGAATTTCCTTTCATAATGGTGAGTACACCTTTCTTCACATAGTACTCACATCACTGGGAGTCTAACATTCCTAATGATATCAAATTTCTTCTTAACCCTGTTACATATCTCACATTGGTCAGCAACTTAATTGTTCTATCAAACATTTTGAATTTGAAAGAACCAATCCTTTCAATCTTGATGGCCTGATCATTCCCTAACAAGACTGATCCTTCATTTTATAAGGATGTCGAGTAATAATTTTATTTGAGAAATATGTTTAAGACAAACCTTTTAACTGAACTATTAATCTTTTGATTCCTTACTCTATTCCAGTTTTTAGAAACATTTTGAAAACTATGCAGTCGCTCGATGTATGGTAGCAATGAAATGAAACTTCAAGAACACATGGGTGTGCACATGCGCTTGTGCATCTAAGAGTTGTAAGAAAGAATTTGTACGCATTTTAAAAGCATTGTGTTAATCAATCATTACATATTCAAGAATATTCTGGGTGCAAAATTGTTGGTTTAGTATTTGGCCTTTCAAGTGATGCTCAAAAGCTACTGACAAAGGTGAGTACTTTGTGCATCTAAGTTATCAATAGCTAGCTTTATTTCAATTAAAGAATTGAGAATGTTAGTTATATAGTAGTAGTTTATTAGTTTTATTCCAAGTCTATCACTTTCATGAGAACCTTTTGAACTTTTTGTATGGGACATTTCTTTTTATCGTTGGATTTTGAATATGCTTGAAGTATTATTAGCTTTTTTACATTCTTTTTATTCAATACATACTACTGAAAAAAAATCTCATATGATAATAGAAACATCAATCTTGAGGATTATTTATTACAATTTCCCCATATTATGTTTATTAGGTTAAAAAAGCGAAAGTGGTTGATGCGCGTTTTCTTTGCACGCAATATTAATCCCCAAGTATTAAGGATATCAATTGCAGCTTAAGCAAGCGACCAAGTGAATATCGAACCCAAAGGACGGCGTATTATCAATTTAATTATTTACTAAATTAATTAAGACAAGATGACAATAAGATTGAGGGTTGAATTATTAATCTACGAAAGTGGATTAAGTAGGAGAATATGTAGCTCTAGGATAAAATAAAATATCACTCGAAGAATACGAAAGTGGATCAAGTAGGAGAATATGTAGCTCTAGGATAATTCAGTTTCACTCATTAATCTCTCTTTCGTGTGTTGATGTTCGACTCTGCCTTGTGGAATATGGACGCATCACTAAGCAATGCGTATTTACTCTATAGACACAAACAAACATGCGTATAATACGTGTGAATAACCTCGGAGCAAGAGATATAATTTCACCCCCATTTCTAGGTACTATCAGTATTAATTATTTCTCACGTCTGGAACCTAACCCGATATGATCTCCCTTTATAGGTACTATAAAATTATCCTCTTTATCCTAAGTACTAACTCGAATTCAATTCTATTAATAAGTATTCATATATGATAGTTCTAATGAAGCTTCGGAGTCCCCTCACTTAGAATCATAACATGAAATCATGTTCAGCGGTGAACGCACTCAATCTACAACCAAAATATATATTCATACTCTATATACTAATTGAAGATGCACAAAACGACCGTGAATATGGATTAAGAAAGCATAATCATATATAAAATAAATCCACAAGTAGTGTTGTACGGAGTTTACACATGATAGTTCAATTAATTCATAAAAACCTTCACAACACTAGTTCTACCAAAAAGGCTCTAGCCCATGATGTTGCGAAGAACAATCATGTGTGTTGGATAGATCATACCCGGATGTTTGAAAAATTACAAGATAAATTAAAAAACGAAATAAACCCTAGATTTGGGAGTTGTCGCGTCCTTCTCCGTCTTGAATCATCCTCTTGGTTCTCCTCTTGATTCCACAGACGAATCTTCAAAGTAATGGATTGATGGAGGAAATGATGTGGATGATGGTTGGGGAGTGAACCCCCTTGTGGGGTGTAGGACGGATGTGGCCTCTCTTGTAGCTCTCTTATTGTTTTCTCTCCTTTTTACTGCTACAAAAGCCTTCTTTTATACTTGTAATCGCGTCTCTCGGGCCTGGAATGGGCTTTTAAGTGATCACACGTATTGAGAGTGTAAAAATACAGATATGGTAAGTTTTCGAGGCTCAATTCGACCTCACAGACAGGTCGAATTGACCCCTCCAAGTCGAATTGGCCTACTGTAAGTCTCAGGTGCTCAATTCGACCAGCACAATAGGTCTAATTGATAGGTCATGGTCGAATTGCTTCTTTTTCCGTCTAATTCAACCTCAATTCGACCAGCACATCAGGTCGAATTGACCTCTCCTGGTCGAATTGACTTGCACAGTCTAACCGTTTTGCGTATAACTTCCACATTCGAGCTCCAATTTGAGTGATTCTTGCGCTCACGCGATCCTCTCTTTCTTGGATTTCTATCCATATAAGAAATATAAGAAAACTCCAAAATTTTAATATGCAACAAGCCACGGAAAGTAGCACATCAATTCTGTTCGGCACAGCTCGTGCGACGTCACCATTTCGATCATAACTTCCTCGTTTGGAATCGGATTGATGTGTTCTTTATGTAAAAAATATCCTCTTTTCAGTTGCTTTCCAACCATGATTACAATTCCCATTCAGAGCTCCACACAAATACAGAAAAATTACAAAAGTTGGACATGTGTTTTTCAGCACTCATACACAAATTGCACATTTTTTCCAACTTTGCACTTTTGATCCTTTTTCCACCTAAAGCACAATAAAACACCTCAAACGCACATTTTTCTCACATATATTGAATATAAGTCACTTGTGCTAATATATAACAATAATTCTCATTAAAAAGGTGTTAAATTGGACACTCAAACACGCTAATTTCCACTCTCAATAATCCCCAAACTTATCTTTGCTCGTCCCGAGGCAACAAAATAAAAATAAAGAGAGAGAGTATAAAAATTAGCGGGGAATAAGAATTACGGTAAATAACTCATTCAAAATACAATTGTCATCAACTTAGGTCATGCAACTCTCATTACATGTAATAATCAATTCATAGCATACAAGTTAAGACAATCACCACCAATCAAATGCTCCATTGACATGTTCTCACGGGAAGTATATATCACTCACACTCAAGTGTAAAAGATGTACACTTATGGGTTAAAGTATTTACGCTTAAATTCAATTCAAGTGCATGGATAACCATAAGCTTGCATATTGTCTCAACTCTCCTTTTATTTGTAGCTAGCGAATAATGGATCAAAATGGTCTTTTATATGGTTGTAATGTAGGCTCTTTGGAAAAGGTGGAAAATATATGGATAAGTGACTCAAAAATCAGATCAATCAAGCTGCAGTCTCTCTCGATCTTTCATTCTTCCTCATCACTTCGATCAAGCACAATACTCTTCCATCTTTCTCCTTCAAGCGCAACATTTTTTTCCAACTTTTCTAGCTCTTTAACTCCATCATTCTCTTTTTCTTCACCCTCTTTTCTTTTCTTTATTTACTTTTTCTCTTTTGAGATACCAGTTTCAGGCACTACTTCTCATATCCTTCATAGGGTACTAGATTTAAGTACTACCCTAGGATGTTTGATTCAATAGAGTACTAGAATTAAGCACTACTCCACGAATTTTCTTCTTGATCCTTAATATTTTTCTTTCATCATCCTTATCATCCCTCGAATCACCATTCTCTTCAATTAAGCTTTATTGGCTATCAAAAGAATATATTTAAAAAGGCTCAAATGGGCTGACTAGGGATTTAATGAATTAATGTAAAGTATAAGGAAAAAGATGGGCTAAATATCAAAGATGGCATAATATCATTTTCATAATCCGCTAGACTGATCTTGAATATTTAAGGAGACTTAAGACAAGTTCTAGAATACACGCACAAGAATGATACTCACCAAAAAAAATATCATGTGACCTGTACATGATCAACGAGGCTCAAAATCTCACATGGGTTTTAACAAGTAACAGAACACTTTTTAATGTAAGTAATATCCCACAAGTACACATAGAACTTCATACCACAATATAACTCAAGTACACTTCCTTCATCAATTTCAAAAGCATATGAATTCCAAGCACAATTCAAACATATAAGCTCATGTGGGTCACCAAAACCAATCATTCCACTCTATGAATTAAAAGCACACATAAAAATTAGAATAAAGAAATGAGTACACCTGATTTTCCTTCAAAACGTACGAGCTCCTCGAGTCAAAGCCACAGTGTAGAACTCGTATTTCCCCCTCTTTTACCTTTTTTATCATCAAAGCTCAAACATATTCATCATCACAAGATTCATCAATAATAAAATAGGAGAACTATATTAGAGAATCAATTGAGTATCAAATCGACTCCACACACTAGAAACACTACTGAACACTACGCAAATTGCAAAAAATTAACACATCAAAACCGATTAAAAGTTTCAACATATCGCAAAAAATCAACTCTCCTAGCAAACATCACAAAGAAAAGATTATATTCTTGGTGCTTCAATGAGGTAATAACATCACACCCCCCAAACTTAGTGAAAACGTAAGTCAAAAGTAAGTTTGAAAGAGATGTAATAGCTGAAACAAGAGCACCTTAAATATAAAAAAATTTCACTGACACGAAATAAATAAAGCGGTAAAAAAGAAGGGCAAGCCCAGAACAAGCGCTCATGTTTAAAGTCGAAGAGTCACGAAGGTAGAGGACGATCTTCTTGCATCCTCACCTTCAAATACTTTATTTCCCTCTTCTTGTCTACACTCAACACCTCACCTTTCTCGGTCACAAAAATATGATCATTGGAATTTCATTCCTCCCATGGCTGTGTAAACTCATCCTTGTCAATCTTCCACTTAAATTCAGAATCACCTATCTTAGAAAAATTAAGATTGAACAAGTTAGAAACCACATCAATGCTCTTGCACGATTGAGTCTCCATGGGCATCTTCATTGCTTGATTAAGAGAGAAAACCGCATCTTCATTATCCATCTACAGTCTAAGCATCTCGGCTCTCAACCTCCTTGCTCTTTCCCACTTTTTCTCTGCTATTATCTTAGTATTATACTCTTGGGATGGCACTGGAGTAGCATCAACATCATGAGGAGCATTCGGTAAAGAAACAGGTGTTATACGAGACAATTTGACCTCAATTCAACCAGGTGCTCTGGTCAAATTGGGTACATAGTGGTCGAATTGCGCACCTAGAACTTGAGGCTCACCCTGTATGCTTGATTCGACAAGGATTCGACCTGTAGGTCTAGCCGAATTGAAGTTTCCCTGGCCGAATTGGCTCTATGTTGCTTTCGAACTTCGTCCATTAGGGTCATTCAACCTCCCCTGCGGAATTCGACTATCATTGTTGGTCGAATCAGGATCGAATTGACCTCTAGATGTCTCCAACTTTGATTTTGGCCTTATTGGTCCCTGGTACTGTGTTCCAGACCTCAATGTGATAGCGTTATTCTCCAATTTTTGTGTCAATTGATTCACGTTCGCGGTCATCTGCCCCATAATTAAAGTAAAGTCCTTCAACTGCTTAGATAAATCTGCATGAACAATATTCATAGTAGCCTCAAGACGATCAACTCTTGCATCATTCTCAGCCATGTATCGATTGAAGATGTCTTCAACACTCTTCAGTTCTTGATGCTGCATACTAGGCTCCCTTTCTATCAACTCTGTAATCTGCCTTTGTTGGAATTCTAGTCGCTTTTTGATGTTAGCTAGACTAGAGACGATCTCATCATCCCTATTCGACTTCACTACATGAATTCAACCTACGCCACCTTACCAAGCACATATGATCCTCTATCTCTCTCTACATGCCAGTCAATAGAATTCATAGAGATGTCTTTAAATAACTTTTTTGCTTCAAGTGTTGTCTTAGATAACAACGTTCCTCCTGATGATGCATCAATAAAGATACGCGACTCACAATCCAATCCATAGAAGAAGATGCTTATGTACTCAGTCTTAGATATTCCATGTTGTGGGCACATCCTGAGCATGTCTTTAAATCTATCTCACGCCTCATAAAATTTCTCATCCTGATTCACAACAAATTGTGTGATCTCTTGCTTCATTCAAAAGATCCTTGAGGGTGGCATGTATCTCTCCAAGAACTTCTGCTGCAGTTGGTCCCATGTAGTGCAGTCAGATGCATCCTCAATCTACAACCAAGATATATATTCAGACTCTATATACCAATTGAATATGCACAAAATGACCGTGATTATGGATTAAGAAAGCATAATCATATATAAAATAAATTCACAAGAAGTGTTTTACGGAGTTTACAAACTATAGTTCAATTATTTCATAAAAACCTTCACAACCCTAATTCTAATAAAAAGGTTCTAGTCCATGATGTTGCGAAGAACAATCATGAGTGTTGGATAGATCTTACCCGGATGTCTAAAAAATTATAAGATAAATTAGAAAACAAAATAAACCCTAGATTTGGGAGTCGTCGCGTCCTTCTCCGTCTTGAATCCTCCTCTTGGTTCTCCTCTTGATTCCACACACGAATCTTTAAAGTGATGGATGGATGGAGGAAAATATCTGGATGATGGTTGGGGGGTGAAACCCCCTTGTGTGGTGTAGGATGAATGTGGTCTCTCTTATAGCGCTCTTGTTGTTTTATCTCATTTTTACAACTGCAAAAGTCTTCTTTAATACTTGTAATCGCGCCTCCTGGGCCTAGAATGGGATTTTTTAGTGACACACGTATTGAGAGTATAAAAATACGGATATGGTAAGTTTTCGAGGCTCAATTCGACCTCACAGACAGGTCAAATTGATCCCTCCAGGTCGAATTGGCCTACTGTAAGTCCCAGATGCTCAATTCGACTTGCAAACAGGTTGAATTGATAGGTCGTGGTCGAATTGGTTCTTTTTTCGTCCAATTCGACCATCACATCAGGTCGAATTGACCTCCCTTGGTCAAATTGACTTGCACACTCTAACCGTTTCGCGTATAACTTCTACATTCGAGCTCCAATTTGAGTGATTCTTGTGTTCACGCGATCCTCTCTTCCTTGAATTTCTATCTATATAAAGAACACAAGAAAACTTTAAGATTTGAAGGTGAAACAAGCCACGTAAAGTAGCACAGCAATTCTGTTCGGCATAGCTCGCGCGACGTCACCATTTCAATCATAACTTCCTCGTTTGGAATTGGATTGAGGTGTTCTTTATGTTAAAAAGATCCTCTTTTCAGTAGCTTTCCAACCATGTATCACATTTTCCATTAGGAGCTCCATACAAACACAAAAAAATTACAAAAGCATGCATTTTGCTCAGCATTCATACACAAATTGCACATTTTCTCCAACTTTGCACTTTTGATCTTTTTTCCACCTAAAACACAATAAAACACCTCAAACATACTTTTTTCTCACATATATTGAATATAAGTCACTTGTGCTAATATATAATAACAATTCTCATTAAAAAAGTGTTAAATTGGACATTCAAACACACTAATTTCAACTCTCAACAGTGGTACTAATATCATTAAAGCTGCATTTCAGCAACTAAAGGTGAAATTGTTCATTTTCACCATTTAGTTTTAGATATGGTCGGATAAGCAATTTAATTATGTGCGTTGTGAATGGTTGCTTTAGCTTGATCAATAGGGAAGCTAGGTTCTCTATATATCTTTGATAAGGGTTGTTGAATTACATCCTGATTATGATATGAAGTTATGAAATTTTTATTTATTATAGAACATTATGTGAGCATAAATTTGAGTTTCGTGGTACACTGCTCCAGAATGTACCTAGTGCTTGTGAAAAAAATTATTTACACCTTTTGGTATTAATATTCCATTGAATATTGAATTGCATCTACTAGGTTAAAAAATGTGTAGTATGTTTGAAGATTATGAATGAAAGATTTTATTTTTCTTCTTTGATCTTGGTTAAGAATTTTCATACTGGTAAATATCTAAATTGATCCCATAAGTATGACATTTTTCAACTTTAGTCCTTTAACAATTGCAATTCTCAATTTTGGTCATTTTTTTCACTTTTAGTCCTTTTGGTCCAAATTTAGTCCTTTTGGTCCAATTTTAGTTTTTTTTCAAAATTTGATCATTTTTTGATCCACTATTGGTCCTAAATGTATACACTTTCGGATTATTTTTGGATATTTTTTTTAAATAAAGGACTAAATTTTGACAAAAATGACTAAAATTGGACAAAAAAAGACTACATTCAGACAAAAGGGACTAAAAGTGGACAAAAAAGGACAATAAATGAAAATTGCAAATGAGAAAGGACTAAAATTGGAAAATGTCATACTTACAGGACCAATTTTGATATTTACCCATTTTCATACTTGTCATGCCTTTAGGAATTTTTTGGTAGTAAAATGTCTTTTTTACCTATCATAAAGCAAAAAAAGATAGTATAATTATATCATGTTAAATTTCATTTGTTGCAAGCTTGGTTAAAAAGGTTTTTTTCTCTTAGAAAATGTATCCAATTTATAAGCTACAGGGTGCTCAGAAACATTGAAAATCTAACATAAAAGATAATCGATCAAGTGTTAAATGGGTTCCTCAGACAAGTAAGGGATGTTATAAGCCAAAAATTGCCTAAATTTATAAGCATACAATGTCTAAAGCAGCCATTAGTATATCATCATTTCTCTCTCTCCTCCACCTGTATCATGAATAACAACGTAATGAAATATGCATAGAATGATAAGATTAAAGCTGGTAGATTGTATAGGATGGATGCAAGATACATTGAGATTGACAATAAGCTTTACTTCAAAATGTGTTATATTGATATGGATTACCAAATGAGGTGTATTATATTGATATGGATCCCATATGTAGGTTTTGTGTTGGTTGATTAAACATGTCAACATTTTTTGTTTGAGTGTTATTTTGTTCATCAAGTGTGCACAAAAGATGAGGTTGTGGCTAGATTAAAAGAGGCAGGTTTCAACTATAAATGATGGATTTATGTGAAATTTCAAGGAAAGGGGTTCTCTAAAGCTTAGGAGGTTGAGGATTTTGGCATTGATTTCAACTATTTATTTTTTTGTGGAAAGAAAAATGAGGCATTATTCGAAGACAAACTAACAATAGTGGAACAATTGGTAGAGTGTATTAAGTTGTTTGTGATTATGATTAATCAATATATGTATGAACAATTTTTATTTTTTAATGTTTTTTATTTTAATTTTTTTTTGAAAAAATGTATTAAGAAGAGTATTCATAAGCACAAATACTCTTAATTATAAACCCGGTTCACATAAATTATTATATGAATTTTAATTTTTTTTTCTCTTATGCCCTTCACTTCTCGCCTCTTCCAATCATATTATATCATGTTTATTGAACATTGTGAACCCAATTTACAAGAGACTAACTCATTCATAAGATAGGAATGATCGTTATGATAATGAAAATAAAAAAACTTAAGTTCCTTATGAGTGGAAACGAATTGCCGAAATTTGAACCATATAAATGATGGTTGAACACGATTTAAATTAACAAAAATACACGAATATTATAAGTATATACTATATAATTGAAGTAATTATAAGTTTGTTTGAAATTCAAAAACATAGATGGGGAATTTTTCTTGGGATTAAAACCAATTTAGTGGAGTCATTGCACTCACTTGAAGAGTTAAATCTTGACCTCTTAGCAAAGTCCAAATGTTGCATCTTTTACGTGACTTTTTCTTTTCATTCCCCTTATATTCTTTTGTATTTTTCAATTCCAAAGTCATCTGCCCATTTTATTAGTTTTGTTTGTGAGTGAAATTAATTAAAGAATTTCACGTCACAACATTACATTTATATTATAAGAAATATGAAATACCCAACTAATTAAGTTTGATTCTTTAGTACCCAAGACAAAGTGTGTTTTTTTATTTAATTTACATTAGAGGGAGAGTTGGGGATATCTTCAAGTTTTTTTGATTACAATAATTATAAGGGTAGACATCTGAACTTTATTGCTTATGAAATAATTATCAATTAATTATTTATTTATTAAGAAAATTAAATAAATCAATTCCTAATCATTGAGTAAATTATTAATAATTGAGTCAGATCCAGTCAAATAAGCCCAAGTGAAGTGGGTCTGACTCAAGTTAACAAACTCAACAAATTAAATCCAGTTCAGCAGGTTTATTTAAATTAATTAAGCTTGTATCTCATCCAGCAGACTTAATTAAAAGAGAAAGTCCAACATACATTAAATAAAGGTCTTCAGTCCTCATTCCAATCACACTAAAACATCTAAAGATACAGACGCTTCTAAAGAGGTCAAGAATACGAGTAGTGCTCCCTTGATATCTGTTGGATTGTATACTAAAAGTCTAGCTTTTTGTATAAACAATGTTGTAGCAATATTTGAAATGAGAATCATTGATCAAAGGATTGCATCTTATATTTATTTATATGGTAATCCAATAGACCACTTACTTTATATCGTAGATAATATGTTGTGCGATAACACACGGAAGATCATATTATCGGTTTCCTTATAAAGTATAAACAGATGCTAACAATCGAGATAGGCGGGGCTCTTTATCGGGATAGTTGTAGTGTGATTTGGTATTTGTTTAATTGTCTTGACTATAGAATCACATTAGTGCACTGTAGTGTATTGAGCAAGACCGCTTGAGATCGTTCGACTTATACTGATTATAGAGGAGAACTTGATCTCAGTTATTATGAATGTTTGTGCTCTTAATTTTTATACAATAACCTTGACATGTAAACCAGTACGCATTTCTTTGATTCGTCAATGCGTGAGATTTACATGTAATTAAATCAACAAACTCGGTGAGTTGGGAACTAGTTATGTCTCTATGGTGTGTTGTTGATTGTAGAAGGAATCCGTGTCCCTATTAAATAGGTTGATGATGTCCCCTTAAGGAGTTTATAAGGATTATCATGTAAGCCCTGCAGGTGGATTTATTCCGGCATGATAATGAGGTTGAGTGGTTGTTAGGCGTTTTTTATGCACTTCAATTTAATCCTCAAGTGTAAGGATGTCAATTGTAGTGGCAAGCGACCAAACTTAATTATTGAACCCACGGGACAACGTAATATTCTAAGAAAAAGAGGAAGCACCCGTTGAATGGTAATTATCTTTTTTCTTTCTTGTTACATATCAGAGTTGTTCTAACATTACTATTTGATCGATTTCTTCTTATTTTAATACAGAATCTTAAAATTTAGGCACACGCGAAAGTCTGTGCACTAGGAAGATGCCGCCTCATTTATTCACTTATTTTTTTCCTTCAAATGCTTGTACACTATTTATTGGTTCGTTGTAGATACAGTTTGCATATGATTAATATGCCTCTTTTATTTACATACTATGTTGAGTGAATAAAACTTCCATTGAACACATCTATTGCTTATGACTAATTTTCTACCTCATAAGTTGTATTGATGACATTATGCATTTTAGAAGTGGAAGTTTGTCTTCAATTTATGTTTTAGGAATGAGAGTTTGTTTATTAAATCTGTGGATAGAGAAATTAATATTGCAAATAAGAATTCTTATAGACTCTTCAGTTAATGTTCCAAAGAGTGGTGTTTGTATTCAAAAATATAGAAATCAATACAATAATTTGGTAATAAAAAATATAGAATTGGAATGATGGATTGAGTTTGTAGTTTTTTTAAATGAGAATTGAGTTATCTAAGTATGTTAGAAAGAATTTTATATTACTACAACTTTAGAAATTGAAGGTTGGCGTGATCATTTTTTCTCCTACTTGTACACTATTTATTGGTTCATTGTAGATAAAGTTTGCATATGATTAATATGCCTCTTTTATTTACATACTATGTTGAGTGAATAGAACTTCTGTAGAACACATCTATTGCTTATGATTCGTTTTCTACCTCACAAGTTGTATTGATGACATTATGCATTTTAGAAATGGAAGTTTGTCACAATTTATGTTTTAGGAATGAGAGTTGGATTATTGAATTTGTGGATAAAGAAATTGATATTGCAAATAAAAATTTTTATCGACTCTTCGGTTGATATTCCAAATAGTAGTGTTTGTATTCAAAAATATAAAAATTAATGCAATAATGTTGGTAACTAAAAATATAGAATTGGAACGATGGATTGAGTTTGTAGTTTTTTTTTCATGAGAATTGAGTTATCTAATATGTTGAGAAAGAATTTATATTACAACTTTAAATTGAAGGTTGGTGTGATTTATAGACTTAATAATATTTGAGTTGGGTGAATACCTTCATTTTTTCAAATGGTATTCAAATAATTGGATGAAGAGTCTAGATTATTTAGAGTTGTACTAAAAATTAGTATTCACGGTAATACTAATAAATGATGAGTAAAATATTTTCAAAGATAAGGAAATCAGTATTCAAACTCTGATATAATTAATTGAATACACATGTTTCACATTGGATTCAAGTTTAGAATTGAACTTAAATTGAATTAGTATTCACGACTTTGTACCTCCAATTAAAAAATAAAAAAAGTATATACATATATATTATTTTTATTTTTTTTTAACTAAAAATGTATTCCAAGTTCATCTATATTTATATTCCATTTAATTTATTGCCCAAATTCATGGCACATATATATTACTTTTTTTTTAACTAAAAATGTATCCCTAGTTCATCTATATTTAAATTCCATTTAATTTATGGCCCAAATTCATGGCACATAATTCAAATTATAATTTAAATTATTATATTGAAATAGAAGTAATCTTAACAGTTGAATTTTCTGTGTTTATTTCTATTTTTTAAAATTAAAACTTACTACCATTCAACCCTTAAAAGACAAAATCACCCCGTTTTTTTTTTCTTTTCGGATGCATAATTCCTTGGTTGCAAACTTTTAATATTAATAATAATTATTCTTAATAATTAATTTTATTTTAAAATAATTCTGAATATGCTTTTATATTATTTTAAAATTTACTTTTTTAATGATTTTCTTGCTTTTTTTCATCGGACTGTAAATAACATAAATCTATAAAATATTCAAATAATTCATTAATTATTAAATACCATTTGTCTCGTAATTATTTTTACTGGTATTGTAAATATATAATTTTAAAAAGTTATTTTTAATAGTAAGTTTTATTAATTTTTTAGGAGTATTATGATATTTTTAAGTAATAAATAAAGTACAAATTATAAGAGTAATAACTTTTAAATTAAAATAAATTTTGAGATTATTAAATGTGATATTTTTTAGTGAAAATAAGTGTAAAAAGGGGTGTAATAAATAAAATTAAATTAACCTTATTATAAAATAATTATTTTTATTAATTTTATATGGAATAATTTATTAAACAACCGATTTTATATAAAATTATGTATAACCTACGAAGTTAGTATATATACATATATTTATTTAAAAAAATCAACATTTCTACTTTTAAGTTATACGAGGGTTATTAGGGTCTTTTATTATGAGAAGTGGGTATTTTTGTTATTTATATATGGAGTGGGCATTTTTTATAAGGGTCAATTGACACAGTATCCATATAATTTTAAAATTTTCCTTTATGGGCAAAATTTATAAGAAAGTGTAAAAATGTCTAAAAATGACAAAAATGTCCTTGAGTCGATTGTGACACGATATGAATATGTTAAAAAAGTCAAAATCGATTTTAACTTTTTTAACATATTCATACCGTGCCCACAAAATTTTTACTATACCCCTCTCTTTTTATATTTTCTTTCTTATCTTAATTTTAACACAATATCTTTTTATACATTGACTAAAATATCCTTTACACGATTTTTTGTGTACCAATTACAAAAAAATTGTGTACCAGTTAAAAAAACAAACAAAAACAAAATTTTCTTGTACAATTTATAAATTTTCGTGAACAAATAGCAAAAATAATCGTGTACAACTTACACCCAAAATTAGAAAAAAAATCGTGTACCAATTTAGAAAAATAATCGTGTACCAATTTTTTTAAAGAAAAAAATCGTGTACAACTTACACCCTAATTTTTTTAAAAAAAAATCGTGTACAACTTTTCACCCCAAAATCGTGTACAAAAATAAAAATAATCACACACCAATTTAGAAAAAAAAAATCGTGTACATTTAATAAAATAATCGTGTACCAACTTAGACCCCTTCGTGTATAAAATCGTGTCCAATTCGTGTACAAATATTTTCGAGAAAAGATTAAATTCGTCATTTTAGATAAAAAAAAAAAATTGGTGTTATATTTTGGGGTAAGGAAGAAAATCTATAAATCGGGTATTTTTTTTGAATTACTTCTTAGGAATTTTGTATTAAATTTTTATGGAAAAATAAAGATAGCAATTCAATAGGGACACGCCATCTGTCCTCATCTTCTTATTTATCAGGCAGTTATAATTATTAGTATTATAATTAAATGACAGAAAGTGGTGTCCTTTGACTAGATTCTTATGAAACTTAAAGCAAAATCTTGATGAAGCTCTCAAGAACTCACACACTTGATTGATTAATTACTTACGTTTCACTCTGAATTGATTGATAAAACGAAAATAAAATGAAAACGATCAACACAAAGATGTATAGTGGTTCGGCGTAAGCCTACATCCACTTTCCTAAAAGAAGATTCACTATGATTATGAAGGTTACAAAACTTACAAGCACACTTATTAAACTCTAACTCTTAATGCTTGAAACTTATATGTGAAGATGGTGTGATGAAGATGATGAAACCAACTGATATTTCTTCAACTTATATCGATGATTAATCAACGTTTTGATCCCCTTTCATCCAATCAACCGCATGCACACTGAATCAGTTGTAACCAACTAATCTTGCAACTGTTTGATACTTCCAGCTGATGCTTCTAGATACTTCCAACTGTAATGCCATCAGACTGATCTCCTCAACTTCAAACTTGATCCAACGGCCTTATGCATGCAATCCTCTTGTCACTTGATAACCAATGAATGATCTTCACGTGTGGCATTTGCTTATTCTCATGCAATATACACACATGCAAGTCTACACCTTCACAAATCTCCACCTTAGACCTTGCATCACCATACTAGCTTCATCTTCTCCACCTTGCTGCTCTTAAAGGTTGCAGCCACTTTACTTCCTTGCTTATTTCAATTGAATCAATTGCTTACATAGTTCATACTTTTGAACTGGTAAGACTTTAGTGAACATGTCAGTCGGATTTTCAGTAGTCTTGATATTCTTGACACTAACTCCTTCTTTGTCTATCATGTCCCTTATGAAATATAATCTCACATCAATGTGCTTGGTCCTTTCATGGTATCCCTGATACTTGGAGAGATGCACTGCACTCTTATTGTCACAATACACCTCAATCCCTTCTTGCTGAACAATAACTCATTCAGTATTCCAGTCAGCCAAACTCCCTCTTTGATTGCTTAGTGAGAGCAACAAATTCTGTTTCTGTAGTTGATAGAGCCACTATATATTGATGTGTTGCCTTCCAGCTTACTGCATGACCAAACAAGTTAAAAACATAACCAGTAAGTGACTTCCTAGTATCAAGATTTGCTGCATAATCAGCATCAACATATCCAAGTACTGCCTTATCCCATGAAGCCCTTTTCTGAAACTTCAAGCCTTTTGTGATGGTACCTTTCATATATCTAAGTGCCCACTTTACTGAGTCCCAATGTAGTAGACCTGGATTGCTCATAAACCTACTAATCATGCTCATCATATAAGCTAAGTTTGGCCTACAACATACCATTGCATACATCAAACTGCCAACAACACTTGCATAAGGTATGTTGTTCATCTCAATTTTCTCTTGATTTGTCTGAGGAGCTTGGAGTAGTTACAGTCTCACTCCTTGCTTTGCTAGTGTTGTTACTGATTTACTGAGATTCATATTGTATCTCTTCAACACTTTATCCAAGTATGATTCTTGGAACAACTTTAGCTCACCAGCTGACTTATTTCTCTCAATCTGCATACCAAGAATCATCTTTGCTTCTCCTAGATCCTTCATATCAAACATCTGTTTAAGTAAAGCTTTTACTTCATCTATACCAGCTTGATCCTTACAAGCTATAAGGATATCATCTACATACAAAAGTAAGTATGTATAACATCCTTTCTTGAACCTAACATAGACACAGCTGTCATGTAAGCTCCTGCTGAATCCATTTGATGTAATGTAATCATCAAACTTCAAATACCACTTCCTTGGACTCTGTTTCAGACCATACAAAGACTTCAAGAGTAAACAAGCCTTACTGTCAACATATTCTACACTTACACCATCTGGAATTTTCATGTAAATGTCTTCTTTTAAGTCTACATTCAAGAAAGTTGTAGTAACATCCATCTGATGTAACTCAAGGTCAAACTGAGTCACTAATTCCAAAAGAATTCTCATAAAACAGTGCTTAACAACATGTGAGAATATTTCATTATAATCAACACCTTCTTTCTGTGAAAAATCTCTTGCCACAAGTCTTGCCTTGTACCTAACACCTCCTTCTTTGCTTGTAATAGGTTTCTTCTTGTAAATCCATTTACAACTTACTAACTTCTTGTTCTTTGGTCTTTCAACAATCTGTCAAGTCTTGTTCTTATGCAAAGATAATAACTCTTCTTCCATAGCAACTATTCGCTTGGTATTCTCACTTCCTGATATAGATTTATAATATGTTCTTGGCTCATAATTTTCTATATCATATGCAACATACAATGCATATGATACTATATCAGCTTCCATGTATCTTACTGGAGTCTTGATCTGTCTTCTTAACCTATCTCTGATAAGCTGATAAGTGCTTAAGTCATATCTTAAACTTGATGAACCCGGTGAGCTCTCTTCACTACTCTGATCAGGAATCTTGTTGTCCTATCGTGAATCTTTTCTTGCTTGCTCCACTTGAGGCTCATCAATATCTGTAGTGATAGATACTACAGAGTTTCTTTCAACTAATGGCATATTTTTCTCATTGAATGTGACATCTCTGCTAGCAATAAACTTGCTAGCTTCATAACACCACAAACTTTTAACTTCCTTGGGGTATCCAACCATTACACATTTCACTGCTCTTGGTTCCAATTTATCCTACTTCACATGAGAGTATACTTGACAGCCTATTACTCTCAAATGACTATAACTAGGAGCCTTTCCTGACCACACTTCTTCAGGTGGTTTGAACTTCAAAGCTGCTGATAGGCATAGGTTGATCAAATAAGCTGTTGTAGTCATAAGTTCACCCCAAAACCTTTTGTAAATCCTCCACTGCTCAGCATACACCTAACTCTTTCAAGCAGAGTTTGATTCATTCTTTCTGCAACTCCATTCTGTTGAGGAGTTCCAGGTGTAGTCTTGTGCCTCTTAATTCCTCTTTTTCTGCAGAAACTACTGAACTCCTCGGAAACAAACTCAAGTCCATTGTCTGATCTTAAGCATTTCAGTTTACTCCCTGTTTGATTCTCCACTTCAGCAAGCCAATCTTTAAATGCAGTGAATGCTTGATTCTTTGATTTTGGGATTTTCACCCATATTTTCCTAGAGTAATCATCTATGAAAGATATGAAATATCTTCATCTTCCCATAGTTGGATTTCTGAATGGTCCCCATAGGTTTGTATGGACATACTTAAGTCTTTCTGATGAATAATGTTCTCCTGAACAAAATTTCAACCTCTTTGACGTGTTGAACTTATGTCTAGTAGCTTTTGTCTTGCTAGCTCTTGTAATCCCCCCCCCCTTCACTTACATGAGCTAATCTACCATGCCACAGATGAACATCTTCTTGATCTTGTGAAGTGTTCAACTGGCCAGAGACAACTGATCCTTCAAGGAAGTAAAGATCAGAGCTCTTAACACCCCTCATTACTACTGACTTTCATGATGGTGAGTACACCTTTCTTCACATAGTACTCACATCCCAGAGAGTCTAACATTCCTAATGATATCAGGTTTCTTCTTAATCCTGGTACATATCTCATATTTGTGAGCAGCTTTATGATACCATCAAACATTTTAAATTTGACAGAGCCAATACCCCCAATCTTGATGGCTTGATCATTGCCTAACAAGACTGATCCCTCATGATATGGTTTTAATTCAGTAAACCAATCCTTAACTGATGTCATATGGAAGGTGCAACCTGAATCTAACACCCACTGATCTGACACTTGACCAGAAACGACAACCAAAACTTCAATGTAATCTTGATCCTTATTACATTTATTTTCAGTTACCTGATTTGCATGAATCCTTTGGACCACCCTTTTCTGTAATCTTTCTTGCCACCATAGCTTTCCACTTATGACATTGCTTCTTGAAATGACCAGGTTTGTTCAGTGGAAGCAGTTATTGTTATCTTCATCTGCTGATGAACTCTGATTTCCCTTTTCTTGTTTCTTCTTATCGGGGCCACCATTCTTATCATTCTTATTCCACGTGTTCTGTTTGTTGGCCACAAGACCTTCCCCTGCAACTGTATTATCTGATGTCTTATGGAACATCTTTGCTTTGATTGCAAGGATCACTTGCTCTAGGGAAATTGATTCAACATTCACATACAATAGTGTATCTCTCAATTCTTCAAAAGATTTAGGAAGAGCTGACATTAGTATGACAATCTTATCTTCACTTGATAGTGCTACATCAATATTTTCTAAATCATCTATGATCTTATTGAAATCATCTAGTTGATTTAAAATAGACTTATCTTCTGATACTTTGAAGGAGTAGAGCTTCTGCTTTGTATACAACCTGTTTGCCAAAGTCTTCACCATGTAAAGATCAACAAGTTTCTTCCACATATCTCTTGCAGTTACTTCCTTTGAAACTTCTCTTAAAGCTTTGTCACCTAAGCATAGTATGATTGCACTTCTGGCCTTTGATTGTTAATTTTGATCTGCAGCTTGTGCAACTGCATCAACAGATGCTGCTTGATTTTCTGGAAGCGGTTTGACAGCATCTGCCAACCCTTGTTGGATCAACACGGCTTCCATCTTCATCCTCCACAAACTGAAATCAACCTTTTCTGTAAACTTCTCCACATCAAACTTAGTTGTCACCATGATCCTTCCCTCTGATCTAATAACTTGTGGCTACTGCTTCTTCTTCTTCCCACAGACGGCGCCACTTCTTATGAAACTTAAGCAAGATCTTGATGAAGCTCTCAAGAACTCACACACTTGATTGGTTAATCACTCACGTTCACTTCGAATTGATTGATAAAATGAAAATGAAATAAAAACGATCAACACAAAGATGTATAGTGGTTCGGCGTAAGCCTACATCCACTTTCCTAAGAGAAGAATTCATTATGATGATGATGAAGGTTATAAAACTTACAAGCACACTTATCAAACCCTAACTTTTAATGCTTGAAACTGATATGTGAAGATGGTGTGATGAAGATGATGAAACCAACTGATCTTTCTTCAACTTATATGGATGATTAATCAACGTTTTGATCTCCTTTATCAACAGCATGCACACTGAATCAATTGTAACCAACTGATCTTGCAACCGTTTGATGCTTCCAGCTGATGCTTCTAGATGCTTCCAGCTGTAATGCCATCAGACTGATCTCCTCAACTCCAAACTTGATCCAACTGCTTATGCATGCAATCCTCTTGTCACTTGATCAACCAATGAATGATCTCCACGTGTGGCATTTGCTTATTCTCATGTAATATACACATATGCAAGTCTACACCTTCACATAGATGTTTGCTAAATTTTAATGCTGGACAAATCTTTCATGCAAGATTTTTAGTATGATAGTCATAGTACTTACTCTATCCCGATTTTATAAACTCGTTCAATTTTTCATGTGGATATTACCAAAATCACATTTTAACTTGTTCATATGAGTTATAAAGTTATTTGCAATTTTGAAATTAAAGTAAAAGGATATTACTCTCTCCGTCCCTTGATAAATATCCGTTTGTTTTTTGCATGTAGATTAAGGAGTGTAATATTTTAAAGTATAATGAGCTGAGAGAAATAATATTTCAATATGAAGTAGATAGTTGTATTTGTGTTGAGTGTGGGTCACATATGTAGTGGGTTGAGTATAATAATATTATTGTGTGTTGTCATATCAACCAAAAAAAGAAATTGACACTTTATATTGAAACGGACCAAAATGGTTAAGAGAGCAGAAGGAGTATTTAAATGTATTCTTCATTTTATGGAACTGTGAAGTTGTGATAGAGACTGAACTAAACGGAAAGAGTAAAGTTTAAAATTAATAGAAGAACTCTTATTTTTCTATCACTATTTTTTTTATTGCACAAGTATCGAATTCATATATCGACTAATTTATAGAAGATAAAAACACAAGATTCACCAGCAAGGATCCGTATAAATTGATCCACTATTATTAATTACATTTATGTGTTTTGAATTTAATATCTTAAAAATTTTCACCTTAAAACATTTAATTGCTTACCACTCAATTATTTTTTAGTTTCAAGCAAGATTTCTATAATATATTTTTTCATCTCGAATCTTATCTCAATTCAAGTCATACTTCGAGTAAGTTGAAAATTTTTATCTTGTGCGCACTGAGTGATAAGAATATTCAAGGATATCACGGATTCTAATTTAATTAATAGAGTGCCTAATAGATGATTAAGAAAATATGATTCATTAAGTACATTTTATATACCCATATTAGTAGTAGATATAAAAAAAAGTTATATTGCTAATCAATATAAATTGAATACGTGAATTACCACTATTATCCCATTTTTAAGTATGTTTAAAAATTAATCTAAAAAATATTATATTTAATTTAATAAAAGAAAAATAATGAATCTCACTAATTTCTCCAAAAATAAGGAAGACTGGTTTCAAAATTAATCTTTCTATAATACAATAAAAATTGTGGAGAATGGATTCAAAATTCAAAATTTATTTTGATTTGTGTTCAATAATTATTTAAAATAATAAGATATATTATTTTAATATTAAAAAGAAAATTAATTTCATTATTTATTCGCATTAAAAATCAGTGAAGATTGTTCAAAATTTATTTTGACCTCATGTGTTCAATAATAATTTAAAATGATTTGATATTAATATTAAAAGAAAAATCAATTTCATCATATACATCGGAACTGAATATTAACATATTCATCATTTCTAAATACATGGATGTTCATCATTTCTCTAAATACATCGTTACTAGATATTAACATGGATCAAATTTGTTTTCATAATTTTTTAATACATCGTTACTGAATATTAACATAGATCAGATTATTTTAGTTTTCATCATTTCTGAATACATCGTTAATAAATATTAAATATTCTGAATAAATCATTACTATTTTTTTAATCGGTATCATTGAGATTAGATATTTTGGTATTCATCATTTTTGAATACATTATTACTGAATATTTACTAATTTTAAATACAGAATTATTTTAATAAATGAATATAATATATATATATATATATATATATATATATATATATATATATATATATATATATATATATATACTCAATATATTATTATAAATATTTTGTGAAACATTAAAAAAATAAATAATTTGATATATTGAATACATTTGGAATATTTGCGAGTATTGAAAAAATATTTTTGAATACATTGATTCCGATATTAAATATTTTGAATACTTAATAATTTTGAAGATTGTATATTAGGTGCACCTGGGTGCAAGGGTGCACCCATATGTGTATACCTTTTATTCTATTTTGTATACATGTTATTCTCTTTTGTATAAGTGTTTTGTAATAATTGTATACTTTTTTCCCACTAATTTTTTCATTAAAAAAACTAACATTCATATATTTATAACTTTTATTATACATGTATTCTAATAATTGTATTTTTTATACTCAATTTTTCATTAAAATTAACAATTAAATTGTATACATTTTTACTCATAATTGTAGGCAAAAGCTCCTGTGCACCCGGGGACACGGAAGTTTCGTGTCCCCATGTGAACACAACTCTCCCCTCCAAAGGCGCACAGAATGTACTCCGTGCACCCGGGCGCATAGGAGTCTCGCTCATAATTGTATATGTTTTTGTTTATATTTATATGTGGGTGGACACGAAGCTTCGTGTGCACCCGGGTGCACACTATATTTAACGAATTTTGAATATAAAAACATTTGATGAATGAATTTAAAATATATTAAATATATCTCGTAGAATTGTGAATAATTTTGAATAATAATCAAATCCTAAATGAAATCCAAATTTATGAGCAACCTTTAATCAATGAAATATCTAATGAAGTAACCTACAAATAGCGGGAATTTGGCTCTAAACCAAAAAAAAAAACAAAAAAATAAATAAATAAAAGAACAAGAGAATGCAGAATGCGATAACACATTTTAGCGCTCATCAATTACAAATTCATTACTCACAATATACTCAAATACCTCCAAGCCCTCGTTAAACTTTTGCAATCTGCGTATTTACTCTGGAAAGAGAATTATAACATGTAAAATCAATTTATTCTGGATACTAATTAAAAGAGAACTAAAATATAATAAATAAATTTATTTATCATATAAACATAAATCTAGATAATGTATAAAAGGGTAGTTAGGACTTATCATTAAATATTTTATAGTGGATAATAATAAAATATGTACTGTGTATCTATTAATAATAAATATATTATAATAGGTAGTAATGAATAATATATATATATATATATATATATATATATATATATATATATATATATATATATATATATATATATCATTCGACGTTACATATAAGTATTGATCAGTGCATATAAATAATGATGTTAAAAGAAAAAATAAAAGTATTCCAACATTTGTAATGCAAAATTGTCCTTTAATTCATTTATATTGATTACTGCATATAATTAATGATGTTAAAAGAAAAAATAAAACTATCCCAACATGTGATAATGCAAAATTATCCTATAATTCATTGATAAAAACTGGATGAATATTATTATAGGGTATAATCACGCATACCGAGAAAATATTTGGTTCATTAAGTTAATAGATGAATTAATAAAGCTTGTAAATGAGACATGTAATAGATGAATATTAAAATTCTCTTGATTCCATATTAGTTTCAGAGATATAGTAACATACTTCCCTTAAAGTTGTATTTCACCGGATCCCTTGTTTTTATTAATGGACTTAGATGAAAACTAACCAGCATAAATCTAATTAGTACATAAATTCTTTAATTTTTAGAAAATTTTTAATGTTTAATGAATATTATTTATTCAAAGTTAACTAAACTAAAATTTTTTTTGCTATGTGTTATCTTCATGATAATTATTCACAAAATTTTAAATGCATTTAATTAATGGAATGATGAGTTTTAAGTATGGATTAAATTGGGTCAGCCGTAGCGGTAGTGTACTACTGGTCATCTAGTTTGTAAAAATTCTTTTTGTCAACACCCCAAATCCAATTTAGGAAGAAAAAAAAGTAAGACGAAAATATCTCTAGTAATTATTTCAAATTGTTGGAAAATTAGGTGAATGAAAATGTAAACTTAAAATAGTATTTAATAGATTAAAATGTGTCTATGAAAAAATATGATCAAAGGGTGTAATTTTTGAATAAATTGTCTTTTTTCATGAAAAGTATTAGAATTTGAATTTAAAATCAAATCCAATTATCGCATCAATTCATATAAAAGGCCTTGAAATCTATAAATAGACCATTTATTTCCATAATTCAGTACTTGAATTGAACTTGAATAACTCTGTAGTACTTGATCAATTCCGAAAACATTTTTAGAGTCTTGGTCTCTAATACTCCCTCCGTCCCAATTTAAGAGTCTCATTTGCTTTTGGGCACGTGGATTAAGGATTATTATTATTTAATGTCTAGTGGGTAATTGTATTAGTGGGTGTGGGGGCCGATATTTTAATTGTATTAGTGGGTGTGGATGGGTCTTATGTGTCCAAAAAAGGAAATGAGACTCTTTGGGTGGGACAACCAAAATGATAAAATAGTCCTCTTAGCCTGGGACGGAGGGAGTATTTTTCTATGTAGTCCCACTCCTAAGGTAATTTCATAATATCGGTTGATTCGCCGTATCTTATAATTTGTAGTGTAAGGTAATTTTATAATATCGGTTGGTTCGTCGTATCTTGTGATTTGTAGTGCTACGAATATCCCAAGATGTGAGTCGTGTTGTATCTTGGAGATGATTGA
Organism: Pogostemon cablin; assembly: GCA_023678885.1. Classification (NCBI taxonomy): domain Eukaryota; kingdom Viridiplantae; phylum Streptophyta; class Magnoliopsida; order Lamiales; family Lamiaceae; genus Pogostemon; species Pogostemon cablin. Next base: position 19,979,059 of record CM042968.1, read on the forward strand.
CATCGAACCGTAAGCATTAGAGAAGGGCAATTTCGTTTAGAGTGGGACAATTTCGTCTTAAGAAGAAATAGTGTAATTCTTAACTCGACTCAAATTTCATTTTTAATTTTCTGTTATAAACATACCCAACAATCTTAAGGCGAAAGTTCTGTTCAAGGCTCCAGTACAATATTAAAGATGACATTAGTGGAAATTAAGTTTGTACAAATAAGAAGTTACGCCATTATATTTTTATATATGATCGTTAATCTACATATAGTGTAGATGATTTACATTTTAAACAGTGTATTTGTGATGTGATAAAGATGTGTTATTTGTGAAAATGATTATTCCGTTGAAAGATTGCATGCGAATTATCAATCACAAAATAAATTTTATTTGTGGAAAATTGGAAAACATGTGTCGGTCCAAGGAAACGAGAAGTAGGTTCTTAAGGATAATCATGTTTTATTTGATTAAATATTTATTATGACATGATGTGTTGATTCAATTAAGAAATTTGCATGCTGTGGACTTTTATATTGAATTTTCAATTTTATTTGGAAATACCGCATAGAGGGATAACTTACAAATAAAAAATACAGCTTTTTAACTATTTGAGGCAGTGTTTACATAATCGGACCGGATCTGCTGGTTCAACCTGTTGAACCGGGAACCGGAGTCTAATCCGGTCCAGAATGAACTATAAAACCACTTTTGCGATTGAACCGGAAAAAATCGGTTTGGACCGATTAAAACATGTAAGATCGGCAGAACCGGAAAACTGCCTGTCTGTTTCCAATTTTACATTATATATTCAAATTACAAACTTCTCTATCACTGAAAAACATAAATCGTATAAATCCAATTCAATCTGGTTACAAAGAGAGATAAATAGAAAATAAAAATAAGTAATAACTATACAGACTTGCATTAATCTTTTGCAATTTGTCTTCAAACATCGATTGGAATAAATCGAAGAACACATTGAAAAGCCCTCTTCTCGAAACACCAAGATATCGCCTCCCCGAACCGACTCTGCTGAAATTTTCTCTATTAATGTTCATGCTAACTTGATGTTGTGTGTGGGGGGGGGGGGGGGGGGGGGGGGACGACGCTGAAGAGTGTGGAAGCAGTAACCCTACCTACTTTTAATTTGATATTGATTTTACTTAATGAATGCTATAATATTGGGCTTTATCATTTGCATTTTGCAAAATGCTAACTTTGCAGAAGTGGGCCTGGCTTTTTTTTAAGTTTCAAATCTCTTTTTAATTTTTTTAAATAAAAAATTTTATTTATTATATATTTCTTATAAATATAATTAAAATAGAGAAATTTGATTTTTCCGATTGAACCAGTGGTCAACCAGTTGAACCGCGAACTGGTGGAGACACCGGTTTCATGTTCGGTTCGGTTATAACCACACTGGTTTGGTGTTAATCCATCTAAATAATTAATCCATTGTGACCGTTATTGATTGGCCACAATTTTTGGCTAAGAAAAAAAACTGTTTTTAGCAGGGAAGAGTTAATCTTTTGACAAATATTTGTGACCTTTGGTGTTACCAACGTTAATTATAATTTGCGTTATTTAATAAGTGTTTGGAGAGAGAAGTAGTTTGGTGCGAGAAAAGTTTTGATCTTTTTTTTTTTTTTAATTTTGAAGTTCGATGAAAGCCCTACTTCTCAAAACTATATGTCTATTTTTGTTGATAACGGATATTGTTGAAAGATGATTGGCATTGTAGCGACAACTAATGCTTGTTTTCTTATATATGATGATAGAAAAGAAGAGAACATCATATTTGCTTCTCATGCTTAAGGGTTACGAGTTGTTGGCATCTCTTAATTGTTCATGGACTCTATTTAAGTGACCATCAAGAGATGATGGGGGAAAATCTTCTTTGAGAAGAACCATGTTTCTTTTGTGAAAGGTAATGTCTTAGATGAAAGATTATATTTATAGATGAAGAGTCGTGTCTCTTCGTGAAGAGTTATATCTCTTTTTGTGAAGAGTCGCTTCTCTTAGTAAAGAATGATGTATCTTCGTGGAAAATCGTATCCCTTGATAAAGGGATGTCTCTTTATGAAAAGTTATATTCTTGACAAGAGTAATTGCAAAATTATAGTTAAAGACTATGTTTTAATTTGGGTGTGTTGACCTAAATTATAAAATATTGGACTTCAACAAATTAAAAAATTATTTCATTCGATTGATTGATTAATTACTTTAAGAAAAGGCCAATCGACCCCTAATGTGGGGGATCCTCGTAGACACTCAGATGCGAGGGAGAATCTACGTAAACTTTCAAATGTAGGGAGAAAGCCCCTAGACATTTAAATGTGGGGTGTTATTAGTTGGGGGAATGGCCTATGTTGGCCTAAGGCAACTGATATCAAGAAAATTAAATGGATCTGTAATAAGATTTATTGGAGATCAAATGTTGTATGTCTAAGAGGAATGAAATAAAAAATCACACATAAAAAATATTTATAATGGTAATTCAACCATGATGAGTAGAGATCTCATAAACTTGGTTCAATGAGACAATTAAATTATATTTGTTTAGCTGTGCACTTGAAATATATTGATTCATTCATTCCTAAAACAAACCAAGTGCAAATGAACATGTTGACGTGTGGTAAGGATAAGCATAAAAGCTTTTAATGACTCTTATACCTAATAAAGGTGGGGCATAACATGACTCTTGATAAGAGATCACATATGTAAGTACGAGGACGGGCCGCCTCAATAAAGTGCTTATGAATCCAAGATATGGTCCACGGCCGAAATGGACACAACCATGAGAACCAAAAGTATTAGGAAGGGTGTTATATTAGTACTGTTGTTTTGGCACACACAAAAGTAGAGTAGTTCAAGGTATAGCGTTCACTAAACTGCGAGTATGTCCGATAATATTCAACTAGTGAAGGTTCAAAACCGGAAGCTACCTATCCCGATGTAATATCTTTTCATTTGATCACTTTATTATCAGTTTCCCATGTCGTAGTCTTTTCAGTTGACTTTATTCATTCATGTGGGGATTGTTGGAAAATTTAGATGAATGGAAAAGTAACCTTAAAATTTTGTCTAATAAATTAAAGTGTGTCTATGAAGAAGTGTGATCAAATGAAGAAATGTGATCAAATGGTGTAATTTTTAATAAATTATGTCTTTTCATGAAAAGGCATTAGAATTTGAATTCAAAATCAAATTCAATAGTTGCATCAATTCACGTAAAGATGTCTTAAATTCTATAAATGTGCCCTTCATTTTCATAATTCATCACTTGAATTGAACTTGAATAATTCTGTAGTACTTGATCAATTCCGAAAACATTTTTTGAGTCTTGGTCTCTAATATTTTTCTATATCATCCTATTTCTAAGGTGAGTTCATAATATTGATTGGTTTGTCGTATCTTATGATTTGTAGTGCTACTAATATCACAAGATGTGAGTAGTTGTGTCTTGGAGATGATTTTCATCAAATCGTAAGCATTAGAGCGGGGCAATTTCGTCTTAATGAGAAAGAGTGTAACTCTTGACTCGACTCAAATTTCATTCTTATTTTTCTATCATATTTTTCTAGTCAACATATTACTCACTTCATCCCAATTTAAGAGTCTCATTTGCTTTTGGGCACGTGGATTAAGGAGTATTATTATTTAATGTGTAGTGGGTAGTTGTATTAGTGGGTGTGGGAGCCCATGTTTTAATTGTATTAGTGGGTGTAGGTGGGTCTCATGTGTCAAAAAAAGAAAATGAAACTATTTAAGTGGGACGATCAAAATGAAAAAATATGTCTCTTAGCCTGAGACGGAGGGAGTATACTGAAACCAAATATACCCAATAATTTTATCAATTTAACTTAAAAAAAAAAAAAAACAAGTAGGTGTTAATATGTCGTGTGAATCAATTTTGGTATGGTTACAAATTACTACATAACATTCCACTAGAAAATATAAACAAAATCAAATCAGTCTTCGAGTGGTTTTGGTTCTAATTTAAAATCGCTTGTTACCAATTTTCTTAATATATATATATATATATATATATATATATATATATATATATATATATGCTTGCATGTCGTCTACAGATCACTTCATTATGACGTGTAATTTTCTTATTTTTTTAAAAATTTTAAATTATTTTCTTATATTTTTCTTATTTACTCATCATTAACTTCTTTATTTAATATTTTCTTTTTAAAATAATATATTTTCTTAATTTATTTATTAATCTTAAATAGGTAATAAATTAAAAAATTATTTATAGAAATTAAGAACAAAATATTGATTATAATAATAAATAAAAATAAACATATACATAATTTAAGAAAAATTCAAAATAAAAATATATACCAAAATATAAATTAAAAATATATTTATCTTTTTTTACACGTGCATCTCATTAATTTATCATAATTTTTTTTTATTTTGATTGATGACAAATTAAAATTTGAATATCTTTATGCATTTATTTTTGTGTCATTATTTAATTACTAAATATTTTATTGTAAATGAATTAATAAGAATAAATTTAAATTGTATATAAAGAAAAAAGAATATTTTATATAATATTCGTCCACACCCCACTTATAAATAAGTTTTTTTGGTTATTTATTTCAAACATACATTCGATTTTTCAAGAGAAATAAAAGTTTTCTTCAAGTTCCTCTAGATAATTGATTTATAAAAAGTATAAAATCTTATTTTGATGGAACGAGATTCAATTTACTTCTAAATAATTGAATCTCATTCACCTCTAAAGAATCATCGATTCAAGTATTCTTGAATAATTCAAGTATTTTTTAATCGATTTACTTCTTCAAGTATATAATCTCAAGTATTCTTTCTTCGAGAGGAATAAGAGGATCGATTCAAGTATTCTTGAATCATTCAAATATTTTTGTAATCGATTTACCTCTTCAAATATATAATCTCAAGTATTCTTTAAGAAAATGATCGATTCAAGTATTTTTTAAATTAATTATCTCTTCAAGTAGATAATCGATTCAAGTATATATTCTTTAAGATGAATAAGAGGTTAAAAAAATTATTCATGTAGATCATTCAAGTATTTTTGGAATCGATTTACCTCTTCAAGTAGATAATCTATTAAAGTTTTTAAGATGTATTATTTAAGATGAATAAGAGGTTCAAAAATTGATTCATGTAGATCATTGAATTATTTTTGGAATCAATTTATATCAATTGAAAGATTTCTTCAAGTTATGTAACTTTAATCATTATTTTATATTATATTTTTTTAAAATGAATAAGAGGTTAAAAAACTGATTCATGTAGATCATTCAAGTATTTTGGAATCGATTTACATGAAATTCAAAACTGAAATATTTTTAGGTTCGATCTCAATTAAATTAAAAATTCTTTGTTAAATGGGCAATTAGCCTATCAGTACATGATCACTCTTGCACATCTCAAATTACAAATATTGTTATAATTTTTAACAAAATGTGTATTTTTAAACTATAATTTCCGTTGTCAAAATATTTTTTAAGCACATGTTAATTCAAATCAATTTAAATAAAATTTTAAATTTCATATAGTACAATTATTATGTGTACTCTCCGTGTTTTTATAATTCTTTTATTTTTATTGTTATTATTTTTTTTTATTTTAATGAAATACCATCTAAACTAGAACTTGTGATATGGGAGCTGAATCTTTACTTTTGTGTTTTTAATAAATTAAAAATTGATTAATTAATACAATAAATAAATAAACAAGTGTGTAAATAATGGAACAATTGGTTTGACCATTTGGGTTGTTTGTCCTTAGAAGAGTAATATTTTTCAACCTTTGATGCTTAGATTTTCTTCATTTTGATATTTTGTTTGTTTTATAATTAATGGAACGTGCTCATCCTTACTAACCCATTCCAAAGTTTTCACTCCTCATCAATTCTAACCATCCTCTTGAAAGCGTTAAGATGATTATTTTATTCTTTTAGAAGGAAAAAGAAATTTTATGAAATAGAGAAATTTTATATATATATATATATATATATAATTACTTGTAGAAACAAAAAAAAATACATCCTTTACACCTCAATAAAAAAATAATACTCCTATATTCTTGTATATTAATTTATCAAGTATCTTTAATATATGAAAAATCACTCTATAAAGAGATAAATTATAACCATTAACTTTTAATTTGTTGTGCTTTTTTTATATTTTTGTTGAATAGAATTTGAGGAGTAATATTTTACCTAGAAAAATAATAATTTATTTATCTAAAGAGTATAATTTTTATAAACGAAAAAATTGTATAGTGAACCAAATTTATATGAGACTCCCTTTTTTTATTAATAAGTATATACTATAAATTTAATGTGTACTTCACTTGGTCTATATTGTAAGTAAAGGCTGTGCGAGTCCCTTTTCTAGCTTATCATTTGGTGCTATTAAAAACAAACGAAGACTTTCTCAATATTGTGCAACCCAGCCTACGTGCAAGCAAACATGAATGAGAACCTAAAAGAAACAACTAAGATTAAGAAGCATAAAAAGGCTCAAGACCAATCCTGAACATATAATAACAATGTGAACTGGCCATACTTTATTCACACTGTACAATTCTAATTTCACCGAGAGTTACTAATATTGGATTACTATATGAACTTGCGTCTTTAGAAACATAGCTTCATGAAAGCTCCAAGAAGTACAAATGCCATAATAGCTCACACAAATTGATAACTACAATATATGCTAGAAAGTATTCTTCTAAATTCTGCCAAATCATACAATTAGCTTCATGAAATTTTGACAAACAGCAAATGAAGTAACTATGTCAGAGTTGAACAAGGATAAAGGTCATTGGTCTGAAATACTTACAACTTAACATGTTCCAATCATCAAATAAAGGATTCAATGCACCAATTATGACTCAAAAAACAAATATCTAAAACTGACTTCAGATTCCTCCTGCTTATGACCAATTAATCTAGAATTTCATTGTCAGCCAACAGTTGGGTATGATGGCCTAACGGCAATCCCGAATGCCCCTTCCTTTGCCGGCACATTCCTTTCTATTTTCATAAACCCTTTTTCCCCCCAACACTTGCCCCAGGAATTTTTTAAAAGCCAGTAATCCTTACCATCCTCCGTGCCATACCCAACAACAGTCATTGCATGATCCAACCTTAGTCTGCATTTCCCACTAAATAATCTTCTCCGGCCACGAAATATTCCCTAGAGGGGGATTACCACAGTCAAAACATAAATGTAAATGGAGATTACATAAGGAAATGTAAATGACTCACTCTTTGATATTTCTTGAAACCCTTCTCGTTGCTATCCACGTAAACCCCGATAGGCTGATTTGCCACCGCTTTTTTAAGCGCGGCTTCATTACCTGGTTTTACAAACTCATATCCATCTATGGATACAACAGTTCTCTGCAATAAAGAAGCAAGCAGTGAAATTAGGAGTAGGGCATAGTGGAACTAGGAATAGCAGTAGGAAAGAGATTCCTTCTTCGGGAAAACTGGCACTAACATTTTCTTTATGACACTTCTTATAATTTGCATCCGTTTCTATGCCTCCATTTTTAACAATGAAGTCGAATGCAAAGAAACCACCTAACAACCCATAGCTTTTTCTGTCATAGTCAATCAATTGTTGCGCGGAGACTGCAACTAAATTTCCCGTGGTGATCTTATGTATACCTTCCACCACAGCTGCGGTGCTGAATGCCCAGCATGCTACAAAGGAAGAGTAAGTTATTATTGTCCTTAATCAATCAACATCAAATAAATATGAGACAGAGTGTGTGGGGTACTGTAGCAGTCTTGCTTCTTCACGGCAGTAACCACTCCTCTTCTTCTCCAGTCAATCGAATCTGGCAACTTATCTTCTGGCTTCGGGTCATAGCGGCTGCTAGGACCCCTAAAATTATGTCTCCAGACATCAATCCAAAGAGGAATGTTAAGCCTCCAGGCATCCTCCCAAGCAGCTGTAATTATAGAATAAGATAATCATTATTAGCTAAAAGATATTGCTGCATATATATAAGGTAAATAATTAATAATCACCGTTGTAGTAGTTGAGGAATGGACGGCGTGCTTTTTTAAAAAACATCCATTTGACTGCTTTTGCAGAAGCTGCACGAAAATAAAATTATCTTATCTTTCGTTTGAAAGGACTGAAACACCCCTCTACTAACTACAATTTCCTTAGTAATAGGGTAATAAAGTACTAAGTTACGAAATGAAACTACATGAGAAAATTCTTCATTCCCATTATCATAGGTAAATTACGAACAAGTAGAATGAAATTAATGTGTATATTAAAAATGGCTGCTCTCACCAATAAACTTATGTATCTCGTTGTCGACATAAGACTTCCCCATAGCTTTCGATGCAGGCACACAGTAAAACTTGCCGAGTTCACCGCCACCTGGCTTTGGTAGACTGGTAAAAATAGAACCTGCACAAAAATAATTAATAAAATGAAACTATGTGAGAAAATTCTTCATTCCCTTTATAGGTAAATTGCAAACAACTAAAATGTTATTAATGCGTATATTAAAAATGTATTATAAATCATATTAACATTTTTAATAAAATTTGATAATAACAACTATTTAAAAAGAATATAAAGTGATTAATATGTGAGACGATGATTTAATTTTTGAACTATAGAATAACATAGTCCTAGAAATAATGGACAAAGGGTAACATTGTAATTTCTCACGGCCTTTTCCTCAGTTGACCATTCATTTTTCTAAGAAAAAATGGACTGTAATTCTAAAAAAGCTCCATCTACAATAATCATTAGCAATTCTCTATTCTAATTTATACAGACTAAATCCTTTTTACAAAAATAAAATAAAATAAATACAGTTAATACACCTCTAATTCATTAATCCATTATAATATTTGAAGTCAAGCCCATCTACGATAATCATCAAATCATTTTTAATTCGAATTACGTCAATTTCACAAATAATGGGTGACATACTAAATTTTTCTAAGGCTATGTTGGAATTTCGGACGTAAGGGAAATGCCAAAAAAAAAGATTCGGAAAGCATTGCAGCGTATACTTCTGCTTTTTTTCAGCTTAGGGTTTGGGGGTGTTAATAATGGTAGTAAGAAAGCAAAGAAAAATCAACGGGAAAATTTCAATAATAGCCCCATGAGAATCAATCACTGCCAAAATAATGACTTTAGTCCTGTTAAAACTAATGCACTTTTTAGAATTGTTGTATTAATTAGCTAGAAATAATTAGAATTAACTAGAAATGTAAAGTATAATAAAGAAAGTGGTAGAAGGATCTAGTAAGTAATTAAGATTAGTAGATAGTGACTTGGTGTAGCAGGCTATAAATAGCCTTCATCATATTTCTGATTAAAAAACAAGAAAAAGAACTCATTAGTTGAAAAACTCCTCTCTTACCTTTCACCTTCCAAAATTAAAAACACTTTACCTTTATCTTTCTAAAACACAAACTAGAAACTCACCAAACTACTCAAACTAATTCCAATAATCCCAAAAACTATTCTCCCAAACTAATAAGTCCCATAAGAATTTTTAATTATTTTCATGTGGCTGTTAGCATATTTGGATTTCAATTTGTTTTTGGAAATTATTTATCGTTGCTTACGTCCAAATCTCCGCTGCCCATTTCTACCGCGACAACCATCCACCACTAGCAATCGCTAGATCCGCACGAAACCACAACGATCGCCTGTCGATTCACCATCATAAATCGCCGACATCGCTGGCCGCAACCGCTGCACGTCGACAGAACATCGGATTCTCGAACACCTCTCCGGTTCGCAGATCGCCTCCAGCTGCCAGTGCATTGGATCGGGACTGACAGCGCCATCTGCTTCCCGCCGACCGCCTACGTCGATCACTGAATATCCGAGCTGGCCACGCTGCTTGTTGCCAAGGAAACCAACGACCGCTGCTTGACCGCTGTCCACTGCTTAGCCCAAACGCCTAGCCGCCGTCGATATCACGAGCTCTGCGGCTGGATTCGCCCAGTTTGTCCGGCCACGTCCTTACCGCTGGTCGTCGATTTTGGTCCCAGGTCTTATACCAGCAATGAGGTTCCGCCCGGAAGTGGTGCAGCAGCTCGTCGGACTCGGAGAGACGATTCCGGTAGGCGACGCTAGGGCATGTGCGTCTTTTAACACGTATGGACCCACATGGGATCCTCCTCGAGGAATAGCATCCTGCCACGTGGATTGAGCTCTGCCCATGAGGGAATCGTGGCCCAGCCCAAAAACCAAGAAATTGGTGGGGCCCAGAGATTGAGTACGTCGGAGGCCACATTGATCCCCCAGCGACGACTGCTAAAAAACCACGCTAGGCGGCGCGTAATGGAAGATCACCTAGTTTCGCCGACCCATTGCCCCACGCGCCGCCGTATCGGAGGAGTGAAGAGGTGCTGTCCCGATGAACGAACAGACGAGAAATGCACCGCCAATCAATCCCGCCACCCCCAGCCTGAAAAACCAGTGGTTGTCCGGCTTCATGAGGCAAGGTACCACCACAAAGGTACACCTTGGATCTGGAGTTCCCCACCACACATTTTATTATTATTATTATTATATTCTTATTCTTATTATTATTATTTATTAGTATGAGACTATTTTTGTTAATCAAAAATTCTACAGCGACTATAAGTAAAATTTTCCCAGAAATCAACCCAGAATCAAAAAAAGCAAACTAAAAAATCACGGTGGAAGATTTTAGGTGAATCTCCAGATTGTGGTGTCTAAAACTCTAAATGTGAAGATGTAGAATAGGGTTTGGGGTGGGGTGTTCAACCCAAAAATCAAAAAAAGCAAACTAAAAACTCACGGTGCAACAGAGCTCCTCTTAGGCGTGAGAACAGCGACATGATCAATGGAAGATAATGGGAGAGTTGAGTTTATCTATCTGGTGTCTAAAACTCTGTAGAATAGGGTTTTGGGGTTGGGGTTGGGGTTGGGGTTGGGGGAGGGAGAGGGAGAGGGGGAGGGGGAGGGGTGTGCGCAGTGAGCGTAGAAAGGTTTCAATTATACTGTTTTTTTGTTTTGTGTGTGGGGCCTCATTTATTTTTTCTTTTTATTCAAATCATTTTTCAATTTTAATTAGTTCAGTTCTCAATCACCGATTAGTGTTCTTTCCAATTAAGATAACAACAATAAATTAGTTTAATTTGTTGTACTGATTTAAAGTAGACATGAAAAAAAATCGATTCTGAACGTACGTGCATGTCTAATTTTTAGTGAATTTTATTTTTATCTCTTCAATTATTGTATTAACTCAATCTCATGAATCAAATGTTACACTCTTAAAACTTATATCTTTGACTTTTATATATATATACACTAGTGTTACTATATGCGTTTCATAAAAAGAATATACTTTTTTTTAAAAAAAAAAACTTCAATAATAAATAAAGGAGACGCGCTTGTGAGATGGATTTTTTGTGAGACGGATCTACCCATTACTAAAGTATGCTTATTATATAGGTAAAATATACTTATATGTATTTAAAGTATATCAATAATAAATCATATTATAATACTTTAAAATCATACATCAAATTATCATTCATCTTAATTTAAAAAATGTATTTTAAAAACCATTAAACATACTTTATCTATATAATAGATATACTTTAACACGTCTCATAAAACTAATATATCACAAGAGACTTTGTCAATAAATAATATAAGTACATAATCTATTTAATATTAATTACTACATTAAAAAACTTATTATATACATTTTTTTTTTCAAATAATGTTCATCCAATCTAATCAATTTGTATTCCCTCCATCTTATTGCTTACATAATATTTTTTTTGTCTCATCTATATTTCTCTTTTTGGTATATGAAATCAACACAAACAATTAAAATATTTTTATGGAACCACCTATAACACTAATACAACTACTTACTATATATCAAAATATTTTTTTTTATTTTAATACATATTAACATATGGTTAATTATAATGTGCACTCATATACAATTTAAACAAAAACATATACAATTATGAGAAAAATGTATACAATTTAATTATTAATTTTTTTAATGAAAAATTGAGTATAAAAAAATATACAACTACTAAAAAAACATGTATACACTATTGAATAAAAAGTTATATACATATGAATGTTAGTTTTTTTAATGAAAACTTAGTGTAAAAAAATTACGCAATTATTACAAAACACATATACAAAATAAAATAAAAAATCATTCATATATGAGTGTACCCTTACACTCGAGTGCACTCAATATACACTCTTAACATATTATGTTTCTTAATCCTTATGCAGAAAACAAACATAATTATGAACGGGGCAAATAGAGTATTTTATATGAATATATGTCTATAAAAGGACAACATATAAAATTTATGTAAGATTACTAATTACATACCTACATAAAATTAAAAATGTAGTAATTGGTTGGTCATAAGAATATTTTTATTTAAAAAATAAATATTTTAATCTGAAAATAATATTAGAAAATAATTAATATGGTATATTCCGCCTAAAATTTAAAGAATGTAATTTATAGTGTGCACTCGGGTGCACCCACATGCAAATATAAACAAAAACATACTCCCTCCATCTTGTCCTGTTTCAATGTTTACGTTTACTTTTTGCACGTTGATTAAGAAGCATAATATTTTAATAGATAGTGAGTGGAAAAATATAATATTTAATGTAAAGTGGGTATGTGTATTAGTGTTGGATGATATATTAATCATTTTAGGTGGGTCCCAAATTCCAAAAAGAAAAACGTAAATATTGAAATGGGATGCGTAAAATAGAAACGTAAACATTGAAACGGGATGGAGGGAGTATACAATTAAGGGTAAAAATGTATACAATTTAATTGTTAATTTCTTTAATGAAAAATTGTATATAATATTCAATAAAAAGTTATACATATATGGATGTTAGTTTTTTTAATGAAAACTTAATGTGAAAAAATTATACTATTACAAAATACATACTCCCTCCGTCCCGGTCAAACTGCACTGTTTGACTGCATAAAGCTCTCACAAAAGTTATAGTAAATAGTGCAATATGGACGGGACGGAGGGAGTATACAAAATAGAATAATATGTATACAAAATAGAATAAAAAGACATATACATATGGATACACCCTTGCACCCGAGTGCACTCAATATACATTAAGTTCAACATCAATAATATCACGTTATAAATTGAAGAGAGCAACTTCAAAAGTTTCTTTAATACTTAGAGAATTTTTATAAAATAGAGAAAAAAATAAATTTAAAGAGTGATATTTTTAAAAGTCCTCCAACACACTCTTCATATTTAATTTTATTTTTTCTACTCTCAATATTAATTAATTACACATATTTTCTATTCATATTTTTCATTTTTATTTTGATTATTAATGCAATATAAAATTAATTTGATTAAAAAAAAGTATTGGAAACAATAAATCATTTAATACATTTAATTTTAAAGAATTTGATCTGTCTCTAAATTTTTAAATTTAAGATTGAATCTTGTCATGCGTGTAAAATAGGAAAGGATAAATATAAACGGATCAAATTGATCCGAATCAATTGAGTTTTTATGGTAAATTTTAAATAATTTAAAAAGTTCAAAGACTAAATTATCTTTTTAATATATAAGGTAGTATTAATTATAATTTAAGTAAGAATTTATCATATTAATTAAACTAATGAGATGCATTAATTGTTTTAATTTTCTTATAATATAATTTTAATTATAATATAAATATTAATCTATATCTAATTTACTATTATTAATTAAACAAAATTATATATATATAATCTCTATAAATATTTATATTTATAAATGTTAAATAATTAATTTTAAAAAAATTCAGTATATTATTAAATGAAATTTTAGTTAATAAATAATACTCCTAATAATTAATAAAAATTGAGAAATCAAAAGAAATTTATAATTAACTTAGTAAGAAAAAAAAGTTGAATGACAATTAAAAAAATTATTAAAATTAATATTTTTGTTAATAAAAAAATAAAAAAATTATAAAAAAAAATATTATATACATTAATCAAACTAAATAAATATATATATATATATATATATATATATATATATATATATATATATATATATATATATATATATATATATATATATATATTAATATTTAAAATACAAGTGGGTTTATAATTATTAGTAAATAATTATATTTATTATTTTAATAATTAAATTCTTCATTTCTATATTTATATACTAATAAGTATGTACGTTAATCAAACTAAATAAAAATAAATATATATCTTTATCTACATTAAATTTGAATTAATAACTAAAATATACTAATAGACAATAATTATGGGCATTCAACATGAAATAAAAAAATATTATAAAAAAATACTCTTATTGTTCATATTTATAAAATGTGTAATATAACATAAAAATAAAAAACTCTCACACCTAAAAAATAATAAAATAAAAACTTAACATGCTAAAAATTTAGAATTCTGCATAAAAACAACAAAATTATCATATGTAACATGATAAATAAAGATTAAAAAATAGCTCACGACAATAATAAAAGAAAAAAAAGTTCTTATAAAAAATAAATTAAATAAATAAATTGCATACAGTAAATTCTTTAAAATCGAAAGAAACCTGAAAAAAATTCTGCTGGGAGTGAAATAGATGTAGGAGAAAAATATTTGTGACCTTATTTATACGCGGTGAAAATTAAATACTTTTTTATTAATATTTTATATTAGATTTAAAATAATTATGTATTTATCTACATTAAATATTAATTAAGAATTAAATTTAATTATTTGATAATATCTATAAATCCTAAAATAAAAATATATGTGTTTATCTTTATTAAATTATAATTAATATTTAAAATAATTGAGAAAAATTGTGGACATGACACCTCATCAAAATTAACCTCTCATTTAGTATATTAATATTAATATTAATTATATATATATATATATTATTTTATGTATACTAATTGTGAATATGGTATTATAAATAACTTTTATGAATATGATGTGTTGCAACATGGTTCGCTTGAGTAATTTTTAAAGAAATGATCCTAAGAACGAGCTCGAGTTTGCTCGAATAATTTTTGAGCCGAGTCGAGCTAAAATGAGTCGAGTTTACTAAAAATGAAAATTGAGACATTTGAGTGTGACGCCTAATATAGTAAAATATAGACCTTTCGGTGGGACGGAGAGAATAGTAATTATATAAATTAATAATTTCACTAAAATATTTAATTAACATAAATATTATGTTCATAATAATAATACAATATATTTAACTAATTTAATTTAAGATAAGGTATATACTAATAAATTAGTGTAGCATGAGAGAAAAATAAGATATATAGTCGTGGAAATATATTATACCATAGATTTATTTTTGGTAAAAATTAATACTAATAAGATCACTCCCTTGGAAATAGACTACATTATAACATGGTAAAGATTCCATTAATCAATATATGATTACCAATTTAATATACATAATTTAACTGATAGAATAATTTAATTGATAGTCATACTAATTAATAGCATAGAAATTTAATCATACATAATTTAATTGATAGAATAATTTAATTGATGGCCGTGACTAATTATCATCCATAATTTAATTAAAAAATTATTATTATAAAATGGTGCTTTATAATATATTGTAAAAGAAAGATTTAATTTATCATGGATGATGTCATTGAAGGAATCCAAAATGAGGATAGAAGAAATCTTATGAACCAACTATTTGGTTCAAGCGATGAAGATAGCATGATGGAAGAAGAGGTGGGAAATCAGAATGATATTATAAATGAAAATGCAGAAGAAGAAATTGCTGATTTAAATTTTGGAGAAGATCCAGGTGGTGCTAATTTTAATTTTGAGGAAGGTCCGACAATAGGTCAGTTGTATTCTAGTATTGATGTGTTGTTTAATTTTTACAAAGAACATGCAAGACTAAAGGGGTTCAGTATTGCGAAAAAATCGATCAGTAAAGGGAATAGTGATTATTACATGTATCAGACAATTAGTTGTGATAGAGGGAGAAAGTCTGATGCTAAAAAATCATCAAAAAGAATAAACTGTGAAGCAAAACTCAGTGCTATTTTTAAAGATAATGTTTGGATGGTTTCGAAAAGAGTAGATAATCATAATCATGAATTGGTTCCTAATATGACTAGATTAATGTCAAGTCATAGAAACCTAATTATGGAAATGAAGAGACAATTAGAAGCTAATGATATTGCAGGATTACGCCCTTGTAAAAGTATTAGGTTGCTTGAAGTGCAACATGGTGGGCCGGAGAATTTAGGTTGTTTACCAAAAGATTGTAGAAATTTTATTGATAAAAGTAGGAGTTTAAGGCTTGGAGATGGGGATGCTGAAGCTATTTACAAATTATTCTTGAGTATGCAACAAAAGGATAGAGATTTTTTTTCATTTGTTTTATACAAATGATGATGACAGATTGAAAAACGTGATATGGATTCATCCATGTAGTAAAGCTGCATACGAAGAATTCCATGACGTGGTGTGCTTTGACACCACTTATTTTGTTAACAAATATCGGATGTCTTTTGCAACGATGATAGGTATTAACCATCATGGTCAATCCATTCTATTAGGCTGTGCATTGGTTTCACATGAGGATGCAATTTCATTTAAGTGGTTATTTTCTATGTGGATTTCAGCAATGGGTGGTGTTCATCCAAATGCAATTTTAACTGATCAGTGTGAAAGTATAAGGACTGCTATTAAGGAAGTCATGCCTAATACTGTGCACAGATTTTGCTTATGGCATATTCTTTGCAACTTACCTGAAAAGTTTAAGCATGTTCGTCCTTTACACATTGCTATGAATGAATTCAAGTCCATTGTTTATAATAGTTTGACAATTCAGACTTTTGAGAGAAATTGGAGTGAATTTACTCAGAAATACAATTTGGAGAATAATTCATGGCTGATCAGCCTTTATGAAGAGAGATATAGTTGGGTGCCTATTTTTTTAAATCATATCTTTTGGGCTGGTATGAGTTCTACGCAGAGAAATGAAGGTATGCATGCCTATTTTGATGGTTACGTGCACTCAAGAAGTACATTGAAGCAATTCGTTGAGCAATATGAGATTGCAATTTGTGATAAAATGGAGAAAGAATTTCTTGCAGATTTTAAATCGATGAACAAAGTGATGAAGTGCATATCAGATTTTGACTGGGAGCGTCAATTCCAAGGTGCATTCACACATTCAATGTTTGAGTTGGTTCAAGAAGAAATCAAATGGTTGATGTACTGCAATTATATATCTGCGGTTGATGAGGTAGAAGTGCAAAATGGTGTTGAAAAATATAAAATAATGGAAAGGAGCATGACTGATAATGAATCTGTTTGATAGTCTGAACAAACAGTTGAGTTTAGAGAGGTTGGACAGTATATCAGTTGCACATGCAAGAAATTTGAATCACATGGGTTGATTTGTTGTCATATCTTCAAGATGATGTCCCTTAAAAGTATAAGGAATATCAATGATAGATACATTATAAGAAGGCGGAGAAAAGACATTCATCGTCCCCACTCAAAGATTTTCTTTCGTGGAGGTTATCCCCATATGACTAATGAATATAAAAAATTTAGAGAGGTGGAGTATATTTTTCAAGAATGAACCGATTTGTCTATGGGTTCTATGGTGAGAATTGAGCATGTCAAACGACAATTGGAGTCTCTAAAAAATGATTTGTTAAATTTGAACGATAATGATGAACAAGGTGAGAGACGCTCCATTCAAGCTGAACAAGTTGGGAGACGCTCCAGACAAGGTGTGACAGGTACGAATAATGTCCATGACATACATATTCGTGATCCAGTTATTGTTAATAGTCGTGGAAGGCCACGTACAAACAGATTTAGAGGAAGGCATGAAGTTCATCGTGGAAGACGCGGAGGTAGTAGAGGACGTGGTGATCATGCCACCGCAAACCCAATGCATATCGGGCAAGGTCGTAGGGCTCATGGTGGTCATGCCACTCAAATTGGAGAAATTAGAAATGAGGTATAATTTTATTTTTTTATTCGAGTATAATTTATTTTCTATATAATAAAATTTTATTTAACGTGTATGTAACAGTTGGATTTGAATGAAGCTCAAAATGAGGTTGTTGCTATGACACAAGAATCTGGTCCTAGTTATTATGGAGAAATTAGAAATGAGGTATATTCTTTTTTTTTTTAATTTGAATATAATTTATTTTCTATCTAATAAAATATTATTTAACTGTATATGTAACAGTTGGATTTGAATGAATCTCAAAATGAGGTTGTTGCTATGACACAAGAATCTGGTCTTAGTTATTATGGAGATATTAGAAATGAGGTATAATTTTAATTTTTTTAATTGAGTATAATTTATTTCCTATCTAATAAAATAATTTTTTTACCGTGTATGTAACAGTGGAATTTGAATGAAGAAGCTGTTGCTCTGACCCAAGAATTTGTTCCTAGAATTTATGGAGATGACATAGTGGGTAGTCAGTTTAATTTATAATTACGCATTATATTATGATTTAGTCATGCAAATAATTTGAATGTTTTAGTAGTACTTATTATCAAATGAATTTTTTTTGTTTGAAAACTTATTAGTTAACGTGATATTGTCATCATATATAAATAATATATTTCTATTTTATGGTATTCTTTTATTAAACTAGTTTTATTGTGATATTAATTAGGTGTAATTTTTATATTATATATTTCTTTTCAGTACTTTGGTTTGAACGAAAAAATCATGAATTTTCTAAATTATAAAAAAAAAATCGACATCCTTCAAATTACGTATAATATTTATAAGTGAATTATAGGGATGGTCATAATTGGATGAGATATAATTCGAACAATGGTCTCATTTTTCTTTAAAATTGTATTTAATATATTTTAGAAAAAAAAACTAAATAGTATTTTAAAAATTTTAAGTCCTATTTATTTATTTCTTGATCATGCAGTACAATCACATTTTTTTATATAATTATATTATTATTATTACTAAATAATGGTACTAAGCTTTTTCTTACTATATATAAATAAACATAAAAATTAAACTCATTGTATAGTCGACATTGTAAACAAGTAAACACGGAATAATAATTATTTATTCACAAAAAAAGTATAATCGACATTGATAAGTAATAATTAAAAATATTTTTTTGTTAATAATAATCAATGCTAGGCAACATTTAAATATCATAAGCCATTTATAATGGCTGAATATTTGATCCTAACAATATGTATTTAATAATAATAACCTTAAGACACACGATTATAATGACTTAAGAGTTGACAGTACGAGACGAAGTATCGTCTGATGACATATCAATTATTGGAATCGTAGCTGCATCATCTTTTATTTGTTTCACTGCTTCAAGAAATACCTCATACACGTTCAATAGTGGAGGCTCCCTCAACAAAATGCAGCGGGCATCATCTTCTCCATATACCTTTATTTCCTTCATAAACATCTCTTTCATATCTTTCTTAAGATCCTACATTTGTTCCCTTACTGAAGTGTACATTGCCTCTAGTGTGTTTGGTGAAGGTGTTACTCTCCATTCACGCTCTCTCTTCTTGGACGCTGATGGTGAAGTTTGAGACATTTTTTAACTCTCTAATTAAATTGATTTACTATAAAATATACGTTCATGACATAGGCTATATATAGAGTTACAAAAAAGTTTTAATTGATTGCTATATATAGAGTTACAAAAAAGTTGTAATTTAATCAATTAAGTTCAATCAAAATAAATTAATCAATTAACCAATAGTGATGAAATTATATAAGGTTAATTTATCAAATATAGAAAGAATTAATTAATCAATTAAGATCCCGTGAGATTTCACAACAGGTTGTTCGCATTACTTTTCTTTTTTTTATTATTATTTTATTATTATTATTATTTTAATCATTCTTTTCTTTTCTTTTTTAAAAGTATTTTAATTTTATTTAACGTATAATATATTTAAATAAATGCTAAGAAAAACGCACGCAATAATTATTTTTCTCCTTTTCATAATATTTTAAAATAAATAGTTTTTTAATTATTAAAAGTAGTATACTTTATTTTATTAAAATATGTTATCAATTTTTATAACTAAATATTTTTAATTAAGAAAGTTACTATTTTTTATTTATTAGATATCATTTTTTATTAAAAAGTTATCACTTTTTATTTAGCTTTTAAATTATTTTTCATAAAACAATTCAATTGATTATTATCACTTTATTATTATAAAATATCATTTCTACTAAAAATATTATTACTTTTTCATCTATCACACAAATTGTTTATTAAATAATTTATTGGATGATTATCATTTATCATTGATCACACATACTAATATTTATTAAAAATATAATCACTTTTCCTGAGACCTCAATCATGATAAATATGATGTTGCGTCAAAAATGCAATTTAATTTGCGTTATTAGCTAGAATCATAACAGTGAATCAAAAAATCTTCTAGAAGTCGATAAATCTGGATTTCAAAAGGATCCCTTTCACAGAATTAGATCCGTGAGGCTATCTCGCACAAGTGTTTACCTTAAAGTAAATAGTTCATTGTATATTATAAATCATAATTTTTTTGACGCTACTATAAAGTAATAATTTATTACTATGTATGTTTTTTTATGTTGTAAATTATATTATATAAATTAAAAAATATATACAAATTTAATATCTTTTAATATTCATATTTAAAATTTATTTGAATTGACTTTAAAATTTAAAATTATATTCATTTCAAACTAACTTTAAATTTAATAACACTACAAAAATACTGAAGTATTTTTTTATCAACGGAATATTCTGTTAGTAAAAGTCTTAATTACATTGTTAAATTGGTTTACCAACAGATCCGTTGGTAAATTTTCGTTGGTAAAGTAGAGGTTGATAATATTTTAGCAACGAAAATTCAATTTTGTTGGTAAATAATTATGTTGGTAAATAAATTCCGTTAGTAATTTATATAAAGATTCTCATGGTAATCCGTTGGTAATTACCAACGGATTGAATTCCCTTAGTATAATAGAGAATAAATATGTTAGCATTCCGTTGCTAAAAGAAAAATATCATTTTTGTTGCTAATCTATCGGTAATTACCAATGGAATTCACCGTTACTAAATTACATTGTTAAAAAATAATTTTTTTAGTGTAAATCGTCCATTCTTTTTTTTAATAAATAATTGTTAATTAAAATTAATTTTAAGAATAATATATATATATATATATATATATATATATATATATATATATATATATATAATTTAATAAATCGTCCATGCCTTTTTTTATTTTTAAATGAATAATTATTAGTTAAAATTAACTTTAAATATAATATATTATAATATAAAAGAAACAAAAAGAATAAAAATATTAATACTAAGATAATATATTCAAATTACCTAAATTAGTTATAATTTATTTATGGAAGAAAATTAATTAATCTAATTAATGAACTCAAATAAGTTAAATTATAAGCTAAATTAGCAATAAGGTTAAAATAGTAATTAGACCTTGCTGAAAGCTTATTGATCCGGATCAAATTGATCCAAATAGCAAGGTCCAATTAAAAATTAAAATAAAGGGTTTATTGGAGTGATATTTTGGTTGATTATTCTTCCAATTTTAACATCTTTAAGTTTAGCAAGTTTTTGGAGATGCTATTACATGCTTAGAAATCCAAGAGTTAAATGATGAATAATTAGGGAAAGTTAAAATAATAAATTTGTGAATATACTCAATAAGGATAGGATGGTATAATTAAATAAAGAAGGGATAAAATAAGGAAAATATATTTTTCAATATGCTTGTCATTTTTTATATATAATTATAATTATAGTTATGATTATGATAATGATAATGGTAAGGGCTAATTCTTTAATTTGTATATTTATAATATAAATAATGTTAAATTTATGTACAATATTTCATGTCTTTTTGTGTGCCATTAAACATAGAGTTCAAAAGTTGTATAATTTCCAAAATCAACAACGGATACCGTTCAAAGTGTATGAATTTGATTATATAATTAATTAAGATTAAAAATGTATTAAAGAGAAATAGGAAGGGATAAATTAATTTAAAAAAATACATAAAAGAAAATTAATATTTTTTTAAAAAATAAATGGATGAAAATGTATACCTAAACTATAAAACAATGTTCTTATACATAGGGGAGGTTTGCAGATCATGTAATTTAAGTACAATATAAGCTCACGACAATTTCTAATTTCATTAAGCAATTATGTATTGTTATAAATTTAGTCTTTTAGAATCATACAAAAATTAAATTACTACAACTCTTAAAAATTGTAGAATTTAATTTAAATATTTTACCATAGTTTGATATATATTCTTTTCCTTTTAATTATTTTCAATATAATATGTATAGACAGATCTAATTCAATAAAATTGAATTTGTGGAGGAGACCAGCTAGCAGTGAAAGAGAAAATTTAGAGTAAATTGTCATGTTTAAATCAAGACAGTAAAAAATCAAATTAAATTTTCACACCGGGAAAAAACTTACAAAAGAAACCTAATTGATAAGATTAATTAGGTATAAAGATTAGAATCCTAGCCGCCTAACAAATCAAATTACATGGCTCATATGTTCATTAACTATGAAACATCATCGCTACTTAAAAAAAAAAATTCATCGTTTCCTACTTCAATGCCTCGTTAAGTGCGCGGAATGACATCGTCTTATCCTCTTTTAATGTCTCATCTTACTTCGCCGTCGTACCCCTCTCAATTCTTATCTAATCGGACATTTGAAAAGATTTCCGTTGCCAACGAAAATCCATTTAGAAAATCCACCTTTGATGTCTCCATTGTTATGACCTCCGCAATCTACATTTTATAATGGTTAATTTGCCTCTTTATATTACCTATTAAATTGCTTACTCTAATTTATTGATGAAGAGGTTGTATATATAAAGTAATATCAATCGAATGGTTAGATTTGATGAATTCGACTATAAAAGTTGTTTGAGAAATATGAATATAATTTAAGTAATAAATACCATTAATTAATTATGGGGTTTAATAATTTAGGTTAAGTATATAAAAAGAGAAAATAAATAAGATTAGAATGGAAAAATAATTAAGAGGCTAGTCATTTTTAATCTATTATTATAATTAATTATGATTATAATAAAAATTGTTCCTCTCATTTGCTTGTGTAATAATAACTTTTAAGATACTATGAAAATTTACAATCAAAAATATAAAATTTCTTAAATTCATTATCATGAATTATCATAATATGGAGAGTCATAAATATGTCATGAATACATATTACTCATACGAATATAGAGGGGCATCAGTAATACAAATTTATTACCTCATTATTATATATTAAATAAAATATAGAACACATCCATTAATGTAAATCAATAAATATTATATTATTAATTAGATAGAAGGTTAAAATTGTAGAAATTAAATTTTTGTAAGGACAAATTTGGAAAAAAAAAATTCTCAAATGATAGCAACTTTTAATACATTAAGATAAAATTAAGATTAACATTAATTAATATATATATATATATATATATATATATATATATATATATATATATATATATATATATATATATATATATATATATATATATAACTCTCTTAATCAAATATCAACTTGGAAATTTCAACCTTTTTCATGCTCAAATGAACTATTGATCTTAATTTTCAAGGGGATTTAATTTTTAATTTCAATGTAATTTTGCTGTAATTATAATTAAATTTCAATGTAATTTTGCTGTAATTATAATTAAAAAATGAGGTATGTTTAGTAATTTTGAGTTATATTTAATATTATATATGTATGTACATATTATTATATATAAGTGTATTTAAATTATATTAATTAAAATATTTTTATTTAAATTAAATTATTTTTGATATGTTTAATAAATCTGAGTGATAAGAGCCGCCCCTACTTTATATTTTCTTCAACTCACAATATTCTCCTCCCTTAAAAAAGTAATGCTGCTATCTCTATTCAATAATATCAAAGGTCCTCCTCAATTTATTTTAATTATAATTCTCATATATCATACTAACATTACTACAAGGATGCCACCCCAGACAATACTCAAATCTTCCTATTGGGACCCACATTCTCATTTACAAAAAAAAAAAAAAATAAAGAGAGGCCAAGTTGAAATTTCATTTAAAAAGTAAGAGTCAAAAGTGTTGATTTTGTCGTATTGGCTTGACGGAATGTGTTTTATCAAGACTACGTAATTTTCTTCCAATTTTCTTCAATTTAATTAAGAAATTATCTAATCTTTTAAGGTCAATTAATTAAAATTTGTTCAACATTGTTCTTCCAATTTTTTTCAATTTAATTAAGAAATTATGTAATCTTTTAAGGTCAATTAATTAAAATTTGTTCAACATTGATAACTAATTATTGTATCGGATTCTCTATGTCATTTTGGTAAATTATTTTGTGTGTCACGTTGTTAGATAGATTACACATAGGAAAGAGAAATCATATCGTAAAACTTAAACCCTAAGGACAATGGTTGAATTTATTTCCTCTTTTACATGTCAATCACTTAGCGTTTAACAAAAAAGATAGTAGACGAAAATTACGTAAAAGATCCGATATGACTAATTATAGTTATGTTAATATGATTCATTGTGTGTTTGCCTTACATAAGTTACTTTTTACATTTCATATACTCCTATACCTTGTTTCTAGCTACGAAATTGTTTTTGACAATTTCAAAAGTTTACTCCGTACCATGGCAAAAATGATTTTTTTTTACATGTAAATTAAAGAATATTATTATTTAACGTAGAGTGGATAATTGTATTAGTTGGAGTGTATGCATCGTAAATTATTTTATTTGTATTAGTGGGTATGCGTGGGTCTCATATGTATAAAAAATAAATGGAACTCTTAAAATAGGACGTTAAATTTTGAAAAAATACCCTCTTTAAAAAGTACAAAATACGTTTTAAAAATAGAGTACAATTTTGTGGGTGAGGAATTTTAAAAAACCTTTTCTCTCTAGATTTTTCTCAACTCATCTAAACACTCCAATTTTCTCAAGAAGATGGGAAGATATGGATCTGGGAGTGTGGGTGCAAGAAAATGAAGTAACTAAAAGTAGGATTTACGAGCAAGAAGATGAGAAGATATGGATCTGGACGTGTGAGTGCAAGAAAATGAAATAACTAAGAGTAGGGTTCTGAGTTTACATGGGAAGATATGGATTTGGGCGAAAATGAAGTAACTAAGAGGGTTCTGGGTTTACGAGCTGGGAATACGTGCAAGAAAATGAACGAAGAGTAGGGTTGAGAGTTTTTAGGTTTCATGTTTTTCTTATTTTTTTCAGGAGGGTTTTAAGTTTTACTGTTTTTTTTTTCCTTTTTTTTTTCAAGAAAGTGTTACATTCCATGGAATCAATGAAACCCTTCATTTATTTTTTCTTTCTATAATCATTTTTCAATTTTAATTGGGTTCAGTTCTAGTTAGAAAACTCACGTTCATAAGACACACAAATATGCATAGAGAGGAATCTCACTTACCTCTCTCCATAAAGTTTATGTCGCAGCGGAAGAACCTTATGATCGTGTGTAGAACCGATTAGTACTCACGCTTGGTAAACTGTGATCTTCTGGATCAAATCTCATAACACGAGGTTGCAGATTATATTTCCATGATACACTATTAATCTATGAAATATGATAAATTGAAATTGCGTGTTGTGATTTCGGGAGAGCAGAATCGAGAGAGAAAACGGTTAGCGTTCTGAGTTCTGTTCAGAATTCTTAATCCGCAAACGTATTCTGCCATACGCATGCATGCAACTGCCTCCACGCAGTAGTGAATATCCAATGAGACAGTAGTTAATTAACGGTATTATTAACTCCCTATCTTTCTCTCTTATCCACACTTCATATGTGGAAAATAAAATAATAAAAAATTATTATTTACATCTCCCACTTACATATGAAGTTAAAAATCAACTGATTCATTTTCTTCATGAATCATATTCTCGTACAGATTAATATATCATGTGACCCACGAGGTATGAGTTTTAATCGCCATACACCTATTAGTGATATATAGCAACTCAACCAGTTTATCAATGAAACTCAACAAGCTCGCTATACCCCAGAAATCTTGAACATTTAACATAAGTTGACATATCTCTTTTCAATCCCTAAACTTATCAGAGCATATTCAACCTTTTAAAAAAAACTATGTATTCATAATCAAGACCCTTCTTGATTGACTAGTCAATGAATCACAATAGTATATGTTACATTAAGACGTTCTTCTCATCTCACTAAGTATCTACAGTCTCTCACTGTAGCTACTTTCCTAGGTATGTACCACATCACCGTTATTAACCATAACTCTTTTGGTAACATGCTAAAGTTGCAATACCAAAGTAAAAACTTAGAATATAGTAGAAAGTCATAAGGGTAATCAGTAGATAAGAACTTATATTTTTGAGAAAATAGGGATAATTTTCTCAATCCTGTTGGGGTCAATTTAGCACATGTCGTTTTCCTAAAACACATGTCATAATGTCTTTAACTTTATTCCAAGAAAGCGTATGTCATATTTCATCTAATTTAGACATCGTGTAAATCAAAGTTCAAGTGTGTCTCATACACTTAACCTGGATATCCTCCCTCCAACGTATAGGATCTCCATCGATTTAATTTTACAACAAGTTTGATTAGATTCGTGGCGAAATCTATCCTGATTACATTAGCTATAGTAATCTCATCTCTGCGCTCCTGCTGAGCCAGAGGCGATTCCTCGTACAAGAGAGACAATCATAACTTGCCAACATACTATTATAATTAATTAATAAAACATATATATATAGTTAAACCATTAACCATTTTATTAACATACATTAATATATTCAATACATCGTTTTAAATCCTTCACAAACTCAATTCCTTTACATGTCCTACGTATACATCTTTAGGAATTGGTTTGGTAAAAGGATCTGCTAACATCAAACGAGTAGAAATGTAACTAAGAATCATTTTCTTCTTGTCTACAATATCTCTAATAAAGTTGAACTTTATGTCAATGTGTTTGGTCTATCCATGATATTTGGGGTCTTTTGTGTAAGCAATAACCGTCTGATTATCACAATTAATTAAAACAGCTCCCACTGGAGTGTTTGAGAACTCCAAATGTTTTATGAATATTCTCAACCAAATAGCCTCTTGAACTGCAAATCCACAGGCCACAAACTCGGCTTCCATTAGTGGACAGTGCTATTCAAGTCTATTTCTTGCTACACCATGAGATTGCTCCATTTTTAAGTAAGAAGACATAACCGGGAGTTATTTTCGTTTATCTAAATCACCACTCTAGTCAGCGTCTATATACCCATTCAGTGTATTATTATTCTGTTGATAACTGAGAGAATAGTCTGTAGTCAATCACATTGGCATACGGTATTTTGGCCATTTCATTCTTTTCATCTTGAGTCTTGGGACACATTTGCTGACTCAATGATTCGTCGTTCACAATAGGAGTATCTATAGGTTTGCAGGTATCCATCTTGAATCATTCTAAAAGTTTCTAGATGTAAGTCTCTTGAGACAAACCCAGTAATTTCTTTGAACGATCCATATGGATCTATACACCAAAGTATGTACTATGTTTCACCCATACCTTTCATTTCGAAATTTGAAGACAACCATCCTTTTATGGTTTCAAGATACTATTTTCTATTTCCAGCTAGTAGTATGTCATCCACATACAAGGATAGAATCACAAAACAACCATTGGACCGTTTTACGTAAACACAGTGGTCTTTGTTTATCATAACAAAGTTATATGAGATGATCGTAGTGTGAAAACTCAAATATCACAGTCTAGAGGATTGTTTGAGTCCGTAGATCGACTTCTTCAATCTAAAAATTTTATCCTCTTGACCTCGAAGAATAAATCCTATAGGCTGTTGTATGTAGATTTTTTCTTCTAATTCTCCATTGAGAAATGCGGTCTTAACATCCATTTGCTGTAATTCTAAAACCATACTAGCCACTATAGCCAATAGTAGACGAATCAAGACAAACCTCACTACAGGTGAAAGGTTTCTAAGTAGTCTATACCCTTGCTGAGTATAACCTTTTACCGTCATGCGCCACCGTCGTGGTTGCCGATAATTGGCGTGTGGTCTTCACGTGCCATTGCTGGAGCTGAGTCTGCCGGCGCATTGCATACACGCACCACCACCGACTGGCAATCCCTGCCACCTCTGACCCTGTCTGGTTCGCCTTCGATCTGGTCTGGCCCTTGTCGGTTCGGTCCGGTTCAGTGTTGGTCTGACCCGGTCAACCTCAAATTTATATTAACTTCGAAAAAGTCCCTGACCTTTATAGAATTCTCAGAAACAAACCCCCAAACTTTTTGAAACTTTGTAGATTTGCCCTAATTGCGAAAGAAACTTCAAAAAATCATATCTTGAGTTTTAGAAAGCCAAACAATGCATAATAAATACAGGTGGACTCCTCTCGACGAGGCTATCCAGTGCTATAATCAAATCATGCTTTCATATATATAAAAAAAATGACAAAAATTAAACCCATAAAGAGTGTCTAAGTTTAAAGTCGTCATTCACATGTCATTGCCACTGGATACACAAAATTCTGCGTTAAACTCATACATATGATCAATCAACATCAAATAAACCAACAATCATACTATATTTATCACAAAATATGTATGAGCAAATTAACGCAAAAAGGCAGTAAACCTCAACCATGTAAAATATCAATCCAAAGAAACAAACGGAGTACCGACAATTGGCTCTGATATCAATGTTGGAAAACTCACGTTCATAAGACACACAAACATGCATAGAGAGGAATCTCACTTACCTCTCTCCGTGGAGTTTATGTCGCAGCGGAAGAATGATCGTCTGTACGAACCGATTGGTACTCACGCTAGATAAACTGTGATCTTCTGGATCAAATCTCACAACACGAGGTTGCGGATTATATTTCCATGATACACTATTAATCTATGAAATATGATAAACTGAAACTGCGTGTTGTGATTTCGGGAGAGCAAAACCGCGAGAAAAAAACGCTTAGCGTTCTGAGTTCTGTTCAAAATTCTTAATCCGCAAACATATTATATCATACGTATGCATGCAACTGCCTCCACCCAGTAGTAAATATTCAATGAGACAGAAGTTAATTAACGGTATTATTAACTCTCTCTCATTCTCTATTATCCACACTTACGTGGAAAATAAAATAATAAAAAATTATTATTTACAGTTCTTAATCGTAAGATATAGTAGACTGAAATTGATTTCTTTTGATTGTGTTTAAGAAAATAATTACATAATTTTTTTTGTCGCACTTATAACTGTTCTTTTCAGTTAAGATAACAATAAATTAGTTTATTAGTTGTACTGATCTTTAGTGAATTTTATTTTATTTTTATCCCTTCAATTATTGTATTAACTCAATCTCATGGATCAAATGTTACACTTTTAAAACTTATGGAGCACTCCTTATTTTTTAGTTTTTTTAAAAAAATTAATTTATAACTTTCTTAATTAAATGTAAATACTCTCTCCATCTCATACTTATTTTCACAAACTTTCCATTTCCATCCGTCCCACAATTATTTTCACCACCCAAAAAAGAAAACTCACATTAACCAACAACATCAAAAGTTATCATAAAAAATATAACTCCCATCAAACACACATAACATATTTTATATAATTTATTTATTATCTAAAAATACCACAATATCCTTAAAAAATTAATAAAATTGGTCAAAAAATAAATTTTCTTAAATTTCGTTTCTACAATATCGGTGCAGATAAATATAAAATGAAAGGCGTACATTTTATTAATAAGTATGAAACGAATAAAGTACATTTTATTGACCATAATAAAGTACATTTTATTGATCATAGATGGTGTATTATAAAATTAACCATTCTATGGAAAAGATAATATACTCTTGAATAACTTATACATATACATCTCAATACACGAGAGACGCACTCAAAAATAAATTGTGAGAAATCAAATTATAAAATTATAGTCATTGATATGCGTTATATATGCCCATATTTTCCGGTTCATAATTACACATTTCCAATATTCATGAATTTATTACTAATAATCATTTAAAAAAATAATTTCATTTTTTTCACTTTATCATTTTAAAAAATACTTGAAGTGCTAAAACTGAAATATAAAAGTATGTATTATCCTTTAAAGAGTATTGTTCTCATGTTCAATTTTTTATTTTTTAAACTAAAAAAGAGGTCTATTGAGCCTAATAAATATAGAAAAAAGATGAAAAAATACAAGGGTTTATTTACTCCAAATACATTAGAAAAAGGATTTGGATGAGCAAGAAAATAAATTAAGGGTTTCTTTTGATCTTATGAGAGGGATTGAGAGGTTTAATTGATCCTTTATTTAAATAAGAATGGTTTGAATGAATAAATAAAGGCTAATTATACTATGTAATTGTGCATATTCTAAAATGGGGTGCACCCACTTTAAAAAATATATACAAATATAAAAAAACATGTATACAATTATTATACAATTATGAACAAAAATGCATACAATTTAATTATGAGTTTTTAATGAAAAATTGAGTGTAAAAAAATATACAATTATTAAAAATACATGTATACACTATTGAATAAAAAATTATACACATATGGACGCTAGTTTTTTTAATAAAAAACTTAGTGTGAAAGATTATACAATTATTAAGAAACGCATAAACAAAATAGAATGATATATATACAAAATAGAATAAAAAGTTATATACATATGGTGCACCCTTATACCCAGGTGCACCTAATAACAACTCACAAAAAAAAAGGTTGATGGGTAATCCGATCCAATGAAATATTAAGTTGGAGGGTGTAAGTGACTCTTTCCCCTATATTATACTCCCTCCGTCCCACATTTATATTCACACCTTCCATTACACTTATCTTTACCACAAAAAATAAAACTTTAGATTAATCAACAATCTCAAAAGTTATCTTAATTTAAAAAATAATACTCCCACTTAATGCACATAACATACTCTATAATAAGTGTTGATCCCACCAAGTTCATGCTTCTATGCTTTTCTTGAGTTGTTACTAATTAAATACTTTCATCACATAATATCTTTCTTACTTTCCTCATTTGTATATTTTATAAAACTTTCACACCCCAAAAAATATAACATTATTTTATCTAATAATCTTAAAAGTTACTTTAATTTTAAATTTTCTATTCCTTTTCTTACACACATATCATTACTTTATATTTTTTTATTACCTAAAAATATTACAATACCCTTCAAAGTCAATAAAATTGATCAAAAAATATATATTTTTTTTAAATAACGTGAAACAATATAAAAATATTATGATACAGAGAAAGTAATTATTGAAAAATAAAAAGAAGAAGAAGATTCACCCACACCACCAGACAATACTCAAATCTTCCTATTGGAACCCACATTCTCATTTTAATAATAATAATAATAATAATAAAGAGTGGCCCAGTTGAGAATGTACATATTTTTCTTTTTTAATGAATAAAGAAAATTAGTAGTATATGTTTAGTGTGCTGATAAATTAACCTAATAAAAATGAATAAATAATAAACCCCCCTGCCTTAGAAATTTCATTTTAAAAGTAGAGTCGATTTTGTCGGATTGGCTTGACGCAATGTGTTTTATCAAGATTACTACGTTATTTTCTTCCAATTTTCTTCAATTGAATTAATTATCTAATCTTTAAGTTCAGTTAATTAAAATTTGTTCAACATTGGTAACTAATTATCGGATTAGATTATTTACTCCATCTATTTTGCTTTTTACACGTAAATTAAGGAGTATTATTATTTAATGTGGACTAGATAGAATGGTGTCCCATGCCATGCATGAAACATTAATTTTTTCAAGAAAGCCTCAACAAGTCTGGGATATTTCATTGATGTAGATTGCAGTACAGAGAACAAAACAAGAGTTGATAGGCTAGAGTCAAGCTTGCTGTTAATTATCTCAAGGATGTCAACACATTAATAAAAGTAACCATATGCGGGAAATAATTCACAATTAAAATAGTTGAGGAACAGATATATATGAGAGAAGAAGACATATATGAAGAGGAGAACAGCAGTTCGGATCAATCATGGGAAGATGAGATTCAATTTCAGTAAATTCCCCAGCAAATGCGACGTGGAACGACAGGAAACAATCTATGATGAACGACTACAATTCTGGTGGTTCTGTATTGGCCCCCAGCAACCAGGTCCGGGTCTGATGACAAATGATGAAAGCAGTTCACGAAATCCTCATGGTGAACTGCAAAGGTAACAGAAAGGCAACTCGACAGCAATAATCCTAGTCAGAGCATTAATTCAGAGTCGAACGTTTGCCCCTGGGATGGGCCCATCCGAGAGAACAATCACAGAAGATTCTAGAAAATAGAAATGCAATAATTGAGAAGAATGGAGAAACGAACTCAGTGGGCCTCAAACATTTAGGTCAGTCTTATGGGAAATTGAGAAAATAACAAATAACAAATATTGGGCAAGAGAAAGAAGGTATCATAATAAAGGAAGATGAGCTCAGTACACCCAACAGAATTAGGATTGGGCTAAATATTGAGAGCCAACGAGAAAGCAGTCAGGAAGATTAAAACTTGGGCTAAGATAAAACAAGAGCAGACGCATAATTTATATCGCCAAGACATTCTCCATGTGACATGAGGCAAACATTTATAAGTTTTGTCCAAGGGGAACAATTATCGGGGAGTGAAGATATGGGAAATTACGAAACAATTTCAACGGGGCAAAATTATCTGATGTTGAAGATAAGGGTGCAGCTCCCTATTATACAAATGGGTTGATCCTACTATTCTAGCAATAGATGATATAGGCTAGTAGCAAGTGGGCATTAGATGCTCTTGGCCTTTGGAGGTGTGAAGGGTTGCCTTGGGAGATGGGAAAGCCTGACAATGTGTGACAGATAACTTGACAAGTCATCCACTAGCCATCCTAAGGACCCCAGC
Source organism: Pogostemon cablin (assembly GCA_023678885.1). Lineage (NCBI taxonomy): Eukaryota > Viridiplantae > Streptophyta > Magnoliopsida > Lamiales > Lamiaceae > Pogostemon > Pogostemon cablin. The sequence goes on from CM042968.1 coordinate 20,012,167, forward strand.
TCTGAAAGACCTCGGCAAGACAGGACTCGACTTTGACAAGGAGAGGTCAAAAGGGCCGAGCGCGTGGAGGGCTTTGAAGGGCCTAGCGCATGGTGTGCTTGGAAAGGACCGAGCTCACCTTTAACAGATATGGAGGGCTAGGAGAGGTCGAGCTCACCTATGGTGGCATGGAGAGCTTGGAGAGGCCGAGCTCACCTCTGGCGGCATGAAGAGCTTAGAAGGCCGAGCTCGTGGAGAGCTTTGGAGGGCCGAGTTTACCTCTGGCGGCATGGAGAGCTTGGAAAGGCCGAACTCACTTTGGCGGCATGGAGAGCTTGTAGAGGCCGAGCTCAACTCTGGTGGCATGGAGAGATTGGAGAGGTCCGAGCTCACCTCTGGCGGCATGGAGGCTTAGAAGGCCGAGCTCGTGGAGAGCTTGGGAGGGCTCATCCCTGGCGGCATGGAGAGCTTGGAGAGGCTGAGCTCACCTCTGGCGATATGGAGAGCTTGGAGAGGGCCGAGCTCACCTCTGGCAGCATGGAGAGCTTAGAAGGCCAAGCTTACCTTTGACAATAAGAGCTTGGCAAGGCAAAGCTCGGCATTGGCAAGGCAGACCTGGAGGACTTTAGCCTTGTCTTGTGTATCGTGTGGTGAGTTAGGTGTTGACCACCTATCACATAATTTCATAATTTATGTATTAATGAATAAAAATTATACATTTATTACCAAAATTTTTGTATTTTTAAATGATGAAGAATTGAATATAAAATATGAATATATTTATTAAAAAAAACATATATTATCAAGTTAAAATCACTCAATAATACATATGAATGTACGCTTACACTGAGTGCTCCTTATACGAATCAAAAAATAACAAGGGTAGATTTTACGTGAGACCATCTCACGTGAGACTATTTTACATTTTTTTTAAATAGTTGTCATTGTCGCTATAAAATGTTATCACTTTTTATTTATACTATAAATTGTTCATGAAATAATAATATTATTTTTTATTAATTAAATATTACTTTTTATTATAAAAATTATCAACAATTTTCGCCCGTATCATGTAAGCATGAGAGATGGGGGCACATCCTGCTGAGCTTCCAACTGGGCTTGGTTGCTGCAGGGTGGGGGTTCGAATCCTGCATTTGACATGGATTTGGCCCTTGCAAGAACAAGTTTAACAGTGAGTCTTCTCTATAAGCCACTTGAGGCACATCCTGCAATTTACCTCCTCCACCAATTCCCAGGGCAGGGGCGGTGGGTGCCCCTAATGGTGGGGTACACCATGTAAGCATGAGAGATGGTCTCACAAGTCTTTTCCAAATAATAAAAGCGTTCAACTGGTTGTGCTATGTAACTTATACTGGAATTGGTACCACTAGGTTTTGTTTGGCATGAATGTAATGTTCTCCAAAATGGTTAAAATTTGAGGCTTTCAATTACGTGGCCCACTACTATAGCCCAATCAAAATAAAACTACATTCTTTCAACTTCTGTAGACTCCAAACATAACTCATTAAATTTTGTTAAAAAGTTTTTTAGATTAATTCTTGTATAAGATAAACAAAACATGATTGGAAATTTATACTGAAATTTTGTATTTTTTGTGTAAAATTTATGTGACTTGATATATTCTGAATGGTAAAAACTATGCTTTTATTTTTTTCTGTTTGAATAATTTTGTCTGAAATTATTTTATAGATCACATTATGTTTTTTAATTCAATTATTACAATTATATAATTAAAACGACATCGATTAATTAAATTGTGCAATTGAAATGATAAGTTATAGAGTTTGGCTAATGTTATCGGATTATATTTACAATAAGATAAGGCTTGTTGAAAGGTTGTGCAAGTGGATTTGGAAGATTATAAATGATCAAAAGGGATGGTGGTCTATTTTGATTACTGAAAGGTGGGAATTGATCCTTTATTTGGGGACTTTGAAAGGTTCTTGCCAAATTGTGGCAAACTTAAAAGGTGTTGGAGGGATATATTGGAGGTAATTGGTTCAAGGAGCCACTATCTCGTAAGGTGAAGGATGGATCGAGCACATCTTTTTAGCCTTGGGTGGATAAGAGTTGCATTTGAGACCTGTTTCCAAGGTTGTATTGTTGGATTGTATACTAAAGGTCTACCTTTTTGTATGAACAATGTTTTGACAATATTTGAAATAAAAATCATGTGATCAATCGTTTGTAATTATATTGTTGCAAAAGTCCATTTACTTTATACTGTAGATAATGTGGTGTGCAGCGTCACATGTAAGATCATATTATCGGCTCCTTATAAAGTATAAACAAATGTTCACAACCGAGATAAATGCAGACTATCTATTGGTATGGTTGTAGTGTGATTTGGTATTAGTATGTTTTGACTATAAAATTACAGTAGTGCGTTTTGTGTGCATTGAGCTGAACCGCTTTGAGATCTTTCGATTTATACTGGCTATATAATAGAACTTGACCTCTGTTATTATAGATGTTCGTACTCTTAATCCCTATACAATAACCTCGATACGTAAGCTAGTATTTATTTCTTTGATTCATCAATGGGTGAGATTTAGTAGTTAAATCAATGTGCTCGGTGAGTTGGGAGATGGTGCTGTCTCTATGGTGTGCTGTTGATTGTAGAAGGAATCTGTGTCCTAACAGAATTGGTTGATGATGTCCCCTTGAGGAGCTCATAATGATTATCATGTAAACCCTGCAAGTGGATTTATTCCGGCATGATAATAAGGTTGAGTGGTGCTACTCTCGGTATAGATACTAATTAATAGAGTTGTCAGTAACTTAATTAATTAATGGGCATTGAATCTTAAACACGGGGAGATTAACGAGCTCATAAAAAGAAGGAGCTCATAACGTAATTTGGGATTAGGGTGGCATGACAATAATATTTCTTTAGTGGACTGATTTATTGTTATTGGACTTAAGTATAAGTTTTGGGCTAAACTTGGATGCTTAAGCCCAATGGGAGGCCAACCTTAATTTCTCCTCCTGGTCCCTGTTGTAGCCTATATAATAGTCAATCTCAACAGTTTGGATATCTTATGAAAACACGCATGAGTAAGAAAGATTGACTATAGATTGAGATCATCTTGTAGATCGTTACCCACACAATGACAAGACGTGGCTTCGGAATACAACAGAAGATCGGAAGGTCGTTTGTTCCTGCTGCTGTTCAACCTCTACATCAAATCCTGGTAAAAGGTAATTCAATTATACTCTTATGCTTTCGCTGCAGTAGAATTGCATGGAACCCTAATGGTTCACGTTAACCAAAAGATCCAAACGCCAACATCTATAGCATATGTGAGTCGAAGGAGGCCTGTATTGCATCCATGGGAAAGTTGGACGGTTCGAAGTGAAAATGGGAACCGCATTAGAGAAGAAGTTTGAGAAGATGGGAAGAGCAGTCCTACAGGGATATGTTGACGATGTTGGAGAATTTTAACATCAATCCAAGAGAGAGATAGCTGGCATTGGGAAATCATGAGCGGGGTGAGTACAATGTTTGTAAAGCATATCGAAGGCTTTTGGAGAGAAAAATTGGGGACTATGAAGCTATTTTAAGATTATACTCTTGCATTTAGGATAATCATATCCATTCAAAAGTACAATCCTTGGTATGCCGGGTCTCCAAGAATAGAATTCCTACTAAAGTGGAACTTCTAAAGAGAAACATCTCGCATGTATTCGTTGATACACGATGTCCAATATGTTTGGAGGAGTCAAAATATGTCTGTCACTGCTTTATTGTATGTAGAGGAGTAAGTGAAGTATGGAAAAAGGTAATGAGTTGGATGGGTGTAAATGGTTCGTTGAGTGTTGAACTCGAACAAATTTGATGGAATTCGGTAACTTGTTGAATGAAATGTTGGTATATTCTGTGATGAAAATCATATGGGCATGTACGATTTGGACTGTATGAAAACATAGAAACAATCTTTTGTTTGAAAACAAGAAATGAAATGTGGATGAACTGGTACATGAAGTAAAAAACTATTCATGGAGTTGGTTTGTGCGTTGAAGCAAAGGTTGGTAGAAAGGAATGAAGTATAGAATTTGGAACTCAAATTTGTTTGAATGCATATATGGATTGACTAGCTTCTATCTTCTATCTTTGTTGAAGTTGTTCTTTTCTGTAGTTGTGTAAAGTGGGTATCTCTTGTATCCTTTTAACATTAATAATGAAAATTTATTTTATAAAAAACAAATAAATAATAAGCCTTGCAATTTGTGTGTCTAGTTACACAACACAATCAAATGATGAAAGTACTTTAATTTGTGAGCTTTGTTTGACCAAATACTCGAATTTTACTTTTTAAAATATGAAATATTATTTTTTTACGTGACGAAGTCTTCTTCCAAATACCATTTCAAGTGCACAATTCTAATAATTTACTTTAAGAGTAATTTAATATTTTTTTAAAATTAAATTGTAAAGTATTTTGTGTGTTTTAAAAGATGATAGAAAATTTAAATTAAAGTGTGTTATTTTGATATTAATTTAGTGTCATTTTTATGGAAGTTTATATTTGAATTTATGATGAATCAAAATGCAACAAGTGAAAGTTGAAGTTCGACGAGAGAAGTATAATTCTTTTAAAATTAATTATTATTATTCATCTCAATAATAATATTATTTTTTTCTACTAATACAACAGAATTTGAACAGAATGATAGTTTGTACTTATAAAAATAAATTAAAACATTTATACGAGACTGTCTCATGTATGAGCTAATGTGTAATAAATAAGAAGTGATAATTTTTATAATGAAAAGTGATACTTAATTAATGAAAAGTGATAATATTATTTCATGAACAATTTATAATATAAATGAGAAGTGATAACATTTTATAGCGTATGTGATTACATTTTATAGCGATAACTATTTTAAAAAAGTGTAAAATGATCTTACGTGAGGCGGTAGAGACTGCAGGACCTACCCTAAGAATAATAGTTTATCATTATTAAAAAAAGGATAAGTCTTGTGTGTGACTGTCTCACTTAAATCCTTATATGAGACGAAAAAAAATTGATAATATTATTAACAAAAAGTAATATTCAATAGATTAAAAATGAAAATGGTGAAGTGAACTATTTAATGAACAATTTATAGTATAAATTACTTCATAATTTATAATTTTCCTTTATAGTAAAAGTGACAATATTTTATGTCGAAACTGACAATGATTTTATCACTTTTTATTAATCTCACAGCTTGTGTGAATCGGTCTCACACAAATTTCACCATTAAAAAAATTATTTTATATTTTAGAGAATAAAACGCGAATGTAAGTCAGCAAGAATGATTATAAATTATAATTTGACTAATGTCAATGAATTCTATTTTACATCAAGATAAACTTGCAATCGAATTCTCACTTTGTTCCGCTAAAATAAAAATATTTTAAATAATGACTTGAAAAAGATTAATGTACTCATAATTAAGTTATTATATATTGCATAACAGATAACATCTAGTTTACAGCGGAATGGGAGGGTAATCCTGTTTATCTTCGAAAAAATAAAATAAAAAAGGTAATAATAAAAAAATTCTCATAATAATGTATGTAAGTGTAAAGAAGACCCACCCAAATTGTGATTATAGTTGATAAAGTGGGGTCAAAAGAATCTCAAATTGGGTGAAATTAAGATAAAGAAAAGAGTCATGGTCTTTTCTATAATTGCATCAAATTGGAAAACCATAATCATGAAGAATCCCATGTGAAATTAACTGGAATATTTATTTTGACCCATCACTTTTAAAAAGTTAAAATTTTATTCGAACTCTTTCCGTCCCAGAAATTGGTCATTTTTACTGTACAATTGAGATATTAATAAAAAGTTACTTTACAGCTAGTTTTGTTAATTTTTATGGGTAATTTATATTTTTGATAATAAATAAAGTACAAAATATATTATATAAGGAAAGAAGAGATAAATAGTTTCAAGTTAAATTGTATTTTTGAGATGTTAAATTATATAATTATATTTCTTTTTTTGAAATGATGAACAAATGTGTGGAATGAACTACTAAAAAAAGTGAATAATTTTTAAGAACATAGAATATAATTTATTTTATCATTTAATTTGTTGTTACATTACAAAACATTCATTTATTTTTAAATAAATGTGAGTTACGTTTCATTATAACAAAACTTAAAATAATTACTATATATCAACTTTATCATTTTGTTCCATTTATGAGTATCAATTTTTTTTTTAATAAAGATATACCCTACGTTTCATAATAAATTTCTAAAAATTACTCAAAATTACAAAATGTGTCACTGCTTTAAATTAGAAGGTGGGGGCTAAAGGGTAAAAAACCTCTAAAACTCATCAACTACAAATTGAATATTATACAAAAGAATCTTTTACATTTTTCTTAATGTACACCAAGTAATTTGTTAGTGTTAAGGGATTTTGATATTTTTTAATAATAAATATACGATAAAATATATTATGTGTATAAGATAGGAGTATTATTATTTTAAATTAAGTGTGGGGGAAATTTGTTGTTATGATATTTCTACTATTTAAAAAGGTGAATATTTGTTTGTGATGAATGAAAATGAAAAATAAAAAAAAATTGTTGATGAATTGAATAATTCTTAATTCATGTGTAAAAATCAAATAGATGAATATATTAACAGGGGATCGAAGGGGTTTGATATTTCCTATTTCAAAATTAATCCCCTTCGATTTTGAAAATTTGGGTGCACCATGCCAAAAAAAAACAAACTTTTTAATATTGGAATTTAGCAACACAATTCAATTAATTGGTAATTGACAATGAATTAACAATAAAAATGACAATTTTTTTAGCAACGAAATGCCAACGGATTTATTTTCAATTTTACCAATGTAGTTTAATTTGTTGGTAATTACCAACAAATTACCAATAAAATCATTATATAAATTACAAACAAAATTATTAGTGGATTATCAATGAAATTATTCATCAACAACATTAATTTTTTGTTGTTAAATTTACCGATCACTATTTTACCAATGAAAATTTACCAATAAATTTTGTTGTTTATCTTATTGGTAAACCAATTTAATAATGGAATTAAAGTTTCTACCCATGAAATATTCTATTAGTAAAAAATAGTTTTTATTTTTTTTAGTGATGCACTCTAATAATCTTATTTTGCCTTTTTAAAAATTTATCGCTCTTTATCTATAAAAGAAAGGCAATTTTTTGGATCCACTATGCATTCATTCATATTTAGAAACTTATATACTAATAAATGAAAATTAATATATCAACAAACTTTCTAATGAAAAATTGTCTGTAAAATGTAATACTCACTCCGTTCCGAATTAAAGTTTATGTGGAATTTTTGTACGTAGATTCAGAGATAGTATAATAATTTAATGCGTAGTAAGATGAGAGAAATAATATTTAATATAAAATCGGTAGTTGTATTAATATTTTGTGTGAACCCTATTTAAAATAATTAATTTTTTTTGTTGGTAAGGAGGAAATGTAAATCATAACTTATAATAAATTAAAATGGAAAAAGAAAATCATAGCTTTATGCTTTTTTAGATTGCTTTAGAAAAAAATTCTGGATTTGTGAGACCATTTTAAAAAAAAGTTTCATAAAACTTTGAAAGCTTCCAAATTTGGAGTGATTTTGATTTTTTTAAGAAGAATATTAAACTTGGAATAATATCTAAAATTTTGAAATAATTACGTAATGAAATAAAAAAAATTTAAGTTATTTGAAAAAAATAAAATTTTATAAAAGTTATGAGGTGAAATTTCATTTAATTCAGTAAAAAAATGCATAACTCGGAGATTTGATTTTTCAACTTTCTCCAATCAACAGCTCACTACAACCCGTTTGACTTTTTACAACCCTAACCTTGTAATCAAGTTCACCCGTTTACCTCGGCCCCACCATTCTATGTTAAAAAGTTGGTCAATGCACCTTCTCTCTCTACGTGTCATCATCTCATCGGTTCTTCCCTTCTCTTTGACGGCACCAGCTAAGAATCCACACCACTATTCAAATTGAAATTAATAATCAAACATTATTTATTTATTAAATACATAGAAATAAAGCATCATCACTTTGACTCTCTCTCTCACCCCTATTTTTATCACCTCAATCCCCTGTCAATCGCTTACTGTTGTCGAATGATTTTCTCTCTCTTCAGACATGGCCGTTGAATTCATGTCTAGCTACTCCTGCACGGAGGAAACCGCCGCCCAAGAAGCCGCCGCCGCCGGCCTCCAGAGCGTCGAGAAGTTGATCAGATTGCTCTCTCACTCCCACAGACATACCTCCGCCGACGACTACCAGGCTGTCGCCGATGTGGCGGTCGACAAATTCAAGAAGTTCATTTCTCTACTGGACCGGACTCGAACCGGACACGCTCGGTTCCGCCGCGGCCCGATTCCAAATCCAGCGCTACTAAAATCGAACCGGTGGATGAAGCCGCGCCTCCTCCGAAAACAGAGGAGAAGGAAGCCGGTACGAAGATTTACTGCCCTACGCCGATACAGAGGCTGCCGCCGCTGCCGCACCACCACCAGCTCGTCAGAAACGGCTCACTCGAGCGGAAGGAGCCGTCGACGACGATAAACTTCTCGTCGCCGGCGAATTCATTCATGTCGTCGTTGACCGGAGATACGGATAGCGTACAGCCGTCGATGTCGTCGGGATTCCAGATCACGAACCTCTCACAAGTTTCCTCCGTCGGGCGGCCGACGTCTTCGTTTAAGAGAAAGTGCAGCTCCATGGATGACGTCACCGCAAAATGCGGCGGCGGGTCATCCGGGAGCCGTTGCCATTGTCCCAAGAAAAGGTAATCACAAAAGTCAAAATATTGTAAGAACTAAGAAGGAAGAAAAAATTGTCATTAATTAAAATCTTAATTAATTATGGCTTAATCTTGTGATTAATCAGCAGGTAATCAAGATTAAAGAGGGTGGTGAGAGTACCAGCCATAAGCTTAAAGATGGCCGATATTCCACCGGATGATTACTCTTGGAGAAAATATGGTCAAAAACCCATCAAGGTTCACCTCATCCTAGGTAATTTTTTTTTTAATTATTCAATTTATGTAATTTAATTAAATCGATTACAGAAACAAAAATATTGATTTTTAAAAATTTAAATTCAGGGGTTATTACAAGTGCAGTAGTTTACGAGGGTGTCCGGCCCGAAAACATGTGGAAAGGGCATTGGATGATCCGACGATGCTAATAGTAACCAATGAAGCTGAGCATAATCACGTACATTCCAACACCGATGCACCCGCATTGGTCCTCGAGTCATCTTGATCTTTCGATTCTACCGAGAGTCCCATCATTCAACGGTCTGGATCCATCCCTGCCGGCAACATAAAGTCCAATTAATCAGTGCCGTTGATGTGTGGAAAATGAGGGGAAGTTGTGGTCAGTCGACAAGAAATGGGCCCCATTGGTTGATTTTTATTCTATCGTCAATCACTCAATCTGACTTCTTTTTATTCACCTCGTTGAAATTTTTTGATTTTGCGTGGAAATAGTAGAAAGGGGAGGGAAACAGGAGACAAGACTAATTAAAGAGTGCAAATTGTGGGGTAGGTGGGGTATTGTACAATGCAGATTGGGGGTGGGGGGAGGTGGGGTTGGGTTCTCTTTTCCTGTCCAAATTTGTCAAAATATGCAGTATTTTATGGAGATTTACATTATTTAATTTGCTTTTTAAATGATTATTATTTTAGTAGAAAGCCCATTTGCATATATTTAATCACCAAATTATCATATATTCTCCATTTGACTAATGTAACGCTATAATAGTCATATAAGCGTGTGATTAATCGTGAGAACAACGCTCAAGTATAAATACTACACCTCCTATTCTTGTAGGATATAAGTGACTCGAAGTTGAGGGGAAAGAAAAGTTGTTCAAATTTGTTTAAAATATTATTTTACAAGTTTAAAAAAATATTTTTAAGTTTTTTGATAAGCAATCGAGTCGAGTGAGAATGAATTTTTATCAAGCTAAACACGAGTCGAACTCGAATAGTTTGATAAATTTACACTTACTTCATTTATTTTCATGAATCGAACTCGAATTAAGTTTTTAATTTTATCAGACATAAAAGTCTATTCAATCTTGTTTGATACATTTATCAAATCGAGTACAAACGAGCTTTTACTGAACAGTCTCGAGTCGAGTATAGAGTAATTTGACTTTTATACTTATGAATAATTTCGTGTGATTCTTTTTTTTAAAATATATTATATAATAATTAATTTCATTATGTAATTGACTCCAAATTTCCTGAATAATGTGAGGTTGAAGAAAAAGTAATGTCGAAAATAAGACCATTATTTTGGAAAGGATAAGTGATGGTGGGTGGAGCCTTGCAAGCTATCAAACTTGGAATTATTTTGGGAGAATAATGTTTAAACTTTAAATACAATGTCTCCAAAATTCATACTTAATGTTAAATTTATTTGTTATATATTCAGAAAATAATATGAAGCATGTTTAGAGATTATTAAAGGAGTTGATATCTTAGAAATTTATTTGTATGACTATTTATTCAATTATGTTTATGTGTTTCTCAATAATTATATAATTTTTTTATATTTATTTTTTTTAGTAAAAAAATTTAAAATTCATTAACAAAGTGTATATATTTATAAAATGGGGGTGGAGGTGCACCACGTACACATGATTATTAGCTTATTAAAATATAAGAGATGTGATATGCATATCTTTTGAGATTTAATATTAAGATTATGATATGATTTGCATATGTGTGGGTTGACTTGGTAGCATTGATCATCTTATTCAAATCAGCATAATGGTAATGCTTTGCATCAATTATGCATAAGATATTTCTTTTTTCAATTTATAAAGGAAAAAAGAATTATGTCAAATTGTTTCATAAAATAATAAGATTTTATTCAAAAAATAATAATAATAATAACTGAACTTTAATAAAATTATATTATGAAGTATTTATGAAATAAACTATGGTGTGATGGTCTTATCAAAATTTGCTCTTTAATAAATTATAAGTAACAACTTAAAGATGTATTGTATTATAAGTGAGAAATTAGTAGAATGAAGATCTTGGTTGAGAATAAAATCAAGGATGTTGGATTAGGATGAATTATTAAAGATCAAATGTTGACCATTGGAACTCAAGTCAGAAATCACAAACTATTGTTTCTTCCTGTTTGATCTGAGTGCAGTATGAGTAAGCCTTTTTTATATTTACTATTTGCAATTTTTAAATATAGTAAATACATTTTTTATATTGGTGTAGCCTTGACCTCTATCAAAATTAAATTAAATTAAATTTAGATGTTGCAGTCTTCTTGCATGTGCCAGGTTTGAGGACGACCCTTTTCAAGATAATATTTTTTTTAAATATATTTTATTTTTGTGTTTGTTTAGAAAAAGAAAACAAAATGTGTGGTGATCTCTCAGCTTTGTATGCAAATGGTCTTTTAATTCTCCATTTAAGATGAAATTTAGAATTTGCCGTAATGCTAAATTTATTAATTAGCTGTTTTGATTATTATTATAATTATATTTTTTTCTTTCCATTTTGTGAAATACGATAGGGGATGCATATATAATTGAGGTTTGATTAAGGGATTTTTCGGTAATGATTTGCCAGCATACATGCATTTATATATGTATAAAATTTATTAAATAGTGTATGTATATTTTTTTAATAACTAATTTTTTATTTAATTTTTTTATTAAAATACTAACAATAATAAAAATGTATACATTTTTGTTTATGTATATTTTTACCAATAAATATATAAGTTTTTGAAAGTAAATAGAGTAATTTCCCTTTAAATTATGGGATGCAACCACATCATATAAGTCAAACATACATAATTGAGATAGTGACACGTCTTGATTAAGCTTGCGGAAATAATTACATTAATAATAAGCCAAAGCTTCTCTGTGGTCACCATAATTCTTCATTAATTTTCCACTCTGTTGTATATAAATAAAAATTAACCAAAGCACAGCAATCAACAAAAAATATTTGTAAGTTAATGTTTATTTTGGCAATAATAATTGTCGAGGAGAATTAGATCGTCTACTTAATGCCTTATTAATACTTCTATTATTCTATAAACCAATTACACAAAATTCGTTATATTTAATTTTAAATAAATTGATAACAAAAATGTTAAGGAGAAAATTAATAAACTCTCATGATAATTAATAATCTTTGGCAATTTATAGTGTGCATTCGGGTGCACCTAAAGATAGGGTGCACCCATATACAAATATAAACAAAAACATATATAATTAAGAGTAAAAATGTATACAATTTAATTACAAAACACGTATACAAAATAGAATAATATGCATACAAAATAGAATAAAAAGACATACACATATGAGTGCACCCTTACACCGGGGTGCACCCAATATACACTCATAATCTTTTATGGGTAAATTATATTCTTTTTTCAGATTTTCATATAAGTAATCTATACATAAATAAAAGTAAATCTTAACAATAATTTTTTATTAGCTAGATAACTCTCATCGATATATTTTTAAAATTTGATTGCATAATAATAATAATAACGATAATATAATAAAAATAATAATAATTATTATTATTATAGTAATTACTTATATAATTTAATTACTTATAATTTTTATGGGAAAATAAATTTTTTCGTCCGTTAACTTTGTCCAATTTTGAATTTAGTCCATAAGTTTTTCACTTTTTGAAAATCGTCCATTATATTTGCAAAATTTTGAAAATCGTTCATTATATTTTAAAATTTTGAAAATGGTCCATCATGTTTACCAAGTTCAAAAAAATCGTCCGTTTCAACAAGTCATTAGCAGGTTATTCTAAATGATAAAAATAAAAAATATGTAATATATATATATATATATATATATATATATATATATATATATATATATATATATATATATATATATATATATATATATATATATATATATATATATATACTATTTTACAAAAAAATACCCCCACTAAGAATTTATATTATACTCCCTCCGTCCGTCCGAAAAATGACATTTTGCTTTTGTGCACATTGATTAAGAAGTATTGTTATTTAATATGTAGTGAGTAGTTGTATTAGTGGAAGTGTTGACCCCATATTTTAATTGTATTAGTGGGTGTCTGTGGATCTCATCTGTGTAAAAAATGAAGTGACCCTCTTTGAAACGGACGACCAAAATGGAAAAAAGACCCTCTTTCGAGCGGATGGAGAAAATATCAATATTTAGTTAAATTTGTTCCACTTTAGTACTGAGATTAATATTATTTGTTTCGTATACAGAAGTGAAAAATGAAAAGTGAGATAAAATTGGTTAAATAAAAATATGATATAAATTAATTGGAGTGAAAATATTCAAATGACCTGTCATAGCAGGTCAAAGGACCAAAATGTTGAATTTTATAAAGTTAATGGACTAATTTCAAAATTGTTATAAAATTAACGAACTAATTTCAAAATTGAAAAAGTTAATTGACTAATTTCAAAATGAGTGAAAATTAATGACGAAAAAATCTATTTTCCCAATTTTTATTTAATGTAATTAGAACACAAATTATGGCTGGTGATGGGCTAAGCTCAAGATTGTTAATATAGAAAGCTTAACAGATCTCATGCCCATGAGCTCACTTCTCTTTCAACTTAAAATATGGCCCAATATCAATGGATTAATTTACCTAGAAGTAAAATTAAATGCTGAAGTAATTGTGTACTATTCAAAATAGTAATATCTTATCTAAATGTGTATATATAATAATGTTTCTAATTTAATGATTATCGTACACCATATCTATGCACACTGCTAAGATTGAGCCTAAATTAACTTTATCACACTTTAGTTTTTTTTATTTCTTTTATTTTAATTTTAAGTCGGTGTTATACATTTGATTAAACTTACCGACATTTTATAATTGGAAAAAAAGAAAAAGAAAAAGAAAAGGTGAGATGGGGTCTTAACTTAACCAATTTACAATCAATTAATTAATTAATTAAATTCAGAGACAATTCAAAAAGGGTGCCACTTCTTTTCCATAGCCATCCATTTGGCTGCTTAAAGCAAACATTACAAATTCATGAACAGTTGCTTTGACAAAGTTTTAAATTGTGTGCATAGTATAACTATTTCTTCTCACTTATGTTCTGCTTTTAATTAAACAATTAATTAATTAACTAAAGAAATTAAAGAATTCAAATATGATTATGTTTTTCCCTCCTAACCTTTTCGAACCATAAAACTAATTTGCAATAATTTAATAAGCTAAACTAATTTGCAATAATTTAATAAGCTGGTTAGTACTTAGTGGAACACCCCAAGGTTGAATTTAATTTTATGTGTGATAATCGAACACTATATATATATATATATATATATATATATATATATATATATATGTATATATATATATATATATATATATATATATATATATATTAGCAACCGAATTTACCAACAGAATTCAATCATTTGGTAATTACCAATGAATTAACAACAAAAATTATAATTTTGTTTTAACAACGAATGCCAATGAATTTATTCTCTATTTTAGCAACTGAATTCAATTACCAACGGATTACCAAGGGAGTCATTATATAAATTACCAATGGAATTATTAGCAATGCATTACCAATGGAAATATTTACCAACGCAATTGATTTTTCGTTACTAAAAATTTAGCAACCACCACTTTGCCAACGGAATTTTACCAATGAATTTCGTTGCTAATCTGTTAGTAAGCCAATTTAATAATGGAATTGACGTGATCCGATCACACAATACCTCTCAATCACTCAAGAACACACACACACTTTGCTTCCTTAAACTGAAAATAAAGAAGAAAATGCACAAGGATGTATAGTGGTTCGGATTTGAATATCCTACATCCACTTAGGGGAGAAGAAACTTTATTATTGATGATGCAATACAACCAAGAACAAATTTGAAAACGAAGAACAAGCAAGAGAATGTAACTTGCTTTGAAACTGTGAAAAACTCAAGTGTTGAACCCCATTGATTAAGCCACTTTGAGCTCCTTATATCTTGCTACTCCATCAAACTTTTGATCCGGTTAAACCTCCACTGAATAACCCTCACTTAGTAGATGAGATGCAACCATCTAGCCGGTTCCAGGTAGCTTGATAAAATGGCTCTCAAACCGCCTCAAAATCGGCTGATCATAACTGCCCAAAATGACAGTTATGGCAGTTATGTTGTTGAGTTAGTTTCAATCGTTTTCTTAAGCTTCTAGCTGCCATGCAACACGTTGTAATCATTCTCAGTCTCCAATGATCACTATCCACGTGTATATCAGCTCATCCAAGTGATAGACAGAGCTAAACACTCTATTGGACACTTTCTGTATCGATTCGACCTCAATTCGAGTGACTGACCAGGTTGAATCCATACCGTCGTGGTCGAATCCACCTCTCAGTGAACTGATTCGCCCTCCCTATCAGGTCGAATCCACAGGTTATGGTCGAATCCCTCTTCAAACGAGCTGGTTCGACTTCGATTCGACCAGTTTGTGCACGTCGAATCCCTTGGTACAAGTCGAATCCTTCCATGAATGCATCTATTGTCATCAATCTCCACCTTAGATGTATGCATGAAACAACTTCATCTCTTTTCCCTACCTTTGCTGCTTTTAAGGAGCATCAACTTCTATGTCTCCACACATTCCAACCAAAGTTTTGCAAAGCTCAAACTTCGCAGCTGGCAATGCTTTAGTAAGTGAATCAGCTGGATTCACAGCTGTATCAATCTTCCTCACTTCCACAAATCCACTTTCCACCATGTCTCTGACAAAGTATAACTTTACATCAATATGTTTGGTCCTCTCATGATATCCCTGATGCTTAGCCAAGTGTATTGCACTTTGATTATCACAATAGACCACTACAGTATCTTGATATTCTACCAATTCTTTCAGCAAACCAACAAGCCATACTCCTTCCTTGATTGCTTCTGTTAATGCAATGAATTCAGCCTCTGTAGTTGATAGAACTACTACAGACTGATGGCTTGCTTTCCAACTTACTGAAGTTCCAAACATATTGAACACATATCCTGTAAGAGATTTTATAGAATCCAAATTTGCTGCAAAATCAGCATCAACAAAACCAGTGTCAATCTATGATTTTGCTTCCCTTCTCTGAAATTTCAAACCAATAGGTTCAGTCCATTTGACATACCTCAATGCCCATTTGACTGCCTCCCAATGCTGCTTCCATGGACAGCTTAAGAATCTACTAATCAAACTCATTACATAAGCAAGATCAGGCCTACTACATACCATAGCATACATAAGGCTGCCCACTGAGCTTGCAGATGGAATCCTGCTCATTTCAACTATCTCAATGTCTGATTTTGCTCCATTAAGCAGTGACAGACTCAATCCTTGCTTGACAGGTGTTGTAACAGCTTTGCACTGATCCTTGTTGTACCTTTTGAGTACTTTAACCAGGTAGGATTGTTGTTTCAACATAAGTGTTCCAGTTGGTCTGTCTCTGCTTATTTCCATCCCTAAGATCATCTTAGCTTCACCAAGGTCCTTCATCTCAAACTCAGACTTGAGAACTTCCTTTACTGCATCAATCCCTTGAATGCTTTTGCAAGCAATTAAAATATCATCCACATAGAGAAGTAGGTAAGTGTAACAGCTGTTGTCCTCCTTGATGTATACGCAGTTGTCATAATGACTTTTCTGAAATCCATTAGCAACAATGTACTCATCAAATCTCAAGTACCACTGTCTTGGACTTTGTTCAAGTCCATACAGAGACTTGAGTAGTAAACAAGCCTTTAAATCAGCTCTCTCAACTGTAACACCTTCTGGTATCCTCATATAGATGCTCTCCTCCAACTTCCCATGTAGAAATGCAGTAGTTATATCTATTTGATGAAGCTCAAGATCATACTGAGCTACTAGTGCTAGTAACACCCTGATTAAACAATGTTTAACCACAGGTGAGAAGATCTCATTGTAATCTACCCCTTCATTCTGTGAAAAACCTCTTGCAACTAGTCTAGCCTTGTATCTGACTCCACCTTCAGCTGCAAGTGCTGGTTTTCTTTTGAATATCCACTTACACCCCACTAACTTCTGAGATTTTTGCTTGTCAACAATCCTCCATGTCCCATTCTTGTTTAGAGACAACAATTCTTCTTCCATGGCTATAAGCCACTTATTACTGTCTTGACTTGCCAATGCTTCAGTATAGTTTCTAGGTTCATAAGCTTCAACATCAACAGCTGTATATAGAGCAAAAGACACTATATCAGCCTGTACATACCTTGCAGGTGACACTATAGTCCTTTTCTGTCTATCTCTTGCAAGTTGATAGGTATTAGGTTGTTCTCTAACCCTTGATACTTCATATGTACCTCTGTCAGTGGAGTTCTCTTCACTTTCTCCTGATCTGTCCATACCTTGAGGCTCCACCTCAAGCTCAGACTCTCTACTCTGATCATCCTTGACCAATGACATCTTATTCTCAACAAAGACAACATCTCTACTGACCATGAGCCTGTTCTCATCATAACACCACAGTTTGTACCCCTTTACTCCCTTAGGATAACCAATCATAACACATTTAAGTGCTCTACGTTCCAACTTATCCTGTTTAACATGTGCATAAGCTTGGCAACCTATAACTATAAGGTATGAGTAATTAGGGACCAGACCATACTTCATCTGGAGTCTTGAAGTTTAGAGCTGTTGAAGGACACAAGTTGATTAGATAAGCTGCAGTTGCAGCTAACTCCCCCCAAAACACCTTGCTCAATCCTGTACTGCTCAACATACATCTGACCCTTTGCAAAAGTGTCTGATTCATCCTCTCTGCAATGCCATTCTATTGAGGAGTACCAAGGATAGTTTTGTGTCTCTTAATCCCCTTTTCCTTGCAAAATAAATTGAACTTTTTAGACACAAATTCCAATCCAATGTCTGTCCTCAAATACTTCAAACTACTCCCTGTGATGTTCTCAGTTTCTGTCAACCAAACCTTGAAGGTTGCAAATGCTTCATCCTTTGATTTCAGAATATATACCCATAGCTTCCTTGAGTAATCATCAATTATGGTCATGAGGTATCTCCCTCCACCTCTGGTTACAGTTCTTGAAGGTCCCCAGAGATTTGAATGAACATAATCCATCCTAACTTTAGTTGTATGTTCTGAATCACCAAACTTAAGTCTCTTAGACTTACCAAGAATGCAATGCTCATACTGTCTGATCTTATCACCTTCACTGAACTTGATCAGCTGTTGTTTTACCAATTCTTGCATTCCCCTTTCACCAACATGTCCCAACCTTCTATGCCATAGATTGGCATCATCTTGCTGACCAGTGTTGTGTATCTGTCCTACAACAACACTTCCATCCAAGAAATACAAATCTGATCTCTTGGTCCCTCTCATGACTATCTTATCATCCTTAGTCATTGTGAGAATTCCCTTTCTCAGGTTTGAATCACACCCTTGAGTATCAAGCATCCCAAGGGAGATGAGGTTCCTTCTTAATCCAGGAACATATCTTACATTCCTAAGAAGCCTCTGAACTCCATCAAACATAAGCAATCTGATGGATCCCACTCCCTTAATCTCACAAGAGTGATCATCACCTAACAGTACTGATCCTTCTTCTTGATGCTTGAATTCATCAAACCAATGCTTCATAGGTGTCATATGGAATGTACACCTGAATCCAATACCCACTCAACAGACACATCTGATGTAGTGATGGACAGAGCTTCAATACCTTCCATACCAGCATCATTTTGTACTTCACCAACCTGATTAACTTGGTTCTTTTGATTTCCAGCAGGTGTGTCAGTTTTCTTGGACTTGCTAGCCTTCCACTTTGCACACTGTTTCTTGAAGTGCCCTGGTTCATGGGAAAAGTAACACCTCTTTCCAGTTGACTGTCCTGATGCACCTTTCTTTTGATCAGAATTTCTTCACTTGTTCCACTTCTTGTTTTGATTCCCTTTCTTGGCAAAGATACCTTCTGCCCCTGACTTTCTTTTCTATCAGACCCTTCTTCCAGATCTTTTGATCTAAGTGCTCTCAGCATATTTTCAAGCAATACAACATTCTTGCCTCCATAAAGAATAACATCTTTGAAGTGCCTCTGTGATTTTGGCAAAGCAGACAGCAACATGATGGCCTTGTCTTCACTGGACAGCTTGAAATCCAAACTTTCCAGATCATCCGTGATCTTGCAGAATTCATCAGCTTGTTCCATTAGAGACCTTTCATCAGTCATCTTGAATGCATGAAGCCTTTGCTTGCGATGCATCTTATTGGCAGATGTTCTTACCATGAACAAAGCCTCCAATCTATTCCATACCCCAATAGCTGTGGTCTCCTTTGATACTTCTCTAAGTATCTTATTACTGAGACTAAGAATTATTGTAGAATAGGCCTTTTGAAGTACCTGATCATCTACTGGAGCTCTTACAGGACCTGTTGCAGCCTGAGGATCCTTGATGATTTCAGTCTTCACTGGTGGAGGAGGCTTCAATGCATCCATCAAACCTTGCTGCATAAGAACTGCCTTCATCTTGATTTTCCATAGGTTGTAATCTGACTTCTCAGAAAGCTTTTCAACATCAAATCTTGTAGTGTTCATCTTGAATGCTTGTTGTGTGTTTGTTTCCCACAGACGACGCCAATTGACGTGATTCGATCATACAATACCTCTCAATCACTCAAGAACACACACACACACACACACTTTGATACTTAAACTGAAAATAAAGAAGAAAATGCACAAGGATGTATAGTGGTTCGGATTTGAATATCCTACATCCACTTAGGGAGAGAAGAAACTCTATTATTGATGATGCAATACAACCAAGAACAGATTTGAAAACGAAGAACAAGCAAGAGAATGTAACTTGCTTTGAAACTATGAAAACCTCAAGTGTTGAACCCCATTGATTAAGCCACTTTGAGCTCCTTATATCTTGCTACTCCTTCAACCTTTTGATCCGGTTAAACCCCCACTGAATAGCCCTCACTTAGTAGATGAGATGCAGCCATCTAGCCGGTTCCAGGTAGCTAGATAAAATGGCTTTCAAACCGCCTCAAAATCGGCTGATCATAACCGCCCAAAATGACAGTTATGGCAGTTATGTTGTTGAGTTAGTTTCAATTGTTTTCTTAAGCTTCCAGCTGCCATGCAACACGTTGTAATCATTCTTCAGTCTCCAATGATCACTATCCATGTGTATATCATCTCATCCAAGTGATAGACAGAGCTAAACACTATATTGGACACTTTCTGTATCGATTCAACCTCAATTCGAGTGACTGACCAGGTCGAATCCATACCGTCGTGGTTGAATCCACCTCTCAGTGAACTGATTCGACCTCCCTATCAGGTTGAATCCATAGGTTATGGTCGAATCCCTCTTCAAACGAGCTGGTTCGACTTCGATTCGACCAGTTTGTGCACGTCGAATCCCTTGGTACAAGTTGAATCCTTCCATGCATGCATCTATTGTCATTAGGAATTAAGGCTTTTACCAACGGAATATTTCATTTCTAAAAAATAGTTTTTTAGTGGAATTAAATACAACTGCCATATTTCCTCACATCATCATCATGGTACAAAAAGATAGCTAGTATTTCGTTTTATTATCATGCTTTAACAGGACTAACTTTGAACTAATTATAAACCAACTCCATCTTAAAAATTATACACGTCTTTATAACGGCATATTAATAAAAATTATTATTAGGGGTATAAAATAAATAAATATACATTAGATAATTCAATAGAAAGAATTTATAAATTGTGAGAGATATATATATTGTGTAAGTTGTTATTTGAGTGTATGTGAGTTTTGGAAGGGAAGTAAATGAAATGATTTTAAAATTTTTAATTTTATACATAAATAATATAACAATTGACTAATGTTTAGTGTTTTGTATGTGCTAAATGAATAAGATTTTTTGATGAATGTGGACATTCAACCAGACGACGAGTATTGCGTACATGTATCTAATAATACTTCGTCTTCGCTTGGTAATTTCAACTTACCCGTGACTCCAATTTTAGATGCTAGAAACAGTAAGTCCCAATAGTTTATTAATTAATGGATAACTTTAAATCTTAAATCTTATAACATAAATATTACTACAAATATTTGATTAATTATGCATTTGAAAATGAAAAAACTCTTTATGGTGTTATATTATCGTTGTATTATACTTTTACATTAAGTATTTTTGAAATTTGACTTCATTACACTGGGAGTTATTCTACAGTAAGAACAACAACTAAATTTGTTGTATTATACTTTTGCATTAAGTATTTCTGAAATTTGATTTCATTACACAGGAAGTTATTCTACAGTAAGAACAACAACTGAATTTGATCAAATTGGGTGCAACAGACAAGCAAGTCGGTTTGTGAAAGCTGTACTTGAATCTCCTTTGCATGAAAATATACTTGATGAACAAGGGGTCAAAAATATCATCGAGCAAGATATTTTACACATTGATGATGAATTTCCGGAATTAATAGATGTGTTTGAAGACGAGAATAATAATATGAATCGAATCACAACTGGTGAGAACTTAAAAAAATTAATTCATTGTTTTACTAAAAATTTTAAATTATTGTTGCAATAACTGAAATATTTATTATACATGTGTAGGGGAAAATACATTGAATGTGGTGATCAAGAATTCAAGTGTCAATTTTGTTATGCAAATTTTTGGTACGGCGAGCGTTCCAAGACAATATCCACAGAGCTGAAACCTAAATATAAAGCGTGTTGTATCCATGGAAAGGTAGTCTTACCTTTAATGAAGGAACCTCCTTCTGTACTTAAGAATTGATTCATGGTGAGGGTGATAGAGCAAAATTGTATAAAGAGAAGATAAGGTCATACAACAACATGTTTGCGTTTACATCAATGGGTGAAAAAATTGATAGGTCACTTAACAACGGACAACCTCCAAATGTCTTTAGATTAAGTGGTCAGAATTACCATTTGATTGGTAGTTTATTGCCTTGTGATGGGAGCACACCCAAATTCTCTCAGCTTTACATCTATGACACCGAAAATGTAGTGGCAAACAGATAAATGATGTCAGGTATGCCACTATTAATTACCCTAATTATGTTGATTTTATTTGCTCTACTTATCATTATTGAACAATCTAAACTTATGTATTTTTTTAAAAAAAATTCCACTGCAGGATTTCTGCGCATGAGAACTCAATTCATCACAGTATTATTACAGATTTAAGGGAGATGTTGAATCGACACAATGTTCTTGCTAAACCATTCAGAATGGTCGGTCAAAAAATAAGTGAAGGCACATTTGAAATTAAGTTAAAACTTATAGGCACACGTGGAAGTAATGCAAGAACGTATAACATGCCTTCTACATCGGAAGTTGCAACATTTATAGTTGGTGATTTTGATCAGGGGATGGGTTTAAGAGATATAATAATTGAAACAAACAAGGGTTCATTACAAAGGATTAATGAACGGAACCCATTGTATCTTGCTCTTCAGTACCCGTTGTTATTTGTTTATGGCGAGGGTAAATATAGAGAAGATATTTCTTATCGTGTGAATACTGAAGGTGGGAAAAGGGGTCGAAGAAGGGTTAGTTTAAGGGAGTTCATCTCATTCAGGTTGCAGGATAGGAATTCTGAACCCAAGACACTTATGAAGTCTAGATTACTTCAGCAATTCATTGTCGACGCATACACAATGATTGAATCTGCACGTCTTAATTGGATAAGAATGAATCAGAAGTTGCTGAGATGCGAGATGTACAAAGGTCTTCAAGTCCGAGTACACAGGGGAAAAGAATTGTTCTCCCCGCATCCTTTACGGGAGGTTCGAGATACATGGTCAGAATTATCAAGATGCGATGGCTATATGCCGATGGGCAGGTTACCCAAATTTGTTCATTACATTCACATATAATCAAAAATGGCTCGAGATTCAGCATTTTGTGTCTTCATGTGGACTTAGAGCTGAAGACAGACCAGACATCATTGCATGCGTTTTCAAGATGAAACTTAATGCACTAATCGAAGACCTACGAAAAAATCAACTCTTTTGTAAGATTAAAGCAGGTGCGTACTTTAAGTTATTTTTTAACAGTAGAATGCGTTATTAACCATTATGTTTCTGCAACATAATTGTTATGATTGTTCATCATACCTTCAAATTTATCATAACAATCATATATTAATTATCTAATGTTTCCAAGTAGTACTTCATTGGTAATCATTTGAAATGACTTACATATAATATAATATATTTTAGAACAAATTTTATATTTTAGTATTTTACTTCGAGCAATTACTAAACTAACATGTGTTTTTATAAATCTCAGTTGTTTACACCGTGGAGTTTCAGAAAAGAGGATTGCCTCATGCTCATATACTTCTCTTCCTTGAAAAAGTTATGAATAGTCCAACTGGCAGCGAGATTGATTCTATCATATCAGCTGAAATACCAAGCAAGGAGGAAGACAAGGAATATTATGATGCAGTATATGAATATATGATACATGGGCCGTGTGGACAGGTGAGGACAACTTCCCCGTACATGATTGATGATGTTTGTAGTAAGCATTTCTCAAAGAGATTTGTATCTGATCTATAGACCAAGATGGTTATCCAGTCTATCGAAGAAGGGATGATGGAAGGACAGTCACTAAGAGTGGAATTGAGCTTGACAATCGTTATGTTATTCCGAATAATAGAGAGCTCATGTTGCGTTATTAGATGCATATAAATGTTGAGTGGTGTAATCAGTCGCGTTCCATTAAGTATTTGATCAAATATGTTAACAAGGGAAACGATAGAATCTCTACCACATTCTGCCAGAGCGCTGAAGACGGAGAAAGAGTGTCACATGTTGATGAAATAAAGATGTTTTATGACTGCAGGTACGTCTCAACCTGTGAAGCAGCATGGAGAATTTATGGTTATGAAATTCAGTACAGATATCCACCTGTGGAGAGATTGAGCTTTCATTTAGAAAATGAACAGAACATCATATTCTCAGATATGGATCAACTAGGGGAAATTGTCGAGAAGGCAACGATAAAGAGAGTATGTTCCTTGCATGGTTTGAAGCGAATAAAAAATATCAAGAAGCAATGAATCTCACATATGCAGAATTTTTGCAGCATTTTTGTCTACAAAAAGACGAACGAGAATGGATAAGGAGACAGAAAGACATGTCTTTAGGAAGAATTCATTTTGTTTCCCCTGGTGCAGGAATTAGTTATTATTTCAGAATTCTCCTTACAGTTGTTAAAGGTCCTACATGTTATGAAGATTTCAGAAGGTATAACAATGACATCTGTGATACTTATAGAGAGGTTTGTTATGCAAGAGGTTTGTTGGATGATGATAGAGAATACATAGAATGTTTTGAGGAGGCGAGCCATGTTTCCAGTGGGAAACAAATTAGACAACTCTTTGTTACACTTCTGATTTCTGGAACGATGGAACATCCTGAAATCGTCTTCAAAGAATGTCTGAATCATCTTTCAGAGGACATACTATATCATCAACATATTATTATGAGTTTCCCAGGTTTGTCTAAATTTATTTGGTTTCTTATAGTTGCTTTAACTGAATTTGGTATGCAATAATTTTTTATATAAAATTAAATATTTTTTTAAAACTAATCTATACATAGCGTGTGAGTGAAATATTAGTTAAATTGTTGTGAATAAATTATAAAAAAATATTATCATTTCAAAACAATGTTTAAAATATGTTGTACAATTAAATGTTTATTGATTCTCTGTTAATTTATTATTTTTAATAGTATGCCATGTTAACTAATTTCATAAGTGAAATTTATATGGATTAGTATTTATCAATGAGTATTGGAGATATATAAAATCTGACAGATTGTTTTACACTCGCATATTCATGATTATTATTGCATCTATGACTTACTCTATTGCTTATTTTTTCAGCTCTGGAGATGAGTGCTGATGAGATTAGAGAAGCAACTCTATTGGAAATCGATAAGTTGTTGAAGATAATGGGTAAGTCACTCAGTGACTTTGATGGAATGCCCATTCCAGCATTTGATCATGAAATTCATATGGAGAACAGAATGTTAATCAATGAACTGTGCTATAATAGACATCAGATGAAACTGGAACACAATGTGCTGATTCAGAAGCTTAATGCAGACCAGCGGGCTGTTTACGACACAATATCAATTATGTATGTGGACCGACTGGATCTGCATTTTTTTGTTTATGGTTATGGTTGAACAGGTAAAACATTTCTCTGGAGGACACTTTCAGCATTAATTAGATCAAAAGGACAGATTGTGCTAAATGTTGCATCCAGCGGAATAGCATCGCTCCTTCTCCCAGGAGGAAGAACTGCTCATTCAAGATTCGCTATACCAATCAACATTCATGAGGAGTCAACCTGTAACGTCAGACAAGGTAGTCATCTTGCAAATTTGCTATCTGAGTATTGACTTATAATTTGGGAAGAAGCTCCAATGGTTAATAGATTTTGTATTGAGGCTCTTGATAGAACAATGAGAGACATCGTGCAAATAAAATATGCTGATTTTGCTTCAAACCCATTTGGTGGTAAGACAATAGTTTTTGGTGGTGATTTTAGGCAGGTCCTACAGGTAATTCCAAAAGGTTCAAGATAAATTATTGTTGGTGCAAGCATCAACTCTTCTTATCTATGGGATGAAATAAAAGTCCTCAAACTTACAAAAAATATGCGTTTGATGAACATGCCTGAAAATTCAGAAACGAATGAGATAAGAAAATTTGCTGAATGGGTGGCAAACATTGGTGATGGAACAGAAGGTGCGTAAACTGAATAGGAAGTGATGTTAGAATACCGGACGATATTCTGTTGAGGTATGAAGATGATGCAATTGGTGCAATTGTGAATCACATCTATCCTGACATGGGAAATGTCATTGATCACCCGGAATATTTGCAAGATAGAGCCATCCTTGCACCAACTCTTGATGTGGTAGATTCAATTAATGACTACATGATAGAAATGAACAAGAATGAAATGAAAACATACTTAAGATCGGATTCCGCCTGCAAATCAGATGCTAATGTGGATATGCTTGCTGATGTGCACACACCCGAGTTCCTGAATACACTAAGATGTTCTAGAGTGCCTAATGACGAAATTAACCTCAAGGTTGGAACACCAATAATGTTTTTGCGGAACATTGATCATTCGAGGGGTTTGTGTAACAGAACGAGGCTGTTGGTTACAAATCTTGGAAAACACGTTCTTCATGCAAGGCTCTTGAGTGGAAGTAATTCTGGTGATACTGTTCTTATACCCAGGTTCACATTAACCCCGACCGACATTAGGCTTCCTTTCAAATTTCAAAGAAGGCAGTTCCCTGTCATTGTGTCATACGCGATAACTATAAACATGAGCCAAGGCCAATAGCTTGCAAATGTTGGTTTGTTTTTGAGAAGACCCGTTTTTAGTCATGGACAATTGTATGTTGCAGTTTCAAGGTCAACCACCAAAGCGGGTCTAAAAATTCTGCTGGAAAATGAAGAATCCCGTGAATCAGGTATTTGAAAGAATTATATTTTTAGAGAAGTTTTTAGAAACGTGTGATTATTATGACTTAACCATCATGGAATAAATTTCTTTGTCAGTGTTCATATTTTATGACTATCAGCAACAAATGGTATTTCTTTAATGTCATGCAAATTAGAACAAATTATTGTTGTTAATTATTACGATTATGTTGCTTTAATCAGTATATTTCTTTTTTAGAGGAAGTTTTCCTCACCTGTCCATCTGTTTGAACATCTATCAGCAACAACAGGTAATGCTTTAATGTCATGGTACTTGTGTCTTAATATTGATTCAATATGATTTTTTAATGTAGTTTTATATGATTGGCATGATACTAAAAAACCATTTTATTTAATGGTACATGTGTATATTTGATGACTATCATGACTATAAAACAACAACTATAATAAGATTTAATAATGTTGAACATCTATCACCACCAACTGGTAGTGCTTTAATGTCATCGACTTTTGATTGTTTTTTTAGGATTAATCTTTGTTATAGAAAATTTATTTATGTAGCAACTTTTTAATTATGAAGATTTTACATTAGATAATCAACATTAGTAACATTTTTAATTAGAAAAACTATGTTCGAATAATAAAAATTAAATAAAAACTCTTTGTATTGAATTTATTTATCATATATAATTCTGTTTTGCTATAAATATTACAGTGCAATGCAATGTACAAAAATTCTCTAATCATGATTGCCCTATTACTAATTATATATATCTAAAGTTTTTTTCCTTTTATCAAGTCCCTAACTCATAATATAAAATTTAATATAGTATCATGTAAACATGGGTTTCACACCATACAACTCTAAAAATCGAATCGGTTAAAACGAGTAAAAAAAATATAAGCATCGACAATCGTTTTTGGTAAAAAAACAATATACAATTTTAAGTACTTTAAATAAAAAAAATAAAAATTTGTCATGACGTCTTCCCGTGCATCGCACGGGTTAAACGCTAGTTTGAGTGTATGTGAGTTTTGTAAGGGAAGTAAATGAAAAGTAGTACTCCCTTCATCCCGTTTCAATGTTTACATTTGCTTTTTGCACGTTGATTAAGGAGTATAGTATTTTAATAGATAGTGGGACGGAGGGAGTACATCACCATGGTCCCCACATCCAACACTAATACACCTACTCATTTTATATTAAATATTATATCTTTTCACTCACTAACTATTAAAATATTATACTCCTTAATCAACATGCAAAAAACAAACGTAAATATTGAAATGGGATAGAGGGAGTGTGTAAGAAAATTATGGAGTGTTTGGTAGAGGGATTTAGAGAGTATGAAATGGAAATAAGAATGTGAATAATTTAGAATGTTTGGTTTTGAATATGATGGGGAAATGGAATCATTCCCACTTTTGTGGAAATTAATCATTCCTCTCAAATATGGGAGTAATGACTTTCATTCATTCCATACCCATTTACATTTCAATTAAAATACCAAACAACCCTTAGTTTTGTTGTCTTCAACGTCTCATACAATTCAATGGGCAATGGTGTGAATTAAAAAATGTTATAGTACTAATTAAATGGAACAGAAAATTCGGACAACATCAAAATGCATGATGAGCTAACGATAATTAGTCATGAAATCTTTACCGGTTATATAATTGACGAGGAATAGTGGAATGTAGCCACCATTAGGCCTAAAATTTATATTTATTTTTTGGAGTAGCGTTTCCTTAATTCTCTATACCGAGTTTTATTCAACTGTGTGACATTACACAACCAGGATAACACATCGAATCTTTTTTGTTATATATTTTTGTACATTATCTTTTTTGTCATGTGATATATGTGTTATTTTCGTAAATCATCTTTTATGTCACGTGATATATGATTCATATGTAAGAGATAAAAGAAATTCAATCATTGGTATAAGGTTTAAGGTTTCGGGTATATTTTCTCTCTTTCACCATAATTTAATTATGAAACACAATGTACCAAAATCAAAAAGATACCGGTGAAATCTGACATTATTTCTAACAAAATTAAGGGATAACACTTTTTATGTCATATATCACTCATGCAACATCTTTTTTGCCCTATCCTTTTTAAAATATCTAATTTGTCCTGTTTTTTGTGTATATTCTTAATTTACCCCTCTGACACATGTCATATCTTTCCCTTTTTTTTGAAATCTCGCAATTACTGCCCAGCAGTTAAAAGTACCGGTTTTAAAGGCATTGAAATTGGCGAGAGAATCTTTGACCCCTTTATCTCAAAATTTTTGTTATTTACTCTCCGTCTCTCTCTCTCTTTCTCTTTTCATCGGCCTTCATCCCACCCATACTCTCCCTCTCTCTCAAACTCTCGATTTTTTTGTCGAACACAGCGCTCCGTCCGGGCCTCCAGCGTGTCGTTCAATCCATCGTCATCTCCATGTCGAAAATTAACAGTAGCAAATATGGATAACCAGGTATTCCGTCATTAGGATTTTAGGGTTTTGCAGAATTGCGATTTAATTTAAAGTATAATGAATTTGGAGTTGTTACTGTAGAGTATGAATTTGGAGTTGTTCTTGTCCCCCGAGGAAGTAGAGTCTGCACTGTATGAATTTGTCGTGTCCGACGAATTTTAAGTTTACATGTTCGACGATAATTATTTGAGTATAATTGGAAATTTCAGTGTAATTTGTAGTGTAAATTGAACTTGTTGGCATATTTTTCTAATCTTTTTGAGCTTGTCCGCCGATGTTTCTAGCTTAGTTGAACATGTCTGCCGATAATTGTATGTAAAGTGACCTTGTTCGTCAATATTTGTAGTACAATTGAGCATGTTCCCCAATTTTTTAGCCCTGATTGAGCTTGTCCGCCGATTTTATGAGTTTTTTTAGCCTGTTTGACGAGTTTCTGAGCATTATTTAGCATTATTTTGCCATTATTTCTGCATAAAGTAGCTTGTTCGCTGTTATTGTGCCTTTACTGAGCTTGTCCGCCGATGTTTCTAGCGTAGTTGAACATGTCCGCCGATAATTGTATGTAAAGTGACCTTGTCCGTCAATATTTGTAGTATAATTG
The DNA here is from genome assembly GCA_023678885.1 of Pogostemon cablin. Classification (NCBI taxonomy): domain Eukaryota; kingdom Viridiplantae; phylum Streptophyta; class Magnoliopsida; order Lamiales; family Lamiaceae; genus Pogostemon; species Pogostemon cablin. The sequence goes on from CM042968.1 coordinate 20,041,845, forward strand.
AGCATGTCCGCCAATTTTTTGGCCCTGATTGAGCTTGTCCGCCGATTTTATGAGTTTTTTGAGCCTGTCCGCCGAGTTTTTGAGCATTAGTTAGCATTATTTTGTCATTATTTCTGCATAAAATAGCTTGTTCGCCGTTTTTGTGCCTTTACTGTGCTTGTCCGCCGATTTTTCTAGCGTAGTTGAACATGTCCGCCGATAATTGTATGTAAAGTGACCTTGTCCGTCAATATTTTAGTACAATTGAGCATGTCCGCCAATTTTTTGGCCCTGATTGAGCTTGTCCGCCGATTTTATGAGTTTTTTGAGCCTGTCCGCCAAGTTTCTGAGCATTAGTTAGCATTATTTTGCCATTATTTCTGCATAAAATAGCTTGTCCGCCGAAGTTTTTATGTATAAAATGTAGTCACATCTTATATCTAATCGAGTTGGCATGCACTGTAGTGGAGCTGGAAACGACGTGGACTTCAAACTCGAAAAGTTGGGATTAAAGGTTATTGTAGGCCTTCCAAAGCTCTGAATTGCATACGCGAGGTGATTACAAAGAGTGGCGATCAAACAGTGTGGAGGTTCAGAAGATCTTGTTTCGGGCATTTCTGGGATTTGGATTCAGATTACGGGTCTCCTAAAGCTTTATTTCAGCTGATGGCTCATGAGGTTATAATCCCTGGTTCAGATATGTACTCCCGGTACTTCAGGGTGTCTGATATAATTCTTAGCTTCATACCCATGGAGTTTATGCGTGTTATGGGACTAGGGTTTGAGGACCGTGGGGATATTGACCCGAATGATTCATTTCTGCCACATGCACACAGTTTGTTTGCTACCTTTTGTTCGAAGAGGATCCTGGTTGATGAACTTATGAGAAGATTCAGTGAAAACAAATATAAGGGCCACAATGCGGTGAAAGCGGCCAACATTCTACTGCTATACTACTTTTTGCTAGGCCGGGATACGTCAAAAGTATACATAGAACCCTGGGTATGGTACTTAGCTGAAAATGATGACCTGTGGAACTCTTTCCCATGGGGTAAGTACACATACCTAACCCTACTGCACCATATGGACTCTGTAAGACTACGGTGCAAGAGTTAGGCAAACAGCAGCACATCAACTTTTATGGATGCTCATTTGCCCTAGCAGTGAGTGATACTGATTTTATTTCACCAATTTTATTCTTATATTAAATGCATTTAAAAAGATATATGTTGACATGAAATTACTTTGATGTTTGGTAACAGGTTTGGGCCTCTGAGCTTATCGCAGGTTTTGCAGCAATGTTGACCGATGGACAACCCGAGCCAGATGTCAGACCTCTGTGTATTGACTTACTTGAAAGAGTTGTCATCTGCAGTTGCCAGTGCTGTATGCGTGCCTGAATTTTCCAACTTTAGGTGATGCAAGTACAAAGGTAGGGAACTGAAGGAAGAATTATGGTCTCTGTATGTGTGTCCCACAGCAATATGTTTTGACTTGAGGGCCAAATTATAGGAGATGTCGAAACCAAATTATTTACGTATCTCATCTGCCATTCCAGCAGGATACAATGTTGTGGTTTTATTGAACTGTCGAGCTGCATAGTATCTGCCAACAGTTTTCGAACCAACTTGCCTTGGCGCATTAGTGTCTGGGTTCAAACGACATACATGTGGAGGTCCGAACTTGATTACCCTCCATACTCCACCTAGGCCACTAGAATGCATCTCAAACATACAACCCTGCTCCACTCGGTACTTGCAGGCGACGTTGAGCCTGTAGGTGTCAGATTTCTTGACCCGTGTCTCAACTTGATTCCGCAAGTTGTACATACCCAATGAATATTGGCAATCACCTTTATTATCGAAGGCACTTTTTTCATAAATCTCCACTGAAGTATCAATGTTGCTGTTGTCTACAACTTCATTGTCCACATTACACTGTCCCAAGAAACCTGCAACGATGGATTAGTTATTATTCAATTGGTATTAGAATACAATAAGGTGCAGTAAATTACCAGGTACTATATTCAACACATACCTGGAATGCTCCATGGACGGCTGCAAGACCTATCTGTGTCTTGACTAGGACATACCGGTGTGGGCATCTGCATGTATGTATTAACGGGTTCCAGGAAACTCATTCCTCCTTTGGCTCTGATGTAGGAACAGAACCTCTCGAACAGAGCAGTTTCAGGATCCTCATCTTCAGCATTGAGTTGATCACCATCGCGCCCCTCATCTTGCGAAGCATCAGCACCCTCAAAATCCTCACGCTGTGGACCTTCAAATGAATCATACCCATGGCCTTGCGATCCATCGGACCCATAGTCTTGAGAACCAGCAAAACCATCAAACCCATCACCCTCTAAACCCTCAAACCCAGCAGAGGAGCACATCTCATCTCCATTCTCCACCTCTTCTTCGTCCTGCTGTTCGCTAGCGTACTCACTATTCAAATCAATATTTGTCGTACGACTCGACACGCCCACACCTATACTCGTACTCGGTTCGGCCAAATCTACGGGACTATGAATATTGACAGATGGAATTTGTGAATGAAGCAAGTCGGTCCAATAACTGCTCCCCACTGGTGCCGCACTAGTGCAACAATTATCAACTAATTGATCTGGTATGGCCTTAACTGTGACAAAAAACATCGGCTCATCAACCTGCTAATACAACCCCCTTATATCCATATCATCCTTTACCTTATATTTTGTTATACAACCACCGATGTCCACAAGTGTGTATAACATATTTGAAATGATTCAAATCGGCGCAAACTAAATTGTACACATGCCCAATAATAAAATCCAACGTCAGCTGATCTGAATTTAAAACTAAGCTCGTGTGTTGGCAACGTACATACTCTAAACCTTGCCACCAGCCGCCCCACCATATAAAAAAATTTCTCATTTCCAATCCAAGGCCTAAACCTTTCAACAAAAGGACAATTAATTGTTATATTGACAAATGATTCATTAAAAATGATACGCCAATATAGTAGGTACACACAAATTAAGCATTAAATTATCAAGCACATATGCAAGTTAAACATTAAGTCGTACGTACGCGGACAAGCTCAATTAAGGTCCTAAATCGACGAACAGGTCTATTATACTAAAAAAAATAATGACTTACATGCTGAATTTTGCTCAAACTGGACGGAAATGCTCAAGTAGCCAAATATAATCGGAGGACATCATATAATATGCTTAAAAATGGCCAAACATGCTCAATTATGCATTAAAAATCGGCGAACATGTTTAAAAACCAGTAACATTTCGGCGGACATGCTTAATTAGGGTCAAATAATCAGTTCACATGCCCAATTACGGTGGAAAAATCGGTGGATATAAACTATTAAGCCCAAATAATCGGCGGACATGCTCAATTAGGGTGAAAATATCGGCGGACATGCTCACTTAGGAAGGAAAAATCGGCAAACAAAACCATTTCGGGTGAAAAAATCGGCAGACATCATAAATTAGGATGAGAAAATCGGCGGACATGCTCATACAGTGTCAAATAGTAGGCGGACTGGGTCATATATGGTATAGATTCGGCGGCCATGCACAAATATAGTGAAATTATCGGCGGATAGGCTCATTTATGGTCAAATCATCGGCGTACATGCTCAATTTTCGGCGGACAGGCTCAATTTTCAGCGGACAGAATCTTCTGGGCAACTACTTTTGGCGGACACGCTAAATTGGGCTACTATTTTCGGCGGACGAGCTGAAATACTGTCAAATAATAGGTGGACACACTCAATTAGGCCACAAAAATCGACGGACATGGACGATAAGTCTCAAATAATGGGTGGACAAGCACAATTAACCATGCATATTAGCGGACAAGTCTACGATGGGTGTATGTAGTGGTATTCATGCATATTACAGACATACTTCACCATTTTCCTCGGCGGACAAGCATATTACATGCATACTTCACTATTTTCTTTGGCGGACATGGATATATATAATCATTTCACTCAGCGGACATGCGTTTTTGAAACCCTAAAGCCCTAAAAACCCTTCGACCTTTAAATAAATTAACAACAACACTGAAAGAAAGCAATAAATAAAATACAATGCAAACAGCGTTCGTATTTTACCTTTGGCTCTAACTATGGATCCGTCGACAAAAACGATGGGTAAATACGGGAGCCGATCACCTTTTTATGCTCCAATAATTTGTGGATATAGAGGAATGAAGTTTGAATCCACTGTGCCCAATTTTTATGTTTGTTGGTGGTGAAGTTATTTGGTTGGTGGGGATAGTTGAGAGTTTAATGTGACAAGAATTTACATAAATGAACTGATTGTGAACACAGTGCCTTAATTTTCACCACATTTAATGAAGTGTGTTTCAGTGGAGTGGTATGTAGTTAATTTTACATGTGTTTAATCACCTAATTACTGCATGTGCTAATTAATAAAAAGTCTATTTTAATCTAACAATTTAAGGAATTTAAAAATTAAATTTCGTGAATTTTAAATTGTAGGTGTGCGCTTAAAATTTGGCTTTTTCACTTCATTCAGCTTCTACGCCGAATTAGGGGTTATATTTTAGTACATTTATTTATTTCTTCTTTAATTAATGTGTCACCCCTAAATAATCAACATATTCCCTGACACATTTATTTTGCATGCAACTGTACTTGCCAACTCATTCCCAATACAAAAAGGTGGACAATCCTTGAGTGTATTCATGACATTGCATGTATTTTTAGGGCAATTTAGATGTATTAGAAAAGGTATGACAAAAAAGATGTTGACTTCCCCATATAGGGCAAATTGTAGTATTTTCCCAAAATTAATCATTCCATAAATGAGTAACCTTTTATTGTAAGGTTTAGATTTTCTCTTTTACGAGCTACTTATGAAGATTTAATCTAGGCCCGAAGGTTGCATGATCAAGAAGGTGAAGGAGCCAATGCCGGAAAATCCAAGGGTGCAGTCGCCACCGCCGTGAAATGTGGATTCCGACAGGGTACATGTGCATGCGCCAACCAATACGGACAAAACCTCGGATGCGCGAAAAATGCGGCGCATTCGGCGGCGGATCTTTGCACCGGAAAACCATGTATACAGTTTCTTCTCACATCCAAAACCCCATTCTTGATCAATCTCCAACAAGAAAACCCCGCGTGCGTGAAATAATTATCCGACAATGACAGATTCACCACCTTCCCAAGCGAACACAATCCCTCCGGCATGTAACCATACACGAAATTTCCGGCGAAGTTGAGGATCTCCAGATTCTGCAAACACCCCAACGTAAACGGCAACGGCCCCGTCAACCGGTTGTTTTCGGCGTCGAACACGACGGCCTGTTTCAAAAACCTAGCTCGTAGGGCAAACATCCGCTTAACAGGTTGTTCAGCAGCAGGATTTCCGACAGACTCGTAAAAGCCCGGGATATGCCACGTGGGATCGGCCCGAAGAACCTATTAGAGTAACTTAATTAAGTATTAATCGATTCATCCTCGACAAGCATAAACTTTTACATGAATTGGTCATTAATATGTATTAAAGCTATGACCTACCAAAGGTTTAGAGTTAGAACCTCGGGACAAAAATTAAAAGAACCTAACTAGGTGGGTAGCTAACCTGGCTCCTCACTGTGAGTGATACATGTTCGATTTTCATTGGGAACGAATTAGGAGAGGAATTATAAGGAAACTTTGAGAAAGGAGAAATAGTACTTGGTGAACTCAGTCACATTTTTTTTGGGCATTTGTTTTTTAAGGTTAATACTAAAAAGAAAATGTATGTATGCATAAAAAAAAAAAAAAGTAAGTGCGACAACTTTTATGTTAAAAAGGGAGAGAATAACATTTAGAAAAAAAATTTAAAAATTAAAAGAACCTGTTGTTAGCTAAGGTGAGATAGAGGATGTGATCGTTGACTCCTATGTTTTCCGGCAACCGTGAGAAGAAATTATTATTGTTTATGAACAGAGCGTCGAGTCCTTTGCTGAACAGTTGCGGCGGGACGGCGCGGAGAAGGAATTGAATCGTAAATCCAAGAAAGTCAAACCGTCCATGGCGACGACGGCCGTTGGAAAGGGCCCCGAGAATCTGTTGTTGCTGAGATCGAGTTCGTAGAGGTACGGAAGGTCGGCGATGGCCGGAGGAATTATTCCGGCGAAGTTGTTGGAGTTGGCGTGGAAGAGGGCGATGCCGGCAGCTGATCGAGGAATCCGGCGAGGGTTGGGGCGGTTAGGCGGAAGCCGTTGAAGTCGACGGCGGCAAGGGCGATCGCCGATTGGTTGTCCGGTGGGGCTTCGCAGTAGAAGCCTTTGTAATGGCAGATATCGGGTCCGACCCAGGTGGCGGTGACTTTGAAGGGGTCGGAGATTACGAGGTTCTTGAATTTCTGTATGATCCGAAATACTAGGGCTAGCCTTTGATCGGCGAAGATGAGGTCAGTTTCCGGTGGAGGTGCTGGTGGTTGTGGAAACGGAAACGCCACGTCAATTCCTCCGGCGGGTGGAAGTGCTAGGGTTCTGCTAGCTAGTAGTATCAAGATGAGAATTGCATTCATTTTTCCTGAATGCATTTTCAGTTGCAAGTATAGGTTTAGCAACTTTTTGAATATCACGATTTAACAGTAAAGGAATTATACGAGAGATCGATACATATAAAACGCACAACATACTGTATTTTTCGTGTTATATTTTATCGCAAAAATGGGTGTGAGTGTGGTCCTGTGGAACCGATTCTACAATTAATGGAATCAATATATAATTGGAGGCTGCTCTTTAAAAAATAGTAATACTATTATTGTTAATTAATGAAATTTGTTGAGCAAAGTAATTTAATGTATTTTAAAATGCAACTCTCAAATATAAATAAATAAATAAAATTAAATCCTCCGTCGTATACTGATTGCACACTATCATCTCTCATATTTTATTTGTGTAATTTGTTAAAGGCTAATTATAGTGTGCACAGGGTGCACCCTAAGATATGGTGCACCCATATACAAATATAAACAAAAACATATATAATTATGAGTAAAAATGTATACAATTTAATTGTTAGTTTTTTTAATGAAAAATTGAGTGTAAAAAATATACAATTATTAAGAAATATGTATACACTATTGAATAAAAAGTTATACATATATGGATATTAGTTTTTTTAATGAAAAACTTATTGTGAAAAAAGTATACAATTATTGCAAAACACGTATACAAAATAGAATAACATTAACATGTATATAAAATAGAATAAAAGTCATACACATATGGGTACACCCTTGGATAAAAACCTTTTTAGTCTCATAACTCTCTTCATGGTCTTTTTTAGTCCCAAAAAAGATAAATTTGTCAAATTAGTCCCACTGGCGAAGAAATAGGGCAAAAAACGTCCTATTTTCGCCGGAAAAAACTGACATAACCTAAAAACAGCCACGTCACGACCGGAATTATCAATTTCCTACCAGTATGATGACGTGGCGTCCAGATGACAGATGAGTCAGCGGGATAAAAATCAATTCAGTCCCATAACTTTTACCATGTTCTATTTTAATCCTAATAAAGATAAGTTTGTCAATTTAGTCTCATCCATGTAGAAATAGGGTCAAACACGTCCTATTTTCGCCGGAAAATGTTGACATCATCAAAAAATTGCACTTGATTGTCAAGTGACAATCGGAATCATCGATTTCCAGTGTTATTTTAATACCAACAAGGCATTTTTATTTTTAAAAATTTAAATAAATAGAAAACAAAAATTATCATGGGTCATCAGCCCAATTCTCTTCTCGCACGGACACGCCGCCACCAAAGCCCATATCACAAACACCAGAACTTCGCCACCGACCACGATTTCGCCACCAGCCATGACAGCGGTCGGAATTGTTTAAATAAAAATGCCTTATTGGCATTAAAATAATATTTAATTTGCTGACTCACATGCCATCAGGGCGCCACATCATCGTCCTGGTTGGAATTATTTAAATAAAAATACCTTATTAGAATTAAAATAATATTTAATTTGTTGACTCACCTGCCATCAGGGTGCCACGTCATCGACCCGGTTAGAAATCGACGATTCCGATAATGTCAGCATTTTTCGGCGAAAATAAGACGTGTTTGGCCCTATTTCTACATGGATGAGACTAAATTGACAAATTTATCTTTGTTGAGACTAAAATAGAACATGAGAAAAGTTATAGGACTGAATTGGTTTTTATCCCGCTGACTCATCTGCCATCAGGGCGCCACATCATCATACCGGTCGGAAATTGACAATTCCGGTCTGATATGACTGTTTTCAGGTGATGTCAGCTTTTTCCGGCGAAAATAGGATGTTTTTGGACCTATTTCTTCGCCGGTGGGACTAATTTGACAAACTTATCTTTTTTGGGACTAAAAAAGATCATGGAGAGAGTTATGGGACTAAAAAGGTTTTTATCCCCACCCGGGTACACCCAATATACACTCTTTGTTAAATAAGTATAAAAGATATCATAATTAATCTAAATGCTTGTCTTTTTATTTTTTTTTCCTTCTCTTAGATCTAGTTGATATATTTTCTTATTTTCCTCATATTTTTTGTATGATAGGTTAATATAACATTAAAATATAATTAGAGATCTCTGAATCAATTATATTTTAATTTTTTTTACCTAAAAAGAATTAAATTAGGTTTTTTTTTTCTTCGCATCTTTTATACGGATTATAGATTCAAAATTCACAGGATGAATGGATCATCTATTTAATTTGATTAAATTGATATTAACAACTCTAATGTATAATAAAGTTTAATGTTAAAAATAATTAGCCATAAAATATACAGAAAAATAGTAATATCATCTTTTTAAATATGTATTTAAAGTGATTAATTTAATTTTAAATAAATTCATGAGAAAACCCCTTAAAGATAAAGTGTATTAATAAATGTGAATGCAAAGATACAAAATGATACTAATGGTATTAAACTTGAGTGTACAATACACTTTGATGTACGTAAGAAAGACTAGGATTTAAATTTTTAATCAAGTCACTAAAGAGAGTTATAGTATGTCCTCTTTCTTTCTTTCTTTTTAATTAAATTTTTATTTATTTATTTTTATATTGGAGCGCTTTGGTTGATAGAGAATGACACACTAATGTGTGGGATTTTGGTAATGGAGGCATTAATGAAGCAACTAAACTAGGTGCACTCAAAATCGTCAAAACTTGAAATAATCATCCAAAATCTGAATTGAATTTTGTTGGGAATGATGATTATCACTAGCTAACCACTTAAAATTAATTGACATTTTTCTTATGAATCATGCATGCGTTTTATAAAATTAATGATACAAGAGAAGTGTTATATGAGATCATTTCACCTCGAAACTAGTGTACGTTTTTTAATTAATTATTATTTTTTATTAAAGATTTTATCATTTTTTTTTTTAAAATGTTAGTATTAATTTTTTATTTATACTGTAAATTGTTTATGAAATGATTCACAATATTGTATCATTGTTATTTAATTTATTTTTTAAAGTACGTTACCCACCTTTTAATTTATAAAATTGGTCGCGATGAGATCAATATTATTATAAGAAGGCTTGTGTAACTTTTTTGACGTATTATATCCCATGTCATTTACTTACATGTTTGGATAATTTTACTCCTACCAACGCCCTCCTCTTTAAATAACATTAAAAAAAAAAACTCTATTAACCTCCTTATAATATATTCCATCAGTTCCATAAAAATATATATATTTAATGTGATACGAAAAAAATATTTATTTTTTAATCACTTACAACAAAAGGAATAATATTAATCCTCATACAGAAGAAGATATCATTATAGACTCTTTTGTTTTTTTTAATTAATTATGTACTACAAAAAAGTAATATGAATCCTTGTACAGAAAAAATAAGGTATGTCATGCAAAAGAAGTGAAACATGATCACACCATCTTTTCATAGAACAGTTTCACAAAATTTTTGGTGATTAAATATGGAGTATATGAAAGGATCTTAAAGGTTAATTAATTGTGCTATAGATATGACATAAAATTATTATAATAATAAAATAAAATAAAGGTTGGCATTGCATAGTAGGTACGGATGTGCAAAGATTTGAAATATGAAATCAGGCATAATTGTGGTTTAATAATGTCAAGTTGATAAGATTTGAAATAGGGATTAATTGTGGTTCGATATATAATTGTGAAGTTGATAATAAGCGAGTGCGCTATATTGTACCTTAATTTGCTGTATGTGGCCACCATAGAAATTCACCATTTAAATAAAGATTAATAGGAATATATGTGCCATCGAATGGTGGTTATACTCGATAAAGTAATAATTTGCTTTTTAAACCTAAATTGATGAGGATTATTATTTTATATTAAGTAGATATTTATTTTAATAGTAAGTGGTGGGTGATGCGTGGGTCCCTTTTATTCTGGAGATATTTACATTTTTTGGAATGCAGATTAAGGAGTATAATAATTTAATGTAAGTGAAGTGAGAAAAATAATATTTAATGTGTAGTGGATAGTTGTATTAGTGGTGAGTGTGATATGTGTGTGGGTTCATGTAAATAAATAAATAGTTTTTGTGTGGGTCTCATGTTCCTTAGAAGAAAATATGTCAATTTCTGTGAGACAACTCAAAAAGGAAAGTGTGTCAATATCTTTGGAACGAATGAAGTACTAAAAAGGAAAAATGATTACATTTAAAATACACGACCAATATAACAAAATTGATACATATATTAAATTATCAGTAGACGGAGGGAGAATATCATTTGAGTGAGCTGGGTTTACAGCGCCGGAAATATGAGAAGTATCCTCTCTTATAAATATCAGTTATTATTTTATGACAAATCGTCAATAGTCACACCTCTAAGAGTACTTAATTAAAATTTATGTTATATTATATTTTGATTCATATTAAGTTAAGAATAAGTGAGTTTAAAGAACAATTTTGTTTGCATGGATTTATTTTTCTTCTTAACCTAAAAAAAATATGTGCTGGCATTGGGGTGCTATTGAACACTATTAATTTCATTTTCGTCAATCCCATTGTAAAAATTTCTAACATGGTAAAGCAATCAACATAAATGGATTTCAACTTTATCATTTTCTTTTAACACACAAAATATTTTATATTTTATTTATTATTTAAAAGCGTCATATTATTGCTTCAAAACCAGTTCAAGATCTCTACTCACTCACTCGTTTACACATACAATCACACACATATTAAATCAATCCAAGAGAGAAAGAGTTGAGCGTTTTTTGTGAGTTTTGATCGATTTTGGAAGCTTGTTTTCTGACAAAAAGCACTATATTATTTTTATAAAAGTATTCATTGGTACAAAATGTTTAGGAATGAAAGTGACATTGTTATATAGTTGCGTATGCCATAATTTTATCAAATTTATTTACTATATATCTTTTATAGGTTAGAATTTTTACCCATAGAGTTATCCTAAGAATTTTTGGGAAAGTATTATAATAATGTCATAATATGAAAAAGTAGCATTGAGCAAACTCTTGGTTAGCTCTATCATTCAATTCTTTTTATTATTAACAATTTTTATTTAATTTTTTTCCCCACAACCAAAAAATTCCTCCACAGTCCACCCATACCTTACCCCATTTTAATATCCACCCAATATGGAGACATTTAAATTTCTTTCCAAATTGTGAACTCACAATCTACCCATGTCCTAACCATTAATTATGTCATCACAATTTTGGCAATTAAAAAACTTCGGCCTATCAATTAAATTAGCCCGGCCCATCTTTTAAGGCCCAAATGCTTAAATAGAAGAGAATCAACAGAATTGCCACTGAATTTGCTGGAAACATCTGGTTCTATTCTACCGAAGCTGAAAAGCAAACTCTAATGCCATGAATGGTGGCGGAGACGCCGATATGATGGAGGCGGATGCGGTGGCTCCACCGCCTGCTCCGCCGCCGGACCCTGGCTCCGCTTCTGACCCTAAAGATATCAGAAATTTGCTTACGATGGCTCGCCAGCTCATTGATCAAGGGAAGCCTTCCCAGGCTCTCCAAGCTGTAATTTTTGTAACCCAATTTTACTTCCATTTCTTCAATCTTGTGTTTATTTGTGTCAATTTTGAATGCGCTTGTTTTCTTCCTTAATTCTTGATTGCAGTTGTGATCAGTTCTTTATTAGCTTTTTTGCTTTCTCATTTACATTAATTGTTGTTAAGCGATTTGAGTGGATTAATCTGATAAAATTCCCTTTCTTGTAGTGTATATGTAATTTTAGTGACGTCTGCTGCTAATTGGTGCACAAACTAGTGATGCGGCTTTGAATTTTTAGAGGATCATTTTCTTGAATTATTGTGTTGATTGGATTTTTGGTCCACTTTGCTTCTGAGATTTTTTTAGTTTTTGACGAGTTGTTGAATATTTGATTGGCACCCATCCTGAGAATGTGGATGCAGCAGATATGGTTTCACAGAACTATTTAGAACATTTGATAAGTCTACTGTTAAGAATACATGTAACTCACATTTTGGTTAATCAATGACAGAAAAATTGAATCGGTGTTTTTTTTTTATATATATTTTTTATCTGCATTAATTGATGGTGACATGATCTTAAAAATGCTTTGTGATCAGATTCTTTTCTGGTGTGGTTTGGATGTATTGTCATTCCACAGTAATGTTGTGCCTATAGGTTATTTAATTAAGTTAATTTTTGTTCGATTATCTTCTATTTAAGGAAAACCGTTAATTGGGTTTTCCTTTGCTTTTAAGGAAGTTGAACATCACTTATTTGTTAAGTGCAAGTTTTACATGCAAAACCACGTGTACGGAGTCTTAAATTTGATCATCCGAAATTCTAGAACATGTCACCTCATTCTGTATGTTTTGCAAAACCATGTGTACAAAGTCTTAAATTTGATCTTCCAACATTAGTTTCTGGCTCATGTCATCTCATTCCTTGCAATATTTGTGCGTGTGTGTGGACTATTGTCTAGTAATGAAAAAGTAACTATGATAAAACTATTTGAATAAATATTCTGCTTTTCTTAAACAGTGTAGCAAATAATAGAATCACATAACTGCCATATAGTAGAGCTATTCAATGCAGCAACTTTTCTTTGTAATGGTGGTTTCTTGGTGAAATTGGGTTGGAAGATAGGTCAACATGGCTGATATAAACCTTTAGATTGATGCATAATTAGGCAAGAATATTTGAGATAGTTGAATCACGCATTTGAAAGATCAATTCTGAGATTTGAAGCTTGATATAGAGCTGCAATACTCAAATTTTTCATGAGTGTATATTGGGTGCACCCATATGTGTATGCCTTTTTATTCTATTTTGTATACATATTATTCTATTTTGTATATGTGTTTTGTAATAATTGTATACTTTTTTCACATTAAGTTTTCATTAAAAAAACTAACATCCATATGTGTATAACTTTTTATTGAATATTATATACTACAATTTTTCATTAAAAAAATTAACAATTAAATTGTGTACATTTTTACTCTTAATTGTATATGTTTTTGTTTATATTTGTAAATGGGTGCACTCTATCTTTAGGTGCACCCGGGTGCACCCTATAAATTGCCATCTTTCATTCATGATATTTTGCTGCTAGAGCTGCAGTAATTTTAGGCTCATTATGCATTTCCAAGGTACATTTCAAATTTAGTGCTACTCGCTGCATCCCCAAAAGAAAAGTTATAAAGAATTTGATTATTTCTTTGCTAGACTGGGAAGTGGGGAAGTAGCATGTTTGCACAATTTCATGAGTAATCATTAAAATTGTGATTCTAGCGAGTCAACGAAATCATGGCACTAAGTTGCCAATGGCATGCTGACGATCATGTATATGGTAATGATGAAGTGCTGTAATATTTAGTTGGAATTTTAATTATGCAAGGAATTAGTTGACACGATTTTATTGGAGGTGCGTATTTATTGATGATTACAATTCTTTATAGGATTGGTTAATACTTTCTTTTCTTCTTGAATGCCTGTTATGGGATTTTGTTGTCAAATGTCATTTTTGAATAGCAGGGCGCTAATTTGTTATCTGTACCGCCTTGAGTTAGATAAATTCCTAATATTGAACTACCTAAGCGCATGATACAGCTGTACTTCCTATATTTTGCCTCATATGTGCTATGAGATCATTTTGTGAAAATTGGCAAATTATCTTCCAAGCCCTTTCCCGAGGGATTAGATTCTTCTTGCCTCCTCTTGATTGTTGAAGTCTTAAACACCATGACCATGATGACCATGATAAACCTTGAGGATTTTAAAATCTGTATTCATGTTTGTATAAATATTGAATACTTGCACGTGTAGATGCATACATAGAACTATTTCTGTCTGTTGCCAAAATTGTAAATTCAAACCGCACAAATATTTTCAGTTACTTTTCATGTTCATTTCTTTCTGTGCATCACAACAATATTTTTTCATATTATACATGAGTATTTTCTGAATGGGTGTTGAATGCTAACTCTAGTTTAAACCCATATTGAGGTCTTGGTTCATGTGGATCTTTAAGAAGATGCTTGTAAATAGATTTCTTCTACGTTCTAGACAAATCCATCATATCTAAGACTGCCCCTTTGGTGCTCCTGATATTTATTGATATTTTCTTTATCTCACCCATCGTACCAACTTCTACATTATACATTATCTTTTTTACTTTTACCTTTGTTGATGAGCAAGCACAAGATTAATGAACTTCAATAAAATAAATACCTATACAGTTGAAGCATTGATATTTACACTACAAAATCTGCCATCAAAGCAAGTCTTAAGTCTTACAGCTTAGGAGGATCTAACTTCATACTCTCACTGGATTAACCTAACATGAATAGGAAGGCTAGGGTGCTGTTAACTTTTAGGATGAACTATGTTGTGTCTTGTATTTTCACTAGATGGATTGCACGACAGTGTACATCAGATTTTAAAAAAAATCTTATTTATACACTTTTTAAGGGAAAGTGTACAAATGCGCTAAATACAAAAATACCCTTGACTCGATTGCGACACGATATGAATTTGTTAAAAAAGAAAACTTGACTCGATTGTGACTTTTTTAACAAATTCATATCGTGTCACAATCGTTCAAGGGTATTTTTTTAAAACTTGACTCGATTGTGACTTTTTTATCAAATTCATATCGTGTCGCAATCGAGTCAAGGGTATTTTTGTCATTTTGGGCATTTGTACACTTTCCCTTAAATAGTGTACAAAAAAGAAAACTTTTACATATACTTGAGCAATCTAGTCATCTGCTCTTTCTCTATTTCCCTTCATGGTATATTGTCCAAATTTTCTTTCCAGTTATAATCTTGAGAAAGATGATAAAAGTTGTCTTTTAAATATTTATCATTTAAAGAGTATCCTGGAACTAATTTAGTTTCGGTGGTGATGGCAATGAAATTACAAGGCGGGGATGAAGCTGCATCTCAAACTCTCAACCGTGCTCAAGAGCTTTACAAGAATAAAATAAAGTAATAAATATATTATATTATATATACCAAACAAGAGTTTTCTCTGTCTTATGTGTCATCTTCCCCTTGATTCAAGGGCTGACTTGGCAGCACATAATCTTTTGTTCATTTTTTTCTTGCCTTATTCTGATTTTTAATTAAATTTTATTTTTATTTCATTCACTTAATGTTCGAGGCGTTTTCTTCAACCACCTCTCACTCTCTCTGGCGTTACGAAAGGAGTCATGTTCACAAATCACACTTCCATCCATCTCTAGCCACTCGCTACCCTCAGCCCTCTGCAGTCTCCATTAGGGTTTGTCATCTTCCTCAACACATCCGTTTAAGATTCAGATTTGGTAAGCAATTATCTTCTCTTCTGCAATTTGATTTTTTTATTATTACCGCTTCACATCTCTCTCTAAATAATACACATTTGTGATAACAACGAAAACAACAAAATAAACCTGTGAATAGGAATCATGAAGAATGTAATGATGATTTTTTTTTTTAATTTTTTTTATCAAGCTCTTCTAGATACAAGGATCATAATCTGTAAATCTGCAGGACATTAGCAGATATTATTTGCTAAGATAAATAATTAATGTGGGGCTAAAAATTAGTGAAGTTTTTTTCTTAAAATCTAGATGGACTTGATACTCAATTCCTTGAGTTTTATTCAATGTCATCTCTTTTTTAGTTTATTCATTGTTAATTTCATTAACTATAAGTGGGATAAAGATGTGTACTTTATATTCTTTGTGAGATCATCAATCTTATAGATTTTGGTGGGGGTAAATTTAGAGGTTTAATGGGGAGGAGACTAAGAACTCATCCATCTTGCTTTTTCTAACATCTATTCAAGAACTGCAGGTAAGTAATCTATATATATATTTAAAGGATTGATTCTTTGCTACTTTTAATTTTTTGAATTGATAGCACTTTGCTTTTCTTTGAATTACATAAATTTGTGAAGGATTCTATTAAATGGATTCCAATTGTCTCCATTCTTTCTTCTTCATTGGCATGGATTTTACCATCATCGTTTGTTCTTAGTACAATACTATTCTAATTGGTGATTTTAATTGTGTTTTGGAGCCAATGTAGGAATTACATAATATTGGCTATTTAAGGATCAGGACCCAAGATTAATACTTAGTTCATGTTTTTGGTTGTCTGAGTGTGGTTACGTGCTGATCATTTATTTTTTATCTACAGCAATAATGGACGAATGTTCTTTTGATGAACGCTGAGCTGATTTTCAGAATTATTCCAAAAAATGATACTTGCAGGGGTAATGCAGCAGAACTTGGTTTCACTGAAATCAAGCAAACTATTGAAAAGTAATAATCTTTTCCTTATACATCCTTTGAAAATCATTGAATACTTGCATATCTATAAGAAAAAAACACTCATCCCAACAAAGAAAAAACAAACAGCATAAAAATTCATAGTGCTTCAAGACTTTCAACGTTTCCACCAATTTAAAAAAATTTTGAATGGGACAATATAGAGAAAAATGGACTGGAAAATTAGATCTACATTTTTTCATTGTTCCCTACATTTTTTCATTGTTTTAAGACTTACTCGCCCCTGCATCATTTGTTTGCACCATATTATAAGTACATCCATTGATATTAACTACTAATATGTTCCATATTAGTTGTTATTATTTAGGAATCGTTCAATGCTGAGCATCAATCGGATTTAATTTCTTCTTATATGTTACAACGATGGATTTCTTCTATAAGTAGAACCAAGGAATTGACAGGTACCTTCCTTTTTTCCTCTTATTACATTTTGTGTATCCAAGTACGAGATGATTGATTTTTGCTTATTATTTCATTTTGTTTGGCTAGATTTAGTGTTTCATCACTTATTCTCTTATTACATTCTATGTATTTTCAAGGGAAAGTAGATTGGAAACATTGGTAACTTAACTTAAAAACCCATTGCTGGTATTCAAATTTTTTAAATTCAATCATGAACGAAGAAATAAGACCACCAGTTTGTTGTTTTCAATGGATAGCTGACTGTTTATGACAAAAAAAGAAAAAAAAAAACTACTTTGCCTCCTTTAATTAATATTGTATATTAAATGTGTTAGAATTTAGATGAATACATATTTTCAAATATTAGACATGTGACATTTTAGATGTTTGACAACAAGCATTTCTGGTCATTAGAATTTGTTCCTTAATATTTTACGCATGTGTGGATGCTTTTCTTAAACTGGACCACTTGGAACTTAGAATGGAAAATCAATCTGATTTTATGTATCTATTAATAAAGTTTGATCTCTAATTAGTTTAAAATTGTAGTTGTGTGCAATTTTGTTAAAATGATTTTATGTTAAGGATCCCTATGTTTTAACTATGATTAATGCAACTACATTTAAGTAAAGCCTACTTGCCTAATATTATATAATTATAGATTTTTTTGTGGTGTTATAAATTTTTTGTGTTTCTTATCTTAAAATTTCCTATAATTTATAGATATTTATAATGTGAAGTTTCTAATGTTTTTCCAGAGATTAACGGCAGTTTACAAGAACAAGCCTAATAGAATGCATGCCACCAGTTTGATGTAGTATCAAATACATACATATATAAGGAACATAAAATTTATTTAATTTTTTGAAATCATTTGCCAATTGAAAATTTCATATGTTATATAACTAAATAATAAGAAAGCAAAATGAATTGTTATTGGTCATAATTTAATATGTGAAATTACATTAGATTTTTTTGTTTTTTCTACATCAAATAAATTTAATCAAATTTCTTAGGCCAATTTCAGCTATACTTTTATTGTGTGTTTGAGAACTTAATGGCTAATGAAGGATAATATAAGGGCGAGGTTGGAGATTCGAAGGATTCTTATAATTCTTTTTAACTTTATTATAATTTATTACTTGTTGACTAAGTATAAATAGATGTAAAGGATCCTTTAAGCAATGAACATATCATCACCAAAGAATTAACTCATAAACCTGTTTTTGTTCTGACACTAGTATTTCACTTGATTCTCTCACCCATCTAACACTACAGGTAGAAGTGGCACAAGAGTAAAATCAAAGTGTAGTGTGGCTTCCTTTTCACTTTTTATGGACTAGAACTTTGTGAGACAGTTAACCTTTGAGACCCTGCGTTGTAGATTTAAATTTGCTATTAATTTTGAAAGATAGACTATACTGTATGGAATCATATTAAATAATTGAGTGTATATTGAATGCACTCATATGTGTATGACTTTTTATTCTATTTTATATACATGTTATTCTATTTTGTATCCGTGTTTTATAATAATTGTATACTTTTTTCATACTATGTTTTTAATTAAAAAAACTATGTCCATATGTGTATAATTTTTTATTTAATGGTGTATACATACTTTTTAATAATTGTATATTTTTTTACCCTCAATTTTTCATTAAAAAAATTAACAATTAAATTGTATACATATTTACTAATAATTGTATATGTTTTTGTTTATATTTGTATATGGGTGCACTCGGGTGCATATTATATTTAGCCTAAAGAATTTATTGCTTACTCTAATTAAATTAAGAGTTACACTGCAGTGAATATTTATTTAATCCTAACCACTAAATAAAATAAATAATAAAAAATTACAATAATTACACCCACTATCCAATACTTTTTATTCTACAAATGCACCACAGAATAACCTTTAAATTAAACATAAAAAAATACTTTTTTTTCATTTTACGTTTTATACTCTTATTTTAATGATATATGATTGTCAATATTTTTTGTTAACATAAAAATAATAGGGTAAGTCTTGTATGAGACCGTCTCACGTGAGACTATTTTTCACTTTTTAAAATAGATATCACTTTCGCTATAAAATATTGTCACTTTTTATTTACAATATAAATTGTTCATGAAAGAGCATTTTCACTTTTTATTAATTTATTATCACTTTTCTTCATAAAAGTTATCATTTTCTGGCCGTCTTACGTTACTCTCCCGTATACCCTTACGTGAAACGGTTTCACACAGAATAATAATAAAAAACTAATTAACATATATATTTTTATTAAAACAATATTCTTAATTTATATAATTAGTTAATAAATAAAAATTTAATGAGCCCGTAGCACGCTGGTTACATGTTTGTACAGAAATAAAGTACTCTAGTTTTGTCACTAGTTGTCTTTAAAGTTACTTTAAAACTAGTTTTGTTCATTTTTATGGGTAATATTATATTTTTGATAATAAATAGTAACGTAAAAAATATAATATATATGGAAAGAAGAGATAAATAGTTTCAAGTTAACGTGTACTTTTGAGGTGTTTAATTATACTAATTATATTTCTTTTCTTGGAGTGATGAACAAATATGCGAACGAATTACTGAAAAAACTGAATAATTTTCAATTTTCAAGATTCAAGAGCGTAATTTATTTTATCATTTAATTTGTTATTACATTACAAAACATTATATAAAAAATAAATGTGGGTCACTTTTTATTATAACAAAACTTAAAATAATTACTATAAATTATATCAACTTTACCATTTTGATCAATTTATGAGTATTTATAAAGATACTCTACGTTTCATAATAAATTTCTAAAAATTACTCAAAATTACACAATGTGTTTAGGGGTGGGCGGTATGGTATACCTAAGTTTTTTAGTTATACCGTATACCATACCTAAAATATCGGTATTAGAAAAATCATACATTTACCTTACCGAAAGTTTCGGTATATCTTAGTTTGGTATAACGAAACTTCGGTATAATAAAACGACATACCTTTTTCTTACCGATATTATGGTACTTTCTCCGTCCCACTTCAATCTTTACATATTTTTATTTTCGGCGTTCCATTTTAATCTTTACGTTTTCCTTTTTATGCGATCCACCTAAAACAATTAATATCTCACTATTGAATTCACATCCAATACTAATATACCTACACACTTTACATTAAATATTAATATATTTTTCTACCAACTGTCTATTAAAATATTATACTCATCACTATACTCATTAATCAACTTGCAAAAAACAAATGTAAGCATTGAAACGTTCAAAATTTAAAACAATAAAATATAATAAAAGTAAGAGTTTAATCCTAATAAGTGATTTGTGTACCTAATAACGATTAAGTTCTAAATTAATTAATTAAAAATTAATATACACTCTTAGATTAAAATTAAAATAAAAATAATTACCATTATACTCTAAATTTAAAACAATAAACCTTGTATGTTCTCCAAAATTTCACTAAATTCAATGATGGGTCAATAGTTTTAATATATTAGAATTTCTTTTAAGTATATACTATACCTTACAAAAATAATTTACGGAATTTCGGTATATACCAAAATACCGCTGTTTTAAAATTTTACACACTTTTACCATATCAAAAAGTTCAATACGGTATCATACCTTACCAAAAATTTTGGTATTCTCTATGGTAAGTGCGGTATACCAAAATTTCAGTATTTTTTCCCAGCCCTGTGTCACTACTTTAAATTAAAAGGTGGGGGCTAAAGGGTAAAAGATCTCTAAAACTCACCACCTACAAATTAAATATTATACTCCTCCATTCCAAAGAATCTTTTACATTTTTTGTTAATGTACACCAAGTAATTTGTTAGTTTTAAGGGATTTCTTAAGTAATTAATAAATAATAAATTATGTTAGATGTATTAGATATAATTATTATTATTGTAAATTAAGTAGGGGAAAATTTGTTGTTATGATATTTCTACTATTTAAAAAAGGTGAATATTTTTTTAAGAATGAATGAGAATGAAAAATGAAAAAAAAAGTTGTTGATGTGTAAAAACCAAATAGATACGTTAGCAGCGAATCGAATTCTCTGTGTCATTTGGTACATCATCTTCTGTGTCACTCCGTTGGATTGACGACACGTAGGAGAGAGAAACTATACCCTAATCCTTAAACCCTAGGGACAATGGTTGGATTTGTTTCCTCATCTTACGTGTCAATCATATAATATGACACAAAAGATGATGTACCAAAATAGTGTAGAAGATCTGATGTGTGGGGCTCAGAAGTGGTTTGATATTTCAAAATTAAATCCCCTCTGACTTTGAAAATTTGGGTGCAAGGAAAAAAAAAACTTTTTAATACTGGAATTTAGCAATACAATTCAATTAATTGGTAATTAACAATGAATTAACAATAAAAACAACAATTTATTTTAGCAACGAAGTGTCTAATAAATTCTCTTTTTTATTAATGGAGCTCAATCCTTTCGTAATTAAAAAAAAATCATTATATAAATTATCAACAAAATTATTATTGGATTATCAATAAAATTTTTCACCAACGGTATTAATTTTTCATTATTAAAAATTTACTAAACGCGACCTAAACAATGAAAATTTATTAATAGATTTTGTTTCTTATTTTATTGGTAAACTAATTTAAGAATAGAATTAAAGCTTAAATATTTTTTATTTTTATTTATTTATTTTTTTATGCACTCTAGTAATCTTATTTTGCCTTTTTTAAAACTTATCACTCTTTATCTATAAAAGAAAGGCAGTTTTTCAATGTATTTGGGTGCATTGTGAACTCATATTCAGAAATTCATACACTAATAATTGAAAATTAATACTTCATCGTCCCACAGAAGTTGTGACATTTTCCTTTTTTGGATTATCCCACAAAAGTTGTTACATTCCATTTAAAACTTTTGAGACCCACACAAAAAATATTAACATATTCACATGGATTACAAAATATTCTATCATTGCATAATTAACACATATGAGAAAACTTAATAAATAACGAAATGTAAATTCCCACCTTCAACGACTTGCGATAAGAATCGAACCCTAAGCCTTTCGATCCAAATTTCCTTCGAATTCCTTAAGCAAAGCCTCTCGAAAATTTCCTATGAGATTTATAAGTAGGTCACTGATACTCTTAAAATTTTAAATCTATCAATGACTAAACTACATACTAAAATAACAAAACAAAACATCATCGGATGATCTTTGACAAGAAATAAAAGGGGGCAGAATAGAGTGGGAATGGAATTTGATATCGGCGGGTGATGTGAGAAGAAGACTGAGCATGAATTGAGCTTTGACAAACTTATTTTTCTATAAAAAAAATTATACCCTATTAAATTATTATTAAATCCATGCACATCTAACGGTAATTTAATTTATAGGGAATGATTGTGACAAGTGACAATGGAATAGGTGATCTCAATTGAATCTTAGAGGATGTTATAGGAATTAGAATATAAGTGGGATTTTGAAAGAATTGGAAAAAATCTGGGGGTTAAATGAACACTTTAGAAAATCCAATTAAAATAAATTGTAGAGAGAGATAAGTGTTTACCTTGGTTTATGTAGTCTTCGAGGTCGCCTTCTTCAAAATTCATGTAACGTTTCTTTCGCTCGTCCCGGGTCAAATCGGAGAAGTGGTTCAGGCCAGCTAGGTAAGTCTTGTTTCGCATGGCGATGGCATTGTGCTCATCTACGCGCGTGACGGACTCCTTAAAAAGGTTAAAGCGTTTCTCCTTCTCCTCCAAGGAATTGTAGGTTTTGCCGTGCTTCACCATCCACGACTCGAACATGGACTTCACTTCTTCCTCCGACCGCCCAACCTTGTGGCCCTACATTTGATACCAACTCAAGATATATATATATATATATATATATATATATATATGTATGTCACAATTAAATAAGTCCCTCCCTACTCATTCTCATTCTCATTAAGTAACACATTCTCATCTCATTCTCATTAAGTAACACAAACAAAAATAAATCATAATAACATACCAATGGATATTTGATCTTGTTCATAGCATCACGAATGCTACCAATTACATCTAAATTCGACAACAAAAACAAACTTGGGTCAGTAAAAAATGGGTAATAAATTCCAAACAACATTATTAATAATCACCTGTTTGCTTCTCCAGCAGAATGCTGAAGATTCCCTTCTCTCGCAGAGTGCTGAAGATTCCCTTGGATGCATCAGAACCTGGAGGCAGAGGCAGAGGCAAATAATTGTTGGTGTAACTACTAGTATTCTTTTCTCAGTTAAATAATGAATAAAGCTATCAGCTACTCCCAGCCCTTTTATGTAACTACTACTATTCTTTTCTCAGTTAAATAATGAATAAAAATGAATAAAGCTATCAGCTACTCCCAATTTCAAGCCCTTTCAAGAATATGTTAGTGCGAGTAGATCACAGGCTAAGTGTATAAGATTCTTATCAACTCTCTAACCAATTAACCCTCAACTGCGACCAAAATAATGAAAAAAATTAAGAATATTACAATTATGTATTTTTTAAAAATTATTAATTAAGTATTTATAATATGTAAATTAATTTTTTTAACTTAACGTAATTTTATATTTATCAATTAAATTGTATTGTTTATATGCTTATTTTTTATAACATTAAATTTAATTCGATATTTAAGATAAATAGAGTAATATATATTAACTTTCTATTATTAATTATATTAAAATTATTTTATTTTAATTGATATCTATTTATTTTTTAAAAAATAAATATAATTTTTTGTAAAACTCAATTACTATTTTAAAGAAAGATATAGTACAATATAATTTATATTTTATTTTTAATCTATCTATCTTCTACTTTTGTTTTTAATTTTTTTTTTCAATTTTCTATATTTAAAAATATTCTAATTTTAATCGTAACCGTCCTATTAATGTTTTTTATTTAAATAAATAATAATAGAATTTAATCTAATTATACTAATAATGATGAATTTTTTATTTAAATTTTACTTTTTTATTTAACAATATAAATTTGGTAAATATAAGAGATATTTTTGGTATATTTAACTACTTTTTAATCAATCTATACTTAATTTAAATTAATATATCAATCAATATTCATATATTATAATTTAATTTAATATGATTTTTCTTTGATTTCAATTAATCATATAATTTAAATAATGGAATTTTACTATTTAAATTTTATTTTTTTATTGATTTAATTTAACAGTATAAAGTTTGTTAATTTTTAATCAATATATGCTTAATTTCAATTGTTAATTATATATTCTTATTTTTTATATATTTATCTTAACGGATATATTTGTACTTATTTTATCCGTATTTTGTGTGGTTTGAATTTTGTTTTAGCATTTTTTTTATATTTGTAAGTATCCCATTTAAAACTGTTAGAACGGGCCGGCCCAAAATCCACCTCAACCCGCTATTTGGCAGGCTTGAGCGGGGCGGGCCTAGGCGGGTTGCGGGTCAAAAATATGAAACCCAACCCATTTAGAGGCGGGTTGCGAGTTTTTCTACAGTGTTATAATATGATTAATTATTGTCATACTTTAATTATAAATAAATATACTTTACATAAATAATAAGTATATTTTAGTAATTAGTCAACTCATCTCATAAGCATCTCACAAAAAGCTTGTCTCACATTAGAGTGTCTCTTATCATTATTTGAAAATGAAGTATTAAAATGATAATAAAAATATAAATATAGATTCTACTAAAAAAAAGCCCCATGAACAACTAAACATAAAAAAAAAAATCATTAATCAAACAACATAAAATTTACTAATTATATATAAATAAAACAACGTATGTTTATTTATTCTTAAATAACACAAATTAAATCACAAAAAGTTTTTTAGTTTTAAAGATCAATCACAAAACTCAAAACATAATTATAAAGTTTTTTCAAAACTCATCCATCATAATATAAACATTGAGATCTTCATGTTGATCAATTATATTATCATCAATCTTCAAAGGATTATATGTCTTACATGTTTATCATTTGCATTTGCTTCTAATCCATATAAATATATTTATATATTAAAATTTCAAAAATTAAAAATAAATTCAAATCAAGAAAATTATGACTTAAAATTATTTACGAATATTTTGCATACAAATCTACGGTACAAAATACTTAGAATATTCATCTTATAATTTAATTCATTATTTCAAAAATGATAAAATGAATGAACAACAAATATTTAGAATATTAAATACTAGACCATTAGTAAAAAGAAAAAAAAATATAGGCGGGCCCAAATGGGCCAACCTGCCCCCATTTGGGTTGAGCCCGCCTAGGCCCGCCCCCGTTTAGGCCAGCCCGTTTAGGCCCGCCTCCAAACGGGCTCCAAATTTTACAACTCAACCTACCTTTTAGGGAGGCGGGGGCGAGAAGGTCCACGGGCCTAACCCGTTTTGACGGCTCTAATCCCATTTGTATTTTATACAGATATTATTATATTATATGATTATTGTATAGTATCATTGACATTTTTTCTTTTACTCCTCATGTCCTTCTGTCAGGGTATCATTTTAAGGAGTCTCCTCTTCTTCTGTCTTATTGATTTCATTTTTTCCTTTTAGGTGTCGCATCTAATAGTCTCATTCCATTTTTTGTATTAGTACCCACCCAAAACAATTAAAATATTTCTATGAACCCACTTATCATACTAATCCAACTACAATATACAATAAGTATTCGTCTAATTAATTAATATTATGAAATTTAATTATATTAATAATGAATTTATTATTTAAATTTTTTATTATTTATATTTAACAATATAAATTTGGTAAATATGAGAGATATTTTTAACATATTTAACTACTATGCTTAATTTAAATTAATATATCAATCAATATTGATGTATTATTATAATTATTCAATTTAATATACATAAGACATATGATCTTTCTTTGAATTTGATTAGGCAATGAAAATGTTTATATAGAATGATTTAAAAGAATGAACGATCGTGATTGAAAGCAATCAACGACGTAGGATTAAAAAGAGAAGAAAAAAAAAGGATTAGAGAAAAAAATAAAAATATGATTAAAAAGAAGAACAAAATATAGAATATTAAAATATAAAATAGGATCATAGAATTATTATAAAGAAAACACAAAAATTGAAGAAAAAAATAAAAAAAAAACCTCAAAAGAGAATGATTGGACCTACAAATAAGATCAAATATGAAAATAATTAAATTTAAAAATAATATCAAATAAAAGTATAAAAGAAGATAAAATAAATTAAATTTATAAAAATTAAATTTATAAAATTATTAAAAAAACACACAAAAGTCGAAGAGAAAAAAATAAGATAACAAATAATTAAAAAATATGATGATACATTTATGAAAAATGATTGAACCTGCATATAAAATTAAATAAAAGTATAAAAGATAAAACAAATTAGAGTAGATTATAAATATATGAAAGTAGAATTTATAAAAGAGAATGAAAAAAGAAACATTAGAGAAAAAAATAAAAAGAGAATTAAAAAGAAGAATAAAAGAAAAAAATTCAAAAGTGTAACGATTTCTTTACGACGAACGATTGAACCTGCATATGATCAAATAAAAGTATAAAAAAAAACAAATTAGAGTAGATTACGAATAATATGAAAGTAGAATCTCTAAAAGAGAAGAAAAAGAAGAAGCATTAGTGAGAAAAAAAAAAAGAGGGATAAAGTAAGAATTTGATTAGATAATGAAAAAATTTATATGACATGATTTCAAAGAATCAACGATCATAATTGAAAGCAAATGTTTATAGAGACGATTATAATAAAAATAAATTTGATATATTAATTGAAATTAAGCATATATTAATTTGATTAATCAAATTTGAAAAAATATTTCCTATATTTATCAATTTATAATATGCAATAAAAAATTTAAAATTTAAATAATAAAATTCATTATTAGTATTACAATAATATATTAAAAGCATTAATTGAACAGTTAAGATTAAAATTAAATTGGATGGTTAAGATTAAAATTGAATTATTTCTAAACAAAGTAAAATTGAAAAAAAAGTAAAAACAAAAGTGAAAATTCGAGTTTGCTTTTATATATTTATAGATAGATAAGTGCATCTAGGTGCACGATTTCAAAACTGTGCATCGGGTTAACCCGATATCAATTGGGTCATATAAAAGTTAAACACTAAGGCAATGTTTAATTTAGCTTTTAAAATTATGTTTTAAATTTAATAAATCTCCTTACATCTCTCTTATATACACCTACAAACTCTACTAACACTTACCTACACCCTACTACGCATTATTTCTCTTCAATTAATATTTTTTTCTCTTTCTCTCACTTACTTTTACATTTTCTCTCACCTCAATTAATACTTGATTTGACAAAAAGTTTAAACCTATCATACTTAAACCCAAAACAAACATAACAAACATAGAATAATACTATTCACCGATTTATTAAATAATTTTAAACCCAAAACAAACACATCTAAAGTTAGAGGTGTTAATACGGTTAGACCGTAGGTCCGGCAAGTTTAACCTGAAAAAATGTAAGTTTAGGTTTGTTTAAATAGTGGTCCGTTTAAATAAGGTTCTTTTTTTACCGAACCGATTAGCTCGCGGCCTTATAGGGCTAGCCCTTAGTTTAATAGAGCTGGCCCTGTTAACCCGATTAAATTTTTTATAATAAAAAATTAATTAATAATATACTTAAATTATTAAAATTAAGGTTAATTGCATAAAAACCCTGAACTTTCATCGTATTTTAAATTAATCCCAACCTTTATAAAATTGCAAAAAAAAAATCATGACTTTTCACATCTGTGCAAATCGCACCCCTCGGACAGATGAAACTGCCCGAGCGCTGGTGTGGCATTTCAAAGACACCTACATCATCCATGTGGAATTTGAAACTGCGTTGTTTCGTGTGCTTATTGCCCAAACGCAAACCCTAAACCAAGAGGTTTAAACTAGTATTTTGCTAACATTTCAAAATCAAAATTAGAGTTAATCCACTGGAATTTTTCTCAATCTTGATGAAGGTTGATGCAAATATTTCAACACCATGCAAACATTTCAAAATCAAACTAGAATAAATCCATTAAAATTTTTCTGAGTCCTGATGAATTAGAGCAACAACAATCAACACTCTGAATATGGAAATCCAAATGTACGCATAAATCAAAAGAACAATAATTAGAAGCAGAAGAGGTATCGATATCTCGTGGTTGAGCGGCAGCGCGTCGGATCTTACTCCAATGGTTACCCCCGGAATGTTAGGTGTTTCTTTCTTTTGGGGATGGGCATCACTGGGTCGCACACAATGAGCCGCGCGAAGGCAGCGGTTGAAGTACGCCTCCACCGCCATTGCCTCCTTATCAAAGTAATCGAGAATTTGTTGATTCCGTGGAAGGAGAAGGCAGCGACAGAGAAGACATCTGCCTGCTTGATCTGTTAATCATTGACCATGAAATTGGAGGCTGAGTTGTTGGTGTTGACGATGTATTTAGAGGGAAAGAGAATGGGATGCGGGTTTGGGTGGTAAGCTATTGGAGATCGGCGAAGGTGAACCGCCCTGGTAAAAGGTGCTAGGATTTGAGACGCACACACATACGATGACACGAATAACACGAGATTTGTTTACCCAGTTCGTCTTTTGACTACGTCTGGGGGCGATGCCAAGCCAGGTTTGTATTTTCTTCTTGCCCAAGTCAACTACAATCAGAAACTTATTGATCAAGATAATACAATGGATAACTTCTTGATCAAGACAACTCCAATGAGAAACAATCTATTAAATAGATAACTTGCCCTAACCCTAAGCCCAAGCCCATTAGAATCAACTGGGCCAAAGAAAATATGGGCCCAAAGAATTCAGGCTCTATAACCCACCAATCTCCCACTTGGAGACTGAATCCTCCATGTAGTCATATCTTCTTGTTCCTCTCCTATATCCGTCTGGCATCGCCTAGCCTTTTCTTCAAGTTCCAAGGCCAATTGAAGTTATGCATAGCTTCAATTTCTTTAAGGTCACCACCTTAGTAAACATGTCCGGTGTATTCTCATTTCCAAGGATCTTCGTAAGTTGCAAGATCTTTTTCTCCAAAAGGTGACGGATGTAGTGATACTTCAACTCAACATGCTTTGTTCTTGAGTGAAATGCCGGATTCTTGTAAGAAATATAGCACTTTGACTGTCACTAAAAAGAGTACTATTTTCATGTTTCTTCCTAAGTTCCCCCAAGAAATTCTGCAACCACACCATCTTCTTACATGCCTCAGTCACAGCTACATACTCTGCCTCCGTAGTGGACAATACAATAACCTTCTGCAACTTAAAAGTCCAAAATATAGCAGTACCACCATAAGTAAAGACATACCCAGTTGTACTTCTTCTCCTATCAAGGTCATTTGATGTCAAGTCTGCATCCACATAACCCACCAGCGCCACACTCTTGCCTTTGAAACAAAAAGCCTTGTCTGTGGTACCTCTCAAGTATCATAGGACCCACTTCACTGCTTTCCAATGTTGCTTGCCCGGATCACTTATGAATCGACTTACTACTCCAACTGAATGAGCAATATCTGGTCTTGTACACACCATGACATACATGATGCTACCAATTGCTGAGGCATATGGAACACTCATCATCTGTGCACGTTCCTTCCTGTTCTTTGGTGACTCCTTCTTTGAAAGTTTGAATTAACATCCCAATGGAACACCCACAGGCTTCGACTCTGACATGTTGAATATTTCCAAGACCTTCTGAATGTAATTCGTCTGTGAAAGATACACATATCCCGTCGCCTTATCACGTTCAATCCTCATGCCCAAAATCTGTTTTACCTCTCCAAGATCCTTCATGGAGAACCGTTCTGACAACTGCTTCTTCAACTTATATACTTCTCTTGCATCAGCTCCTACGATCAACATATCATCAACATATAGCAAGAGAATAAGAAAGCTACTGCCAAACCTCTTGTAGTAGCAACAATGATCAACGTGACATCTGTGGTAATCAATCTCCATCATGAAGCTGTTAAACTTCTTATACCACTGCTTTGGGGCTTGTTTTAGGCCATACAAGCTTTTCTTTAACTTGCATACATGTGGCTCCTTTCCCTTCTCTACGAAACTCTCAGGTTGTGTCGTGTACAACTCCTCTACCAATTCACCATGGAGGAATGTCGTCTTCATATCCATCTGATGCAACATCAAATTTTCTGCAGCTATCATACTCAACACCATTCGAATAGTGGTCAGTTTCACAATAGGAGTAAAGACATTAGTATAGTCAATACCATGTCGCTGCTCAAACCCCTTGATAACCAGCCGGGTTTTGTAGCGTCAGCTACCGTCAGCTTCATTCTTGATTCGGTAGACCCACTTGCAGTGCAAAGTCTTTTTACCCTTTGAGAGCTCAACTAGTTCCCAAGTGTCGTTCAACAGAAGAGATGCTAACTCATCATCCATAGCAGCTCTCCATTTTCGTCTATCTGAACTCTGCTCTGCCTCTGCATAACACTCAGGCTCACCACCATCAATAAGTAACAAGTAGTAGTTAGAGGGCGAATACCTATCAAGTGCACGTCGTTCTCTAACTAGTCTCTGCAACAGATCCTCCAATGGCGGTGGTATTCTTGGTTCATCAATAAGAGCCTCTTCCTCATTCTGACTCTCCTTACTCCCACTCGAGTTTGAGATGTCTAACTCGACTTCTTGGGTATTAGTCTTGTCAGAATTTGATGCCTTTATTCTGTTTTTGTACATAACTTGTTCATTGAAAACCACATCTCTACTGCGAATAATCTTTTAGTTGTTCTCATCCCAGAGTCCATAACCGAAATCATTACCACCATAACCAATAAACGTACACTTAACAGATTTAGCATCTAACTTGCTTCTATCAATAGAACTAATATGAGTATATGCAACACAACCGAAGACACGCAAGTAAGATAAATTTACCTCTTTTCCCGTCCATTCTTCATCTGGTATTCTATTTTCCAACGGAACTGATGGACCTCTGTTAATTAGGTAAGTTGTTGTGTTTACTGCATCTGCCCAAAACATCTTAGGCAGTCCACTCTTCAACCTCATGCATCTAGCTCGCTCATTCAAAGTTCTGTTCATTCGTTCTGCCACTCCATTCTGTTGGGGAGTTCCTCTCACAGTCTTTTCCATACGAATCCCATTCTCAGCACAATATTCCTTGAACTCACAGAGCTCATATTCACCTCCATTGTCAGAACGAAGACACTTTACTTTCAGCCCCGTTTCATTCTCTACAAGGGCTTTCCACTTTCTGAAAGTATCAAATGCATCAGTTTTATTTTTTAGAAAATAAACCCATACCTTTCGAATGGAGTCATCTATGAAGGTCATGTAATACTCCGAACCACCAAGGGACTTTGTGGGCGCTGGTCCCCATAGATCGCTATGCACCAACTCCAACTTTTCTGCCTTCAAGGTTCTGTCACCTCTCGAGAAACTTACTCTTCTCTGTTTCCCGAAAACACAGTCCTCGCATAGGCAGACTTCAACAGATTTCAGCCCTGGAAGTCTCCCTTTCGAACACATTACCTTCATCCCTTTCTCGCTCATGTGACCCAGCCGACAGTACCACAAATCAACATTGGTCGTAGCTCCTGCAAGATCAATGCAGTCATTGGAGTTAGTTGTAGTATACAACGTCCCCTCCTTCTTCCCTCGCGCTACTATCATTACTCCTATACTGATCTTTCAATTGTTGCTGCCGAAAGTCACTGAGTATCCCTCTACATCAAGCTGTCCGATTGAAAGCAAGTTTCTTTTCAATCCTGGAATGTGCCTTACACCATTCAGCTTTAATGTTGACCCATTTGGTGTGGATATCCGAACATCTCCTTTCTCCACGATCTTCAAGGGCTCATCATCAGCAAGGTAGATTTGTTCAAATTCACCAAAAACATAGTTCTCCATTATATCAGCATCACTGCATGAGTGGAATGATGCTACAGAGTCCAACACCCACGATTCCAACGGATTACTGACACTCAAGACCAACGCATCTCCAATATGTGGTTGCGTTTGTTGTCTTCTTCTCATTCTGTCCCTTCTTATTTTTCTTGGGTGTTGTACACTGATTCTTGTAGTGACCAAACTCATCACAATTCCAGCACTGGATTGAGTCTTTGTCTTTCTTGGATTAACTTTTTCCTCTGGACTTTGATTTACCATGATTCTGCCTTTTTGTCAATCTGCCCCTATCATCCGTGTTCAGCCCAGACCCTGAAGTAGATCCAAACTCTTTTCTGTGAACCTCATTGCTAATCATCAGATCTCTCACTTCGTCAAGCTTCAATTTATCTTTCGCGAATGAAGCACTAACTGCAGTTACCGTGGCAGCTCAACTATCTGGCAAAGAAGATAACAAAACTAAAGCAAGTACCTCATTAGTGAATTCGATTTCGACTGAACACAACTGCCCAATGATCATGTTGAACTCGTTCAGATGTTGCTGCACAAGTGTGCTCTTTGACATTCTGAGGTTGAACAATCGCCTGATCAGACCTTGTTCGCGGTTGTGGGCTTCTGATACATCTCCTCAAGGATTTGCAGCATCTCCCTTGCGGACTTAGCTTTAGTTGTGTGGTGGCTACGTTCATGGACTACGATAAATCTATCGCACTCATCGTCTTTCTGTTCAACAGATTCCACTCCTTCAAATCCATCTTTTCGGGTTTCACCTTCTCTTCTAAGGGGACATACAGATCTTTACCGTAAAGATAATCCTCGATCTGCATCTTCCAGAACCCAAAATTAGATCCATCAAACTGCTTGATTGAAATCTTCTCGTCACTCATCGTGACTGCTCCCTTTGAACCCGAGGCTCTAGATACCAGTTGTTAGGATTTGAGACGCACACACACACGATGACACGAATAACACGAGATTTATTTACCCAGTTCGTCTTTCTACTACATCTGGGGCGATGCTAAGTTAGGTTTGTCTTTTCTTCTTGCCCAAGTCAACTACAATGAGAAACTTGTTGATCAAGATAAAATAATGGATAACTTCTTGTTCAAGACAACTCCAATGAGAAACAATCTATTAAATAGATAACTTGCCATAACCCTAAGCCCAAGCCCATTAGGATCAACTATGCCAAAGGAAATATGTGCCCAAAGAATTCAGGCTCCATACCCAACAGAAGGAGATCGGAGTTGACAAGCTGAGAAAGGGATTAAAGTAGATCGGAGTGGACAGGGTTTGAAACGACGTCGTTTTAATTCCCATATGAAGACCTTGCCTGTCTTTAAATGTTACGCCAGCAGTCAGGCAGGCTTCACCTGCCGGACGGGTGCGATTTACACATACTCCCCCAGTCCCCTTGAAAGGTGTCAATTTCACTATTCCAGCATCCGCTTCAAAAGGCATCAATTTCCTCTATTTAATAAAGAAAGTAAATAATATGATCCACCACTTCCCTCTAATACAATTACCCATCTTATCTATAATAATAATACTCCTTAATTTACGTGCAGAAAACAAATAAAAGACCTTAAAACCGTCCACTTGCAAACAGCAAATTGACACCTTTCAAGGGGATGCAGAGAGTATGTGATAAGTCATGGTTTTTTTTTTTGCAATTTTATAAAGGTTGGGATTAATTTGCAATACGATGAAAGTTCAGGGTTTTTTATGCAATTAACCCTTAAAATTAATAATAATTTTTTATATTAAAAAATAATTTCTATTGATAGTTATATCTAATAGTAATGTAATACCCTTTAACTTACTGCATTTTTGTTGGTTTGTCATTTTAATATAAAATAATTTAAGAATAAAGTATGTGAGACATTTAGAAAGTAATATTAAAAATAAACTATGTTAATTCATAAATAATATTAACATATTTGAAATCCAAAAATTCTTTTTTTTTTACATATAAACTTATAAATTTATTAGTTTATTATTAATGTTAGAACGACATTTGATGTATTTTTAATGTTAATAATATTTCAAATTTAATTTAATATTTTTTATTTTTTATTCACCGACCTGTTAGTGGCCCGTTTAACCCAAGACCCGCTAGGGTTAGGGTTAGGTTCGCATAAATGACGGCCCGTTTAATGTGAACCGCTTAACCCGTAGTCCATTTAGCTCGTAACCTTATAGGTCTGGCCTTATAGGTTAGATCTAGCCCGTTCAACATCCCTAATTAAGGTGGTGTTTGTTTTGTGTTTAAGTGATTTAATAAATCAGTGAATAGCATTATTCTATGTTTGTTATGTTTATTTTGGGTTTAAATAGGGTAGGTTTAAACTTTATGTCAAATCAATTATTGATTGACGTGAGAGAAGAGATAAAAGTAAGTGAGAGAAAGAAGGGAAAAAATATTAATCTATTTGATTTCTTGATTCAATAGAAGCTCAAAGAGGTGAATAGGGTCCCAAAAATAACGAGAGATGCGGGGAAAAAACAGGTCCGATTACGCCTATTCCTAATACTAATTTTTTGTTATCATATTTTTTTCCCTTCAATTTTTATTTTTTTAATAATTCTATAAACTCTATTTTTATAATTTAGTTTATTTTATCTTCTTTAATACTTTTTTTATTTATATTATTTTTAGGTTTAAATATTATTATATTTGATCTTATTCGTAGGTCCAATCATTCTTACTTAAGGTATATTCTTTTTTTTTTCTATCTTTTTTCTCTTTAATTTTTATGTTTTCTTTATAAAAATTTTATGAACCCTGTTTTTATATTTTAATACTCTTTCTTTTGTTCTTCTTTTAAATTATTTTTTTATTATGTTTTCTCTAATACTTCTTTTTTTTTCTTTTATAGATTCTACTTTAATATTATGTATAATTTACTCTAATTTTTTTTTTGTTTTTTATGCTTTTATATAATCTTATTTGTAAGTTCAATCATTCTCCTTAAAGGTATCATTATAATTTTTATTTTTTGTTATCTTATTTCTTTCTTCGAATTTTGTGTTATTTTTTTACTAATTCTATAAACTCTATTTTTTATAATTTAGTTTATTTTCTCTTCTTTTATACTTTTATTTTATTGATATTATTTTTAGGTTTAATCCTACGTCGTTGATTGCTTTCAATCACGATCGTTCATTCTTTCAAATCATTCTATATAAACTTTTTCATTACCTAATGAAATTATTACTTTTTTTTGGTGGTGCTTCCCCTTTTTCTTATCTATTTTAGTTTCGTACTATTTTTAGTATACTTTAATTTGTTTATCTCTTATACTTACTTTATTTGATCTTGCAGGTTTATTCTCTATGTATATACAATCATTCTCATTTGAAGTATCTTTTTTTTTTAAATAAATTAATTTTATGATTGAAATAAAAAAAAATCATATATCTTATGCATATTAAATTAAATAATTATAATAATACATGGATATTGATTGATATATTAATTTAAATTAAGCATATATCGATTAAAAATTAATTAAATATGCCAAAAATATAATACATGAATATTGATTGATATATTAATTTAAATTAAGCATATATTGATTAAAAATTAGTTAAATATGCCAAAAATATCTCTCATATTTACCAAATTTATATTGTTAAATAAAAATAAATAAAATTTAAATAACAAATTCATTATTAATATAATTAAATTTCATGATTGAAACAAAAATATTAATTAATTGGAGGAATACTTAAAATGTATATTTGATAGTTGGATTAGTATGATAAGTGAGTTTCATGGAAATATATTAATTGTTTTGGGTGGGTACTAATACCAAAAATGGAAATGAAACTATTAGGATGCGACACCAAAAATGAAAAAATGAAACCAATAAGACAGACGAAGAGGACACTCCTTAATTAACTTGGATAAAGAAAATGATATACTGACAGAAGGACATGAGTAAAAGAAAAAATATCAATGATATTACACAATTAATCATATGATATAATAATATCCGTACAAAATACAAATGGGATACTTATAAACATAAAAAAAAAATACTAAAACAAAATTCAAACCACACAAAATACGGATAAAATAAGTACAAATATATCATCAAGATAAAAATATAAAAATAAGAATATATAATTAACAATTGAAATCAAGCATATATTAATTAAAAATTAACAAACTTTATACTGTAAAATTAAATCAATAAAAAAAGTAAAATTTAAATAATAAAATTGCATTATTTAAATTTTATGATTAACTGAAATCAAAGAAAAATCATATTAAATTAAATTATAATATATGAATATTGATTGATATATTAATTTAAATTAAGTATATATTGATTAAAAATAGTTAAATATACCAAAATATCTCTTATATTTACCAAATTTATATTATTAAATAAAAAAGTAAAATTTAAATAAAAAAATAAATAGTTTATAATGCTGCCACAAGAAAACATACAATGTTTATAATTATAAAGACACAAGAAATTGTCACAATGGACACAGCCAAACAAAGAAAAAGTTGGTTTGTACATCATGCTCAGCTTCATGGATGCAATTCAAATCAATGGACAGAGATTAAAAGTTATCCTGGTTCAAGTTTGAGAAATTATTTTTTAATTCCTACATTCAGCCATTAACTGCTACCAGAATTCGACAGATATTTTGCTTCAATTAATTGTAGCAAGCACCACGTACCACTGATATGCTAAGAAAACGACGCAGGTTGAATTATACACCTCTAAATCCTTTCAAAATACCAAATAAGCCAGTGGCAAGAAAAATATCACTGTATCTTAAAGTAATGATATGGAATCAATTTTTTCACAACCTTTAACTCTATTCAAATCTTTAGCAAAACCAAACAAAGAAGAGCAGTATTAGAACATTTCATAAGCATTTATCTCTCGTAATAGTCTTCAGCAAGAAGAGAACATGATGTAAATCACCCCTACCTTCAGTCAATACAAATTAAGAACTTACAAACCTTTAGACTCTGCAAGTGATTTGACAGCTCAACAGCTTGAACTCTGATGCCATTTGCTTCGGAAGGAATGTGAAACACATTCAGACCTGTTTTACAAGGCACGTTTAAGTGAAGGATCTGAGTAGATAACTGCATGTCACTTTGAGTTAGTAAATAGTTCTCAGTTCTCACTTCTTTAGAATTGCTAAAACCATAATATCCTTAGCTGCAAGTAGTGGTGGTTGAGTCTGCAGTAGGGACATGTCTTAAGACTTGGGCAGAAGAAAAATTGATTTACAAAGTGCAGATAAATCAAGACTATTTGCAATAATAATGATGAGCAGGACTGCAAGCTGCATCAATTGTTACGTGAGAAACCTATCTTTAAAGAAATAACCGCAGAAATTGGAAAATACAGAACATAAACTAAAACCCCAGACAAGGGCATGACCATTTAATGTGCTTTTAATAAATAAAATTTCAGAAACTAAAAGCTAGCCACCTGATGGATAATCAGAGTGCAAGTTACGTTTATCTGCGGAAGCAACTTTATATATCGCACTACACCCAACTCCAATTGTGTCAGAATAGTTAGAATCTGTCACTTGTAAAGATTTGACAGAGCAGCTTGTTGACTATATCTTCATCCACACCATCACTGAATAACAGAATATGAGTTAATGAAATCCAGATATTGAACAAGAAAAAAGGAAGAACTGATTTCAAATGCTCTAACCTGTAAATCAAACAACGAAGCTTGAAATACGTTGAATCATCAAAAAGAAGATGGCAATAAGACAGGCTACCATCACGTCCAGCACGACCAATTTCCTGAATGGATTCAGTTGGTTTGCTTTTAGTATCTTGACATATATTTAATCTTGAAACGGCTTGGGATGATAGCTTATGTCTAGAACGCAATTGCAGTAAATGTGATTAGTTTACCTGAACATACACTTCCAAGCTTTCTGGTAAACTATAATGAATTACCTGAAAACTTACAATAGGAAAGGTTAGCAGAAACAATCATAAATGTGGACATCGAATAAGAAAAATATAATGAATCTAGAATAATCAGCATCAATGTATATGCCACCACAGATTGATGCAGCAGATCTTCTAATCAATCAGTAATCCATACATAATAGGGGTTTCTTATCTATTATAAAAGCACTTTTAAACCGCATTCGGGACATTAAACTTCATAAGATGGTGATGTTCAAAATCTTGTGCAAAGATTTTCAGCATAGAGGCTTTCAAGTAAAACTGCATATTACTACGACACCACAAAGATTTAATTTCACTACAATAAATATTTTAACATATGAAAATCAGATACTTAAAGAAACAAAAACAGAACAGTCTCTTACAGCTCCAACATCACTTTTATCAAGTCCCATGCCAAACGCCACTGTTGCAACAACCTTCAGAATCAGAAAATTCACATCGACAAATTGTAGCATTGATTGATGTTTCAAAAAATAAACTGAAATGAAGACAAACAAACTAAGTTCTTACCACTCTAATCTTGTTTTTACAAAATAAATCCTGCATGCGATTTCTATTTTTCGCAGGAATGCCACTATGGTAACTCTGACAAAAGAAATATTTTCATTTCTCAGAAACATAATCAGGATAGAAAGCTGCTATGTTTCAACGAAAGGTGCACACAATTGCAGCACTAACCTTAGCAGAGATATTGTTATCACACAGATACTTGCTTATTATATCAGTCTCAGACTACAAACCAAATTTACAAAAAAAAGAAGTTGATTGCAATTCAATATGCAAAATAAAACAATTATACAGCAATCTCTTATGAATTTAACAAAATATCCAATTAAAGAATGGAAACTAAAAGGTCGTAGCCACAGATCATTTATGTTGGGAAATGTATACCTGAAATTTACAGTAAATGATGACACTTTTGACTTTCAGAAACCGAGAAGATTTAAGAAGTGCCGTCAAATCTTTAATTCTGCAAGATTGTTGAATAATGGATGTCTTAAATCCGTAGTTAATTTAACAATACCTTGGTACACTGATAAAGATTAAACATGTGTATGCACGCACCTATTCCCACTAATAGAAACAGATATATGCAGATTATCCCTCGACTTGGTTGACTGAATAAGATTAGTGGAAGGAATCTCTAGAGCATGCATCACATCGCACAGTGTTCTGTTTGTTGCAGTTGCAGTCATTGCAAGAGTACTTCCTGCACTAAGTCTACCAAGCAACAAAGAGGCTCTAAGCCTCATACATGAAGGTTGAAAATTTTGTGACCTGCCAAATTTCAAATATTCAAAAATTTTAACAAGTAGCAACAACTTTATAATGAAGAACACCGTTGTAAAAAAATGAAATTAAGGAATAGTTCCAACTAGAATGGGACAAGATGAAATCTGAACGTTAAAAGGAAACGTCAACAAGCGCTCACCACTCTGACACACAGTGTGCTTCGTCAACCACCACACAAAATAACTGTGAATGACCAGAAAAAATGGAAAGGAATCCTGAATTCAGGAACCTCTCTGGAGAGACAAAAAGGACCTGTAATATGATATAAAAAAGCAGTACAAACTTTCAAATCGTCAGAATAGGATTCAAAGATTTTTGACAAAACCTGAAAAACAGTTCATCAAAGAAGTAGAGAATAGACTTTTGGTTGCAAGTGGTCTACCTACACCAATTATTCAACTTTCATGGCATGCCCATTAAAACTATGAGAATTAGCCAACATTATAAATAATTAGGGTTCATTCCCCATATCCTCTTGTTATTTGGGGGACAAAAAATTTTTATTTATTCAATGGCAAGAAATAAATGAGGAAGCCTCATCTACACATATAAACCGCCTTTGAATGAGTGTGTTTGTGTGTGTGTGTGTGTTGGGGGTGGGGGGAGAGGGTGTTCAGAGGCAACTTAAAAATTCAACATAACTTTAATGGCTCCTTCTTGCAGTAACCGAAGTGCTGCTGAAGCCTCTTCAACAGTCTAACAAAAATCCATGTATAATTGTATAAAGAGTTAAAAAAAAACCCAACCAAAGATTATACATAGGCAAAATGCATACTTAAATCATGGGAACTGAAGCAACCTGATGGCTGGATATTAGAGCACCAGGGATCAAGGGAGGCAGCTGCTTGAGCTGATCAATCATCAAAGCTACTAAAGGACTAACCACTAGGATGATCCCTGGTAGCACCAAAGCAGGTAACTGATAACATAAGGACTTTCCAGCACCAGTAGGCAACACCAGCATAGTAGATATTCCCGACAGAACCATCTTTATAGCCTCTAACTGGCCATCTCTGCATGATTCATAACCATGAGTTAACTTCAACAGCTTCAGCAAACTCTCATCTGATGCCTCATTTCTCACCCTCATCACAGCCTCTTCAATTATCTCAGAATGAATGTTCAATCTTTCCTGCCCCTTACCAATTCCCATACACAAACCCTCTTCATCAGAAACAGCAGTTTCTTCTCCTTTACCCTTTTCACTTCTCTGACTTTTTCTAGAAGACTTGCAACGCTTATTGGAAGATTTGAAACTTGGTCTTTTATTCTTAAACTTTTTTTCTCCCATTGCCATTTATATTAAGCTTTACAAAATTTCCTTCACTTACACATTTAACCCTTTTACCCTTGAGTGAATCAGAATGACTACCTCCAATCAAACCAATGCTTTTTCTCATATTTTTCTCAATAGACCCTTCACCAAGAACTTTCTCTATAGACCCCTCACCAAGAACCTCATGTTTTACATCTTCCCCCAAACCAAAAGTTTTAATGGAAGACTTCTTTATCTCAACTAAATCATATGCCTCAAAGTTGAGATTTCTATCTTGAGTTTTCATCAAGAAAGAAGATGTAAAGTTCGACGAGCAGTGACCTTTAGGAAGAAGACCATCATTAATATTCCTATAATTTAGTGGGTCAGCTGAATTCTTGATTTTGAAAGGCAAATTGGAAAGAATTGAAGAGGTGTCCAGAGGATTGGACTGAACTGTATTAGCATTCAAACTTGGAAGCGTTTTAGGGTTTTTCTTGGAGATTTTGGGCAAAATTGTTGTTCTTGATGTGGCTGAGGTGGAGAACGATGTTTTTGTTACTACTTTGGTGGAAGAGAGAAGGAGGGCATAGCGATCCATTGGAGGCGGATGAGCAGCAGCAGGTGACAGAGAACTAGGTGGAGTGGAGGAGATGTGGGACCTATCAGAGTCGGAATCGGACTCCATGGACAACAGTCACAGCACAATTACATAAGACATAGAAGACCAAAAAGGAGATGCAAATTGAACAAGGCAACAGAGAACAGCTTCGTCGTGCATCTGAAATGAGACAGTGATGATCTTTGAGGTGGTGCTGGTAAGTGTATGTGGTGATGTATTGATCCCCAAGCTACAGCTACTCAAAATCCAATAGTTATTAGATAGTTTTTTAGAGGCTAATGAAGTTAAACACCTATTTTCTCAAGAACCAAGAACATTGAGTGTTTCAAACCAAATACTAAAACATGGTGAATATAAGGCATAAGGCATTGACTAAGAGAAATACTCTAAGGAACTTCAAAATCCAACACTAAAAAGCAGCAAATCGTAAAGTTGTACAAGCAGATGACCAAACGTCAACATCAAATCAAATGAATCGTTTTACTTAGCAATTACTGAGATTGAAGTAAATTCACATTCAGTTATAGACATCTAACAACAGTTGTAGAGCAGCGAATTCAAGAGTAACTGGTTCTACTAGAACAGGTCCCACTTAAATTTAAATAATGTGGGAGGTCTGGATCATTCCTCAACGAGCTTCGATCGATTAATATCCTCACATATTTCAGAAACGTAAATAAGCAGTGGCGTCGAAATTACCAACCTTGAGCGTGTGGATTCAGAAATGTGGAGGTTAGGGTTTGAGCAATTGCGATGTTTCAGGTGTGGATTTCAATGGTTGGATGGGTAGAAGGGTTTCGTTGATGTGGAGAGGAGGTTTATTGAAGAGGGAAGAGGTGATTTTACAGAAATTAATGTTGGAGTTCTAAAATTTGAAAGAGGCGGATACCACAAGCCCTGCAATTAGAATGTGCGCGCCAAAAATTCTCAACGCCTTTTATCAACTCATTAACTTAACATTTTAAAAAACTATTCAACCAAAAAAAACAAAAACAAAAAAAAAAAAGAAGGAAGAAGGGTTAAGCAAGATTATTCAATACTCAATTTGGTAGGGTGGATGAAAAAGTAAGATTAAAAAAATACTCTATAGCTCAGAGAGTATTACTCC
Organism: Pogostemon cablin; assembly: GCA_023678885.1. Lineage (NCBI taxonomy): Eukaryota > Viridiplantae > Streptophyta > Magnoliopsida > Lamiales > Lamiaceae > Pogostemon > Pogostemon cablin. The sequence continues at coordinate 20,084,301 of CM042968.1, forward strand.
CGTCCCATTAACGTTGGTAATAATATTCTCTATTCATAATATTAGGATGATCATTCCAATATTATGCTTAGTGGTTTAATTAAATTATTGATTGCATGAAATGATTTAGTTAGTGTGAGGGGAGGAAAGTCATTCACTCCTTGTGTTTAGAACCTCATGATAGGACATTAGTGAAGACAATTTTCCACTGTTTTGAGCTTACATCTGGCTACAATTGTCGCCAATTGACTCATTTGATTTTTCAAATTTTGGATGGATGTCTGAGTAAACACTTGGAATTTCAGATTGTTGGCAGTCATCTCTTTCATCATTTCCTCAAATGAGGTTCCGGAACTTGAACCACCTTATTGGCAATTTTCACCATCTTGAGGGTAATTTTGTTGCCTATTCATCACTCTCTGCTCTTGAAATTGTTGTGGCCCCCTATTTCCTCCTTATCCACTACCATACCTAATATTAGGATGATCTCTCCAACCCTAATTGTAAGTTAAGGGATCATAGGATCGCCTATGGCATTTACTTGCTCCTCACTAGGTGTAACCCTGCAATCAAGAGTAGAGTGATCGTTAGTTAAACAATATTGACAAGATCGATGGTTTACCTCTTTTCCTTTAGCAAGATTCTCCACATCAAGTGTCAACTTGTTCAAAGTTTCATCTTAGAATTATGGACCTCTTTTGCTTGTTTAAGTGATGGATCACGTGTGCCAAATTGTTGAGTGTTGGCAGCCATGTTATCAATCAAGTCTCCAGCAGCAGTAGGTGTTTTCATCATAAAAGCTCCACCACTAGCCGCATCAAGCATGTTTCGATCCATGATCGACAACCCTTCATAGAAGTATTGCAATAGCAACTGGTCGCTTATTTGATGTTGGGGGCATGCTGATGTGAGGCGCTTAAACCTCTCTCAATATTCATGTAAACTCTCCCCTTGCATCTGACGAGCTCTAGATATCTCCTAGCGCAGGACAACAACTCTAGTGGTCGAAAAGTTAGTTTGGAGGAAAAGTTTCTCCATTTTAGCCCACGTATTTATCGATCCGAGAGGGAGATAATATAACCAATCCTTCACCTTGTCCTTCACTGCAAAGGGAAATGCCCTAAGCTTGATTTGTTCCTCCGTCACTCCAGTTGGTTTCATGCTCATGCATACAACCGAGAACTCCTTCAAGAACTTGTGCGGATTTTTACCTGAAAGACCATGAAAAGCAGGAAGTAAGTGAATCAATCCCGATTTCAATTCAAATACAGTATTATCAGTGATCGCAGGAAAGTTAATGCATAGTGGCTGATGGACTATGTCCGGGTTTGCTAATTCATTCAAAGTTTTTTCCTCATTTCTAACCACTTTTTCAACTTCCGAATCAGATCCTACAGTATCCTACTCCTCTAAATCAGAAAATTCAGAATTCTCCTCTCTAAGATGAAGTGGACCAACTGCAAGTTCAAGTTCGATAAGGTTTTCGACGGTTTCGTCAGTGGACGAACTTGTTTCCTTCCTCTTCCGGGACTCCTTTCTCAACTTCCGGGCAGTTCTCTCAATTTCTGGTATGTATTCAAGCTTTTTTTACCAGAAGATAGATAAATCATTCTCAGAAAAATTTCGAAAATAGGGGACAACTGACACTGAAAGGTTCAGTGTCAGAGTTTGAAATCTCAATTTCATTACACTGTGGAACTTCTTTTCTTAGTAAATTTTGGTGGGGAACTGTTCTATTACCTGTATTGTATGCTCTTTGAGCGTGAACATTCATGTATACTATATATATATATATATATATATATATATATATATATATATATATATATTCATCCAAATTCTCTTCCATGAGTAGTTAGATCATATCCATGTAGGAAATGTCACTATAGATATCCACGTTTATGCTGCTTAGAAGATCATGGGCCGTCCTGTTTGGTAGTTTAAGAGCAATTCTTTACAGTATTGTTTGCCCAAAAATGAAGTGATCTTTTGCGGTCGAAGAGCAATTTAGTATTTTATTTAAGAAGTTGAAATTACACCACCTATGTAATCACCAAGCTGGAATTCGAAAACACCATCAAGTTTGAGAGTAATGGGGCTTACAAGAAGGTGGAACACGGAGTGAAGATGAGGAATAGAGTAAATGTTAAGTCTCCATCAGAGTATGTAGCTGCAAGTATTGATGTGGAAACGAAGTATCCACTCAAAATTAAGCTATTATATGAATGTTGTGGGGGTTAAATTTGTTGTTTTGCTGAGTGTGGGATGATAATATGCTCTTTGCTATATATATTGTTAAGGCGCTATTAGATGGAGTAAACTAGTTCATGGTCTTGTTCTAATGCATAATTTGCATTATAATTTGTGCATTTGCTTGGTTAGCATTGAGAGGAAAGGTAATGGACAAGATTTTTGGATGAAGGCTAGAAAGATTAGTGTATGTTATGCTTGTTTCTTGTAAGTGAGTTTTATTGTGTTTCATGAGGCAATTTATGTTCTTTTTGGTTGAACTTTGATGTCCACTCATGTGATATTCCATAACATCCATGATTTGATTGTATTTTATAAGTGAGGGATGAGACTCTGTTTAGTTTGAGCTAGTGTCATCTGCTATTTTCTTGGCATTAACCATGTCCTTAACCCTGCTATTATGATTCCTTTTTTTGGCTGCCGATTCTTCATCCTCTTTCATGCTTGCACGCTGCTAGACAAGAAGAAGTTGAATTGAGTTCAATCAACTCAATTTAATACAATTATTTTTATTGATCTTCTAAAGTAGTTAGGGTTTCAATTAATTTTTATTGTTTTTCTAACGGTAGTTAAGGTATTCGTTGGCATTGGGGTCTACCAGCCTTGTTATTTTCTGTTTTAAATGAGGAGGTAAGAGGTTGACCTATTGGGCCATCTGTCGACCCCCGAGCCTATGCTTTTTTAAATGAGCCCAAGAAGATTCAATTCGAAAAAAATAAGAAAACTAAAACCCTAACCACATGGCGACCCCGAGCCTATACTTTTTTAAATGAGCCCAAGAAGATTCAATTGGAAAAAAACAAGAAAAATAAAACCCTAACCCCTACCTACCAGAACTCGAAGATCAGAGTTTCCAAAAAATCTTCCGTTTTCAAAACTCTTGTTCATCATCCAGTTTTCATCTCGCACACCCCCCCATCATTAAACGTGCTACGCTTCTCACGAGGGTGTTTAACAGAAAACCCTTCGCACTCCCTGGTACTATTTTTGTCTTTTGTATTTGATTTCGTTCCTTGATGTTTTTTTGTTAAATTATTTGGTTTTTTGTTTAATTCTAGGTGGGGTGCAACAACACCATCATCTTGGAGCTGATCGTAATGTTGCTGCCACCGGTGATGGTAATTTGGCAGTTAGAGTTCTGGCTTCGCCTCACCTGAAATCTGTCCCCAAATTCTCACTCCATAGAACATTTAACAAAACTCTTTATTACGCATTATTAATAATTATTTTCAATAAAAGTTCGGTTGGGTTAATAATTATTTAATTGTCGAAAAAGTCATAATTATAATTATTTAATTATTTTAATAATGGGTGACTGAAATTTGTTTGAGAAATAGATGTCCATGATCGAATTTATTAAACTTTTATGGGTTAATAATTATTATTTAATTATTGAAAAAGTCATAATTATAATTCTTTAATTATTTTAATGGATGGTTGAGATTTGTTTAAAAAATAGATCATCAGGATTTGACCCTCTGCAAACATTATCCCATAAAAATTCTTATGGCCCTGATTGGGGAGAACAGGGCTATATGAGGCTGAAGAGGAATGTCGAAGCCATAGAAGGCCTATGTGGCCTTGCCAACCTTCCTAGGTATCCCATCAAAGATCCCCCAAGTAACCCTGACCCATAGCTTTTATCATTCACCCAGTCTTTAGTTATTGTTTAAACCTATTTAACTTTCAAGTTCAATTAATGTTTGACTATAAAATTTAGCATTTTATTTAAGAAGTTGAAATTACACCACCTATGTAATCACCAAGCTGGAATTCGAAAACACCATCAAGTTTGAGAGCAATGGGACTTACAAGAAGGTGGAACACGAAGTGAAGATGAAGAATAGAGTAAATGTTAAGTCTCCATCAGAGTATGTAGCTGCAAGTATTGATGTGGAAACGAAGTATCCACTCAAAATTAAGCTATTATATGAATGTTGTGGGGGTTAAATTTGTTGTTTAGCTGAGTGTGGGATGATAATATGCTCTTTGCTATATATATTGTTAAGGCGCTATTAGATGGAGTAAACTAGTTCATGGTCTTGTTCTAATGCATAATTTGCATTATAATTTGTGCATTTGCTTGGTTAGCATTGAGAGGAAAGGTAATGGACAAGATTTTTGGATGAAGGCTAGAAAGATTAGTGTATGTTATGCTTGTTGCTTGTAAGTGAGTTTTATTGTGTTTCATGAGGCAATTTATCTTCTTTTCGGTTGAACATTGATGTCCACTCATGTGATATTCCATAACATCCATGATTTGATTGTATTTTATAAGTGAGGGATGAGACTCTGTTTAGTTTGAGCTAGTGTCATCCGCTATTTTCTTGGCATTAACCATGTCCTTAACCCTGCTATTATGATTCCTTTTTTTGGCTGTCGATTCTTCATCCTCTTTCATGCTTGCACGCTGCGAGACAAGAAGAAGCTGAATTGAGTTCAATCAACTCAATTTAATACAATTATTTTTTATTGATCTTCTAAAGTAGTTAGGGTTTCAATTAATTTTTATTGTTTTTCTAACGGTAGTTAAGGTATTCGTTGGCATTGGGGTCTACCAGCCTTGTTATTTTCTGTTTTAAATGAGGAGGTAAGAGGTTGACCTATTGGGCCATCTGGCGACCCCCGAGCCTATACTTTTTTAAATGAGTCCAAGAAGATTCAATTCGAAAAAAACAAGAAAACTAAAACCCTAACCACCTGGCGACCCCGAGCCTATACTTTTTTTAAATGAGTCCAAGAAGATTCAATTGGAAAAAAACAAGAAAACTAAAACCCTAACCCCTACCTACCAGAACTTGAAGATCAGAGTTTCCAAAAAATCTTCCATTTTCAAAACTCTTGTTCATCATCCAGTTTTCATCTCGCACCCCCCCATCATGAAACGTGCTGCCCTTCTCACGAGGGTGTTTAACAGAAAACCCTTCGCACTCCCTGGTACTATTTTTGTCTTTTGTATTTGATTTCGTTCCTTGATGTTTTTTTGTTAAATGATTTGGTTTTTTGTTTAATTCTAGGCGGGGTGCAGCAACACCATCATCTGGGAGCTGATCGTAATGTTGCCCCCACCGGTGATGGTAATTTGGCAGTTAGAGTTCTGGCTTCGCCTCACCTGGAATCTATCCTCAAATTCTCACTCCATGGAACATTTAATAAAACTCTTTATTACGCATTATTAATAATTATTTTCAATAAAAGTTTGGTTGGGTTAATAATTATTTAATTGTTGAAAAAGTCATAATTATAATTATTTAATTATTTTAATAATGGGTGGCTGAAATTTGTTTGAGAAATAGATGTTCATGATCGAATTTATTCTACTTTTATGGGTTAATAATAATTATTTAATTATTAAAAAAGTCATAATTATAATTCTTTAATTATTTTAATGGATGGTTGAGATTTGTTTAAAAAATAGATGGTCAGGATTTGACCCTCTGAAAACATTATTCCATAAAAATTCTTATGGCCATGATTGTGGAGAACAGGACTATATGAGGATGAAGAGGAATGTCGAAGCCATAGATGGCCTATGTGGCCTTGCCAACCTTCCTAGGTATCCCATCAAAGATCCCCCAAGTAACCCTGACCCATAGCTTTTATCATTCACCCCATCTTTAGTTATTGTTTAAACCTATTTAACTTTCAAGTTCAATTAATGTTTGACTATAAAATTTAGTATTTTATTTAAGAAGTTGAAAGTATGAACTGTCAAATTTGGACACGATTCCGTACAGTTATATACTTAGCATTGAGCAAAAGAATTTGGAAGAGTTCATGGTGTCATTCGACTTCATGATCATATTATGTATATTATTAATGAAGACATAATCACATTATGCATGTTATTTATGTATTCATTTATTGGTAATCTATTCAACTTCACAACTCACTTGCAACAAAAAGAATAATATTAATCCTCATACAGAAGTGGATATCATTATATGATTTTTTTTATTATGTACAACAAAAAAAAAGTACTATGAATTCTTATACAGAAGAATAAGGTATATATATCATTCAAAATAAGTGAAACATGATCACACCGTCCTTTCATATGAAAGGATCTAATTAAAGTTGAATTAAATGTACTTCAGATATATGATATAAAGTTATAATAATAAAATAAAATAAAATAAAATAAAGGTTGGCATTGCCTAGTAGGTACGGATGAGCAAAGATTTGAAATATGAATTATGGCATAATAGTGGTTCAATAATGTCAAGTTGATAAGATTGGAATAGGGATTAATTGTGAAGTTGATAATAAGGCGAGTACGCTATATTGTACCTTAATTTGTTGTATGTGGCCACGATACAAATTCACCGTTTAAATAATGATTAATAAAAAAATCATGGTAAATAATCCAACGAAATTGCAAAAAAAACTCAAAAATTCCTACCTTTAATCACAAATTGGTTTTTTTTGTGCCAATGCTTAAATATTATATATATTTCTTTCAATATCTCAAAAATGTGAATTAATTTCCAATAATAATAAAGTTCATATGTTTTTTTTTCAATTAACTATTTAAATAAAGATTAAGGGGGAATACGAGCCATCAGCCATGGAATGTTGGTGTTATAATTATATACTCCCTCGTCCGCCCCAAACGTCCCCATTTATTTTTTGCACGTGGATTAGAAGTATTATTATTTAATGTATAGTTAGTAGTTGTATTAGTGGGGTGTATGAGATCCATATCTTTTTTGTATTAGTGGTGTGGGTGGGTCCATGTATTTAAAAAGGAAAATGTAGACTTTTGGTGCGGATGCCCAAAATGACAAAATGTGGACGTATCTGGTGAACGGATGGAGTACTATATAACACCTCCATGTATTAATAAGGTAATTATTTATTTTTTACACATAAATAAATTAAAGATTATTAATCCTTTATAAAGTAATAGTTGTAGTAAATGGTGAATCATATCATGATTTTTTTTACTAAAAAAGAAAATTAAACACAATTAAAGTGAACGACTAAACTTAAAAAAAAAAATACTTTACCAATAGTAATATTTCGGGTTTACGTGCTAGAAAGTATCCGCTCTTATAAGTATCAGTTATTATTTTATGACAAATCGACAATAATTACACTTCGAGTACTTAATTAAAATTTGAATATGTTTTATATTAAGTTCAAAGAATAAGAGGTGTATTTCACTTCCTTCGGTACTACTGTAATTTTTTTTTTTTTTTGGAAAAGAGAAATTTCATACTACTGCAAAAATTTCTAAAATGGTAAAGCAATCAAAATAAATGGATTTCAACCCTATCATTTTCTTTTAACACACAGCATATTTTATTATATTTTATTTATTATTTGAAAACAGTATATTATTTTTATAAAAGTATTCCATGGTACAAAATGTTTAGGAATAAAAAAGTGACCATATTATAATTATTTTGTATGTCATAATTTGATAAAAAATTTATTTACTATATACTCTTTTATAGGTTAGGATTTTAACCCATAGTGATCCTCGTAATAATATGAAAAACTAGCAGAGTAAACTCTGGGTTAGCTCTATCATTCAATTCTTTTTATTATTATTGTTTTTTATTTGATTTTTTTTTCCACCCAACCAAAAAATACCTTCACCGGGACCTTACCCCATTTTAATATCCATCAAATATGGAGACATTTAAAATTCTTTCCAAATTCTGAACTCACAATCCACACCAATCTTTTACGCTATTTTTATACATTATTTCCTATGTCACAATCTACATAGAGAATCCGAGCAGATGAAAATTTACCCTGTCCAAACCATTAATTGTGTCATTACCATTTTGGCAGGTGTTGACGTGTGGATTTTATAGAATGTATTTTGAAATTAAAATAGACCGACGAAATCAATACTAAATAAGATTATGACTCTATTTTTCTTCTATTTTGGTAATTATACCAAGAATATCAATACTGAACTTATATGGAAAAATACAAGAGAGAGAAGAACATTCAATCTATTTTTTGGTAATGAAAAATGAGAGGTGTTATTTATAGGCAAAGATTGAGGTTCATGATAGGTATATGTTTCTAGAGAATAGGTATACTTTAAATTTAATATACAGATATGATAAGATTTGGAAGATTTGATATCTACTGTGCTACGGGATTATGAGTCATAGTACTACAGACAAATTATGAGTCACAATGCTACAGACAAAGAGCATGCAGTGGTGGTTGGGTCACTGAACCGCTGGAACATTGGCGCCATAGGCTGGGCTATCAAGCTACACGTTATTGTTGTATGGTTGGTGAGCTACGGTGGTTGAGTTACTATGAAATGCCAAGTCTATCCGAGCTGTGGAGTTGGGCGTGGCTGTCATGTCTCTGCCGAGCTATGAGATGTTGAAGCCGTAGAATAATCTCTTGTGTCCGTCCTGTGAAATCCTTTATAAAATATCCTGTTACCATATATATATATATATATCATGTATGATTATAAATGACCGTAATGTATGGTATTTGATAGGACTACCACGAATGGATTTTAATTAGTATTTTAGGCATTTTTTTGTCGAGCTACCAATAGTAGGTACAATGTTGTTGTCCCAACTTTTATTGAGAGCACTCAATAACCCTACACTTGAACCACCCTATATAACCAATATATTCTAAGGGGCCGTTTACTTTCGTGTAACGTTACCACATCTTAAGGTCAAATTATCCATAAGTTAATGATTAACACTTTTAAAGTGTGATGTTACATGGAGGGTTTAAATAAAATATTTTTACAAAATTGCCCTTGAAATTATTAAAGTTTTCTCTACTGCTATGCTTGCAGGTGCTTCATCCCCAATCTTACCTTTTCTCTTTCACTCAATTTCACTCCAATTCTTGTTGCACTGCACATGTGAAAATTTGCAATCATCAACATACAAATCCTTCTGAATCTAAGATAAGGGATGCAATTGCTTTCTCTCTCATCCCAACACGTCAAGCATTCTCACCACACTCCATCGCAGGAAGACGCGGTCTCTGGATCCGACTCCAGCCGCCGTCACACGTCGTTGTTGCCCTGTCGGAATTTCTTTCGCCGGTCAGATCTGACTCCCAATTGTCGAAAACGTCACCTCATACCACCGCCGCTGTCGCAAAACCAGCCGCCGTCAGCCGCCGTTGGTGACGCAACGACCGCCCACCTTTGCTACTGCCAAAATCGCGCCGCCGTCAGCCATCGCTGTTTCTCGTCCCCAATTGCAAATGCTACACCTATTGGGAATTCAACGTCAAAAACGGCATGGCGCCACCGCCGCTCATGGCGGAAGAGGGAGGGAGACAAAGGGGAGGGTCTCGTACAGTTTTGTTGGGGAAGGATGAATAAATTAAGTTCTAATGAGGAGGACAATATAGTAATTTAACTTCATTAACACTAGGGATAAAAATAAACCGCCCAAATTGAGCTGTTAAATTAACCCTTTGCACAGTGAAATTAGGCCTTTGATGGCCCGCGTGTTAAACCCTCCGTATTAACACAAGAAGTAAACAGCTTTTTTTATGGGTTAGCATGTGACAACCCATGATATTCTTGTCCACCTGGACGGACGAATGAAGCATATTTCGTGCTCCTTTATAATTTTCATAATCTTTTATAATTTAAATATCTAATAATACATAAATTTAAATAGGATTGGATGATAGAGAGTTGTGTTCATAAATACTCCGTATCTCGAGGCCCAGGAGCTTTTGCCATTACTTTTTACCCCAATATACTTACAACATAGTATTAGTTATAAACACGCACTCTTATAAAAATCGCTGATAGAAAAAAAAAAGAAGAAAGAGTGGAAGGTAGACTCTTCGAATTCTAATAATAGACGGTGTAAGAGAAATTTGAGATTCAAAATCTAATTAGATTACTAAAACTGGAGAAAGAAATTTGTATGTATTTGCAAAATATTTACTCCTTATTTCGGATTTATATTCGCCGACACTATAGATACGAAATTTAAGAAAAATTATTTTTATAAACTTTATTGATTTTTTAGGAGTATTGTGGTATTTTTAGGTAGTAAAGTAAATTATAAAGTTTGTTATGTATGTTAGTAGGAATAGATATTTTTTAAATTAAGATAACTTTGATGTTTTGGGTTAATGTGAAGTTTTTAGGTGGTGAAAACAAGTGTAGGACAGAAAAAAATGAAAAATATGAACATAAATACTCCCTCCGTCCCAAGCTAAGAGTGTCATTTTACCATTTTGGTCGTCTCACCCAAAGAGTCTCATTTCCTTTTTTTGGACCCACACTCACTAATACAAGTAAAATATGAGACCTCACATCCACTAATACAATTATCCAAATACATATCGAGAAGGTTACTGAACCATGAATTGAATTGGAAAAGGATCAACGGACAAACCGCACCCATTTTTGTTTTCAATTTTAATTTTAACTTCTTCTTTTTTTTTAATGATTTTGTATTCTGGGTAATCTTCCACCAATTTTTTCTTTCTTTGCATTTTCGTGTGTTTTTATCATATATATATTTGTGTGTTTGAATACATAAATAAAATGGGGTGTGAAAAGCAAATTTACGTGGAATCTTTTAGTTTAGGGTAGATTTTATTTTAGCGTAGGGTTATAGTGGCATTCTCACTTAAATTAAATTTTTGAATGCCTCAGCAAAACATGGGGTGCAGTAGTGTCGTTAATTAACAAATTTCGGCCCATCAATTAAATTAGCCCGGCCCGTTTCTTAAGGCCCAAATGCTTAAAAAGATGAGAATCAACAGAATTGCCACTGAATCTGCTGGAAACATCTGGTTCTATTCTACCGAAGCTGAAGCCTGAAAAGCAAACTCTAATGCCATGAATGGTGGTGGAGACGCCGATATGATGGAGGCGGATGCCGTGGTTCCTCCGCCTGCTCCGCCGTCGGACCCTGCCTCCGCTTCTGACGCTAAAGATATCAGAAATTTGCTTACGATGGCTCGCCAGCTCATTGATCAAGGGAAGCCTTCCCAGGCTCTCCAAACTGTAATTATTCTAAACCAATTCTACTTCCATTGCTTTAATTTTTTGTTTCTTTGTGTCAATTTTGAATGCAACTTGTTGATTGCAGTTGTGATAAGCTCTTTATTAACTTTTTGCTTCCTCATTTACATTAATTGTTGTTAAGCGATTTGAGTGGATTAATCTGATAAAATTCCCTTTATTGTTGTGTATATGTAATTTTAGTTGCATCTGCTGATAATTGGCCACAAACTTGTGATGCGGCTTTGAATTTATAGAGCATCAGCTTCTTGAATATTTGTGTTGCTTGGTTTATTGGTCCACTTTGCATCTGAGATTTTTTTAGTTTTTGATGAGTTGTTGAATATTTGATTGGCACCCATCCTGAGAATGTGGATGCAACAGTTTCGCAGAACTGTTTAGAACATTTGATAGGTCTACTGTTAAGAATACATGTAGCTCACATTTTGGTTAATCAATGACAAAAAAAAAAATTGAATGTGTTTTCTTTTATATTTTTATCTGCATTACTAGGTGATGACATGATCTTGAAAATGATTCGTGATCAGATTCTTTTCTGGTATGGTTTGGATGTATTGTCATTGCACAGTAAGTGTGCCTATAGTTATTTAATTAAGTTAATTTTAGTCAGGTTATTTTCTATTTTAGGAAAACCTTTAATGAGGTTTTCATTTGCTTTTTAAGGAAGTTGAACATCACTTATTTGTCAAGTGAAAGTTTTACATGCAAAACAACGTGTACGGAGTCTTAATTTTGATCATCCGAATTCTACAACATGTCATCTCATTATGTTCTGCAAAACCATGTGTACAAAGTCTTAAATTTGATCTTCGAATATTAGGTTTCTGGCTTGTCTCATCACATTCCTTGCAATCTTTTTGTGTGTGTAGGGAATATTTTCTTGTAAAATGAATAAGTAAAACTATTTGAATAAAGATTCTGCATTACTTAAACAGTGTGGCAAATAATAGCCTCGCATAACTGTCATATATTAGAGCTATTCAATGGATTAACTTTTCTTTGTAATGGTGGTTTCTTAGTGAAATTGGATTGAAAGACAGGTCAACAGGGATGGTATAAACCTTTAGATTGTGATAATGAGGCAAGAACATTTGAGATAGTTGAATCATGCATCTGAAAGATGAATTCTGAGCTTTGAAGTTTTCGTTCATGATATGTTTGCAGTCCCAAGGCACATTTCGGCTTCAGTGCCTACCCTCTGCATCCCAGCCCCAAGAAAAAAATATTGGGTAGCATGTTTGCACTTTCATAAGTAATCATTATGATTTGATTCTAGTGAGTCTGAGTCAACAAAGACATGGGAATACTCCAATAACATGCTTATGATCACGTATACAGTAATGAAGAAGTTCTATAATATTTAGTTGGAAATTTAACTATGTAAGGAATTCGTTGATGAGATTTAATTGGAGGTGCATATTTATTAATGATTCATTGAGCCTTTAGTTTCTTTAAGTAATACAATTCTTTGTAGATTGGATAATAGTTTCTTTTCTTCTTGAAGGCCTGTTATGGGATTTTGTTGTCAAGTGTCATTTTTTAATAGCAGTGCGCAAATATGCACCGGCTTGAGTTAGATAAATTCCTGATATTGAACTTCCTTAGCGTGTGATACAGTTGTACTTCCTATATTTTGCCTCATATCATATGTGCTATAAGATTATTTAGAGAAATTTGTCAAATTATCTGTCAAGCCCACTCCCGAGGGACTAGATTCTTCATGTCTCTTGAACGTTGATGTCTTAAACACTATGGCCATGATAAACCTTGAGGATTTGAAAACCTGTATTCATGTCTGTATAAATATTGAATACTTAGACATATATGTGCCTACATAGGACTTTTCTGTCTGTTTCCGAAATTCAAAGCACACAAATATTTTCATTTACTCTTCATGTTCATTTCTCTCTGTGCATCACCACGACGTTAATCCATACTTTAAATGAATATTTTCTGAACAGTTGTTGAATGCTAACTCTAGTTTAAACTCCTATTGAGGTCTCGATTCATGTGGATCTTTAAGAAGATGCTAGTAAATAGATTTCTTCTACTTTCTAGATAATCATCATTTCTAAGGCTGCCCCTTTAGTGCTCCTGATATGTAGTTTTCTTTGTCTCACCCACCATACAAACTTCTACATTATACAGTATCTTTTTTACTTTTACATATATTGACAAGCAAGCACAAGATTAAGGAACTTAAATAAATAAATAAAGTAAAATAAAAACCTTTACAGTTGAAATATTGATATTTACACAACAAAATCTGCCATCAATTCAAGTCAGCCTTCAGCTTAGGAGGATCAAATTTCATACTCTTACCTGATTAACCTAACATGAATGGAAGGCTAGGTTGCTGTTAACTTGTTGGATCAAACTATGTTGTGCCTTGTATTTTCTCTATTTTCCTTCATTGTATTTTGTCCAAAATTTTCCTTCCAGTTATATTCTTGCCCTTTGTTCATATTTCGTAGGAGTAGGAGGTTTAGAGAGAGAAGAGATATTGCCTTTAACCATTTATAATTTGAAAAGTATCCTGGAACTAACTTAGTTTCTATATAAAGGTGGTGATAGCAATGAAGTTACAAGGCGGGGATGAAGCTGCATCTCAAACTCTTTACCGTGCTCAAGAGCTTTACAAGAATAAAATACAACCTAATGTTGCTGCTGACGAGTTAGCTTCACTGTTTGCTGAATGTGCAATTGCAGAGGCCATTCCTTCACAACCTGGATTTTCCCAACATAAGATGACTGAGCAACCAATTGAACTCGATCCTCAAGGAAATTCGATTCTTTCAGAGACGGGTAGGAACCAGTTTGTGCTTGATGCATATGCCGATGGAAGCAGCTTCATCTGCTTGCAGTGTGGGGGTCTCGTGAGCAATCATCGCAAAGACGAACACGTTGCATTCTGGTGTTGTAAAACGTAAGTTTGGTCATGTCCCTTGGTGCGTTGCATCTACATTAATTCGTGTTTCTTAATTTTCTCGTCGTTTCTGCAAATGCTTGCACCATTCCTGCTGTATGTCTATACATAGCTGTGGCATTGAATTGTTTTTAAAGGAGGAACCTTGAAACAGTGCAACGCTCGTCTCTCCACGTTGCTTGAGTACAGATAACATGATTGGTGAATCGATATCGCATATTTCTGTGAAATGTTTCATTGTATCAACTTACATGCCTGAAGAGAATAATACAGCATGCACAACCATTTACTATTTTTTGTGGTCATTCAGGTTCACCATACAGCATGCACAACCATTTACTATTTTTTGTGGTCATTCAAAGGCGGTTTATATGAGAATTAGCCAACATTATAAATAATTAGAGTTCATTCCCCATATCCTCTTGTTATTTGGGGCACAAAAAATTTTTATTTATTCAATGACAAGAAATAAATGAGGAAGCCTCATCTGCACATATAAACCGCCTTTGAATGAGTGTGTTTGTGTGTGTGTGTTGGGGGGTGGGGGGAGAGGGTGTTCAGAGGCAACTTAAAAATTCAACATAACTTTAATGGCTCCTTCTTGCAGTAACCGAAGTGTTGCTGAAGCCTCTTCAACAGTAACAAAAATCCATGTATAATTGTATAAAGAGTTAAAAAAAAAAAACCCATCCAAAGATTATACATGGGCAAAATGCATACTTAAATCATGGGAACTGAAGCAACCTGATGACTGGATATTAGAGCACCAGGGATCAAGGGAGGCAGCTGCTTGAGCTAATCAATCATCAAAGCTACTAAAGGACTAACCACTAGGGTGATCCCTGGTAGCACCAAAGCAGGTAACTGATAACATAAGGACTTTCCAGCAACACCAGCATAGTAGATATTCCCGACAGAACCATCTTTATAGCCTCTAACTGGCCATCTCTGAATGATTCATAACCATGAGTTAACTTCAACAGCTTCAGCAAATTCTCATCTGATGCCTCATTTCTCCCCGTCATCACAGCCTCTTCAATTAACTCAGAATGAATGTTCAATCTTTCCTGCCCCTTACCAATTCCCATACACAAACCCTCTTCATCAGAAACAGCAGTTTCTTCTCCTTTACCCTTTTCACTTCTCTGACTTTTTCTAGAAGACTTGCAACGCTTATTGGAAGATTTGAAACTTAGTCTTTTATTCTTAAAACTTTTTTTCTCCCATTGCCATTTATATTAAGCTTTACAAAATTTCCTTCACTTACACATTTAACCCTTTTACCCTTGAGTGAATCAGAATGACTACCTCCAATCAAACCAATGCTTTTTCTCATATTTTTCTCAATAGACCCTTCACCAAGAACTTTCTCTATAGACCCCTCACCAAGAACCTCATGTTTTACATCTTCCCCAAACCAAAAGTTTTAATGGAAGACTTCTTTATCTCAACTAAATCATCTGCCTCAAAGTTGAGATTTCTATCTTGAGTTTTCATCAAGAAAGAAGATGTAAAGTTCGACGAGCAGTGACCTTTAGGAAGAAGACCATCATTAATATTCCTATAATTTAGTGGGTCAGCTGAATTCTTGATTTTGAAAGGCAAATTGGAAAGAATTGAAGAGGTGTCCAGAGGATTGGACTGAACTGTATTAGCATTCAAACTTGGAAGCGTTTCAGGGTTTTTCTTGGAGATTTTGGGCAAAATTGTTGTTCTTGATGTGGCTGAGGTGGAGAACGATGTTTTTGTTACTACTTTGGTGGAAGAGAGAAGGAGGGCATAGCGATCCATGGGCAGCAGCAGGTGACGGAGAACTAGGTGGAGTGGCGGAGATGTGGGACCTATCAGAGTCGGAATCGGACTCCATGGACAACAGTCACAGCACAATTACATAAGACATAGAAGACCAAAAAGGAGATGCAAATTGAACAAGGCAACAGAGAACATGTTCGTCGTGCATCTGAAATGAGATAGTGATGATCTTTGTGGTGGTGCTGGTAAGTCTATGTGGTGATGTATTGATCCCCAAGTTACAGCTACTCAAAATCCAATAGTTATTAGATAGTTTTTTAGAGGCTAATGAAGTTAAACACCTATTTTCTCAAGAACCAAGAACATTGAGTGTTTCAAACCAAATACTAAAACATGGTGAATATAAGGCATAAGGCATTGACTAAGAGAAATACTCTAAGGAACTTCAAAATCCAACACTAAAAAGCAGCAAATCATAAAGCTGTACAAGCAGATGACCAAACGTCAACATCAAATCAAATGAATCGTTTTACTTAGCAATTACTGAGATTGAAGTAAATTCACATTCAGTTATAGATATCTAACAACAGTTGTAGAGCAACGAATTCAAGAGTAACTGGTTCTACTAGAATAGGTCCCACTTAAATTTAAAAAATGTTGGAGGTCTGGATCATTCCTCAACGAGCTTCGATCGATTAATATCCTCACACATTTCAGAAACGTAAATAAGCAGTGGCGTCGAAATTACCAACCTTGAGCGCGTGGATTCAGAAATATGGAGGTTAGGGTTTGAGCAATTGCGATGTTTCAGGTGTGGATTTCAATGGTTGGATGGGTAGAGGGGTTTCGTTGATGTGGAGAGGAGGTTTATTGAGGAGGGAAGAGGTGATTTTACAGAAATTAATGTTGGAGTTCTAAAATTTGAAAGAGGCGGATACCACATTAACGTTGGTAATAATATTCTCTATTCATAATATTAGGATGATCATTCCAATATTATGCTTAGTGGTTTAATTGAATCATTGATTGAATGAAATGATTTAGTTAGTGTGAGGGGAGGAAAGTCATTCCCTCCTTGTACTTAGAACCTCATGATAGGACATTAGTGAAGACAATTTTCCACTGTTTTGAGCTTACATCTGGTCTACAATTGTCACCAATTGACTCATTTGATTTTTCAAATTTTGGATGGATGTCTGAGTAAACACTTGGAATTTCATATTGTTGGCAGCCATCTCTTTCATCATTTCCTCAAATGAGGTTCCGGAACTTGAACCACCCTATTGGCAATTTCCATCATCTTGAGGGTAATTTTGTTGCCTATTCATCACTCTTTGCTCTTGAAATTGTTGTGGCCCCCTATTTCCTCCTTATGCACTACCATACCTAAGATTATGATGATCTCTCCAACCCTAATTGTAAGTTTGAGAGAAGGGATCATAGGATCGCCCATGACATTTACTTGCTCCTCACTAGGTGTAACACTGCAATCAAGAGTAGAGTGATCGTTAGTTAAACAATATTGACAAGATCGATGGTTTACCTCTTTTCCTTTAACAAGATTCTCCACATCAAGTGTCAACTTGTTCAAAGTTTCATCCAACTTAGAATTATGGACCTCTTTTGCTTCTTTAAGTGATGGATCACGTGTGCCAAATTGTTGAGTGTTGGCAGCCATGTTATCAATCAAGTCTCCAGCAGCAGTAGGTGTTTTCATCATAAAAGCTCCACCACTAGCTGCATCAAGCATGTTTCGATCCATGATCGACAACCCTTCATAGAAGTATTGCAATAGCAACTGGTCGCTTATTTGATGTTGGGGGCATGCTGATGTGAGGCGCTTAAACCTCTCTCAATATTCATGTAAACTCTCCCATTACATCTGACGAGCTCCAAATATCTCCTTGCGCAGGACAACAACTCTAGTGGTCGAAAAGTTAGTTTGGAGGAAAAGTTTCTCCATTTTGGCCCACGTATTTATCGATCCGAGAGGGAGATAATATAACTAATCTTTCACCTTGTCCTTCACTGCAAAGGGAAATGCCCTAAGCTTGACTTGTTCCTTCGTCACTCCAGTTGGTTTCATGCTCATGCATACAACCAAGAACTCCTTCAAGTTCGGTAAGGTTTTCGGCGGTTTCGTCAGTGGACGAACTTGTTTCCTTCCTCTTCCGGGACTCCTTTCTCAACCTCCGGGCAGTTCTCTCAATTTCTGGTACGTATTCAAGCTTTTTTTTTCCAGAAGATAGAGAAATCATTCTCAGAAAAATTTCGAAAACAGGGACAACTGACACTGAAAAGTTCAGTGTCAGAGTTTGAAATCTCAATTTCATTACAATGTGGAACTTCTTTTCTTAGTAAATTTTGGTGGGGAACTGTTCTATTACCTGTATTGTATGCTCTTTGAGCGTGAACATCCATGTATACTATATATATATATATATATATATATATATATATATATATATATATATATATATATATATATATATATATATATATATATATATTCATCCAAATTCTCTTCCATGAGTAGTTAGATCATATCCATGTAGGAAATGTCACTATAGATATCCACGCTTATGCTGCTTAGAAGATCATAGGCCGTCATGTTTGGTAGTTTAAGAGCAATTCTTTACCGTATTGTTTGCCCAAAAATGAAGTGATCTTTTGCGGTCGAAGATTTAATTGTTTGTTGAAATTAACATGCAGATCCCTTCATTCAGGCTCTATCTCATTTGGAAGGCTGCGGTAGTGGTGGTGATTATTTTCGATAATGAATACATTTATGCTTAAGATGATACTTTGATGTTTATGTTAGAGATTATTTAGATATATTTTTGTCTTGTATTAGATTATAAATTAGGTTTATATATGAAAATACATTGACATTTATGTTAAAAGTATTTAAGTTCATTTTAGTTTAAGGATATGCTACTCTCTCCGTATAAATATTGCCCACCACTTCCCAGTTCCCTTTAATACAATTACCCATTATATATAATACTCCCTCCGTCCGCCCCAAAGAGGGCAATTTACTTTTGGGAACACGGATTAAGGAGTATTATTATTTAATATGTAGTGTGTAGTTGTATTAGTGGGAGTGTGAACCCCATATTTTAGTTGTATTAGAGGGTGTATGTGGGTCCCATGTGTGTAAAAAATGAAATGACTCTCTTTGGAGCGGACGACCAAGGAAAAAAGACACTCTTTCGAAATATACAGTTAATAATAAAGACATGAAAGGTAGAGTAGGAAAATGGAATAGAATTTCGAAATTATTGTGTTATTATTATTTACTATGACTTTGTTTTGATACTACTTTATTGATTTTTTTAAAGGCAAGAATCATTAATTAAATTATTATTAAAAATAGTATAAGGAATACCCATGAGTGTTACACTATTGATTTGATATTTTAGAATTGGATTTTTTGTCAGTAAATTATATTTTTTTTCTTCCTTTCATTTTGATTCGAAGAGAAAAAATAAGTATTCTATTAATTAATGTTTGTAAAATAATTTTAAATTGGACAATTAAATAATTTAATTGTAAATTTTGTAAAAGGACACTGCAGCAGATAATTAGCAGACAAATTAAAACATTGTAATAATTGAAAATTTGTACAGGTCATAAATTTTCATTATATAAATTAATTAATTAAGGTTTGTTACCGGACTATGGATAATTTAATTGAAATTTAATAGGCATGCGGGGCGCCTGTTTTTACATTAATTAATTGAAATTTATTAACATTCTTTTGATTGAATTTAATACGATTATTTTTTATTGATCTTCTAAAGGTAGTTAGGGTTTCAATTAATTTTTATTGTTTTTCTAACAGCAGTTAGGATATTCGTTGGCATTGGGGTCTACCAGCCTTGTTATTTTCTGTTTTAAATGGGGAGGTAAGAGGTTGACCTATTGGGCCACCTGGCGACCCACCAGCCTATACTTTTTTAAATGAGCCCAAGATTCAATTCGAAAAAAAACCAAAAAAAACTAAAATCCTAACCCCTACGGGCCCTACCTACCAGAATAGAGTTTTCAAAAAATCTTCCATTTTCAAAACTCCTGTTCATCATCCAGTTTTCATCTCGTACCCGCACCCCCCGATCATGAAACGTGCCGCACTTCTCACGAGGGTGTTTAACAGAAAACCCTTCGCACTCCCTGGTACTATTTTTGTCTTTTGTATTTGATTTCGTTCCTTGATGTTTTTTTGTTAAATGATTTGGTTTTTTGTTTAATTCTAGGTGGGGTGCAGCAACACCATCATCTAGGAGCTGATCGTAATGTTGCCGCCACCGGTGATGGTAATTTGGCAGTTAGTGTTCTGGCTTCGCCTCACCTGGAATCTGTCCCCAAATTCTCACTCCATAGAACATTTAACAAAACTCTTTCAGTTCCAATGTTGCACAGAAAACCCTTCGCACTTCAGGCTGGTACTACAAGAAAACTAAAACCCTAACCCCTATGGGCCCTACCTACCATCGAAGATCAGAGTTTCCAAAAAATATTCCATTTTCAAAACTCCTGTTCATCATCCAGTTTTCATCTCGCACCCAAACCCCCCGATGATGAAACGTGCTGCGCTTCTCACGAGGGTGTTTAACAGAAAACCCTTCGCACTCCCTGGTACTATTTTTGTCTTTTGTATTTGATTTCGTTCCTTGATGTTTTTTGTTAAATGATTTGGTTTTTTGTTTAATTCTAGGTGGGGTGCAGCAACACCATCATCTGGGAGCTGATCGTAATGTTGCCGCCACCGGTGATGGTAATTTGGCAGTTAGAGTTCTGGCTTCGCCTCACCTGGAATCTGTCCCCAAATTCTCACTCCATAGAACATTTAACAAAACTCTTTCGGTTCCTATGTTGTACAGAAAACCCTTCGCACTTCAGGCTCGTACTACAAGAAAACTAAAACCCTAACCCCTACGGGCCCTACCTACCATCGAAGATCAGAGTTTCCAAAAAATCTTCCATTTTCAAAACTCCTGTTCATCATCCAGTTTTCATCTCGCACCCGCACCCCCGATCATGAAACGTGTCGCGCTTCTCACGAGGGTGTTTAACAGAAAACCCTTCGCACTCCCTGGTACTATTTTTGTCTTTTGTATTTGATTTCGTTCCTTGATGTTTTTTTGTTAAATGATTTGGTTTTTTGTTTAATTCTAAGTGGGGTGCTGCAACACCATCATCTGGGAGCTGATCGTAATGTTGCCTCCACCGGTGATGGTAATTTGGCAGTTAAAGTTCTGGCTTCGCCTCACCTGGAATCTGTCCCCAAATTCTCACTCCATAGAACATTTAACAAAACTCTTTCGGTTCCAATGTTGCACAGAAAACCCTTCGCACTTCAGGCTGGTATTACAAGAAAACTAAAACCCTAACCCCTACGGGCCCTACCTACCATCGAAGATCAGAGTTTCCAAAAAATCTTCCATTTTCAAAACTCATGTTCATCGTCCAGTTTTCATCTCGCACCCGCACCCCCCGATCATGAAACGTGCCGCGCTTCTCACGAGGGTGTTTAACAGAAAACCCTTCGCACTCCCTGGTACTATTTTTATCTTTTGTATT
This sequence comes from Pogostemon cablin, assembly GCA_023678885.1. NCBI lineage: Eukaryota > Viridiplantae > Streptophyta > Magnoliopsida > Lamiales > Lamiaceae > Pogostemon > Pogostemon cablin. The sequence continues at coordinate 20,105,795 of CM042968.1, forward strand.
TGATTTCGTTCCTTGATGTTTTTTGTTAAATGATTTGGTTTTTTGTTTAATTCTAGGTGGGGTGCAGCAACACCATCATCTGGGAGCTGATCGTAATGTTGCCACCACCGGTGATGGTAATTTTGCAGTTAGAGTTCTGGCTTCACCTCACCTGGAATCTGTCCCCAAATTATCACTCCATCGAACATTTAACAAAACTCTTTCGGTTCCAATGTTGAACAGAAAACCCTTCGCACTTTAGGCTGGTACTACAAGAAAACTAAAACCCTAACCCCTACGGCCCCTACCTACCATCGAAGATCAGAGTTTCCAAAAAATCTTCCATTTTCAAAACTCCTGTTCATCATCCAGTTTTCATCTAGCACCCACACCCCCCGATCACGAAACGTGCCGCGATTATCACGAGGGTGTTTAACAGAAAACCCTTCGCAATCCCTGGTACTATTTTTGTCTTTTGTATTTAATTTCGTTCCTTGATGTTTTTTTTGTTAAATGATTGGTTTTTTGTTTAATTCTAGGTGGGGTGCAGCAACACCATCATCTGGGAGCTGATCGTAATGTTGCCGCCACCGGTGATGGAAATTTGGCAGTTAGAGTTCTGGCTTCGCCTCACCTGGAATCTGTCCCCAAATTCTCATTCCATAGAACATTTAACAAAACTCTTTCGGTTCTAATGTTGCACAGAAAACCCTTCGCACTTCAGGCTGGTACTACAAGAAAACTAAAACCCTAACCCCTACGGGCCCTACCTACAATCGAATATCAGAGTTTCCAAAAAATCTTCTATTTTCAAAACTCCTGTTCATCATCCCGTTTTCATCTCGCACCCGCACCCCCCGATCATGAAATGTGGCGCGCTTCTCACGAGGGTGTTTAACAGAAAACCCTTCGCACTCCCTGGTACTATTTTTGTCTTTTGTTTTTGATTTCGTTCCTTGATGTTTTTTTGTTAAATGATTTGGTTTTTTGTTTAATTCTAGGTGGGGTGCAGCAACACCATCATCTGGGAGCTGATCTTAACGTTGCCGCCACCGGTAATGGAAATTTGGCAGTTAGAGTTCTGGCTTCGCCTCACCTGGAATCTGTCCCCAAATTCTCACTCCATAGAACATTTAACAAAACTCTTTCGGTTCCAATGTTGCACAGAAAACCCTTCTCACTTCAGGCTGTACTACAAGAAAACTAAAACTCTAACCCCTACGGGCCCTACCTACAATCGAAGATCAGAGTTTCCAAAAAATCTTCCATTTTCAAAACTCCTGTTCATCATCCCGTTTTCATCTCGCACCCGCACCGCCCGATCATGAAACGTGTCGCGCTTCTCACGAGGTTGTTTAACAGAAAACCCTTCGCACTCCCTGATACTATTTTTGTCTTTTGTATTTGATTCCGTTCCTTGATGTTTTTTTGTTAAATGGTTTGGTTTTTTGTTTAATTCTAGGTGGGGTGCAGCAACACCATCATCTGGGATCTGATCTTAATGTTGCCGCCACCGGTGATGGTAATTTGGCAGTTAGAGTTCTGGCTTCGCCTCACCTGGAATCTGTCCCCAAATTCTCACTCCATAGAACATTTAACAAAACTCTTTCGGTTCCAATGTTGCACAGAAAACCCTTCGCACTTCAGGCTGGTACTACAAGAAAACTAAAACCCTAACCCCTACGGGCCCTACCTACCATCGAAGATCAGAGTTTCCAAAAAATCTTCCATTTTCAAAACTCCTGTTCATCATCCAGTTTTCATCTCGCACCCGCACCCCCACCCCCCGATCATGAAACGTGTCGCGCTTCTTACGAGGGTGTTTAACAGAAAACCCTTCGCACTCCCTGGTACTATTTTTTGTCTTTTGTATTTGATTTCGTTCCTTGATGTTTTTTTGTTAAATGATTTGTTTTTTTGTTCAATTCTATGTAGGGTGCAGCAACACCATCATCTGGGAGCTGATCGTAATGTTGCTGCCACCGGTGATGGTAATTTGGCAGTTAGAGTTCTGGCTTCGCCTCACTTGGAATCTGTCTCCAAATTCTCACTCCATAGAACATTTAACAAAACTCTTTCGGTTCCAATGTCGCACAGAAAACCCTTCGCACTTCAGGCTGGTACTACAAGAAAACTAAAACCCTAACCCCTACGGGCCCTACCTACCATCGAAGATCAGAATTTCCAAAAAATCTTCTATTTTCAAAACTCCTGTTCATCATCCAGTTTTCATCTCGCACCCGCACCCCCGATCATGAAACGTGCCGCGCTTCTCACGAGGTTGTTTAACAGAAAACCCTTCGCACTCCCTAGTACTATTTTTGTCTTTTGTATTTGATTTCGTTCCTTGATATTTTTTTTTGTTAAATGATTTGGTTTTTTGTTTAATTCTAGGTGGGGTGCAGCAACACCATCATCTGGGAGCTGATCGTAATGTTTCCGCCACCGGTGATGGTAATTTGGCAGTTAGAGTTCTGGCTTCGCCTCACCTGGAATCTGTCCCCAAATTATCACTCCATAGAACATTTAACAAAACTCTTTTAGTTCCAATGCTGCACAGAAATCCCTTCGCACTTCAGGCTGGTACTACAAGAAAACTAAAACACTAACCCCTTCGGGCCCTACCTACCATCGAATATCAGAGTTTCCAAAAAATCTTCCATTTTCAAAACTCCTGTTCATCATCCAGTTTTCAACTCGCACCCGCACCCCCACCCCCCGATCATGAAACGTGCCGCGCTTTTTACGAAGGTGTTTAACAGAAAATCCTTCGCACTCCCTGGTACTATTTTTGTCTTTTATATTTGATTTCGTTCCTTGATGTTTTTTTGTTAAATGATTTGGTTTTTTGTTTAATTCTAGGTGGGGTGCAACAACACCATCATCTGGGGGCTGATCGTAATGTTGCCGCCACCGGTAATGGTAATTTGGCAGTTAGAGTTCTGGCTTCGCCTCACCTTGAATCTGTCTCCAATTCTCACTCCATAGAACATTTAACAAAACTCTTTCGGTTCCAATGTCGCACAGAAAACCCTTCGCACTTCAGGCTGGTACTACAAGAAAACTAAAACCCTAACCCCTACGGGCCCTACCTACCATCGAAGATCAGAGTTTCCAAAAAATATTCCATTTTTAAAACTCCTGTTCATCATCCAGTTTTCATCTCGCACCCGCACCCCCCGATCATGAAACGTGCCGCGCTTCTCACGAGGGTGTTTAACAGAAAACCCTTCCCACTCCGTGGTACTATTTTTGTCATTTGTATTTGATTTTGTTCCTTGATATTTTTTTTTGTTAAATGATTTGGTTTTTTGTTTAATTCTAGGTGGGGTGCAGCAACACCATCATCTGGGAGCTGATCGTAATGTTGCCGCCACCGGTGATGGTAATTTGGCAGTTAGAGTTCTGGCATCGCCTCACCTGGAATCTGTCCCCAAATTCTCACTCCATAGAACATTTAACAAAATTCTTTCGGTTCAAATGTTACACAGAAAACCCTTCGCACTTCAGGCTGGTACTACAAGAAAACTAAACCCTAATCCCTACGGGCCCTACCTACCATCGAAGATCAGAGTTTCCAAAAAATCTTCCATTTTCAAAACTCATGTTCATCATCCAGTTTTCATCTCGCACCCGCACCCGCACCCCCCGATCATCAAACATGTTGCGCTTCTCACGAGGGTGTTTAATAGAAAACCCTTCGCACTCCCTGGTACTATTTTTGTCTTTTGTATTTGATTTCGTTCCTTGATGTTTTTTTGTTAAATGATTTGGTTTTTTGTTTAATTCTAGGTGGGGTGCAACAACACCATCATCTGGGAGTTGATCGTAATGTTGCCGCCACCGGTGATGGTAATTTGGCAGTTAGAGTTCTGGCTTCGCCTCACCTGAAATCTGTCCCCAAATTCTCACTCCATAGAACGTTTAACAAAACTCTTTCAGTTCCAATGTTGCACAGAAAACCCTTCGCACTTCAGGCTGGTACTACCAGAAAACTAAAACCCTAACCCCTACGGGCCCTACCTACCATCGAATATCAGAGTTTACAAAAAATCTTCCATTTTCAAAACTCCTGTTCATCATCCAGTTTTCAACTCGCACCCGCACCCCCACCCCTCGATCATGAAACGTGTCGCGCTTCTTACGAGGGTGTTTAACAGAAAACCCTTCGCACTCCCTGGTACTATTTTTTGACTTTTGTATTTGATTTCGTTTCTTGATGTTTTTTGTTAAATAATTTGCTTTTTTGTTTAATTCTAGGTAGGGTGCAACAACACCATCATCTGGGAGCTGATCGTAATGTTGCTGCCACCGGTGATGGTAATTTGGCAGTTAGAGTTCTGGCTTCGCCTCACCTGGAATCTGTCTCCAAATTCTCACTCCATAGAACATTAAACAAAACTCTTTCTGTTCCAATGTCGCACAGAAAACCCTTCGCACTTCAGGCTGGTACTACAAGAAAACTAAAACCCTAACCCCTACGGGCCCTACCTACCATCGAAGATCAGAATTTCCAAAAAATTTTCCATTTTCAAAACTCCTGTTCATCATCTAGTTTTCATCTTGCACCCGCACCCCCCGATCATGAAACGTGCCGCGCTTCTCACGAGGGTGTTTAACAGAAAACCCTTCGCACTCCTTGGTACTATTTTTGTCTTTTGTATTTGATTTCGTTCCTTGATGTTTTTTTGTTAAATGATTTGGTTTTTTGTTTAATTCTAGGTGGGGTGCAACAACACCATCATCTGGGAGTTGATCGTAATGTTGCCGCCACCGGTGATGGTAATTTGGCAGTTAGAGTTCTGGCTTCGCCTCACCTGGAATCTGTCCCCAAATTCTAACTCCATAGAACATTTAACAAAACTCTTTCGGTTCCAATGTTACACAGAAAACCCTTCGCACTTCAGGCTGGTACTACAAGAAAACTAAAACCCTAACCCCTACGGGCCCTACCTACCATCGAATATCAGAGTTTCCAAAAAATCTTCCATTTTCAAAACTCCTGTTCATCATCCAGTTTTCAACTCGCACCCGCACCCCCCCCCGATCATGAAACGTGTCGCGCTTCTTACGAGGATGTTTAACAGAAAACCCTTCGCACTCACTGGTACTATTTTTGTCTTTTGTATTTGATTTCGTTCCTTGATGTTTTTTTGTTAAATGATTTGTTTTTTGTTTAATTCTAGGTGGGGTGCAACAACACCATCATCTGGGAGCTGATCGTAATGTTGCCGTCACCGGTGATGGTAATTTGGCAGTTAGAGTTCTGGCTTCGCCTCACCTGGAATCTGTCCCCAAATTCTCACTCCATAGAACATTTAACAAAACTCTTTCGGTTCCAATGTTGCACAGAAAACCCTTCGCACTTCAGGCTGGTACTACAAGAAAACTAAAACCCTAACCCCTACGGGCCCTACCTACCATCGAATATCAGAGTTTCCAAAAAATATTCCATTTTCAAAACTCCTGTTCATCATCCAGTTTTCAACTCGTACCCGCACCCACATCTCCGATCAGGAAACGTGATGCGCTTCTTACGAGGGTGTTTAACAGAAAACCCTTCGCACTCCCTGGTACTATTTTTGTCTTTTGTATTTGATTTCGTTCCTTGATGTTTTTTTGTTAAATGATTTGTTTTTTGTTTAATTCTAGGTAGGGTGCAACAACACCATCTTCTGGGAGCTGATCGTAATGTTGCTGCCACCGGTGATGGTAATTTGGCAGTTAGAGTTCTGGCTTCGCCTTACCTGGAATCTGTCTCCAAATTCTCACTCCATAGAACATTTAACAAAACTCTTTCTGTTCCAATGTCGCACAGAAAACCCTTCGCACTTCAGGCTGGTACTACAAGAAAACTATAACCCTAACCCCTACGGGCCCTACCTACCATCGAAGATCAGAGTTTCCAAAAAATCTTCCATTTTCAAAACTCCTGTTCATCATCCAGTTTTCATCTCGCACCCTCACCCCCCGATCATGAAACGTGCCGCGCTTCTCACGAGGGTGTTTAACAGAAAACACTTCGCAGTCCCTGGTACTATTTTTATCTTTTGTATTTGATTTCGTTCCTTGAGATTTTTTTTGTTAAATGATTTGGTTTTTTGTTTAATTCTAGGTGGGGTGCAGCAACACCATCATCTGGGAGCTGATAGTAATGTTGCCGCCACCGGTGATGGTAATTTGGCAGTTAGAGTTCTGGCTTCGCCTTACCTGGAATCCGTCCCCAAATTCTCACTCCATAGAACATTTAACAAAATTCTTTCGGTTCAAATGTTGCACAGAAAACTCTTCGCACTTCAGGCTGGTACTACAAGAAAACTAAAACCCTAACCCCTACGGGCCCTACCTACCATCGAAGATCAGAGTTTCCAAAAAATCTTCCATTTTCAAAACTCCTGTTCATCATCCAGTTTTCATCTCGCACCCGCACCACCCGATCATGAAACGTGTCGCGCTTCTCACGAGGGTGTTTAACAGAAAACCCTCTTCACTCTCTGGTACTATTTTTATCTTTTGTATTTGATTTCGTTCCTTGATGTTTTTTTGTTAAATGATTTGGTTTTTTGTTTAATTTTATGTGGGGTGCAGCAACACCATCATTAGGGAGCTGATCGTAATGTTGCCGCCACTGGTGATGGTAATTTGGCAGTTAGAGTTCTGGCTTCGCCTCACCTGGAATATGTCCCCAAATTCTCACTCCATTGAACATTTAACAAAACTCTTTCAATTTCAATGTTGCACAGAAAACCCTTCGCACTTCAGGCTGGTATTACAAGAAAACTAAAACCCTAACCCCTACGGGCCCTACCTACCATCGAAGATCAGAGTTTCTAAAAAATCTTCCATTTTCAAAACTCCTGTTCATCATCCAGTTTTCATCTCGCACCCGCACCCCCCGATCATGAAACGTGCCGCGCTTCTCACGAGGGTGTTTAACAGAAAACACTTCGCAGTCCCTGGTACTATTTTTATCTTTTGTATTTGATTTCGTTCCTTGAGATTTTTTTTGTTAAATGATTTGGTTTTTTGTTTAATTCTAGGTGGGGTGCAGCAACACCATCATCTGGGAGCTGATAGTAATGTTGCCGCCACCGGTGATGGTAATTTGGCAGTTAGAGTTCTGGCTTCGCCTTACCTGGAATCCGTCCCCAAATTCTCACTCCATAGAACATTTAACAAAATTCTTTCGGTTAAAATGTTGCACAGAAAACTCTTCGCACTTCAGGCTGGTACTACAAGAAAACTAAAACCCTAACCCCTACGGGCCCTACCTACCATCGAAGATCAGAGTTTCCAAAAAATCTTCCATTTTCAAAACTCCTGTTCATCATCCAGTTTTCATCTCGCACCCGCACCACCCGATCATGAAACGTGTCGCGCTTCTCACGAGGGTGTTTAACAGAAAACCCTCTTCACTCTCTGGTACTATTTTTATCTTTTGTATTTGATTTCGTTCCTTGATGTTTTTTTGTTAAATGATTTGGTTTTTTGTTTAATTTTATGTGGGGTGCAGCAACACCATCATTAGGGAGCTGATCGTAATGTTGCCGCCACTGGTGATGGTAATTTGGCAGTTAGAGTTCTGGCTTCGCCTCACCTGGAATATGTCCCCAAATTCTCACTCCATTGAACATTTAACAAAACTCTTTCAATTTCAATGTTGCACAGAAAACCCTTCGCACTTCAGGCTGGTATTACAAGAAAACTAAAACCCTAACCCCTACGGGCCCTACCTACCATCGAAGATCAGAGTTTCTAAAAAATCTTCCATTTTCAAAACTCCTGTTCATCATCCAGTTTTCATCTCGCACCCGCACCCCCCGATCATGAAACGTGCCGCGCTTCTCACGAGGGTGTTTAACAGAAAACACTTCGCAGTCCCTGGTACTATTTTTATCTTTTGTATTTGATTTCGTTCCTTGAGATTTTTTTTGTTAAATGATTTGGTTTTTTGTTTAATTCTAGGTGGGGTGCAGCAACACCATCATCTGGGAGCTGATAGTAATGTTGCCGCCACCGGTGATGGTAATTTGGCAGTTAGAGTTCTGGCTTCGCCTTACCTGGAATCCGTCCCCAAATTCTCACTCCATAGAACATTTAACAAAATTCTTTCGGTTCAAATGTTGCACAGAAAACTCTTCGCACTTCAGGCTGGTACTACAAGAAAACTAAAACCCTAACCCCTACGGGCCCTACCTACCATCGAAGATCAGAGTTTCCAAAAAATCTTCCATTTTCAAAACTCCTGTTCATCATCCAGTTTTCATCTCGCACCCGCACCACCCGATCATGAAACGTGTCGCGCTTCTCACGAGGGTGTTTAACAGAAAACCCTCTTCACTCTCTGGTACTATTTTTATCTTTTGTATTTGATTTCGTTCCTTGATGTTTTTTTGTTAAATGATTTGGTTTTTTGTTTAATTTTATGTGGGGTGCAGCAACACCATCATTAGGGAGCTGATCGTAATGTTGCCGCCACTGGTGATGGTAATTTGGCAGTTAGAGTTCTGGCTTCGCCTCACCTGGAATATGTCCCCAAATTATCACTCCATTGAACATTTAACAAAACTCTTTCAATTTCAATGTTGCACAGAAAACCCTTCGCACTTCAGGCTGGTATTACAAGAAAACTAAAACCCTAACCCCTACGGGCCCTACCTACCATCGAAGATCAGAGTTTCTAAAAAATCTTCCATTTTCAAAACTCCTGTTCATCATCCAGTTTTCATCTCGCACCCGCACCCCCCGATCATGAAACGTGTCGCGCTTCTCACGAGGGTGTTTAACAGAAAACCCTTCGCACTCCCTGGTACTATTTTTGTCTTTTGTATTTGATTTGGTTCTTTGATGTTTTTTTGTTTAATGATTTGGTTTTTTGTTTAATTCTAGGTGGGGTGCAGCAACACCATCATCTATGAGCTGATCGTAATGTTGCCGCCACCGGTGATGATAATTTGGCAGTTAGAGTTCTGGCTTCGCCTCACCTGGAATCTGTCCCCAAATTCTCACTCCATAGAACATTTAACAAAACTCTTTTGGTTCCAATGTTGCACAGAAAACCCTTCGCACTTCAGGCTGGTACTACAAGAAAACTAAAACCCTAATCCCTACGGGCCCTACCTACCATCGAAGATCAGAGTTTCCAAAAAATCTTTTATTTTCAAAACTCCTGTTCATCATCCAGTTTTCATCTCGCACCCGCACCCCACCCCCCGATCATCAAACGTGTCGCGTTTCTCACGAGGGTGTTTAACAGAAAACCCTTCGCACTCCCTGGTACTATTTTTGTCTTTTGTATTTGATTTTGTTCCTTGATGTTTTTTTGTTAAATGATTTGTTTTTTGTTTAATTCTAGGTGGGGTGCAACAACACCATCATCTGGGAGCTGATCGTAATGTTGCCGTCACCGGTGATGGTAATTTGGCAGTTAGAGTTCTGGCTTCGCCTCACCTGGAATCTGTCCCCAAATTCTCACTCCATAGAACATTTAACAAAACTCTTTCGGTTCCATTGTTGCACAGAAAACCATTCGCACTTTAGACTGGTACTACAAGAAAACTAAACCCTAACCCCTACGGGCCCTACCTACCATCGAATATCAGAGTTTCCAAAAAATCTTTCATTTTCAAAACTCCTGTTCATCATCCAGTTTTCAACTCGCACCACCCGCACCCCCACCCCCCTATAATGAAACGTGTCGCGCTTCTTACGAGGGTGTTTAACAGAAAACCCTTCGCACTCCCTGGTACTATTTTTGTCTTTTGTATTTGATTTCGTTCCTTGATGTTTTTTTGTTAAATGATTTGGTTTTTTGTTTAATTCTAGGTAGGGTGCAGCAACACCATCTTCTGGGAGCTGATCGTAATGTTGCTGCCACCGGTGATGGTAATTTGGCAGTTAGAGTTCTGGCTTCGCCTCTCCTGGAATCTGTCTCCAAATTCTCACTCCATAGAACATTTAACAAAACTCTTTCGGTTCCAATGTCGCACAGAAAACCCTTCGCACTTCAGGCTGGTACAACAAGAAAACTATAACCCTAACCCCTACGGGCCCTACCTAACATCGAAGATCAGAGTTTCCAAAAAATCTTCCATTTTCAAAACTCCTGTTCATCATCTAGTTTTCATCTCGCACCCGCACCCCCCGATCATGAAACGTGTCGCGCTTCTCACGAGGGTGTTTAACAGAAAACCCTTCGCACTCCCTGGTACTATTTTGTCTTTTGTATTTGATTTCGTTCTTTGACGTTTTTTTGTTAAATGATTTGGTTTTTTGTTTAATTCTAGGTGGGGTGCAGCAACACCATCATCTAGGAGCTGATCGTAATGTTGCCGCCACCGGTGATGGTAATTTGGCAGTTAGAGTTCTGGCTTCGCCTCACCTGGAATCTGTCCCCAAATTCTCACTCCATAGAACATTTAACAAAACTCTTTTGGTTCCAATGTTGCACAGAAAACCCTTCGCACTTTAGGCTGGTACTACAAGAAAACTAAAACCCTAACCCCTACGGGCCCTACCTACCATCGAAGATCAGAGTTTCCAAAAAATCTTCCATTTTCAAAACTCCTGTTCATCATCCAGTTTTCATCTCGCACCCGCACCCCCCGATCATGAAACGTGTCGCGCTTCTAACGAGGGTGTTTAACAGAAATCCCTTCGCACTCCCTGGTACTATTTTTGTCTTTTGTATTTGATTTCGTTCCTTGATATTTTTTTTGTTAAATGATTTGGTTTTTTGTTTAATTCTAGGTGGGGTGCAGCAACACCATCATCTGGGAGCTGATCGTAATGTTGCCGCCACCGGTGATGGTAATTTGGCAGTTAGAGTTCTGGCTTCGCCTCACCTGAAATCTGTCCCCAAATTCTCACTCCATAGAACATTTAACAAAACTCTTTTGGTTCCAATGTTGCACAGATAACCCTTCGCACTTCAGGCTGGTACTACAAGAAAACTAAAACCCTAACCCCTACGGGCCCTACCTACCATCGAAGATCAGTGTTTCCAAAAAATCTTCCATTTTCAAAACTCCTGTTCGTCATCCAGTTTTCATCTCGCACCCGCACCCGCACCCCCCGATCATGAAATGTGCCGCGCTTCTCACGAGGGTGTTTAATTGAAAACCCTTCGCACTCCCTGATACTATTTTTATCTTTTGTATTTGATTTCGTTCCTTGATATTTTTTTTTGTTAAATGATTTGGTTTTTTGTTTAATTCTAGGTGGGGTGCAGCAACACCATCATCTGGGAGCTGATCGTAATGTTGCCGCCACCGGTGATGGTAATTTGGCAGTTAGAGTTCTGGCTTCGCCTCACCTGGAATCTGTCCCCAAATTCTCACTCCATAGAACATTTAACAAAACTCTTTTGGTTCTAATGTTGCACATAAAACCCTTCGCACTTCAGGCTGGTACTACAAGAAAACTAAAACCCTAACCCCTACGGGCCTAGCTACCATCGAAGATCAGAGTTTCCAAAAAATCTTCCATTTTCAAAACTCCTGTTCATCATCCAGTTTTCATCTCGCACCCGCACCCCCACCCCCCAATCATCAAACGTGTCGCGCTTCTCACGAGGGTGTTTAACAGAAAACCCTTCGCACTCCCTGGTACTATTTTTGTCTTTTGTATTTGATTTCGTTCCTTGTTGTTTTTTTTTGTTAAATGATTTGGTTTTTTGTTTAATTCTAGGTGGGGTGCAACAACACCATCATCTGGGAGTTGATCGTAATGTTGCCGCCACCGGTGATGGTAATTTGGCAGTTAGAGTTCTGGCTTCGCCTCACCTGGAATCTGTCCCCAAATTCTCACTCCATAAAACATTTAACAAAACTCTTTCGGTTCCAATGTTGCACAGAAAACCCTTCGCACTTCAGGCTGGTACTACAAGAAAACTAAAACCCTAACCCCTACGGGCCCTACCTACCATCGAATATCAGAGTTTCCAAAAAATCTTCCATTTTCAAAACTCCTGTTCATCATCCAGTTTTCAACTCGCACCCGCACCCCCACCCCCCGATCATGAAATGTGCCGCGCTTCTTACGAGGGTGTTTAACAGAAAACCCTTCGCACTCCCTGGTACTATTTTTGTCTTCTGTATTTGATTTCGTTCCTTGATGTTTTTTGTTAAATGATTTGGTTTTTTGTTTAATTCTAGGTAGGGTGCAGCAACACCATCATCTGGGAGTTGATCATAATGTTGCTGCTACCGGTGATGGTAATTTGGCAGTTAGAGTTCTGGCTTCGCCTCACCTGGAATCTGTCTCCAAATTCTCACTCCATAGAACATTTAACAAAACTCTTTCGGTTCCAATGTCGCACAGAAAACCCTTCGCACTTCAGGCTGGTACTACAAGAAAACTAAAACCCTAACCCCTACGGGCCCTACCTACCATCGAAGATCAGAGTTTCCAAAAAATCTTCCATTTTCAAAACTCCTGTTCATCATCCAATTTTCATCTCGCACCCCCACCCCCCGATCATGAAATGTGCCGCGCTTCTCACGAGGGTGTTTAACAGAAAACCCTTCGCACCCCCTGGTACTATTTTTGTCTTTTGAATTTGAATTCGTTCCTTGATGTTTTTTTTGTTAAATGATTTGGTTTTTTGTTTAATTCTAGGTGGGGTGCTGCAACACCATCATCTGGGAGATGATCGTAATGTTGCCGCCACCGGTGATGGTAATTTGGCAGTTAGAGTTCTGGCTTCGCCTCACCAGGAATCTGTCCCCAAATTCTCACTCCAAAGAACATTTAACAAAACTCTTTCGGTTCCAATGTTGCACAGAAAATCCTTCGCACTTCAGGCTGGTACTACAAGAAAACTAAAACCCTAACCCCTACGGGCCCTACCTACCATCGAAGATCAGAGTTTCCAAAAAATCTTCCATTTTCAAAACTCATGTTCATCATCCAGTTTTCATCTCGCACCCCCACCCCCCGATCATGAAACGTGTCGCGCTTCTCACGAGGGTGTTTAATAGAAAACCCTTCGCACTCCCTGATACTATTTTTATCTTTTGTATTTGATTTCGTTCCTTGATGTTTTTTTGTTAAATGATTTGGTTTTTTGTTTAATTCTAGGTGGGGTGCAGCAACACCATCATCTGGGAGCTGATCGTAATGTTGCCGCCACCGGTGATGGTAATTTGGCAGTTAGAGTTCTGGCTTCGCCTTACATGAAATATGTCCCCAAATTCTCACTTCATAGAACATTTAACAAAACTCTTTCGGTTCCAATGTTGCACAGAAAACCCTTCGCACTTCAGGCTGGTACTACAAGAATACTAAAACCCTAACCCCTACGGGCCCAACCTACCATCGAGGATCAGAGTTTCCAAAAAATCTTCCATTTTCTAAACTCCTGTTCATCATCCAGTTTTCATCTCGCACCCGCACCCGCACCCCCACCCCCCGATCATGAAACGTGCCGCGCTTCTCACGAGGGTGTTTAACAGAAAAACCTTCGCACTCCGTGGTACTATTTTTGTCTTTTGTATTTGATTTTATTCCTTGATGTTTTTTTGTTAAATGATTTGGTTTTTTGTTTAATTCTAGGTGGGGTGCAGCAACACCATCATCTGGGAGCTGATCGTAATGTTGCCGCCACCGGTGATGGTAATTTGGCAGTTAGAGTTCTGGCTTCGCCTCACCTGGAATCTGTCCCCAAATTCTAACTCCATAGAACATTTAACAAAACTCTTTCGGTTCCAATGTTACACAGAAAACCCTTCGCACTTCAGGCTGGTACTACAAGAAAACTAAAACCCTAACCCCTACGGGCCCTACCTACCATCGAATATCAGAGTTTCCAAAAAATCTTCCATTTTCAAAACTCCTGTTCATCATCCAGTTTTCAACTCGCACCCGCACCCCCCCCCCCGATCATGAAACGTGTCGCGCTTCTTACGAGGGTGTTTAACAGAAAACCCTTCGCACTCCCTGGTACTATTTTTGTCTTCTGTATTTGATTTCGTTCCTTGATGTTTTTTTGTTAAATGATTTGGTTTTTTGTTTAATTCTAGGTAGGGTGCAGCAACACCATCATCTGGGAGTTGATCATAATGTTGCTGCCACCGGTGATGGTAATTTGACAGTTAGAGTTCTGGCTTCGCCTCACCTGGAATCTGTCTCCAAATTCTCACTCCATAGAACATTTAACAAAACTCTTTCGGTTCCAATGTCGCACAGAAAACCCTTCGCACTTCAGGCTGGTACTACAAGAAAACTAAAACCCTAACCCCTACGGGCCCTACCTACCATCGAAGATCAGAGTTTCCAAAAAATCTTCCATTTTCAAAACTCCTGTTCATCATCCAATTTTCATCTCGCACCCCCACCCCCCGATCATGAAACGTGCCGCGCTTCTCACGAGGGTGTTTAACAGAAAACCCTTCGCAACCCCTGGTACTATTTTTGTCTTTTGAATTTGAATTCGTTCCTTGATGTTTTTTTGTTAAATGATTTGGTTTTTTGTTTAATTCTAGGTGGGGTGCTGCAACACCATCATCTGGGAGATGATCGTAATGTTGCCGCCACCGGTGATGGTAATTTGGCAGTTAGAGTTCTGGCTTCGCCTCACCAGGAATCTGTCCCCAAATTCTCACTCCAAAGAACATTTAACAAAACTCTTTCGGTTCCAATGTTGCACAGAAAATCCTTCGCACTTCAGGCTGGTACTACAAGAAAACTAAAACCCTAACCCCTACGGGCCCTACCTACCATCGAAGATCAGAGTTTCCAAAAAATCTTCCATTTTCAAAACTCATGTTCATCATCCAGTTTTCATCTCGCACCCCCACCCCCGATCATGAAACGTGTCGCGCTTCTCACGAGGGTGTTTAATAGAAAACCCTTCGCACTCCCTGATACTATTTTTATCTTTTGTATTTGATTTCGTTCCTTGATGTTTTTTTGTTAAATGATTTGGTTTTTTGTTTAATTCTAGGTGGGGTGCAGCAACACCATCATCTGGGAGCTGATCGTAATGTTGCCGCCACCGGTGATGGTAATTTGGCAGTTAGAGTTCTGGCTTCGCCTTACATGGAATCTGTCCCCAAATTCTCACTTCATAGAACATTTAACAAAACTCTTTCGGTTCCAATGTTGCACAGAAAACCCTTCGCACTTCAGGCTGGTACTACAAGAATACTAAAACCCTAACCCCTACGGGCCCTACCTACCATCGAGGATCAGAGTTTCCAAAAAATCTTCCATTTTCAAAACTCCTGTTCATCATCCAGTTTTCATCTCGCACCCGCACCCGCACCCCCACCCCCCGATCATGAAACGTGTCGCGCTTCTAACGAGGGTGTTTAACAGAAAAACCTTCGCACTCCGTGGTACTATTTTTGTCTTTTGTATTTGATTTCATTCCTTTATGTTTTTTTGTTAAATGATTTGGTTTTTTGTTTAATTCTAGGTGGGGTGCAGCAACACCATCATCTGGGAGCTGATCGTAATGTTGCCGCCACCGGTGATGGTAATTTGGCAGTTAGAGTTCTGGCTTCGCCTCACCTGGAATCTGTCCCCAAATTCTAACTCCATAAAACATATAACAAAACTCTTTCGGTTCCAATGTTGCACATAAAACCCTTCACACTTCAGGCTGGTACTACAAGAAAACTAAAACCCTAACCCCTACGGGCCCTACCTACCATCGAAGATCAGAGTTTCCAAAAAATCTTCCATTTTCAAAACTCTTGTTCATCATCCAGTTTTCATCTCGCACCCGCACCCCCCGATCATGAAACGTGTCGCGCTTCTCACGAGGGTGTTTAACAGAAAACCCTTCGTACTCCCTGGTACTATTTTTGTCTTTTGTATTTGATTTCGTTCCTTGATGTTTTTTTTTGTTAAATGATTTGGTTTTTTGTTTAATTCTAGGTGGGGTGCAACAACACCATCATCTGGGAGCTGATCGTAATGTTGTCGCCACCGGTGATGGTAATTTGGCAGTTAGAGTTCTGGCTTCGCCTCACCTGGAATCTGTCCCCAAATTCTCACTCCATAGAACATTTAACAAAACTCTTTCGGTTCCAATGTTGCACAGAAAACCCTTCGCACTTCAGGCTGGTACTTCAAGAATACTAAAACCCTAACCCCTACGGGCCCTACCTACCATCGAAGATCAGAGTTTCCAAAAAATCTTCCATTTTCAAAACTCCTGTTCATCATCTAGTTTTCATCTCGCACCCGCACCCGCATCCCCACCCCCCGATCATGAAACGTGTCGCGCTTCTCACGAAGGTGTTTAACAGAAAAACCTTCGCACTCCCTGGTACTATTTTTGTCTTTTGTATTTGATTTCATTCCTTGATGTTTTTTTGTTAAATGATTTGGTTTTTTGTTTAATTCTAGGTGGGGTGGCGCAACACCATCATCTGGGAGCTGATCGTAATGTTGCCGCCACCGGTGATGGTAATTTGGCAGTTAGAGTTCTGGCTTCGCCTCACCTGGAATCTGTCCCCAAATTCTAACTCCATAGAACATTTAACAAAACTCTTTCGGTTCCAATGTTGCACATAAAACCCTTCACACTTCAGGCTGGTACTACAAGAAAACTAAAACCCTAACCCCTACGGGCCCTACCTACCATCGAAGATCAGAGTTTCCAAAAAATCTTCCATTTTCAAAACTCTTGTTCATCATCCAGTTTTCATCTCGCACCCGCACCCCCCGACATGAAACGTGCCGCGCTTCTCACGAGGGTGTTTAACAGAAAACCCTTTGCACTCTCTGGTACTATTTTTGTCTTTTGTATTTGATTTCGTTCCTTGATGTTTTTTTTTGTTAAATGATTTGGTTTTTTGTTTAATTCTAGGTGGGGTGCAGCAACACCATCATCTAGGAGCTAATCGTAATGTTGCCGCCACCGGTGATGGTAATTTGGCAGTTAGAGTTCTGGCTTCGCCTCACCTGGAATCTGTCCCCAAATTCTCACTCCATAGAACATTTAACAAAACTCTTTCGGTTCCAATGTTGCACAGAAAACCCTTCGCACTTCAGGCTGGTACTACAAGAAAACTAAAACCCTAACCCCTACGGGCCCTACCTACCATCGAAGATCAGAGTTTCCAAAAAATCTTCCATTTTCAAAACTCCTATTCATCATCCAGTTTTCATCTCGCACCCCCACCCCCCGATCATGAAACGTACCACGCTTCTCACGAGGGTGTTTAACAGAAAACCCTTCGCACTCCCTGGTAAAATTTTTGTCTTTTGTATTTGATTTCGTTCCTTGATGTTTTTTTGTTAAATGATTTGGTTTTTTGTTTAATTCTAGGTGGGGTGCTGCCACACCATCATCTGGGAGCTGATCGTAATGTTGCCGCCACCGGTGATGGTAATTTGGCAGTTAGAGTTCTGGCTTCGCCTCACCTGGAATCTGTCCCCAAATTCTCACTCCATAGATCATTTAACAAAATTCTTCCGGTTCCAATGTTGCACAGAAAACCCTTCGCACCTCAGGCTGGTACTACAAGAAAACTAAAACCCTAACCCCTACGGGCCCTACCTACCATCGAAGATCAGAGTTTCCAAAAAATCTTCCATTTTCAAAACTCATGTTCATCATCCAGTTTTCATCTCGCACCCCCACCCCCACTCCCCGATCATGAAACGTGTCGCGCTTCTCACGAGGGTGTTTAATAGAAAACCCTTCGCACTCCTTGGTACTATTTTTATCTTTTGTATTTGATTTCGTTCCTTGATGTTTTTTTTGTTAAATGATTTGGTTTTTTGTTTAATTCTAGGTGGGGTGCAGCAACACCATCATCTAGGAGCTGATCGTAATGTTGCCGCCACCGGTGATGGTAATTTGGCAGTTAGAGTTCTGGCTTCGCCTCACCTGGAATCTGTCCCCAAATTCTTACTCCATAGAACATTTAACAAAACTCTTTCGGTTCCAATGTTGCACAGAAAACCCTTCGCACTTCAGGCTGGTACTACAAGAAAACTAAAACCCTAACCCCTACGGGCCCTACCTACCATCGAAGATCAGAGTTTCCAAAAAATCTTCCATTTTCAAAACTCCTGTTCATCATCCAGTTTTCATCTCGCACCCACACCCCCGATCATGAAACGTGCCGCGCTTCTCACGAGGGTGTTTAACAGAAAAACCTTCGCACTCCCTTGTATTATTTTTGTCTTTTGTATTTGATTTCATTCCTTGATGTTTTTTTATTAAATGATTTGGTTTTTTATTTAATTCTAGGTGGGGTGCAGCAACACCATCATCTGGGAGCTGATCGTAATGTTGCCGTCACCGGTGATGATAATTTTGCAGTTAGAGTTCTGGCTTCGTCTCACCTGGAATCTGTCCCCAAATTCACACTCCATAGAACATTTAGCAAAACTCTTTCGGTTCCAATATATTCTAAGGGGCCGTTTACTTTCGTGTAAAGTTACCACCGCTTATGGTCAAATTATCCATAAGTTAATGATTAACACTTATAAAGTGTGATGTTTACATGGGGGGTTTAAATAAAATATTTTTACAAAATTGCCCTTGAAATTATTAAAGTTTTCTCTACTGCTATGCTTGCAGGTGCTTCATCCCCAATCTCACCTTTTCTCTCACTCAATTTCACTCCAATTCTTGTTGCACTGCACATGTGAAAATTTGCAATCATCAACATACAAATCCTTCTGAATCTAAGTTAAGGGATGCAATTGCTTTCTCTCTCATCCCAACACGTCAAGCATTCTCACCACACTCCATCGCAGGAAGACGCGGTCTCTGGATCCGACTCCAGCCGCCGTCACACGTCATTGTTGCCCTGTCGGAATTTCTTTCGCCGGTCAGATCTGACTCCCAATTGTCGAAAACGTCACCTCATACCACCGCCGCTTTCGCAAAACCAGCCGCCGTCGACGCGGATCTGACTCCCGACGCGCCGTCAGCCGCCGACCCTCCCCCTTGCTGGAATCACTCACCACCAACAGCGATCGCCATCTGCCGCCGTTGGTCACGCAACGACCGCCCACCTTTGCTACTGCCAAAATCGCGCCGCCGTCAGCCATCTCGTCCCCAATTGCAAATGCTACACCTATCTCATTATGTTTTGCAAAACCATGTGTACAAAGTCTTAAATTTGATCTTCGAATATTAGGTTTCTGGCTTGTCTCATCTCATTCCTTGCAATCTTTTTGTGTGTGTGTAGGGAATATTTTCTCGTAAAATGAATAAGTAAAACTATTTGAATAAAGATTCTGCATTACTTAAAGAGTGTGGCAAATAATAGCCTCACATAACTGTCATATAGAATGGATTAACTTTTCTTTGTAATGGTGGTTTCTTAGTGAAATTGGATTGAAAGACAGGTCAACAGGGATGGTATAAACCTTTAGATTGTGATAATGAGGCAAGAACATTTGAGATAGTTGAATCATGCATCTGAAAGATGAATTCTGAGCTTTGAAGTTTTCGTTCATGATATGTTCGCAGTCCCAAGGCACATTTCGGCTTCAGTGCCTACCCTCTGCATCCCAGCCCCAAGAAAAAAATATTGGGTAGCATGTTTGCACTTTCATAAGTAATCATTATGATTTGATTCTAGTGAGTCTGAGTCAACAAAGACATGGGAATACTCCAATAACATGCTTATGATCACGTATACAGTAATGAAGAAGTTCTATAATATTTAGTTGGAAATTTAACTATGTAAGGAATTCGTTGATGAGATTTAATTGGAGGTGCATATTTATTAATGATTCATTGAGCCTTTAGTTTCTTTAAGTAATACAATTCTTTGTAGATTGGATAATAGTTTCTTTTCTTCTTGAAGGCCTGTTATGGGATTTTGTTGTCAAGTGTCATTTTTTAATAGCAGTGCGCAAATATGCACCGGCTTGAGTTAGATAAATTCCTGATATTGAACTTCCTTAGCGTGTGATACAGTTGTACTTCCTATATTTTGCCTCATATCATATGTGCTATAAGATTATTTAGAGAAATTTGTCAAATTATCTGTCAAGCCCACTCCCGAGGGACTAGATTCTTCATGTCTCTTGAACGTTGATGTCTTAAACACTATGGCCATGATAAACCTTGAGGATTTGAAAACCTGTATTCATGTCTGTATAAATATTGAATACTTAGACATATATGTGCCTACATAGGACTTTTCTGTCTGTTTCCGAAATTCAAAGCACACAAATATTTTCATTTACTCTTCATGTTCATTTCTCTCTGTGCATCACCACGACGTTAATCCATACTTTAAATGAATATTTTCTGAACAGTTGTTGAATGCTAACTCTAGTTTAAACTCCTATTGAGGTCTCGATTCATGTGGATCTTTAAGAAGATGCTAGTAAATAGATTTCTTCTACTTTCTAGATAATCATCATTCCTAAGGCTGCCCCTTTAGTGCTCCTGATATGTAGTTTTCTTTGTCTCACCCACCATACAAACTTCTACATTATACAGTATCTTTTTTACTTTTACATATATTGACAAGCAAGCACAAGATTAAGGAACTTAAATAAATAAATAAAGTAAAATAAAAACCTTTACAGTTGAAATATTGATATTTACACAACAAAATCTGCCATCAATTCAAGTCAGCCTTCAGCTTAGGAGGATCAAATTTCATACTCTTACCTGATTAACCTAACATGAATGGAAGGCTAGGTTGCTGTTAACTTGTTGGATCAAACTATGTTGTGCCTTGTATTTTCTCTATTTTCCTTCATTGTATTTTGTCCAAAATTTTCCTTCCAGTTATATTCTTGCCCTTTGTTCATATTTCGTAGGAGTAGGAGGTTTAGAGAGAGAAGAGATATTGCCTTTAACCATTTATAATTTGAAAAGTATCCTGGAACTAACTTAGTTTCTATATAAAGGTGGTGATAGCAATGAAGTTACAAGGCGGGGATGAAGCTGCATCTCAAACTCTTTACCGTGCTCAAGAGCTTTACAAGAATAAAATACAACCTAATGTTGCTGCTGACGAGTTAGCTTCACTGTTTGCTGAATGTGCAATTGCAGAGGCCATTCCTTCACAACCTGGATTTTCCCAACATAAGATGACTGAGCAACCAATTGAACTCGATCCTCAAGGAAATTCGATTCTTTCAGAGACGGGTAGGAACCAGTTTGTGCTTGATGCATATGCCGATGGAAGCAGCTTCATCTGCTTGCAGTGTGGGGGTCTCGTGAGCAATCATCGCAAAGACGAACACGTTGCATTCTGGTGTTGTAAAACGTAAGTTTGGTCATGTCCCTTGGTGCGTTGCATCTACATTAATTCGTGTTTCTTAATTTTCTCGTCGTTTCTGCAAATGCTTGCACCATTCCTGCTGTATGTCTATACATAGCTGTGGCATTGAATTGTTTTTAAAGGAGGAACCTTGAAACAGTGCAACGCTCGTCTCTCCACGTTGCTTGAGTACAGATAACATGATTGGTGAATCGATATCGCATATTTCTGTGAAATGTTTCATTGTATCGTTCAACATTGTATCAACTTACTTCCTGAAGAGAATAATATAGCATGCACAACTATTTACTATTTTTTGTGGTCATTCAGGTTCACCATAATTTGTGTTGCTTTAATCCATTAAGTTGAATAAACATGGTAATAATAGGCTTGTTTTTGTAGATATTTACCTAGAAAATGTGTGACAAATCCCAATAAAATATTTCCTTTTTATTCAATCATAATCATGAGATCGTATCTCATGCATTGTAAAGAAAAGTAAAAAAATACACAACCCTGAATGAGGTTATAGAGGATATGATAATATCCATCACATCACATTGCATCCTCTTACACAAGAATTTGTCTTTATGAAAACACCCCAACAAATATACAACAGATAAGCAGAAGTCAGAATTAGAACTTTCTTTCTAAAACTATCACCTGCACTATGTGCCTTTTTTTAAAAAACCAATGTTGTGCTTACACACAATGTACAAAAAAAGGCCAATTAGCCACAAACATGCAAAGGAAGGATTAAGCAGTTTGCAAACACCCTAAAGAAGAAAGAAACACTTCACAAACACTAATAATGTTTCTCTCTGCAAACGATGATTTTGGACAGGTATATACAACACCGGAGACTTACAATATAACTAATCTCCAGTCCATCAGAATCCGACTGAAACGATGCAGTCCTCCTGAGTAAAACACAGGCGAACCATCCCACAAGATGCAACTGATTAGTTCCACAACTACAAAACTCGACGGTTGATCCACCATTAATTCATTTCACATTTATCTCCCTACCAATATAAACTATAGGCAAACTTCTCCAACTGCCACTTATACCTCAACCTGCAGTTATAACTAAGAAACATTAGTTCAAGAAACTGCACACAAGTATTAACACATATCATTGTCTTAACGATGTCTCATTTGGAACATGATAAGCAATTAATGGACTTTTACCTGCACTTATTCAATGCACTTCCCTGTGCTATGTGTTGGGAGCAGGAGTCAGTCAAGGATATACATGACTGAGATTGTATAAGCTAGTGACCGTTTCTGTACACAACATTGGGAAGAGCCTGTGGACGATGCCTAGACCTCATGATCGTTTCATCGCTGTGTCTAATCCACTCTGATAGTTTCCAAGGTTTTTGCCATTTCCATTTGAACTGTACTAGCCATTGATGATGACTCCTCTTCCATCTCCAGAGCTTCCCACCGTGTCCAACGAGTGCTAATTTCTTCATTGATAACTGACCAATTGGAACCATCTGCACTTGCCAGCAACACCCTTGTTATAACTTATAAGCAAAATTGAACATTATGTAGCTACCACCATGCATGTGGAAGATTGAGCGAACCTTTCGTGTTTGATCCTTGAATGCTGCAGACTCCCTATGTGAGCCATTAGCGATTCCTGCTGTATATTTGAGCTGTTTCTGAGCTGGTACAGGGATTGGAGACAAAGAACCGTTCATGTCATCAGCAATGTGTTTGTGAGAGTTCCCCTGTAGCAGCAGAAGAGTCGAACCACGAGCTAGTTTAACACAAACTGTAGAAGAAAGAAGATAATAACTTAAAATCGAATGTAATCATACTGATGGTGGTGTAGCCAATGCAGCAGCAGCAGCTTGGTCTCTCAATTTTAACTCCTTCTCAATTTCCTTCCTTCTGACTTCACTTTGTCGCAATAACCCCACAAGTTCTTTCATTTGCTCTTTCATCTCTTTGATTTCCATATCTTTTTCCCACAGTTGGCACCTGTTGATGGCATGAAGGCGTCAAGCTAAATCGTAATTTTCTTCGTATAACAGACATTTCAAGTTATAGATGATATCAAGTTCTAAAACATTTTATCTAATCTTTGATCTGCATGTGAAAAGCATGGATGACACTCAGATGATCTGATTCTGTTGATAAGCATTGAATATTATGTTAGTGTCATTGTATGAATGGAGAGTGCCTCATTACTTAAAGCTCTGAAATTATCGTAGAAGAATTTTCAGCTAGACAAGATCACATTTTGACTACCTTGCATCACCAAGATAATTTAACATGAACTGTAGAAGGTTTTTTGCCTCCCCCATAGAACGTAGCTGGTTCCAGCGCCCTCGACTAATGACACCACGCTCTCGTTCTTCTGCTTCTGAAAGCTGTGAAGCCATTGCAACAAGTGAATTTGATGAAATACTCAGCATGCTTTCAAGAGAAGCAATTCTCGCCATTCTTGCATTCGGTGACATTGAAGATGCCCTGAAAAGAGAAGAAACAGAGCAGATAAATTTCAAGCTTAAGATGCATTATACAAGAATTACATTATAGCATCATTTAAATGATCATCAATCAACTAAGCTACCTAGAAAAGCCATTTTTCCCTCTTGGAGGGCTCACACCCTTTGAAGCAAATTCATCAACTTGTCTCAGAACAGCTAATTCTTCGGCCAGTGCAGCTCGTCTGTTATCGGCAACAAGAGTTCAGTTAAAAAAAACAGGACTAGAATGATTACAACTGCACTCACATGATGAAACCATAGAATTTGAGTGATAAGATCAAAACTGAAATACTACGTACACTTCACTTTGCTTCTCATACTCGTAACGAACTTCATGAACATTGACCATAACCTCAAGTTCATGCTCAACCCAACGCTGGAAGGACTTCTCATTGCTCTGTAAAAATAAAACTAGGATTACATGGTTTTTTTCAAATAGGTAGATAAGGTTATGCAATAAGATGAGTTAGATTTACCTGTCCGTTAATTCCATTTCCGTTGGCAGTCACTGGAAAGAGACAGTGATATTAGTATCTAGTCTAGTATAGATGGAAAACTCCATAAAACTTCTGTTGAGTAATCTATTCTTATGAACATTTGACTCCCAAATCAAGCATGAATTCATGAACATTGTCAATCCTAGTAGTATGAATTTCATGATAATGAAATAGCATGTTAACAAGCAAAATACCAACCAGAATTTTCACGAGCTGAAGATTTTCGTGCTTCTAGCAATTCTTTCAACCTCTTGGTAGCCATTGCAGCTTCTTCAGTCTTTCTCTGAAGAACCTGTATTAAAATAAGGTGAGGAGAATTTCATACATTCAATAGAATCCATTTACTAAAAATAAACTGTCTTCATTATTAGTCGTCGTTGACAAGTATAATGCAAAGGTAAAATGTTATTGAAACATGATTGACAAGTAAGGCCAACTACAGGCAAAGCATATCTCTTGTGCTAACGAATTTTTCAACCATAATCTAAACAGAGGTGAAGAGAATTTTTATCACATGCAATCTTCTTAAGGAGAAAATACTTCTGATCTGGGAATGGTGGTTATCTTATTACATTTGGCATGTAAATTGTTCATCGGCTTAAAGTTGAAATTAGAAATCGACACACAGGCAAGATTCTCACCATTTTCTGCCGCAGGTTCAATGCTTGCAGTTTGTGTCTTTCATACTCGTTTCTTCTTCCCTCCTTCCTCAACTGTACAAGAAGTGTCAAAGCAACATAAATAGATGCATCTTCTGATTAGACGAGTATACTCATCGTTGTTTGATTGGAACTCACTAGTGCAAACTCAAGTCATAAAATTCCATAAGAGTACATAAGTAAAATTACCTGTAGTAGTTCCTTCTCTCGGGACGCCTTCCATTGCCGAAATTGTTCAGCTTCTTGTTTAATCTTGTGCTGCAATTGAACCTATATTGGCCAAGAACTATTAGAAACTTAAAAATTCAATTGTAATGTAAAGAAAAATGCGAACGTGGAAAAGTAAAGTGTAACCTTTTGTGCTTTGATGCATTGTATTTCATCTTGTAGTTTCTTAGCTGCTTCATCGCTCTTCTGTTTCTGTTTTAGAAGCTGGACTTGGTTCTCTTGTTTCTTCTTAAGATCTTGTATCTGATGTTGTAAGATTAAAATGATACTTGTAAGAAAAGAAACACTATTAAGACAAGTTATTCATGCAAAGGGAACACAAGAAAAGAACCTGAGATTCAAGAAGTTTTAATTTCTGTGAATGGACATCTTGCATTTTTTGTGCATGTCCATCAGTATTAGCAGAAAGGTTTTCGACTTCAGCCAACAGTCGGTCCCTCTCAATCTGCACAGATTAAACAACCAAAGATGAGAATTTAAACTATAGTTTCCAAAATTATATTCATTGAATTGTTCTGCTCATAATATGAGACCTGCACGGTTCGTTTTTCCTCTTCAAGTTCAAGTATCTTCTTCCCAAAGTGTTGCTTGAGAGCCGTGGTATCGTATCCTCCAAAGAGTTTCATCTCTGACTGCAAGATGAGATTTATATAGGATAAGGAGAAGTTAGTTTCCTCATAAAAACTGATTTGCAAGAAATTGTTTCACTTCAATATTCGTATAATAACTAGATTTGGTTGCTTAAAAAAGCACCTCTTTCTTCTCCAACTGTCTATTTAACTCATTCAATTCTTTATCCATACTATTCTGCAAATATGTATGCTCCAACTCCTTCACTGTGTCTTCATCAATATCTCCAGAATCACCTGCAAACATCAAATATTGAATCCACCAAAACTATCTATTGCTAAAAATGGAACATTATTTTCAACATATAAAAGAACATACTGCTCTCACTCATTTGGTAATCACAAGACTCCATACTTTGCAGTCCCCTTTTGAGACCTTCACTTTTCATGGCACCATTCGCAACAACCTGCACAATGATGGACCGTTATACCCTTGAACATTTACATGTTGCAATAATGCATTACTTCATGGTGACTGTCAGAATAGTTGCTTACTTTGACACTGTCTTCGTATTGCTCGACTGGGTTGCCTCTTGAACGGAACTCATTGAGTTCTCGACAAAGCTCCTCATTAGTAGCTTCAAGCCAAGTAATCCTTTCCTTAAGAACCTACTCAATGTAACTCCAGTTAAACTTCCCCATGTCTTTAACCAGGATTAGCAATTTTAGGACATATTCCCTCATAAGAAATTGCACAGTAAACTTGGCTTTACCCGCATTTCATCGAAAGAAACTCCACCACCACGAGCACATAGTTCAGCTTGCAAATATTCCAGCTGTTGACGCATCTTCAGCATTTCATTCGAAATGGGATCTCTATTAACCTGATCATTAAGTAATGAAATGATCTCATCTCACTGTAAAAACTTTCAAGGTAGAAGGACCCCATATAATATGTAGAGAATGGGAGAGAACACTTAGTTGGCTTACAACAGGTTTGTTCTGGATATTCCGGGCACGATTGGCATATTTCAGTGTATTAAGAGTTTCTTCGGCATTTATATCTGCAGGACTAATGCATGCTGGAAAAGAAAAGAGTCCAAGTGTAAGCCACAGCATTTTCTTGTCTTAAAGTTCTTGTCTAAACTATGAGGCAGACTTATGCGAGACCGTCTCGCGGTGAGACCATTTTACGCTTTTGTAATTAGTTATCACTTTTATTTAAAAATTTTCAATTTTTTAAAAGAATATTATCACTTTTCATTTATACTATAAATTGTTCATGACATAGTTCACAAGTATCATTATCACTTTTCATTATTAAGGTTATCACTTTTTATCCATCTCACGGAAGTCATTCCATGAGATGGTTTCACACAAGTCTTTGCCCTAAACTAAACGTTTGAACCCAGTGAAGGAACTATAGAAACATGTATGGTACCTATCATAACTGTTCTGCTGTTGCCACCAAGAGAATCCTGCCAACATCCAAAGTTTTCAAGCTTTAGTTATAACTAGGTATAAAGTTTTGATTATCTGTTAGTAACAAATTTATACTTAGATGAACTTAAAAAAAATTATGTGAACTGATTCAGTGAAAGAAAAAAATGTCAAACCTGCAGAAGTCGAGTAAGTTTACTATCACGGTAAGGTACGTGAACGCCTTCTCTTCGCTTCTTTTCATCACCAAGTGCACTTATAACATTGCCAAGTGCAAGAAGTCCCTTGTTAATGTGAACTCCTGTGTAAACAGCCTAAATTACAAAACTTTGTAATGAGAAGAAGGGTTGGGAAATCAACAGCTAAGATTCTATACTTACCTTCTTTGAAACGTAGACCATCAGAACCTGTTCTCTTAGCTCGCTCGGATCCAGCAAGATCCACCAAATGCAACTTGGCACACAGATATTCTTCGGTCATGCAGTCGTTTAGATTGCTGTCATTAGGATTACCTGGATGAAGCCTACGCATCTGCTCGACTGTAATGGTGAAGATGGCATGAGAGCGGCTGTGAGAGAAGAAAGTGATAATGTAGTTAGCAAAATAAGTTTGGAGCATTGGCTTTGCTTCCATATTTGATCAGTCGAACGAAAGAATTCATTACAAAATAACTATGCATTAGCATTGCATCATCAACCTTGACTGATTGTTCATATTCGTACTGCCCGTTGCCCTGCATAAGGAACCTTGCTCCAAGCAATCAGCCATTTCCTTCAGTGTCTTCACACTGCACTCCGTAGATCCAGCAAGTGTAATTACACCATTCGACGTTTCACGAATCTGAATTGGATGTTTTCCAGGTATAGCTACTTTTGCACCATTGCCATTAGCTGCTATCTCTGGTCTGTTAGAAGAACTGGGATCAAGAAGATCTCGTACTTCTTCTTTATGAATCTTCAAACGAAAACACGAAGCTTAATGTCATTAACACCAAATATAAATGGACTATGAACGCTAACTATACTTTCCAATTATGAAAATGCCATAACAAGAATGCTGTCAAACATAGCATAGGAATCCATCCACAAATTAAGATGCAGGACTACCACTGTATGCAACAGATGTTTGTCGATTAAACCATCACGAAAATAAACGAACCTCGATGAAGGAAACATGTAGCTGGAACTCAATTTCATGCTTCAGTGTCTCAATTTTGGTGAACAAAGCATCCATAGCTTTGGGAATCAGTCCAGTGTGGGATCCATCTTTGAGACTAGTACCCATGGTGTACGTTTTCCCCGAACCCGTCTGCACATTGAAACTCACTTCTATCGGAATCGGACACATAATTAGGTAGTCAGCATTACAACCAACAAACATGATACCTGTCCGTAG
Organism: Pogostemon cablin; assembly: GCA_023678885.1. Taxonomy (NCBI): domain Eukaryota; kingdom Viridiplantae; phylum Streptophyta; class Magnoliopsida; order Lamiales; family Lamiaceae; genus Pogostemon; species Pogostemon cablin. Next base: position 20,134,266 of record CM042968.1, read on the forward strand.
GCAAGAACAGTAGCATTGTATCCTTGAAACAAGCCATCAACCAGAGGAGCAACACACTCATCATACATGGAAGTTGAGGGAGAAGCAGTGCTACCATAAACATGATCAAATGTAAATGAATGTGTCCCAATTTGCACCTAAGATCATCACAAACATTGATTGATGAGTGTAATGGAAAAAGCAACCTCAAAACCAAATACTATATCAGACAGTAGTACATATGTAAGATTATAGAACACATAAGTCAGCAAGCAAGAAAACAAACAAAGAGATGCGAAAATAGAATATTTGTGGCTCAGAATAATGACAAAAATTGCATATAAAACAATTCACAAGGAATTATCTGTGGTAAAGAAAATCAAACAGTGAACCAATTAGCAGAACTTAATTCCTCCCAAAATCAGCTCAAAACCATTCTCACTTGAAACCCCACAAAATTTTTTTATTTTATTTTTATTTTAAAGGGTTGAAAAGATGATCTAATGCAAAAGAAAAGTATCTTTTTCCAGTAATTGAAAACCCACTCTGGATTGCTGTGGAATCACCAAACACCAGATCATTAAAACACTCTAACTCACACTTGATGTTGTAAGAACATGCATGCTTCCAAGAATCCAGTTAACAAAAATGTTGTAAAAAAACATCAGATCTTCCCCCAAACAAAATAGCCCCAAATCAATCCAGAAACATCCCCTGAAATTGCAGCAGCAAAAAGCCCAGACCACATTATGGATTCAGACAGTACCTGAGGCTTCCCAGGTAGTACAGTGACACAATCCTTACATCCCTGAAGCTTCTCATCTCCTATCAATGGCCTAATATGGACAGCAACCTTCACACAGCAATCCTCCCCAGAGGAATTAGCTTCCATTAGTGAAGAGCACACTTTTTTGACCAAGAAAATAATTAATTGAGAAAACCCTCCAAAAGAAACAAAAATCCAAATGTGGTGAATAAGTTTTTAGGGAAACAGTTAGCAGAAAATGTTGAGAGAAGTGAAGGGTGAAAGACAGGATGAGAGTTTCTTGGACCAGAAAATGATGCAGCAACTAAGAGAGCGAAGCCAAGAAGACAGCGAACTATATTCTTACTATAAAAAAAGCCCCTGCCCCATTGGGAATTGGTGAAAAGGTAAATCCCAAGATGTGCCTTAAATGGTTTATAGAGAGGCTCACTGTTAAATTTGTGATTGCCAGCAACTATATTTTACTATATGGCATATGCAATGAAGAGAGAGAAGGAGGGAGAGTTAAAGAGTAGTTGAGGGAATAGAAGGAGAAGCGTTGGTGCACCTAAGCTCTGTGTGTGTAATATCTGTATGTTAGTGTGTGTAACTGCAGGGAGCAACCACTTTCACTTTTGGATATTAATTATTAATTAATTAATTGATTAGTACTATAATTTTGTTTTTTTTTTTTTTTTTTCTTGGCACGCCAACCCCAACGGTTAGTGTTTGCAGTGTTTTTACTGCTTCCCATCATTTTCCCTATTTATGGAATTTTCCAAGACTTCATTCACAATCAACTCTTTACTTGATGGAGTAAAATTAGAAAGAATTTAATTATTCCCCAATTATATTTTATTTTCTTGTTTTTTTGTCATCTATTAATGTTTATATATTCAAATTCATATATTTTTATACTGCATTAAACAATAATTTAATTTCTGAAGCAATAATTTAATATTTGTAGGTGCCATCAAACTTAGTTGAAGATATTAATGTGGATTTGTTTGACTACATCTAAAAAATTACTCTTAAAATCTCTTTATATGTATAAATATTTTATTTATAACTGAGTTTGATTTAAGTGTTGTATAATTTCATTTGAAATTTTCTATACTACTAATTTTTTAATTGATATATGAGTATAAGAGAATAATTGTATAATTTTTCATAAAATTTATACTTCTGGATTTAGTCCATAGATAAGAAAGAGATGGATATCAAAATGCATAATTTAAGGGTTAGGTTAGCCCTCTTACAATGAAATTATTTTATACTAAGTACTTTTTAATTAATTATCACTTTTACTTAATTTCATACAAGTACTTTTTAATTAATTATTACTTTTACTAAGAGATATCATTACTATTGTTAAAATTTTACCATATTTTATTTATATTATAATTTGTTTATAAAATAATTTACTTCACCACTAATACTATTCACCGATAGAATATTATTTTTTTATTAAATATTATCACTTCTTATACGAAAAATACACGGCATTATACATTTATTTTCTTAGGTTATTGTAAGTATACATTTAAAGTGTAATCTTCAAATTCGATTATTAATTTTCTATTGTAACTAAGGGAAAAATAAAAATAATAACCCTCTTGATGGAACGAAAACATTCGCAATAAGGAATTTTATTTTATTTTAGTTACTTTTATTTATTTTATCATACATGTGGTATATAAGAGTAATTAGTTAAATAAGGAGCAAAATGGTGGAAGAAAACGTGTGTGTGAGAGGGGGTGGGTGGGGTGGAGGGTTAGGGATACGTGTGATGTGTATTTCCCGAAATATATAGCGCGGCTTCCAACGATCTACAAAAAACAGTTGTCTTCGGCCCGTTATTATGCGTTAATGTCCGTCGTTGAGTATTTATTTACGGTTTTACCCCCCTTAGATCAGATTATTATTGTACGTTCGATAGTACGTATATGTATGTATACATGTATGATTCTACGTATACGAATAATTACACCTGTAAAGGGCGTGCTTGTTTGGGGAAGAATGTGGTAGAAAAAGGGCAAACACAGCGCAAACCACGTGATGTAGTATGCAAATCCATTTTCCACACACCCACATTATAATATAATCAATCCAATAATATATACACACATTTACGAGTAGGTCCGATGTACATTAAATACATGCTACTACATTTTTGTTAATTTTTCCTAAAGAAATTAATATTACTTTCTTAAAAATTTTAGCGTGTTGTTGTTGTCCAATTATTTTTGTCTATACATTAATTTATTACCGAGCTCGTACATGAAAACTCAGTACAATTATCGCATATTCTGTTTGAAATTATTACACTCCCGCGTATTTATTTTATATAAATGTGTGAGATATTAAAATAAAGTAGTAAATACTTGTATGAAATAATCTTGAAATAGAAAATAATAATAATTTCATAAAAAGTACAAAAGGGAGTGTGCAAAAATTGACTACAATAGTTTGATTATCTTACAATACCTTATGTTCTTGCAAATATGTGAGCAAAAAAATTATTTCCAAACTTGCATAAATCATCTTTAAGCATGTTTTGTATAAATCATTTCAAGTACTATCAACATTTCGGATAAGATTTATCTAAAAAAACAACACATATTTCCATGTTTGATGTGTTATGTGTGTTTGTAAATGGAACAAAATATGAACTTTAAAGTTTAAATATATAAAGAGGAAATGGTTGATTCGTTCAACTACTCTACGTGTTTGTCAATTTTTTGCACACTTCCTTTATAAATTACAAAGGAAGTGTGCAAAAAATTTTGGGATGGAGGAGTAGTAATTAAATAAAAATAACATGAATAAAAAGTGAATAATTTGTAGTTAAATAAAAGGGAATAATATTTTTTTAATAAAAGTAAAGTGATTATATTTAAAATTCATGTAATATGTCAACCTATTCATATCCTGTGTGTTTGTCAATTTTGAATGGAATGCATGCATGGTTAAACTTATTGAATAGCATATAATCACTTGTCTTTATTTTTCTTACCCGAGCTTATAGAACTACTACTATTAATAATAGGCAAAAGCTATTGCGCCGAGGACACGGGTCCGTCTCCATGTTAACACAACAATTTCTCTCTCAATTCTATTTAAACTTATATATTGATGAGGAGTATAATTTTAAAAAAACATGAAAATTTTAATCTTTGCATGCATGCATTTTATATTATCATGTACGGACGTCACATTCTTATATTGTAATAATATCATTTTATTAGAATAACAAATTATAAGACTTTAAGAAATGTTGGATGTTAAAAGGCTCAATTGAAATGTACACGTAGTTTTACATTTTTATTGCCTTTAATATTTTCATATGTACGTATATGGGTTCAATTTACTATCCTTTCGTGTAAATACTTATACATTCACACATCTAAAAATAACAACTGTACACAATGTTAACAGCCTCAGTAGCAGATCCAAAAAATCGCGGTATGGTGGGCTAAGTTAATTGAAGAAAATAAAAAATAATAATAATTAAAAAATTATATATAAAAAACCGCGATGAGGTGGGCTAAGTTTATTGAAGAAAATAAAAAATAATAATAATTAAAAAATTATATATATATATATATATTCACATACGAATTACCTTCTCGAAATAGACAAATGATGAGCTAAATTGTAATATCTGTATATATAATTTAAGAAGATATATTTATTTTTTATCTTCATTTCTGTGGATTTAAAATTTTTTTGGGTTTGACTAAACTTAAAAACACAAAGAAGAAATAAGATATATTTATTTTTTAACTTCATTTGGGTGGACTGAAAATATTTTTGGGGTGAGATAAATTTAAAAATATAAATTATTTACATATGATATAATGGACTTTTGGAGGACAGTCCTGGGCTTGAAGCCCGGGGCTGCCTCCACATACATCCGCCACTGAACAGCCTTACTATTGTACCATATATAATATATACTACAAAATATTGCATAGTATATTAATTTGAACCAAAAAAAACCTTGTACATTTTTTTCCTTTTGAATTACGCTATATATATAAAATCAGTACACGTACTACATAAAACGTACTCCATTTTTTTAATTAAATTTTATTTGGGATTGTATGAAATAAAGCCAATTATACACTATATATCTAAACCTAATTGGTATCTAAAATTTCAGACTGTATATTCTTACATATATTACAAACGTTTTTCTTGTCTTCAAAACTGAGTTACAATAGGACAAAGTTGTAGAATCCAAACACTGTTTTATTACATGATATATTTTTTTCAACAAAATCTGCCAATAGTAAGTCTTATTTCCAATATGTGAAAGATCAAATTGATTTTTATTAATTAGTGGACCCTTTTGTTAAATAATGTCTCTACTCCCCTCCCACTCAAACAATACATGTTTGTGTTTCCTTGAGATATTTATCTCTGTAATTTATTTATATATAATACATAGTATTTAATTAATTTATTAATATTTCTCATTTTCTACTTACTCTCGTGTACGAAAAAAATAATTTAAAAAAACTGTTACTTTAAACATGTCATGTGTCATTTATAAAGACATGCGGCATGTAATGATTATTGTTAAAATTTATCTAATGGAATCTAAATTGAAATTAAAATAATAATAATAATAATGATAATTAAAAGTACTGTTTAATTCAATATACGAGGGTACTTCCGGCAATGATTTTTTTATGGGGTCCAGTAAGGTTTTGATAATTATAATTTTGATACACTTAGTATATTAATTTTGGTCTTTAGGTGATAGTCATTATTCCTTGGCAATTTATTGGCACATGGTTTTGTAATATGTGTACCAAGTTATGAAGTTAATTGGAGCAAATATTGACTTTATTGTATTAATCTCGAATAAAAATTCAATTGTATGAAGCTAATCTACAAAATAAAAGAAATACTCCCTCCTCTCAACAATCCCTCGCACTTCCTTTATTTTTTTTTCTCATAACATCCTTCACATATTAATAAATAAATAAACAACTCCTTGATTTATTAATTAAAAAAATTACTTAAATTTCAATTTTTTCACCCTCACCTTATACATATACATAGTATACTATTACTTTATATTTTTCTTATGCATATACATAGTATACTATTACTTTATATTTTTCTTATGCTATTGATTTTCTTATTTCACAATTCATATTTTATTGGTGTTCCATAATATAAAAAATTATTCCTTACAAATGAGTATTAAATCCTTTGAGGCATGTGCCATTAATTTTTGAAACAATTTATGACATGTATAAATCATTTAAAAGATAGAATATAAGATGAAACATCAAATTGAAATAGGTGATTTGGTACTCTATATTACTGCATTAAAATACTACAATACCCTCTAAAGACATCAAAGTTGGTAAAAAAATATATTTTCTTAAATAATGTGGAACAGTAAATATGAAAGGTTCTCAGAGATGATGGAGTGTGGGTGAGACTCCTGTGCACGGACGCACGGAGCACATTCTGTGCGTCTTTGCAATTTTCATGCCCCTTTGCAATTTAAATCCCTTGCAATTTAAACCCCTAACAATATATAAGTTTAAATAGAATTGGAGAAGGAGAGTTGTGTTCACATGGGGACACGGAGTATCCCTCCGTGTCACGGGGGCATAGGGAATTTTGCCTTTTTATTATAAACATAATTGCATAGTGAAGATTGCATCTTTTACTCTATTCTGTATGAATGGGGATTTTTATTTGAGTAACGTGTTCTATTCGGTTTTCAACACACCAGATAATTTATACACCACCTTTTTATTTTACTATATTTCTATTTTCTACGCATTAAATGTTCAATACACCAGCTTCTCATTCGGTGTGTTTAACACAAGAGACAGTAGACACACTAGATAATGTGCCAACTATTTGCTGGGATAAAACACTAGATGGAACAAGTTGCACTAGGAAACCTCACTTTATACTCAATTGTGATTGGATGGAGTATTTCTCAATTTTTTTATTAGGATAGGAAAATTATATTGAAAAAATTGTTAGACATAAGAAATACCCAAGAATACGAGAATAAGTTTAAGCAAACGTTCTTAACGTACCCTGCACTATTCTACGAGTCAATCCCAATCTGAAATAAGAAACAAGATGCCACAGCTCTAACCAATTAAACTACACCAACATATTGGTAACAAAGAATTATTGTGATAGAAACGCAAAAGGGTTCCAACTCAATTTCTCATAGCAATTTAACTTAATGACTTAAAGTTTATTCACTAATTTTGATATTTATGTTATCTTTAAGCGTTTTTATCAAAATTAAATGATTCAATATAGATATATGAAGCTACAATATAATTATTTCGTTCGACAAAATTATCCAAAATCACAATATCACTATTTTTATAATGAAATAAACTCCCATCTTATTGTAGAGACATACGTTCAATTAGGTATAGGTATTCTTATCCATATAGAATAAATGGAGTACAAAACTTGACATGCTATGGTTGCATACAAATTTAATTTGTCTTTATAATAAAAGAATAATAATAATAATTATTATTATTATTATCACGTAATTGTATATTAAAGAAGAGTGCAATTCTTATTAGATCATGTAATGTGAGATTGTTTTTACTTTTTTTTAATAATTATTATTACTTTTTACTAAAAATATTAGCATTATTTATTAAAGTTATTATTACTTTTTATCTATAATTATAATTCAAAAGTTTTTCTAAAACTATTTTATCATTATATTATAATTACTTTTTATCTAAATTACAAAGTTTTTATAAAAGTTGTTGACTAAAGAATGAAAACGCACAACTGAGTGTGTCGAGTGACAATATAATTATGATGTGTTAATTAATCTCCAACTAAAAACAAATACTCCGACTTATCCTAAATTTCAGGGAAAAAAAATGTAAATAAAATTATAAAAACATTTAATTAAAAACATTTAATTAGGTTTTGCAATAGTATAGCAAAAGGGTAGAAAAGGAAGATGAAAAAGGGTGAGTGGTGAGTACTCACTACTCAGTAGTTGGGGGAAGTAAAGGGGGAGAGGGGGGTGGGGGTGGACCCACAGCCAGCTAGGTGGTCTCCTACCTCACATGGGCTTTTCTCAGTGGGCCCACTTTCACCCAGTCGGACTCAAACCCTCTTTTGTGGGCCCTTTCACACAATTTGTGCCACTTCACAATTAACCTCTATTTTTATCTTCTTTTTTTGCTATTTTATTTTATATCTTCTTTACATAACTTTTATAACCCTTGTCAATTGCTATTATAAGTGCCATTTTGCATAAATGCGTGTGTATATTTTTATGACAATGTTGTGAATCTATGTCACATACAGAGAGAGTTCCGTAAGATAAATAGGATACTTTATCATTTAAAAAATAATATTCATCTGATTGAACTAAAGAAATAAAAACTAATACTCTTTTATCTTGTAAAATTTTTGAGTACATAAATTAAGAAAAGTAAAATTTTTTATAGTATTTAATATAGTTCTTTTTATATTTTTAATATATAAATGATAAAATATGATAAGTATGGTTGTTTTTTCTTTTAATTTTTAAAGTAGTATATGAGAAGGATAATTATTTTGACTTTCTTATTATATTAGGAGATGAGAATTTTTGTGGGACGGATCAAAATAAAAAGAGTGAATTTTTACAAGACGGAGAAGTAATAATTTTAATAAAAATATGAAACTTGATAAGACAATGTGAATTAATCGATCTCATATAATAATTTTCATTATATATATTTGCTCAAAGAACACTTTTTTTTTTCTATAGTAATAAAAATAATAAAATGTTAATAATCTATATATATGATTGACTGGATCAAGTTAATTTGAAAGTGATAATCAATTACTATTATTTTTGACATCATATGCTTATATTTCAATATATTCAATCTAAATCTTGTTTTATAGTAACACCATGCACTAAAAAAACTATTTTTTTCAACGGAATATTATGTTGGTAAAAACCTTAATTTCATTCTTAAATTGGCTTATCAACGGATTAGCAACGGAATCCGTTGGTAGAGAGGTGATTAGTAAATTTTTTAACAACGAAAAATCAATTCCATTGATAAATAATTCTTTAGCTAATAATTACGTTGGTAATTTATATAATGATTTCCTCGGTAATCCGTTGGTAATTACTAACAGATTGAATTTCATTGCTAAAATAGAGAAAAATTTCATTGACATTTCGTTGCTAAAACAAAAATGTCATTTTTGTTGCTAATTCATTGCTAATTACCAACAGATTGAATTCTGTTGGTAAATTCGGTTGCTAAAATATATATACGACTATATATTCCCGCATAATATGCAGATGCATTATATTTTATAAAAAATTAATTACATAATTCAATATTAAATGCATATTGTAATTTAATAATGATGATATACTCAAATTTTTTGAAAATATATTTTTATTAATTGATTTATTTATCATTTTAAGGTTTACTTTTTAATTCTAAATATAAAGATATAGTACATTAGTAATATAATAATAATATAAAAAATAAAAAATTATATGTGATATTAAAATAAAAAAAGATATATTCTAACCAATAAAAAAATATGATTAAAGTTGGTGTTTAATTTGAAGATATATACTCTAATAATAATAATAATAATAATAATAATAATAATAATAATAATAATAATAATAATAATAATAATAATATATTATTATTATTATTATTATGTTGGATATATTTTTATTGATTGATTTAATTATCTATTCTTAACAAATAAAAAATATAATTAAAGGTGGTATTTAATTTATAAATATACATAAATAATATAATTAAAAGTAGAAATATTATATATATATATATATATATATATATATATATATATATATATATATATAATTAAAGTAAAAAATACACAATTAACCACGCAACTCCTTATACTTTTAAAAAATTATTTATAATAGTGTATTCGCAATTAGTATATATATATATATATATATATATATATATATATATATATATATATATATATATATATATATATATATATATATATATATATATATTGTTATTTAATGGGAAATTATTACATGGTGGATGCCTATATTTCTATATATATAATTTAAAGAGATATTGTTGTGAGTTAATTTTGCGGTCTATTAATTGATTTATAAGTTATTTTAGGATTTAATTAATTTATTTATTAATTAAAAATATATATTAATATCTTATTTAATTTTATATTTCATGTTAATTGAATGTACCGACAGCAAGTGCATCATATAATAATAAGTTAGTAACACTTATTTTTGTGACATGCACGCTCTGCTCTCATGTAACTTAAACTAATATTTATCTATTGCAAGATGTAAAAATTAAAATTTATACATAATTATAAATAGTCTAAAATTAATTAAATATACAAAATAATAAGTATTTTCTTAATTGTCTCAATTTATCTCCACGTTTTTCATATTCATTCATTTTAAATTTATTTTTAAAAAAACACCAATCATGATATTCTCAAAATAAATTTTACACTCAAGTATGATGCATCTTAAAATGCAGGCGGTTAACACACTCTTAAAAGATTATATTTAAAAACGATTTTTTAAATTTTAGTTACTATTATACCCTCCACTAATTCTATGTTTTGGCAAAACTTATGTGATACAGTTTCAACTTTCGTAAGAAAGATAAGAAAGGTTAATTTTATAAATAAGAAGTAATACTCAATTAATAAAACATAATAATAGTGCTATAAATTATTTTATAAATAATTTTTTGTATAAATAAAAAGTGATAATTTTTTTTATTTTAAAAAAGTGATAATATTTTTAATAAAAAATGATACTCCCACCATCCCAAAGAGAAGTTTACGATTATTGTAGATACAGAGTTTAAGAAAAAATTATTTTTTGGTTTACTTTTAGGGGTAGTTTTGTATTTTTAGGTAATAAATAATTTATAAAGTAATTTATGTAAGTTGTAAATGGGTGACAATTTTAAAATTAAAATGTGTTGTGGGGTTATTTAATTTGTGTGTATTTCCTTGTTTGGAGGTGTGAACTTGTTCATGAGACAGACAAAAATAGAAAGTGTGAATTTGTTTATGGGACGAAATAACTAATTACGAAAGTGTGAAATGACTCACCATAAGACGTCTCAAACAAATCTGTACCTAATTTTATAGATGTGTCAGGTGCATCTATAATTACCCTAAATTTTAATTTTAAAAAAATAAAATAAATAATTTAACTTTTATAAGAAGTGTGAACATTGTCCCAGAAGATGTGATCCAAAATTTATTTATTGATGACTTCTTCAAGTTTCTAGTTTGCTCACCTATTGAGCCAAAGTCTACTACTTTGTTTTCTTTTTTCTACAATGCATGTGTGAAAATACCTTCCTTCCTTTTCAAGACAGATGATCTCAATATATGTAGGAATATAAATGCCAAATATTTCACATGCTAAATAGTGCAATATCAAATATTATTGAAAAAAAAAAAAAGATTATGTACATGATGAGACATCACTCACATGATGCATATGATTACAAAAAAAAAAAAAAAAAAACTAAATTTAAAAAATTTCAATTTTAGTTTTTTTTTTAATAATTTTCAGGAATTGTTAATTTTTTAATATGTCAAATGTGTTCTAATTTTTTTGATCGGATAAAATTATTTGTTAGTATAATTAGTTCATCAAGTTTTCATACACCATTATTCTCCAAGTCTCCTAATAACTCTCCTCCTATTCGTTTCCAATGGGAATCGAACTCGGGTCACTCACTTGTGTGAGGAGCCCGGTGGCCTGGTAAAATGTGTTCTAATTATTACACACCACGCCAAGAGTTTAGCGGAAGATTAAGATTTCGAGTTTGAAGTTGTCTCACATCGACAAAGTTTAAACATTTATAAAAGAATAACAAATTGTTATACAAAAAGTAGTCTAAGTAGAATCAAGAGTTTAGAACAAAATCAAGAATTCGAGTTCGAGGTTGTCTCACATCAACAAAGTTTTAAGCATTTATAAAAGAATAACAATTTGTTATACAAAAAGTAAAAATATTGTAATGTAATTTTTTATGGAATCATTTTATACAATTTTTTTTTGGCTATAATGAGTATGAATAGACAAACTAACAATTTTTAGTTAAAAAAATGATATGTATAAATTATTATTATTATTATTATTATTATTATTATTATTATTATTATTATTATTATTATTATTATTACTGAATATTTTTATGGTTATTATTATTGTTGTTGTGTATACGACGGGTGAATGTGGCACTTAATGTTATGTGCAATTAATATACTTCATTGTACGGAAATGCTTTGTCAATGCATGGTAATAATGTGATTTATTTATATACTTAAAGAAAGATTTGATTTATATGGAGAATTTTATATAAATGCTAAATCTAAATCCACTTGTCGTGTAATGAATCGAAAAGGGAAAAGTTGTACTTTATTTTATAAATAATTTATAATATAAATAAAAAAAATATTTCTATTCTTTAATTAAAAAAATATACGTCCCGCCCAAATATCACTATTTTATTATATTCCAAATAACACTATTTTACTATATTGGGTGTCTCGTCCAAATTGTATCATTTTCCTCTTTTAATAAAAAGAGTCAACCAATGGCTCATCACTACCTATCACATCTCTCTAATACACCTACTCACTTTACATAAAATAATATTCACTCCGTCTCAAGAATGCATTCGCACTATCCACTCTAGTCCGTCCCAAAAATACTTTCACCCCCTAAAAATAGAAACAATACACAATATCAATAATCTAACAATACTAAAATATTACAAAAATGTCACATTCTTTTTATACACAATCTAGTCAAAATCAACTTTATCATACATTTTATTCTACCCAATTACCCAAAATACCACATCTCTTTCTTACATCACACAAATAAAAAGTTACTTTTCTTAAATTTCGTGCCAAAAAAATACGTAAATGTATTTCTGGAATGGAAGGAATAATATTTCTTAATCTACAAGTAAAAAGCAAATATTCCCTCCGTCCCAACTTCAACTTCACACTTTCCGTTTTGATCCGTCTCAATTTCAACTTCACACTTCCATAAAAGGAAAAGGTACATAACTAATATTCCTCTAACATACTTTAATTTCAAAATTGTCATCACCTTTTTAACACACATAACATACTTTATCATTTATTTATTACTCAAAAATATCAAACTACCCTCAAAAGTTACTCAAAAAATAATTTTTCTTAATTTGCGTGTGTACAGTAAATACGAAGATGAAAATGAGACGGAGGGAGTAATGTTTTTTGCTCGAGCAACAGGGAGTAATTGAGTATAGCTCGCGATGAATAATGTAAATTAAAGTCAGAAATGCTAGCTTTTATATACTGCCACTAGTTAATCTTCTATATAAGAAAATATAATTCTTTTATATAAAAGGTAATTTTTACTACTATTATATGAACTTTCTTAGAGTAAATCTAGATATTTTATAAATGACAAAGTCTATTATGAGATGATAATTATTTAAGATGAGGGATTAATTATTTTTAAAATATGCTTATTATATGTATAAATTATATTTTTAAATAATGATGAATTAAAGCATGTTTTTAAAATGTTATAATACGATTCATAATAAACATACTTTAAGTATCAATAAATATATTTTATTTATATAACAACTATACTTTAACAATAAATCAGATTTATCTCACAATTCGTCTCACAAGAAAGTAATCCTTTATGAATTAATAATACATTCTAGATTTTTAATTGTTTTTATTGAGAATTGATTAATTCAACGTGATCTATAATATTGAGATTGTGGAACGACAATGAGAATGACAATAGTACGTGTGGTAGGGCTTTGGAGTTGGGCCCCCCATTCTTGTTGATCACTTCTGGGTTTATTAGTCCCACAGCCCAGTAAGGGTCCAAAGATCCCCCTGATGAGTGAGGAGTGATAGCCTGACTAAGGCCACTTGCCCTAATTGCCTAAGATGTGCAGATATCCTCCATAGGGGATATTCTAAAACAGATCTTAGAATAGTCACGTGAGGCTAAACACATTTAATGCTCGTACTATACACGATAATCTGGCAACTTAACCAGATACGGCTGATATCAGGCTATCCAATATAAATATGGGAACAACCCGTATCAATAAAAATCATCATTCACCCCCTAAAAAAGAGCACAAGAATGCCTAGGGGACAACTCTCTTCATTTATGTTAGCTTAACTCAAATTATCCTATTATTATTCAATAACAACCACATTAAATCATCATTAGGAGAGGATTAAAATCTGATTAGTGATATTTGGCGCTAGAGGAAGGGCTTCCTGGGCACCTACGGAGGCTTATGAGAGCCGACTGCCATCCTCACTTTACCCCGACTCGACTGTGCATCCAATGTCGGATGAACAGAACGAAGCCACTCCCAGTAAGGCTGATGCGACTACTAGCCGGCGACAGCAAGAAGATCCAAATCTCCCTCGAACTGTAGAAAAGAAAGTTCCACCGTACGGTACGTACCTAGAAGAAGATGACCCACAGACTAATTACCGGTAAAAGTACTTTGACCTTCTCAAACAGATGAAGGAAAAGCGAGTGGCAGAACCAAGGACCGCCAGTCGGAGGCTCAACTTTAGTCTTGAAGAAAACTCGTTGGAACAAACGAGTGAGCAGCAACATGTACAGACTCCGCCTAGGAGGTCAGTACACGACCATGAATTTGGACCATCATCATCCGGGTCTAAACTATGATCGTCGGCTGGGTCACGGCAACATATGTTACGACTCGTCGGAGCTCCTCAGTTTCCCACCGGCCATGTATCCTCAGAAGGACAGTTTTCAAGATGCCGAAAAATAGTTGTACGATCAGAACTTCTCAAGAAACGACGTCATCGAAATAGGCCGAAAGAATGCGCATAAGGAACCAAGAAAAGCCCAAAAAGTGGTAGACGAAGGACGCGAACGAAGAAAGATGGCGTCCCGCGCTAACTCAGTCGCCAGTCGATCCCCCAAGCACACGGCTGGACGCATAAGCGTCAAAGATCGACTAGGACCAGATCCCACAAAAACTCGACACGAGCAAGTAGGAGAAAGTGTTGAGGATGATCCTATCGACGGACTCAAGCGACAACATGATGAAGAAATAAATACGCTCAGGAGGCGACTTGATCAAGTGGAGAGAAGAAACAAGGCCGAACTCCATAGCATTCTTGACCCGGAATCAGAAAGGACTCCCTTCACACATAGGGTCATTGCAACGACCACCATGAAAAAGATACGGATCCCTCAAATTCTCCAATATGCCGGTGAATCCAGCCTGATCTCACACCTCAATAAGTATGTAGGGTTTCAAGGACCAACCCCCCTCAAGGACAGATCGGGCCTAGAAACCGTCAGCCCACACCGCCTAAAGAAGTATACATGATGGGCGAAGGCTACGTAGGGAAGCCCTCACCACCCAGTCGCGAAGAAAGCGGAAAGCCAAGCTGTGGGAATTTGAAAGGTACCAACATGTATTTACGGCGAGTCCGCGACCACCTCTACATGAAGCCGACATATTCTTCTCTGAAGAAGATCTCACCAAAGTACAAACTCCCACAATAATCCTAGTGATCTCGGCTATGGTCTCAGGAGTAAAGGTGCATCAGTGTCTGGTCGACACAGACGCATACACAAACATTATATTCAAAAAGGCATTCGAAGCCATAGGAGGACTCCCTCACCATAAGACATCTCCGTGTAATGATGAAATTTGAGGTTTCGGTAATGCCGTCACTACCCCATTGATGCAAGTGGATTTATCAATCCAGATGACTGACGAGAAACAAGTGGTGAAAGCTCAACACACTCTTGAATTCAAAGTGGTAGATCTTCTGTCACCATACAATTGCATCTTAGGACGAATGTTTATTCACCGATTTAACTCTGGTCCCTCTATGCTTCACCAGTGTCTGAATTTTGTAACCACTGACGGGCGAGTCGGTATCGTTAGAGATAGCCAAAGGAAAGCTAGATATGTTCGTTCATTCATCGAAAAAGGAGACGGGCTCAACTACCACGATCCGTGTTTTCAGTTAATGGTGATGGAACAACCAAACCCAGAAAAGGAAGCAAATCATGAAGAAGCCCCACCACAGGGCGACCCAATAACGATAGACCCGATCCCGGAGGGTGACCGAAAGTTTCAGCACTTTGATGATAAGGGATTCAGCCTACCCCCAATAACCGATGAAGACCCGAGATCGGATAAAAAGAGGAAAAGAGGGGAACCGGCTGAGGAAGTCGAGTTAATAAGGATGGAGCAGAGTAACCCAGACCTAGAATTATACATAGGATCGCAACTAAATAAGCCACGCAGAACAGCCCTGATCGAATTCTTAAAATCCAATCTAGACGTGTTCACCTGGACGTCTAGTGACCTCTAGGGGATAGACCTAAAACACACATGCCACCAGCTCAACACGAGCTCATCCTATCTCCCTGTGGAATAAAAGAAAAGAAAGTACAGCCCTGAGAAATACGAAATCATTGAAGCGGAAGCCAGAAAACTGTTAGCGAACAACTTAGTAAGGGAAGCATTATTCCCCGCATGGGTGGCCAACCCGGTCCTAGTACAGAAGGCAAACAAGTAATGAAAATTATGCATCGACTTCACAGATCTCAATAAAGCATGCCCTAAGGATAGTTTTCCACTATCGCATGTCGACCAAATGGAAGACGCTACGGCCGGCCACGAATTAATAAGCTTCATGGATGCATACTCAGGTTATCACCAGATCCCTATGCACCTAGACGACGTAGAAAAAATGGCTTTCTACACCAAAAAGAATTTACTGTAATGGGTAATGATGCCGTTTGGGTTAAAGAACGCAGACGACACGTATCAGAGATTAGTAAACAAGATGTTCCAAGAAGAGTTGGGAAAAATATGGAAGTGTACGTGGATAATATGCAAGTCAAAAGGGTTGACCCAAATGATCATGTACGTCATCTGAGAAAATCGTTCGATATCTTACGGCAGTACGAGATGAAGCTTAACCCTAAAAAATACACGTTCAGAGTGTCCGTCGGAAAATTTCTCAGATACATGGTGAGTAAAAGAGGAATAAAAGCGAACCCGGGTAAAGTAAAAGTCATACAAGACATGGAACCTCCCAACCACTCCAAGGGTGTACAAAGGCTAGCCAGAAAGATTGCGTCTCTCAGTCGCTTCCTGCCCAGAACATCCGATAAATGCAAAACTCTCATGGACGTGATCCGAAAAGGAAAGTTCGACTGGACGCCTATGACTCAAAAGGCTTTTGAAGAATTAAAGGACGTATTGGCTAATACACAAATCTTGTCTAAACCACAGTCGGGCGAGCCTCTCAGCCTGTACTTAGCCACTTCAGAATCGGCTTTGAGCGCAGTGTTGGTTCAAACCGAGAAAAGACAACAGACTCCAGTATACTATGTTAGCCAGATGCTTCATGATGCTGAACTCAGATATCTGGCAGTCGAAAAGCTCGCCTACACCCTAGTAATGAGCACACGAAAATTGAGACCATACTTCTTGGGACATCCGATTGAGGTGGTAACATCTTTCCCACTAAGACAAGTGCTCTCGAAACCAGATGTAGCGGGAAAATTGATGAAGTGGGCCGTGGAGTTAAGCCAGTTCAATATTTAATACGTACCCCAATTTAAAATAAGGCACAAGCCCTATCCGAGTTCATAACAGAACTCACTATTCCCATTTTACCGAAATAAGTGATCAACAGACCCTGACAAATGTTGGTAGATGGATCATCCGCAACTTACGCCTCCGGAGCCGGCGTGGTACTCACTACCCCCACCGGGGAGACGTTCTGCTCGGTCATCATATTTGGATTCCCAGCAACCAATAACGAAGCCGAATATGAAGCTCTACTCTCTAGCATGAGAATGACATTGACAATTGGGGTGAAAAAAGTGATTATTTTTAGCGACTCGAAATTAATGGTCAATCAAATAAAGGGAGATTATGAGGCTAAAGATCAGCAGCTGGTCGTCTACCGCAAACTAGTAGCAGATATGATCCAAAAGTTTGACCACGTCTATATCACGCGGGTCCCTAGACTATAAAACACCCAGGCCAACGCGTTTGCTCGCCTAGTGACTTCAGAGAATGTCGAACGACTGGGAAGCATCAGTATAATGAGATAGGAGGGCCCCAAGTGATCAGACGATCTGGAAAATCAATGAGGAAGAGACATGGATGACTCTTATTAAAGCTTTCCTGAAAGAAGGAAGGGAGCCGAAAAATAAAGCAGAAGCAAAATGACTGCGGCTTCGAGCCTTCAGATATGCCATGATAAATGATGTGTTGTATAAGAAAGAATATCTGATGCCACTACTGAGATGCTTGGACAAGGAGGAAGCTACCAAAGTGTTAAGGAAAGTTCACGAAGGGGTCTATGGGAACCATTCAGGAGGTCAAGCACTGACATTGAAGATAATCCGACAAGGATATTTCTGGCCTACTCTTAGGAGGGAGGCCATCAAATATTCCAGAGCATGTAAAAGCTGACAAGTCAATTCTCCCATAATCAGAGCTCCATCCACTGAGTTAGTGGCAACAGCAGCGCCCTTGTCTTTCGCCAAATGGGGAATCGATCCAATAGGCCCATTCCCGCCCAGTAGAGGAGACATCAAGTAGTTGACTACTTCCCAAAATGGGAGGAGGCAGAATCGTTAGCCACTATTAATGAGGCCAATATGATAATCTTCATATAGAAAAATATCGTTTGTCGCTTTGGAATACCCAACTCAATCGTAACAGATAATGAGAAACAATTTGAAGGCATGCAACTTAAAAGATTTTGTGACTGATTAGGAATAAAGAAGCTATTTCGACACCTATCACGCCAGTCAAATGGACAGGTTGAGGCAGTAAATAAAATAACTAAGCACACTCTCAAAACCAGGTTAGAAAGCCTCAAGAAAAATTGGGCCCCACAACTACCTGGGGTCCTCTGGTCGTACTGCACCACCGCCAGAACATCAACTGGAGAAATTCCCTTCTCGTTGACGTATGGTACGGAGGCAGTCATACCAGCAGAAGTAGCCTGCTCGATGTTTCGTGTGTCCTATGAAGAAGGAAGAACCAATTCGGAAACCATCGAACTTAACTTGGACCTATTGGAAGAACTCCGACTGCAGGCAGTGGAAAGGCATGCGATATACAAATCATGGCTAAAATCCCAGTACAACAAAAAGGTGCGAAATAGGGATTTTGTCGTAGGGAATTTGGTAATGAGGAAAGTCTATCAACAAAGCGGAGTGTTTGGAGCAAACTGGGAAGACCCACACATAGTGAAAAGAAATCTGAGTAATGGAGCATATGAGCTCAGCGAACTCAATGGCAAAAGTATTAAACATCCATGGAACATTAAAAATTTAAAGCGCTTCTATGCTTAAGCGTACTTAGCCAAATTTCCACGTGCACAAATTGTAAAATTAAGGCTACAAGATTGTAAGGCCATAATAAGCAAAAAGGTGCAAGAAGGAAAATATGCATTACACCCAAAGAACCTACCACAACATCATAACCCAAAAGACAAGTTTTACAGAAAAGGAAAAACATATAAACCCATAGGTGTCGAGAAGGGCATCCCGTTAAGCACCACTAGGGCCCACACCACTGGGACCAGCGCTACCCATACCACTGGGACCCGCGCCATCGCCTGCTCCAGAGAAGTTGTGATGACTCCTCATCCATGCCACCTCTGCCTCCAGTTGGCCAACGCGCTCCCTCTTTCGTTCTAACTCATGTTCGGCCAGATAACGGGCAACCTCCAACTGGTGAACCTGGTTCTCGGCCAAACGTACTATCTCCCTATAGGTTGTGGCCCGAGTATTAGCAGCGGTAATGAGCTGCTCTGCCACCATAGCTTGCCTAGTCTCCTCCATCGAAAAGAGCCCTTCAACACTAGTAGAGGCTCCCCGCTGAGACCAACCCCAGGAGGGATGGACTGTCATGATTCTGTCACAAGGAGAAAGCAGCACAGAAAAGTCAATGCATGTCCAACACTCACCATAGCAGTGTTCCCAATCTCATGAGGCCGAGCACTCTGTAACCAGCGAGACAACATGGGGTTCCATGAACGAGCGGGAACAAAGCCGGCTTCTGAGATACTCAGCTCTGACTCAATGGACGACCGAGCATCGCCCATACTCCTCAATCATAGTATTTCATTCAATTCAACTAGGGGAACGCCCCCACCAATGTCGCCTTCCATGGCGTGAGTTTCCATTGCTGGAGAAACCCACTGTCGGGCGCTCCTATCAAGTCCTCCTCCTCTGGGAGTCGGATCACTATCTGGTCGGGGAACTCGAGGTTGATTAGCACTAGGCAGATCTTCAATCGGGATGATCCAAACTTTGGCGCCCCGACTAGCTCAACGAGTGGCCTCTAGAATGTTTGCCTCGAGAAGATCACTTTCTTGTACCTCGGTTTCCTCCATAAGAGATTTTTCCTTGTCTGATGGGCGAGTGCGTACTGTTTTACTGGTTTCCCCAAGAACCATACCCTGAGTCACCCCCGTTACAGCCCCTTTGGTTCTGTCAGCATTAACGATTACAACACCGTGAAGACCAGTCCTACTTCTCACAGCAGCGGAAATACCTTTGATCACAGCCGTGCTCGGGTCGAATTTTTGACGGGGCCTTCTAGGCAAATGATAGACGACCTGATCAGAAAAATATTCGTCAAAGGCAGCATCCCAAGATGAGAAATTATCACTTACCCTTCCCTCGAAGCTTATCGACTGAGCCCAAGTCGAATCTTGATAAAAGGTTCACCCCCGATAGTCTTTTATCAGATAAAAGCAACAAGACATCACGTTGAAGAGTCATGCGGTTGATCGCATTGAAAGCTCGGCGAAACCCTAGAGATAGCTCTTCCTCAGCCGGCCGAAGCGGAGCTAACAAAAAGTACAAGACAAAAGAAGAAAACACCAATAAGAAGTAGTAAGGGCACAAGAAAGAATGCGACAATAAAAAACTTACCAGATTTGGGAGTCCGTAAGGCGCACGGTACGGGCAAATAGTTTCCAAGTGGGTCTCGACATTCAAACCCTCATACCCAAAAACACTGATGCCTCCAATGTTGTCTGTTATGGAGTTCCTATTAAATATAGGACGGATACCTCACTGCACCTATAGATAGTAGTGGCCGTAACAACCAGGGTCGCGAACGTAACGATAGGCATAATCAATATCCCGATGGAAGGAGAGGGACATCCATTCTTATGGAGAAGCACCAGCAAACCAATCAAGTTAGCTCAAGCTGAAGGGATTATCTGCATTGGGGCCAGACCCCAACTAATCAACACATGGCCAATGACGTGAGCCAGAGGCAGCCTAACTCCAGCAACAAACATGCCCGTATTGAAGACGACATGGTCAGGCTCGCCACTCCAAGGATGCTCGCGTTGTCCGGGGATACCGAACTCAATCTCAGATTAGCTATATAGAAGGAAAACCCCGTCTACGTCCTCATTATGCATGCTGGTAGGATAACCCCTCAGAGTAGAGTCAGTCACCGCACGACCCCCACTGGAAGGACGACTTTCACTATTAGGGTCAGCAAAATCTTCTAGGTTAACGAAAGAAGGAGATGCTCGACTTCAGTCTTGAGAACTACACGCCGCTGTGATTAACCCTCTTCATGGAGAATAGACTCTTGAGGAACTTCATAAAGAGGAGGCGGAGGAATAGAACGGCGGCCACTCCGCGTCATAGGGGCAGCAGTAGGCTTTGTCTTCAACCAAACCAAGAAATTCCTGTGAGGATCGCGAATCCACCACTATGAGCGGAGGAAGTCGAACAACAAAAGATAGACAAATAAGTATGAATAACCCAAGAGAAGAAACAACGGCCATTTTTTTTGTCGCAAGTTCAATAGAAAAGAAATTCGTAGAGGGATGAAAAGTTTAAGTATAGCTTTAGGTTTTAACATGGCCAACCCTTTTATAGGGAGAAAATGGGGGCCTAATAACTGCCCCACCTTCTACCCTACCTTTCGGAACTCGAAGAGTCCAGTTGTAGGAGAGATTGTGGAGCGTCAGATCAAGACACGAGGATAGAATCAAGCTTAAAGATCGTGGGAGAATGATGTTGATGTGACTGTTCAAAAAAACTGGCGACGAAGATATGGGGGATCCACCGTATTAAATGTATAATTAATGCATGTCTGAAACACTATTGAATACAATCATTGTCATTGAAGAACAAAATTACAAGCCAGGTGAAAACTAACTAAAAGAGAAATGAATATTACAAAGGCATCCCATCCTAGAAACTAAGTCCCATCAAGGGGACCGATCGGTGCAGAAACAGAACGAGTAAGGGCCACGGCGGAAGTCGACGTTGTGGACGGTTGAGAAGCCGCCCGACTAGAAAAACCCAGAACATGGAAAAAAATCAAACACGAGTCCCAGATGAGCCATGTTCATCCCCTCAGACTCTCAATCTATACTAGTCGGCAATCCAGAAGCTGCGATACGGGCATGTAGCATTTGACAAAAATTCTCTAAAAGGACCGATGTGCCGATCCTGTTAGCCATCCATGCCGAGTGTGCCAAGGCTTTGACAAAACCCACTATTCCAGTAATTTTTCTCTCGGAATTAATTAAAGAAGAAAAGTCCACTGCATATTTGTGGGACAAAGCGGTCACCTCAACTCCTTTGACCTTAGCTCTTCCTGGGAGTCGGATAGCCGCCTCTTTACTTCATCTAGCTCATGGGTGAGCCGACTCTTCCCTTCCTCCGACTCTTTCAAAGCTTCCTCAGCAGCATTCACCGACGCTTCGATGGAGAAGAGTTTTTCCTCACCAGACTTAGCTCTTCTTGAAGGGCCTTTGAGGCATCCTCCGAAGCCTTATGTTGACGGTCCGCCTCCTTCCTAATTGCCGCCACCTCTTCCAAGTGCCTCCGCTCCCTTTTCTCCATCTCCTCCTTTAACTGGGCTAACTTCGCTTCCCTTTGACGACCGTAAGCGGCAGCCTGACTTGTCTCCTGACTCTAGCGAGCCAATATAAGGGATGTCTGGCTCGAATAGCTCAAAGCTCGTGCATGGTACCCAGTCACCGCATAGATAAGGTCGTTCGGACTTAAAGCCCCTATAATATCGCTCTTTTCTTGAGTGAAACTAGTAGGAATAGATTCCATCGCTCACAGCATATATTCGGGAAGAGTAGGCTGATTGGGATCATACGGGTTTGACCCATACAAGCTGCAAAGCACTGGGGGCAGTAAACGAACTTCCGGAGTAGAGACGTTAATCTTAAAACTGAGATAAGGGGTCTCGGTCGAAGGCGCCCCCAAGGTGGTCCCACCAAAAAAAGGTCATAACTATCGGTACGAACCCTCTTGCTTGGGGGCTCGGAAAGCCCACTGATAGGCACCGACTGATCATTCGCAGCAATTTCGCTAGAACCCGAGGGATGCATTGCACCATGCGGACAGCGGGAGAAGAACAACCGGAGTCGTGAAGCAGAAAGTCCTCTTCGCGCCCTCTCTAAGTAACCATCACCTCATAAAAATCCTCTTGAGTCACAGCACCAACCGACTCATGGTTTGCAGTGACATCATCTCCCATGAAAAAGCTAGCTCCCGAGACCAGCGCGACTGTTTCTTTCGGTAAGGCCCAAGGGCTCATCTCCAACGGAGAGAACTCATCCACCTCTATTATGTCTGTTAAGACGTTGGACCTAAGAACCACCCGATTAAGGGACACAGACGACCCCACAGGAATCATCGCCACCCCAACAGGGACATCCGAGTCGACGAGGGAGGTCACCAAGGGCTCCGAACGGGCGACAGCGTGAGCAGCCACAGTCACCATTGGCAAAACAACCGGCGCATCCAAATCCACCATGAGCCCATACTCCTTTAAGAGCTCGTCGGTAATGATGTCAATACTTCTCTCTTGAGCATTCATTCTACTAATGACGCTCACCAGTTCTAGGAACTCTTTAGAAGGAGAGGGACCCGGACGAGTGTCCCTATCTGAAATTCAAGGTCGAAAATACAGTAATTATACCCCTCACGGAAAATAAAGAAACAACAAAAAAGGAGGGGAAAAGAAGGGGGAGACATACCTCCGCGAGAATGAATTAACTGAAAGGCCGAGGGAACCCTAATTTGCGGTGGCTTCCATACCCCCGTGGCCCAATACCACCATTCTTTCCAATTTTTTATGGAGGTGGACTTCCCTGAGAGAGTCAGCCCTCGAAAAGGGTTGACTCGATAAAACCCTTTATGCAAATTCTCCTTTGAAAGACGGCACAAGTAGTCGATTTTCTTGGGAGACAGGTGGCGATACTCTTTCTTACAAAACAAGAGTATGAATCCAATTATTATAGCCCAGGCATTCGGAGAAAGCTGATGTAGTGTCAAATTCCAATAGTTGAGGAGTTCCGCTAAGCAAGGATGAAGGGGCAGATGGAACCCTAGTTTCAGCATATGGACATTCACTGCCACTCGCCCATGAGCCAATTTACTCGCTTTCTCATTCTCAATCGGCATAACGAATTCCACTCCTGGCGCAGCATAACTCGACGACAGTTCCTCAAATTGAGAACGAGGAATGGTGCTATCTTGGAAGTGGACCCTGTCATGAGAAGCGATACGTGCCCGGATGTTCTTCGAATCTTGTACGTCGTCCGCTGTAACGAATGAGAAAGGCAAAGAGTGAGTCACCTCCGCAAGCCTTCGGCGCGAAGAAGAAACCTATGTCTCTTCTTGTAAATCTTGGAAGGCCCTCTCCAAGGATTTCGACACTCATTCTTCACTGCTTGCCGCCCGTCGAGGATCCGACTGGCTAGTGGAATGACCGCTAAGACTTATATTTTGAGCAATTAAAAGAAAGATGATAGCGAATTGAAAGAGTAAACATAGAAAGTAAAAGTGGGAATCGCAGCAACAAAAAGACCCTTTTAAAGCACATATCCCCGATCGACGTGACCCCTACTCAGAAAATAATTAATGCGGAGCACGCCAAGGGAAGCTTGAATGACGAAAAGGCACGTCGAAAATACCCCCGGATCTGGAAACGTCACTTCAAGATCCCTTGCCCTCCCAAGACGTCATTTCAAAAATTCAAAATTTAAAAATAGGACACGCGCGCCTGATAAGGTTCCACCTCCACTCACCACGCGCCAGTGACGAGGAAACCTGGGGGCTAATGTGGTAGGGCTTTGGAGTTGGGTCCCCATTCCTGTTGATCACTTCTGGGCTTATCAGTTCTACAGCCCAGTAAGGGCCCAAAGATCCCCCTATGAGCGAGGAGCGACAGCCTGACTAAGGCCACTAGGTCACTTGCCCCAATTGCCTAAGATGTGCAGATATCCTCCATAGGGGATATCCTAGAATAGATCTTAGAATAGTCACGTGAGACTAAAAGCATTTTATGCTCGTACTGTACATGATAATCTGACAACTTACCCAAATACGGGTGACGTCAGGCTATCCAGTATAAATATGGGAACAACTCATATCAGTAAAAATCATCATTCACCTCTTCAAAAAGAGCACAAGAATGCCTAGGAGGCAACTCTCTCCATTTATGTTAGCTTAACTCGAATTATCCTATCATTATCCAACAACAACCACATTAAATCATCAGAGAGGATTAAAATCTGATTAGCTACCGTACGTTTAGAGAGGAATGACTTATATTATTTTCAATTTTGAGAGGTATATATAGCTATCCTCATAAAGTGGTCAAGTGATCAATAATTTTCATTTCCAATACATTCTAAAGACTAATCCATTAATCTGTGTAAAAAAAAAAATCCATTAATTTCTTTTATTAGTATAATATAATAATACAAGTTTTAGTTTAAAAAATATTCTTATATTCATGTTGGAGTTTTATTGTATTTTTATACTTTTGATTCATCGATCTATTATTTTATCCATGTTATTTATATATTATTATTTTATCCTAAAATTTAAAATTTATTTTTAAAAATTTGTATAATTCTTAGAAAATAATCTAGTCCTAAAGTTTAATAATAATAATAATATTTATTTGACAACTGCTACCTTAATACTTAGTTGAGATGTTTTTTTTTTTTATATAAATTAAAGAGTATTATTTTTTATAGATAATGTTTAGCTTTCTATCTTTAAAAAATAAAAATGTATACTTCGGTAATATTCACTCAAAATTATAATACTCCATCTGTTCCACGTATTTTTACTCACTTTCTATTTTGTGGTGTTCCACGTATTTTTACTCATTCCATTTTTGACAAAAATACATAATATTTTATTACTTACTTTTTACAATCTCAACAACTTTAATTACTTTTTTACATCCCAATAACTTTATTCATTTTTCTTTTTAAATTACTAATTTATCCCCACTTTCTCTTACATTATATATTAAAAAAATAAAACGTTTTAACTTCCGTGTCCGTACAAACGGGGGACGGAGGGAGTATAAATACTTTAGGAATGTATGGAATGAATTTTTTTTAATGCATAATAAAAATATATGAGTAAAAGCGCGCTGTAAAACTTGATTTGGCTCCTTTTGAAATTTATTTCCTTGTGTATTTAGTTATAAATAGGGGTGAAAATTCGTGTTAACGGGTTGCGTTTTGTGTCAAGCACGACACGAACACGAAAAATAACGGGTTGATACGACACGACCCGATAACAACACGATAAGAAAATAAATAATAAAAAAATACTAATTAAAATAAATAAAAAATTTTAAATTAATATAATTTAAAATTATTATTAAATATTTTTATCATATATTTTTCTAATTTTATAATTATATTGGGTTGTTAACAGATTATTAGGTTGTTAACGGGTTAATGAATCATCTGTTAATATTAATCATGTTTAACAGGTTGACACGAACCCGACACGAACACGACACGAAATTTTCGTGTCCTTATTGGGTTGACACGATAATGACACGAACCCAATAAGACCAAACACTAAACCGCAATTATCGTGTCATGCTCGTGTCGTGTTATCGTGTCGTATCGGGAATTGTCACCCCTAGTTATAAATACCCTTTACAATAAAATTTTATAATTTATTTTTTAAATAAAAATAATAATTTTCTTAGTTAAATATTTTTTTTTTCATTTTAGTAACTGATCTTTCATATAAAAAAATACATTATTAATTAAAATAAATACTCTTTAAATTAAAATTAAAATGTTATACCCTTAATACCATATCTGCAAAGCAGTGCAAAAGAGGCAAACTCAATGTATATATATTTCAAAATCCGATAAAATTCTATAGAAAACCCTCTCACCTATTATTTGTACAAGTTGTTTTGTTTGTTCAATTCCAGATTTCTCTTTTTTTCTTTTACACAATAAATTGTGTATTCAATCAATCATCAGCTTATATTGTAAAAATAAAAGTATTTTAATTTAAAAAATATATGATTTAAAAAATAAAAATAAAAATATATATTGTCCACAAAAAATAATAAATCAACGGCTGGCCGGTGCATCATTTTGGAATTTGACAAACACTAGCTTAGTTGTAATTACTTGTGAAATTAATTAATGTAAGAACTTTATCTCAAGTAATCAATACATATTCCTATGATTTTCTTTGAAAAAGTAAAAAATGAAATAGTATTATAAGTAATAATAACATATTGAATAAAAATCCAAATGAATAAATAAATAAATAAAAATGACACGTATGCTATAAACATGTTTATAACAGAACATGTTCAACTCCAGCTACTTATGTATTATATTCTCATTTCATTTGTGATGCAAATGTGTCATTGAGATTAATCAACTCCTTCATCCTTAATTTTCGTAATACTAAAATTCGTTCAAAATAATTAGACGGATTACTTGTTAGAATTAAAGTATAATGGTTATATATAAAATTATTTTATTAAAAATGATAAATAATATATAAAGTATGTATGATTCTAGGTTTTATAATAAAATTTACTATAAATATACTTTAATTATTTAATTATTGATAAATATATTTTACTTATATATAATATACAAACTTTAGTAATCAATCTCCACATGACCTATTTCATTTATCTCCTTCTCTGTATCCCAAATAATTATTAGTATATTTTTCCTAGAATACCTCATTATTTACATTACACGTAACACAACCTCATTATGAGAAATAGGGTAAATTACCAAAATTTTTCTCGAGATTTGTCAAAACTACTAAATGAATCCTATAGTTTAAAAAATTATCAATTATTCTCTTAACTTGTTTTTATTTGAGGATTAATAAAAATATATTTTTTTTTTAAAATAAAGAAGGATAAAAATTACTTCAACACCCATATATTTAACATTGTATTTTTAAAATTTATTTTTTTTTTAAAAAATATTTTTTAAAATAAGTAATTAATAATTTTTCAAACTACAAAATTTATTTGATAATTTGAACAAAATTCGAGAAAGATTTTGATAATTTACCAAAAAGAATGAAACACAATATAAATTACTTAAATGAAATATAAGAGCCGTACTGTTTTATACTGGACCCACATAACTAATTAAATAATGCTATTTCTCTCGGAAAGATTAAATTCACAAAATTGAAGAACCGTAATTCTGCTTCACAAACTGCAAAAATTCCATTTAATTATAAAAAATAAATTAATAAATAAATTATGAGGGCAGAAATATGAGCAGCATAGCCATCAAAGCTGAACTACTGTGTGACAGTGTGGACCATTTGATTTTTATTATTATTTTTTAATTAAATGTAAAATAAAATGATGCATTCAATGTCAATGATGGTCCATATATATTTTTGCAATTAATCTTTCTGCATTATTATATACCCTTATTATCTGTAAGAAAATAAGGCTCTTTTTTAGTTCGTCGAAATCAAGAAATTATTTATCATATAGTCTTTCATCGAAATTGCCTCTACTGCATATATGTACAAGTATATATGACGCCAATATTTTAATTAATTAATTAATTAAAATTTTAAAGTTGATTTATTTTTATTTTTCCTAGAAAGGAAATTAAGGGTAATTAGGTAGCTTATTTAAATGGTGAAGACTTGAACATTAAACTAGTTGATTAATTATAGTGGACCCACCACGTTATATTATCTAATTAGTTCAATTTACTTGAGAGATGACATGGATAACAAAATTCAATTGGTGTCGACAGATAATAATAATCACATTTAAGTATATTAAGATTATTAATCCTCCTACAAATTAATGCAATTTTAAAACTAATTAGTTAAAAATAAACTCATTTTACTATAGGAATAGTTTTTCATCTTTTGTATTAATTGTGCAAGGTTGTGCATTGCCATCACCAAGTGGTGTTCATGTACAACAATATTATGCAATACAATGATAGTAAAGATTTATGTAAAACCGTTTAAAAAAATTGTTCAGATAAATAGTGATAACTTGAATAAAAAGTGATATCCTCATATGATGAAAATGACGATGGAACAATGCATTATTTCATGAATAATTTATAATATAAATAAAAAGTAATAATACATTTAATAAAAAATATAAATAAATAAAAAACTCGTAAAATAATCTCATGCAAGTGCTACCCTATAATTATACAATTATATACATATAATTGATGGGCACTAGTGTGAAACCATTTAAAACCTTTGTAATTACATAAGAAAACCAGAATATATGGAAGAATAATTGAATAGGATTATAGGAGTTGAACTTGGAAAAATCTTATATGCATAGAAAGCAAAAATGATGCAATTGGATTGTGCAAGTATGTATGATCTACCACAGCCACTAAAATTGATTGCTTTGCCCTCAAAAAAAGAGAGGATGAAATTGAAAACTTGAATCCAAATCAATTTATCTTTCTTTTTTTAAAATCAAATGTCATTTTAAGAAACCAGTGTAAAGCATATTTTATTACTTTTTTTGACTGCAATATGGTGGACTACAAGTTAAGAAAACTGTCCCAACTCACACCAGAAACCTCTTGAACTACTTCTTCACCCACAAGGAACATATACGAGGGGGTGGGGTGGGGTGGGTGGGGTGGGGTGGGGGTGAAGGCTGACACATATCATCACATAAATCTCAACTCTCATTTTCTCAACCTAACTTATATAATTTTTATTATTTTTACTCAATTCTATATACCGTTAGATCATCTTCCTTTTTTGACATTAATCTTTCTTATTGGGGAAATAACTTATTATAACAAGTGGAGGGCATGCCAGCATGTGACACGTGTCCATTGACAATAATTGTATTATGATAAGTGAATTGAAAAATATCAGTTGTGATCACCAAAAAATTAATTTATCATTTGCCCATACGTTTCATAAAATTTATTTATCATTAAAAAGATTTTTTTTAATTCAACAGTTTATTTAATTTATAATTTCATAGTTTTCCTAGTTCTAAATCAATTTGGATTAGTTGGTGTGTGATAAAACTAGATTAAACTGAATTGACTAGTTTTTTAGAAGAAAAATAGGGCAACACAATATAAGTTAAAATAAATTCCCAACAAGAAAAAGGTAATTAACATTATGATGAGCTATCCATATTCTTATACTCTTCTTACCTTCATTCCATTATCAGCAAGTTAATTAGAAGAAAAAAATTTATGCACGCTAATTAATTACATTATGAATTATTATCATTATTTTAAATATTAATTTAAAGTGTGGTTAGAAAGGCTAACAAATTTGGTGGTTTATGCCCATCAAGGATCAGTGGTGAATTATGTTATTGGCTTGCTTTTTGGGAGGTAGGGGAGAAATCAAATTGAATCGGGAAGTTATATATATATATATATATATATATATATATATATATATATATATATATATATATATATATAATATCAAAAGTAGAGTTTAATTTTGATACGGTTACTTTTAATACGGTGTCGCCACCAGAATTAATTTCATTTATTTTAATTTTAAATTAAATTAAAAATCACATTTATTTTAATTATTTTTTAAATTTTAGTGTAGGCAAATTTACATTTGAGTATATAAATTGAATTTTATTCTTCAATATAAATTTATATTAAATTATAATTGAATAAATAGTTATATTAAATTTGAATTATATATTTTTTAAATTGTTGAATAAATTATTATATTAAATTTAAATTATATTTTTTAAATTGTAACTTTAAAACCCATATTGGATTTGTAATAAATTAAACCCATATAAACCCAACATTTTGTTTGTTAAGGAGGTCGACACTTCACAACTAATTAGGATATATTCATTGATTTACTTTAATTAAAAGAGATAATACGAGATAAATATTAATTAGATGAGTTATGAGTAGGTGACATAGTATATAAGTGGTGTTAGAAAATGGTGTTGTACATTGTAAACAGTTAATTGCGTAAAGGCCAAGATTTGGAACCAAAAAAAGAAAAATGAAAAAAAAAAAAAACTCCCAATTCACCTCAGTCAATATGCTATTCGATCCAATTAATTATGAGATTTACGTTGATGTTGAGATGAGGTGGTATTACATACTCAAATATATGCTTTTAATTTATTAATAATTAAATATAAGTTGTACCGACTAAAATAAATACTCCCTCAGTTCTGGAGAAGTTGATATAATATTTTTTGGACACGGAGATTAAAGATTATAATAATTTAATGTAAAGTGAAATGAGAGAAATAATATTTAATGTGTAGTGGATAGTTGTATTAGAGTTGATATGTGGGACTCATGAGAATAGATTAATTGTTTTTGTGTGGGTCCCATGTATTAAAAATGAAATGTATCAACTTTAGTGGGACAAACCAAAAAGGAAAGTATGTCAACTTTTATGAAATAGAGGGAGTAATAAATAATGTTGTTATTATCATGAGTGTGTGAGGTCATTTTGAGACGTGAGAATTTTAAAAATCATGAGTTAATTGCAAAAAAGTTTCACGAACTTTATTTTTATTGTAAATTAATTTTCGTTTTTAAAAAATTTAAAGAACAATTTACCATCTTTAAGTATTGTTGCAAAAATCTTCCAAAAACCTCTACTTTTAATCATAAATTGGGTGCATTTTACGACAATAATTAAATATGATATTTTTTTTGTAATTTCTCAAAAGTGAGAATCAATTAGCAATAAGATTAAAGTTCGCGGTTTTTTTCGATTAACCCAAAAAATTTTCATATAAATAACTGATATAATGATATTACATTTTTACTACTAATTTTAAATATGATTACACATTAACCAACTAATTTTAAATATTACTACTTTTTATATTATTATTATTAGTCAATTTTAAACATGTAATATGATGATTGTGAATTGATCTTACTTTCAAAAGTTAGATATTGGTATATGTTATAGTTTTTTATTAAATAATAAAAAAATCTATAAAGAAAATTTTAATTTTAAGGGAAAATAATAATAATGAGAGGTTGAAAAAAATGTAGAGGACCCTCCATTAAATTCTACTCCATCAATAAATAATGTGTAGTATGTAGATAGACCTGTGAAAATGGGTTGAACTCACTGGTCAATCCGTCTCAATCCACCTTAACTTACCAATTTTTCAACTCAAAATTAATCCGCCTAACTTCAAACTCATTAAAGTGTGGGCTAACTCGCAACGCCCCACCAACCCAATATCGACCCACTTTTATAAATTTAAATTTAAAAAATTGACATACAACTTTCAAATTTTAATATTTAAATAATAAAATATTATCACTCAATCCTACTCCCCTACCCACCCGACCCCCCCACCCCATCCCCTCAAAAAAATTTTAAAATTTTTTTAGATTTTAATATTTAAATAATAAAAATATTATCACCCTAACTCTACTCCTATCCACCCAACCCACCCTCGAAAAATTTTATTTTTTTTAAATTTTAGATTTTAATATTTAAATAATAAAAATATTATCACTCAAATCTACCTCTACCCTCAGCCCCCTCCCCCCTCATATTTTTTTTAATTTTAAATTTTAATATTTAAATAATAAAAATTTTTTGGGGTGGGTGGAGGTAGGGTAAAGTTGGGTGATAATATTTTTATTATTTAAATATTAAAATCTAAAAAAATAAAAAAAAATTGGGGAGAGGAGAGGTGGGGGTGGGTTGGATAGGGAGTAGAGTTGACTGATAATATTTTTATTATTTAAATATTAAAATCTAAAATTTAAAAAAAATTTGGAGGGTGGATGGTGGGGGATATGGTTGGGTGATAATATTTTTATTATTTAAATATTAAAATTTAAAATATTTTTTTTTAAAAAAAATTGGGGGTGAGTGGGGGGTGGATGATAGGTGGGTAGGTCATAGGTGGATAGGGTGTAGAGTGTGTGGGCTAACACACGGCCCGCCCCACCGACAGCCCGCTCCACAAGTGGCCCGCCCCATCAACCCATTCTGACAGCTTTATGCACACAATTGACACTACTTAATCCAATTATGGATCACAGATTAAATAATTAAGATACAATTACTACTTTTCAATTAATCTTATACAAACAAACTTTGCAATTAGTCAACATTAATGGAGATTTAACTAATTCACCCCTCATAATATAAAACTCATGACAAGTTCAAATTATGCAACATGAACACCAACATTTATGAAATGTACATATCTTCAATTAACATCAATAATCAAATAATATCAACATTCTACCACTCTCAATTAGAGCGGTATGGATTCCTGTGTTATTTTGGTGTAACATCTTCTGTGTCACATTGTAGGATGGATGATACGTAGAAGAGGGGATAAACTATATCTTAAAAGACAAGGAAAGCTATGTATTAATTATAATTAATTAAAGAAATATTAGGGGCAATGGTTGGATTTCCTCCCTCTCTTACTTGTCAATAATATAACGAATGACATATAAATTGATGCACGAAAGTGACATAAGAGAACTTGTGTGCAATTAGAGATCAAAACCCTAATCTTTCTCAAATTATAATTAGTGCAATTATCCACAAGAAGAAGGAAAGAATAGCTAGAGAGATTGGGACAAAACCACATGGTTGTGGGACAAAAAATGGTTGATGTGCAAGCCATTGACAATATGCCTTTTTATCATATTACTACTTTATTCTCCAAACCCTAATCCCATCTTTTCTTTCTTTCCAATATTGGATCACATGCTTTCATTCTTCCCATCTCTCCAACATTATTCTTTTCCCATCTTCATCTCTCACCTTTTTTACTCCACAAACCCCACCCCCTAAATTCTCCCATCTTATTCTACTCCAATTTTATTAAATTACTCTTAGTATCATAATTAGAATTGCTAGCTACCTATTGGTTTCTTTTCTTTTCTTTTTTCATTTGATAATAATTAATGGCGCAGTTTTGCTAATCACTGCACTTCCATTAAATGATACACACAATTTTGTGAGAATATTAATTTTATGAATTACATTTATAAATTAATTAGTCCTCACATTTCAATTTGAATTTATATCTTTTTTATGATTATTTCAAAATACATTGCATAATTAATTACACAATATAATATAAATATCTCCCTCTTTTTACAACTCACCAATTTATAGTTTGTTTTGTAATATTTTGATGTGATAGACGGCCTAATTTGAGTAATTATAGCATCTTAATTTGTCACGGGTTTATAATGTACTGTTTGGATAAGGCACGTAATATGTGAATCTTGCTATAATTAATTATATTCTCAATTCAATTTTTAAAAGTGATTAATTTAATTAAGAAAGGTTTAGTTAATGTAATGTGGGTTAAGTTCATATATATATATATATATATATATATATATATATATATATATATATATATATATATATATATATATATATATATATATATATATATATGAAACCTCGAACTCTCGATCTCAAAGTTGGATTCATTGATTGATTAATTAATATATTTGTGATTAATTTGCAATCATATCCCTCATGCCCCCTCTCTATTTCTCTTTCTCACTCTCTTAAATTTTTTTAATAATTTATTAGTGTTACATTTTCTATAGGGAATTGGGATGAATGACACATTAAATATATAAAAAAAATTATATCCTAAAAAAAAGTATAACCCTAGAGAGAAAAATGAGATTTTCCTCATGCAAATGTGTCAATCATCTGATGCGTGTAACATGAGATGTAATCTCAACATGTAATAGGATATCCAATGCCTAAAAAAGCACGAAAGTCTAAATTACTTTGGTACTTTTTTTTTTTAATGTTAAGCTGAAACTAAAGTGCAATAAATTTAGGACCTCTCGTTTTCTGAATGGTACTAATAAGCACACAATGAACATATCATTTGCATTTCTGCAGTTGTATTGTTTGTGGCAAATTAAGCATCAAACTTTGGAAGTTTTTCTATAAAGAACATATTAGGGTACATATGTTAGCTATTGCACGATCGCGCGCACTAGCTAAGATGATATATCATGAGTTTTGATTTATGGGATTTCTTATTAGGGTTAATATCACAATTTATCGGGTAAATATGATCGATTTCAATTTTAGTCTTTTTTTCTTTTGTATTTCTTATTTCAGTCATTTTCGTGTAATTTTAGTCTGAGAATAAAACCTAAACCGTCCCGTATATTTTTATTTTATTCGAAAAGTCCCAATATAGTTAGGATATTCATTTCCGTCTCAAACCATTCAATTTTTCTCCAATTTAGTCCAAAACAATATTTTTATATGAATTTGGTCCCCTAGCTTTGTAAAAAAATTGATTCAGTCCCATTCAATGTAATAAAAAAAAATGAACATCTCTAAGTAAAAAAAGAATCATTTCGATGAGAATTTAAAAACTATTGAACTATTTCAGAGAAATTAAATTTCTTGAAATTATTTCGAATAAAGTAAATTTGTATTGGATTATTTTAATTTTAAACTCATTTTAGTCCAATTGTCAAATTTTAGTCTTCTTTGTCCATTTTTAATCTAAATTTTCAAATAAAAAATGACTATAATTAATAAAAAAAATAGATAAATGACTAAATTTGGACATCAACGACTAAAAATGAGAAAAAAAAGACCAAATTTGAAAATTTAAACAAAAAAGAACAAAGTTAAAATCCGGCACTAAATATGATATTTTCTCTTTCTTATTAATTTTTATATAGAAAAAAAAAGTTATGTAAAGAGTAAATACAAATATCTTGTGAACCAATTTTGTGGTACATTCGAATTTTATTTACTTTTTTAGAACATGATATTCATTAAAAGTGATGAATTAATGGTTACTCTTTTGAACAACAAACTATTATCCGTTTAAAAAGGATGTAAAAACTTCGCAACATAATAAAATTTAAATTAGAGTAAGAATGCAAGTATATAATTCAAGATTAATATTTCATTTTTTTTATATGTGTAATAATAGTTTTATTTATCAATTAATTTCCACTTGCATGCATATAGTAGTTATGATTTTCTTTATATTTAATTAAACTAATCTAAATTATAATTTGATCATGACTTGTATGATATATATCTGATGGACAACAAAAACGTAAGTACATGCAAATAATTTGAATTAATTAATTTATTAATGTTTGAGTGGGTGGAATAGGCTGATACAACTAATCAAATGTCATAAATTTAGATCTCATGTCCATACTTTCTCGATTAATTGAGTGTTTCATAGACTTAATTATTCAGTTTGTTTAATAATTTAACATCTATTATACTAAATAATTAGCTCTCTTATTAAATAAAAAACCAAAGTTTATATGATCCGATATTATTATATCATGGCATGCATGCATATACGATTGAACACTTAAATTATTACCTTAGAATTTAAATTTTATTCTTATAATTAAATATTAGCTTATAGAGTTTATTTATTATAATTTTATGTTTTTCTAATCTAGGTCTAATTTATTCTGAACTTAGTCGCAGAGTTTAGTATTTAATTATACAATTTTAATTATTTTTTTACATTTATATCTTTCAAATAAATCTGAATACATACTTCTATTCATTGTAAAAGGTTTTGCATGTTCCATAACTTTTCTTCTATCGGATGAATAAAAGTAAAGAGAAAGTGGGTTTTTCTAGCTAAGTCAATACATGAATTATAGAGATCATAAATTTAAATTTCTCTTTCGCTACATATGTTATTCATAAAATAAAAAAAGCAACATAGAAAATAGTACACCGTAAAATAATACTCCCTTCGCAGAAACATTTACTCCTATATATTTTTATTTTTGGCGTCTAATAAAAATTTTACATTTTTTAAATTGGATCCACATAAAACATTTAAATATCTCCATAAAGTCCACAACACTACACTAATATAAATATCCACTACACATTATAATATTATTTTTTTCACCTCAATAAATATTAAAATACTATATTTTTTAATTTTCATATAAAAAGCAAATCTAAACGTTTACAGAGGGAGTATTTCTCTGATAAATAATGGGAGAATTGGTGCAATTGTAGAGAAGACAGCCTAAAAATAAAAATAAAAAGGAAGAAAATGTAGAAAAGACAGATATTGAAAGAATTCCTAGGAATATCTTACAACTCATCTACATGTGAGTAGGCAACTAGGATTTTTGCAAGTCGGTTATAATTTTTATTCCCTAATGCATGCAATTCAAACTTTGACTTTTCTCACATTTGCCCTTCCTTTGTTTTCCCCTTTAATTTATCACTAAGTAAAGAATCCATTATGTGGATATATGTATGATCCATTGTGGCGAATTGAGTTATTATATATCAAATATTAAAATATAATTTATAATGAATAAATAAAGTATGGTTAAAATTGATTTGAATATTTTATTATATTTTGATGCTGCATCTCTTATTGCGAATTGTTAGAAGATTAATACATAAGATATGATAAAATTTAATTTTTTGAAGAAAAATATCAATTCTAAAAAGATAGATTGAATTTTTTTTTCCGCACACTTGTCACTCATTTAACATGTATATTATGAAATGTAACACTAATATGTAATAGGAAATTTGGGATTCACTATGATGAATGTCAGTATTTAAGTATGGTTATAACTTATAAGATGGTTATAGTAGAATCATATTATAATCACATTATATCATATTTCTATGAATCATAATTTTAAGTATCTTAAATCATGCTTTACCTATCTAAAAATCATACTTAGACTATCATTCTCTCACAACAGATTGTTTTATTTATTTATTTAGTTATTCTCTCCCTCAAAGGTTCCTTTTTGAAAAGGTAAGAAGGTTGAGGCCCATGGGCTTGTAGTCATTTAGCCAGGTCCAACACTATGCAACATTCAATCAATTAAGTTGACCCTCACTCTTTATTTTATTTTTTATTTCTTATTTTTTTAAAATCCTTTTTTTTTCAAAATATTATATAAAGGGAGGGACTGGGTGCAACCGGTTGTACCAATTGAATTAGTACAATCTTGATCTTCACTCTTCTTAATTAATTTATGTTCCTTCATTAATATGTTTTTATTTTATTTTTAAATTTATTTTATTTAAATGACTATTATATCCTAAACCCTAAACCTTAGAGATAAATTATACCCTAAAGTACAAATGTAAAATTACAATTATATCATAAACTCTAAACTTTAGGGATAAATTATACTTTAAACCACAAGTGTAAAATTACAATTATACCCTAAACCCTGGGGGATAATTATACTCTAAACCACAAGGGTAAAATTACAATTATACCCTAAACCCTAGGAATAAATTATACCCTAAACCACAAGGGTAAAATTACAATTATACCCTAAACCTTAGGGGATAATTATACCCTAAACCACAAGGGTAAAATTACAATTATACCCTAAACTCTAGGGATAAATTATATCCTAAACTACAAGGGTGAAATTGAAATTATATCCCTAAAATTAAAAATAAAAAATAAAACAGTAACATATAATAACAATTTAAATAAAAAAAAACACATTGAAAATGAAGGAAATAGATTGCACCAGATATGGTACCAATTAAAGGTTTTACACAAGTTTTGCTTATATGAATATAAGTTTTAACAAAAAATCTTGGATATTATTCATACCGTGTCAGTGTGGATTCAACTAAAATTATTCTCCCTGCTGCTAACTGTAATGTAGCTTGAAATAAATTTTCTTGGCAATATTTGCATGTGAGGTTATATAATAAAAAGTTACACAATTTAATAAAATTTGATTTTTTATGAAAAGAAAAGGTAAATACATTTAATTGAACTAGTGGACCAATATAAAAATAAATTTAATTGTATATTCTAAAATAAGTAATTAAAACAACTGTAGTCATTTAAAGAAGTGACAGATTTATTGAACTAAAAATAATTTTTGAAATTTGAGTGGCTGTTGATACTTTGTTACATCAACATGGTTTCTAACAATAGTTCTACTTTATTAACATATTATCTATGAACCCTTTATTAGGCATTGGGCTGGACTTATAGAATTGCTTCAGATATTCCGCCAATACAATTCTCATATACTTGATGGGCTTTTAGTTAGAGATAGTAATGGAAACAATTATTCTATCTATTTTGATATTGAAAATAACATTTTTGAGATTGACAACAACCGTTCTTTTCTGAGTGAACTGGAAAGTTCTTTTTCTAGTTATCGCAATTCGAATTCTATGAATAATGGATCCACGAATGAATATTCCTTATACAATCGTTACATGTACGATACTCAATCCAGTTGGCAATCCAGTTGGAATAATCATATTACTAGTTGCATTGATAGTTATCTTCAGTCTCAAATCTGTCTTGATACGTCCACTGTAAGTGATAGTAGGGACAGTTACATTTCTAGGTGCATTTTTTATAAACGTAAAACTAGTAGTGGTAGTGAAGGTGGGAGGCCCAGTATACGACCCCGCGCGAAGAGTAGTGATTTAACTCTAAGAGAAAGGTATAGTGATCTCGATGCAACTAAAAAATACAAGCAATTGTGGGTTTAATGCGAAAATTGTTAAGGATTAAATTATAAAAAAAAATTAAATCAAAAATGAATATTTGTGAACAATGTGGATATCATTTGAAAATGAGTAGTTCAGAAAGAATCGAAGTTTCGATCGACCCCGGTACTTGGGATCCTATGGATGAAGACATGGTCTCCCTAGATCCAATTGGATTTCATTCGGAGGAGGAGCTCTATAAAGATCATATTGATTCTTATCAAAGAAAGACAGGATTATCCGAGGCTATTCAAATAGGCGTAGGTCAACTAAACGGTATTTCCGTAGCAATTGGGGTTATGGATTTTCAATTTATGCGGGGTAGTATGGGATCTGTAGTCGGGGAGAAAATAACCCATTTGATTGAGTACGCTACCAATAAATTTCTATCTCTTATTATAGTGTGCTCTTCGAGGGGGCGCATGTAAGAAGAAAGTTTGAGCTTGATGCAAATGACTAAAATATCGGCTGCCTTATATGATTACCAATCAAATAAAAAGTTATTGTATGTATCAATCCTTACATCTCCTACTACTGGTGGGGTAACAGCTAGTTTTGGTATGTTTGGAGATATTATTATTGCCGAACCAAATTCCTACATTGC
The DNA here is from genome assembly GCA_023678885.1 of Pogostemon cablin. Taxonomy (NCBI): domain Eukaryota; kingdom Viridiplantae; phylum Streptophyta; class Magnoliopsida; order Lamiales; family Lamiaceae; genus Pogostemon; species Pogostemon cablin. The sequence continues at coordinate 20,174,535 of CM042968.1, forward strand.
ATTTGCGGGTAAAAGAGTAATTGAACAAACATTGAATAAAACAATACCCGAAGGGTCACAAGCGGCTGAATATTTTTTCCAGAAGGGCTTATTTGACCTAATCGTACCACGTAATCTTTTAAAAAACGTTCTGAGTGAGTTATTTAAGCTCCACGCCTTCTTTCCCTTGAATTCCAATTCAACGCACTAGGTTGAATTAATTTATTTGTAGCAAACTACTTGTTCACTTATCAGAATCAAAGTAACTAAGAATGCACTTTTCTTTGGTGACCTAAGATCTAATTGTAGAAAGAATCCAAAGTTAAAGTTGTGGATAACTTTTTTTTACCTAGATTCCCGATTGCTAATTAAGAAGTCTCTATCATCAAGATAAAAAATGAGTTCTTCCTTTCGTAAATTAGGTAAATAAAACGAATTTTGTCGTACATATAGAATCCAATTCAAATATAAAATATAGAAAAAATAGATATATAGCTTTGTATCTTTCTTCAGCTCCCGAAAATCCCATTTTCACTAAAAATCCCGGCTGTCCCGCATTCTAATGAATCTTTCGATAATTTGTAAGAAACTCTTATTAAATTCGAAGACAAGAACAAAACACAAAGAAATAAAGAAAGATAATAAAATTGATTATCATATGTATCTTTCATGTAGATAGATGAATAAGTCCATTTTTTAGTTCTACATTCCTTGGACTTATTCTATATAATTACTTAGATACTTATATCTGTAATAAGAATTTTCAAATGGAATTAATTAATAATAACTACGAATTTATACTAATTACAATTATTCATTATAATTATATAAATAAAAAATATGATATTAAAAAAAAGAACAGGTACAAATAATAAATCGAGGTACCCATTTTATGGCAACTTTCCACTTCCCCTCCATTTTTGTACCTTTAGTAGGCCTAGTTTTTCCGGCAATTGCAATGGCTTCTTTATTTCTTCATGTTCAAAAAAACAAGATTGTTTAGATCTAAGGGGACCCCATCTCATGAAACTTAGACTTGTAGCCTAAGATATATATTTATTTCTGGAATAATATAGGGTAGAACATGCGATTTCTGCCGAACATAAAAGAAAAAAAAGCTCTTATGCCTGCAGAAAATGATCTATGGGTAACTGAATTCTAGCTAGTTTGAAATAGATCAAGATCGATGGATACCTAAAATGTAAAGTTGGTGCATCTATATGTATATTGGGATCATAGGACATAGGAAAGGTATGTTATTATTTTAGATCTAACCAATTTGAGGAATTACTCCTAAGGGTTCTCATCAACTAGCACTAGTTTAATGTGACCTAGCACTAGTTGATGAGAGTTCATTCGGAAACAAAACAAAGTAAAGTCAAAACCATTTGGGGTATTTTCTCAATTCCAAAAAAAAAAATCGAATCAAGTATGAGTTGACGATCAGAACATATATGGATAGAACTTATAACGGGGTCTCGAAAACTAAGTAATTTTTGCTGGGCAATTATCGTTTTTTTAGGTTCATTAGGATTCTTATTGGTTGGAACTTCTAGTTATCTTGGTAGAAATTTGCTATCTTTTGTTCTGTCTCAGCAAATCATTTTTTTCCACAAGGGGTCGTGATGTCTTTCTACGGGATTGCGGGTCTCTTTATTAGTTCCTATTTTTGGTGCTCAATTTTCTGGAATGTAGGTAGTGGTTATGATCAATTCGATAGAAAGGAAGGAATGGTGTATATTTTTCGTTGGGGATTTCCTGAAAAAAATCGTCGCATATTCCTCCGATTTCATATAAAAGATATTCAATCCATTAGAATAGAAGTTAAAGAGGGCATTTATGCTCGCCGTATCCTTTATATGGACATCAGAGGCCGGGGGACTATTCCGTTGACCCGTATTGATGGGGATTTGACTCCACGAGAAATTGAACAAAAAGCCGCGGAATTTTTAGTCATTCATCGAAAGGAGACACTTGTTTGGAATTTGATGAATTGAGATATCTGGAAATATTATTTTTGTATTATTTCTTCAATCGAATTCGAAGTGGAGTCTTAGTCTATTTCTGTATTCTTTCTAGATTCAAACAAAATCACAAATAAAATAGATTCATAGGTTTGATACCTTGTCTATAACTCATGTTTGAAAGAAATATTTGATCACATAGAATCGACAAATGAAGTGGGTGAATTCAAAATTCACAAGTGAAAAATGGCAAAAAAAGAAAGCATTCACACCTCTTTTGTATCTTGCATTTATAGTATTTCTGCCCTGGTGGATTTCTCTCTCATTTGCTAAAAGTATGAAATCTTAGGTTATTAATTGGTCGAATACTGGTCAATCCGAAATTTTTTTGAATGATATTCAAGAAAAAAATCTTCTAGAAAAGTTCATAAAATTAGAGGAAATCCTCTTCTTGGAAGAAATGATCAAGGAATACTCGGAGACACATCTAAAAAGGCTTCCTATAGAAATCCACAAAGAAACGATCCAATTAATCAAGATACAAAATGAGGATCGTATCCATACGATTTTTTACTTCTCAACAAATCTAATCTGTTTTGTTATTCTAAGTGGTTATTCTATTTTAGGTAATGAAGAACTTCTTATTCTTAACTCTTGGACCCAAGAATTCCTATATAACTTAAGTGATACAGTCAAAGCTCTTTTATTCTTTTATTAACCAATTTATGTATCGGATTTCATTCACCCCACGGTTGGGAACTAATTATTGGTTCTGTCTACAAGGATTTTGGATTTGGTCATAATGATCAAATTATATCTGGTCATGTTTCCACCTTTTCAGTTATTCTCGATACTATTTTTAAATATTGGATTTTTCGTTTTTTAAATTGTGTATCTCCATCACTTGTAGTTATTTATCATTCAATGAATGATTGATAAATGCCCAGAATTCATCTAGTTGTCACGTCACATCAGGTCTCTGGATTCCCCCAAATCGTACGATCATGTGCGCCGCACGTGGGCTTTTCCGACAGGAATTGGGATTCCGGCGAAAATTATCCATAAATCGATCAAATAACATAGTTACGGAACTAAATTGAAAAAAATATCTATCTTGGGACTGAAATCGATCAAGTCAATTCTTGTGGGACTAAAAATGAATTTAACTCAAACTTATGTATTGATCCATTTAGCTGATATTTAGCCATGTAGTTTAGGGTATAATGATTTAGGGGTTATAATTTTAAAGGTTAAGATATATATATATATTTTAGGGTTTAGAGTTTTTTTTAATAAAGGACAAATTAGTAAATTTACATGTTCAATAGCATATGGATGTTCATATTATGGACATTTAGCATCACCACTGTAAAATTTTACTGTGTGAGTTCTTAATAAAATATTTACTTTCCTAACTTTACGATCCTATAACTAATCCAACGATCTTATAACTAATCCAACAAAAGAGGGTGGAGGAGTACGAGGAGGCAAAAAAGATGGAGGAGTACGAGGAGGCGAAGAGGGTGGAGGAGTACGTTGAAAACTTTTCGATCATCTTTTTAGCGCACATAGAAAAATTATTTTTTTTTAAATTATTATGATCCAATAAAAATCTGCATACATAATATTTTATTATTATTATTATTAGTTTTGTCTCCCGCATTCAACGCGGGTTCTATTATGTGTAATGTTTTTATTTTAAAAATATTTTTTTATAATTTTATATTTTATTATTAAATGTATATATATTTGTTCGTTTGTGTTTTTCATTTTACTTTACTATTAAATATAGTTTTTACCTTCGTATTGAAAAGATGAACATTCAATTAATTTTAAAGGAAGCGATATGTCATAATAGAATATTTTCAATTCAAAATCTGAAAATGAATAAATTATCAATTTCGGGTCTTAATTATTTTTCTATCAATTAGGACCTTAAAATATACTATAAAACAAATTAAAAATGAAACAATATGCAATAAGAGGATTTTTTTATCACAATTATATTAAAAAAATATTAAGCTTATTATTGTAAATTTTATTAATAATCGAGCATCTTTCTCTCTTTATTTTTTCTTTCATAATATATTTTTTTTCATTGAATAACCCAACTAAAATATTTAAATGTAAAAATATATTAAAACTCAATGTGGCATAATAGGAATATTTTCATTTCAAAACTTAAAAAATGGGTAAACGATCAATTTGAGTCCTAAATTGATTTTTCTATAAGTTATTGTCCTTAAAATATACTCCCTAAACTATATATAAAATATAACAGTGTTCCATAATAGAAATATCCTTATTAGATTAAATTAAATCTTCATAAATTTACTTAAAATAAAATATTAATTACAAGATTATAAAATATTAATTATTTTAAATAATAAATTACTTAGAATAAAATATTAATTGTAATTTTAAGATTATTAATATTTGTTCGTTTTTTTTTATTTTACTTTACTATTAAATGTAGTTTTTACTCTCGTATTAAAAAGATGAACATCAATTAAATTAAAAGGAAGCGATATGTCATAATAAAATATTTTCAATTTAAAGCCTGAAAATGAATGAATTATCAATTTTAGGTATTATTTATTTTTCTATCAATTAGGGCTTTAAAATATACTAACAATTAAGAAGGAAACGATATGCAATAATAGAATTTTTTTAATCACAATTATATAACAAAATTATTAAGCTTATTATTAATTGTAAATTTTATTAATAATCAAGTATCTCTCTCTTTATCTTTTACTTTCATAAAATATATTTATATATTTTTTTATTTATTGAATAACCCAACGAAAATATTTAAATGTAAAAGTATATTAAAACTTAATGTGCCATAATAGAATTATTTTCAATTCAAAACTTAAAAAATGAGTAAACTATCAATCTTGGGCCTAAATAAAATTTTCTATTAATTAGGGGCTTAAAATATACTCTATAAAAATATATATAAAAAAATAAAAAGACAATGTGCCATAATAGAAATATTCTTATTAGATTAAATTAAATCTTTATAAAAATTATTTAAAATAAATTATTAATTGCAAGATTATAAAAAGTATTAATTACATTAAATAATAAAATATTTGGAATAAATATTAATTAAAATTTAAAATTTATTAATGAGAGAGATTAAACAAAATAATATGTAAAATATTAAATTACTTAAAATAAAATATTAATTGCGAAATTAATGTGAGAGCGCCATGTACACAATTTTTTCAAGAACGAATGTGGCGACGCCACATACACAAATTTTTTTAAGGAGCAACGTGACGCCGCCATCTTACGATTTTAAAAATTTTATTTTTGCCAAACACTTGTAAATTAATAATTTTAATGATTATTATAAAAAAATATAAAAGGATGTGTACACGGATATCAATATCCAAAATTATTCATTTAATCCTTATTCGATTAAATTAAATTTCAAGAGAGAAAGAGTAGCACACTAGCATGTTTTAAAAATTCAATTATTGTGAATTCACAACAAAAACTCTCTCTCTCTTAAAATATATCCTTATATAAATCAACCCTTATGTAATAACGTATTTTCTTTTGAACAATTAGTAATTCTCCCAAGTGATATATGAAAAAATTTATTTTTTAATTATTTTTTATTCAATTTTAAGTATATATTTAATTTAATATTTATATTATAAATAAAAATAAAAATCACTATTTTTATTTATTTTTTAGATAGTTTAATCTTTTGATATTAATATTAATAGTTCTGAAAATTTTAAAATAAAAAAATTTAATATATAAATATGAGATATTAATATAATAAAAAGAAATAATACTTCCATGATTCGTTTTTTAAAGTATCATTTATTTTGTAAATTTAAATTAAAGAGTATTATTATGTAACATATGTAACTAGTGTGTGGCCCGCGTGTTATAGGGATTTATTTTTTAAAATTTAAATTTATAGATAAATTATAAATTATAAATATATTTAATATTATTATAAATAAGAGTTAAATTCATTTTTAGTCCCACAAGAATTGACTTGGTCGATTTCAGTCCCAAGATAGATATTTTTTTCAATTTAATCCAGTAACTATGTTATTTGATCGATTTATCACCAATTTCTGCCGGAATCCCAATTTCTACCGGAAAAAATCTACATGCGGCACACATAACCGCACGATTTGAGGGAATCGTGCGACCTAATGTGACGTGGCAACTTCCATCAAGGATTATTGATTTTCTGCTCCAAAGTCAAAACCCCAACTCCCACTACATCATTTGCCTGATCAACTCCGCTAAATACTATCCTCCATGTATAATGCATTCACCAGATCTAAAACACATACAATCTAGTTGATCTCGAATCAAGGATTTTGTAAATTACCCAAAAAAAATAATTCAAATTTAAATTAAAAAACTTGAGAAAGGCTAAATGATAACGAATTAACAAGAAAAAGGGGAAAACACAAAACAAAAGAAGCTGCCAGCGATGTTCAGAGAATACGTAAAGAGAAAAGAGAAGCGCCCTTTTATCCGTTTAGGGTTTTAGGGTTTAGGGTTTAGGGTTTTAGGGTTTAGGACAACAAGTCTGCAAAAATCACCCTACTATGCACCATTTCAGGTGGACGATTAATAATTGTAAAATAAGAGGCTTATATATCGGGTAATATTCTCTTTTGGGCTGCAAAGCTCATCAAGGATTCCCCATATCGTGTGACATGTGTGCCGCACGTGGGCTTTTTCCGGCAGAAATTAGAATTCCGGCTGAAATTGTCCATAAATCGATCAAATAATATACTTACGGGACTAAATTGAAAAAATATCTATTTGGACTGAAATCGACCAAGTCAATTCTTGTGAGACTAAAAATAAATTTAACTCTATAAATAACATAATATGTATAATAATTCATTATTTTTTTATTTATATACTCTTTAACTGATGTACACCAATTAAAACATGTTTTGAAATCTCAAACTAATAAATTGAATTTAAAAAATAAATTAAAATTTAATTTTTTATAATTCGAACAAAATAATCACTTTTTTAATTATTATACATATATTCTTTTGTTTTTATTTTTTTTAATTTTTTTCAGTACAAAGTATTATAGGACGGAGGGAAAAATAGTAATCTCAAGAGATACTGATACTAGCATCGCGAAGAAGAAGAAACAGGATCAAAAGAAAATCAAGAAAATTGAAAACCTAACCCATCGTCAAGTCACCTCCAAACGTCGAGTTGGCGAAGAAGAAGAAACAGGATCAAAAGAAAATCAAGAAAATTGAAAACCTAACCCATCGTCAAGTCACCTCCAAACGTCGAGTTGGCTTATTCAAAAAAGCTAGCGAGTTATGTATTCTGAGTGGGTGTTACGTATTCAAGCCAGAAGTCCTACCTCCTCCTCAAAACCATGGTCAGAATGGGAGGATTGACCTCTAACTTAAATACAGCTCCCCACCCATATGAGGAATCGATGTGGACAAGCCCCACATCATAATCCGGCTACACTCTCTTATCAAACCCCAATGGAAAAGCCCCAAATCATAACAAAAGCCCTTCCAGTCACTTCGATGTGCCAAATAAGCAGAATACATAGTCTGATAGTCACTTCCTTGTATCTAAGTTTGCAGCATAATCAGCATCTACATAACCTGCAAGAAAATCAATGTTAGAAGTAAACTTATTGAAATGCAAACCTGTTATTAAGCTGCCTCTTATGTATCTCTGAATTCACTTAACAGCCTCACAGTGATCTTTTCCTGGATTCCCCATAAACATGCTCACCAAGCTCATTGCATGAGCTAAGTCTGGCCTGTAGCACACTATTGCATGCATGAGGCTGCCAACTGCATTAGCATATGGAATCCTTTCCATCTCTGATACTCCTTCACTTGTTCTAGCTGACTTCTGAGCTGACAGACTCAATCCTTGCTTCACAAGTGTAGTAACAGCCTTACTTTGATCCATATTATACCTCTTGAGCACTTTCTCTAAGTATGAACTCTGATGTAGTGCTATAGAATCAACTTATATGTCCCTTTTTATCTCTATACCCAATATAACAGTAGTTTCACCCAACTCCTTCATATCAAACTCTGATTTCAACATCTCATTCACAACTGTGATCCCTTCCATAGATTTGCAAGCAATTAAAATATCATCAACATACAATAACAAGAAGATATACCACTCACTGTCTTGTTTAATGAATACACAACTGTCAAACTTGCTTCTCTCAAAACCACACTTGATAATGTACTCATCAAATCTGAGATACCACCTCCTAGGACTTTGTTTCAATCCATATAGTGACTTCAGAAGTAAACAAGCCTTAATATTTGAGTTTTGAACAGAAACTCCCTCTGGAACTGTCATATAGATTTTCTCCTCTAGATTTCCATGAAAAAAAGTTGTAGTCACATCCATCTGATGCAATTCCAAATTAAATTAAGTAACTAATGCCAACAATATCCTAATGGAATAGTGTTTCACAACTGGTGAAAATATCTCAGTATAATCAATGTCTTCCCTTTGAGAAAATCCCCTGGCAACTAATCTTGCTTTAAACCTGATACCATCGGTCCTTTCTAGTGAGACATTTTTCTTTAAATCCATTTACAGCTCACTAACTTCTGATCTTTGGTCTCTGAACAATTTTCTAAGTCTGATTCTTCTCTAATGAAAGCAACTCTTCTTGCATAGCAGCACTCCACCTTGCACTATCCTTACTGCTCATTGTTTCATGATAGTTTCTAGGTTCATATGAATCAATATCCTCTGCAGAATATAGTGCAAATGATACAATATCAGCATATGCAAACCTAGCTGGAGTCTTAATAGTCATCTTCTGCCTATCCTTAGCCAATTGATAGCTGTTAAGCAGCTCATCAGTATCAGTTGTAATCTGATCATTTTCAGTTGGTGAATCAGTTCCTTCTTGCACTGACTCTCCTTCATTTCTTGACTGATCCTCAAGCTCAACTTCATACTTATTCTGATCTTGAGGTTTCAATGGCATAACAGTCTCATTAAAGGTAACATCCCTGCTTACTATAAACTTTTTACCTTCAATACTCCACAAGCTTTAACACCTTTAGGGTATCCTATCATGACACACTTGATAGCTCTTGAAGCTAGCTTATCTTTTTTAACATGTGCATAAGCTAGACAACCAATTACTTTGAGCCTAGAGTAATCAACAACTTTTCCAGTCCATATTTCCTGAGGTGTCTTGAGTTTAAGAGGTGTTGATGGACTCCTATTGATTAGAAAGGCTACTGTATTGACTAAATCTCCCCAAAAATCTTTTGAAAGACCAGAACTACTCAAGATACACCTTACTCTCTCAAGTAAAGTCTGATTTAACCTCTCTGCAATACCATTTTGTTGTGGTGTTCCTGGTACTGTCTTATGTCTCATGATCCCTCTCTCCTTACAGAACTTATTGAACTCATCAGAACAATATTCAAGACCATTATCAGTTCTTAATATCTTAATCTTACTATTACAACTATTCTCTACCTCAGTTAACCAATTTTTTAAAGTAATGAAAGTTGTATCCTTAGTTTTCAGTATATATATTCATATCTTCCTACTGTAATCATCAATAAATAAAATAAAATACCTGCCTCCACCTTTTGTTAATGTTCTTGCAGGTCCCCACAGGTCCGAATGGATATAATCAAGTCTGGATTTGCTTGTATGTTCTCCAGTGCCAAACTTCAGCCTCTTAGCTTTCCCAAAGATGCAATCCTCACACTGATTCAGCTTATCTGTTGACCTGATACTGATAACATTCTGTCTTTACAATTCTTGTAATCCTTTCTCACTTATGTGAGCTAGTCTTCCATGCCATAAGTGAATTTCATCACTTCCAGTTGTGATAAAATTCTGTCCAACCACTGTGTGTCCATCAAGAATGTACAATCTACTTTTCCTGATTCCTTTCATCACCTCATACTCATCTTTCTCAACAATGAGTACCCCTCCTCTTGATCTGAACTCATAACTTGAAGCATCTAAGATACCTAATGAAATCAAGTTTCTCTTGAGTTCTGGAACATATCTCACACCTGTCAAAGTTCTGATAATACCATCATGCATCCTTAATCTAATAGATCCAATGCCTCTTATTTGACATGTGTGATCATTTCCCAACAATACTGATCCAGCATTCAGCAACTTAAGATCAGTGAACCAATGCTTCATAGGAGACATATGGAATGTACATCCTGAATCAAGGATCCAATCCATGGATCCTTTTGATGAACTGACCAATAGTGCCCCAGGATAATCAATTTCCACCTGATTTTGATTATTTACCACCTGATTTGCTTGCACTCTTTGTTGTCCATCGTTACCAGCCTCTGCTTTCCTTTTCTTTTCAGCTTTGAACTTGTAACAATTCTTCTTGTAATGTCCTGGTTCATGGCAGTGAAAACACTTCCTTCCCTCCTTATCTGAGCTTGACTGATCAGTTTTTTTTCCTTGTTTCTTTGAATCAAAATTGCCTTTCTTGTTGTTTTTCTTACCATGATCATTCCCCTTGATCATTAATCCCTCTCCAGATGCTCCCTGTTCTTCAGATGATCTAGACTTATAATTTCTCTATTTCCAAACAGAAGTGTGTCCTTGAAACTTTCAAAGGACTTTGGAAGGGCTGACAACAATATTGAGGCCTTATCTTCTGTTTCAATTTTAACATCTACATTCTCTAGATCATCTAACACTTTATTAAACTCATCAAGTTGCACCAAGATTGATCTATCATCTACCATCTTGAATGAATATAGTTTCTGCTTTAAGTATAAACGGTTAGCAAGAGACTTTACCATGTATAGATCTTCAAGTTTCTTCCATACAACCCTTGCAGATGTCTCTCTCTGTATTTCTCTCAAAGCCTTATCACCAAGGCATAACACAATAGTACCCAATGCTCTTTCTTGAGTATCAGCCTCTGCAGTGGCTTCAATTGGTAATTGTGCAATTTGTATAGTTGCTGCAGGCTTCACCTTGATGGCATCTGCAAGTCCTTGCTATACCAAGATGGCTCTCATCTTGATCTTCCACAGCCCGAAATCAGATTTCTCTGTAAACCTCTCAATATCAAACTTGGTTGCAACCATGGTGTCAACTTCCTTCAACTGCTTCATGATTTCTCCTTTTGTTGATTGTTGATCTGTGGCCTAGCTTCCCACAGACGGCGCCACTTTCTTACGGATGAAGATTCAAACTGAGTAACCTAACAAGTTACTCTAAGAATTCACAATCAACACTAAGTTTTGAAACAAGAATTAATCACATGAAATAACAATTTGAAAGTATGTGTGTGTGTGTGTTTGATTGAAGAAGAAAGGGTTTATAGTGGTTCAGCTTGTTTTCACAAGCCTACATCCACTGTGAGAAAGAGTGATCTATTATTGATTGAGAGAATGAATGTGTACAACGAGATCATGCATAGATTACATCATTATATACACTCTATGCATGCACAGCAAAACTACAGGATCAACTCCGAGTAACCAACTTCCAGCTGTATTTCCAAGTAGTTAAATTGAATCTTTTGGTTGTAACTGATTCCATCACACAGCCTGCGTGACAAGCTTCACATCCATGTGTAGAACCTTCTAGATATCACACGTGTGTCACCTATACATCAACCACAAACTACCCTGGTCCCCACTTTATAAACTTAGCTCAATTTGTGCTGATTTGTATTGTCACCAGCTTGTTGTTGCTGGTACATCCGTTGCATGCATACATCATCACCATCCTTAAGTTGAAACACAGAACACACTACCTCCTAATGTTGATCAAGCACTAGTATGTAGTTTTCCATCACAATTCTGTTGTGCAATAAGCAGTATGTACAAGCTGGAGGCCCTACCCACTGTAGAAGAACTCGAGGAGTCGAGACCTTCCAGCCTACCCACAGAAGAACTCGAGAAGTTGAGACTTTATACGTGCTACGATGATTTATCATGGCGCTGTGTTGATTGGTCTCGAAATTTATAGTTTAATCAGTGTTTCTTGAACTAAATTTGGACAAGCATATACTAAAAAGAATAATGTATTTCATCAACTATGGAGGCAATATTGTTTCTTGTATTCATTTTTAGGTTGCTTGAAGCTGAAATGCTAGAATGACTACACTTAATCTCATTTTTTCGAAAAACTGCAGGAATGCATTTTTCCTTGTTAATTGTATTTTTACTTCAAATGAGAACATTCAGTTTGAAAAAATGTACAGAAAAGAACAGATGACTTGTAATTTTGGTCATTTTAAGTTATGTCACTTAATATACCCAGATTAATTTTTTTAAATTGTACCCACATTTACCCAAAGTGGTTGTACCTTCACTGTAAGAATGGTATCTTCCATGGATCAGGGCGGATCCAGAAAAAAATTTTGGGGGTACGACATGTAAATATAAAAATATTACTATTTATTTAAAAAAATGAAAAAATTACGATTATTATTGATACCGTCCAATTTTTATTTTTAAAAAGTAATTTAAGACATTATTATCATGAATTTATAATACTCCCTCCGTCCCGGGTATTTTCACCCGTTTGTACGGGCACGGAGATTAAGAAGTTTTATTTTTTTGATATATAATGTAAGAAAAAGTAGGGATAAATTAGTAATTTAAAAAGAAAAAGTGAATAAAGTTATTGGAAATGATGGATAAAGTGTAAAAAAGTAATTAAAGTTGTTGAGATTGTAAAAAATAGGTAATAAAATATTATGTATTTTGGCAAAAAATGGAATGGGTAAAAATACGTGAGACATTCCAAAATGAAAAGTGGATAAAAATACGTGGGACAGAGGGAGCATATATTTAGAAAATAATAATGAATTGAATGTAAATTAATGTTGCAACTAAAAATTTAGGTAACAAACGAATGAAAAAAAAAATTCACACACACACACACATACACGAGTGAAGTAATAAAAAAACATCACGAATTAAAATGGAAAAAAAAAAGAAAGATGTAGTATTATATTAAGAGAAACATATTTGATAAATAAAATAATTAAAAAAATTACAGAAAATTTATAAAATACATATAAAGAAAATTATTAAAAATGTAAATTAAATTATAAAAATTATAAATAAAATGGTAAAAAAGATAAATGAAACCAACAAAAATAATAAATAAAAGGGTAAAAAAGATAAATGAAACCAAAAATTGAACTCTCGACGTTGAATACCTATAGAATACGTCATAACCACTAAACCACTAACAAATATTGGATATTAATTACTATATATATAGGTAATATTTTTTATTTTGGGGGTACAGCTGTACCACCATGTACTTTCATTGGATCCGCCTCTGCCATAGATTCCCAGAAAAACATGCAAACATTAGAATTATGAACTCAAAACACCAAACCTTCAAAATCAAATGCTCAATCCGCCAATACCTCATTCACCATCGATCCAGTCAAAACGCGATTTCGCTGAAGAAGTTTTGTTGAAGAAGAAACTTGAATTCTTGATTCTTTTTCGCAGATATAGACTAAGAAAGTGCAGAAATTTCTTAGTGAAGAAGAAGACGATGAATTATGATCATTTCGTTCATCATGATGATTATTTCCTTCATAATGAGCTTATTTTGTTTATTTTTCACCTAATAAAAAAGCATTCTTACAAAAGGAGGCCCATATTTTAAAAAAGAACACAAACCAAGCAAGCTCTACGAATGCATGGCTTAAGACGATGCGATTCTGAGGTCGATATCTCCCACCACGGGCAACCGTTTTTCTATCGTGACCACTCGTTTCAATCCCCTCTAAAGAAGCTATGAAACAAATGCAAATTCACACCCGTCGGTCGCGGATGCGAGGGGATAAAAAGCTCCGACAAAACGTTCGAGTAAAAAATACTATTAGTTTATAAAAATAAATGGTTACCATTCGCATTCATCATATATAATTTTTCTTTTAAATTATTATTATCGATTATTTTTTATCTTACAACACTCATTAATACATTTTCTCACGTACTTTTAACATTAAACAATGGGAAAATCGAATTATTTATGCTTTCCTTTTTAAATTGTACAATAACACCCTAAAATTATATTACTTTAATATATTTTCTTCATCTCGGGTATTTTTACTCATTTATACGAGTACGAAAATTAAGAAATATTTTTTAATACATTCTGTAAGAAAAAATAGAGATAAATTGATAATTTTGAGATAAAATGTATAAAAATTGATGAATAAAGTGTAAAAAATAAGTAAAATGTATTATATTTTTATCATTAATGAGATGTATAAAAATATCGAAACATCTTAAAATAAAAAAATAAATACAAATATGTGGGACATAGGAAGTATCATTTATCACACTTTACAATAACCTACTTTTAACTACTACACACTTTAACATGACTGACAAATCATAAGCACAGTCTTATAGGTAATTTACTTCCTATTTTAATTTTTTAAATTTAACATTCCCTCCATCACGAGTATTTTTACTCATTTGTACGGGCACGGAGATTAAGACATTTTATTTTTTAATATATAATGTAAGAGAAAGTAGAGATAAATTAGTAATTTAAAAAGAAAAAGTGAATAAAGTTATTGAGAATGATGAATAAAGTGTAAAAAAATAATTAAAGTTGTTGAAATTGTAAAAATTATATAATAAAATATTATGTATTTTTGCCAAAAATTGAATTAGTAAAATACGTGTGACACCCCAAAATTGAAAGTGGTAAAAATACGTGGGACGGAGGGAGTATAAATTTTTAGAGTATAATACTTTATTAATTTTTATAACAGAATATAATCATTTTAAATTCATAATTAATGAGAATACATATCCGACTTAATATAAAATCTCAATTTAAGTGCACTTATATTCGCGCGTGTTATCACATTTTTCTACACATTGATATAGCAGCGTGAAATCTAAGCAGAATGTCTGGAGGCATAGCCCTAGCCCGCCTTGCTGAGGAGCGAAAATCATGGCGGAAGAATCACCCCCACGTATGTATTCTCCCCTTTACTCTCTATTTTTTGTGTTCCTTAATCTCCTATTTCGTTAATGGCCTTTGATTTTGTTTACTGAGGACTTTCGATTTTCTCTCTGTTTGTGGACATTTTTCGTTCTAGGGTTTTGTGGCGAGACCAGAGACGAGTGCGGATGGTACCGTGAATCTGATGGTATGGCATTGCACCATACCTGGCAAACCCAAGGCCAGTCTCTCTCTCTTTCTTCCGCCCTCAGATGATACTTTCCCCTTTTCCCTTCTCTGTGATGCTTATTTCCCTTTATTTGTTTCTTAATTTTTTAGATTAAGAATTCTGTTGTTGATAAGGGTTTCTGGGTTTGGAATTTGGTGATTTTGTATCTTTCATTTTACATTTTCTGTAAATATGAGTGTGCTTATTTTTAAATCGTTTACTTGTCTGCGTTCTTGAAATCGCGTAATTGTCTCTGTATTACAGAAACCATGTTTAGTTTTAAGCAATTAGGGCTAGTATTGGTACCCTTTTTAAAAGTTGTAACTGCACAAGAGATGTTGTTACTGCATTCTTTGTAATGGGGGAGGGACTTAAAGATGGGCTCTTGCTTTGCTGAATGGTGGGATATCTGGGATTTGCATTTGGGTGGAATTTGGTGTGAGAAATTCAGATGAAGTGTCAACTTAAGATTAGAGGAGGTGTCCAAATTATACATTGATCTTTGTGAATTTGAGATACTGGTGAATCTTGTGATGTCTGTATTTTGTTTATAAATTGCATTACATGTGTGAGATAAATTATAAATTCTTCAAAACAAACGAAATTTAGCTGGGAGCTTGTTCATTGCTAAGAGCACTTAAACTATTGGGACATCATTTTATAGGATAGAAAACAGTCTTGAACAATAGTTGATTTTGTTCGTCCTCAAGTGCAGAAATTATTCACAAACCCCATGGGTGGTAGATTCTAGAAAGGGAAGAAAGAATCTATTACTGCAAGATGGGAATTTCGTCGTCTTAGGCATGCGATCTTTAAATCTTGTACATTCTTCATTTACTCATTCTGTCTTTTCTGCGCCAAAAATTTACAACAACCACTGTCATAATATCTTAAATAGAGATCACAGGAAGAAACATTAGAAAATAAATAATAAAGGAAAATTTCGATGCTCGCTGCATCATCTACACGTGCTGTATTGATGCATATTTGTTGGACAGAACACTTTGATAGTATCCAATTGTCCATGAGTAATAAGAATAAAAAAGTTATTGTGATTGTCAATCATTGAGGCGATAATATGATGTTTTAATGACACTTCCCTGTGGAACATGAATGAGACATTTTTCACACCGATTATAGATCTGCTGAGCTATCATTTTCAGGGTTTTGTGATTAACTTTGTTCCATGGTACTCTACATAATTCTGTAAATATTTTTTTTATCTTTTTTCGTTCTTATCTCTTATTTGGATATCTTTGTCATATACGGCGGCATATACATAGGTATATAAATGATAAAAACATTATATCTTCTAGCTAGTTATTGGATTAATTTGTATTTGAACTAGATGTTCTTTTAGTTGTTATGAACTCAAATCTTTAAGAAGTAGAAAATACAAATTAAGCTCTTCAACACTAGCGATGCGGACTATTGTTTGGTGCCATGCTTGTTGATGATTAAAGACTAATATTTTGTTTGGCAGACTGACTGGGAGGGTGGTTACTATCCTCTTACGATGCATTTCAGCGAAGACTATCCAAGCAAACCTCCCAAGTGCAAGTTCCCTCCCAAATTCTTCCATCCTAACATATACCCATCTGGAACTGTGTGTCTCTCTATCCTCAACGAAGACAGTGTAAGTTGTTGGCATTGCGTGTTATAATCACGTTCACCCAACCGTTTTCAACATTATTTTCATGAAACCTATGTTCTTTTAGGGTTGGAGACCAGCTATTACTGTGAAGCAAGTTCTGGTTGGCATTCAGGATCTACTTGACCAACCGAATCCAAATGATCCAGCCCAAACTGATGGCTATCAGCTTTTCATCCAGGTGCCCACATAAACAACGAAAACTCTCCTTTTTAAATCTTTAATATTAAATTTTCTATTATTTTCTCATCTATGTTATGTCATTGTATATGCAGGATCCTGAAGAGTACAAGAGACGTGTTCGCCAACAGGCCAAGATTTATCCTAGTCAAGTCTAATTTTCGGTTTCCTCAACATCCAAATACTGGATCTGATGTATATTTTGCAATAATATTATTAGGTAACAGTATCATATTATGCTTTTATGGACTATAAATTAAGTTTTCATTTAGGGTTTATATTCTTGTTTGTGGAGTTTGTCACTCTGTTCTATATTCTAGAATCTTCTGAAATGCACTATTGCATAGGCATCTGCTGATGTTGCGTATCTTTGAAATTCAGAGTGAGCCCTTACAAGAAACTTGGAATCTATTCAGAATCTCCAACATAATTAATTGAAGGAAACCTTATGATTTGTACATTGACAAAAAGAATTATGATGCTGTTGTAGAAACTCCAAAAAAAATCCTATAATTTCTGCACAGCTTTCCATTTTTACCCCTCCAGGTGAATGTTATGACAAAAAAAATTCACACCTGATGCTGTACTGTAGTGTAGGGAGATCTTCCAGTGCTATCCAACACAATTTCAAACAAATCCCCCTCAGATTCTTGATCATATTCTAAAGCTTTTAGACTATTTACTGTATTATTATTGCTTCTAGCTGCAGTGGCATTCCTCTGCAGCCACTGCGAGTCGATCCTCCCCATTGAGAAAAGCTCCCTGCTGTCATCGTACCCCAAGGATGGGGAATTCCCCAGGGGCCCGATGAAGCATGGATTGGGCGTTCGTTGCAGATTTGCAGGGATATACTTAAACGGGCTCTGCCCTAGATTCACCGACACTATAACATCGGTGTTTGCTGCAAGTGTTGGATACAGCGGAGACCCATAATCTTCAGTTCTGCAGTGGATTTCGTGCACTATTTGCGAATCAACGGTGAAGAAAACCTTTCTTTGTCCTGGATTGTACCCACAGCCGATGATCCTGTCGGTTGTTCCCCAACCTTCGTTTTCGGGCTCCAGAACGAGTTTGGTGCCTGGGGAAAGTTTTGAACTTGTTAGTTATTACAAGAATAGTGTTGGTAGGGCAATCTTGAAGTTTAAATATTTGGGAATATAATTAGGTAGATTAGTCCACTCTTTATGTTTGATAGATGGTGAGGCAAACCTACTTCAGCACATCTCTGTATGACTTTAACATCAAAATGAACGACAGGGTATGAGTATGATTTGTTGGCATCTTTTAAGTGCAATGTTACCAACCAAGTCAACGAATATATGAACAAATTATTTATTAAAAAGATTGATAGATTAGGTAGGTAGTTCTTTTAATATGGGATATCGGTGACACTTCGATGTAATAATTCATGTTAGCCACACATAGAAGATAGGAGAATTATGTGCATTTGCTTCTCTTCTACATGATGACATCAAACAGAATAACTAGAATATTACTTATCAAACAGAATAACATAAGATGTCGATAACATTCAAAGGAGTTAAAATTTAGCATGGTGAATGTAAACGATTCTTGTAAAATCAACATTTTTCTTAATGTTTTTTTTATTAAAATTAAATAAATAGAAAGAGGGTTTATCTTCGAGGATTAATAAGACTATCAAGAAGTAGCATTTAAAGACCATGGCTTAACATTGCATAGAGCAATAAAAGCTGAGTTCAAATAATGTCACAATTACCCCTCTCTCCTCATTCATAGACTAGACTTTCATATTGTCAAAGCAGCATACTACATGATAGTACATTAAAGCTACCCAATTCCACAAACACAGTGAACAATCAAGAAAATATCAATTTTAGTCTTATATCTTTTTTAAAATTCAATTTTAGTCCGGTAACTTTTAATATTTTCAATTTTAATATTTTTAGTTTCAATTTTGGTCATGTAACTTTTAAAATTTCAATTTTAGTCCTATAAGTTTCAGATTTAGTCATGTATCTTTTTAAATTATCAAAATTAGTCTTGTATCTTTTGAAATATGATATAATTTATAATATGACTAATTTTGAAAATTTAAAAAAATACAGAACTAAATTTGAAATTTTAAAAGTTACAGGGCCAAAATTGAATCTAAAATGACTAAAATTGAAAATACCAAAAGTTATAGGACTAAAATTGGATTTCGTAAAAGATATATGATCAAAATTGATATTTTCTCGTGCAGAATTTGACAAACCAATTGGTCCTACCTTAATGACGTTCCATTAATACTACTCCACATTGTTTGTGCTCTCCATATAAAGAGTGGTGCTGAATTTTTTTTACAAAATTCTGACTCATAATAATTTACTCCTACTATATAATGTATACTCCATCCCATCATAAAATAAAATTTATTTATTAGGCCCCATGACATAGCTCAAGTGGTAGAAGTGATGGTAGAAAGACATTCCAATTGAACTTGGTTGCTGAGTAATATATTTTAGAGTTATTCTGTGTTACATCCGGTGCACCAGTGCATAGTGGGTAGTTATTATATTAAATTTTAATTTTTTTATTTTATTTGGTGGTTATGAATAAATAAGAATGTGATCTAACTGTTTAAATTATTTAGGTGTACTAGTTAAACTCATAATTTTAATAATTGAACTTTTAAAAAAAAAAATCTTACCATCAAGAAAAACAGTGCCCGAGGAATAGAAACCGATTGATCCCGGATAACTCCCTGGAATTCTCAACGGCAGTGTGCTTCCCCTTGTTAACCCTACCGCCATGGAAACACCTTCGCTCCTCCTCCTCTGGCTATGGCTGCTTATCGTATTCGACGACGAATCTGGACTGTTCTTCGCGTTGAAATCCTCACTAATCAATTTTATCTTATCTCCACCTTCCGATTTCCCTTTCTTCTTCTCCTCATCACGTTCTTCATTGCAGTACAGAATCGTTATTTCAAAATACGCTTCTTGCGGAAAAGAAGAGTTCCCCAAATTCGGACCTGGCAACGGCAACGCCGTTCTGATCACGGCGGCTGCCGCCATTGACGAGCTCGCCTTCTTCCCGTTCGGATTTAACCTAATTTTCTGCACAAAATCGGCGGATCCCTCGCACACTTCCCACCCGATTTCCACGTTTTTGTCGTTTCCGGTGTCGCCTGCAGCGCACGCGCCTAACAGAACAGCCCTGGCGGACTTAACGGACGGCGACGGCGCGAAGGCCGTGAAGGCGAACCGCGACCACCCGTTCTCGACGGCGTCCGTCACGAGCGACGGGTGGTCGGCCCAGCTGAAAGGCAGTGGCGTTCTGGTCGAAACGCCGCGTTTAAACAGCACCAGCTGGTTGTAATTGTAATTGGCTTTGCTTTGATCGAGGTGGTGATGGTGAGGGCTGACCTGATGAAGCCGGGCCATGCCGCTCTGCATCGCCCGGCTTCGTTCCACGTCCGCGACCGCGATTACGTCGCGGCCGCGGGACTTCTGCTTGAGGCATCGCCGCAAGATGAAGATGAGCAGAAGAGCAAGAGCTGCTGCACCAGCTGCTACCAAAGATAGTTCCAACCATTTTTTCATGTCTGATTATTATCTTGATCAAACCAGCAGTGATTATGATCACATGTAATGGAATGGAAGAGGGGGTGGACTAAGAATGGTTCAAGAAAGGCAGCAGCAGAGAACAGATGGAGGGGGGTGGGTGGGGGGTAGGGGTATTGAATAAGAAATGGTAAAGAGGGCATATTTGTTGAGAGGGATTACATAAAACAGCATTCTTTATTGACCTTATGTCCCTCTCATAAATGTAATTAAATTAATACCCACTCCAATTCTTTGCATATAAAAAAGATTTTGTTGACTAAAAACTAATTTTTAAATTGGGATACGGAGGTGAGGTGGGGTGGGGGGTTGGAATTCTAGAAACGAAACTTGGTTTTGGACAAAATAATCCATGTATTGGAAACTTGTCTTTCTTGGGGATATAGTTTGGACAACATGAGGAGACATTAACTGAAAATCAGATTGAAGGGAGAAACAACTTGGGACTACGCAATTATTGTTTGAATACAAGAGAGAAATGAAAAGCATAGGAAAGACATGCACACTTTTGGCTTGATTCAAGACAATGGTTGCTGTGGGCCAATCTTTTTGTGCAAGACAATTTAGAATAAACCCAATATTTTCTATATCACTTCGCTGGATAATTTTCTACATTTGATGTCCAAGAAGCTCTGCTAGCAATAGTTAGATTCTTTTTCTTCAAATGTTGTTATTCATGGTTATATTTCTTTTTTTTCAGTAATTCAAAATAATAAATATGTTGTTATATTACATATGTTAGGTCTTGCGTGAGACCATTTTATATTACATATATTAAATAGTATATATCTTATTCAAGTGTCTCCCAATTTTAAATTTTAATATGTGTTAATTAGAATTGAGATTGTGTTTATTTATTTATTTATTTATTTATTATTAATAAGTTTGATTCGAAACGTACGAAACAACGAGTGTAAATTTTATTATAGAATGAATAGAGAATAATATGTTGGGTATATTTGGGTTTCGCTATAAATGTTGGCTAGAAAAAATATAATAAAAAATTATAAAAATAAATTTGAATCGAGACAAGAATTACCCTCTTTTTTCTTAGGACGAAATTGTCTTGTTCTAGTGCTTACAGTTTGATAGCAATCATCTTAAGATACAACAACTCACTTCTTATGATAATAACACTACAAATCATAAGATACGGCGAAACAAACTGTATTATGAACTCACGTTAGGATCATATACTATGAATTATTTTGACAACTCAACTTCACTCAACTTTATTGGACATAGTGTTTGATAATACGTATTTACAGTGTATTAGAATGTATATGAGTTTTCGGTGTGTGAAGTTATGGAAATTGATGGTCTATTTATTGATTTTAAGGTAGGTGAAATGACGCAACAATTAAATTTGATTTTGAATTTAATTTCAAACATCCTTTCATGAAAAGATATAATTTTTTCAACAATCACTCTTTCATCACACCTCTTCATGTACACTTTAATTTAATGGACAAGCCCTCAGGGCATAGCTCAAGTGGTAGAGGGGATGGTGGAAAGACCTTCCAACTGAGCTTAGTAGCTGCAGGGTGGGGGTTCGAATCATGTCTTTGACATGGATTTTGCCTCTTGCAAGCACAAGTTAAACAGAGGCTGGGGTACACCATTTTTTTTAATTTAATAGACATCAAAATAACTTGAGCCCGATTTACCTCCTCCACTAATTCTCATCCTCAGGGCAGAGGTTGGGGTACACCATTTTTTTTTAATTTAATAGACACCAAAATAACTTTAGCATTCACCTTAATTTTACAATATTGTACTCCCTCCATCTGCCCGAAAGAGTGACTTTTACTTTTGTACACGTTGATTAAGAAGTATTATTATTTAATGTGTAGTGGGTTGTTGTTTTAGTGGGAGTGTGAGCCCCTAATTTAACTGTATTAGTAGATGTGTGCGGGTCTTAGTTTGTAAAAAATAAAATAATCCTCTTTAGGATGGACGACCAAAATGGAAAAAATACCCTATTTCGAGCGGACGGATGGAGTATGTATTAGTAGGTGTGTGTGGGTCTTATGTGTGTAAAAAATGAAATAATCCTCTTTAGGCCGGACGACCAAAATGGAAAAAAATACCTTATTTCGAGCGGACGGATGGAGTATTATGTTACTCCTCCATCCCGGGTACGTATTTTTACTCGTTTTTACGGACATGAAGATTAAAAAGTATTTTTTAATATATAATGTAAGAAAAAGTAGTGATAAATAAACAATTTTGCGAGGAAATATAAATAAAATTGTTGGGAATAATGAATAAAATTGTTGAGATTGATAAATAAAGTATAAAATGTAGGTAAAATAAATAGTGTTTTTTTATTCTTAACGAAAACGTGTAAAAATATCTAAGATACCTCAAGATGAAAAATGAATAAAAAAGGTGAGTAATATATTTTGATGGTGTTGTGTACATGCATTGTTTATTATATATTTGTGTACATGCATTGTTTATTATATATCGGAGATTCTTAGCTGCTGAGAGCTTAGTGCCCATTTTAAAGCTGGCAAGTGACGAGAAAAATTGGGGATATCTAATAAATATTATGATTTTTTTTCATAGAGGAGGCTGTCAATTTTTTATTTCTTATTTTTTATCTTTTACTTTTATTATTAAATCAGAATCACTTCTATAAATATTACTTCATCCTTTATAAAAGGTTTTTTACACAGATTATCAACTAAGTCAAATGATTAAGAGCATAAACTAAGATTTAATTACCCCACCAACTCCAAATTTTACAACCGTGGGTCATCCTTAACCTCATTTTCTTTCTCCAATTCGCTTAGGCTATGGTAAAGACCTGTACGAGACCATCTCACGTAAGGGATTACATGAGACTGTCAGAAGTGATAACTTTTATATTGAAAAACGATAGTAAATTAATGAAAAGTGATAATGTTATTTCAGGAACAATTTACAGTATAAATGAAAAAGTAATAATGTTTTATAGCAAAAGTGATAACGTTTAATAATGAAAGTGATAACTATTTTAAAAAAGTGTAAAATAGTCTCGCGTGAGACGATCTCACGCAAAACCTACCCTTGTTTTATTTCTTTCTTTTTATTCTTTTTTTTTTAAATTTAATTTTAGATGTATAACTGTAATTTCAACCTATGATTTAAGTATATTTTACCCCTAAGATTTACTTATCATACATCACGTCTTGTTTCATGTAATTGCTAACATTTCAATCTAAAAAAACAATGTTGATATTTAAATCTAATATTGATATTATGTCAACTCATGTTAAGGGTGAGTAATTTTATCGAGCTTATTTTAGGTCATTTGGATCGAGTGATTTGAGAGGATTTGGATCGAGTGATTTGAGAGGATATTTATAAATGGGGTGGACTATTGAATAGTTAAAAATTCTTGGGTTCAAGGTGGGGCGAGCAGGGTTCCTTGCAAAGGAACGTCACAGCAAAAGCATGTCTTAGGTACCTCGGAATGTAAAGGAATATCACAGCAAAAGAAGGCCTTTGCGTAAGCAGGTCTTAGGTACTTCAAAATGCAAAGGACAGCAAAAGCATGTCTTAGGGTACCTCAGAATGTAAAGAAATGTCACAGCAAAAGAAGGTCTTTGTGTAAGCAGGTCTTACGCAAAGTCTTAGGTACTTCAAAATGCAAAGGAACGTCACAACAAAAGAAGGGCTTTGCGTCATTGCCATCAAGCCCTCTTACCCGATCAAGAACGAGGACAACCCTCCTAACATACTACCTACTATATAAATTCGAATCGACAATTTTAATATAAAAAATGATCAAGGATGATCAACTTGAATTATTGCATAATAAAGAAGTAAAAAGATATTATAAAAATGATCGACGATGATCAACTTTAATTTTTGCATTATAAAATATATTTTATAAAAAAAATATTTATATATGTTACATCGATAATTTTTATTTTTATTTGATTTGATTATTTTATTATATTATTAATTATACATAATAATTTTTTTCCTTTTTTTATCAATATTTGTTTAAAATATCAAATTATCAATATTTTTTTGCTTAATAAATAAAAAAGAAGGCATGATATTTTAGAAAAAAATTATTTATAGTATATCACATCCACAGTTTTTTTTGGTTTGATTATTTTATAAAATTATACATAAATTTTTATTTTTTCCTTTTTATTTGTGGATTATTATATCAACCATTCCTATGTATAAGAGAAATGATGAGATCATATGGAATGCATGGCAAAACAAAAATGAGAGAGGGAGTAGTAAATAACTTTTATTTTTATGTATTCATATATTTAATTATATAAAATAAAAACTGAACAGTAAATCTATGTAAATGAATTATTTAAAAATAAAATTAAAAATTTGATGGTGGGAGTAGTAAATAACTTTTATTTTTACGTATTCATATTTAATTATATAAACTAAAATTGTACAGTAAATCTATGTAAATTAATTATTTAAAAATAAAATTAAAAATTAGTCTTATACATACTAAAAAAATTAAAAATTATTTTTATGGCCATTTGTGAAACCACACCATTTACGACAACATACTTAAAAAATTAAACAAGGTAGCATTTTATATTGTGGCAATTCGATTCTGAAATTTCATTTTCTTTTTCCAATTTAGTCATTTTGAGCGAGTTTTGATTTTTATTTATTTCTTCAAAATGTTTAACAAAAATTGAATAAACTACTAAATTTGAAAAGAAAAAAAAAACTAAAATCAATTAAAAAATGATCAAAATTAAAAATGGCCAAAAAATTTTTTTGAATTCAATCATACTTTTAAAGAATTGTAATATTTTCTCTTTTATATAAGATCCATCCAAATAAAATTATTTTATTTTGGTCCGTTTCAATAGAAAAATCAATTTTCTTTTTAAATTGATGTGACGATACAACTACCTACTATACATTAAAATATTACATTCCTCAATTCACTACATATTACACTCCTTAATTCACTATTATACTCCGAACAAAAATAAAATGAATACCTACCAAAAAGAGACGAGGGAGTATTCATCTTATAAAAAGGGTTTTTGTAATTTTTAGTAAATAGATCCCTAACAAATATCCACAAATTTTTTAAAATAGTACACCTTCATGGATAAATTATAAACTTGCCAAGAAAAAAAAAGGGTAAGAGATTTAAAATCTTAATATAGGCCTTGTAATATAATATTGTTAGCTGATGTTCAAAATCTGGTACAAATCAGTGGTGCTTAAAATGAACACAAAATGTCTGCTCTCATACGGTGTGTAAGTTGCACCTCACTACCAGTCAACCTCAGTCTGTTTTTTTGTTCGAGTCCCCATCGGTTTCTTCAGAGCTATTCGATTTCGACTCATCAAAGGCCAACAGCTGCATCGAAAGACAACGTGCGTGTTAAATCACATAAAGAAGTTTTTGAGTTCATTAAGAGATGTAGAGGAATATGCAGTCATGCTAGGTCGTGCTCTAGTATCTAAAGGTCTATTTTGTTCATCATTGAAGCTACCCCCCATAAATTATTCCAAGCATTCTCATTTCTGCTACCCTCATTTTTTATTATGTTCAGATTCAGCCTCCCACAATAAATCCAAAATCAATGCTGGTCTCGCGGCTCCATTAAAATTCAACATCTATCACTGAGTATAATATTATATTCGTAAATATGCAATTTCTAATTTCCCATACAATGACAGTGTAAAAATTAAAAGGAAAGGAAAATCAGATGATTAATTGACTTACAGGTTTCACTTCACCACTGTATAAGCAATGTGCACCCAAAAATCCAATAACACCAGGCACGATATACAATAGTGCGGGCTGGAAGAAAATAGAATCCATAGAATTCAGATATTAGAACATGAAAAAGAAAAGAGATAAAGAGAGAGAGAGAGAGAGAGAGAGAGAGAGAGAGAGATAAAGATTAAATCTTGACGACAAGATTACTCACCTGAGCAGCTTGAAACCAGTTCATTACAATGATTGTTAGGACCAAACCAACTGTATACCCAAGAAACGCACTCTTAAAGTAGTGGCTCTCTTTCCCTCTGGATACATCAAATCTAAGGGCTAATGCTACAAAAATTCCTGAAAAAGTCAAATCGAAAAATAAATTAAGCCAACAGTAGGTGTGTGAGATGCAGTTGTGAATCATGAAGAGAGCAGTAGCCCTTCACCAAAAGACCCCTCTTGAGGTAAAGAGGTGTACTACAGATTCTTTTTTTTTTTTTTTTTTTTTTGAGGGTCTCCAATAATTTTAGTCTCTATTTATTTTATTTGATTTGTGTGTGTATTCGAAGAAGATCCACAACCCCATCATTCATACAATTATCCAGGCCGCAGCTGGTAAACAGCAAAAGTTTATCCTTAAATGAAATTTACAGTTAAAATATTTACCAGGAATCACAATATCACCAAGTCCTAACATTGAAAATGGACGTGCAGAATTTGATGTAGGGAATAAAAGCTGCAATAGTGAAACAAGATTCTCTAAGATAAGTTTGAAAAACAAGAAAGAATAATAAGATTATAGCGTTAACAGTGCAAACCTTTATTGGAGCATCAAATGACTTAGCAACGCTAACCATAACTGGTGTAAAAAACACCCAGAATATGTCATATACGAAAAGACCAGCCTGCAATTGGTAAAAATGTAAAAATTAAAAAAAGGACAATAGGAAGAGAGTAGTCACCAAATAAATTCATAAATTAAATCCTTAGATAATAAAGAAATATAACTTTTAGGAGACTGAAAAGATAACAATGACTTGTGTAATACCAAATTCATTCTTACCAATAGAATGGCCCCAGTCTTAAATGAGCCAAGTGAAAGCATTTCAATCCCCTGAAATTGCCACACAAGAGAAAATGTAAATGGTAAATAAAGCCTATCAAATTTACATATGCTCGGATCAATAGTTTTGGAAAGAAGGAATGGACAAAGAAGGAAAAGCTGGTGAGTGGCGTAAACGAAGGAATGGAATGAATCCTCACAGTTGGGGGATGAGCCGTTCCAATCTTAAGAGGAAAAATTAAAATCAGTAACCCACTACTATCAGAATCATACCCATTACCCTTTAAACAAGCGCTCATCAACTAAATTTCATTCACTGAAATGAGTTCTTTGGATCTTAAGATGTATCAGCTCGATTTGACGAGCTCACAAAAGCTTAGATAATGTAAGGAGTACAGAGATAAATAATTTATTCTAGTACTCTGTCACCAAACCTGAATGGAGAATGCAAGCCCCAAGATATTGTTAGCAAGCCAATGTTTCTTTGAAGCATACCACGCACAAAAGAAGGTTCCAGGAATTGCAGCAACTATCTGTGATCTTGTAAACTCAACTTCCAAAGCTGTGCAACAAAGATATAGAACAACATGACTCTTGATGTTACAATACAAATAATACACGTCAAAAAGGAAGGCTCGATGGTTGAGGATTTGCACATCAAATGACAAATGGTCTGAAAAAACAATGCTTCAGTTACTCATTTATGGATCCTCTAGTTGTCAACTATATCAAGCCATGCTGGCGTAAGCGCATAAACATTTCTAACGAACATGTTGAATAAGTGATAATTCAGTTTACCCACCCAGTCAATCATCCTTCACTTTCAATTTTCAGGAAAAGAATCCTGCTTAATCTTTAAATGCTGAGGGTTTTTATTGTTCAATTGGCAGTTAAGAAGGGATGGTGATGTTACTCAACATACTTTTTACCCTACAAAAAAATACTTCAGAATACTTACATTGGCAGTTAAGGGATGATGATGTCCTAAATTTATCGATCTCATTTATTTTTAGGAAATCTTGAAATATAAAAACATTGCCTAAAATAATACGTTTTCCTTCCAATTTATCCTCTCAACAAAAGTAACAACATGATCACTTCACTGTAAGTACACACCACTTTAAACAATAAGATAAAATTTTAGACGATTATAATCAGTGCAAGTGGAGGATCTACATAATGATTAAATGACTGATCACCTATTGTGGTCATCCCAAGAAACGGAAGCAAGCATGATGAAGAAAGATTAATAAATGGTAACCATAAAAAGTATCAGATTTCATGATAGAAAAATTAGATATGAAGAGGTTGAGTGAGTCATACATTTGAAATATGGGAAACGCCACGTAATGATATCATCATTCCATGCTTTTGGCAGGAATTTTTTAATTGCAGGCAGCAACGTTGCCCTACAAGTTAAGATGAAGAAAGATTAGTAGAGGAATTTCACAGTTCTCAAATGCCAAGAAAAGATTACTCAGCTTAAAAATGAACTAGAATAGCACACGTGTAAGAACTTACGAAAGTGCAGCAATCCCAAGAACGAAAAAATAGCACGTTAGTGCAGCATTTACCAAGTCTTTTGATATAAACTTGAAAAGTAAAAACAGAGACAGCAACATCGCACTCCCAACCAAGGGAAATCGCATGGCATGTTCATTGGACATAGTCTCCTGAAAAAGTCAACAGGATAAGTATAAAACCAGCGAAAACAATTCATTAGGACACCAACAACTAATAGTATCTGGAATTGTGCAAGAAGATCAACTTACTGATGGTGGAGTTGGCTTCACTGAGCGGTAGCAACCGACATACACAGTTAGGCAAGCAGTCAAAACTACATTTATATTTGGGTCCACCTTCATAACAAGTGGAGCTAGGGTCAAACCTGCATTTGTAAAAAATGTGATCACAATGTCCCAGATAAGAGACAGTACTAAAAACTCCACTCGATTACATATATTGGACAGTGTTTAGTTCACAAGTTACGCAAACAGACATGACTAAGGAACTATTTGAAGAAACATAAGCCTAGGAAAATATGATCAGACAAACAGATATATTGTAGATGCAAGACTTTGTAACAATGTTAATAACAAAATTAATAGGAAGATCTCAGCATAATGAAATGGTACATTAATCTTTTGCCCAGTTATTGCATTATTTAATACCTAGTACAAATGATGTGATTCAAGTAAATAATGAGAAAAAGATATCATGGATTAGCGTGAGCCAAATCTATTTAAAAATTTGCTAGATCATCTTGCCACTTGATAACCACACAATATATGTTTATTATGTTTCTAAAAAGTAAAACAGCACTGAACAAAAGAGCAACGAGATTAAAGAAAAAAGTGTAATAAAAATACAATTTGTTAATACAAAAATGAAAAATAACCGAGGAAGAATAGTTCACCATCCTAAAGCCACGAGAATTCATTAAAAAATAAAAATATACCTGCCAAAGCCAAATTGGCAATCCTCTCATTATTCTTCATTCTAAATCTTCAGACTCTCCTCAATTTCTCCCTAAAAAAACCCACAGCATAAGATCGCCAGTCAATACATAAAATTAAATTCAGCAAGAATATAAAGTTCCAATATCACTAGATCCTTTACATAATTAACAGAAGTTATAAAAAACCAAAGAGTCTGTTTTCTGCATTCTTCTCTTCGGCAAGAGAGATATATTCTGAACTCGCAATATTGTAACATGTATTTTAGGACAAAGTTCCAATTTTTAATTCATGCAAGTCAAATTTCTCATCCCTATCCAAACTCAGAACACAATCGATTCAAGAAGTATCAATAAATATCAAGATCATGCATAGGTTTGTCAATAATTCCTCTATTTCTTAATAAGGACGCCCAACTCCCCAAAGTCGATCAGTAACTCTTAACAAATTGTTATAAATTGAGCATCAAAGTAAACTAATCGATTAACTTTTAAATTTTTTTGGTAATGGAAAACCTTAAAAAAGGATCTGAAACAGCAAGAAATCCAAAATATTAAACCACAAAACGAAAACCCATGAATCCAAACAAAGACAGCCCAAGGAAACAGAAACCCTAGAAAATTAAATAACCTCCCTTAATCCCTCCACCCTCAGTAAAGAACTCCGAATTAAAAAGCTTACCGATCAACTAATCGGACAAGAGTGGAGAAGCAAAGCAACAGGGCCGTGCGGCTGCTTCTCTGCAGATAAGAACAAAAATGATTGGCAGTAATACCTTAAATCCGGCAACCGGCGAAGCCTCTCCGGTGAGATGAGACCTGAAGCTGCTCAATCCGGCGTCGCTTTGATAAGATTCAGTCGCTACGTTTTCTATAAAAGGGAGAGTATTATTTCGTAGTTTTTCAAAGTCGCATATTGATGGGCCTCAATTTAACTAATAAATGGGCCTCTAATTTATGAGCTTAAGACCAAGGCTTATCACATCCTTAAATAAAATTCCAGAACCCAAAATCGATAATTAAACTATTTTTCAAATTTTAAGTAAATAACTCCATAAATTCATCGATGATCGATCAAGCAAAAGTTAACTAGCATCAACACCGCACTCATCAACAGCATTAATCAAACGATTAAAATTCTGTTTAAAAAAAAAAAAAACTTTTAGAGTGTAGCTTACATTTCATTACTGGAATTATCTAGGTCATAATTAAATTAATTCATTTTCCAGAAGCGCCCTTTGTGCAAGAAATTGAAAACGGGAATTGTTAATCCCTCTTGCATATCCATGATTTTAGAAATCTAAAAAAATATTACAATTTACTCTTAAAAAAACAAATTCCATTGTTGAGATAATCAGGATTGTATTTTTTTTTAAATTATAATAATTATTATAAAAAAAAAGAGCAAACCTTTAAAGAAGAAGAAACGGAGGATGCAGCGATCTTCTGTAAACCCAACACACAAATCGGAACACCTTCAGTGTGTGTGATTCCAACGCATATGCATACTCTGTGAAGGAGGAGGGTTTTATTTTTTTCGCAATAGAAAACGGCTGAGAATTTTATTTAATAAATAGGCGTATTTTTTATTTGCAGATTATTAGTATAATTATGATATGATGATGATGATTTTGATTTCATGCTTAACCTGGTTGTACATTTTGGCCACTGCGTGGTATTTAACGTATGTACAATCACTCTGATGCATCACGCAGGATAAGACTGTTGCCACGTCGTGGGAGGAGTGTTCCCCAATCACATAATGCCACATCGGATACCATTCGCAAAACCCTCTTTTCTATTTCATTTGGACTTATTGGCTCACTCTTAAAACTGAACAAAAAGGCCCATTAAAAAGTAAAGGCCCACCTTGGCCCACATTTGATACCAAAAGCCCGATAAAACTTGGGTAAATTAAGAGGAGCCCAAAATTAATCTTAAAAATGGCGATTGTCATCAGTTCAATTCAACAAAACAAGAACATTTGCCTCTATGTAATCTAATGAAAATCAAATATAACTTTTTCTTTATGGCTAATTATACTGTGGACCTGGGTGCACCCATTTTAAAAAACGTATACAAATATAAACAAAAATATATACAATTATAAATAAAAATGTATACAATTTAATTAATAATTTTTTAATAAAAATTTAAGTGTAAAAATATATACGAGTATTAAAAAACATGTATATACTATTGAATAAAAAGTTATACACATATGTATACTAGTTTTTTTAATGAAAAACTTAGTGTTAAAAAAGTATACAGTTATTAAATAACATGTATACAAAATAGAATAACTTGTATACAAAAATAGAATAAAAAGTTGTACACATATGCACTTAATATCAACTCTTTCTTTATTTATACAGATTTTATGTAGATTTTATACCTTTTTAAATAAAAATTTAAGATATAAAGAAAGTTAACATAATTAGTAGTATATCATTTTTGTTTAATTTAAGTTAAAAAAAAAAAAAAAAAACTTAGCTATGACAGCTGCCAACACTTTTAGGCAAACTATAATCAAATAATTCTTTCATAGTAATATAAATAAATAAAATATTTAATATGCTATACATTCCTTTTTAACTCTAATAACTTATGATTTGAAGGACTCCAGCATAAATATCAATTCATGTCTCAATATAAAATGCTCCTTAAGAGTTCGGATCGACATTTTCTGTTATTCATTAGACAAGTGACATGTAAAAAAGATAAATAAATATATTCTTTAGTTGATATATAAAACTTATAGTAAACAATAGTTTAGACTTATCATCCTATCGGCTGTCACTATTTACTCATTCAAAAAATAGTATTAAAAAAAATGTCATAACAAAATATTACTAGATAATTTGTTGTTGAAGTATATATTTCAAATGGCTCAAGGATTACAGACTTTTATCAATGTGCATACTGTATTTAAGAATCATACAATATATAAATAATTTTTCAAATTGGAATATTATTATTATAAGTTTTATAACTATATATGTAACGTATTATTACTGAATGATGATGACATACTTTATATCTACTCCCTCCGTTCCCTTGAAAGGTATTCGTTTACTTTTTACATGTGGATTAAGGAGTATAATAATTTAATGTATAGTAAGGTGAGATAAATAATATTTTACAGTATAGTGGGTAGTTGTATTTGTTGGAAATAAATCCATGAAACCTTAACCCTATTATGATTAACGAGATTTAAACCGTAAAGCGGAAGCGTACCTGATCCAATGAGTCTCTAGGCGGAATACGAACTCGAAGATTGGAGGTCCTATGGTCTTTCTCAACTAAGCCCTCCTAATTCTTTTATGGGGACCGTAGTAATCCCTCCCGATGGTGAGAAGGGAAGACAATGTGCGGCTTAGTGTATTGGGGACCATAACCGGGTAACCTTTATATACTACTTGACTAGACTACCCATAATCACCTAATCATGTAGTATTGGGTATCTACTCAAAAATCCCATATCATTTATTATTATAGCCCATGGACTTTTAACCTTAATTGGATCACTTAATTAAATCCATAATATAATTGAATAGCTAATATAATTGCATAATAATATATTGCCCATAATTAGATTATAAGGGAAATTAATAATTTCCAACAATCTCCCACTTGGGCTATATATTTTCCGTTAGCAATTATATCAAGAGTCATTAGTTGCGCAACTTTATGATATCCCTCTTTAGGCTATATTTAACAATCTGGTCCATCTCATATACTAATATGGAACTACCGCGGCATTCACCACATTATAAATCGTGATTAAACCCCGACAATCACCATATCAATATACTCAATGACATAGATCAAATATGGTGAGTAGCATGGAAATTACATGTCAAATGTGATCAACATCATGTCTATTTCCAACTGGTCCAACTTTAGTCTTTAGTGAGATCAATTCAAAATGTAAAATATTACAAAATGAAAAATTAACTTTAGTAAATTCACAATGAATTCAAAACCATCAACTTAATTCTGCATAAAACTAAATTATCCAAATCAAAGTGTCTTGAAAACTTTAAAGAACAATAAATATAGACTCCCACTGAACTAATGTATTCTAAAACCATATAACACCCACATGATTAGCTAGCTCATAAAATTACAGGGCGTTGAATACATAATTGGTGGATCCATATTTAGAGTCTATCATAATATGCTCTTTAAAATTTTATCTACACAAAACACTTTCTTTAACAACCAAGAATTCTATGTCAATTTGTTTGACTTATAAGTATTCTTGTCATAAATACTTTACTGCGAACTAACTGTCACAATGAACTTTATGTGACAAAATCTTCGCAACCTTTATTTCATGTTTGAATGCCCTTAGTGTGCTACTAATTCTGTTGTCATGGTTAATGAGCTAAAGTGTTTGCTTAATACTTTTACTTGTATAGCTCTCCGACCAACAGAAAATATAGCTTGAAGTGGATCTTATACTGTATTGGCATCCAACAAACTCAGAATCAGACTACTTTATGATCTCCTACTAATCTGATTTCTGATGTACATGCATATTATTCTTAATTCTCTATACATACTTTATAAAGATCCATACTAGAGTTATTTAAATGTCTACTTAATATATCAACAACTTAAGCCTAATTAGGTCTTGTAGAGACATCATCATACAACAACTTCCAACAACCAATGAATATGGAATGTTTCTACATTTCTTAAATCTTTAGTTTAACTTTAGGGCACCTGATTGAGACTGCACTTGTCTCCCTTAGTTTAACTTAAACATTCTCCCACTGAATCACATAATCATCTACATTTATCTCAAAACCAAATGAGACACTTACTTCATGATGATACTTGTGATTCCTTTACGAAAAAAAATTTGCTTGAATGCATAGATGGATTTCCTATTAGTTCTTAAACCATTTAGATCGTATCATCAGTTTTGCGATCAAGGAACTTTATCTTTACATCCATCTAATATGATTCAAGATCAAAATATGCTACTAATGTCACAATTATCTTATAATAATGACTTCCTTCCCTTTTTGAGTATAATCCTACATCAAGATGCAAACCTAATCATCTTGTATTGATTTATATTCATAACTTATAGCATTAACACACTTTGGAGTATTTGGACCTTTCATGGTTTGATGAACATTGTTTCAATGTTCTACCATTAATTCTATAGTGTCCTCATTATTTAAGAGAAAAACTACATAATCATTCGAATTGTCTTTCACCCAACTCTAGTGGTTTTCTTAGTGACATTAATTCTTGAGGTTGTTGAATTTGTTATTCCTTAAATATTATTGACATTGTCATATCGTTATTCTGAATTTGCACCAATTCTTAAAGCATAAGTGGGGATCGAATCGACTCCCCCTTAAGGACAATGTCTCTAATATTATTCTTCCCCCAAAATCAACATCCTCACATAATACCGTATTACCCGTCTCAAATATGATCTGATCAATTGGATTATAAACTTATTATCTTTATTTAATACCAATAAAGTAGCTTGTATCTATTTGAATCCAATTTTCTTTAGTAGATCCCAATGATCTAGCCTTAGTTGGATATCACCATATGTGAAACTCAAAGAGTTCTCACAACTACTTTGGTTGGAACTTTATTGAGACCATAAGCTGCAATCTTTAGTATTTCTCCAATTAGTAACCATATATTGTGGAGTACTAATTTTGTCTTTTAACTACACCACAACACCATTCATACTAAGTAATCTTAATGTGGTGTATTATAAAACAATTCCACAAGCCTTTAGGAGAAAACGAAAGGTTATACTTTAGTTTCTTTTTAACAGCTTTCCAAACGGATTTTTCTTTGTTGCCCTTATACTTTATTGAGACAGAGTTTGTTAGAAACTTATTAGTTCATTCTTATTGTTGAAGTTCTCATCATGTATAATTTTGTTGTTGACATAGGTAAACTTAATTAACAGACTTCTTAATTATACAGAGAATTAATCCAAAATGATTATCATGCTTGTACTAAACTTTATAATCTTTCAAATTTAAATAGTTTAGAATCATCTCAAGGAATCTATCACATCATTAGTATCAATACCAACTTGTAAGTGACACTCTCTACGTAGTAGTCAAATACTGACAATAAAACTGTCAAGCAATAGCCTTCCTTTGGGCCGACTTATTACTCACATGTTAAACAAATAATCGTCATATATTTACCACCACAGGTGCTTGTGTATTTCTACCAAATATTAATCTACCTATGGGCCGATCAATACCCGCATGAAGATACACTTGCAAAACATTATTAATTAGGGACCCATCACAAGACACCTTGTGCAACATTAACCTCATCTGTGGACAAAAATTAACTGCAGGGGTAATCTTGGTGTAACAATCAAGTATTGACAATAAGTTCTGTCAAACAAGAGTCTATCTGTGGACCGACTCATGTTCACATGAATAATCCAAATAATTATCACATACTTATTATCACATGTGTGTTATTATTCTGTCAAACTGTGCCTACCTGTGGGCCGAACACAGAACACATAAATAATACCACACCCATCTATGTAATTTCAATAAAGTTTTTCTCCACACACGATATTGCTGTGGCAACATGGTGCTTCGATTGACTAGATTGAAGTTTTACTAGACTAATTAAATAAATATGAAAATATTTAATTTAATTAAACGACATTTAACTGTCTCCCCAATTTAATTTTAATTAAATTCCACTAATCAAATGGGAATATTAGATGATTCATACCAACTTAAAAATAATGAAAGATTTCTTTACTTAGTTAGGGATTTCAAAATCCCAATTTAATATAAAACTCGATCCTTTCCAAAATAATGGGACTCGTAATTGATTCCAGAATCAATAATAAATATTGCACAATTAATTTCTTATGCCATAAATAGAATATAACCAAATATTACTGAATCACATAATTGTGCATTGAATCCAATTATTTGGACATACGAACATGGATACCATAAATAGATGCACATTAAAAAGAATAAATTGTCACAATTAATATCACGAAACTTTGGAAATTCATAAGAAAAGTCAAAGATTAATGTTGTGATTATTATTTGAGTTGAAATATGCATCAAATTCCAATAATTTTGCACTTATTTACACATCTATTGGAACAGTTTGAATTATCAATAATCAAAATAATTGAATGATAAGTCACTTGCCAAAATATCGTGAACAACACATGTAAGCCTTATGCATTTATTATTCAATATCCTTGCTTAAGTGATAAGAAACAATTAATATCATTCAGCAAAATAATAATTAGTTACTCAAATATACAAGTGGCTCATTCAGCCTATACATGTACCCCAAGGCACACATTCAAATTAACAATTGATCCCTTTTGTCCAACGACAAATTGATCGAGAAATAAATTTCATCAAAAATTAACAGTAGTTTTACAAACTTAAATCACAATAACAAATGTGATTGGATTAAATGAATATTGTTCCAATATGCTGAATGACTTTTCCAAAATATCAAAAAAGTCAATATTATGTCTCCAGTTATGACTCCAAAGGGAGTCAATCCGATTTTCAAAAATTGAATAC
The DNA here is from genome assembly GCA_023678885.1 of Pogostemon cablin. Taxonomy (NCBI): domain Eukaryota; kingdom Viridiplantae; phylum Streptophyta; class Magnoliopsida; order Lamiales; family Lamiaceae; genus Pogostemon; species Pogostemon cablin. Next base: position 20,211,899 of record CM042968.1, read on the forward strand.
AATATTTGCAATTCATAACTGCATAAGCTTGTTTACTAGTAAATACAGTAGAATTGTCATTAAACAATTTTCCGTGTAATTATTCACAGAATGCTCTCATGTGGCTCTCATAGATTTTATTCCTTGCACACAATTCAATATGAGTAAAATCCACCATTTATATCCACATAAAAACTGCCATGATCCAACTATCAACTAGCACAAATGTGGACGGAAAGCATGTCTCTAGAGTTGTCATATTGAATTAGAATATCAAATCCTAATAAATTAAATTAGGTTCACTATCCAAATTACATAAATACCATAATCATATAATTGCATAATTAACTCAATCCAAAATTTACGAAAAAATGACAAATTACCCACTCATGATGATATCCGTTAAAGACAATTTATTGTCTCTCAATTTTCTAAATTACCACCGCAATCCAATAGATACATTATATCGTAGAGCAGTACTTAATCAATAGTGAAATTCACAATTCATCAAAAAAATATTGATGACAAAATGCATATTCAAGTCCGCATGTGAGCAATAGTCAACAATTAAATTGCAATCAAATTAATCAAAATCCGAAATATGGATTCCACATATTGAAACAATATTCACGGCAACCCATTAAACAGATTAGTGTGAAAATGACAACTAGGATGGTACTACTGCTAAAAAAAAAATTATGGATAGTTATTTTGTTAGAGGCACTTGCACATATACCGAGACAAAGATATTATATGCCTTTAACTTAAATATTACCATGATATAACATTATGCAAATATAAAACAAAGTCAAAGGTCAAAATCTGATCCCTATATATCAATGATGATACATATAAACCAACATAAAATTGGGTGCCTAGAATCAATGATAAACTCACAACCACCATCATTGAAAGAATCACACTAGCGCGTCGGTATACGAATTAATAATACTAGATCCATGATAAAGAAGTAAAATATCAATAATCAAAATTTAAAAAAAAAACTTTCATGTCCCAAATAATTTGCACTTGACGGATTTGAAATTAACCGGAAAACCCAATTCCATCAACGTCAAGAAATTTTCTATCCCCAAATTTTAAATTGTGTTTTCACATAATGATTCAAATACAAATATTTGAATCTAATCACAATTCTCACGGATCTCAGAGAATCATAAATAGGGTGGCTCTGATACCACTTGTTGGAAATAAATCCATGAAACCTTAACCCTATTATGATTAACGAGATTTAAACCGTAAAGCGGAAGCGTACCTGATCCAATGAGTCTCTAGGCGGAATACGAACTCGAAGATTGGAGGTCTTATGGTCTTTCTCAACTAAGCAATCCTAATTCTTTTATGGGGACCGTAGTAATCCCTCCCGATGGTGAGAAGGGAAGACAATGTGCGGCTTAGTGTATTGGGGACCATAACCGGGTAACCTTTATATACTACTTGACTAGACCACCCATAATCACCTAATCATGTAGTATTGGGTATCTACTCAAAAAATCTCATATCATTTATTATTATAGCCCATGGACTTTTAACCTTAATTGGATCACTTAATTAAATCTATAATATAATTGAGTAGCTAATATAATTGCATAATAATATATTGCCCATAATTAGATTATAAGGGAAATTAATAATTTCCAACAGTATTAGTGTTGAGTGTGGGGTCATATGTAGTAATTGTGGGTCACATCAATCCAAAAAGAAAAATTGATACTTTGTAATGGGACAGATCAAAATAAAAAAATGTATGTATAAGGGGATGGAGCGAGTATTTTCTAATTGAGTCAAATAACTAATCAAATGTAGTTGCAAAGCTTTTGTGGGGAAGCAGGGAAGGTCATATATGTTGGGTGGGGAGCATGGCCCAATCAAAAATTTATTAAGTATGTGATACACATATTATATTATATTATATATATATATATATATATATATATATATATATATATTTAAGCATATTTAATTAGTATTGTCCGACTCAGTATATATATTTCACACTTAGAAGAAATTAATTTTTAAGATTGAAATTCACCAAAAAAAATCAATTCCTTATAGTAATTACTAACAGACTGTAAATTAAAAATAATAATAATAATAACGGAATATCAATAAATTTATTATGTTTTATCAACGAAATAAAATTTGTTATTATTTATCAACGAATTACTAACGAATCATTATTAATCTGTAGGTAAATCAATTTAAGAATAAAATTAAGGTTTTTACCGACTGGCAAAGAAAATTTGTAGTGATAAGTGGTTTGTCCAAAAGTATTTAATTGATATATACGATATATAAACATTTTGGATTAATTGCATTAAAAATCATGAACTTTCAACTTATTACAAATTAATCTCAACTTTTATAAAATTACAAAAAAAAATCATGACATTTCATGTTGGTGCAATTCGTACCTGTCGGGCAGCTAAGGTTTGCCCGATCGTTGACATGGCGTTGACCATTGTCACGTCAGTTTTTAATTTATTGCAAAAAAACCTCAACATTTACTTAAGTTGCAATTTAATCTCAACCTTTAAGATTTGACAAAAATGACCATCAGTTTTTTTTAAATTGCACCATCTAATAAAAATTTATATTTTATCTTTATATTTAAACTCTAAAAAATTATTAAATAAAATAATAAAATTATTATATGAATAAAATATTTATTATTAAAATTATAAAATTAATTATATCTATTAAATTAGTAAAAAAATTATGCAACCTTTAAATATTTAAATTCTTTTCATTTTTAAATAAAATATTTTATGCATTATAAATTTTTTATAATTTATAAAGTCAGAGTATTCATGAACATGTCTCAATATCTTTTCATAATTTCACATTATATATAATAGGACAAATATATCTATAAGATGTTTAAGGAATTTTATTATTTATTTATATAAAAAAATCATTAGAATTAATTTTATAAAATGTTATATATTAATTTATATATGATGTATTTTTTATCAATTCCTTGAAATAAAGTTGAGTAAAGCTGTGAAATTACCCCAAAATTAATTTATAACATTTTATAAAGTTAATTTTAAATGATTTTTTTAATTATAAAAAATTTATAATTTATAAAATATTTTATTTTAAAATTTAAAAGAATTTAAATATTTAAAGGTTGTATAATTTTCTTACTAATTTGATTAATAGATATAATTAATTTTATAATTTTAATAATAAATATTTTATTCATATAATAATTTTATTATTTTATTTAATAATTTTTTAGAGTTTAAATATAAAAAAATATAAATTTTTATTAGATGCTACAATTTAAAAATTAAAAAAATTGATGGTCTTTTTTGCCAAAATTTCAAAGGTTGGGATTAAATTGCAACTTAAGTAAAGGTAGAGGTTTATCTTACAATAAATTAAAAGCTGACGTGGTAAGGGTCAACGCCACATCAGCGGTCGGGCAGGCCTTAGCTGTCCGACGGGTGCGAACTGCACCAACACGAAAGATCATGGTTTTTTTGCAATTTATAGAAGTTGAGATTAATTTGCAATAAGTTGAAAGTTCATGATTTTTAACGCAATTAACCCAAACATTTTTAAAAGGTGATTAATCAAGTCAAGTGACTAAGAGTTTTCTTGAGTGCAATAAGTTGAAAGTTCATGATTTTTAACGCAATTAACCCAAACATTTTTAAAAGGTGATTAATTAAAAGGTGATTAATCAAGTCAAGTGACTACGAGTTTTCTTAATAATTTGTAGTGTATTCCTAATGTTGGGTTTATCAGCCCTTAGAATAATCAGGTCGATGTGGGCCTCTACAATAGTCGAGCTCACTCAATCCACTAACATAATATTATCCATTTTGGGCTACCCACTGACCTAAACGGTTTTGTTCTCTGGGCTTCACACCTCTACTCCACACTTATAAACTCACAGCCTTCCTCACGTCTAACCGATGTGGGACTTTGGTTGACATCCAACCAACACTTAAATCGTCCAATTTTAAAGTAAATTCAAACATTTAAATTTGTCGTTTTATATGATATGTAATGCTGCTATCACAAGATATAAGTTGTTGTATTTTGAAAGATGATTATCATTGAACCCTAAACACAAGAACGATGCAATTTCATTTTAATTAGGAGAAATAATCTAACTATTATCTCAACTCAAATTTATTTTTATAATTTTTTAATTAATTTTTTTAATCAACATATTTTATCGAAATTCAAATTTATCTTGTTATGACCATTTATGTAGATATGAGTCTAAGGCTCGATCATAATAATGATGATAAAAGCATTTTATGCCAAAAAATATTCCCTCTGTTATCCAAAGAGTTCTTTTTTGCCATTTTGGTTGTCCCACTCAAAGGATTCTCTTTCCTTTTTTACATATATGGGACCCACACATACCCCTAATACAATTAAAATATGAGGTACACACTCCCATTAATACAACTACTCACTACACATTAAATAATAATACTCCTTAATGCACGTGCCAAAAAATAAAAACAACCCTTTAGGCGGGACGAAGAGAGTATACTTTCTCGTTCCACATAACTCTTCACACTTTCTTTATGTATTTGTCCTACAAATCCCTTCATTACATAAATGAAAACATCATTTTATTAAACAATTATAAAAATTATTTTATTTCAATTTCGTCATTCATTTTTCATATTACTTTTATGTCTTTTATTACCTAAAGTAGTAAGTTGATAAAGAAAATAATAATAATAATAATAATAAGGGTTAATTGCATTAAAATACATGAACTTGTTCTCTTTTCTTAATTTAATCACGAACTTATTTTTTTATCAAAAAAATGCATGATCTTTCTATTTTCTCTTAATTTAATCACGAACTTTTTTAATCAATTAAATACATGATCTTTTTGTATTTTCTCAATTTAATCATGAACTTTTTTTTAAAAAAAATATATGATTTAAAAATTTTAGAATTTATTCGCAAATTATTCTATATATTAAAATAATATATAATCTTAGTTAATAAAAATCAAGACATGTTAAATATCTTAAAAAATATATAAATTTATGTATTATAAATATTAAAAAGTTACTACAACAATCTCACAAATAAATGAAACCATTATGATATATGGTTAGGCTCAAAATCTCACAATTCATTTTGTTAGGACCAAAGTATACTTATATATCATCTTTTACTCATTGAACAATTTAAAATGCACTTGTCATCATTATTTCCTAATCTGACATCCTAATTCCACCAACAAGTTCTCATTCACAATCAATATCCACATCACCAACACACATGCAAACAACAAAAAAACATAAGATAACAAGAAAAATTACAAAAATAAAAGACACAAGGAAACTATGTGCACCGGTGCAAATGTTTATAACATTAGAAATGCAAGAGCATATAACAAATCAATCCCCCCAAACTTAATTCTTAGCTAGGCTAGAATTAAGTTTGAGCCAAAGAATGTGCACTCCCTTTGAAGCATCCCCCGTAGCTCTTCTCGTAATCCAATACGCTTTAAATCCACACCGAGCATATCAAAATTCCTAATTAAAACACCAACAAACACAAAGATCAAACCAAAATACCAAAAATCAAATTAATCACCCTTATTGAAAGCAATAAAATAAAGCAATTAAACTAATGGATTGCCTTCCATTTAGAGCTAAGTTTAACGTCTTCAAGCTGAACGAAAAATTTTAAGCTCATCGGAAGAGCCATGGATAACGGTCATCCTTGCCACCACACTTTAATCTTTGAGCTTCTTCATCCTTTAAGTACTTGTGGCAAGTAAAGGCCTCGTTGGCATTCTTTAGATTGAGCTTGAAATCGCCAACTATCCTTGCATGGCATCCCATTTTCCTCTTCATTCTAGTAAACCACTTATTCCTCTATTCAATGAATATCCCCAAAGTTTCTTCCAACTCTCTTTTGTCCCTAAGAATTTGTGAGGTATCAAGAGGTAAGACAAAGTTAATAGAAACAATATCAAGAAATTCATTGTAACTTAAAGAGTTTAAGGGTTGAGAAATGCTCATTTCACTCTTCAAGGTATCTTCATTTGTTTCTTGGCTTTGCTTTTCTTTTTCTCTTTCTTTGGCCTCAATAGGCTCTTCAATGTTGTCACTTGATTCTTTTACCACCAAGTTCTCTTTTTCCTCCAACCCTTCTTCAACCTTACTTTTCTCTTCCCTGTTATCCTTCATATGATCTTTCTCTTCAATTTGTTGAGAATTGTTCAAAGCACTTATAAGTTGACTCATTTGATACTCTAGGGAGTCCACCCAATTATCCATCTTCTTTAATTTTCCTCCATTCTATCCTCAAGCTTAGCCTCCCTCTTTTTCATCTTGGATGCAAGCTTAGAATCTCTCTTTTCCATATAAGCCCTTGTATCTTTCATGAACGTTAGCAATGTATCCTCCAAGGACGACTTCTCTTCATCATTCTTCTTGCTTAATGCAATCCTCTCTTTGGCTTCTCTAGTATATGTTCTAGTTTCTTCGGTAAAATCTTTAATCATATTGATACGATCAAATATTTCAGAATATTTGAATTTATTTAGATATGATCTTTCACTTATTTTATTTATTCATGTTTCCATATTTATATTTTAGGAGTGCTTTAAATATGTGTTTAGGGATTAATATTTGATATATTGAAAATAAGATATTCTCTGCATCTTCGTCATTCTTATCATCGCTCTCTTTTTTCTTCCTCCCCTTATCTCTCGATCTCTCTTTCCCTCTCCCCTCCATCGGTATCTCTCCCTCTATCTCTCTCAATCTTCTTCTTTATTCTGATTAAGGAGTTTGCACTCTCTCGAAGAGTGTTGTTTGATACACTACAAATTTAGGGCATATCATTGGTGCTCTCGTTGAGAGATTTCAACATTGTTGAGAGATCTCAATATGGACGATCAATCAGAAAAGAAACTGTGGGAAATAGCCTTTCAACGATTATAAGGGCGAATTGACAAACAAATCAGCATTCATCACCAAATACAACAACAATTTTCTAACATGATGGAAGAGATCAGATCTGTTATTCGAACCATGCCAAATCAAGGAGCCTCGAATTCGTCTGCAGGAGAAGTCCCCAAGTTCAATATCATGAAATTGGATATGCCAAAATTTGTTGGAATTGATCCTCATGGGTGGGTATTTCGCATCGAAGACTACTTTAATTTTCATGATACCCCAGAAGTTCAACACCTACGCATCATGGCTTTTACGTTCAAAGAAAAAGCAAAAGACTGGTACCAACACATGAAAATTAATAATCTTTTTGCATGTTGGCCAGATTTTCTTGAAAGAGTAAAGTTTCGCTTTGGTCCGTCACAGTACGAAGATTGCCAAGAAAAGTTGTCAGATTTAACTCAAGCTGATGAGTCGCAATTTTCTTCTCAAGGAGGGTTAAATGCCAATGTTGATGACAATCCCACTAAGCACAATTCTGATGCTATGGCTAAAGTAACCAAACAAGATGTGAGTACTATCGCGAGGGGAAACTCACTTGGGCCAAAACAACTAATGGGGGAGCCCAGTCTGCTGGTACGCCGATTGTCAGCCGAAGAGATTAAAGTGAAGCATGAAAAAGGCATTTGCTATAATGGTGACCAAAAGTGGTCAGTTAATTATCGTTGTCTGCTTATGGGATCTGATGATGGAGGCCAATATGAGATCGGTCCTATTCTACATCAGTTCAATTATTATCCACCTTGAGGACAAGGTGGTTTCTCATGCCGGAGAGAATGATACGATCAAATATTTTAAAATATTTGATTTTATTTAGATATGATCTTTCACTTATTTTATTTATTCATGTTTTCATATTTATATTTTAGGAGTGCTTTAAATATTTGTTTAGGGTTTAATATTTGATATATTGAAAATAAGATATTCTCTGAATCTTTGTCATTCTTATCATCGCTCTCTTTTTTCTTCCTCTCCCTATCTCTCGATCTCTCTTTCCCTCTCCCCTCCATCAGTATCTCTCCATCTATCCCTCTCAATCTTTTTCTTTATTCTGATTAAGGAGTTTGCACTCACTCGAAGAGTGTTGTTTGATACACTACAAATTTAGGGCGTATCACATATCTAGTAATTCAGGAGAAACTTCAATGTTGGAATTCGGAGTGGAATAATTGTATCCTTGATAAGGTTGGAATGTGTTTCCATTGTATGCTCTTGGCTATTCAGCATATCCTCCATGATAGTAGTGTTGAGAGTGAACTTGATTCATATGACCATTATAACCATAGTAACTCTCATTCATGTAGCCTCTTTGTTGTGGAGGAGGAACTCTTGCATATTGATTTTTATAGTATCCACCCATGTAATTGTTCCATCCATCCATCTAATACTTTTCTCTACAAAGCCTACTACAATCTTTCTTTCAACTTTCTTTTTTGGGCTTTGTTCTTCCTCCCCTTCTTTCAAGGTAAGAGTACCCATCAAAAAGAAAAAGTTTAAAAAAATTTCAAATCAAATATAAGAAACAAAACAAGATAAAATGTCCTTAGTAAGAACAATTAAGACACTAACAAAGCATTCAAACAATATGTTAAAACTCCCTTGGCAATGACGCCAATTTCTTGTTTGAATATTTTATACTCACGAGCAAGAATACTCGGTCATTGTAGAAGTATATCCCAAGAAATAAAATTATCGAATCCAAAGAAGTTTAAGTTTGGATTGAAGAACACGTTAGTTAGTGTTTTTATCATTTTTATAAAGACGAATGGGGAGGTTGATAATCAAGAAATCAAATAAAAGAAATCAAGATAAAATAGAAGAAAAATAAAATGGAGAATATGGTGATGAAGGGAAAGTAGTAAGAAATGGGATTAGAAACAATCAAAGTGCCTTAGGATTCATTTTATCATGTAAAATGAATAGACGAGATTGGTATTGGACAAGAGGCGATCATGATTGTATCCAAAGCTCCCTTTCGGGTTACTAAGGTTGTAGGCCTTTACTAAGACTCCCAAAAGCACATAGGATTGAAGCCCAACACTAACCTCTTCCATCTATGTACTAATTAAATTCCAATTCTCTCTTTAAAGGTACTAATTAGAATTAACTATCCCTTTTTGCGTACTAGGGCTAACGAATGGATTGGTTCCTCTCATCAGGTTCAAATATCCTTTCAGTCAAATCTAAACCCGATGTCCTCTCATGCTATTTCTAACACTTTAAAGGGTCATTTCCGTCTCACCCCAAGCAATTTCCACATAAATTAATATAATGACACTTAATTAACATAAGCAACAAATTAACCAACAATCCATTAAATTAACATGCTACCCATAATTAACAAACCATGTCGAAATATAATTCATGCTTTGCAAAACCCATAAGAAGAAATCAAATACCAAATCATGTCTAAACCATATTTAATTTGTATAATAAAATAAATATTAAGCACTAATCATGTCTCTAACCCCACAAGAGGGATTAACCTAGCATAATTAAATTAAAAAATAAATAAATGATTCATTATAATAATCCATGGAGTCTAATTCAAAGAAAATTACATAAATAATTAAAATTCCCCTTCAATTTGACTTGTTGGAGATCTTCAATTTCTTCTTGAAATTCCTCCTCTTGCTCTTAATTCCAAGTAATTCCAACACCAATGATAGATGGGTGAAAGATTAGAAGATGGGTTTGTGGAGTGATCAAAAGAAAATAAAAATAGAGAAGAGAGAAAATAGAGAGAAAGTTTGTGTAGTGTGTGTAGCCTCCAAAATGAGATGAAAATTTTATTGATAATTGTTGCTCAACATTTGGAAAATGAAGGTATTTATAGTGGTGGAGGATTAAGGGATTATGGCAAACATTGGATCATTGGCTTAAGAGGAGAAATGGGCTTTTTTTTTTTTTGCTAAAATTCGAATCTGCAGGTTTTTTCTCATAAAATTCGGTTGAAAATTCGACCGGAATTTCTCTGATGATCGAATTTCTAATGAAAATGAAGCTCCCTATATTCCGTCAAGTTTAGAAAATCTGGCGGAATTTTTCATCTTCAGATATTCGACCGGAATTTATAAAATTCCACCAGAATTTATTTTTCAACTTTGCACAATTTTCTCAATTCTTCTCGTTTTTGCTCGTTTTAACTCCGAAATAAGCCCCGTTTCTTTATATGTCTTCCTTTTTTAATTTTGCATCTATTTTTTTATTTGTTTCACTGAAATTTCAAGCACAAAATTGTGTTAAATTCAAATGGACGATGACATATTTTCAACCTTGATTTTGATTCTTGTTTCCTCCTTTTCTCTTTTTAGCTCAAAATACCTAACTCCTACATGACAAATAACATGATTCACACACTTTTCTCTAAATATACGAACACACAAAATACATAATAAAATACTAAAAATAAGATAAAAATACACAAAAATTAAATGAAAATGACTCTAAAATATAGCAAATTTTCACACTAAACACAAATCTGGATATTTTTAGAGAATTAATTAAACTAAATATGCAGAAAATAATTACTAAAAATAATAAAATATCAAATAAAATAAATATGGAACTGTTCAAGAGAGAAGATAGATAGCTCTAGGCAATCTAATTTAAATTGGTCAACCTAAATGACTAGACAATCTGTTAGAATTCTTGCAGATCTTATGAAAGCAATCAGTTAATTATGTTAAATCCCTTTAATTTTTGCATGCTTTATATTCGCGATAATCTCATTTTTTCAATAGGGAGAAGGCCTGCCTTCTTCTATTTTATTTCTACATCTAGGATTTGACGCAAGGAAAAGCTTGATTCAGGTGGAGAAGAAAAGGCAAAAAATGGAACATAAATATCATTTGATTGGTGAGGTAAACTTAACACATAAATCTGATTTAACTCCTCAAATGCAGAAGAATAATTCATACTCCCTTTCTAGGTACTTCATGCAAAATTCTATCTAAGGCTAGAGCACTAGACTTCCGTTTATAAGTATTTAAGAATTAATCTCCAATTCTAACCTAATAATTTGAGAAAACCAAATCTGGTAATTAGATATATTAAGTGTCTAATATTAATTATTCTAATGAATAAAGGTTATATGGTTAGATCTCTTTTAATCATAACAGATTGACAATTTATAGCACAAGCAACAAGCATAAATATGCATAAGACAATGATATATCAGGAATGATGGCAGACCACATAAGATAAGAATATAAGTCTTAATCAAAACATTAATAAAGGAATAAATATACTGCAGAAATCCAACCTAGTCTAGGCCATCAAGTCAAGTCTAATTAAACCTTCAAAACCTAGAACTATCCAAAAAGTACTAGCTCATGTTGTTACAAGCAACACACATGGTTAGATATGAAAGCAAACACGTAGGTCTGTTATTCAAAATAAAGAAAGAAAGAATAAGAAAAACCCTAGAAGTGGCATGATTCTCCATTCTCTCTCCCATGATTCTGAACTTTTACGTTCTCCTTCTCAATTAAGCAACACTGATGAACTCTCTGGGATGGGTGGATGAGATGGTGAATCTTAATGTCGATATGGTGGCAGGAAAAGGGTATGGAAAAGTATGAAGGGTTGTGGAGAGTTACGTATAAAATTTCAAAGTGTCTCTTTTATAGCTGAGTACTGATAATTCACAAATTCTGACTCAAAAGTGGGCTTTTTCACATAAAAAATACGAACAAGCCAGAAAAATAATGAAACAACGAAACTGGGTCTAGCGAACATCGGCACGAGTCGTGCTGGCAGCTGGCGTGCGAGATTCCTCGGCGCGTCTCGGCGGCACGAATGCAGAGTGGGCGGCATGGGTATGGGCATCTTCGGCAGCTCTCGGCAGCACCAAACGGTCGTGCCAGCACACCTTGCGGCACGATTGCTCCTTTCTGGCCGGCACGAGTCGTGCCGGCTTGTACTTTCCGACTTCGCTCCCGATTTCATTTTCAATTTTCATTTTTGCTCTTTTTACCTCGTTTTCTACCTAAAAATACGAAATAACATCTCACATGCATCTGTAACACAAATATATACAATATATTCAATCAAAAGATGCTCAAATGCATATATAAATATCTCAAAACGGTGTTAAATCGAACCATAAAATACGCAGATTTTCACACTAATCACTTATACAACTACTCACTGAACATAGAATAATAATACTTCTTAATTCATATGTCAAAAATAAATAGAGACCTTCGTGTAGACGGAATGAGTATCTTTTAAATGTTTTAATTAAATTAACAATCAAAAGTGACATTAACTTGATTACGTACCACGTGAGACTATGTTTAAATAGTTATCAATACTTTGTATTAAATATATTATATTACTTTTCACTAAAATGTTACTTCCTTCATTTCAATGAACACTTACCATTTAGTATTTTGCGTTGTTTAAGAAAAGTTATTTTTTTCTATTAGATTTGTTGATTTCATAGAGATATTGTAGTAATTTTATATAATAAAAAAATATAATGTAATGATCTGTGTGAAAATGAGTGACAAATTTAAAATTAAAGTAACTTTTAATATTGCTGGATAGAGTGACGATTCCTCTTTTGGGTATTAGACAAATAAAAGAAAGTAGGAAGAGTTTTTTGGGACAAGATGAATACTTTTAATTTATATTATGAATTGTTCATAAAATAATACATTACACCATTATTATTTTTCAAGTACATCACTTTTTATTTTAATATATTATCATTTTTTATTCGTGTCACGAAATTTTCCTTGCAAGACTGTGTCAGACAATTCATTAAGTTTATGTACTTTGTAATTGTTTTGGTGGTATGTCTTGTACTATTTTTCTAATGAATTTATTTGCTCGATAAAAAAACACAAGTATTTGCTAATAATTACTCCCTCCGACCCTCACTAAGAGGGTATTTTGCTTTTTGACACGTAGATTAAGTAGTATTATTATTTAATGTGTAGTGGGTAGTTGCATTAGTGGGAGTGAGAGTGGGAGTCCATATTTTAATTGTATTAGTGTGAGTGTGTGGGTCACATGTGTGTAAAAAATTAAAAAAAAATCTTTGGGTGAAATGCCCAAAATAGAAAAATGAGACTCTTTTAAAGGGACGGAGGAAGTATATATATATAGACTAGCAATGACAATTCAATTTAACAATTAAGATTAATTCGGGTATACTTATGACACCAAGTGCACTGAGATTCCATATTAGGTATGCATAATTAATTATTACTAATTTACAATCCTTAATTATTTATTTTTTAAAAAAAAAGTGAGTCTCATGTAAATTCAATTTACATGTAAACTTTATTTTTTAAAATTATTCTTTAATATATAAAAAATAATTCTTGAAAAGTAATAAGTTTTATTGTATAAAAAAATTATGTCTTTAAAGAGTAATTTTTTATGTACTAAAAAGTAATCGATAAATCAAAATTTACAAAAATTTGAAGAATAATTTTTTAATTTAAAAGAATAAAAATTTATGTGTTTAAAAAATAATTTTTTATGTACTAAAGAGTAACATGATTTACTTATTAAAGAAAGTGTCTGGGTAGAAAAAAAATTTTGAGGAGTATTTTTTTCATATGAACTATCTATATCTATACATATATAAAACAAACCTAAACTTCTACTTTAGTTTTCAATTTTACATATATATTCTACTAATTATCAATCAATACAATAATTATAATTTAATATACTAAGTAATATATTTTAATTTAATCTATATATAATATCAAATCTTTCAATGTATCTTTAGTAATTTTCCACCTTTATTCTTATATCGTTGATTCATTCTTTCAAATTATTCTACATAAACCTATTTATTACCTAATCAAACCCTTTTTTTGTGCTTCTTCTTTTTCTTTTTTATTTCTCTTTCGTACTATTTCTAATCTACAATAATTTATTTTATCTTTTATACTTTACTTTTATTTGATCTTGCAGGTTCATTGTCTGAGGTATCATTCTTTTTTTTTGTCACTTTTATTTTTTGTTTTTTGTAATTTTATTTTCGTTTCTCTTCGTTTTTTTTGTTTTCTTTATAATTCTATAAACCTTATTTACATACTTTAATTTATTTTATCTTATATACTTTTATTTGATCATATTTTCGAGTTCAATAATTCCATTAGAGGTATCGTTCTTCTTTTTTATTTTTCATTCATCATATGGTTTATGTTTTTTTTCTTCGTTTTTTGTGTATTCTTCATATTCTATAAACTCTGTTTTTACAATTTTCTTAATCTTATTTATTTGATCTTATTTACAGCTTCAATTATTAAAAAAAAAAGTCATCAATGTTTGAAGTTATGAATTTGTACAATCCAAAATTAATTTCAGAATATTTTCTTTATAATTTTATAAACTCTATTTTTATACTTTAATTTATTTTATCATTTATATTTTTATTTGATCTTCATTTCAGATTCAATCATTCTTCTTTGAAGTATCATTCTTTTTTTTAAAAAAAATCCGTTTATCTTATGATTTATGATTTTCCTTCGTTTTTATTTTTATTTTTCTATTTTATAAAATCTATTTTTATATTTTTTTAAACCTTATTGTTCTTATTTTTATTTGATCTTATTTGCAACTTTAATCATTAAAAAAAAGTCGCAAGTGTTTGGATTGATGAATTTATTTTATTTTAATATTTCATTCAATTATATTTCCATTAGTATCGTCTCTATAAATATTTTTTTAATTTAATATTTAAGATTAATGTATGAATTTTGTTTTTTAAATTTTGTGATTTATTTTAATTTTTGTTTCAATTTTATTTTCATTAGAATCGTCTCCATAAATATTATTTTAATATTTATAATCTATTTATTATATTAACTAATAATCCATATGTTATTCAATTAAAAATAAAATATATATTATATTATATTATATCTTTCTTAAAAAATGGCAATTGAGATTTACATAAAGATTATATTTGTTTTTTAAAAAATATAAATAGATATCAATTAAAGTAAAATAATTTTAATATAATTGATAATAGAAAGTTAATATATACTATATTTATCTTAAATACCGAATCAGATTTACGTTATGTTAAAAAATATATTTATATATTATACATAAATAATTAGTAGTTTTTATAAATATATAAATTCAAATAAATAAATAATTTATATATATATATATATGTTATGGTTAAAAAATTAAATATAAAAGTATTTATAATTATAATATACTTAATTTTTTTTGTACACCGAATGGTAATATCTAGTTTATTTAAAAGTATCATACATACATGCACTTGAAGAAAATTAAATTAATTGTAAAGAAAATGTCAAAACAAAAAGTGGAATTGAAGATTGACCAAGATGATTACATATTCTGGAGTGGAATTAAACTATAAGTTTCATGAATTAAGGTAATCTAAGTAAATGGATTATATAGTATTAAAATTACATATAATAGTGATTAATTATGAAATGTTGAAAGTGGCTTTTAATGTAATACTCCCTCCATCTCACATGAAATAACAATATTTCTTATCATGCTCAAAAGTAAATTACACACTTGAATCAAAACGAGGGAATACATCTTACACAAGAGATTAAAACAGGTTATTTATATTTGAGTATAGATTTTATCTTGTCCCCACCACCACAGGTTATTTTTGTTTGCAACGGCATTCGAAATGCACCCAAGAAACAAGAAGGTGGAGATTGGTACGTGGAACTCAATCATGTTGTAAAAACGCGTGGTGGAATAAAATAATGTTGTAATTGCTACGTGGAACTCAATCATGTACTTCTTTCGTACTACACGCAAATTTCTTTTTTCTTTTTTCTCTTAATTTCTAAACCGACGTTTTTTTTCTTCACTCAATTTAATGATTATATATGGGTAACAAACATTTTTTTCTTTTTCAGTGAATGCATTTTTTTTTAAATAAAACCCACACATAATTACATCATATTTATTAAAATTATTATATTCTTTATTTTAAAAACTCTTCGTATAAAAGGAAGGGACCAATCGTGAGTAGGTATTATATGAAATCATTTTATAGATAATTTTAATAAGACGAATAAAATGTTGTTAATATTTTAATAAAAATTACTCCTAAATTCCATTTCAATCTTTATATATTTTTAATTTGAGTATCTCATGCTTTAATCTTTTGTTTTTGAATTTTTTATTTTGCAAAAATTTGTGTGCCCTCGGGGATACCGTGCGCCCAGATACCTTTTAGTATTAAATTGTATACACTTTAGTATAAGGACGAGTATCCTTTATTTTCTGAAAAAAAATTAATGAAAGTATACTTTTAGAACAAAATGTTGTATCCTTACATATTTTGTGCACCTGAAAACACAAGTGACCAACTCTTTTTTTTTATATGGAATTCACCCAATACAATTAATATATCTTCGTGGATCCTACCTTCATTACTAATACAACTTCTAATCAATTTACATTAAATAGTACTCTCTCCGTCCACTGTCAATCTATCCATGTTACCATTTTGGACCATCTATCATTAATCTATCTATTTCCCTTTTTGTACTATGGGACCCACACCCTCTACTAATACAAATAAAATATGGGACTCACACCCTCCACTAATACAACTACCTATTACACATAAAATAATAATATTTCTTAATCCACGTACAAAAAGAAAATTGATATATTGAAAATGAATGCAGAGAATATATATTTCAATCCACTGTACTATCTTAATTGGAGTTAATATCAATTTCGATCTTGTATCCAATTTTAATTATTTGATTTTTACTTTTTCAATTTTAATTATTTTATATAGATTGTAGTCCTTTTATATTTTTTTTTATTTTTTTATTTTAGGCAATTATTTTTTTAAAATTTAAGGACTTTTAAGTCCAATAAATTTTCTTTTTTTAAAAAATATAAAAGAACTAAAATTTAAAAAAATATAATTATAATTCTAAAATTGATTTAAAAAAACAAAATTGAATTTTGAAAATTTCTCTATAAATATGTATGATAGTCATAAAAAGGGAAAAACTCTTGCGCCTCCAGGACACCGTGCCGTGCCCCCAACTCTCCCCCTCCATAATCCATTTAACTCTATGTATTACTAGAGGTTTAAATTGATCATGAGTTTGGAGATATGGGGACATAAGAGTTAAATTGAGATTGGGTACAAATTGTCCCGGGGACACAAAAGTCTCACTCCATAAAAAATATGAAAACGAAATAATTAATATAGTACTCCTTCCATCCCATAGTTAAGTTCACCGACATTATAGATTCAGAGTTTAAGAAAAGTTACTTTTTAACCAACTTTATTGATTTTTAGGAGTATTTTGGTATTTTTAGATAATAAATAAATTATAAAATACTCCCTCCGTCCCATTTTAGATAACATACTTTCTATTTTGGGTTGTCCCATAAAAGTTTGCATCTTCCTAAAATAGCAAAAAGTCAAACACAATCACTCTTCCCCCCATACACTTTTTTTACAAAAAAAATTACCTCTGTCTAACACATCTAACATACTTTATCATTTATTTCTAAAAGTTATCACTTTCTTAATCTCCGTGTCAGAAAGAGGGGTGCAATCTTTCCTGGGACGAAGAGAGTATGTTATGTGTGTTAGGTGGAAGTGGTATTTTTTTAAATTAAGATTATTTTTGAGATTTTTGGTTAATTTGAAGTTTTATTTTTTGGGTGATGAACATAAGTGTGGGACAAACGAAAACGGAAAGTGTGAACATGGGACGGAAAGAGTATTTACTAAATTTAAAATATATTTAAAGATAAACCCTCAAAATGTATGGATTTCGTTACTACTTACTATTAAGATCGAGAGTAAACTTGAAATACTTTAATACTCCCTATTTAAATAAAACCATAATAATTTTTTTTAAAAAAACAGTATATAAAAAGCTACCAAATATAATATACTAATATTAAGTAGTATTTTTTAAAATAATTGTATAATAGAATAGATTATTAGTGTAGTATTGGTCAAAAGTAAGCAATCACAATTTGACAGTGAGCAATGATCTGCTCTCGAGACTCAAAAGATTTTCCGAACACATTTGTCAACAACCTGCAATTATATTTATTACTGCATTAAATCGACAAAACTACGTGCTCATCCTAATTTAATCATTATTTTAATTATAGAATTTATACAAAAATATCAACCTCTCACATTATATAAGTCAGTCATGTAAAAAGGACTGACGAATTAAAAATTATTTTAAGTTGAACAATGACTAATTTATATACTCCCTCCAGGGTATTTTCACCCGTTTGTACGGGCACGGAGATTAAGACGTGTTATTTTTTAAATATATAATGTAAAAAAAATAGGGATAAATTAGTAATTTAAAAAGAAAAAATAAATAAAGTTGTTGGGAATGATGAATAAAATATAAAAAAGTAATTAAAGTTATTGAGATTGTAAAAAGTAAGCAATAAAATATTATATATTCTTACCAAAAATGGAATGAGTAAAAATACATGGGATATTCTAAAATGAAAAGTGGTAAAAATAAGTGGGACGGGGGAGTAGTTAAACATGTGATGGGAGTATTATTATAATTTCAATTAACAAACCTAAGTAACTGCAATTTATAATAAATTAATTATTAATATTGGACGGTGTGTTTCCGAATCATGCATAAGGGGATACTTAATTGGTTGAGGGTATTGGGTGGGGTTAATGAGAATGGAAATATAATATTCTCATTGTTGATGTTTGTTTAATTTAATGAGAATCAAAAGTACTCAGTTATTCTCATTAATTCATTAATTACTCCTCACCCTTCAATCATTTTTCATTTCATTGTGATTGAGCTCCTCAATGATATTTATTATCATTTCGATTGAAGAATTCGAGTCAAGGGCCCCTAAGTATTATACGAGTTCTTACCGTGAGATGTTTTTTTTTATTAATTACTCTCCTTTGTCTCGTGGGAATAATTACATTTGTTTTTCATATGAAAATTTATAAAGTACTTTTAGTGTTTTAGTGTATAGTAAATAACTATATTAATGATGTCGGTGGATTACGAGGAGATATTTTATTGTCTTGCTTGGATTTAATAAAAAAGAAAATATAATTGTTAAATAAAATGTCAAAATTTAAAATATGTAATTATCAAAGTAAGACAGAGCAATTATTATTAATTATACCATGAATTATTCATAAAATGATTTTATGGATGTTTCTCAAAGTTTTTGCCTTAGGTCGTATAAGGTAGAAAATTCACTTTCTCTATTTATTTTTATAATTTTATTTTATTTTTTTAATTTATCGACTACACCTTATGGTCCTTATCTATTGTAACTATCGTTGGACGTACAAATAATTAAATAATAAGATGTTTATTTTTTTTTTTTCGGACCCTTAACTTTTGATTTGTTGATTAGGAGGAAAATTAGGATAGATGATGGGTTAGATTCGATCATTTTACGTTTTTAAAATAGTTATTATTTTTATTATAAAATATTATTATTTTTTTATAAAATGTTATCACTTTTTATTTAAGTATATTATAAATTATTCATAAAATAACATTATCACTTTTTATTAATTTAATATTACTTTTTAGTATAAAAATTATTATTTTTTGACCGTCTCGCATAAGCTCTCATGTATGACCGTCTACGAAAGTTTTTACCGACAAATTATACGCAATTTTGGAATGAAACAAAAATGTAAACGTGTAAAGTATAAAATCTCAATTTTGATAGATGATGTTTGTTTTGCATGGATTTGAGCCTAAGAAGAAAACTAGAGTTCGAATATTTGATGATGTAATTTGATTTTATTAAATTTCCAAGTTTAATAATTTTGTATTAATTCTAATTCTATAAAAAAAATTCAATAGTTCCTTTTAATAATAGATACATATAAATCAAAATTATGAGTTCAATTGAGATATATTAGTGGTATCGGTGCATCAAAATGATTTTAATCGTTAGATTAAATTTTAATTTAATTTTTATTATTAAGTAAATTAAATATTTAAATATTAAATATAAAAACTACCTACTACCCTACATTTTTAGATTATAAATTCCAGAGTGCCCCGTACACTAAGTGCACTAAAAAATCACTACAAATTTATAGGACTTTTAAATCCTGTATGTTTTGAAAAAAAAATAATTAAAAATGACTAAAAGTAAAATAATAATAATAAATAAATAAATACATAAATAAAATTGAAATTAATACAAAAAATTATAAAAATAAAAAAATTAAAATTGAAATCTACAAATATTAGAATAACTAAAATGATATTGGGAAAGACTTGTGTGACTGTCTCATGTAAGGACTTACGTGAGACGGTGAGAAAGTGATAACTTTTATGAAAGAAAGTGATAATATATTAATGAAAAGTGATAATGCTATTTCATGAACAATTTATAATATAAATAAAAAATGATAACATTTTATAGCGAAAGTAATAACTATTTTAAAAAGTAAATAATGGTCTCACGTGAGATGGTTTTACGCAAGACCTACCCAATAATATTTAGTATGTGACGAATGGTGTCTATTTCCGCCTACAATTTTTTCTTTTTTTACCATTATCTTAATTTCAATCATATTTTTCTCTTATATTTTGTACAAAAATTATATCAAGTTAATTTGTAAATTCTCAAGCTTAATGGACAAAGTTTATGCCTTATGGTGGCGCAAATTATGAGACAGACACATCATTGAATAAATATGTCTATTTATATTTAAATTATGATGAATTAAAATATAATTACTAGGTATTATAATGTAACTTATTGCAAATATATATTTTTAAAAATTATACCTTAATAATTGATCGATAAGTTCCATGATTCATCTCACATGTACCCATTTAAAAAAATGTCCTAACGAGTAAAATTTTATATAAAATAAAATGTTAAAATTGTAATTTTATACATCTAATAATGAGGAATTACCCTTTTAACACAAGAATTTGAACGAGACCATCCTACAAATGCAATAACTTATATATACGGCTCTTAATTTTCTATTCTATTTTGGTGTGGCGTTTCATGTGTAATTTCATTAGATAATTGATATGCAAGAAAGAGAAGGATAATTATATCTTAAGGGAATGTTTTAACCCTTGGTGCAAGGGATTGAATATATCACGTGTCATTCTCCAAGAAAATATTAAAAGAGATATCACACTAAAGTATCATATGACATCCTATTTTATTATACGCACTAGTTATGCATATTTAGTGTTCTTGTAACTGGCTTTTACCTAATTCATTTAAGTCGCTTTGACTAAATATGATAAGAATACTTTAACGTCAATATATTACTCCTATTATTTTAAGTCTATCATGTCAATACATGTAAATCAGGTGGGCACCTGGTTACTGGACTCATCATTTAAGTGGGAGACTCAAGTTTAATTTCCATTGGAAATGATTTATGAAGGGAGTTATAAGCTTGGAGAAAGGATACGTAAGGGTGCTTGGTGCTTAACTACTAACTATACTAACAACTAACATTTACCGATAAAAAAAATATCATGTAAGGCAATAGGCAAATTTGCTAATAAATTTGCTAATCAATTAAAAAATTTACTCTCGCTAAAATATTCATTTCGTCATTTAGGGTGTCCATTTCACACTATAACTAATACAATTGTCCACTACATATAAAATAATAATTTTTTTAATTTACATGAAAAAAAAAATCTTATCAACAGGATGAGGGAGTATATTAATATTGTGCATACCTTTACTGTCAATGTACTAAAACTATAAGACTAAGGTGTTAATAATATAAACACAATATATAAATATTCAAATACTCTGATCACACATTCTCTCTCTATGAACCTTCTCTCTAGAGAGCCCCGTTCCCCTCCGCATATTGTCCCCTTTCCAAGCTCGGTTAATGGAGGCCAGTAAGCTGGCTATCATAGTGTAGTCTTCATTAATCGGAGCTCCTTTCTGTTTGACCATGGTCGGTCAAGGTCGTCGTCCTTCTTCTTCCTCCCTTCACAGTGAGTCGAAGAAGCAGGATAGCAGGAAAACAAAACAGAGGGTCCTCACTTGTTGGGTGGATGCAGTCGTCCTCGTTATCTCGTCGGTCATCTTCATCACCGAAGTATCGCCGAAGGTGGTGGCGTCGGGAGGTGCTCAGATTCCCGTTGGACTCATACAATAATTCAAAATCCCGCCCTCATTACGGTAGGGCACACAATTGGGGTTGATAAGGGCCGTTGGTGTAAGGCTATGGGCCAAGCCCAATACTTAGAGAATGAAGACTAGCAAATTGGGCCACAAGGCCCAACAAATCTCCACCTTGGCCCAAATCATCCACCTTGTGTTCATCTATATAGGAATTCATCATCGCACCTTTTCCCGGACACCTGCAAAATGAAAAACATAAACTTAGATGTAAGATCTAGAAAATTTGACACAAAGTTAAGGTATCACAAAAGATACACAAATCTAAGTCGGAGTAAAGATCACGGACACACAATTAAAATGTCTAAATTATCCCAAGGAAAAAATAAACAGAGCACATAAGCCCAAGAAAACATAAAGTTCACATAGTCATGCAATCACATAGATTAGAACTCACAGTTCTCATGACACACGAACAGTTCACATAAAACAAAAGTCGCACAGACACTTCACACAGAAGCACACAGTCACATAGATATACAAGTCACATAGACACTTCACACAGAAGCACACGCAGTCACACAGACATAAAAGTCACACAGACAATCAACAATCAAATGTTACACCACATTCAAATGCACACAACAAGCTCCACCTCACTAAGAGAAACAAATAAGCATGCAGACTAGGCACAAATACTCCACCTCACTAGGAGCAGCCTAAAACCAAGCAAGTTTAACACATAAACAAGCATAAACAAAGAAAATACATTTCTAACAAGTTTTCACACAAGAAAATACAAATTCACAAAGAAGCACATAGATTCAAAGTGAAACAAGATAGAAAAATAAATTTCCTAATCACATGCAGAATTAACTAGCCAATTAACACACACACAAGGTTTAAAAGGCACTAAATAATTAACACAAGAAATTATCTCTTAATCATAAGAGTCATTCACAACTTTGAACACCCTCTCATACTTCATCTTCTGTTTCCAGATATTGAAGTCTCCTTGCCCAAATGCATTAGGAGAAGACATAGGTGCTTAAAGTTGAGTGAATCGACTCACATATATTAAAAAAAACACAAAACAGCACAATCACACATATATGTGAGCAAATGCTATCTTAGGGCCTGGAAACGAACTCAATTCACACACATAGCAAAAAGAGCAAAAATTCTAGAAAATCAGATTAGCAGCGAAAGCAAACCAGGAAAAATATCACACAGATAGAGAACTCACAATTTCAAGCAAATAAAAACTAGAGATGCACAGAAATTGACCAATCCAGGCCACAAATCATAAAAAAATTCCTAATTTTATAGCACAGAAATCAGAAGCATAAATGAGGACCAGCCGCCTCAAAGCATCACAAAGCACAAAGGAGGACCAACCGCCTCAGGGTATCACACAGATATAAAAAAACTGAACAAATGAGAAAAACACAAAGTTTAAAGGAACGGAAAAACTCCCCTAAAGCGGTGTTCGTCCACCGTACCACCCCTACGAGCCACCAACGCCCCTCGAAGACTTGTTCAAACGACAACCGGACGAGCAACTACCACCTTGGAGCCGCATCCCTGCCCGCTACCAAACTAAAACTCACCATAGCACCTTCGAGTAGCAGCTCACTCGTGCCTCCGGTCCAAGCAGCAACCCTGCAAAAATAAGTCGAACAAATTGATAACCCCAAAATCAAAAAATCAGTTCTGCAAAACACAAGAACAGAACAGAAAAATTGAAAATTAAAAAATACTCCTCTTCTCTTAAGGTCAGAACTAATCTGACCGGAGCAACAAACGGCGATTGAAGGACGGCGAAAGTTGGCTGATGGACGGCGGACGGACGGTGAGCAGCAGCTTGTGGCGACTGTCGCTCTTTTGGCTGACATACAGTTGGCGAACAGCCCCGATTCCACATCCTCCACCCGCAGAAAGCCCGAACAATGGCTGTCCAGACGGCGGCATCTGGCAGTGGACAGCAGGGACCAATGGAGGCGAGCAGCAGCTGATTGGAACCTTAGCACCAATGAGCGGCTGGAGGTAACGAAATCCTGTCGCCGACGAATGGCTGGCAGTGATGGACGAGCAGCGGCTAGGCATTTTACGGTCACCGAATGGACAACGAACTATCAGCGGGGACAGCAGTGGCGGCGGTCAAGCTCTCTCCCTCATGGATCTGGCCGGAACCCTAGCAAAGGCGGAACGAGCGGCGACGTTGAGCAGACCCTGTTTTGGTCGGTTGGTGGCGCTCAGTGGCTGGTCTGCCGAGGTCAGTGACGGCTACTGAAACCCTAGCGCTGGCAAGCGGCAACGATGCATTCCTGCAGATAACGAATGGATCGCGATTCCCGCGGCAGCAGATCGTGACTCCTCTCCTTTGCATTCACGGCAGCTGACAGCAGCAACGACGTCCTAGATCTCCTATCGGCGGCTGACAGTAGGCAGCTCCGGATGGGCTGGCAGCAGCGAATAGTGGCGGACAGCGGTGGAGAATGACTAACGATCGATCAGACCACGTTCTGATACTACTATTGGGTTATGGATGCGGTCATCCTCGTCGTCTCACCTATCGTCTTCATCACCAAAGCATCGCCGAAGGTGGTGGTGTTGGGAGGTGCTCAGATTCCCGTTGAACTCACACAAGAATTTAAAATCTCATCCTCACTACGGTAGGACACACAATTGGGGTTGATAAGGACCGTTGGTGTAAGGCTATGGGCCAAGCCCAATACTTAGAGAATGAAGACCAGCAAATTGGTCCACAAGGCCCAACGGGCCCAACATCACTTTTATGGAGTTTAATAAACTGGAAACTCCTACCTCTAAGAAGCCTTGCTCTCATAACATAGCTATGTCAGTTCTGGATCTGACACCGTCGCCAAATTTTGCTTGGAAAGATGGTTAGTCGATGGTTCCTGGTCAGCTCATGGGTACAGGAAACTTACAAGTTGGATCCTTGGACCTCCAAATTTCATTGGCAATGGAGGTCGTGGTTTCCGCAAGTGAAAATAGTTGTGCGATTCCCCAAATAGATAAGACAATTGAGCCTCAAAGTACTACAGATAAAGTCAGATGGAACAGTGTGCAACAGTAACACGTGATTCAAGTTTCAAATTGTTTACCATTTGAGGATGCAAGGCCACTTCTCTCTCCTGGTAAGTTCACCTACCCCACCCCTTTTAAGAAGGATAGATTGATTGGACTCCACAATATTGTTCCTCCTACTATACCCCTCTTTCACTCTCCACTGATTGTACCCCCGCCATGACTTCCCTTGCCGAAATCTCTTTTCCGGTAGACAACAATTCCTCCATTTAGAATGTCGCCCTCACCCCCTTTAACCCCAACTGTCTCCTCACCTCCTTCCCACCCCCTATAATCCGAACCATGACTTTGAAGCCTCAACCTCTTGCCCCAATCATCATCCTAACTCTCTTCAACCTGATTTTCCCTCATCCCCCAATAAGACAAACCCACTTCCTCCTTCCCTGACCCCCCGAGCTCAAAATTCCAACTCCAATCGCCATCTAATTCCTAATTTCAAGCTTGAATACATCCCTCCTCTTCAGCCAGGTATTGTGGAGATCTCAGATGAATACCGCAGCCACGATTGGGACTTTACTCTTGTCGGTTATTTTACTGGGAAATACCTAGGCTACCTAGCAGTTAAGGAAGTTACCAGGAAATGAGGAGTAAAAGTTGAAACTTTCCACCATGATAGTGGATTGATCATTTTCCAGATGTTTAATGAATAAGATCTTCAACATGTCATGCTGACTGGCCCTCACGACTCAAACCTCCTC
This sequence comes from Pogostemon cablin, assembly GCA_023678885.1. NCBI lineage: Eukaryota > Viridiplantae > Streptophyta > Magnoliopsida > Lamiales > Lamiaceae > Pogostemon > Pogostemon cablin. Next base: position 20,237,766 of record CM042968.1, read on the forward strand.
TACCTGCTGTTGACAAGGATGACACTGGATTTCAGATTTGATGAGCAAGAAATATCTATTATTCTTGTTTGTGTTATGTTCCCTTCACTCCCACTCAACATGTGGACTCCAAAGATCCTCAATCTCCTAGCCTCTGTTGTCAGTAGACCTCTTAATGCTGATTATATCATAGTACATAAGGAGCGTCACAGCTATGTTAGGATGCATAGAGAGGTGGATGCCTCAAAGCCCCTAGTTGAAGATGTGTGGCTCAAAACTTCCCATGGAGGTTTCTCTCAACCGGTTCTCTATGAATCACCCCTAAATACTGCAACACTTGTGCCTCCTTAGGGCACACAACACAGGGATGTCGATTCAATCAGAAGAAAGCCACGGTGGAACCAGAGGATCAAGAAGCTCCAGAACAACCCTTTCGAAATGTTGGGCGCAGAAAAAATAGGAAACAAAGAAGGAGGCCAAATCGTGGAAACACAGGACCTGGGAGAAATACAACTTTCAAACCAGTTGCACATGTCAATCCTACGGTTCCTCCTCCACCGCCACCTCCTCCCCCTCCACCTCCTCTGCAGAATCCAGTTAGGAGTGATAAAGAGACACCCACTGTACTTCAACCAGGTGTTGAAGCAAACACATCTGCGTCTTATCATCCTAATAATAATCAGGAGAATCTGGAAGATGCCCATATGACATATGAGGAGTATTTCATAAAACACCCCCCACTTGAAGAAATTTAAAAAAGAAACGAGAAAGCTGGCTAGATCTTGAGTTTGAGAAACTTCGGAATGCTCATTTGGATGGCTACATATCCGATGACTATTCTTCATTAGTCTCCTCATTTGGAACGTGCGTGGGATGGGGCGCACACCAACCTACAAAGCACTAAAACAAATGGTGCAGGATCACAATGTTATTATTGTTTGCCTTTTGGAAACAAAACTATCTCCTACTAAGTTGAATGAAGTCGTCAATAATATTGTCCCTGGATGGGAGTACTCTCATAATTTCAATCTTCGTAATGGTGGGAGAATTGCAGTTGTATGGGATCAAAATCGCATTTGTTGGATAATTTTGTTATTCATGAACAAATGTTAACAGCCAATGCTATGTGTATGATTACTATGAAAAAATTTATTATTTCAATAGTATATGCGTACAATAGATACGTGGCCAGACGTGGTTTAAGGGAGCATATGGAGGAAGTATATGCCCTGATCAATGATCCATGATTGTGGGAGGTGATTTCAACTGTGTTATGCCTGAGTTAGAAAGATCAAATCCCCCTATAAATCCAGACATGTTTGAAATGAATGAAAGTTTGGCGCTGATGGGCCTTCAAGATACTTCTTTTTCCGGATGTCATTTCACATTGACGAATGGAAATACATGCTCTAAAATTGGTCGCGTCATGGTTTGTCAATTATGGAGAAATTTCAGGTGGAGAGCGGAAACTAAATTCCTCCCACCAGGCTCGTATTCAGACTACTGCCCAGCTATATCGACATTTGAGTAAACAACACTGCAATCTAGCAGACCGTTCAGGTTCTACAACTTGTGGACACTTCATGATCAATTTTATTTGCCTTGTTGTTAACCATTGGCAGGTACATATTGAAGGAATAAAGCAATTTATTCTGTGCTCGAAACTCAAGTTTTTAAAAAACCCATTGAAGGAGATCCATAAACTGAATTATTCTCATATCTCAAAAAGGGTGACTCTAGCTAGAGAGCACTTGAATCAACTATAAGGGAGTTTTATGGAGGATCTTACGAATTTTGACACCATGCAGATTAATGAAACCCTTGTCAAAGTTAAACACCTGGAGAAATGAGAATCAAATTACCTATCCCAATTTCTAAAGAACAAACATGTGAGAAACCAATATCGAGGTACGAAATATTTCTACAACTTGGTTAATGATTACTCTTCACGAAATGGGATATATAGAGTGTTCACAGAGAATTGACCCACTACGTCTTATCAGATGATGGTGGATGCCTTTCTTCAATACTATAACACTCTCTTAGGGCAGAATACAGTCATGGCAGAATAGGTTGAAGAGAAAATTCTGAATATGAGTTTGAAGATCACTCAATCTAAAGCAACCCTTCTGGAAGAATCAGTGATAGAAGAGGAGATCAAAGCGGCGTTATGGATGATTAACAAGGATAAATCTCTCTGGTCCCGATGGGTATACCTCGTTTTTCTTTCAAAAAGCTTGGAGTGTTGTTGGTCCAGATCTCACAAAAGCTGTGATGGAGTTTTTTAGGAAAGGGAAGTTGTTGAAACAGCTTAACAATACTTTTATCTCCCTTATTCCAAAGACTTCTCATGAACCTGGAGTGAAGGATTATAGACCTATTTCTTGCTGCAACACGATCTATAAAATCATAGCAAAGTTAAGTACTTGCAACATATCAAACAAGAAACTCGTTCAAAATTACTCTCTACTTATCAATGGCATGCCGGAAGATTTCTTTTGAGGGCAACGAGGTCTAAGACAAGGGGACCCAATCTCGTCCCTTCTCTTTATTATATGTATGGAGTACTGCAATAGATTATTGAAGAATGAGATTAGGACGAGTGTATACAAATACCACTCTAGACTTTGCAAGAAAGTAGACATCTCTCATTTGATCTTTGCGGATGACCTTCTCATAATGGGCTATTGAGATGTAGGTACTGCAAATAGCATTGAGAGAACACTGAAGAAGTTTGAGATGGCATCTGGACTATCAGTTAATACTGTAAAATCCAATATCTTTATTGCTGGGGTCGATCAACGAGAAGCAACAAGATTAACTACAATCCTTCCTTATAATTGTGGTAACTTTCCTTTCAAGTACTTGGGAATCCCAATTTGTAGTAAGAGAATTGGAGATCAGAATTTTGCACCTCTCTTCAAAGATGTGAATGACATGATTCAGAAATGGTCATCTAAGTTGCTAACCTTCATGGGCAGAATTGAGTTAATCACAACTGGTGTTTATGGTCTATTATATTTCTGGTGCGCAATGGTAAAGGTATATGCAATGGTTATCAGCAGATTGGAGAGCTTAATGAGAAGGTTTCTTTGGGGTTCAAAGGCAAGTGCTGTGAGTTGGAGAGATGTCACTCAACCTAAGCACAATGGAGGACTAGGATTGAAAGACGTCTCTACTTGGAATAAAGCACTTCTGGCAACAGCTTTGTGGGACGTCCATAGTGAGGCATCTTCACTTTGGGTGAGATGGATACAAACTATCTATCTCTGAAACCATGAACGCATCGTAGCTAACCCTACTGCGAGTGCTTCGTATAAAATGAAAACTATGATCCATATAAGAAACAGAATAGCCCTTATTGAAGAAGAAGGAGGGAATGTAGTTGAGATCATGTAAGGATGTGTGCATGGGAGATTTATGCCATCCTTGATATATTAGAAACTACGAAAAGGGAACCTTGAGGAGCCTACGCTTATTTATAAATATATTTGGAACAAGTGGATACCTAGAAAACACAGTTTCAGATTATGGCTACTTCATCGAAAGAGAATATATACAAAGGGTAGAGTGTGGAATTTGAATGGAGACCTCACATGTGGATTTTGTGTAGGAAATGAGGAGACTCAAAAGCACCTATTTTTCCAATGCACCTATACTTATCGTATTTGGGATATCGTGAGGAGAGGAATAGGATAGAGAAGAAACTTCACGTCAGTTGGGGATGTCATTAGGAAAATACATGCTGATGCTCGATACAACAAAAAGGTGAAAAAACTTTTTTCATCTCATTTTCGTCTACTATCTACACAATATGGATGGAAAGAAACGTCTTGCTATTTGGATCGAGGATGCTCACACGGAACATTGCAGACAACATTTTAAATCAGATAGTTCAGATTTTTCTGAACTCTTAGACTGTATACCTTGTGCTCTAGCTAAGGGAATGGTAGGATAGTGATATGTCTAACTTTATACTTTTGTATATTGTAACAGTTGGGATTGAAATAAAATTTATCCTTTTCAAAAAAAAAAAAAAATATATATATATATATATATATATTGCAACTTTCAATCGGCTGCATACTTCGGGCGAGGGTCTATGATATACTTATACTATAAGACTAACTTGTCAATCATCTAAAGTCAATATAATATTTTCTTAAAAGTAACAAATAAAAATACTCGTATTAGTTGGTCTCATGTAAAATCAAGTGCACAATATGTTTAAGATTATAACATTTTATTTTAAAAAGTATTCATTTTAATTATTAGTTATTCAATGAAAATATCAGTTGAAATATGAAAGGCATGTTTGATTGAAAATCTGTGTTTTTGGAAAAATCAAATGTATAAATTTTTTTATTTGAAAAGGTATGACATTTAGTATAGAAGGGTATAAATTCATCAGTTATTCAATGAAAATATCAGTTGAAATATGAAAGACATGTTTGATTGAAAATTTGTGTTTTTGAAAAAAATCAAATGTATAATTTTTTTTATTTGAAAAGGTATGACATTTAGTATAGAAGGGTATAAATTCCATAAGAAAGCATAATCTAAGTGCATAGTGCACGCCAACACACGCTGAGTTTTACCCCCACAATATATTTTTTTCGCCCTAGAATGTAGTATTATTTTATTTACAAACACTTGTGTAAATTGGTTTACAGTGTAAATTATGTGGTCCCATTTTTAATATGCAAATTGGGTTCACGTAGATCCTGTGATCCCCTTTCAATTTTATATATTATATGTATTGATAGGATGTTTAAATTAAGGAGACTACACGGTTTATAATGATTTATATTACAAACTCTTTACAAAAAACTTAACTCTATTTTATTAGCAGACAACTTGCTACAAAATTTCTATGGATGTGATGACGGTGGCCTTGTACACGTTAAATGAAAATAACTTGCTTTTAATAATAATAAAAAAAAACTCTCTGTTCAACATTTTACATTTATGTTCACAGTTTTTATTTTCGTTGGTCATACACTTATTTTCACTACCAAAAAAATAAAAATAGCACATCAATTAATAACCTCAAAAGTGATCTAAATTTTAAAAATATCACTCCCCCATCTAAACACATAATACTTATACCTTTTACTTTATTTATTACGCAAAAATTCAACGTCCTTAAAAGGTCAATAAAATTAATTAAAAAATAACTTATTTTAAACCACGTATCTATAATGTTGGTAATAACATCTACAAGAATGTTTCACGAGATAATTTCATGTCACAATCTCGTCCGAGTTTCATATAAAAAATTTAATCTACAAATGCAAACTCATGCAAATGAGAGTAATGGGTAAGTGGAATTTGACTCACTTAGTGAAGAGGTTATATGGATTCTAATGAGATTCAATGAGAATTAATACAAAGTTAATATCTCACATTGAATGCGGAAGGAGACTCGATCACAATCAAATTGTACAATTCGTGGAGCCTGAATTCTCTTTACAAGAAGGTTCCTTGAATCTAGATGTGGGACAAAAACTCCAACATAATTGTTGATTAGAGAAATTCAAGCTCCTCAATAATTAATTCGCAATCAACGTCCATCGCCATTATGGATGAGTGAAATGGTGCGCCTATAAATAAGGTCATTCAGCATACATTCCAACACACCACAACAAACAAGCATTTGCATGCACAAAGCATTTGCATGAAGATCCAGCTCTCCATCCTCCCTAGTTCTTCAAAATTCCTACGATATTGGTGTTGTCTTCACCGAAAATAAGAACTCATTTCACTTTTGGGGAAGATCTATCTTGATCGAAGTATCAACTAGACATGTTTGTTCTTGCGGGAAAAGTCATACTCGACTTGACTTCGTCCTTATTGATGATTGAAGATTCAGTATAAAAAGTAGCTAAAAAATCATTTGTTTTCCTGTAATTTTGTATTTCTTTTAATTCTCTTTTTCTCGATCACATTTGTAATGTAATTGGTTGGTACAATATAAACGCCATGTATTACTTAAAAAGTATTTATAAATAAAATGACCACACAATCACAATGACATGAATAAAAATAAAAATAAAAGTTATAAATAAACATAAATGCTGGAGTGGCCCGAAATGGGTGGGTACATCAATACCGTCCTCGTTTCTTTCTTGAACAAAAATAAATAAATGTTGATGTTCCTTCTAAATTAAATCGTATTAAATATTGATGTAAATTAAAAAACCGTCCAATATCACAATTTAGTCGACCACACCTTGACTCCGCTAACTGCTAAGTCCTACCCGAATAGAAATTAATATCACTTATTGAATGTTACATAGTCTTAATTAAATTTTAGTGTTTTTAATATTTAAATCTATAATTTTAAATGAAAAAAATAATATTTATTAATTAAAATGGACATTCTTTATAATAAATAGTTATATTCTTAAACATATTATACATACGAATACGAATACATCAAATTCATATCTTCATAATAATACATATAATTGAGAAGTAGTTGTCTAAAATAACTTTTTGTAAAAATACATGTGACGACATTAAGCGTATTCTAGTTTTTTATATATGTGTTGCTTTTTGATTGGTTGATCTTTATTTAATCTTTTTATTTATTTATTTTTAATTTAATGATTAATATTTATTGCATTTAATTATGGCAAATTTGTGAAGCATTAATAATTAAATATATTAATTTATTTATTCTACATTATAAAAATAAATATTAAATTAAGCCATTTAAAACATATAATTGATAAATGGGTTATTAGTTTTATTAAATCCGAAATAATCTATATTTTATCAAAATAAAGTGTGTAAATTAATATTTAATTGATTTATATTTTATTTAAAGTCAAAATAAAATTTTAAAAAAATATTAGTTATAACAATTAAATTAAGTATGTAATATAATTTCATAATAAATTAAGAAATAAAGTAATAATATTAATTACTCTTTAAAAAAAATATTCTATAATATTAATTTTAATTTTGTATAATTCATATAATATAACTAATGTACGAGCGTAAATAATCAAAATATATAATTTATTTTATATTTATTAATAAAATATTTTTAAAAAAAATATTATATACGGCGTAACACACTAACTATATATTTAGTTATAAATAGTATTTGTTAAGGCAACATATTGGATGGCCGACCGAATAGTTAGTTGTTCTTTTTAACTAGAACCCTTAGAAAATGATTTCCAAATAGATTTAATATTTTTTATTTAATTATAAAATTTTAAATTAAAACAAAATAAATAAATAAAAGAATAAATTTTAGAGTGATTATTGTGCATCTGAACGATTTTAACCGTTAGATTATATTTTAATTCGATCTCTATCATTAAATAATAAAAAAACTGTCCACCTATTTTTAATCTACTAACGGCAGGGTGCTCCTGTTTCACCTCAAAATTTCCCTAAATTTTATTTTAAGTTAAAATGTTAACAACAAAATATAAATTATTGAACCGAATAAGTAAACCTTTTTCTTCAGAAAATGGACGAAAAAAAATTTATTATAATTTTTAAATAAAAAACCCTTTATATATATAGTATAATAAAATAATCAGCTTTTTTAATTAAAATGATAATTAAATATAAATTATAAAAATTGTGTTATCATGAATACTCCATTTGATAAATGTTTTTGTCGGTATTTTATAAAATTTTGAATTATTTATTAATTATTCTTTCTTTTATTTTAAGTAGTATTTAGCAATTTTTTAAGATGAAAATGTCTTGAAGGTAATTTTGGAAACCATATTAAATGTGGGCAGAAATGATACTTTTAGGAAATATTTTCAATATAGGTAAGAGACTTGAAAGATTTTTGTTATAAATTTCAGGACTCGAAAAATATGAAATCATCAATACAGGATCTGAAATCATGAAATTTAATTGTATTTTTATTAATTTTATGATTTTAGGTCCATAGTTTTATATTTTTTGAATCTTGATAGCAAAAATATTTCGAATCATTATTTAATAGTTTACGTATTATATATTCGGATCATGTATTGAAAAACTCGTATTTTTAGTTTACGTGGGCAGAAAAGATGTTGAAAATTTGGAAGTGAAGAAAGTTGATGAGAGAGGGTAGGTGTGTGTCGAGCTGTTATTGGAGGGGTTGCGTAGGAGAAGCGGAAGCGGTGCCACGTTGGAGAAAGTTCCAAACCTCTCAATTCCGATGTGGACCACCGTACGCCGTTTAAGGCCCTCCCTTCCACCCCTCCCCATTCGACACGTGGTTCTTAACAAACTCTTTCGCCGCCCTCTTCTTCTATTAGTGACTTTACGCGCCTTTGCGTTTCAACGGTTAAGCTCTACTTTTCCGTGTGCTCAAAAAAAAAAAAAATTTCAAAGTATATTCCAATTATAAATTAATTCATATTTTTAAGAAAGTGTAAAAAAATTACAAATTTTAAGTATTATTATAAAACGCACAAAAAAATCTTACTTTTAGTCACAAATTGGATGCGTTTTGCAATTATACTTAAAGATGATTATTTTTTTTTACAATTACTCAAAAGTAGAGATTAATTTGCAATAAGAGTAAATTTCGTAATTTTTTTTTACAATTAACAAAAAAAACTATATATATCATCTCCATTCTATTCCAAGGTTTATATTTGTCTTTTTATACATAAAATAAGAAATATCCCCTTTATTTCGTTTTAATGTTAGACGTTTCTTTTTTGCACGGAGATTAAGTAATACTCCCTCCATCAAGTTAAAATATGCATATAGATTAAGGAGTATTATTATTATTATTTAATGTGCAGTGGGTAGTTGTATTATTGGGAGTGTATGCCCCATATTTTAATTGTATTAGAGGGGGTGTGTACGTCTCATGTGTGTAAAAAATGAAAGAGGACCTTTTGGGTGGAACGACCAAAATGAAAAAATACCCTTTTTAACTGGGACGGAGGGAGTATAATATTTTAATGTATAACAAGTGAAAAGATATATATTTAATATGAAGTTGGTAGTTGTATTAGTGTTGAGTATAAATCTTATTCATCAATAAAAAAATGTAAAGATTGAAATGTAACGTTCAATTGAAAAAATATAAAGATTAAAATGGGACGGAGAGTTAATATTTTAATGTATAATGAGTTGAAAGATATAATATTTAATGTAAAATGAATAATTGTATCCATGTTGTGCATGGTCCCATGAATATATATTATTTGTTTTGTATGGATACTACTGGAAATTTAAAGATTTAAATGAGACGCCAAAATAAAAAAAAACTTATAAAGATTTAAATGAGACGGATGTAATATTCATTTTAATTAAAAAAATATAAATATATTAAAATTTAAGGAATAATATTTTTTTTCTTTAGAAGTATAATAAATATTAATGAGAATAAATTTTCATATACTAAAATATAATATTAATAGAATATAAGATGAATTCGCTTTATATAAGTGTTTGCTCAAATATACGCTTTTTGCAAGTATATTAAATACTCATATGCACTCTGTCCAACAATTTTTGTTACTTTATTGTTATTTTTTTGTTATGTTAATATTGTTACATTACTTTTTTTAATAAACGAGATCCACACAAAATAATTAATATATTTTGATGGATTCACATATAATATTAGTATAACTACTTATTATTATTTAAAGATTATATATATATATATATATATATATATATATATTTATATTATTACTTAATTTTCAAGAGAACAATAAATATAATAATATTAACCTGTGAAGTGAAGTACTCTTTTCGCCCATCGTATTCATTTACTTAATTTTTCACATCAATTAAAAAGTGTTAATTCCTTTTGTCCTAAATAGCTATTCATCATAGATACAAGAAATATTTTTTAAAATCAACTTTATTCATTTTTTAGGATAACGTGATTTTTTTTAATAAAACTAAATAAATAACAAAATAAGTTATGTGGATTAGATAAAAATGTTATTTTTTAAATTATACATTTATTGAGAGATTTTTTATTTGAAACATTTGCCTTTTATGGATGTAAAAACGAGATAAACAAATAAACGAAGAGTGTAATGAAATGGAGGGATAATATTTTTTTGTGTAATATATAGTTGTATTAATAGTATGTGTAGGATCATGTGTGTAACTCTTTTTTTCCAAAGGGAAATGTATATATATTATAGTTGTATTAATAGTATGTGTAGGGTCATATGTATGGCCCTATTTCTAAAGAGTTACTCTCCTGTAAATGGAGTTTACGGTATAAATCATGTGATCGATCACCTTTAATTTAAATTCTTAGTAATACATTGAAAATAATAGGATTGGAAGAGAAGAACATAGGGTTTAGAGTATAAAAATAGCAAGTTCATATACTAAGTTAAGTAAATCAAGTTTATAAGAATATTTATAATTCCTGAAAAAGGAAAATGTATAGTATTTTTTGATCCGACTAAAATAGTAAAATTAATATTTTAAAATAGAGTATTTGATGTGGGACGGGTTAGTATCGGATGTTATTTTACCCTTTTCGCTACCAACTCATAAATGAAAGGAATGTAATTTTAAATTATTTTTTAAGTTTTTGAAAAAAAAAAAACATCTTGTATTGAAAAAATAAATGGGTACTATTTAGTTTTCATTAAAATAGCAAAAATAAATTCATTTTAATGGAATAACTCCAGTTTGCAAATTTATTTCAATTTTATATATGATAAGTTTGAAAAATAAATGGAAAATGTAACACTGGGTTTGGCCGTTTTTAGGGGAGGGGTGGGTGAGTTGGCGACTGCGGCGATGTAACATGTCGACTCGATAAATATGGTTAAGTTCGGTGTTTTCTTGGCAAACGTCTTTAATATTTTATTCTATAAATAAAATAATAATTGTTGTCACACTCTTTTCCTCTCTTAAATTACATTTTTTTTCCTTCTTATCTTCACAACTTAACAATTATGATATAGATTAAGAGCAGAATGAGCCCCAAGTTGCAGCACTTCTAATATATTCAAACTTTTATATCATTGCAACAAATTAATATATTTAATATATACTGCTCGTTTTATAGATTCTTCACACTATTTTTTTAAAATTTATTTATTTCACAAAATCCTTTATACAACTAAAAAAAATTAAAAAAAAATCCAACAATCTTACTCTAATCTCCATTTTAATATTCATTTTTCACATGCACACAGCGTTGGAGGGCATATTCATTAAAACACGATATTGTCGGTGATAATAAGTTTTACGTGTATCATGTGGAGTATAATTCTAATTCGAATGCTTTTGTTTTTCTAAAAAAAAAATTCTAATTTGAATGGTATTAATGTGGAGTATAATTCTAATTTGAATGTTTTTTTTCTAAAAAAAATCTAATTTGAATGGTATTAATTTGAGAAAGAAAGAAAGATTTATATGTAAGACGAAATTTCGAATTAATTACTAGCCCATCCTCCAAACATGTGAGACACATAAATAGAAAAAGGAAAGAAATAATGATTACTCCTAATTTGGAAAATACACATCCATTTCTTTTCCATTTGTAAATTAAATTAATAAAAAAATAATAGGAGTAATACGGAATGAGGAAGGATGCAGAAGACGTCGGCATTGTTGCTTAGGCGGCGGTGGCGGCGGCACTCAATTGAGCCACCATCATGGCCGCCGCCGACCTTCATTCAAAATCATATCCAAAATCGACCCACATTTTTTCACACATGCAAAAATAATTCTTTCGTCAAATTAGTAGAAATTTATGTTGTCTCTATTATACGAATTACGGTTGGTTCCAAACATGTGTTAGTTAACATTTAAAAAAAAAATCTTGAATTCGATGTACATTTTATTTTTTTTTTTGCTTTTTTTTTTAGTATTGTTAGATGGTAAGACTATTTTACTCTTTTGTAATTAATTTTTATTTTTGCTATAACTTGTTCATAAGATAATTTACTGCATTATTATTATTTTTTTATCGATTGAGTATCATTTTTTATTAATAATGTTATCCTCTTTATTCGTTTCACAAAAGTTACTTTACATGCAAATCTTTATTTTTTTAAAAATTATTTTTAAGGGGTACGTATACGTATTGCATTTCGCAACCAACAAATTACTTACTTTATTTTATTCTACTCCCTCCGTTCATCCTCAATATATTCATTTACTTTTTACACGTAGATTAAGAAGTATTGTTATTTTATGTGTAGTAGTTATTTGTATTATTGGAGGGTGTGAGTTCCTTATTTTATTTGTATTAGTGGAGGGTGTGAGTCTCATAGTCTAAAAAGGGAAATTGATAGATTAAGGATGGACGGCCCAAAATGGTAAAATAGATAGATTGACAATGGGTGTGAGTTCCTTAATTTATTTGTATTAGTTGAGGACGTGGGACTCATAGTAAAAAAAAAATGAATAAATTAAGGATGAACGGTCCAAAATGGTAAAACGAATAGATTGATAGTGGACGGAAGAAATAATATTTATGTGCAGGTATTTAAGTATTTATGTGCTTCTATTAATAGTAAAAAAAAGTTAATTACTCCTTCCTTCCGTCCGCCCGTAACACATACATTTGTTTTTTGCACGTGGATTAAGGAGTATTATTATTTAATGGATAGTAGATAGTTGTATTAGTAAGTGTGAGACCCATATATTAAATGTTGATGTGTGTGGGTCCATGTGTTTAAAAAGAAAAATGTATACCTTTGGTGCGAACGTCCAAAATAACAAAATGTATACATTTTTGATGGACGGAGAGAGTATTTTTTATTATTTTTAGATGTCTACGCAAAAAAATCAATTTTCTATTTTTATTAATAAAATAATTTCACATATAAACCATCATTTATTATTAATACATTCGTCCACTACCACTACATATTAAATAAATAATAATACTTTAAATTTACTCTTAAAAAAGCAAATGGATTCCTCCATGTAAAATTGCCCTTATTTTTAACCCTACCGGCCACCATCCATTTATCATGCAAGATTTTGACATAAATTGTGGAGTACAAATTAACCCATTTCCTCATCGTCACCAATTTATCATGCTATGAGATTTTGATATTAAAATAATTTGATTAAATATTACTAAATGATACTCTTTGTAACTAACTTAATCTTTTACGAGGTTAATCATTAACTGTTAAGAAGAAAATTATTTTTTCCATTTTTTTGTTTCAATTAGAAAATATTAATATCCATTATACTATACAAATATTATTTTCGTATTAATTAATACATGATGTGAACAGCGAAAGCATTTTTTTTTTCTTATTTATTATTTTAATTATGTGCATATTGCAATTAATGCAAATGACATTTGGTCAAATAATATATTTTTATAAAGGGAATCATTTCTTTCAATTTAAATTGATCGAAATTATCGAGTGTACAATTGTATCTATATAAATCATCTTAAAATTTCCAACATCCAAACCGCGTTATCGATCATGGTTGTAGAATTAAATATTGAATATTATAATTTACTTTTCGCAAATAAATTGTAATAATTATACATATTCAATTACTCTCCGTCCAACCTAAATAAACTCATTAAATTTGAAAGGGTTGGTCTCTTGTGCATTTATTATGTCCTTGAAGCACAAAGTGTGTAAGAATATAAAATTTTTTTGTTATAAATGGTATACACTCTCATTAATGAGGGTTTTCATTTTTAATTTGAAAAAATCGGCTGAAACATGAAAGTATAAATGTTTGATTAAAAAAATTAATTTTTTTAATAAATAAAGAGTACATGTTTGTTAGTATTTAATATTAAATAGTATAACTTTAAAAAAAATATAAAATTTGAAGACACGGTGTTCATTTCTTAATACATTCACAATTTAGAATTAATCCAATATTACTATTTTTATCCTTGATTCCGACTCATGTAAAACTTTGCTATTTTTTAAGATAACATATATATATATATATATATATATATATATATATATATATATATATAAGTTAAACAATTCTATTGAACTTCCCATAAAACCACATACACAAGATAATTTGACTTATCAAATATGATCATATTAATGATAGATAGACATTTGATTAGGGTATCAAAAGAGAAAACAAACTTATACGTGGGAAATGAAAGGAGACAGCAAGCTTACTTGTTTGGATTTCTTGTCCATTTTAGTTTGTGTGATATATATCCTAAAAAAGTAAAGGGTAATTTATGTAAAACAAATACTATATGACACGAATTGTGAGACATATCGATCAATTATTAAAAAATACTTATTATACTTTTTCTATCAGCTTGAAATCGAGCATTTTGCTTTTGTGCACGTTGATTAAGGAATATTGTTATTTAATGTGTAGTGGATAGTTGTATTAATGGGAGTGTGAGTTTCATATTTTAATTGTATTAGTGGGTGTGTGTGGATCCATGTGTGTAAAAAAGGAAATTATCTTCTTTGAGATGGACGACCAAAATGAAATAAAAAACTCTCTTTCGAATTGACGAATGGAGTATATGAGTATGTAAAATATGTTTATTAGTAGTTAAAGTATATTTTGAGTAAATCATACTATATCACCTATAATTATATTTTAATACATCATTTATTATACTATAGAAAAATATTATACTTTAATTATTTATAAACATACTTTAGTAATCATATTTTAACACGTCTTACATCATTTTATTTATGCAAGTCTTTTTTTTTTAATTTTTGCAAGAGAATTTATAAAAAGAAAATACAAACTCTAAATGTAATAATTGAATTTCTTTTCTCTTATATGTCACATAGTATCATACAGGCCGTATAAAATAAAAAAGCTTCATCACATCAAGCGTGTAAAAGATGTATCAATTAAATAGTACTCCTATTTAATACTCCATCACAATCTCACATCAACTTACTAATTTGTACCATTCAAAACATAAATCACTTTATTTAATAATTTAAAAATATATTTTAATTTAGAAAATATCACATTTAATAAATATTTATATCTTAATAAAAGTTTAGATAAATAGCTTTTCCGAGAAAAGACTCCATCCATGAAACCCCCAATACCACTAATACTACTTCTTTTATATTTATAAAAGATTTAATTTTTTCTTTTTTTTTTTTTTACGTAAAGTTTACAAATCCTTTTTATTATAGGAGATCCACACAATAAATAATATTATTATATTTTTATGGGATTCATATATAATACTCGTAAAATTATTTACTACACATTAAAATATTAATTTATTTATTAAATTATTATTAATTTAGATATAAGATTTTATAGAGACAATTAGGAGTAATAGTTCCCGGGAAAATATCGATTTTGGTCCTTTAAAATATGTCAAATCCAACTTTAATCCTCAAGTTTGGTAATTTCTAAAAAGTGGTCCTTCGATATCTACTTTTAGTTATTTTGGTACACTTTTGGTCATTTTTGTCCATTTTTTGTCCTCTAGGATAAGTCAAATAAGGACTAAAAGTTGACAAAAAGGACTAAAAGCAGACACTGGAGAACCACTTTTGAAACTTTACCAAATCTTAGAACTAAAGTTGGATTTTGCATAACATGAAGGACCAAAATTGATATTATCCCATACTCCATCCATCCGTTTTCAAGTGTATCATTTTTTCATTTTGTGCGTTCGCCTTCAAGGGTCTCATTTCATTTTTTATCCACACACATCCACTAATATAACTAAAAAATGGGACACACACCTCCACTAATACAATTATCCATTACACACTAAATAAGAATACTCCTTAATTTTCACGCCCAAATGCAAATGACACCTTTAAATCTAAACGGAGGGAGTACTTCTTTTGATACAAATAGTAGACCGAGTAAATGGATACTTACATTTACCTATATGGACGGAAGGAGTAAGAAGGGGATTATCAATTTTTTAATTATATTAATTTGAGAATAAATAAAAATAAAATGTACTCTCTTCGTCCTAAAAAAGTTTGCACATTTTTTTTCGATACGGAAATTAGAAAGTAATAATTTAAGGGGTATTATAATTTTTTTAAAAATAAATAATAAATGATAAAGTATATATAAAGCGTAGGAGAAAAAATGATTGTATTTAATTTTCTTTTTTAAAAAAAATATGCAAAATTTTGTTGACAATCCGAAGCGGAGTGAAAATTGGCAGCCATTATAAACCCTTCTTAAATACTCCACCTCCATATAAATACTCCACCACCACCTCGTAGCCATTGTTTCCCATTTCTTTGCTACTAAGCCCTCTCTCTCTCTCTCTCTCTAATGTTATCCCAAACATATTTTCTCTAACCTAATTGAATTTAATTTCAATTTCAGTTTTCTTATCCATGGAGGGAGTTTACTGTACGACGTCGTCCACGTCTTCTTCCAGCACTGAAAACCCCAAAAGGAAGCCACGGCAGCAGGGACAGGACAAACCCTACCGAGGGATTAGGATGCGAAAGTGGGGCAAATGGGTCGCCGAGATTCGGGAACCCAATAAGCGCTCCAGAATCTGGCTCGGCTCCTACTCCTCCCCCGTCGCCGCCGCGCGTGCCTACGACACCGCCGTCTTCTACCTCCGCGGCCCCTCCGCCCGCCTCAACTTCCCCGATTCCTTAATTGAGTACGCCGCCGCCGCCGAGAGCGACCTCTCCGCCGCCGCAATCAGGAAGAAGGCCACGGAGGTCGGCGCCAGGGTCGACGCCCTGCAGGCCGCCGGAAGGACGTGCGTCGGGCCGAACTATTCGGGCCGGGCGTCGCAGAAGCCCGATTTGAATGAGTATCCTAGCCTTGAAAGTTCGGAGGAGAACTGATATATTCAGATACTACTCTGTGAATCTGTTTTTTCAGGAGGTTAATTAATTAATTTCACGTTTTTTTTTAATTTTTTTTTAATTTCTGGAAGTTAATTGTATTTGCAGAAGAAGAGATGTATAAAATGTGTACATCTGAAGAGATTGGGTTTGGTAAAAAAAAAAAAGAAATATAGAGATATACTGCTTTTTTACTTAAGTCTTGAAATTACTGATAATTTACACAACATTATAATTTGAAGTAATTGTACAGTTAATCTTTAGTAGGTGTATCATTTTCTTCCATCTTAATTCAGTTTTTTTTTTTCTTCTTTTTATCTTACACTCTTTTATCTTTTATTTACTTGTTACATTGAGGGAGATATGATCAAGAAAAGTTAAGAAAGATCATTATTATGATCAAGAAAAGTTAAGAAAGATCATTATTAGATTGAATTAAGATTAAATTTGATTAGTTATATGATAAAATCTTTAATGAGAAGATTAAAGTTCATAAGAAGATTAAATTGTGGTTTTAATTTGGGTGTGGCCAAAGCAGTATTTTTTTGGTTGAGAGAGATAGAGAGGGGGTGGGGTGGGGGTTGGGGTAGGGTGGGTTGTGGGGGGGGGGGGGGGTGGGGGGGGTTTGGAAAGAAAAGGATAGGAGGAGTGTTGGGTGCCCAAACAAGGGATTTGTGTCAAATTAGAAATCATGCAGGAAAAAAAATAATAAAAAAATAATTAAAGATCAGTGGTCCTGAGTGTGGTTGGGTTGGAAGCTTTGGGAGGACTGCTTAGTGGGTGGTGAGTGGCGTTTTAGGGGCAGGTGGGCGGTGATTTTTTATTTTATTAGCATAATGTTATTACTTACTCCGTCCTAATTAAATACTAATCCATACCATGAATATGGAGTATAAGAAAATATAATTTTTTTTCAATTAATTATTTTTTAAGATAATATGTTATTTTTATGTAATAAATAAATATTAAAATAAGTTTGTTAATAAAATGAGAATAATTTTTTTTTTGAGAATATGATGTAATTAAAGTTTATTCTTTTTGTCTAGTTCCAATAGTTAATTGTGTTTGTTTTTTGCATGAGGATTATAAGTTATGTTTGCTTTTGCATGATAAAGAGTATAATATTTTAATGTGTGTTAAGGTGAGAGATATAATATTTTAATATATAATAAATAGTTGTATTAATATTGAAGGTAATCCCATGAAGATATTTTAATATTTTGTGAGAGTCCCATATATCCAAAAATAAAATATAACCACTAGAATGGAGTGTTTGTTTTTAAATTTTTATTGTATTATTTAGTGAACAATGTATTGAGAAGGACTTATATGAAATGACAAGTCTTGCGTGAGACTTTCTCAAGTTGTATTACTCAATTTTATATTTTTTAAATTAGTTATCACTTTTCATATATACAATGAATTATTTATGAAATAACACTATTATTTTTCATTAATTGAGCATCACTTTTAATTATAAAAATTATCACTTTTCGATTTTTAAAAATTAAACCGATACCGTACCGAAAATTTTGGTATTTCGGTATTTTTTCAGTATTTCGGTATATACCGTGCTCACATATCAAAATAATAATTATTTTTATATTTAATATAAATTATTTGATTAAATTATTTTCAAATATTATATAATAATTTCGGTATGAATCGGTATTTTAACAGTATGAATCGGCAATTTTCGATAAAATATTATATTTCGGTATTGATCTATAGTATACGAAAATTTCAGTATACCGACTTTCGGTATGGTATCGATATGATTTTTTTAATATTGATAACTTCAGTACAGTATATATTATGAATCGATATTTTCGGTGCAATAAGATATGTCACCCCTAAACTTGCATACACTCAGACACATACTACGCTCAGATTCATCGGTCCTAAAGGTTGAAGTCTTTAACATCGAAACTTGTACTCTTCATTTTTGGGAAAAAGAAATCTTACTATAACATTAATAGTTTTCAATTTTATAATCTCGAATTTAAAATTCAAAATTCACACTCAACTTCTAAGAACCACCCTCATGTATTCCTATATATATTTTCTCAACTCAATTAGTACACTTTTTATCTTTATCTCTCATCTTTCATCTATTATTTTACATAAATTAATACATTTTTATGTATTGATTTGACATAAAATTAAAATCTAACATATCAAAAACTCAAAATAACCATAATATTTTACTATTTATAATTTTCAAATTTCACAAAACTCCAAAATAAAAATTACCTAATGTCATTAATATTTCAACCAACTATTTTATTAAAAAAAATAATGCCCATAAGAATTTATGTATTATATCATTCAGAATAAAATATTATATTTTTAACTTTTCGTACTCACACCCAAACGCACAAGGAGTAACTATAATAAAATCTAATATATTTATTGGGAAGAAAAGAGCAGAAGGTTAATAGTTTGTCACGTCTAACTAATAATAATTACTACTATAATTTATTTGGTAGAGAAGTAAAATTTTTGAAATCGAGCATATATAAAATAACATGTTGTGTCCAAGTAAATACAAGAAGAGGTGTTATTATTATTTTATATATAAAAGAATAAAATGGAATGATAAAAGACAAAAAGACATCTGAAAAAACAATAAGATTGATATCCAAATAGCTTGGCTGTGTTTGCTTTTTAATTTTTTATATTTTATTTTTCACATATTATATTTTTTTAAGACATGAACAATATTTTAAAAATTAATAGAGAAAAAAAGGTGAGTTTAAATTTAATTAAACATATAATTAGGTTAATATATTATGTGTGTAGAAATAACAATGTAATTGAATGTGACAAACACACGTTACACACGCTTAATAAACTCCTGCTATCTCCATTTTAATTTTATAGTAATTATTATTTTTTTAATTTTAACTTTGTTTACCAAAATACTCTGTAAAGATGTGACTGAATTTGTTATTAATGTTAATAATAAATGTGATTTAATTAAAAAAAGTAGATAATTTAATAATTGGGTAAATGGAATATTGTTATTATAATAAAAGATAACAAAATTTGGAGTCCAATTAGAGTGGACTTGACAATCTAATCTTTAGATTAATTTTTAATTCAATATATACTATTAAATAAAATAAAATGTTTATTTCTTTAAAAAAAAAAAAACTACTCCACTACTCATTTTAAGCTATAAAATGCCTCAAAATTTGTATGAGACTATCTCATGAAATTATTTCATTTTATTTTTAATAAACAACAATAACCGTTAAATTAAAATATTTTATAAATAATCTATAAGATAGATTAGACGTGTTAACCATTCCTTATAAAAGTTAATAAAATTTTTTTAAAAAAAAAGTAAAATTATCCCAGTGTAAAACTACGGCACATAAAAATTTCTCTTAAAAATATAAATTTTTAATATTATATAATTATTTGATATGTTTATATTACCGTTTCTAATTTTGTTCTTTCAAATAGTTCATTTTTCTAAAGGATGCTCTTAGTACAACGGATAAAAATGAAACGAACCAATCTATTATTAAAATATAGTATTATTTATTTTACTTGGGGTGGGCGATATGGTATACTAAAGATTTTTGGTCATACACCAAATATGTACCTCGTTTTGGTATACCTATATTTCGGTATAGAAAAATAAGTATACCGGTTACTTATCGATAGTTCGGTATACTATATCATACCTAAAATATTACCGATAATTTGGTATATCATTACACATCTAAAATTTGATATACTTAATTAAAAACTATATTAAAAAAATGAAAGATAACAATAAAACAATCATAATAGATAATAAATTTATAACAATAAAAATATACGACAATCCATAAATGATCAAATTATCTTAATATTAACAAAACATATTAAATGGTAAGAGTATTAATTATCTTCAGCTCTAACCATTCAAGAAAAATGTGATGATACCACATATACAATTAAAATTTTTTAAATACATAAAAATATATTTATTAGGATTATAATAGTTATAATTATATATAATAATTATAATTCTCTTAAATAATAATTACTCCCTACGTCCATCCCCAATCTATCATTTGTTTTTTGCGCGTGGATTAAGGAGTATTATTATTTAATGTGTAGTGGATAGTTGTATTAGTGGGGTGTGTAGGTCTTATGCTTTAATTGTATTAGTGTGTTGGTGGGTTCCATGTGTCTAAAAATGAAAATTGATATATTAAAAGTGGACTACCCAAAATGATAAAATGCATAGATTGACAGTGGACGGATGTAGTAAAATTTAATTAGAAAATTATAATATAAACATAATAATTATAATTACGTATTTGTATGTATGTATTATATACCATTACCAAAAAATTGAATATTTTACGGTATTTAGGTATATACCAGAATACCACGGTATTAACAGTTTATATACCGTTATAGTACCGAAATTTTCAATACGGTATCATATCTTACTAAAATTTCGGCATTCCCAAAATTTTGATAAATTTGATATTTTTATATGGTTAGAGCTGTATCCCGAAATTTTGGTATTTTTCTCGAGCCCTAATTTTACCTATATAACAATCATTCATATTATAATACTTAAAATCATACTCCTATTTTTATGTATTATTCATCATACTTTAGAAAAAAAGCATACTTTAACTATCAATAAACATATTTTAACTATATATTCTTTTCGTCCCTTTGATACGTATTCATTTTGTCATTTTGGATCTTTTCATTACAAAGTATCCATATATTTTTTGAATTGTTGTGACCTTAAAAATAATTATTTTTCTCAATTTACTACACATGAGACTCACACTTAACACCAATAGAATTACACACTATAATTAAAATATTATATTTTTCAATCTGTTATATTAAAATATTATACTTCTTCACGTGATAAAAAAATAATTACATATCAAAAGAATGAAGAAAGTAATAATTATACTTTAACACGACTGTTGGAGTGACTTGATTAAATATTAAATCAATTTAAACTTTTAGATAAGGTGGTAATGTAAAATTCTCAATCCATTGTATATCATCGTTCAAGAAACTTATATTTACAAAAGAAAGAGTAAGATGTGAACATAAAAATAAGGAAAAATGAGTATTATAAGATAATAAAGTCTAATTTTATTATTATTAAAAATTATGTTGATATAAAAATATAATTTCATGCCTATTTATATAGTGTAGTTGTGAGTTGTGAATAACGGTTCAAGTGGGTGCAACAAAAATCTCAGTCTGTTACGAGTCACATAATTAATTTTGTGTATAGCTCACCTAATTACTGGTGATATACCCATTTCTTTTTTATTTTATTTTTTATTAGGAGTTTATTTTAAGCAAAGAGGAAGTCTTTTGTGTATATGAGTTCAGGCCATGTTTGTTTACACATAATAAACTACATTTAAAATTTCAAAATTCACACTTAAAACTTTGTAAACTACGAACATAAATTCTCAAAAATCCATTATCAAGTATATATTATCTTTCCCCAACTAATATCTCTATCAAATCTCATATTTCCATTAACTAATTCAAATATTTTGACTCCGTTGAGCTTATTCTTATTATGATTTTCTTTTCAATGTTTAAATTGAAAATTAAAAAGAGAAAAACACGAATAAGATTAATAAAAAATGTTCACAAAATAAAATGGTCGAAGTAGGTATGAACTACAGGATATCTTTACAAAATTAAGTACTTCCTTTTGGATTATCTTTTTCCAATAAATTTCATTAAATGTAACATTTATTTCTGAAATTTTATGAATTTAAATAGCAATATCTAATTAAGTAAATTAACATAGCGTGAGACGAGATGGGGGAGGTTTGATTGATGAGATTTGAATCTATCTTTTATCTATTGGATATATAGTAAGTATACATACTAAACAATGCCATGGCCGCCAATTACATTTATTTAAGTTGACCAACCATCAATAATGTAAATTTAGATTAATTAGTATATATAAAATATTAAATTTACAATTAAATATACGTAAAAAAATAATCCTATAAGACCTTATTTTTCTCTGCAAAATATTACATTGACCAGGTGAGGTACACACTAAATTTATATTCCCACTGCCATTTTAATCTTTGTATTTTTTTTTTTTAATTTTGGACGTTCTATTTTAATTTTTATGTTTTTCTTTTTGATATATAAAACACACCTAAAATAATTATTATATCATCATAAGACCCACATCCAATATTACTATATATATTTACTTTACTTTACATTAAATATTATATATTTCTATCCATTATTCATAAAAATACTATATTTCTTAATAAACGTACTAAAAGCAAACGTGAGCATTGAAACATGATAGAAGGAGTATACACTTATATTAATAATAAAAAAAAAGTCTCATGTAAATCCAATTCACCATGCGTCTTATTTTTGTTGTTTTAGTTTATAAAAAATTATTATTTTTTAGATGGATAAATTATTATTCATTTAAATAAAAAAATATTACTTTTCAAATCTGATCAACAAGAATATAAAAAATCACAACAAATTAGAATTTAAAGAGAAATAATCTATTTCTATATAAAGTAAATTTTTATGTAGGAGTATTAAAAAATAATCGATAAATTAAGGTGCAAGAGTTTGAGGAGTAATTCTTAAGTGTTATAGTTTATCTTTCTAAAAAGTAATATTTGTATTAAAAAATAATTGATAAATCAGGATGCATGTGTGAACTCAATTCCCAAAAGTGCTTAAAGAAAAAATTATATAGTAGTATATGATAATGAATAAAAACTTATACAATTTATTAATGAATTTTTGCGAATTTTCTAATAGCTTTTTTTTAAAGATAATGAATTTAAAAAAATACTACATTCATTAATAAATACATATACATTGCAACTCCGTGAATCTGAAATTGTTTTTTTATCTTTATGAAATATACTACAATCTAATTAATTCAACTCCGTGAATCTGAAATTGTTTTTTTATCTTTATGAAATATACTACAATCTAATTAATTAATTTTTGTTTTCATGTCACGTTTGAACACGTTTTTGGGGGAAAATTGAGACCATCTTCTTATGGTATTATTGAGTGAGACTGAACAAATCTTAATGTTTATTATTTATAATGAAAAATGATGTTTAATTAATAAATTGAATTGGATCTTATCATGAGACCTTATTATTTTTTCTCTTTTAGTTCAATATAATTATTATTATAATTTTGGAGTATTTATTATAAGACATATTAAAAACTCTTCAATATTATTATGAAATACAAACATTAAAAAATATATGTATATATTACTTACATAAATATATTTTCAATATTACTCTTATAATATGCTACATATAACATTTTATGTTACACTTATACTTTTACTTTGTACACAAATATTTATACTGCACACAAACATTTATATTATATGTAACAAAAATATTTGTTTGCAACAAATGTTATATGAATTATAAGTATTATGTGCAATAAATAGTACTTTGTGAACGTAAATGTTACGTGAATCGTAAGTTTTATGTGCAGAACAAAATATCTAACATAAAAGTTATTAAAAAATTTCCTTTTAAAAGAATAAAAATAAAGATAATCATCTTAACCCTTTCAAAAGGATGGTTAGAATTGATGAGGAGTGAAGACTTTGGAATGGGTTTGTAAAGATGAGCACGTTCCATTTATTATAAAACAAACAAAGTATCAAAATGAAGAAAATCTAACCATCAAAGGTTGAAAAAGATTACTCTTGTAAGGACAAATAACCCAAATGGTCAAACCAATTGTTCCATTATTTACACACTTGTTTATTTATTGTATTAATTGATCAATTGTTAATTTATTAAAGACACAAAAGTAAAGATTCAGCTCCCATATCACAAGTTTTAGTCTGGTATTTCATTAAAATAAAAATAAAAATAAAACAATACAGAAATAATAAAAAAACAAGAAGAGTATCCATTCATTTAAATGTATTCGAAATTTAAATTTTTATTTATATTGATTTGAATTAGTATGTGATTAATACAACGAAAATTATACTTTAATAACACACATACTTTGGGTTAAAAGTTATAACAATATTTGTAATTTGAGATGTGAAAGTGTTCATGTACTGATAGGCTAATTGCCATTTAACAAAGAATTTTTAATTTTAAAAAAAGCTTTGGGAATTGTTTAATTCAAGACATTTGTACGTTTATCCAGATTGTTTAGTTTGAAATCCAAATATCTTTAGGACAAGCTTATAGACCGTCTAATAAATTTATATTTATTTTAATTTAATTTAATTTTGTAAATTTTATATTGATATAAAGTTTGAATATTTCATAATTTTTAGATTGGTGGGAATTAGAATTATTTTGTTATGTAAAGTTCAAATATTGAGTATAAATTAAGGATTTTGAGCCATACCACATTGTATATATGACAGTATTATATATGACAAAAGTTACTGCGCCCTGGGACACATCCTTATGTGAACACAACTCTCATCCTCTATATTTTATTTAAACATATGTAATACTAGGAGTTTAATTTGCAAAGGGTCACAAAAATTGCAAAGGTGTACGGAATGTGTTCCGTGCGCCCGGATGCACAAGAGTCTCACTCATTATATATTTGTTCATTTTACTAATAATTGAATGTTTAAAATATTGATTTTGTTGATGTAATCATGTAGTGTTTAAAATATCGAGTTTTGTTGTTGTAATGTTATTTAATAACTTATGGAGTATATGTTAATATATTTAGATTTCCATGTAATATGTTGACTAAAAAAATATAACAAAAAATAATAAGAATGAAATTTGAGTCAACTCAAGAGTAATAATCTTTCTTTATAAAACGAAATTGCTCAACTCTGGTGCTTACAATTTGATGGCAATCATCTCCAAGATACAACAACTCACATGTTGTGATAATAGTTCTACAAATCACAAGATATGACGAACCAACCAATATTATGAATTCACCTTAAGAGTATGATGACTTAGGAATATACTACGAATTGTTTGCACAACTCGATTTTACTCGACAATATTGGACATCCATGACATGTGTATTTGAGAATGTGCATAAATCAACTTGAATTCTCTATTCCACATTCGGTGTTTCATTGGTGTTTCACCATATAAAAAAATTGTACCCTACAAATGACCATTAAACCCTTGGAGCATTTGTTGAATTTTAAGCATTAATTATGACACATGGTAAGTATTTAATTTATGGAATAAGAGATGAAACATCATTCTTAATAGTGATCCCATTTTTGGAAGTGCCGTTCCATTCCGGGTGTACACTATCTATGATTACATTTCCAGTGGGATGTTATGTATTTGGTAACCATACGAAAATTGATGGAATAATTTTCTAAATTTAGTTCATATATTAGCACCTACTTTTTTTTTAATGTTAAATTAATAACATTTGAAATAATTACTGTGTATGAGATATATTCGTCTTAGTTTTTGTTTTCTTTCTAAATTGGATTTGGGGGTGATTGACAAAAAGAAGTTTAACAAACTAGATGACCAGTAGTAACCAACCACCAGGGCTGATCCAATTTAATCACTCATTATTCTATTAATTATATATATATATATATATATATAATTTCAAAACATTTAAAATATTGTGAATAATTATCATGAAGAAAACACGCAACAAAAAAAAGCACTCTCAGTATATTAAGTGTGAGATTATGCATACAATAATATTCTAAAATATTTTATATAGACATTAATCTTAATTTCATTGATATTAGATTAGGTAGAGAGTTTACTATGATATATTTTCTCTTTTCTATATAAAGAGTAAGAATAATAGAGTTATGCATATATTCATACACAACATCGTTAATAAAAATCTATTTTTTCCTCTACTCATGTAATCTTCTCTTTTTCTTTAGAGTGAGGCTTGCGTGCATCTGAGCGCACGCCGTGCACCTTTAAAATTTAATATTATGGATAATGTTACATTATTTTATTCTAAAAGATATACACTTTAATTAATAAGGGTACACTATTTTGTTCTAAAGGGTATACACTTTTCATTATATTTTTTATTTTTTTTTCAGAAAATAAAGGGTACACATCTTTATACTAAAGGGTATACAATTTAACACAAAATTCTAAAGGCACACGGAGTGGGCTTGCGTGCGCCCGGGCTCACACAAGTGTTTGCATTGTAAAATAAAAGATATACATATATACTAAAGGGTATACAATTAAATACAAAATTTTAAAGGTATAAGGAATATGCTCCGTGTGCCTGGACACACACAAACTTTTGTCTTTCTTTATATTTCTCTCATTGTTCTAGTCTAATAGTTTACAACACATCCGAAAGGGTTAATTTTGCATATAGTTTTTTTTTTTAACATCATTATATGAACTGGTCAATACTTATATGAAACGTCGAATGATGAGATTTTTTTAATTAATTATTAGGTACTCTTATCAAGTAAAATAAAATCCATGATATTCTTGAATATTCTTATGCACCTATTGCACACAAGATAAAAATTTTCAACTTACTTTACTTGAAGTATGACTTGAATTGAGATAAGATTCGAAATGGAAAAACATATTAATAAAAATCTTGCATGGACTCTGAAAAATGGTTGAGTGGTGAGAGCTTAAAGTGTTTTTAGATGAAATTTTCTAAAATCTCAAATTCAGAACTAGTAGATGTAATTAATACTCACTCTAGTAGATGTAATTAATACTCACTTGTTCATTCTTTATGTATTCATTTGCTTTTTGCATGTGGATTAGGAAATACTATTATTTTATATGTAGCAGGTAGTTTTATTAGTGGAGGGTGTGAGTCTCATATTTTATTTGTATTAGTAGAGGGTATGTGTCCCATAATCCAAAAAGGAAAATGAATAAATTAAAGATGAACGTCCCAAAATGATAAAATGAATAGATTGACAGTGAACGAAAGAAGTAAATAATTGTGGATCAATTTATATTGAGCGAAATGGGATCCTCGCTAGTGAACATTGTATTCCAACCTTTTATAAATTAATCGATCTATAAATTCGATATCAGTTTACTATTTAAAAAAAGTGATATAAAAATATTAGTTCTTATATTCCAACTTTAACTTGACTCTTTGCGTTTTCTTTCGTTTCAACTACAAATTCACACCTCTATAAAATGAAAAACACTTAACTAATATTCTTTTACTTTATTTTTAAATTGCAAAAACTTTTTAATACAAACAATATATTTTATTCCTTACTTATTTTTTTAAAAGAACCCACACTACCATATGAATAAGGGCAAAAACTTTTGTGCACTCCAGAGCACAGAGCACACACCGTGCGCTTTTAAAATTTTGTATTAAATTATATATCATTTAGTAGAAAGATGTATACCATTTATTTTATGAAAAAAAAAGTAAAAAATATTAATGAAAAATGTATACCCTTTAGAACAAAATGGTGTACCCTTATTAATTAAAGTGTATAAATTTTAGAACAAAATAATGTACCCTTACCCATAATACTAAATTCTAAAGGATCACGATGTGACCTCGGGCGCACGCAAGCCTCACTCATGAATAAGTTAAACTATGAATTTTGTTAATATTTGTATAAACATTAAATGTGTACTTCCTGCATTCCACTCAAAGAGTCTTTTTTTTTTATTTTTGATGTCCCACCCAAAGAGTCAATTTTTCTTTTTTGCACATAGAATCTACACACATTCACTAATACAATTTAAAACATGAGCCTAAAACTCCTACTAATACTTGCAAAATTTATCGAACCCCTGGGTAGTAAAAAAATGTGGGATGCTGTATTTTCAATATTAGATTTCATATTCGAATAAACCTCGTAATAGCAAGAAAGTGAGTTTTTTGGTTATGGGCCTTGCAAAAGAAAAATTGGGATAGGATCCTATAGAATCCCCCACCCGACGTGAATGTTTTCTTTCATCCTGCTCAAATAGGCATACCAATTAAAGAAAGGAGTGCCTTAAAATTCATAAGGGAATTAGGATACCACTTCATCTTACAGCATCGGTTCGGTTGTTGTTTAAACCGCACTTTTTTTTGTATCATATCAAATTTTCACAATTCCCCATTAAACCCAACTCCTGCCTTCATTTTAAATGGGATCACCTATTCCATTTGATATTTCATCTCCTATTATATGAATTAGATTCTTGCCACGTATTGTAATCAATGATCAAATTTTCACCACATATCTCAAGGGTTTAATAATATTAACTAGGGTATAATATTTTAATAGAAAATAAGTTATGGAATAGGAGTGAAATACCAAAGTGGAAGGTTAGATTAATAAACTATCCATCACATATAAGGAAGATTAATAAACTAGACAGATAATAAAGAAACTATCAATCACATATTAAATAATAATACTCCCTCCGTCCCAAATTCATCATCACATTTGCTGTATATTTAAGAAAAATCACTTTTTGACTTACTTTTTGGGTTAATATGATATTTTTAGGTAATAAACAAATGATAAAGTATGTTATGTGTGCTAAAAATGTGATGACAAATTTGATATTAAAGTAGAGTAGAGGGATATTAGTTAGTTGTTTTTTTCTTTTATGAAAGTGTGAAGTTGAATTTAAGACGAACCAAAGCAAAAAATTTGAAGTTAAAGTTGGAACTGAAAAAGTAATATTTAATCCACGTTAAAAAAACCTTTGGATTTGATGAGCGAATAGGAGTATATAAAATCCGGATAGAGCAAGTGTTATGACTATCATACTAAAAATCTTAGATGAAAATCCGAGTCCAGATTTGTTGCCTGTCCAGCATTAAAATTTAGCGAACATCAAGTCAAATGACACCACTTTCTGTCATTTAATTATAATAGTAATATTAATTATAACAACCTAATAAATAGGAAGATGAGGGCAGGTGTCGTGCCCCTATTGAATTGCTATCTTTCATAATATAAAACAAAATTCTAATTGGTTCAAACTAAAAATATCTTGACATGTCATATTTTCATACACTGACATTGTTGACAATTTATTTCATGGCTCATAAATCAGGAAATCAATCAATCAACCACTAAATGGAGTAACTATTTCCTTTTTTCAACATATCATGTAAAATGAATAATTATATTAGTGATACGTGATTGATTATGTATAAATTTCTCCTGT
This sequence comes from Pogostemon cablin, assembly GCA_023678885.1. Lineage (NCBI taxonomy): Eukaryota > Viridiplantae > Streptophyta > Magnoliopsida > Lamiales > Lamiaceae > Pogostemon > Pogostemon cablin. Next base: position 20,267,638 of record CM042968.1, read on the forward strand.
CAAAAATAAAAAATTAATATCTTTAAAATAAACTATCAAGAGATCAAAATGAAAGGAGATTCCCATACGATACGGGTTATTTATGAGATAGATCGTGCAATCACTAAAGTATAAGTATATTTATTGTATAGATAAAATATGTTTATTTGTAGTTAAATTATGTTGATAATAAATCATACTTACATCACACTAAAATCATACTTTATTAAATAATCCAGAATATTTTAGAAAACATATTTTAACCATCATTAAATATATTTTATTTATACAATAAGCATACATTAATAATAGATGATCAACACATCTCACACACGTGTCACAAATAATCCGTTTCACAATAGACTTTGTCCAAAATGAATCCTAACGAGTTGTTTTGTTAGCAAAACAAATTGCTTGAGAATTCGGTCCCAACTGTGGGATTCGCATTTATGAATCGGCTGTCATGTGATAAACGATTATCCTTCTCCATAATAATCATACTCATTTCGTAATTAAGAATTTTATATCTTAAAAAAACTAATTTTGAGGTATTTTAATATTTTTTTAAAATAATAAATAAGTTATAAAATAATGTTACCTGTGTGAGTGAAACTTAGAAACTAAAGTTATTTTTTAAGTTAGTGAATAAATGTGTTACTTCCCCGTCCACACGAAAGATCACCATTTGATTTTTTCACGTGAATTAATTAATATTTTTATTTTATGTGTAGTAGGTAGTTGTATTAGTAATAAATGTAGGGTCATTTGTGAAATCATTTTATTAGAAAATTGAAAATGAAAATCTTCGAGGTTGACACTTAAAATTATAAAATTGGGAACATTTGGAATGTACCACTACAAAAAAAACTATTTTTACCAATGAAATATTTCGTTTGTAAAAGTCTCAATTTCTTTGTTAAATTGGTTTACCAACGGATTAACAACGGAATTTGTTGGTAAAGTAATGATTGATAATTTTTTAGCAACGAAAATTCAATTCTATTAGTAATTTGTTACTAATAAATCCGTAGGTAATTTATATAATGAATTCTGTTGGTGAAATAGAAAAATTCATTGCCATTCCATTATTAAAGAAATAATGTCATTTTTGTTGCTATTCCGTTGCTAATTACCAATAAATTGAATTCCGTTAATAAATTCTGTTGCTAAAAAATACTAGTTTTTTAGTGATATATGTAAAAGTAAATAATTTAATTAATATATATATATATATATATATATATATATATATATATATATATATATATATATATATATATATATATATATATATATTTATAATTCTTAATTAATATAAAAGAAAAAAAAAACAACAACTAATAATGAGTATCTTAATCACACACGAAGGTATTGGTTCATGCGTAGATTTATATGTGACTAATAATATATTTACATTCTCTCCATAAATATTTCTTTTTCTAAAGAAATATAACGGTAAGTAATACTCTTTTTATGATTATTAGAATATTAAAAGGGAACATACGCAAAGAAATTAATATATCTAGTTTACATAAAACCCATACACAATATATTAATACAATTTCTTATAATATATACATTATCTCAATTAATTGTACATTAAAATATTATATTTATTTAATCCATGTTCAATGAGTATATAATAAATTATTGTGTAAAACGAATTTACTATAGAATTTTTTGTCATTTCATGAGTTTAGTCATTCATAAAAAAAATACTCCCCTAACAAATTTGTATTTTATCTTTAAATCATTTGTTTCATATAATCCTATATAGTTTCTTTTCATTTGTTTATCTTATAAGATTACTCTTCATACTTATATAAAAGTAATAGTTTCTCTGTACACAACAAAAAAAACTATTTTTTAACAATGAAATATTCCGTTGCTAAAAGCCTTAATTCCATTGTTAAATTGGCTTACCAACAGAATTCGTTGGTAAAGTAGTGGTTGGTAAATTTTTAGCAACCAAAAATCAATTCCGTTGGTAAATAATTATGTTGGTAATCCGTTGCTAATAATTCCGTCGGTAATTTATATAATGATTAACTTAGTAATCCGTTGGTAATTACCAACGGATTGAATTCCGTTGCTAAAATAGAGAATAAATCCGTTGGTATTCCGTTGCTAAAACAAAAATGTCATTTTTGTTGCTAATCCATTGCTAATTACCAACGGATTGAATTCCGTTGCTAAATTCGATTGCTATAAAATACTTTTTTGTAGTGCATTGTTTACTATTTATTATCTTTAATATTTAATAATAAAATACAACTCAGACAAAAATATAGTTTCATTTTTATTTTTATTTATTTATTTGTTTATTTTGTGTTGACTTGTCTAGAATGCACAAAGCTTTGGAGTCATGTGCCTTTTAAGTTGAAGCCCAAAAATAATAAAGTGGGTGATTTAATAGTCCATACAAGACTTTACGAAGTCCGATGGATTTGATGGGCTTGGCCCAGTTCAATATCATCAATATCTTTGGGCCATTTGATTTTATTATATGTACTCCTTATTTATTGCTGCATTGATAATTAATTAAATTTGAAGCTTTTTCGAAGGAGTGTTGACTGTTGAGTAGATTATTTTTTATTTTTATGCTGCACTATATATAAAATTGTAGTATACAGTTTAAATATGCTGAGTATAATGTGAATCCAATTTCATACAAACTCTAAAATTGTAAAAATAATTATACTCTTAAATGTTTTAATTCGCAAAAATAAATATTAAACCCTAAGTTATAATTGAATATAAGTCAATAAGATTTACCTAACTAATTATACGAAATCGGTTCATATAAATATTTGACTTAAATTTATATATAAGGATACATATATATAAGGATGCATACGTTACACAAATTTAATTTCTATGGGTGCTATTGTAAGCAAATGTATCTAAATTAGATCCAAATCCAGATTAATGTATAAAATATACTAGTATAATAATACAACTATAAAGTGTTAATTTTAATTGATATTAACTTTCATTAAAAAAATATTTTTTAACAACCAAATTTAGCAACAGAATTCAATTATTCGTTGGTACCAATTGCAATGGAATTATGAAGGAAAGAGAGAAATACACCTACAGAGATTTTTTCCCTTTTCCTATCAATTGATTTAATTTCAATTCCATTTAAAAAAATATAATATCATCAATTCATCGAATTACAATTGAAGGGCCTACTAAATTTTGATTCTTATAATAAGCCTAATTTTTTTGAGGACCATTCATTCAATGATAAAAGTTTGAAGTGTTATTTTATTTTGTAGTCTTGATACTGCCATAATTGATTAATTATTAGTAAATAATATTTTTAAATAAAGTTCGAGCAAGCTCACTCTACTTTTTTTTCTTTTCAGAAAAATAATATTATTAATCAAATATGAAAGGATAAGAGAATTACCCAACAGATTAAGTATAACAGTAAAAGAAAATAATTTTATTTTATTTTAATTAGACATTAATTTTTAATAATAATGTTATTAATAAAATAATTTAATAAAACATTTATTTTTGTATAACTTTTCATTATAAATAAATGATCATATCCCAAATCCTCGGCAAAAAGTTTTATAGTGTTATACCAAATTATTTAACCAATAATTCAGTTTATTTGAATAATTTGGATAATATAAGCTTGAGAATTATAAAGGTTAATTAGAGTAGATTAACGAAGATACCATTTTTCAAAGTGATGATTAAATACGTAGTAGTGACATAATTAGTATACTTTTTAATTGCGAATGTCGTTAAATTTATACCTTCGGTGATTAAAAAAATTAAAGGGTATTGTAGGCACCTGAATTTTATTGTCTATTAAATAAAATATGTGGCAAATTAATGAAATAATTATTAATTAATTATTTATTTATTAGGAATTTAAATAAATTAATTCCTAAAATAAATGAGTAAATTATTAATAATTGTGTCAGATCCAGTCAAATAAACTCAAGTCAAATGAGTCTGACTTAAGTCAACAAGCCCAACAAATCAAAGAATATTTTTTAAAGGAGAAAAGTCCAACATATCTTTTAAAGGAGAAAATATCTCACAAGCGGTTATTTTCTCTACATATAAATAAGGGTCTTCAGTCCCCATTCCAAACACACTAAAATATCTGAAGACGTAGACGCTTCTGAAGAGATCAAGAATACGAGCAGTGCTCCCTTGAAATCTTCGTGCTCCCTTAAAATCTTCAAGCATCAAGCCAAGAACGGTCTGCGATCCGAGATCAAGGTTCTAAGCTCTTGAAGCCAAGAACGACCTGCAATCTGAGATCAAGGTTCTAAGCTCCTCCAATCCGACGTTCTTCCAACCAGTCGCCTTCGATCAGAGATCAAAATCTTCAAGGTTCTAAGCTCTTGAAGCCAAGAACGACCTGCAATCTGAGATCAAGGTTCTAAGCTCCTCCAATCCGACGTTCTTCCAACCAGTCGCCTTCGATCAAAGATCAAAATCAAGTGAAGAATTTTCAGGCATCTTCAAACCAAGAACGGCCTGCAATTCGAGATCAAGGTTCTAAGCCCCTCCGATCCGACGTTCTTCCAACTAGTCGCCTTCGATCAGAGATCAAGATCAAGCAAAGTGAAGATCAAGATCCAAGTCAAGCAAGCGGAGATCAAGATCAAGTGAAGATCAAGATCCAAGTCCAGCGAAGATCAAATGAAGATCAAGATCAAGTCAAGTCGAAGATCCAGATCCAAGTGAAGATCTAAGTCGAAGATCAAATTCAAGATTTTCAAGTCAAGTTCAAGATATATTCTTGTTAAGAACATTCCCAAATCAGAGACTAAGGTGCTAAGCCCCTCGATTTGGCGTTCTCCGTGAAGTTAACGTTCTACCAAATTGAATGGTGTTCTTTACGATAAATCTTCAAGGCAACGTTTGATCCGAATAAAGGCTCGACGCTTCCGGATAAATGTTTTAAAGCTTCAAGTCAAGCCTGAGCACGGACAAACTTCATCCGAAGATTCGGCTCAGAAAGTTGATAAAGTTAATAAAAGTCAACTCAAGAGAGGAATCAGATTATAGCTAGAGACTGTTCACTCAAATTTTGTGTTACATGTATAATAATATTATTAAAATTATAATGAAAGTATAATTTGGAGAATTATAGAAGAGTGTGTAGTATCTTTTAAAACAATCATGAAGTAGAGCATTAATGGGCGTGGCAATGATGAGACACAGTGCACGTGGACGATAAACTGGCACGTGATTCACTTTCACCCTTCACCATTTTTTTGGGGGAAAAGTGTGAGGATAACTTCGGATTATTTTTATTTTCTTTTGAATAAAGATGGATTTAAAACGATTAATCAAATAAAAAATTACATCTAAAATAACGAGATAAATTTAATTTCTTGAATTGTCAGTTTATAAGAATTGCAGCAATGAGTTCCAATCGGAGCGGATACAGAATTAATTTAAACTTGGAATATAATATAAAATCCATAATTGAACAGAAATCAACGAATCAAAAATCTAAGATCGCAAGTTGTAATTGTGGAAATACTGTTGTGACTTGTGATGTGTGTTAAATATTTATTAAGTGGGCTTCATTAAAATTTTAATTTATTAATTAAAAGTGCCATGAATTTGGGCCATAAATTAAATGGAATATAAATATACATGAACTCGGGATACATTTTTAATTAAAAATATGTACTCCCTCCGTCCTACGTATTTTTATCCACTTTCTATTTTGGGGTGTCCCACGTATTTTTACCCATTTCATTTTTGGTAAAAATACATAATATTTTACTACCTACTTTTTACAATCCCAATAACTTTAATTACTTTTTTACATTTTATCCATCATTCTCAATAACTTTATTTATTTTTTCTTTTTAAATTATTAATTTATCCCTACATTCTCTTACATTATATATTAAAAAAATAAAACATCTTAATCTTGCTCGTACAAACGGGTAAAAATACCCGGGACGGAGGGAGTATAATTTTATTTTATCTTTTAATTGGAGGTACAACTATACCCTCCAAGTTTCAAATGATACATACGGGTTTGCTTCTTAATTAAGTATGTAAATTGAGTCCTTCGAGTCGGATCAAATAATATTATCAGTGACTCATAAATTATTAGTATATGATGTCTATAATATTACTGAAATTATGAATTTGTTAATTTGTACTTAAACATTAAATAATTTAATTTAATTTTGTGATTTTTCAAAATTACAAATTTTGTAAAACGACGTCTGTCTACATTTCTAGCTAAGAGCATCAACATTGGTTTATTAAGTTTGAATTCACGGGACTCTTTCTTGAAATGATCTCCAGCCCAATTTCTAATTTTTTATTTTTTTTAATTTTAAAAATAAATTTTTAATTTGAGAAATTAATACTATTCTTTTTTAGAGTATCTTGATTAAATTCTTCTCTCTATTTAATATGGTATAAAAACAATTTCCTAGTAAAGGTCCAGAATTCGAACTCCACCTACATGTGAGGGGCGTGTTAAAGTGACTTGATTAAGTATTAAATATTCTATCTCTATAAATTCAAATTTTTGGACGATGCGGTCATTTAACATTCTTTATAATTAGTTAAATCAAATAATATATATATATATATATATAATGTAATGAAAAACTTAAAGATGATCCCCAACTCTCCCTCTAATGTAAATTAAATTTAAAAAAAAAAACCTTTTGTCTTGGTAATAAAGAATCAAACTTAATTAGTTGGGTATTTCATATTTCTTATAATATAATTTAATATTGTGACGTGAAATTCTATAATTAATTTCACTCAAAAAAAAAAAACTAATAAAACGGGGAGGATGACTTTGGAATTGAAAGACAAAAGAAGTTAGTGGGAATGAAAAGAAAAAGTCACATAAAAGATGCAACATTTGGACTTTGTGAAGAGGTCAAGATTTAACTCTTCAAGTGAGTGCAATGACTCCACTAAATTGGTTTTAATCCCAAGAAAAATCCTCTATCTAAGTTTTTGAATTTCAAACTAACTTATAATTACTTCAATTATATTATATACTTATAATATTTGTGTATTTTTATTTATTTAAATCGCGTTCAACCATCATTTAAATGGTTCAAACTTTGGCAATTCGTATCCAATCATAAGAAGTTTTTTTTTTCACAATTATGACGATCCTTCCCATCTTATGAATACTCTTTTTTATACACTTTTTTTTTTAAAATGCAAAATAAAAATAAAAATTATAATGAAGATAAATAAAATGAGAAAATTTCTTGATTTATTCTACGTGAAAGGATATAACAAAACGAAAAGAACACAACCAAGAACAAGAGACGAGAAGGCTCTATTTCACCTTTTAAGATATTTGAAACACAAATTGCATCCTATTATTGAACTAATCCAATATTCATTTGCATAGTACTACTTAATTTGACCAATGTATGAGCTTTTTCAACTCTCAGATTCTAAATGTATTTGTTTTGTATAGAGTTAAAATTATATAAAAGGTCTTAAAATTTATAAAATTAAAAAGGTTTACATATTAATTGGATTTATAAGGATTTATTTTTCTTTTAAAATTGTTTAAGAAAAAAAAATCTTTTGAATACAAAATAAAGGGAGAAGGGTTGTAATATCGTGTAGAATTGATGAAAAATCAAAGAATATTACTCATGTTCATATCTTGTTTAACACATTTATAAGCTTTATAACTCAAAACTTTTAACTCATATACTAACTTTATGAACCATATACAATATTTCAAGGAAGTGTTTGGTTTGAAGTAACAAATTTATAAATATAATTAACAAGGTTGTGAGTATTAAAATTTCCTTACTTTTAATTAATTTCAAGGGATATGGTAATTTATCTCTTCCTATACATCCTATCGGATACTTTTTTTTTTTTTTTTTTTAATCTATCGGGCTTTGAAGATAAAGAAGCCCACGTAAAAGTAATTAGTATAAAACTCTTTATTTCTAATATTTTTTTAAGACTTATGTAGTAATTAATATTAACTCAGGAAGATAAAGAAGCCCACGTACAAGTAATTACTATAAAACTCTTTATTTTTTTTATTATTTTTTAAGACTTACTGAGTAATATTAACTCCTAAAAATTACTTAATTATTAAGTGACTCGAGTTACATCACAAACCAAAGAAGTAACTTTATGCAGCAAAGGGCTTTTACCATACTTGTAAAGGATGCTCTATCACCTTACTAATAAATAAAAGTAGAAATACTTTGAATAATTTAACCAGATAAATTCTAATAGATTATTAAATTTTAATTGATAAAATATAAAAATACATTATATTTTCAAAATCAAAATAATACTATGAAATTTAATATTACTCACTATTATTTTCACTTTAGGATTTCAAAAAAATAGGTCCAAGAATATAATGGACATAACAAAATGACAAATATAAATAAAACCCTTAACTATTTAAATGATTTAGTTGGCTATGTGATGAGTGATATATATATATATATATATATATATATATATATATATATATATATATATATATATATATATATATATATATATATATATATATATAATGAAAATTTGGACTGTCATCCATTCACTCCAACACAAAACCCCTTTACCATGCAACAAGTATTTGCACCCACTTTTTCTTACACGACATGACAAATTTCTCATCTTTATCTTCCCCCACACATTCTCTTTCTATTACATCTCTACAATTTCTATTACATCTCTACAATTGTAGAGAGAGAGAGAGAGTGAAAAGGAAAAAGGGTTCCCACTGTGTTAGCAAAAGGGGGCAATCTAAACCTAATTGGGAATAACTTTCAATCAAGGCAATCATGGTTTTTGAGAATTTATCAACACTTTGGTTGGAATATAATTGAAAGAATTAATCAATCCATATCTCCTTCACAATCAATCTAAAATGATCTATTATGTTGTTTTATTAGATTATATAGCAACACATGATATAGAAGAAAATTGAATGTATGAATTTTAAGGTCAATTATTTAGATTTCTATTTCCTGACATACTACTCATTTAAATGTCACAGAAAATGCAACGTAAATGTCACGAGATATCACATGCAAAACTAATGTAAGATCGTTAGAACATTATTAATTTACTTTTTTTTTTAAAAAATAATTTACTTTATTATAATTATTTTTTCATTAATTAAAATATTATTTTTACTAAAATGTTATTACTTTTAGTATATCAGAGCAAGACAGTTTCTCACAATTTTTTTTGTTTTGTTTGTTTTTTTTATATTGCACATCGTTTTTTTTACTGATTAACATTGATTTTGTAGTCTTATTGATTAATTAAGTAGCGAAATTTGTAACTTAGTAATTTGAACTTTGTTCGCATGTTAATTTATTAAATATTTTTAAACTTGTCTTATCATAAATGATTTCAGATTCAATTTAAGGTAAGTTTTGCGTGAGATAATTTATATTTTTTAAAATAGTTATTATATTTGTTATAAAATATTATCACTTTCGCTTTATATAAAACATTATCACTTTTTATTATACTATAAATTATTCATTAAATAATCTTATTACTTTTCATTATTTGAGCATCACTTAAAGTTCTTAATTTTTATCCGTCTCATAAGCCCTTATTGAGATTATCTCACACAAGTTTTTAGTTTTACGTTATAACTTTTCTTTTAAATTATTATTGCCTTTTATTTATATTTTCAATTGAATGAAATAGTTTAGGACTAAAACTTGCATATTTTTGGGACATGCACCATACTCTCAAATTCCACGCTTTCACCCTTGATTTTTTTAGATTTTTTTTAATTTTAATCAAATATTTATACTATTCATATTTCAGTCGTTCTTTCTTATAAAAAATCATATAATAATTAATTAAAATTTATATCCTATAGAATGATATGTTATAACCTTTATACCTTATACATTAAGGAATACAAGAGACCAACTCATAATTCATTTATTTTTATTTTCATAGAGACTACTAAAGACCAAATATATGTATATAATTAGTGAAGTCTTGTGTGCATCCCAGTGTCCGGATCTAGTTCCTGCTCTTATATCTAATTTTGTACTCTCTCCGTCCCAAATTCAAGTTCACATTTACTGTAGATACGGAGTTTAAGAAAAGTCACTTTTTGACTTACTTTTGAGGGTAGTATGGTATTTTTAGGTAATAAATAAATGATAAAGTATGTTATGTGTGTTAAAAAGGTGATGATAAATTTGAAATTAAAGTATATTAGAGGGATATTGGTTTGTTACTTTTTCCTTTTATGGAAGTGTGAAGTTGAATTTGGGACGGACTAAAACGGAAAGTGTAAAGTTGAAGTTGGGACGGAGGGAGTACTCTTTAGTCTTTAGTATTGAATGTTATAACGTTTAATATAAAATTTATTCCCTCCGTCCTAAAGATATTGACACACTTTTTTTTGGGTTGTCCCACAAAAGTTAACATATTTCATTTTTAAGGATATGAGACCCGCACAAAAATAATTTATTTATTTACATGAACCCACACACACATCACACTCACCACTAATACAACTACTCACTACACATTAAATATTATTTTTCTCACTTCTCTATACATTAAATTATTATACTCCTTAATCTCTGTGCAAAAAAAATGTGTCAATTATTTTGGGATGAAAGAATTATATCCTTAATTTTGTGATATATATATATATATTTTTTCTTATCATATTTATGTCTATCATTTCAATAAAAAAAATTATACCATTATAAATTAAAATATATATTATATCTTTTGAAACAATATGTTATATCATTGTACACATTGTGTACTCGATTGCACAAGAAACAACCTCATATATTAATCTTTTCATACATTCTTCCTCTTAATGAATTCTTTATTTATCCTATTTTGTTCTATCTTAATTTGTTTGAAATTTAAGAGTTTTAAAAATTACCAATAGTGCTAATCAAGATTTTTATATAAAATTTTAATTTTATTTCAAATCAAAATCAATATGTATAAGATAAATAATGATATGTTTAAGAAAGTATTAATTGATATGAGTTGATAAAAGAAAAGAGTAAAAAATTAAGAAGATAAGAATAGAAAAGCAAATATTAATTGTGGATTGAGATTGTATGAAAGATGAGTTAATTAACTTATAATTAATATGATTTGTAGGTGTATATATAAGTGTTCATGTGCTTTTTAAATCCGTGTGGCAAGTGAACTTAATCAAAAGCGCAGTTCAAATTAATATTTAGAATTAGTTTCTTGTAAATTGTTTTATTCCCTTAATTTAAATACTCTGTCAATACATATGGTATATAGAATTAGAAGAGGGACCACAAAGTTTACACCATGAATTCAATTTACACAAGTATTTGTGAATTATTTAATCCATTTTTGTGTATCATTAGATACATTAAATCCTAAAAATGAAGTTAAAATTCTTAAGAACTAGAATTAAATTTCTCATTACAAAGAAAAATATTTTTTAACAATGGAATTGACAACAAAAATAACATTTTTCTTGTAGCAACAGAATATTAATGGATCTATTCTCTATTTTACCAACGGAATTCAATCCGTTGGCAATTACTAGCGGATTACCAAGGGGATCATTTTATAATTTACGAACGAAATTATTAGCAACGTATTACCAACAGAATTATTTACCAACGGAATTGAATTTTCGTTGCTAAACAGATTTCGTTGCTAATCCGTTGGTAAATTAATTTAACAACTTGTTTAAAGTTTTTATCAACGAAATATTCTGTTTGTAAAATACAGTTTATTTATTTTTAAGTGTCTGTTCTAATAACAAACGTAGAATTAATAGGGGAAAATAATTGAAGAAAGAAAAAGGATGGTAAAATGTGTGTAGCAGTAATGATGGAATCCCACCGTTTGTTCCACTGAGAGGGACCATTTTGATTCATAGATCATGCTATCCAACTTCCGCACCCACCTTTTCTTTGACCAATTATTACCAATCATTTTTACTATCTTAATTACATTCTTAATATAAATACTTTTCTTTTTTATGTTAATTATTCTCTCATTTAACCAATATTAATCACTGTCATTTAATATCAGAGTCGGTAAGTACGTGTGTTTGGTACTAATGTTACGAAATTTCATTTATGTATTTATTCTAAATAAAGTTGGATAAGTTTATTATATTTTTTACTAGCTGACTAACAAATAATACTCCTATGATTGAGAATTTAAATTTAAATCATAAAATTCTTTCCCACAAATCCACGCTTAATTCCCTGTTCAATTTATTGAGTATATTATTATTTTTTCATATTTTTTATTTTTATTTTATTCAAATATTGAAAATTATATGCAGGTGTTTACAGTTTGAATTTATTGTGTTATTTTGGTGTAGTATCTCCAATATCATAGTGTTAAATGAATAACATATACTCAATCTATTCTTGTAAATAACATATGTATTTTTGTATTCGGAGATTAAGAAAATTTATTTTCTTATATATAAAAATGTGTAAAGTTATTGAGATATGTGTAAAAAATGAGTATTTCAGATAATTTAATGTAAAAAGATTAGCAAAGCTAATGAAATGTGTGTAAAAAGTGAGTATTATTAAGATGCATTTTTTTCATTTTAAGAAACGTACATAAGTGTTGAAACAGATAAAAAAAAGTGTAAAATAATTAACAGGAACTGATAAAATAGAAAATCGGAGAAAACCACGCTATAAAAATAAAGTATAAATCCTAAAGATGATGCTCGATTAGCGTTGAACTTTCATCCAGTAACACAAAAAAATAATATAAGAAAATGATAAAAATAAAATATTGTATTGTATATTTGAATGTCATTTTAGTTAGCTGGATATAAAAGCGTACAACATGCCAGTATTATGTACTCCATCCATTATAAATATTTTTATATATATGTACAAAGTTAGAAAATATTTATAATTTCAAATATATTGATGTTATTCCAATTGTAAGTTGGTATTCCTAATTATACATATGGAGTATTTTAAAATTTTAATAAAACTCTTTTGCTGTTAAAAATAATAAATAAATAAAATAAATGATTGAATAACTTCAACACCAATCTATCATATGTTTAAATCATCTTAAAAATATGTACTTTAAAAAAATAAATAATTAATTTAAAATGAAAACATATTATTAACTAAAACCTGAGTATAAAAATATTTTACATTATTTCAAAACATTTAGTTTTGTGCCTTTAATATAATTAATCTCTGTATCCCATGAATTACATGCATGCAAATTAGATTTTAACGAAGGATAAGTTCTACATATACGTCATACATACATGCATATATTATATACTTTCTCTTAATTCGTTTATACAATTATTTAATTAATAATTAATTAAAAATGTTTGGTTATTTACGGAACAACAGCCTTTATAGGTGATAAGTCAATAATTAGGGGTAATGATATTTCACGTGTTGCCACATCTAATCACTCTTCATTACTTTACTAATTATTAAATAAAACTGTGTGATTATTGTTAAGAGTAAAAACACGTAATTACAGTTGTATCCATTTTAAATTAATTTGTTAGGCTATATTTATCAAAATTAAATTCTTGATGTTTTTTTATTTTTACTCCCTCATTTCTAGGCATTTTAATTACACGCTTTTCATTTAGAGCCTATAGGAATTTTTGTAAATATATATTAGACAACTAACTTACTTTTTACACTATTCATTAATCTAACAACTTTATTTACTTATAATTTCTATATAAATTATTCAATTTATTTCTTTTATATTATATATTTATAATTTCTATATAAATTACTCTAATTTTTTCTTATATTATACTTCATCCCTCCTGTTTTAATAGTTACGATTCCTTGATAAATTACAAAGGAAACATAACTATAAGGATGAGATGGGTGGATATTTCTAAAATCAACTTTTCTTATTCCACATTTGTGTATGAAAATATCCGCGGAGAAATATTATTGAATATCATTTTAACACATACATACATATATATACTCACATGTATAGTACTATGCATTTTTTTTATATACAGTAGAACCTCTATAAATCAATATTCGATAAATTAATAATCTTGATAAAGTTAATAATTTGTCCGGTCCTAACTTGGAACCAATTCAAATTTGGGTATCAATCAATTAAATAATAAAATAATACAATTCTAGGAAATTCTAAAGAATATTTAAGGTCCCAAATTAAAGTATAAATTATAATTATAATTATTAAAAAAATCTTAAATATATATATATATATATATATATATATATATATATATATATATATATATATATATATATATATATATATATATATATATATATTATCAGCTTGAACATTCTAAGATAATTTAGTAAAATATGAATTTACTACTATTTGTTTTATATTAAATTTAAGATCTGCATTAATTCCATTTTTAAATCTCCAATTGCACCCAAGTTAAAAATTAATAAAATAGATCAATATTTTACATTGATCTAATCCTATAAAATATACTCCCCTCGTCCCATTGAAAGGAGATCCTCATTTTACTATATTGGACGTCTCATTCAAAGGTCCTCATTTTTCTCTTTTAGTAAAAGGTCCCCACATATGACACACTACTCACTACTAATACAACTATCCATTACACATAAAATGATAATACTCCTTAATCCATGTGCAAAAAATGAATGAAGACCTTTACTTGGGATGGAGAGAGTAGATAAATATTATATGATTACACAATTCATGAAATACTATACTCATATAATTAATTTGATTTACAAGTAACATATAATTGTGAATACTTTAAAGTATCATCATATATTCTAATTAATATATTCTTAATATGTATAAATAAGTTATGAAAATTATATTTTTTGTATATAACCTTTTTAAATTAATAAATTATTAATTTATCGATTATATAATATCTATTTAAATTAATAAAATTCTTTAGTCCTGAATATATTAATTTATAGAGGTTTTACTGTATATAATTTTTTTATCTGGAAAAATAAGCACTTTATTAAAATAGTTAAGTATGAGAATTACCTAGCTCAAAAATATAACAAAGATTTACTTGTATAACAAGACATTTAGAGAAAGTACATTTAGCTTGTGTTTGGATGAAATGATTTGAGGATAGATTTATCCTTCCCTCAAATACCTCCATCATGTTTGGATAAATTAGAAATAAATGAATTTATAAATTCAAGATTTTAAATCAATGGATTTGATTTTGAATTTTTTAGTTGTTTTTGAATGAATTTCAAATCCTTACTGAAACCGTGCTATTTGAAATCCTTTTGTTGTTGTGTAATTGATATATTAATATATAAAATAATATATAAAATTAATAATTTAATTAATATATATATATATATACACACACCACCCAGCCTACCCCCTACCCACCCCCTAAATATTTTTAAATTTTAGATTTTTTATATTTGAATAATAAAAATATTATCATCCTGCCCTCCCCCTACCCACCCATCTCATTTTATTTTTTAAATATTAAAATCTAAATCTTTTTAAAAAAAATTTGGTGGGTTGGAGGGGGAGGGGTGGTGAGAGTGGGGATGGGGTGGGTGGATGGATAGCGTGGTAGGATTGAGTGATAATATTTTTATTATTTAAATATTAGAATCTAAAATTTTATATAAAATTTTTTTTGGGGGTGGGTGAGTAGGGGGTAGAGTTGGGTGGTAATATTTTTTATTATTCAAATATTAAAAATCTAAAATTTTATAAATTTTTTTTTGGGGTGAGGTGGTGGGAGGGGGTTGGTAGGGGGTAGGTTGGGTTGTAGAGTTCCTCTCAAAAAAATTAATTTTAATAAAATTTTAGATTTTAATATTTAATATAATAAAAAAATTTTTATTTTTATTTATCATATATAAAATTCAATTTTAAAAATAAATTTTGAATTATATATTTGAAATTCTTTCAAAAATTCATAATTAATCTCAACAGTGAAATTCAAATGAATTAATTTAAAATCCAAGAAATTTAAAATCCATTCATTTTCAAATCTATTAAATTTAAAATGATTCAATCCAAACACAACCTTAATTTATTCGATTACGTCACTCTTAAGATTAATAACCTCAATCTTGAAATATCCATGGTAAACCAATTACTAAGAAATCATGTATGTAGCCAATTCCATACTTTAAATTTTATCTTCTCTACAAATTTCTGCAACACATACTTCTCTTCATAAAAAATAACATATTTTTAATTTTCCATATTAACTATATAAAAGATGAATTCCCATATGCTTACTATTAGATCCCTTCCCCTCCTCTTTTGGAATAAGACTATTAAAGTAAAGTAGATTTTTCAAAGGATTTGAGAAAAGAATTGTTTTAACATCCATCCACCCAATACACTTCATTCAAATTTTATAACAATGTAATATTAAAAAAAAATGACAAACTGTTTTTGAATGAATTTGACAAAACACACATTTAGTATTAACTCCGGTGCTTTGTCTCCTTTATCACATTTGTCCTACTTCCTATGAAATTAATCTTGTGCAATGAGAAAAATAAAATAAAAACAAAGATGGAGTGAGAAAAAAAAAACTTCTAAACGATATACATGGGGATGAAGATAAAATCGGTAAGATTGATTGAATGTAAATGAAATTCATCGTAATAATTGAAAAAAATAAATCGCACGACTTTGTGATATAGGGAAGTGATCGTGTATTATAGTCTGTGTTTGATTGGCAGTTAAATACTACTCCCTCCCCGTCCCATAAAATCTTTCACACAGTGATAGTGTATTAAAATCGTGTTTGATTGGTAGTTAAATACTGCTCACTTTTCGTACCATAAAATCCTTTAAATTTTTATATTTATTTGTTTCACGAAACCTTTTAGACCTTTCAAAAAGTAAACATCATTTATTCAAGCACCTAAAAAATTACTTTAATTTTAAAATTGTCATTACTTTTTTATGCACATATCATTCCTTTATAATATTTTTTTATTATTTAAAAATATTATAATACTCTTTAAAGTTAATAAAATTGATAAAAAGAGTAATTTTTTTTAACAACTTGAAACAGTAATTAAACATTTTCTTAACAATTTGGAACAGGGAAGTGTTTTTTTAGGATGAGGGAGTTTTTATAATACAGAAATCGCTACTCATGTGGTGACAAAATACATACTTGATGCCCGCTATCATGCACTGATCACCAAATAAATATAAATATAAATATAAATATAAATATAAATATAAATATAAATATAAATATAAATATTTAATAAACACTCCAGCCAGGTGTATAAAATCATTCAGGATCTTGTATGTTATGTGGAAGAAAAAAAAGCCCAAAATAAAATAAAATAAAGGGAGTTGGTGGATTTATACTATTTTGGAAACAAACAGTTCCCAATGATAAAGACACAGATAAAGGTCATGTTTTTAAATACACACAACACAAATACTTACATGACTTCAAGATTAGATTTGGTTGTTTGTGCTTCCTATATTATATTCTTATTGCACCTTTGGATTATTGTTTTTAAAACTCAAGTATCTGTTTTTAAATTGAATAAATTTTCCTTTTTTTTTAAAAAAAATATACTCTCTGAATAAATATTATCAGACATTTTGTTGGATGAAAAATAGAAAAAAAGTAACGAATGTTGGAGAGGCTACTTGATTAAGTAGATATATTAAACTAAGGTCTTCTTAATTTAAATCTCAATCAACTTAAAATTTATCTATTAGATAAAATGTTCATTTCAAACGATATTACGTACAGTCATGACCTTAGAAAAAAAAAATAGAATTTCACTACCACTCATCTAATAATAGTAATTGGAAGAATAAAAAAATAAAAAATAAAAAAATAATAAAAAAAGGACAGCCGTTTCGGTGCTTCACTATAAATCTTGCCAAATAATTGATTATACGATCATTGGAAAAAAGAAATAGCATAATATTTTAAAATTTTAATGTTATTTAGTTTTTATAAATGGCTTGTTTTTCTTGAAATGCCGAGTAGATTAGAAGTAAATCATAACACACACAAAATTTTGAATAAATGAATAGAACATTGTATTTAAATGATTCTAATAAATAGAGTAAAAACAAAAGGAAAAAAAAAAAGGAGTGGTGATAATAGAAAGACGGCATTCAATAGTTGAAAGAGGAGGAAAAAATGGTATGTTGAAAAAGAAAAGAAAGGAAAAGAAAGAGCAAGAAAAAAGGGGTTTGCATTTTGAAGTTATTGGGATTGGGAGAATCTCTTTTGCACATTCCCTCCAACTTTACACTCATTAAAGTTTGAAATTATAATTCCTCAAACTATTAAAGATAAAGAAAATTATTAAAGAGCTCACCAAAAAGCATTACCCTACCCCCCATGGGTGGGTAGGGTGGGGTGGGATATTCATTCATTCATTCACCCACACGCACGCTTCTTCAATTATCAAACGCCACCCCCCCACCCCCCCTCTCTATAGAATTTATAATCTTTTTTTTTTTTTAAGTTAGGTTATCTCATTCATCATCTAACATTACACTCTATAACGTGTTATAGCAAAATCACGCTATAATCCATTATCTTTGGATTTGTTTTTTCTTTGTGTATAGTATTGTTGAGAAGATAACACAAAATAATCATAAATACAAATTGAGTTACTCCCTCCATTCCGTCCTTAAATACAAAAAAAAAGTCGTAAATACAAATTGTAAATCATGCTATAATACATTTTGGATGTATGAAGTATAATAGTTGAACACACTACTAGTCTAATATATGGCCCTTTAATACATTTTGGATGTTATTGTTATTGCATCAACCTTTATCCATCTACACATCAACTTTTCATTCCTCTTTTAAAAACATGGAAATCATAAGTCAACCTCACCTCATCATTTGGTCTTGGTTAATAATATAACCCTTCAAGAACCCCCCCTCACCCCCACCCCCTTTTATTCCTTCTCTCACATCACTTTTATTCCTTCCTTCTCTCACATCAGCTTTTGATCTATAAAACAACCACACTTTCTCATCGAAGTTTCATACATTCTAGGCATGAAGGTTCATCACTCGGCACGTGTCTTCTGGGAACACGATTCCCCCCTCGCCTGCAAACGCTTCTGCCCCCTCGCCCCCAAGCTCGCCGCCTCCGTCTCCGCCTCTGCCGCCACCTTCGACCTCAAGAGCTTCATCAGACCTGAATGTGGCCATAGGAAGACAGGATCATCGGATTTTCAGAAGAAGGAGTCATCACAGGTAGTCACGTGTACTTAATTTGCATGGCCTGTTTTTTTTCTATATATGGAACATCATTAATAAATACTATATGCATACGTATATAATGAAATAAAGTAAAAAAATTATTTTATATTAATTAATTATTTGAACATGTGAATCATGATTTGTTCCATCACAAGGCATATTAAATTACGAACTCTATAATTCTCAGTTCAACATTTCGTGTATTAATCATCCAATAATAATGCACATTAATTATAACATGGTGTATGTATAATGATGACATAATTGGCGATATTAAATATGGGATCATAAAATGCCAATTTTATTTTATTTGGAGCCACTTTTTTGAAAATCATGCACTACTAGTATTTGGCATTATTCTTTGATCAAAAGCAAGTTGAATATAGAGTTGCATGACGTAGGTTGAGTCAGCTCAATCGGGTGGAACGAGATGGAATCCGACTCAAGAACAAATTGGAATACTTGAAATGTTGTATAGGAGCGGAATGCGCACGCCCAATGCTCAACAAATCGAGCAAATCACAGCTCAGCTTGGGAAATACGGAAAAATTGAAGGTAAAAACGTATTTTATTGGTTTCAAAACCATAAAGCGCGAGAGAGACAGAAGCAAAAGCGCAATAGCCTCGGCCTTATCCATAGTCCTAGAACACCCCTCTCGCCATTCACTACTTCGAACACCATCTTCGTATCCACTGCCAAAGTATTGCATATCTTAATTAATCACGTGAAACAGGTTCACAGGAGACTTTTTTTTTAATTATTAATGAAGTTATAAAATTTTGTGCAGGGAGGTGGGGTGGAGGAGGGGTTATTAGAGAATAATCCTTACAAGAGAAAGTGCTTGTCATGGGGATTTGATGAATGCTTAGAAGAAAATAAAAGATTTTGTAAAGAAGGAGAAGAAAAGGGGGAAGAGAGGACACTCAAACTTTTCCCTTTGCACCCTGAAGGAAGATTATCTAATTAAATGAATAAATTATTATCATTAGAATTTAATAATTAGTCTCTACTTAATTAACCTAGCTATAATGTAATTTAACTTGCTTTCATTAATTCCCAGCTCATCTTTTTCTTCATTTCTTTATATTTCTTCCAAGGAAGAAAAGCATGCAGCCTTTTATTTTATTTATTATTTTTATGTGGTGGAATTTAATTTTCTTTTAATCATGAGTTATTTATGATTCATGTTAATGTAATAACGAATTTCAGTATATATATGCACTTTTGATGCGTATACATATGGGTTTATACTTACTGTTTTAAGTTTAATCTGATTATGATTTTAGTACTCACTCCGTATCATCTCATTTTAGATTGCACAATTTCCAATACGGAAATTAAGAAAAGTGATCAATTTTATGGGTATTCTGATAATTTTTTTATAATAAATAAATAGTAAAATATATTTAGTATGTTAGATGTATATTTTTTTATTTAAATAAAATATATGTGGAAGTATAATTGTTTTGACTTCTTACTTTTTTTTTCTTAATATAAATTTTGTATAACAATCTAAAATTGAAGTGTATCATCTAAAGGAGATGAAGGGAGGGAGGATTATTATCGTAGAAATGTACTACTCCATTTTATCCCTTTTGATTCATGTTTATTACTTCTTTCATTATTAATTTTAAATATCAATTACTTATGATAAAGAAATAAAAAGGTGAAGGATAGACTGCCAAGCGTCCAACCAATGTGTCATATATGTATTGGTCCGTATTCGAGATTGAAAAGGCCCAACAACTCTTGAACATGTTAGAGATAAGAAAGGCCCAGATAGTTCCTATTCTGGGCCTATGTTAAGGTAGGTGAGGCCCATATATAGGATTATTTTTAGCTTGATTTACGAGAACAAAGTCTAGACTGCTTTTAAGGTTTCTTAAATAATTATTATTTTTTATTACTTTAAAAAAAAAAAAAAACTACAAATGTTCATGAAATAATAATCAACTATACCACTATCATTCTTTATTTTCATCATTTTTTACACAAATCTTTGAGAAAAAAAAAAGTCTAATAAATAAGTTAGTTTTCTAACTAACTCTTGTAATTGTCATGCTGATCATACTTACCAACACCAACCAACACGTCTGATTAGCTTCTAGATGAACCATCTACGTACGCATCCTAATCAACCACCTAATAGCTATATCATGTATTCAAGCACAATTATCTTTTACCATTAGAGTTTATTGCATTTTTATTTAGAGTTTTTATAATCAATTTACTCAAAGTTAAATTGAATGTAAATGTGAGATTGTAATATTACATGCAGTCTGAATTTTAAACATGATGTAATTTTAATTGGAGGGAGGAGCACTTAAAAAAAAACACTAGCTAGGCCAAAGTAATTAGAATAGTTTTTTTTTTTTTTTTTTTGTCTATTTCTCTTTAATAGACACACTATTACTAGGTCTATCTTATAAGCTTTGTCTACTTTTCTTTAATATTTGATAAATACGTTTATTTTGCGTATATGTTTGACATTCTATTGATGTTAAATTGTTGAAAAATGTGTTTTACGTTGAACTTTGTGTGTGTTATGATTTAAGATTCAAATGTGTTTCCTACAAGTGGTATTAGAGTCACCCTATTAATGATTCTCTGAGATTTGTAAGAATGATTCAAGATTCAAATATTTAATTTTGAATCATTTTGTAACATCACGATTTTATATCTAAAAGCTCTTACTACGGTCAAGTTTTCATATTCAATACATGTGATATGAAATTAAAATTCGCAATTAACTCGTTGATATACTTAATGTCCCTCTATGCATATTTGTATTGGTGGGTTTGTATATAATCATGAGTTCATAAAAATATGTTGACTGCAATTTGTAAATTTGGTGATTGCGTGTAGTTATCCTCATATACCTTTAATGTTCTTTTATTAATTGAAGGTAATTTATTATTATTTGGCATTAAAGGATGCTAATGGACTGTTATTCTGCCATATTAATTTGGATAGACATTAAGTAGCATATTTGAGACATATACTAAAGATTTAAAGGGCGATTGATCATGTTAATTTTGATTAATCGTGTTTGGTTGTGGATTCAATGGATTATAATTGATAAAATCCAAATCCGCATTTGACTATTGGGTGTCTGGATATGCTTAGCAGTTTAGTGGAATTGTTATTAATCTTATTAATTTTTAATAATATTGGATGATGTGAAGTCAATTTGGATCTGACGGAATTATTTCTCATTAATTTATTCAGTGTTGGACATCCCATAACGTATAATGATTTTCATATAATTCTTATTGATTGATTTAGTTTCTCCATTAATAAGAAAATTGGATGTGAATGTTATATCAATTCAATAAATTACACACTGCGAGTGGATTTGCTCACTGTGTTTGATTCATATCATTATTTTATTATTATTGATTTGATATTATGTTATTGTTTTTAATTACCTTACTATTATAAAGTGATGCTAATGAATGAATTTTCTTTTAACTTGGATTAATTCCACTAATTTTATATGTTGGAATCGTGCATCGGTAATTGAGTAATTGAATTAATTTTCATATTTGTTTTCATTTGTTGAAACTTTGACCATTGTAATAATGGGAGGGCATGTAGCTTATACATATGGAGATATGTATGAAATTGTAAAGGCCAAATAAAGTTGCCTCCTTTATTGTTTAATGGAGTGTTAAGGTTTTAATCGATCATGAAAATTTAATAATTACAGTTCATGACGTTATGTTCTGAAATATATTGATCTCAAAATCCATGTGACATCATGAATGAAATTGGGTGAAATTCACCACTATAGTAATTTGCCATCAATGGAATTTTGTCAAATTTGGAATCATGTTGATTTTACCATATGTGGACTAAATTTTGAGATAAATAATTTGGACAGTATGCTCCTTGGTTCCATTTCTTTAATTATTTGATTAACCCAATTATTATTGATAATTTCAGAACATTTAAGTGGTGGTCAATAAACACAAATATTATTTGAGTCGTGTGCGTGACAGTTTAATTAAGGATATTTGTCTAATTTAGTTTATATTAAATTAGAATTCGGAATATCTAATTAAGTTAAAGAAATCTTTCATTAATTTTGAATATGTGTGAATCATAAAAAAAAATTCCATTTAGTTTGTGGAATTTAATTAAATTTAGGGGAGACATTTTAAATGTCGTTCAATTAAACTTAATATTTTCAGTATTTGTTTAATTGATCTAGCATATTTTCAATCTAGTCAATCAAAGCATCATGTTGCCATAACAACCTCTGTGTGTAGAGAACGACTTTATTGAAATTACATAGATGAGTGTGAAATTATTTATGTGTTCTGCGTTTGGCCCATAGGTAGACACAATTTGACAGAATAATAACACACATGTGATGATAAGTATGTAATAATTATTCAAATTGTTCATGTGAACATCAATCAGTCCATAGATAGACTTTTGTTTGACAGAACTTATTATCAATACTTGATTATTACACCAAGATTACCCCTGCAGTTAATTTTTATCCATAGACGAGGTTAATGTTGCACAAGATGTCTTGTGATGGGTCCCCAATTAATAATATTGCAAGTGTATCTTCATGCAGGTATTGATCGGCCCAAAGGTAGATTCATATTTAGCTCGAAATACACAAGTGCCAGTGGTGGTGAATACATGACAATGATTTGTTTAACATGTGAGTAATAAGTCGGCCCAAAGGAAGACTATTGCTTGACAGTTTTATTGTCAGTATTTGACTATTACGTAGAGGTGTCACTTACAAGTTAGTATTGTTGTCATTGAACTTTAGGCATAAATTGAAAGAAAAAAGAACTAAATACTCTATTTCACTTTGATGTGGAAACGTAACAATGCGGTTTTATTGCCTTTCTAATTTTAGAATAGTATCTTTATCATATTTATTTTATCCATAGATTAGAAAATTTCAGAAAGAAAGACAAAAAAATAAAGGAATTTTTTTACGATACTAAAAATATTCTATATCTATCTATCTATAAACAATAATCAAAAAAATGAAATAGAGAAATCCTTTTTTTATCCAATTGTTCATTCCTGGGAAGAGGAAGAAGCAGATAGAGCAAAGGCCTCTCTTTCCATCCGCTCTTCCCTAAGTGAGCGAATTTGCTTTTCCGGCGGAGATTTTGATCATGTGGAGCATGCCGTCGCCGTCGAAGAGGTGGTAAGGGCCGCGTGGGATGAACTGAGGGTTAGGGCCATTGCGGATGTAGACGCCGTCGAGTGAGCTCGGAAGAGAGCCTTCGACCACCGCGCAGGGCGTCGGAGGGAGCTCCTCCACCGGAGCAAAGTTGCCGGAGAGGACGTGCTGTGGATTTAACGATGGAGGGAGTGGTGAGTCTATGAAATCGCATATGAAATCGTCGAAGGATTTCAGGATTGTTCGTGGTAAGGATTGATGTTTTGGTGGTTGATTGTGGGTGAATTTGAAGGAATCAGGATTATTTGCAATCATCTTAATTGGATGCAAATATTGAATCCGAAGAGATGAAAGCATTGGAGAAAATGGTGAAAGAGAAGTGGATGAGAGGGTGTTCATGTTGGTCAAATTAGAGAGTGTATATGATTATGCAATTATGAAAGCTCAACTTAAATATAGATCACTTAATTAAATTTTTAAGATGGTTTCTTGTGTGTCTGGATGTCACAATGTGTTAAGTATCCAATATTTTGTTTTAAAAATATAGGAGTGCATTTTAATGTATTATTTTTTCAATTAAAAAATAGAGTTAAAATATGAGTTAAATTATTATTATTTTAATAAGAAAAAAATTAAAGGTATAAATTTTTATAGGGATTGACTATTTGCACCCAAAAATATTAAACATAGTTTGGACTAAAATATCCATAATTAATAAGATTAATATGACCTTCAAAATATTAATTAATATATATTTTTTAGTTATATATGATATATATTTATTATTTCCATTAATTGAAAAAGGAAAAAAGGGGATAAAATGAGAATTTTATCAACTGTGCAGACGGCTGGAAAACATAGCTGATCTGAAAATTCACCCGATTCTGCAACTGCAACGAATTAGGGCATTAACAGAAGATCGGAAACACTACGACGTCGCCGACGTCAAGCTTCATGGAAACGAGGTAGAAGGTGTCGCCGCTGTTGATGGTGTAATTGACGGCTGAGGGCGAAGATGTCGCCGACGGCAGCCAAATCGAGGAAATCAGGCGGAGAGAGAGATTTAGCTTTGGCTTCCATTGTTGTTTGGCCGAGAAACTTTGCGTTGTTCCTTCATCGTACTCATCTCCGCCCGATGTCTTCATAAACTCGTCCTCTCCGGCGATTGCAGCCATTCCGAAGACAATCAGTTCGGCCCCATTGACGAATTCTCCTCACATAATTCCCACCTCCGGTCGATCGGATTCCAATGGTGGAATTATACATCCTTTTCTCATTCTTAATTTTCTTTTGCCAAGTCAATTTTCATCATCTTTGTTCTTCATTCAATAGCGGATTGTACTTGATGGCAATAGATGCATGCATGAGGGAGTTTAACACATGGAGTATGTTCATTGGAGTCTTGGCTATGATCATCATGTGTTGCATGTGTGCTGGAAGCAAGTTGAAGCAGTTGAAACGAGCTAACAACATCAACTGTCAAAAACTACCAAATTGGTGCAGTGTTGAGCAGCCGATTTTGGAGCAGTTTTTGAGCAGTTTGTCGAGCTACCTGGAACTGGCTAGATGACTGCATCTCAACTACCAAGTAAGGGTTATCTGATGGAGGTTTAACCGGATCAATAGGTTGAGGGGTTAGTTAGATATAATGGCTCAAAGTTGCTTGATCACATCAGTTTTTCACATTTTGAGAGTTGACAGTTTGAGCTACGTTTTCATTCTTGTTACATCAGATTGAGATCAATCTGTTCTTGGTTGTAGTGATAATAAAATTTCTTCTTCCCACAGTGGATGTATGTTATTCATAACTGAACCACTATACATCTTTGTGCAAGCTTTACATTTCATTTCAAGTTCTATCATTTTATGTGTGTATATTCTTGAGTGTTTGTGAGGTTTTTGTGTGTTTTACCACGTCAATTGGCGCCGTCTGTGGAAGAAGACACACAACAAGCATTCAAGATAAACACTACAAGATTTGATGTTGAAAAACTCTCAGAAAAGTCAGATTACAACCTATGGAAGCTAAAGATGAAGGCAGTTCTTATGCAGCAAGGTCTGATGGATGACTGAAACCTTCTCCACCATTGAAGATTGAAATACTCAGAGATCCTCAGGTTGCAGTAGGTGGTGTAAGAGCTCCAGTGGATGATAAGGTACTTCAAAAAGCCTATTCTACAATAATCCTATGTCTAAGTGATAAAATACTTAGAGAAGTATCAAAGGAGACAACAACTGTTGGTGTATGGAATAAATTGAAAGTTCTGTTTATGGTTAAATCATCTGCAAATAAAAAGCATTTGAGGCAAATGCTTCATGCCTTCAAGATGACTGATGAAAGGTCTCTGATGGATCAAGCTGATGAGTTCTGCAAGATCACAGATGATCTTGAAAGTGTTGATTTCAAGCTCACCAGTGAAGATAAGGCCATCATGTTGTTGTCTGCATTGCCAAGATCACAGAGGCACTTCAAAGATAATGTTCTCTATGGAGCGAAGGATGTTGTATTGCTTGAAGATGTACTGAAAGCACTTATATCAAAAGATCTAGAGGAGGGGGCTAACAGCAAAGAAAAGTCAGGAGCAGAAAGACTCTTTGCCAAGAAAGGAAACCAAAACAAGAAATGGAACAAGAGAGGAAATTCTGATCAAAAGAATGGTGCAATAGGATAGTCAACTAGAAAGAAGTGTTATCATTACCATGAACCTGGTCATTTCAAGAAACAATGTGCAAAATGGAAGGCAAGCAAGTCCAAGAAAGCTGAAGCATCTACTGGAAATCAGAAGAACCAAGTTAATCAGGTTGGTGAATTACAAAATAATATTGGTATGGAAGGTATTGAAGCTCTGGCCATCACATCATCATATGTTTCTGTTGAATGGGTATTGGATTCAGGGTGTACATTCCATATGACACCCATGAAGCAGTAGTTTGAAGAATTCAAGCATCAGGAAGAAGGATCTATGCTGTTAGGTGATGATCATTCTTGTGAGATAAAGAGAGTGGGATCCATCAGATTGCTTATATTTGATGGAGTTCAGAGGCTTCTTAGGAATGTTAGATATGTTCTTGGATTAAGAATGAACCTCATCTCTCTTGGGATGCTTGATTCTCAAGGGTATGATTCAAACTTGAGGAGGGGAGTTCTCACAGTGACTAAGGATGATAGGATAGTCATGAAGGGAACTAGGAGATCTGAGTTGTATTTCTTGGATGAGAGTGTTGTTGTAGGGCAGATACACAATACTGATCAGCAGGATGATGCCAAGCTATGGCATGGTAGGTTAGGACATGTTAGTGAAAGAGGAATGAAAGAATTGGCTAAACAACAGTTGATCAAGTTCAGTGTAAATGATCAGATCAGACAGTGTGAGCATTGCATTCTTGGTAAGTCCAAGAGACTTAAGTTTGGTGAATCAGAACATACAACCGAAGCAAGGATATATTATGTTCATTTAGACCTCTGTGGACCTTCAAAGATAATAACCAGAGCTGGAGGAAGATACATAATGACCATAATTGATGACTACTCAAGGAAGCTATGAGTTTATGTTTTGAGAACTAAGGATGAAACATTCTCTACATTCAAGATTTGGTTGACAGAAATAGAGAATAACACTGGGAGTAGTTTGAAATACTTGAGGACAGATAATGGATAGGAATTTGTATCTGAAGAGTTTAATTCATACTGCAAAGAGAGGGGGATTAAGAGGCACAAAACTGTCCCTGGAACTCCTCAACAAAATGGCATTACAGAAAGAATGAATCAGACACTTTTGCAAAGAATCAGATGCATGTTGAACAGCAAAGGCTTAAGCAAGATGTTTTGGGGAGAATTAGCAGCAACTGCAGCTTATTTGATCAACTTATGTCCTGCTACAGCTCTAAATTTTAAAACTCCAGAAGAAGTCTGGTCAGGTAAGGTCCCTAGCTACTCACATCTTAGAGTTATAGGCTGTCAGGCCTATCCCTATGTGAAACAGGATAAATTGGAACCTAGAGCACTCAAATGTGTTATGATTGGTTATCCTAAAAGAGTAAAGAGGTATAAACTGTGGTGTTATGATGAGAACAGGCTCTTGGTTAGTAGAGATGTTGTTTTTATTGAAAATAAGATGCCATTGATCAAGGATGGTCAGAGAAGAGAGTTTGAGCTTGAGGTGGAGCCTCAAAACATGGTCAGATCAGGTGAAAGTAAAGAAAGTTCCACTGACTGAGGTACAGATGAAGTATCAAGGGTTAAAGAACAACCTAATACGTATCAACTTGCAAGAGACAGACAGAAAATGACTATAGTGCCACCTGCAAGGTATGTGCAAGCTGATATAGTGTCATTTGCACTATATACAACAATTGAAGTTGAAGTTTATGAACCAAGGAACTACACTGGAGCATTGGCAAATAAAGACAGTAATAAGTAGATTATAGCCATGGAAGAAGAATTATTGTCTCTAAACAAGAATGGGACATGGAGAATAGTTGACAAGCCAAAGTCTTAAAAGCTAGTTGGATGTAAGTGGATCTTCAAAAGGAAACCAGCACTTGCAGCTAAAGGTGGAGTCAGATATAAGGCTAGACTAGTAGCTAGAGGTTTTTTCACAGAAGGAAGGGGTGGAGTACAATGAGATCTTCTCACCTGTGGTCAAACACTCTTCAATCAGAGTACTACTAGCACTAGTGGCCCAATATGATCTTGAACTTCATCAGATGGATGTAACTACTGCATTTCTACATGGGAAGTTGGAAGAAAGTATCTACATGAAGATACCAGAGGGTGTTACAGTTGAAAAGGCTGATGCAAAGACTTGTTTACTACTCAAGTCTCTGTATGGACTTAAACAAAGTCCAAGACAGTGGTACTTGAGATTTGATGAATATATAGTTGCAAATGGATTTCAGATAAGTCTCTATGACAGCTGTGTATACATCAAGGAGGAGAACAACTGTTACACATACTTACTAATCTATGTGGATGATATCTTGATTGCTTGTAAGAGCATTCAAGGTATTGATACAGTGAAGGGAGTACTCAAATCAGAGTTTGAGTTGAAGGATCTTGGTGAAGCTAAGATGATATTAGGTATGGAGATAAGTAGAGACAGGTCAGCTGGTACACTTGTGCTGAAGCAGCAATCTTATCTTGTGAAAGTACTTAAAAGGTACAATATGGATCAATGCAAGTCTATCACAACACCTGTCAAGCAAGGATTGACTCTGTCACTGCTTAACGAAGCTAAATCAGACAGAGAATTAGCTGAATTGAGCAGGATTCCATATGCAAGTTCAGTGGGCAGTCTTATGTATGTTATGGTTTGTAGTAGGCCTGATCTTGCTTATGTAATAAGTTTGACCAGTAGATTCTTAACTTGTCCAGGGAGGCAGCATTGGGAAGCAGTCAAATGAGTTTTGACATATGTCAAAGAAATTGAGCAAACTGGATTGAAATTTCAGAAAAAGGAAGTAAAATCAGGAGCTGTCATTGGATATGTTGATGTTGAATTTGCAGCAAATATGGATTCTATAAAGTCTCTTATAGGGTATGTGTTTAATTTGTATGGTACATCAGTGAGCTGGAAGGCAAGTCATCAGTCTGTAGTGGCATTATCAACTACAGAAGCTGAATTCATTGTCTTAATAGAAGCAATTAAAGAAGGAGTGTGGCTTGTTGGTTTGCTGAAAGAATTGGGGGAATATCAGGATACTATAGTGGTGTATTGTGACAATCAAAGTGCAATACACTTAGCTAAACATCAGGGATATTATGAAAGGACCAAACATATTGATGTCAAGCTATACTTTGTAAGAGATATGGTGGAAAGTGGATTTGTTGAAGTAAGAAAGATTGATACAGTTGTGAATCCAGTTGATGGTCTTACTAAAGCATTGTCAGCAGTAAAATTTGAGTTGTGCAAGACTTTAGTTGGTATGTATGAAGACATAAAGGTTGTTGCTCCTTAAAAGCAGCAAAGTGGGGAGAAGGGATCAACTTGAGCATGCATACATCTAAGGTGGAGATTGATGGCAATAGATGCATGCATGGGAGAATTTAACACGTGGAGTATGTTCATTGGAGTCTTGGCTATGATCATCGCATGTTGCATGTGTGCTGGAAGCAAGTTGAAGCAGTTGAAACGAGCTAACAACATCAACTGTCAAAACTGCCAAATTGGTGCAGTGTTGAGCAGCCGACTTTGGAGCAGTTTTTGAGCTGTTTGTCGAGCTACTTAGAACCGGCTAGATGGCTGCATCTCAACTACTAAGTAAGGTCTATCTGATGGAGGTTCAACCGAATCAATAGGTTGAGAGGTTAGCTAGATATAAGGGCTCAAAATTGTTTGATCTCATCAGTTTTTCACATTTTGAAAGTTGACAGTTTGAGCTGCGTTTTCATTCTTGTTGCATCAGATTGAGATCAATTTGTTCTTGGTTGTAAGAATTGAGTAATAATAAAATTTCTTCTCCCCAAGGTGGATGTAGGTTATTCATAACCGAACCACTATACATCTTTGTGCAAGCATTACATTTCATTTTAAGTTCTATCATTTTATGTGTGTATATTCTTGATTGTTTGTGAGGTTGTTGTGTATTTTATCACGCCAGTACTGAATACATCTCCTTCAATCAATTGAAGAAAGCAAATCTGCACAGTCTATTTATCTTCTTCCACGTGTAGTTCTAGAATGTGTAATTTGATTTACCGATGAACAATATGAATTAATTTTTAATTATAAAAGGATAAAATTATTATATAAAGGTAATATTGTCTTAATTTGAGGTATATCTAGCAATATGCATTTAAATTTTAAAATATATTGGGGTGCATCTAATAAATGAGGTATGTTAAGTAATTTTAGGGTGTAAATAGCTGCTCCCATTTATATATTTAAGAGTACGACATTTAATACTTTTAAGACTTTGAATTCAGGGGCACGGTGCTTTGATAACATGTAAGTTTTATCCTTTTCAATAATATTATGTTATATTTTGGTGTCGTATTAAATTAAACGCATTTAAAAATTCATGTAACACCGTTTATTTTTAAGTGATAATCACATTTTATCATAGAAAATATCTTTGTTTTTTAAAATTATGATATACTTTTTATTTGTACTATCACATATATTAATTTGAATATAACTTTTTATGCTTTTTTTGAAAAGTCAAAGTCTCTTATGAAACAGGTTATTTGTGAGATGGTTTAACCCATCATAAAAATATGCTTATTGTTTAGATAAAGTATGTTTAGTGGTTGCTAAAGTATGTTGAATTATGCATTAAAATATATTTTAGTATTTATAACACGATTTATTATTAACATACTTTAATTATAAATAAGCATATTTTATCTATATAATAAGCATACTTTAAAGTCTCACAAAAAACCCATCTCACAAAAGAGTCTCTCTTACAAAAATATACGTGAAATGTTGTCACTATATCTCACCTTAATTTTAAATTTCAGTACTCTTAATAAACCATATGAATGAACCAAATTAAAAATAAAGTGATGAAATTAACAAAAGATTACTGTAATTAACTATCGTTATAGATTTAAAAATAATTATAATACTCCATTTCCTTCCCTAACCTAATTCTAGAGCATATGGAGTATACGATATAGCTTCCTGTTTTAAAACTTTCTTCTAAAGTCAAAGATTGGAAAATTTTATACATATTAATAAGAAATACTCCATGGAGGGTCATCCAACGTACTCGAACATTATATATTTATAGTATAGTATATACTCTATATGGACAAAGAATTACAAGAGACGTCTCATGAAATATAAATAAGAAGTGGTAACTTTTATAATAAAATCTTTCATCTCTTTTTCACATTAATTAATATTCTTTTCTAGTATATTCCATGATATAAGAAATTAAGAATACGCAGAAACATGGTCTCACTCTTAGATGGAAATACTAACTTTTACACTTCTAAAATGCAAATAAAACCACATATTCCAACACCGAAAATACTCAACTATGGAAAAAATAAAGATGAATACAGGAAATGTATATGGTCTCACTCTTAATTACTTATTCCATCTCAAGAATACATGTATTTCATAGCACAGAGTTTAAGGAAAATAAAATTTTGTTATAATAATATAGGAAAAAGAATGAATATTTTGAATAATTGAATTGAATAAAATAGGAAAAGAATGTGTGATATATATATATATATATATATATATATATATATATATATATATATATATATATATATATATTGTAATATTTTAGTATTTTGAGATTATTGATATTGTATATTATTTTTATTTTTAGGTGTGCAAATATTTTTAGAACAAGTGAAAATAGAAAGTGTGGAGGTATTCCAAGAACGGAAGGAGTAGTATATATGGATTATGGAAGAATTACTACCCATTGCCATTGATAATTCTTACTCTTCTACATGATAAATAAATGGTTAATTAAAAAAATTAATTAATATTAATTCAATCATATTGTGGTTTATAAGTGAAACTTAGGTGCATTATTTTTTTATTTTTTTTAATCTATCTACTCGGGCATAGTAATGTAGTATCATGGAATTTAGTGTTTTTACTCGATTCAATCGGGGTATAATTATTTCGAGCTAACACCTATTCATATTCAATTTTTTTTAAAGAAAAATTAAATTAATGATCTATTTGAAATTATATGTAGATTCAACAAAAGTGAAATCCTATTTCACCAAACACCATCTTTGTTTGTCTCACTCAAATTTTAAGATTCTAATTAGTAGTTAACTTGGACACGTCAATTTTAGCTTCTCCATTCCAATTATTAATTAGTGTTCTAATGGGGCTCTTAATCATGCTTATTTTGTTGCTCTTTCGGTTATACTTGACTTAACTAAGTCAAATTGAATACTAAAAATCATTAACCAAAGTATTTCCTTCATCTCATAAACTATTTTCACATTCTTAAAAAGAATTATCTATTAATATAATATTAATATAGTAAAGATTTGTGTGAAATCGTTTCTAAAAATAATTTCATGAAATGAATAAGAAGTGATAATTTCTATGATGAGAAATGACACTCAATTGATGAAAAGTGATAACGATGTTGTGCATTTTTTATTAATAATTTATAATATAAATAAAAAATTATTTTTAAAAAATATAATAACATCTTTAATAAAAAAGTGATAATCAATTTTGAAAGTGTAAAATTGTCTCAATATGAGACGGTATCATACAAGACTGTACCTAATATCATAATATAGGGTCAATTTTAAAATTGTAACTTTATTCAAAATTACATTTAAAATAAGTGAAAATTTGAGAACTAAAAATGATTTTCAAAACTACAAACAGAAAGGCCTAAAAAATATTATTTTTTACTAATGGAATATTTCATTGATAAAAGTGTAATTTCATTGTTAAATTGGTTCACCAACGAAATTTGTTGGTAAAATTTCATTGATAAAGTGATGGTTGGTAAATTTTTAGTAACGAAAAATTAATTCCGTTGGTAAATAATTTTGTAGGTAATCCATTGCTAATAATTCCGTTAGTAATTTATATAATAATTCTCTTGGTAATCCGTTGATAATTATCAACCGATTGAATTTCGTTGCTAAAATAGAGAATAAATCTGTTGGCATTTCGTTGCTAAAACAAAAATGTCATTTTTTTTGCTAATTCATTGGTAATTACCAACAGATTGAATTCCATTGTTAAATTTGGTTGATAGAATACTTTTTTTTAATGTAATGATAAGAATTAAACCTAGGGCTATTTTTGTTTAGAGTTAAAAATAATTAAAAATAAATAAAACACAGGTTTAACATTTAAAATTCACATTTAAATTTAGGCTGATTCTTCCGTGGCCACGGGTCACGAGTGACCCCTCACAAGAGGGTATGCACCTCCTCTTGTGAGGGTGTCTCCCATGACCCGTAGTCACCCAAGTGATCCTCTTAAATTTAAAGATTGCCCTTGTATACACGTACGCCCTACCAATCCCATTAATCATCAACTCATATACCTACCTAAAGTTGGGAAAAAATACCGAAATTTAGATATACCGTCCTTACCATATCGAAAATATCGATTTTACGAAATTTTAGGTATGCCGAAATTTTTGGTAATGTAAGATACCGTATTGAAAATTTTAGTACAATAAAGGTATATAAATGATCAATACCGCGTTATTTCGGTATATACCAAAATACCGTAAAATATTCAATTTTTGAGTAATATGATACGATATTACCATACTACATGATATATTCAATTATAATTATTATTTATATATGATAATTTTTAATTAAATTATATACACACTATTTAATTAAAAGATTAAATCTAAAATCCTATTATTAACATATTTTAACTATAAATAAGCACACTTTAACTATACAATAAATATACTTTAGTAATAGATCGACTCATCACACATCCTTCTCACATTTGTGACCTGTCTCCCAAGAGAGTATCTCTTTGAATATATATCATCATTCAACTCCTATTAATTAATTTAATTTAATATTAAATTAAAATTACAATACCAAATCTCAAAATAAACATATTATTCATAATTTTTAAACTACATATCAACCTCAAAAAATATACACTAGAACTAAAATATTACTAAATCTCAACGGTAAAATATAATAAAATCGTAAGAATTAACTCTAAATTCTAAATGTAAACATTAATTTAAAAAAAAAAAACTCCATATTCTTTTATTGAATTAATTGTACATTGATGAATTGAAATCTCAAATTTTGTTTTTTAATCTAATTAAAGGGTGGCTCATAGGACAATTAATATGATGGGTTCTTTAATTCAAAGTACGATTAATTGAATACAAATAGAGTGGCTGATTTTGATCCAACAAGAAGGGCTGTATTTGTATAAGCAAATGGTCCTAATTACCATTTTCAGACCAAAAAATCAATTCAACAAGGCAGGGGCTTCTCTTCTCATTCAATTAAATTATCATTACATGTATTCCTTCTGCATCACTTTAAAATATCCCTAACCCGCTGTAGTTCACTTTTTTTTTTCGCAGAGTTTAAGCAAAAAATATTTTTCTATATATAAAGGAAAAAATATTTTAATTAAGGGGTGTAAAAAAGTAGGTATCATGTTGGGATGAGTGTAAAAAATATGTATTATTATAGTGTAATTCCTCCGTCTCATATTAATGGATACATATTTTTAATTTGGGTGTCTCGTCCTAAGGGTTATAATTTTTATTTTTATTTTTGTATATGAGACCCACATAAATCAATCAAAATATCTTCTTGGGACCCACGTACAACACTAATACAACTATCCACTATACATTAAAATAATATTTCTCTTACCTCTAAATACATTAAAATATTATATTCTTTAATCCTCATACAAAAAATAATCGTAACTATTAAGATGGATAGAAGGAGTATTTTTTACCACTTTTAGTAGAAACATGATGTGAAATACTTTATGCCTTATGGGGGCGAATAAAAAAGAAATTATAAAACATTTCAAGAGATAAAAGGGAATACTCCATTGTTAATTGTTATATCCGTATGCATCCCAAATCCAATTATATACCCATAAAGTAGTTGAACCCGCAAAACATGGTTTTTTAAAAATTATATTCATATTGTAAGCTAGAGTGCTTTTTTATTACTCCATGATTATGGGTTCAAATTTTTATGAAAACAGTGTAATTTATAATTTACATATGTATTAAATTGGATGGTTATCATGTACATATCCAATACTGTTATTCGAATATTGATCTGTACGTGAGAAATGCAATGCAAATTGGTTAATTGTGGAGGCTGCAATAGAAATTAAAGAAAAAATAAAAATAAAAATCAGTTCATAAATTTTGTTACAATGAGTTTATATTATTTATTATTAAGATATTATACTTTATTAAAATTGTTATAAATTTCATATATTTTACGAATGGTATACAATTCAAATAAAGAGAATGATCATGTATAATTTTTTATTAAAATATTATTATGAGTTAAATTCATTTTTTGCCTTATAATTAAACAAAACTTCGATTTTTGCCCTAAAAAGATAAGTGGTCCAATTTTGCCCTGTAGCTAACGAAAATTTTCTATTTTTGTCCAATTTTCTCCGAAAAATGCAAATTTCGCCGGAATCCGCCACGTCATGCTTCAATTTGGGGGTTTCCGGCTGCTCAATCCGACGTGACAATTTTGACTTTTTTTTTACACTAGAGTTAAATCATTTTTTGCCCTGTAACTAATCAAAACTTCGATTTTTGTCTTAAAAAAGATAAGTGCTTCAATTTTGACCTATAACTAACGAATTATTTCAAATTTTGCCCAATTACATGACATTCTCTTATTCTTTTAATTTAATCACGAATTTCTATTTCTATCACAAATTTTAATTTTTATTCTTTTAAATTAATTTTTTTTGTGTTTTAGTTTAATTACAAATTCTTCTATTAATAAAATATATGGCTATCTTAATTAATAAATAATAATATAAAATATTAAATATTTAAAATAAAATTAATCAATTAAATATATTAAATATTAAAACTTATAAAAAAAATTTCCCGACAAAAAAATGGGAGTGAGAGTTATTACGTATATTTTCGAAGAAAAAAAAATGATGTGTCGATCAACTAACAAAAATTAAATATGAATCTAAGAAAAATTTAAAAAAAAAATTGTTTTCAATAAAAATGGGATGAGAGTAATTTATTACGTATTTATAAATCTTTTATATTATATATAATTTATGGGTTAAAATTTAAACACTATTTTATTTTAAATATTATTATGTTTTAAATTTTGAATATATTAAATGTGTATTGGTTTTTATTCCTAGGCAAAAACTTGTGTGCACCCGGGGTATACGGGGCACATACCGTGCTCTTTTATAATTTTGTGTTAAATTGTATACTCTTTAGTATAAAGATGTGTACCCCTTATTTTCTAAAGAAAAATAAAAAATATTAATGAAAAGTGTATACCCTTTACAACAAAATGGTGTACCCTTATAAATTAAAGTGTATACTCTTTAGAACAAAATAATGTACGCTTACCAATAATACTAAATTCTAAAGGCGCACGGTGTGCCCGAGGGCACATTAGGAATATATTTTTAATTTTCTCAATTTATTTATTAAAAGGTTAATTACAATAAAATACACGACCTTTACTAATTTTCTCAATTTAATCACAAACTATTTTATTTAAAAAAAATACATTGCCTTTTCATTTTATGTCAATTTAATCACAAACTTTTCTTTTATATCATTTAAATATATGACTTTAATTTATTTTCTTAATTTAATACACGATTTTTATCCAATTAAATATATGTTTCTTTTTCACAATTTGATCACATTAATACATTATCTTTTATTAATTAAATATATTCCTAATGTGTCCCGGGCACACCGTGCGCCTTTAAAATTTAGTATTATGGGTAAGGGTATATTGTTTTGTTCTAAAGGGTGTACACTTTAATTTATAATAGTACCCCATTTTGTTATAAAGAGTATACACTTTTCATTAATATTTTTTATTTTTCTTTAGAAAATAAAGGGTACACATCTTTATATTAAAGGGTTAATACAAAATTGTAAAGGCACACGGTGTGTGCCCCATGTGCTCGGGTGGACACACGTTTTTACCTATGAATAAAAACCAATACATATTTAACATATTCAAAATTTAAAATATAATAATATATAAAATATACGTAATAATTATTACTCCCATTTATTTTTTTGTAGGGAAATTTTTTTAAAAATAAAATTTAATATTAAATATATTTAATTAATTTATTTTATTTTAAATATTTAATATTTTATTTTATTATTTATTAATTAAGATAGTCATATATTTTATTAATAGAAGAATTTTTAATTAAACTAAAATACAAAAAAAATAATTTAAAAGAATAAAAATTAAAATTCGTGATAAAAATAGAAATTCGCGATTCAATTAATAAAAATAAGAGAAGGTCATGTAATTGGGCAAAAATTGAAGTAATTCATTAGTTATAGGGCAAAATTGAACCACTTATCTCTTTTAGGGCAAAAATCGAAGTTTTGATTAGTTAAAGGGCAAAAAATGATTTAACTCTAGTGTAAAAAAAGTAAAAATTGTCACGTCGGATTGACTAGCCGAAAACCCCCAAATTGAAGCATGACGTGGCGGATTCCGGCGAAATTTGCATTTTCAGGCAAAAATTGGACAAAAATTGAAAATTTTCGTTAGTTACAGGGCAAAATTGAACCACTTATCTTTTTTAGGACAAAATCGAAGTTTTACTTAGTTATAGGGCAAAAAATGAATTTAACTCTATTATTATTGTCTCACCAATGAGTTCTTGTACTTAGTTGTCACATAAATTTTTGCCCAAATTAATAATATTTAATAATATCTTATTATAAATTTTTTTAAAGATATCATATACTCTCTCCGGCCACTTACAAGGTATTTATTTTACTATTTTGGGCGTCCATTTAAAGGTATTCATTTACCTTATTTAGTAAAAAAAAAGTACACCATATGGCCCACTAATTCCCTCTAATACAACTATCCACTTTACATAAAATAATAATACTCTTTAATCAACGTGCAAAAAATAAACTATTACCTTTCAAATGGCCGGAGGGAATACTACAAAAGTATAACACAAATACTTGTGTAAAAACCGAATTTACAGTGTAAAATCTGTTGTTCCCCTTTCCAATTATATATACTTATGAATTGTCAGGATATTTAAAGTGATGGGGAGCATATGATTTACAAAAATTTATGATGTAAAACCGAGATTAACTCATTTGAATGGCAAATTTTGTAGATAAAATCCACATTATAAATAGCCCAACCCACATAAACACATCAAGTGGCAAATTTTGATGGCCAACGTCCGACCTATCTTACTAACTCATTTAATTACTGCATATCAGTACAAATTACAAGTCTAGTTTTTATATAATATATAAAGTACTGTGTCCTTAACCTAAATGATTAAGAGTAATTGTAAAAAATGTTCTAGATTAGTTGATTTTGAAAAATGCTAACAATATAATTTTTTGAAAAAATGCTACTTTTTTTTAAACTTTTTTATCCATTTTTATTATATAATTAATATATAGTCTCATGTATAGTTGCAAATACAGTCGCATTAAATAGTCGCATATATAGTAAATAAAATATGTGTATGGTTGTAAATGTAATCGCGTGTAAAATCGCATATATAGTCGCTTGTAGGATCGCATGTAAGATTGTAAACATAGTAGCAGAAGAGATTGCAAACTAATGTTAATTATGTCTAAAATTTTAAAAACTAGCATTTTTTTGAAAAAAATGATAGTGGGTGAAAAAGTTTCAAAATAAATTATTAAAAGTGGTATTTTTATTGGGGGTAGGTCTTGCGTGAAACCGTCTTGCATGAGACTATTTTACACTTTTTAAAATATTTATCACTTTCCTATAAAATGTTATTACTTTCACTATAAATTGTTATCACTTTTTATTTATATTATAAATTATTCATGAAATAGCATTATCACTTTTCATTAATTGAATATCACTTTTTATTATAAAAATTATTAATTTTTATCCGTCTCATACATAAATCCTTACGTGAGACGATATCAAACCGTCTTTACATTTTTTTTACCCAAATATGATATGGTATAAATGTGGCCAATTAACACACGTCCATTAATTATTACCTTCTAGCTCGACTTTTTCTACGTACCGTACATCCTATGTATGTCAAGCGGGGAAATACCTAAACAAGGCCAACATTCATATACTCTCTCCCTTCCCTACAAGTTAAAACTTTTAGTGCATCTATGTCCTAATCATTATGAACATTATTAGACTTTTTTTAATTAATTTACTAAACAATTATTAGACTTTCGGATTATCCTTCAAGTTTACTATTTTGTTATTTAAGAAAATTTGTTCTTTTTACTAATTTTATTGAGATTAGATAGTATAATAGTACTTTTAAGTAATAAAAAAATATGAAATAATAACATGTGTTAGGTGAAAGTGATAAATTTAAAATTAAGTAATCATTAAGATTATTATGAATAAATGAGTTGTTTTCTTTTTTTTTTCTTTCTTTTTGTTTTTTTAATGGTGTGAAAGGGTGTTATAGAATAAATGTAGAAAGTATTTTTTTTAGGACGGAGGGAGTGTGTGAATTAATTTTAATTTTAAAGACAAATTTTCTTGTGAGACGCTATTTATACGAGACGGTTTGTGAGACGTATTAAAGTATGCATATTTTTTAGATAAAATATGTTTAATGGTTTTTAAAGTATGTTTTCTAAAGTATGCTGAATTTTACATTAAAGTATGATTTCAACGTATTATAATATAATTTATTTTGGCATACTTTAATTACAAATAAGCATATTTTTACTCTACAATAAGCATATTTTAATGATGGGTTGACCCATCTCACACCCGTCTCACAAATAACCCATCTCACAAGAAAGTTTCTCAATTTTAAATTAAATTAATCGGACTCATGGATTAAATCACTTGTGATAAAACGGCTTGACATGGCCTTCAAATTCTCAGCCCTAACCCTATAAATTCTTTAAGTTAAACGGGCCAAGCGTGAAATCTCTATCAGTTCACATGATAAAGTGATCTGTAAAGTGGAAATGGTTTTGGAACCACCCCGGCCTGAAGTATTGAATTGGGCTACCATAAAATATAAAATTGGGTTGAATAATCAATTTATAAAATTTGGGCCCGAAATTTTTCCGGGCCATTGAGATAAATAGAACTAAAATAACTTTGCAGCCTTTGTTAATTTTTTAATACTTGATACGATGGAGTAATTTTATCATTGTATTTTTTTAACATTTTTATTCTTATATAATACATAGTTTAATTACTTCTATTGATAAAACCTTGTGATTCATATACCCTTTTTATTTCAATTTGTTTTTCACATTTTATTTGTAATTTGAAGAGAAAATGTAGAAAATTTATTTTTAATAAATCATTTATCATACTTTAACTATTCTGTAATCATATTTAATCTATATAATAATTATAATAATAATGAATCCGATTCATAATATAAACATCATCTAGACTTTGTCAATAAATATTATATATTGAGTTAGGTAGAAATTAAATTTATTGAACTTTGGATATTGAAAATCCAGTTTTAGGTTTATTCAATTTAAAAAAAAAACTCTAAATAAATGCAGCCAAATAATTAGAGATAAATTATTGACCCATTAAATTATATTGAATAAGTTGGCGTGTAGCTTGGTTGCTAGGTCGAAGTTGTGTAAAATTAGTTAGAGCCCTACTTCCTTATTATTTTTTTTTACAAAGACTTGTGTACCATCTCCAATTGGTATAACTCCAGTACAATTTTTTTTTCACTTCCAATATGTGTTTTTCTTTCTTTTTTTTTAAACTGTTGATATTATTATTTTTTATTATTTATTTAATTGTAGGAATATAATTGCAATTTTATCCTTGTGGTTTAGGGTATAATTTATTCCTACAGTTTGGGGTATGATTATAATTTTACTATTGTGATTTAGGGTATAATTTATCCCATAGGGTTTAGGGTTTATGGTATAATTGTAATTTTATTCTTGTGGTTTAGAGAATAATTTATCCCTAGGGTTTAGGGTATAATTGTAATTTTACCCTTGGTTTAGGATATAATTTATTGCTAGGGTTATAGTTTAGGGTATAATTGTAATTTTACCTTTATGGTTTAAGGTTTAGAGTTTAGGGTATAATAATCATTTAAATAAAATAAATTTAAAAATAAAATAAAAAAACATTAATGAAGGAGCAAAAATTAATTAAGAAGAGTGGAGACCAATTCAATACAATTGGCACAACCTAGTCCTTCTCTTATTTATTTATTTATTAAAATTAAGTCTCTGCCTTTACGACTTTTCCAACCAAAACAAACCTACAAAAGTTATTTCCAGTAACATATAGTAATTTGCATCGGAAATATCAAAAGTGAACAAAAAAAACTTAAAATCGAACATTGAAGTACCAAAATTGTAAATTAAAAAAATTTGAAGACTGAAATTCAATTATGGCAAACATAAGATATCAATTCCACAATGCATTTTTATTAAAATATTGGTTGACTTCATTCTTATGAAACCGGTTAAAATTTTCATTTTGATTATTTTTCATAATCTCACATTATTATTATATCATAACAGCAAAGGCAAAATATATAATATCATATGTATTTCACAGCATCTTTAGTTCTACTCTCGTGTATAATTTGTGCATGTTTATATCTCCGGAGAAGCATCGAGCGGTCCCGGAGTTCGTCCAGACGACCTCCGGGGCCGTTCCGATTTCCGATCATCGGAAACATCCTCCAACTCGGCAATAAGCCCCACCAATCCCTCGCAAAACTATCCCAAACTCACGGTCCTCTCATGCACCTCAAGCTGGGAAGTCTCGACGCAATCGTTGTGTCGTCTCCAGAGCTCGCCAAAGAAGTCCTTCAGCACGGCTTCTCCGGAAGGATGACGTCAGCCGCCACCACGGCACTCGACCACCACCTGTCCTCCATCGCCTGCCGGAATTCTGCGTAAAATATGCAGGGAGCGGATGTTCTCGACCCAGGGATTGGATTCCGGCCTGGAACTTCGCCGGAGAAAGCTGCAGGAGCTGACGGACTACGTCGGAAAATGCTGCGGTGATCGGAGAGCCGTGGATATAGGTGAAGCTGCGTTCGTGACGACTATGAACTTGATGTCGAACACGCTCTTCTCGGTTGATTTTGCGGATTACGAGGAGGGTTCGTGTCGAGAGCTGAAGATGGCGGTTTTGGGGAGGCCTAATGTTGCAGATTATTTTCCGATTGTTGGGTGGTTCGATCAATAAGGGATTAAGAGGGAAGCAGAGATTCATATGGGGAAATTGCTTTGGATATTTGATGGTATTATTGAAAAGAAGAATGATTTCTGGAAGCGTTGATGGAGATTAGTGAAGGAGATCACTTGGAATTCAGCTGCAATGACATTAAACATCTACTTCTGGTAAGTCTTGTCATTTTTCATCACAAACATTAATTAATTGATTTTTTTTGCATACTTATTTCCAAATATTAAAATTAGTTTTCTTCTATCTTGGATATGTTGTGTCATAGTCTCATGTTTACAGTGTTGGATCCACGATCTAAGTTCACAAGTACTCATTGGAATCATTTGTGTCATTCTCGTGTATCATTTCATATAATCATTGATCTCTGCACAACAAATGGTACAGGAATTCGAATCCAGCTGAACTTTAGTATTCAAATCCAGTTTGTTGCATTTGTAATAATTCGAGTTCATTAAGAATTTGTTGTCAATATGTTCTTGTCTGGGTTAAGATTCGTCATGAATTTAAATAAAGAGATTTGACACAATGTTTTAAGGAAAAATATTCTATATGCACAGGATCAAGGACACTAGTTCAAACATATATATACAAATTTGTTAATAAACCCATAAAAATATATAAACTAATAATACCCAAATATATACTTTAATAGAATACCAAATCAGGTTTAAGATTCATGATCTTAAAGACGCGGCATAGAAGTCATAGTCATTAATCAGTCATAAATATGAATTGAATAAAGTGGTCACAAATTAACTACTACAAAAACTCCTCGAAATTAACTACAAATCTATGTTTTTGTACCTAGAATAATTTTATTATTAATTAAATAGAACAAATTTCAGGATTTTTAAATCTTAATAAAAGCCAGATTATCGTACTATTCACAGAGACTAATTAACTCAATTTAGTTACTCATTTTATTTATTCATTCATACTAGCATTTAATTTTTATTCATCTGGTTTAATGTTAATTAAACCTAAAGAGTTACTTATTATTTCTTACATTTATATATATTTTCATATTAATTTCAAATTGATATATACACGTAGTTATTATTATTGAATTGCAAAAATGCTAATGTGTCATAAACTTTGTTTACAGTAATCAACCTTTATAATTAATTATAGTACGTACTGATTTCTAAATGAAATACTATGTGTTAGGATTTATTTGTTGCCGGAATAGATACGACATCCAGCACGGTGGAATGGGCGATGACGGAACTACTTCGGAATCCCACACCTTATCCAAAGCAAAACAAGAACTCCAAATTATAATCAGACAAAACAAACAAGTGGAAGAATCAGACATCTCAAACCTTCCATTCTTACAAGCTGTGATCAAAGAAAACTTCAGGCGCCATCCT
This sequence comes from Pogostemon cablin, assembly GCA_023678885.1. NCBI lineage: Eukaryota > Viridiplantae > Streptophyta > Magnoliopsida > Lamiales > Lamiaceae > Pogostemon > Pogostemon cablin. The sequence continues at coordinate 20,312,245 of CM042968.1, forward strand.
CCCGGCCCGTTCCTGACACGTGGGAACGACGAAAACGACGTCGAGATCAACGGATACGTGATGCCGAGAAACGCCGTCGTTTTGGTGAACATATGGGCCATGGGTAGAGATTCAAGAATCTGGAGGAATCCAGATTGGTTTGATCCTGAAAGATTCTTGCATGATGTTAAAGGTCAGAGTTTTGATCTGCTGCCATTCGGTGCAGGAAGGAGGGTGTGCCCAGGTGTACCATTAGCTTACAGGATGGTACATCTCATGGTGGCATATCTGATTCAAAACTTTGATTGGAAGGTTGATGAGATTAGATCAGAAGAAGTTGAAATGGATGACAAGTTTGGGCTCTCTCTCCACAAGGCATTACCTCTCATGGCACTGCCCATCAATCTATGAGCATTAAACATATTTAAGGAGTGGTACTGTAATTTGTGCAATAAGTCAAATTTATGTAACTCCAAATAAAACAAAGAATATATTATATAATCTTAAATCTGGATTAAAAGGACAAAAACAAACAAAAGATTTATGATTATACTCCATAATATGATTTTTGTAAACATAAAGCATTTTAGTTTTTTATGCTATGCTATATTGATATGATTTCTGATATTTAAAGGATATTTAAAGGGCGGTTTTGTTGGCATGAAATTACATATTCTATTTTAGTTCATCTTGTAATTCACTTATTAAGTGAGTGATATGCATTGCTATTATTCTTAAGATTGACATCATATGTTCTTAAAAGTTTTATGATTATTTGTGGGATTTATATGTTACAAAATATCAATAAAATATAAATTGTGGAATAAGGAATTATCCTTATTTTGTTACATCCTCTGGCGAAATTGTGTGGATTTTGATTGGGCTTTTACATATGTCATTTATTGTTAAATGACATACACCGGATTTTTGGAAAAGGACTATGTAATAAATCACAAACTCATGTATAAGTTGTTCTAAAGGAAGTGAAAGGGAAAACACTAAGTATTAGTACCAAGTGTACAAGAGGATATACCACAAGGTAGACTGCAACGCGTGTCACGTCTGATACACAATTTCATGTAGTGCCTTGTTGTAGTGGGAGGGTTGTTCGACAACCCGTAAGATATATGTTTTGGGAGAGTCGTGAGATTTGATCCCTAGTAAATATGAAATAGACTCACGGATATGACAAAGCACTACAAGATAAAAATGCGGAATCTTAGTAAGTTGCAATGAATGTTGAAATAGGATCTATGGATTCTAAATTATATCTGGGAGCATGTAAGACCACTAAATATTGTAAAAACCATTGGAAGTGGTCATAGAAAGTAAAAGAGGGTCATACGGTAAGGTGAAAATCTTGGAAGCAAAGCTTGTTGCGAAAAGGTGTACTCAGAAAGATATGGTTTGATTATGAGGAAACATATTCGCTGGTAGCTATGCTTATGTTGATCCGAATTCTTTTATTTATTGCTAATGAGGAATAACAAATAGATGTCAAGACAGTTTTCCTAATTAGAAGTCTTGAGGAAAACATCTATGAGAAGCAATCAGAGTAATTCATTACAAAGAGCTAAGAGCATTTTGATAGTAAGCTTAAAAGTGTCCATCGATTGACTAAAGCAAGCTTCAAGATCATGTAACATCTGTTTTGATGAGGAAATCCAGGCATATGGATTTATTCAATGCGCGGATGTGTCTTGTGTATTGAAAAGAGTGACAGAAACATGGTGGTATTCCTTGTACTATACGTTGATAATATCTTGCTCATTGGAGACAATGAAAAATATTGTCGGGCGTATGGGTATGGTTGATAAAGCGGTATGAGATGAAGGACTTAAGAGGAGCAAAAATATCCTTTTGATCACGGTAATACGGATCATATGAAAGGATGTTATACATGTCTCAAGCTTCATGAAATAATACAATCCTTACTTGTTTTAGCATGTGACTTTATCTAAGGAAATGTGTCTTAACACAAAAGAAGATAAAGGTAATGAAAGTGGTTCCTTATGCTTCCGTGAATAAGGAAGCTTAATCTAAGGAATGCTATGCACGAGATTGGATATCTGTTTTTCTGAACGCATGAACAGTGGGTATCAACGTAACCCGGAACAAGAATGATGAAATGTGGTAAGACATATATGAAGTGCCTGAGAAGGACTGGAAATTATATGTAAGCTTACTGGGCAGATTCACTCCTTCTTGTGGATTACGTAGATTCGGATTTTTTAGTCAGATTGGACGGCAGTAAATCCACCTCAGGGTTATGTGTTTAATTTTAGGAAGTTGAGTCATAATGTGGAGAAGTGTTATATAGAAATATATTTTAGACTCCAGACTCCATCATGGAAAGATGTTAAATTGGAGCCTATAAGGCAACCAAAATATTTATATGACTCTGGAAACTTCATGATGGACTTTGAACTGTTTCTAAGTTTGCCCAAGGTTATCACAATTTATATTGATGATATTGGTGCAGTTGCAAATTTGAAGGAATCACGAGTCCATAAGGCAATTAAACACATGGAGCACAAGTACCACCTGTTACGAGAAATCGTATAATGAGGGGAAGGTTGTTGTTGCTTAGATTGCATCGGATGATAACCTAGTAAATCCATTTATAAGGACCTTAAGGCGAGAACTTTTGATGGTCGTGTAGTGAGAGTGAGAATCAGATGTATGGCAGAAGACATGACATCATAGTCTTTTAGTATAAGTGGGAGATTGTTGGATTGTATACTAAAAGTTTAGCTTTTTGTATGAACAATGTTATAACAATTTATTTGAAATGAGAATCATATGATCAAATGATTGCGTCTTATAATTTATTTATATATTCGATGCAATAGTCCACTTACTTTATACTGTAGATAATATGTTGTGCGACAATACGCGAAAGATCATATTATCGGTTTCCTGATAAAGTATAAGCAGATGCTCACAACCGAGATAGACGGGGACTATCTATTGGGATGGTTGTAGTGTGATTTGGTATTAGCTTGTCTTGATTATATAATCACACTAGTGCACTTTGTGTGTATTGAGTAGGACCGTTTGAGATCGTTCGACTTATACTGACTTATAGAAGAACTTGATTTCTGTTATTATGGATGTTCGTGCTCTTAATCCCTATACAATAATCTCGACACGTAGGGCAGTATGTATTTCTTTAATTCATCAATGGGTGAGATTTACATATAATTAAATCAATAAACTCGGTGAGTTGGGAAGTAGTGTTGTCTCTATAGTGTGTTGTTGATTGTAGAAGGAATCCATGTCCGTCATAGGTTGATGATATCCCCTTGAGGAGCTCATAAGGATTATTATGTAAGCCCTACAGGTGGATTGATTCCGCATGATAATGAGGTTGAGTGGTATTACTCTTGGATGAGATATTAATTAATGGAGTTGTCAGTAACTTAATTAAATAATGGACATTGTATATCTTAAACATAGGGAGACTAACGGGCTCATAATAAGTAGGAGCCCAAAACGTAATTTTGGGATTGAAAAGGTAGTGTAGTAATAATATTTTAGTGGACTATATTATTATTATTAGACTTAAATATAAGCTTTGGGCTAAGCTTGGATACTTAAGCCATGGAGGTCCAACCCAATTTCTCCTCCTGGTCCCTGCTATAGCCCATGTATATAAGTCACCTTAGCTTATCCGGAACTCGAATACTGGCGCCTAACACACGACAGAAAGAGGGAAGAAAGCTGATTGAGAGGATCCTAAAGATTATTGCCCACACAACATCAGGATCAGACTTGGAAATACAGCAGAAGACTGGAAGGTTGTTCAATGCTGCTGCTAATCATCCTCTACATCAACCCTGGTGAAAGGTCATATGATTCTGCTCTTTTGCTTCCGCTGCAGTAGAATTGTATGGAACCCTAACGATTCACATTAATCAAATGATCGAACGCCAACAACCCTAGGGTTGGGCTCTCCTATTTCTACTGGTATTATCGCCTCGACACCGAAAGCCATTGAGAAAGGGATCTCGTTGGTGAATGTTCTCGTCGTCGTCCTGTAGGACCACAGCACTCCTGGCAGTTCTTCTGGCCATTTTCCATCCAACTTTTCTAGTCTGGCTTTTAATGTGTGTTTGATGATCTTATTCACCGCCTCGACTTGCCCATTGAACTGCGAGTGGTATGGTATGGAGGACCATTTCTTAATGCCGTAGTCTTCACAAAATTTCCTTAACTTGTCATTGTCGAACTGCTTACCATTGTCTGTCATTATGGCAAATGGTATCCCGAATCGGCATATGATATTCTCCCATATGAACTTTTCGACCCTAACCTCGGAGATCGTCGAGAGGGGCTCTGACTCTGCCCACTTTATGAAATAATCTACCCCCATGATAGCAAATTTATTTTCTCCTTTTCTGGTCGGAAGCGGCCTAATTAAATCAATCCCCCACTTCGCGAAGGGCCACGGGCTGAACACCGAGGTCAGTTGTTCCGAAGGCGCCCTTACTATCGGAGCCAGTTTCTGACACATTGCGCACGCCCTCGTATACTGAGTGGCATCTTTTTTTAGTGTTGGCCAGAAATAACCTTGCCTAATTACCTTGTGGGCTAAGGCAATCCCTCCGGTATGATTTCTGCATATGCCTTCATGGATCTCCGCTAGTACATATCTTACTTCCTCTGGGGCTAGGCATTTTAAGAGTGGTGCTGAATATCCTCTATTGTACAACTTTCCTTCCATCAAGACGTATCTTGCTGACCGAAGCCTGGTTTGTCGGGCCTTGTCCTTGTCCGCAGACATCTTTTCCTCTTCTAGGTATGCCCTGATCGGGGTCATCCACGATCCTTCTGCTGGTTGATCATCTAGAACCCACATTGTGGCGTTCGAAGGGCTTTCCTGCCTTATCATATTGATGTTGTTTAGATCATCAGCATTCGACACTGTGGCAAGCTTGGCCATTGCGTCGGCTTCCATGTTATCTCTCATATCGATGCATTCCAAGAACACCTGTTTGAATTTCTGCAATATACTGGCAGCTAAACTTCTGTAGTGGCTCATGTGCTCATCCTTAGCCTCGTACTCTCCTTTCATCTGGTTCACTACTAATTGAGAGTTGTTGTATATCATCAGCTCATCCGCTCCCATGGCTAGCGCCATCCTCAAACCATTCAATAAGGCCTCGTACTCCGCTTTATTATTAGTGGCTAAGAAACCAAATCGAATTGCGGTCGAGAAGGTTTCCCTAGATGGAGTTCAAATGATGATTCCGGCACTTGACGCCGTAGCTGTTGCAGACCCATCTACGTGCATGACCCAAGGTTTCCTTTTTTCTTCTTCGATTGGGACTGGGAAAGTTAGCTCCACTATGAAATCTGTCATGACTTGCCCTTTGACCGCATTCCTCGATAGTTATGTCGAACTATCTTAATTCGATGGACCATTTCAGCAGCCTCCCTGCTGCGTCTGGTCTTTGAGCACTTGCCTCAAAGGGAATGTCGTCAGTACTTCAATGGCATGTTCCATGAAGTAAGGCCTCAGCTTCCTTGAACTTATGACGAGAGCGTACGCTATCTTCTCCATGATTGGGTATCTAAGTTCCGCGTCTCTCAGGGATTGGCTTACGAAGTATACTAGTCTGTGATTCTTTTCTTCCGTCTTGACCAATACTGAACTGATCGCGGTTCCCGACACTGCTAAGTATAGTTGCAATGTCTCGCCTAGTGAGGGTTTAGAAAGGATCCTGGAATCTAATAGCTTCCTTTTGATCTCATCAAATGCTTTCGCGCACTCTTCCATCCAATCGAACTTAGCTTTTTTGATAACGTTGAAGAATGGATTACATTTGTCCAATGCCTTTTACATGAACCTATTTAAGGTGGCCAATCTGCCCGTCAGGTTCTGAACCTCCTTCAGGTGCCTCGGCGGACCCATCCTCAGGATTGCTTCTACCTTTTCTGGGTTCATCTCGATCCCCTTTGAACTGACTAAATACCCGAGAAAACTTCCTTTGTTCACTCTGAATGTACATTTATTTGGGTTTAGCTTCATCTCATAATGTCGGAAGATTCCGAAAACCTTCCTTAGATGGTCAAAGTGATCTATCCTTTTCAGGCTCTTTACCACGGTGTCATCCACGTATACCTCGACTATTTTCCCAATTTCTTTTTCGAACATTCTATTCACCAACCTTTGATAAGTGGCCCCTGCATTTCTCAGGTCAAACGGCATGTTGTTCCACTCATAGACTCTATTTTCGCAGAAGAATGCGGTATTTACCTTATCATCCGGGTGCATGGGGATCTGATGGTACCCTGAGAATGCATCCATGAAACTCATTATCTCATGTTCCGCCGTAGCGTCTACCATCTGGTCAATCGACAGGAGTGGATAGCTATCCCTCGGGCACGCCTTGCTTAGATCAGTAAAATTGATGCATAACCTCCATGATCCCTCTTTCTTCTTCACCATAACCGGATTTTGCACTCTTATGGGGTACTTACATTCGCTAATTCTCTAGCTTGCCAGCAGTTTATGCATTTCTTGCTCCATAGCCATATTTTTCTCTGGGGCTGAACTTTCTCTTCTTCTAGTGGAACGGTGGGACGCTGGGGTCAATATTCAGCCTATGGCATGCGTACTTTGGATGTACTCCTAGCATTTTGTTTGGGTTCCAGGCGAACACATCCAGGTTTTCTTTCAGTATTTGGGTTAGCTTTTCTTTGAATTCGCTTTCCCATTCTGTCTCAATCTTGACCTTGATGTCAGCGTCTTTCGAGTCTAGCTGTACTACTTCTGTTTTTCCTGCTGCCGAGGCTCCTTCTCTTAATTTTATCCTTGGATCTTCATCCGGTGTTACTTGTTTTCTTCTCGGCACCTTTGCCGCTATCTATTTTTCTTTTCGTATCTCGACACTGGGTCCAGATGTACTCTTCTCGCCGCTACTGGTATCTCATTCCCTTGCTCCTCTGCCTCTTTTTCTTCCGCCATTACCAGGATCAGTTTCGGTTACTTATTCCTTTGGTCCTCTTCCGGTGGTTTCTCTATTTCTGTCAATACTTCCGGGGTTTCTCCTTCTTCCATGATATCCTCAAACCTTATCATCTCGTAATCCATGTCATGATAGCTCAGACCTTCCACCTTTTCCACAAACGAGCACTCTCTAGCTCTCCTTTGATTTTCTATCACTGTATCTACCCTGCCGTCTGCTAAGATAAACTTGAGGCATTGATGGAGGGTAGATGGGATAGCCCCGAAGGCGTGAATCAAAGGGCACCCTAGTATACAGTTGTACGTGGAGGTTTGGTCCACCACTTTAGAGGTCAATTGTTTCTGCATCCGAGTCTTTCCATCCAAACCTTCTAGCTGAACTGACAAATCAACCTCCATGGTAGGTCTAGTCAATGTATTGCCAAATCCTTTGATCTCATCACTGCAAGGCCTCATCTTGTGATGACGCTCTCCTCTCAGATTTTCGAATACCTCTTTAAAGATTATGTTAGCATACGCCCAAGTGTATACCAAGCATCTATGAACTTTGACTCCTGACAGTATTGGCGAGATGATTAAAGGATCGAAGTGATGGATACTTACTCCGTAAAAGTCGGCTTCGGTGAAGATGATGTCCGCTTCCATCACTCCCTTCGATGCCGAGGTTAGCGACCACACTTGGGGGATCTGCTGATCCAAGTCTCTTAGTTCAGCCTTCTTCTTCCTTTTGGACGTCGTGGTTAATGCTTGGGAAGTTCCGATATAGTGGATTTCCTCTACCGGCTCCATCATGTGTATTTCTCCTGGTCCGTCTTCTCTCGGGGCTGGCCCCCCGATCCTGTCAAACACTGGAGGCCGCCCTGGAGGCGTAGGGGGTAGGGGCATCGCTCTGTCATTTCGGCCTTTGCCTGGGGACCTCGGTCGACCTGGGAAAGGGGAAAGATTAACGTCTTTCTTGTACACCCTCGGCCTTGGGGCCTGCAGCATCCCTCTTAATTTCCCTTCCTTAAACAGCTTCCACAACTCCGTAATAAGGTCTCGGCATTGATCAGTATTGTGCCTATGTGTCAGGTGGTACATGCAATATTTCCAAGGGTTGGTGAGTTCCGAGGTCCGAAGGACTGGCCTCGGCGTCCTAAGAACTTGTTGATCTTTAACATAGTAAAAGACTTCAGCAACATTTAAGTTGGTCCCGGACTTTAGCTCCTCATACATCTGCTGTACTTTGGTATCCTCCGTAAATGGTTTGAAGATGGTTGGGGTTTTGTATTCCTTCGTTCCTCCTGTGTTTGTCCTTTTCTTGGTCGGTTCCGCCGAAGCGCTCTGATTGCTTGCTTTCTTCGCCATTTTGGAGATGTCTTCTGCGTGGATGTACTCATGTGCCATGACCATAAAAGCTACGTAGGATATGGGTGGTTTAAGCTGTGCTGCCTTCTACAAATAGGTTTCCGGGTGAAGTGCTCCCATGACCGTGATGAGACAGACTTCGTCCCCCATGACTTCCCCCATTGACCTTTGCTCATTGAACCTTTTCAGAAAGTCTTGCAAGCTTTCTGTTGAACCCTGGCGAATGTTAGCCAGTTTGTGCTTTGGCTCATTCGGCGCACCTAGATATGAGTATTGCATTAGGAATACCTCCATCAACTCTCCCCAGCTCCTGATGGAGGCTGCCGGGACTGCCCTAAACCATGCGTAAGCTTTGTTTCCCAAGGTTAGCGGAAATATTCAGCATAATATAATTTCATTTACGCCCTGCGCTCTCATCCACATCAGAAATTTTTCAATATGTGAATATGGGTCGTAGTCGCAATCAAAGATTAAGCTAGAGGGGAACTTGATTCCTTGTTGCCTAGGAGCGTTTCTGATCTTTGCCGTGAAAGGCGAAGGAGCTACTGCGGTCTGAAGGACTCCTTCTGTTCCAGACATCTTTCTTTCCAGATCTGCAATGCGCTTGTTCACCTCTTCATTTATCAGGGCTTGCAGATCTTTGGTTCAGGTGTTCGGAAATGCCTCTCCGTTCTCTGTCCACACTTCCATTTGGGCTTTCTTTCGTCTCCTCCCTTTTCGTGAAGTGGGCCCCCCGTGCCTTCTGTTCCGAGGTTGAGATAGCTCGATCGTGGGTAGGTCCTCCCATGATGGGTCTTGGTTCTCCCGTGAGTAGGGTACCGTGGATGAGCAAGATCTCTGGTTTTTTGGTCTTCTACCTTGTATGTTCCCTCTGGGAGGCAGACGGGGTCTTTTGTGGAATTTCGTTCTCCACCGGCATCTTTCGAGTCGCAGGTCGGCCTCTCCTTTGGTTCTGTGAATAAGGTTGACGAGAGTCTGCCCCTCTCGGCCTCTCTCTCGCCGAATGGTTCTCGGCCTCCTGATTTCTTTCGGGTCGAGGCTGTTCTCGGGCCCCATTCCCCATTGGTGCCTCCGAGGGTGGGGGGTTCCTTCTCTCTGGGTTTTCTCCAGGTTGAGGTTGCCTTCGGGTTTCCATTTCTGGGCGACGAAAATACTCGCTGCACCTGCCTTCTAGTGGGGTCTCGTTTACACTCTCTCTTTCTTCCACGTTCCTTCTCCGTATGAAGTTAATAGTCTCTCTGGCATTCTCTTTACCGTGCTCCTTTCTGGCACCCTTCCTTTTTTCGAGGTCCTCCCGTAGGTCTCCATGGCTTGCTCCCTGGGGCCGCTAAAACTCAAATTCACCGACTGAACCGGGGGAGTTTTTGTAGCGTACTCGTCGATCACTTTCTGAATTTTCTCGTTCATTTCCTTTTTCTTCAGGGGATCGTTCAAATTAGGGACAGGAATGGATCTCACCGAAGTGGGTATCTCCATGACCGGCGTGCTAACCTGGACATTATTTCCACTCCTTGTGATGTTCCGGTGGGCCCTAGAACATTCCCCTCTCTCCTTATATCCATGGGTTGCGAAATCTTCAACCTTCCATCTTGACTTCCAGGCACAGGACAAGACTCGAAGATTTTCCTCACAGAAACACACTCAGAATTTATGCGGACAAAGAACAAGGGTGGCTAATCGTAGCGCTTCCCACAGACGGCGCCAGATGTTGACAGCTATTCTTGGCTCGTTAATTAAGTGTGTAAAGGATTAAGGTTTTTGAATAACGAAACCAAGAACGAATACCATCAAACACAATAGACCATAAAACGAAGACAAATGAAGAGATTAAAACATATGAAAGACTCAATTCCTACCAAAGCACCCAATCAATTTTATTACTCTTCCTTAGAACAACACTTCTCTTCCACCATTTCTTACAAGTGTAATGTCTAGAGTGAGTGTTAATGTCCTGCCTGGCTATTTATATTGTCCCAAAACCCTAGAATCCGACCAATCATCTTACGCCACTTGGATGAAGACAATTCGCCTTCAATAAAGCTGTCTAGTACGCCGACCAGTTGCAGGAAGAGTCTGGGCGTCGTTTGTTGCACTGCAGGGGATTTACAGGGTATCTCCGTCCTTTGTTGGACTCCCATTGGTTGTTGGAGCAGGGCATAACAGTCAACCATTGTCTTCTAGTTAGGATTGCTGCCCAAGATACCTCTTCTTCCCATTGGTGTTGTCTTCTAGCCTGCAGTACTTGTTCTCTTTCATTATGGTGTCCGTCCTTTACTGTTCTACTTTCACCGTCCTCTTTTGATCTTCGGACAGGTTGGCTTTCGGTGCTGGGGCGTTCATCCGAGGTCTCGGCCAGGGGTGGGTGAACGCCGAGGTGGTTTCTCGCCGAGGGCATTTTCTGGTTTCGTATTTGTTTGGCGGGCTCGTCTTTATTCTTTCTTGGGCTGGTCTTCCGGACTGCCGTGATCCTTTTTGGGCTGCCTTAATTCCTTTCTCATTTTTGTCCACCGGTTGGGCAGCCGAGAGATTGGGTCTTCCTCTTCAAGTATCATGGATCTTATTGGGTCTCTTGGGCCTAGCAAGCATGGGGATATAATACCCATAACATTTCCCATTTTTCCCTTTTACAGCTAAACTAATAGTTTTAAAGAAGACTATTATTTTTTTATATAATGGTTTTCAAATGAAATAAAATTAGCCTTTTATTTTAAAAAAAATAAACACGTAGCAGAACTCACAATTTAGCAGGATTGATCAATATTCTCTTTCTTTCTTTTCTTTTCTTTTTGTTTTTTCTCTTAATGTTTGGAATCGATACCAAATCCATGATTTTCATTATTATTATTAGACATCTCTCCAATCCTATTAAGATTATGGCTAATTTTGAACATTAATAACATGGGTCTCAACAATCCTATTTTTCTTTTAGCAATGAAATGCAAACAAATTCATTTTCTATTTGAATAATTATATAATTAGAAATGAAATTTTTAGCAATGAATTATAAAAGAAATTATTTACCAACCAATTAAGTTGTTAACCAGTTGATAAACTAAATTAACAATGAAATTTAGGTTTTTACCAATGAAATATTAGTAAAAATAGTTTTTTTAGTGATATGATTTAGGATTTATGCTATAATTGTAATTTCACTCTTATGGTTTATGATATATTTTAGTCCTAATGGTTTAAGGTATTTTTTTCTTCTAGAGTTTAGGATATTAATTATAATTTCACATTTGTGGTTTATGGTATAATTCATCTCTAAAATTTAGGATTTAGAGTATAATTGTAATTTAACTTTTGTGGTTTATGGTATAATTCACCCCTAGAATTTAAGGCTTATGGTATAATTGTAATTTCACCATTGTGATTTAAGGTATATTTCATCCATAAAGTTTAGTGTATAATTGTAATTTTACCCTTGTAATTTTACTTTTGTGGTTTATGGTATAATTCACTCCTAAAATTTAGGGTTTATGGTATAATTGTAATTTCACCCTTGTAATTTAAGATATATTTCACCCATAAGATTTAGAGTATAATTGTAATTTTACCCTTGTGGTTTAGGGTATATTTCACCTCTAAGATTTAGAATATAATTGTAATTTTTACCTTTGCAGTTTAGGGTATATTTCACTTCAAGAGTTTAGAGTATAATGGTTTTTAAATATTATAAAATTATAATAAAAATAAAAACAAAAACCAAAAACAACATTAGTTAAGAATTAAATCATATGATAATTAATTAGGAAGAAGTGAGGACCAAATGTTTTATCAGAATGTTTTACCAAAGAAACTCCCAATATTAAATTATAAAATGTCATTTCATTTTACATATTTTTTTATCATTTAAATAATAAATCATTACTTTTAGAATGTAAACATTTTTAAGAGACCGTCTCATGAAAAAATATTCGTGATAATGATAAAATGTGATAATATTTTAATAAAAATTGATACTTAGATTGATGAAAAGTGATAATGGTGTAGTAAATTATTTTATTATTAAACAATTAATAATATAAATAAAAGTAGTAATAACATTTTTAATAAAAAGCTGATAACTATTTTAAAAAAAACATAAAAATAATTTGACATGTCGCATAAGTATTCAATTTCTAAAAAAAATCACAATGTAATAAAATTCTTCATAGCATCTAATGGGTAGATTAAAAGTTCATATGACCAAAATCAAGAATTGGATTCACTCTCAGAAAGAATGAGAATTTGTCATGTTTTGAGCATTAATCGAAATTTACGTGGGGGTAAAATGGTAAAGTCACACATTACCAATACAATAAACACATGAGTATGTTTTAGTGTGTGTAAAGACGTGTACAATGTAAATGGAATGTGGTGAAGAGTGCGTTTTCGGCTGGAAATGATAATAGGGAGTTGGACCATTCTTCTTTCACACAACTTTGCTTTGCATCACTAATTTATTAATTTAATTATACTTATTCTCTTATTTTTTCTTTGATCACCTAAATGTTTGTATACAACGAATTGACATAAAATTCTTATATAAATAATGTGATAAATTTTAAGGGTAAGTATATTAAATTTTTTAAACGAAATAATATCTCTAAATCTAAGAATGAGATAGTAATTATAAGAAAGATTATACTTTAAAATATAAAAGAAAGCAATGCATTGAGAAAAAAGGATTAAAATAGTAGTAGTTACTACACCAAAAGATATGTTGAGGGTATTTTGAATGGATTTTGCAATTAAAACACTAAATCATATATAGACATAAGCTAGGTGTAAGAAAGCATTTACCATTTAATTATAATAATCCATATAACAACACTTGTGAAGCTGTTTCACATATACCCTTTTATATTTTTAAATTAGTTATTATTATTTATTTATATTACTAATCACTTTTTATCAATTAGTATAATTTTTCATTTTTCATTTTTTAACAGCAAAAAAATGATATTATTATTAAACACTAAAGGTAATGAGAAATACCCCAAGATATAGCATCCAAGCACATTTCACAACCAGTATAATTTTTCATTTAAATGTTATTATTTCTCATCAAGAATGTCACAAAATAAGTACTAGGAATTATCATCAAATTGTTCACTATTTACTTTTCATCAATAGAGAACTCAATCATTTTTAATTCAAATGTTATCAATTCTTATTGTCATGTAACAATTATTTATTCATGAAACAATGTAACGGGAGTACTAACTGTGAGAACGATATAAATAGATCCATTATTCTTTTTTTAATTTCTAAAAGGATAATATGTACTAAGAAATTATGAATAAAAGATAAATCATAAGGTAAAATGGAAATATGACATTTTATGTCTTTAAATGATTATTAATTAATTTTAATCTTTAAAATAAAAATACAGTATATACCTTAAGTTAATGAATATGTAAACAAAGTAAATAATCATATCGAATCAATTATTGCACAATGTTTTGAGGAAATTAAATTGCAATTTTGTTTTTAGTTAATTGATTGATTTGAATATTAGGTTAAGATGTATAGAGATCTTGTTCAAATCATTAAAGAATGAGATTGTGCTAAATAGTTTTGACTCATTATTTTTTAGTGGAGACTTTATAATTATTGAATTGTAAAGTTGTGTTAATAATGCACACCAGAAATGAGTGTATGTGGTCATGTATATGACTATATATATATATATATATATATATATATATATATATATATATATTATCACTGAATATCTATTTTGAGTCAATTGGGTCATTTTGGTGTGAATTGTACTGTTGCAAAATTATTCTTTACTATATAATTTTTTTTTTTTTTGAAGAGAAATATAGTTTTGCCAAAATTTAAAAACCACTGTAATAATTATAACGTAATATTCATGAAAAGTGACTATATTATATGCAATTTCTTTGTAAGCACATTATTCACTTTTCTGTAGTGTGTCTAGTTTAATAGTTTCAGAAAACTTTGTATAAAATGTAGAAATTCATATGAGACGGATATTATATTTGATTGATTTGTATTAATTATTTCTATTAAATATACATTATATGCAATTTCTTTGTAAGCACATTATTCCCTTTTCTGTAGTGCGTCTAGTTTGATAGTTTCAGAAAACTTTGTATAAAATGTAGAAATTCATATGAGACGGATATTATATTTGATTGATTTGTATTAATTATTTCTATTAAATATACATTACTTATATTTAATTATTAAATTGACCATAGAATAAATCCATCAACAAATATATTCCTTTTGACAAACTCTCTTGTGAGACGTTACATATGTGAGACGATTTGTGAGACACTCTCTTGTGAGATGTTACATGTATGAGACGATTTGTGAGACGTGTTAAAATATGTCTATATATAGATAAAATATGTTTAATGATAGTTAAAGTATTTTTTTAAAGTTTAATGAACGATGAATTAAAGTATGATTTTAGGATGTTATAATCTGTTTATTATTGACATACTTTAACTACAAAGAAACATATTTTACCTATATAATAAGTGTACTTTAGTAATGGTCAACCCGTCTCACAACCGTTTCACAAAAAACCGTCTCATAAGAGAGTGCCTCATTTTTTTAATATGTCATTCGATTTCATAAATATTTATCCCACATATCATCCCATCATACGCAAAACTTTTTTTTTAAAGCAATAGAACATAACATTAATTCAAATTGCAAGAACAGAAGCTGTCGAAAAGGACATCAACACATGACAGAGACTCGACCCAACAATAAGGGCTACTGAAAAAACGTGATGCCTTGCAATACGGTGTGCCAATAGGTTGGCACTACGTCGAACAAGTTTGACCGGAAATAACGGATAAGAGGAAATTAATGTTTCACAAAAAACATTATACTATAAAATAGAGAAAATATTGTTCAATTAAAAAAGTAATATTCTTTTTCAAGTGATTTAAAAATGAAATAATTTTTACCTTCAATATAGTATATTTTTTTTGCAAAATACTTTTTGAGTGAGTCTCTTGTGCGCCCGGGCACACGGATTTAAATCCGTGCCTCTTTACAATTTAAACTCCCTAACAATGCATATGTTTAAATAGAATAGGGAGGAGAAGGGTTGTGTCACATGAGGACATGAACCGGGAGCGCAGGAGCTTTTGCCATACTTTTTTAACTTTGTATAAAGAGCCTACTCATCATGTTAAACCTAAATAAATATGAGGAGATTTTCTGTGATAGTAAGCCAAAACTTTGAGTTTAATGAATTTTAGATTTAAACTGATCAGAATTATTGAAAATATCTGTCACACAATTGTAAAGAGTAGAGCAACAATAAATGCGAGATAAGTGATGAATTGTATAACTAGTTAAAGATTTTCGTATATTTTAGGTTAGGAATAACGAAACCAGTGGAATTGGTAAAACAGTAGGCCAAGTAATTGGAGAGATTAATGAGGCAGTTGGGCAATTAAGACATGGTCAAAACTGCACATTATCCCTGATTTTTTTTTTCTATTTCTTTAAAAATAAATCGAACTGTTGGTATTCATATTTAAATAAATTAAAACTAGTTAACGAGGCACGTGTTCACATCCATTTTCCTCATCTCTTTCATTCATTCTTCATCCATATCATCCATCTTCATCCCACCATCCAATCCACCATCCAAGTAGTTAGAGAAGTAAGGGGGAGTAGAGATTGTAAGAAGAGGAAGAGAAACACCATTGAAGCTATTCAAGAGAGTTTTAATTCCAATTTTTGTAGACTTCTTTGTAGTTCAATCATGGATTTTAGGGATACAATTGTCTATGTTGTTTTCTTTGAGATTATGAAAACCTAATCTCCTTTGTGAGATGAACAATATGAATTGTGTTGGATAATTTTAGGTATTTTGCAATTGAATGATTATGATGATTGGGTAAATTGATTTTCTATCATTGAAGCTTAATATCTTGAGATTTATGATGATTTATGTGTTTAGTTGAATGTGATTAGATTGAGAAATGGATTGTGTGCTTAGGATAATTAAGTGAATCATTTTATCAAACACTTCATGTGAATTATAAATTGCAAAGAGATAGAGATATCCTTTAGGATTTAGAATCCTTTGAGAGAACATTCGATTGGTTTGATCGAGAGGTTGATTAATCATGTGAAGGGGCTCTCATTTCAAGTTTAGTACCTAGTTGAAATTGTTTGAGTGAGAACCAATTCATTGAGCTATTTTGGGATTCTTTAATGGATCTACATCTTATCCATTTCAAGAGGGAATTTAGGTGGAATTCGTGTTGACCCTTAGTTATTAATTCATGACATATATGAATTCATTGCATGATACCTAGATTTTCCATGCATGCTTTAAGTATTGCTAGTCTCATTCTCTATCTACTTGGCTCAGTCATCCATCTTTCATTATCTCATTGTTTATCTTGTTATTTAATTGTTTAATTGTCATTTTTTAATTAATCCTATCCCTTCATGATCGTCTCTATAAAACTATGACAAACACGAGATCGCTTAAACTCTAGTACCTTCCTCCCTGTAGTTCGATAAATTCTTTAATTGATCATCTCGACTACAAATGACTAATCAATACTCTGATAGAATATAGCCATAAAACTAAGCAAATTCTATAATTGTTGTAGACCTTGACAACGGTCCGCAATGTTGGGTTCTATTTATTTTTTTACGAAAACCCCCACCTAAATTTTGGAGGAAGTGAGAGCATATTAGATTGAAAATAGCATCGAAGTTTTGAGCATGGGAAATCAACAGTCAGTAATAAGTAAGTGTAGTCACTTGAATTTTATTGCCTATTAAAGAAAAATATGTGGCAAATTAACGCAATAATTATCAATTAATTATTTATTTATTAAGGGATTTAAATAAATTTATTCCTAAAATAAATGAGTAAATAATTGATAATTAGGTCAGATCCAGTCAAGTAAGTCTGACTTAAAGCCTAAGCAAGTGAAAGGCCCAAGCCCGCAGAATCAAGTCAAATCAGCCCTGGACCAATCAGACTGCGAGTTATTTATGAGACGTCCTCACCCTTCACCTATATAAGGAGCCCTCCTTCATTCATTCCACACAGACTAAAACATATGAAGACGCAAACGCTTCTAAAGAGATCAAGAATACGAGCAGTGCTCCCTTGAAATCTTCAAGCCTCTTCAAGTCAAGAACAGCCTCCGATTAGAGAAGAGATCAAGGTGCGAAGCCCCTCTGATCCGGCGTTCTTCCAGCCATCCGCCTCCGATCAGAGATTAAGGTGCCAAGCCCCTCCGATCCGGTATTCTTTCAGCCATTCGCCTCCAATCAGAGATTAAGGTGCTAGGCCCTTCCGATCCGGCGTTCTTCCAGCCAATCGCCTCCGATTAGAATCAAGATTCTAAGCCCCTCCAATCCATTCTTCCAGCCAATCGCCTCTGATCAGAGATCAAGGTTCTAAGCCCCTCCGATCTGGCGTTCTTCCAGTCAGCCGCCTCCGATCAGGGATCAAGGTGCCAAGCCCCTCCAATCAGGCGTTATTTAAGTCAACAGTCTCCAATCAGAGATCAAGATTCTACACTCCTCCGATCTGGCGTTGGTCAGAAACAACACTTGGCCTAAGATCAAGGTGCTAAGCCCCTCAGGGACGTTTCTTCTAGTCAGACTCATCCAAAAATCTTTGTGAAGTCAACGGTGTTCTACTAAATTGAACGGCGTTCTTCATAAGAAATCTTTAAGTCAACGTTTACTCCGAACAAAGGCTCGACCCCTGTGGATCAACGTCAAGACTACACATTATTCATCCGAAGATCCGGCTCAACACACATGCTATCAAAATAGTCAGCATTCACTCCAGTCAAAGTCAAGTCAACAGTCAAGTCAAGGCCAAATTGGTTCGAGAGAAGAATCAGAGGATTGATTGAGATTGTTTCCTAAATTATAATGTTTAATCCTTTTGGATTATTATTGTAATACTTTTATATATATTTTATCATAAATACAAAATTTGTTGTTACAGTAAGTAAGAATTAGTTTCCTTTTTCTTCTCAAGTCGCTACTGCAGTCACGGATTCAGCCAAGATAATAATCAACGCAAGTGTAGTATGCTGGTGAGAATACCTGCAGAAAACACAATGATGTAGAGACAATATGATACTAGCAATGATAAACAAAAAGGTCATGAGATATTATACAACTTAGGAGTATTATGCGATGACAATGTGTAAAATTAAATAATATATCTGATATTAGTCTAGGCTGCAATTATTAGAACCTGGTAATAAGCACGTAGATCATGGCATCTCAGTCAAGATATGTACGTAATTAGTTACATTGGTGATTTCAGGGAAGTCATGATGCTTACACTTTTAAACTAAACTACTAAGGCTCATGAGTTAAAGTATAAGCATGACAGTAGATAAAAGCAGCAGTCCATCATCTAAATGGAGTGAATGAACCCACACATAGGCTTGCCTAGGGCATATTGAAAAGCAGCAAAACACGCAAAGAAAGACGACTGTAAAAACCATGTGTCAAGTCGAAAAAATGCGCCATTGTAACAAAAGAGACGTAAAAGAGTAAGCGCAATAAACATAGAAAGGCCTCCCAGACAGAGCCGGAAAGAGCAGCAACAATGCACAAGGGAATAAAAATAAGATTACAGGGATGAATGAAGTTAAAATAATACTTTTAGATAAACCAAACAACGGAACCAGCTGTTGTCACATTACGAAAGTCTATATTACATGTCATAAATGTTTTAGTAAAAATCACACAAGTGAAAGCAGCGATGTATAGTAAGTGAGCGTAAAGTTTGTACCTGAAATGTGAACAAGCCTAACAGAGACTAGACCGGAGACCTTCAATCGTCTATCTCACTTTAGTGGTATACAAATTTGTCTCCCTCTGCAATTTAAGTAAAAAAACCCTCTCAATGGCGCTGAGTCTTGTAGAATAAGAATATAAAGATTATAGGCCTTCAATTAACCTAGAAGGGCACACAGATTAAAGGCCTTCAATAACCATTCTGTCACACAGATTAAATACATTCTATGTCGTACTAATAGCACCAGTGAATTACGAAAATTGACGGAAATTAGAAAGTGTACATTATATGAAATCAAGAAGGATGTGTGCAGACCTTGAGCTATTGCGTCCAGTTGAACTCACGAGCGCGGAGACCAAAGTGTAAGAATCCAGTGTAGACGGTGTAACGTATGGATGTGAAGAGAGGTAAGATTAGGGAGACGAAGAAGGTGACTCGGTTCCTACACTGATAAGCCAGAGGAAGAAATGGAAGAGGGAGAGAGAGAGTAAGAAAGAGAGAATTAGGAAGTGAATAAGAGGGATGAGGACAGGTGGTGGTGATATAGACACGTGTTTCATTTTAAAATGTTAGAGAAAACAGAAAGAAGTTGTGGTGTCAACCGACAACTTACAAGATACCGTGCCATTTACGCGGATTCGCTTGTTTTATAGTATAGATAGATATAGATAGATATATCACCACCCGTAACTATTTAAAGTAAAATTTGTTACAATTTTATCTTACCCGAACTTGATTATACTACGTGTAGGATACCTTAACCTACCAGAGATGTTTTTTCAAAATTCTATTTTTATATTATTTTTTATGCCTAAAAATTTAGTATTTTTTAATATATTAAAAATTATTATATAAATTAATTCTTGGGCTTGTAATGAAATGAGTATTTTTTTTAATACCATGATCATGTGTTCAAATTTAACAAAAATATAACTAGGACGAGAATTATGCGGGTACTCGATACCCTTATCCAAATAGTTATATGGGTTTGGATAGTAGGTATTCGAGAGGTTAAACTCATACCCTACCTGAATCCTATATTAGAATTTTTTTTATTTCTCAAACTGTCACAAGCCTTTTTAAAGGTACTCTATACCAGTCCCAATAAAATTTGGACGGGTAGGATACCCCATATTATCCGTAAAATTTTCATTTTTAAATGTAAATATAATACTCACTCCGTTTCAAGTATTTTTCATAAGTATACAGATATGTGTATTAAGAAATTTTACTCATATTCTTTAAGCGTATAATGTAAGAAAAAATTGTAAGTAAGTTGAGTAATATAAAGAGAAAATTAAAAAAAGTTATTGAGATTAATTAAACAATAAAGTTATAATGCAGGTTAGTAGTCTATTACTCCCACCAATTAGTGCAAATGTAGTTATTTACTTTTTATACGTGGAATTATTTTATGTATAGGAGCGTATGTGAGGAATATGGTGGGGCCGCCTAAAATAATAAAAATAAATATTTTTGGATTGACTGAATAGAGTAATATATTTTTACTATTAATAAAATATGCAAAAATATTGGACAACTCAAAATAAAAAGTGTGTAAAAATACCTATATACTGGGGAGTATATATAATAATAATAATATTTATAAGGAATTTTATTAATGCAAGAACTGAAAAATTGGTAAACTATCAATTTGGGGCCTTAATTTTTTTTCTATTAATACGAGATCTGAAATATGTATAATTATCAATTCGGCGCCTGAATTTAGGCGCCCTAAATTGATAAAATATGAGATAATATTTGATAAATTCAGGCTCTGAAAATTTTACATATTTCATGCCCCACATTGATAGAAAAAACAATTCAAGTCTAGATTGATAGTTTAATCATTTTTCAAAATAAAATTCTTTATAGTATTTATAATATCACTAAAATGTGTACGGAATAAAATATTCTCCATTTGGTAATTATTTTATATTTTCTTTTTTATCCGTTATAAAAATATTTTGCTATTTTTATTTTTTTTCAAAAATAAATAAATAAATAATACATTAAAAAAATATTCACTTTTCACATACATACTAACTAACATATTAATACCCACTTTTACATATATTCTAACAAATTTACATATATTTTTCATTAAATTATTTTAAATATTTTTACTTTATATATACAAAATTACTCACTCCGTCCCATAAACAAATTCACAGTTTCTATTTTTGTCCGTCTCATAAACAAGTTCACACCCCAAATAAGGAAATACACACAAACCAATAACCCCACAATACACTTTAATTTCAAAATTGTCACCCCTTTACAACTCACAAAACTTACTTTATAATTTATTTATTACCTAAAAATACCAAACTACCCCAAAAATCAACTTTTTCTTAAACTCTGAATCTACGATAACTGTGAACTTCTTTATGGGATGGAGGGAGTAATATTTTTTAAACATTTAAAACATATATATATATATATATATATATATATATATATATATATATATATATATATATATATATATATATATATATATATATATAAGGTCAATAAATATTAGGTACAAAACGTATTTAGATATTATTAATTCATACATTCACTATATAAAATTACTTACAGATATGAAATTTTATTTTGTTTTACCCATAATTGAA
Organism: Pogostemon cablin; assembly: GCA_023678885.1. Classification (NCBI taxonomy): domain Eukaryota; kingdom Viridiplantae; phylum Streptophyta; class Magnoliopsida; order Lamiales; family Lamiaceae; genus Pogostemon; species Pogostemon cablin. The sequence goes on from CM042968.1 coordinate 20,333,945, forward strand.
AATTTTAAAAAAAACACGATTAAGTATTGATATGTATATACATCACTGTGCACTCATGTGAGATCAATAGTTTCCAAAGAGAGAACTAATGAATAAACTATTTATATGAATATACATCATTGTACATTCACGTGAGATATATAAATAATTTTCGAAGAGAGAGATATTGAATAAAATCTTAATTTGCACACACATATTCACAATGTACTTAATCAATCTTAATTTTGATTAATTAATAAAAAATGGATGTATTATAATGTACTGTACAATCTATACTTTACATTTAACACAAAATAGAAAACTTGTGACAAAAAGAAGAACGAAGTCAAAATTAGAAGAACAAAGATGTACATTGGCGTGCATCTGGAGAGAGAAATAGAAGAACGTAACATGAGAGAAATAGTAAAACAGATTGTTCCTAAATTCTCTCCTAAAATCAACAAGTGGTGAATATAATACTAGTTACATCGGTGTACATTGATAGAATAAAGATTTGTTCGTGAAATCTCTCCTTAATTCTCTCAACAGCGTGGACAAGCACACACAATGTACGCCAATGTACAATAACAAAATTACTAATGTACACCAGTTTACAATAACACAATTACTAATGTACACCAATGTACAATAACAAAAATACTAATGCATATCAATGTATAATAACAAAATTTGTAGGAAAAGAAGACCGCATTAGTTGAAAAGACCACATCAGACTTCAAATCCTTGATTTCTTTAAATCTGTTAATGTTATTTATATCTGTATGTGCAAATCCCTCTTCAAGGCAGGGAGGATCGGGGGAGGGATACGGCGTGTTGTTTCCATTCTTTAAGCAACCCGTGCGTCCGCAAGCGCAATTAATATGAATAGTATGTAATTCGCCATCATTAGCTTTAGCTTCTCGAATTCGACGAATAAAAGTGCACCCTGCCATATATTTCAACGGCTGGAGAGGCTGATTTTCATTATCGCCTTTGAGTAATCGCTACTTTCAAAAGTGACACAATTGAGTGACTACCCTGTCGATCCGGGTGACTCGGCTGAGGAAGCGATGGGCACGAGCGGCGAAGTTTTCATACAACGACAATCTGCGGATGAACAAACGGTGTTAACGAGGAATTCACGATGGTGATATTATACACCTACAGCAAAGAATATTTCAAAAAGTAAGAGTTGAGAAGAGAGAATATATCCCAAATTCAAGCATTTTTGGTGATGTTAATACAATAATTATATATGGAATATTAATATTTATAATTGTGATAATAAGGGTAATCTTGAAAAAAAATGACATAATGTATTCAAGAGTAATAATATAAAATCAGTGTATCTATTAGTAATTAGCCTATTATTTCACATATCTATTATTAAACCCATATATATATATATATATATATATATATATATATATATATATATATATATATATATATATATATATATATATATATATATAACACATTGCCGGATGGAATGAAGGAAGTAACTATGACTACGTAAATACACGTTTTGTGTGAGCATTGTTTACATTACAATTAGCATGTTGTTGGAGGACAATTAAAGGTTCTTTGATAGATGTAATATCTTATTGATTTTGGGTCATCTTTATACATAAATTAAAAATATATTTAAAAAATAAGATAAATTTAAATGATCAAACTTATCATAATTACGCTAATTAATTGGCAGCGACGTTAATAGCTTTAATACATATATAGCATATAACATAGTACGGAGTATTAAATTAAGAAATGAGTTTATAAACTAAGCATTAATGATAATTAATGACATTCATCTTGGCAGAACACATCATCCAAAGATAAATAAAAATTGAAAATTTTTTATCGTTAGTTTTTGTTAGTTTAGAAGTTAGTATATCCATACTCTAAGATTGTTCACTTAGCTTCCTTATAACTCTCAATTCTCTAATTCGTTCCCAAAGAAAATCGAACCTAGATCACTACGAGGAGTCAAGTGGACTATTTGAGCAAAATTTATTAAAATTGCCACAGTACATATTGTTCTAAGCCCATTAATATATAATCACGTATAATTATTTTATTCTTAAATATTGTTAAAATTGATAAGTTTAAAATTCATAATAATAAATTAAAATAAATGGATGTTGTTTGCATACCGTATGATTTCTTTCTTTCTATGTGGATTTTAAATTTATTTTATTTGGGATAGGTCAATTGTGTTTTTAGACATACAATACATTTAAAAGGGTATAATAGTTTATTTAAAGGGTGGAGTATATATTAGTTTAATTGATAAGAGTATTACTCCTATTTCTTTATAAAAATCAGTTAAAATATAACTAATATTATGTTTGAATAAGATTTTTTTTCTCGAAAAATTAAGAAAATAAATATTTAAACTAAATGATACGATGTTTATTTAATTATTAAAGAGTTCAACTTCTTAAATAATTGGTTTAAGTGCACGGTGCATATGAACACACAAGTTTTACCCCTGCTCTTGTACTATTATTTCAAATGATTTGAATATTAAATTTCACTCTATATTAGGTGAATTTTAATAATTTAAGTTCTTACTTTCAATATCTATGCTCTAACACAACCGTGCATCCATATTATCTATATTATATTTATGTGACCGATGCATCACATACCCCATGTTCTTTTACCTTGGATAGAAGTTTTATGTGACTTTTTTTTTAAATACATTTTATAGAGTAAAATAATACTCCCTCCATCCCAAATTCAAGTTCACATTTACTGTAGATACGGAGTTTAAGAAAAGTCATTTTTTGACTTACTTTTGAGGGTAGTATGATATTTTTGAGTAATAAATAAATGATAAAGTATGTTATGTGTGTTAAAAAGGTGATGTCAAATTTGAAATTAAAGTATGTTAGAGGGATATTAGTTTGTTGCTTTTTTCTTTTATGGAAATGTGAAGTTGAATTTGGGACGGATCAAAACGAAAAGTGTGAAATTGAAGTTGAGATGGAGGGAGTAATAGAAATAGGAGCTCTTTGATACATGTGAGATATATCAATCTATTATTAGAGTATGTTTATTATATAGCAAAATAATATTTATTAGCATTAAATTATATTTATAGTGAATCATTGTATAACACCCTAAAATCATATATTATACTTTAATACATAATTTATCATATTTTAAAAAGCATATTTTAAATAACAATAAACATAATTTACTTTTATATACAATTATAATTTAACATGTCTCACATAAGCACCGCACATTTTACTAGAGACATTGCCATATAAATGAGTATATTTGAAACGAGTCGATCCATTAGGTATTTATTATATAAGTTTAATATGTTTATTTATAGTTAAAATATATATGTGATAAATCACCTTAAAATCATACTTTAATAAATCATTCATCATTAGAATCACATTTTTTTAATATAAATCCTTCATAGTACTTTTTTCGTCTAATTTTCCCATCTCAATTAATTGTTAATTTGATATAAATTTTAAATTATTAATTTTTTTCAAAATTCAAAATAAATATAGAGAAAATATAATGGGGGCTGGCAAGTAGTAAGTTGAGATAGGAAAATAAATAGTGAAGTAATGTCTTGTGTTTTAAACAAAATGGCAAAATATAATTAATGCAAATTCAATATAGGATATATTAATTAATAAAAATATACTAAACATTAAATAATAAAAAAATGGTAAAAACATGTGTGCCTAGAATAAGTTATGACCCATGCATTTTAGTATTAAATTATAAATCTTTTAGTAGAGAGTGTTGGAAATTATTAATTTCCATTATAATCTAATTGTGGGCAATATATTATTATGCAATTATATTAGCTATTCAATTATATAATGGACTTAATTAAGTGATCCAATTAAGGTTAAAGGTCCATGGGCTATAATAATAAATGATATGGGCTTATTGAGTAGATACCCAATACTACGTGATTAGGTCATTATGGGTGGTCTAGTCAAGTAGTATATAAAGGTTACTCGGTTATGGTCCCCAACATACTAAGCCGCACATGATCTTCCCTTCTTCCCATCGGGAGGGATTACTACGGTCCCCATAAGGAATAAGAAGGCTTAGTTGAGGAATGTCATATAACCATTGATCCTGAGTTCGTGTTCCGCCTAGAGACTCATTGGATCAGTTACGCTTCCGCATTACAGTTTGATCTCAATTTATCATAATAGAGTTAAGATTTTAAAGGATTTATTCCTACAAGTGGTATCAGAGCTACTCTATATATGATTCTCTGAGATCTGATAAATCACTTAATATTATTATATCATTGATTTAATATTGTGGTGATTAATCATATTAATTTCGATCGTGTTTGAAATGAAATTATAGTTGATAAATTCAGACGTATTTGGCTATTACGCTTCTGAATATGCCTTACAACTTATGCCGAATTGATATTAATCCTTGTTGACTTTAAATAATATCGGGGATGTCAAATTATTTCAGAGTTTGTGCATCATGGCTAATTGATGGAATTATTTTTCATTGATTATGAATTCAATAAAAATGAAAGTGTTTAGTACTCCATTTTGAAACCCGCGTCATTACGAAAGAACTCATTTATGTGACAGATTGTCATTATGCTATTATTTTAATTGATTTTGTTATGAGATTTATTGATTGTCTCAATTTTTCCTTATGGTGTGAAAATGAAAATATAGTTAGAATCCATCGTACCATTATGATTCCATATATTTACATCTCTCATAATTATATTTTCGTGGCCTCTCGATTAAATAGTTGTATGACTATCTTTTATTCCATGGATATAATTGGAAGTGACATGATAATTAGTTTGAAAGTATGATATAAAGAAAATGGCATCGAATTGTTTTGTCATGTGGTAATGACATTTTATTTACATGTGACAAAACGTAAAAAGGAATTTAGTTCACTTTTGCCATTAATGGGAGGAGAAACTTTGACAATATGTTGTGTACAGATTTGATGTTATATAAATCAACATGCACTTGTATTCCTTCCATACTATGAATTATGCTACTTTAAAGTGATTTTGGTTCGATGATTAAAATAACAATTGATTTGAATATACATGTTGTAGCAATTTGATAGTATATTTAATTTTTTATGGAGGGATGCTTATCAAATTTAGTTTATACTAAATTGAAATAAAGATCCCAATTCAGTTAAGAAATCATTTAGTTTATATTAAATTGGGATTTTGGAATCTCTAATTAAGTAAAGGAGATCTTTCATCACTATAGGGTAATGAATCATCTAATATTCCTATTTGGTTAGAGGAATAAAATAAAATTAAATTGGGGAGACAGTTAAATATCGTTTAATTAAATTAAATATTTTAATATTTATTTAATTAGTCTAGTAAACCTTCAATCTAGTCAATCGAAGCACAATGTTGCCACAGGAATATCGTGTGTGGAGAAAAGCTTTATTGAAATTACATAGATGAGTGTGGTATTATTTATGTGTTCTGTGTTCGGCCCACAGGTAGGCACAGTTTGACAGAAAATAACACACATGTGATAATAAGTATGTGATAATTATTTGGATTATTCATGTGAACATGAGTCGGTCCACAGATAGACTCTTGTTTGACAGAACTTATTGTCAATACTTGATTGTTACACCAAGATTACCCCTGCAGTTAATTTTTGTCCATAGACGAGGTTAATGTTGCACAAGGTATCTTGTGATGGGTCCCTAATTAATAATGTTGTGCAGGTGTATCTTCATGCGGGTATTGATCGGCCCATAGGTAGATTAATATTTGGCAGAAATACACAAGCACCTGTGGTGGTAAATATGTGACGATTATTTGTTTGACATGTGAGTAATAAGTCAGCCCAAAGGAAGGCTATTGCTTGACAGTTTTATTGTTAGTATTTGACTACTACGTAGAGAGTGTCACTTACAAGTTGGTATTGATACTAATGTTGTGCTCGATTCCTTGAGATGATTCTAATTTATTTAAATTTTGAAAGATTATAAAGTTTAGTGCAAGCATGATAATCATTATGGATTAATTCTCTGTACAATTAAGAAGTCTGTTAATTAAGTTTAACCTATGTCAACAACAAAATTATACATGATGAGAACTTCAACAATAAGGATGAACTAATAAATTTCTAACAAACTCTGTCTCAATAAAGTATAAGGGCAACAAAGAAAAACCCGTTTGGAAAGCTGTTAAAAAGAAACTAAAGTATAACCTTTCGTTTTCTCCTAAAGGCTTGTGGAATTATTTTATAATACACCACATTAAGATTACTTAGTATGAATGGTGTTGTGGTGTAGTTAAAAGACAAAAATAGTACTCCACAATATATGGTTACTAATTGGAGAAATACTAAAGATTGCAGCTTATGGTCTCAATAAAGTTCCAACCAAAGTAGTTGTGAGAACTCTTTGAGTTTCACATATGGTGATATCCAACTAAGGCTAGATCATTGGGATCTACTAAAGAAAATTGGATTCAAATAGATACAAGCTACTTTATTGGTATTAAATAAAGATAATAAGTTTATGATCCAATTGATCGGATCATATTTGAGACGGGTAATACGGTATTATGTGAGGATGTTGATTTTGGGGAAGAATAATATTAGAGACATTGTCCATAAGGGGAGTCGATTTGATTCCCACTTATACTTTAAAGAATTGGTGCAAATTCAGAATAACGATATGACAATGTCAATAATATTTAAGGAATAACAAATTCAACAACCTCAATAATTAATGTCACTAAGAAAACCACTGGAGTTGGGTGAAAGACAATTCGAATGATTATGTAGTTTTTCTCTTAAATAATAAGGACACTATAGAATTAATGGTAGAACATTCAAACAATGTTCATCAAACCATGAAAGGTCCAATTACTCCAAAGTGTGTTAATGCTATAAGTTATGAGTATAAATCAATAAAAATGATTAGGTTTGCATCTTGATATAGGATTATACTCAAAAGGGAAGGAAGACATTATTATAAGATAATCGTGACATTAGTAGCACATTTTGATCTTGAATCATATTAGATGGATGTAAAGATAAAGTTTCTTGATCGCAACACTGATGATACGATCTAAATGGTTTAAGAACTAATAGGAAATCCATCTATGCATTCAAGCAAATTTTTTTTCGTAAAGGAATCACAAGTATCATCATGAAGTAAGTATTTCATTTGGTTTTGAGACAAATGTAGATGATTATGTAATTTAGTGGGAGAATGTTTAAGTTAAACTAAGGGAGACAAGTGCAGTCTCAATCAGGTGCCCTAAAGTTAAACTAAAGATTTAAGAAATGTAGAAACATTACATATTCATTGGTTGTTAGAAGTTGTTGTATGATGAGGTCTCTACAAGACATTTGGCTTATGTTGTTGGTATATTAAGTAGACATTTAAGTAACTAGTATGGATCTTTATAAAGTATGTATAGAGAACTAAGAATAATATGCTTGTACATCAGGGATCAGATTTGTTAGAGATCATGAGGAATTCTGATTCTGAGTTTGTTGGATGTCAATACAGTATAAGATCCACTTCAGACTATATTTTTTGTTGGTCGGAGAGCTATACAAGTAAAAGTATTAAGCAAACACTTTAGCTCATTAACCATGACAACAGAATTAGTAACACACTAAGGGCATTCAAACATGAAATAAAGGTTGCGAAGATTTGTCACATAAAATTCATTATGACAGTTAGTTCGCAGTAAAGTATTTATGACAAGAATACTAATAAGTCAAACAAATTGACATAGAATTCTTGGTTATTAAAGAAAGTGTTTTGTGTAGATAAAATTTTAGAAGAGCATATTATGATAGACTCTAAATATGGATCCACCAATTATGTATTCAACGCCCTGCAATTTTATGAGCTAGCTAATCATGTGGGTGTTATATGGTTTTAGAATACATTGGTTTAGTGGGAGTCTATATTTATTGCTCTTTAAAGTTTCAAGACACTTTGATTTGGATAATTCAGTTTTCTGCAAAATAAAGTTCATGGTTTTGAATTCATTGTGAATTCACTTAAGTAATCTCATTTTGTAATATTTTACATTATGGATTGATCTCACTAAAGTTTAAAGTTAGACCAGTTGGAAATAGATATGATGTTGATCACATTTGATATGTAATTTCCATACTACTCACCATATTTGATCTATGTCATTGAGTATATTGATATTGGTAATTGTCGGGGTTTAATCACGATTTATAATGTGGTGAATGCCGCGGTAGTTCCATATTAGTATATGAGATAAACCAGATTGTTAAGTATAGCCTGAAGAGGAATAATATAAAGTTGCGCAACTAAGGACTCTTGATATAATTGCTAACGGAAAATATATAGCCCAAGTGGGAGATTGTTGGAAATTATTAATTTCCATTATAATCTAATTGTGGGTAATATATTATTATGCAATTATATTAGCTATTCAATTATATTATAGACTAAATTAAGTGATCCAATTAAGGTTAAAGGTCCATGGACTATAATAATAAATGATATGGGCTTATTGAGTAGATATCCAATGCTACGTGATTAGGTGATTATGGGTGGTCTAGTCAAATAGTATATAAAGGTTACCCGGTTATGGTCCCTAACATACTAAGCCGCACATGGTCTTCCCTTCTCCCCTTCGGGAGGGATTACTACGGTCCCCATAAGGAATAAGAAAGCTTAGTTGAGGAAGGCCATATAACCATTGATCCTGAGTTCGTGTTCCGCCTAGAGACTCATTGGATCAGGTACGCTTCCGCATTACAGTTTGATCTCAGTTTATCATAATAGAGTTAAGGTTTTAAAGGATTTATTCCTACAGAGAGATGTACCTTTATTTTCTAAATAATATAGTAAAAAATAGTAATGAAAAGTGTATACTCTTTAAAATAAAATATTGTATCATTATTAATTAAAGGGTTCACTAAATGCACACCCTAGTGTTCAATTTTCCATCCACCAGCGGCGCCAGCGCTACGGAATTGCGGGATATTGCAGAGCTATCGGATTTCAACCACACTATTAAATCCTAAATAAACTCAAATACTGCTGCATCTAAAAGCATACACTTGCGGCTTTTGATGGTAATCATACTTGTGACATTTGGTTCATCGACAAGCTTTCCTCTCCTTGCCATGGATGCTGATCGCTTAATATTTGTATTTGTATTTGTATTTTGATGGTGATAAGAGACCGATGGGATTTGGTACGAATTTGGGGGTGTACATGGCATGTGTAATTTTTACTTAAAAAAGGTAAATTTGGAGTTTTCGAGGATGTGTATATAATAATAAAATTAAAAAGGCTCTCGGATGCAATCAAACCTCACTCAAAAAATATATATACATGGTTTTAGTTTTAAGGTAACATCACACTAAAACTTAATTTACGTATAATATTTTAATTGTATTTTTATAATAAAGTAGTGTTATTGCACCTATCACGTATCAAATTCTAGTACTAATGGTGTTGACCAATATATAAATTCACTTCTCCCTTCAACTTTTGCATATTCTAAAATTGCTTTCAGCCCTTAATTACCTTCTTCCTTAAATTACTTTCAACCCTTAATTACCTTCTTCCTTGCATGTATATATTAAAATAATATACTCCCTCGTCCCATTGGAGTTGACACACTTTTCTTTTTGGTTTATAACACTAAAGTTGATACATTTCCTTTTTAACATGAGACCCACACAAAAACAATTAATCTATCCTCATGGGCTCCACATATCTCTCTAATACAACTACCCACTACATATTAAATATTATTTCTCTCACTTCACTTCACTTCATTTTACATTAAATTATTATACTTCTTAATCTCCGTGTTCAAAAAAAATTATATCAACTTCTCCGGGACAGAGGGAGTATATACTATTAGTATTTAGTTACTCACGAATTAACTTCAAAAGATAGTAAAAAAAAAATTAAAATCAAAATCTTCCTATACAAATTTATTTTATTTAAAATAATTTTAAAAAAATAATTTATTCGAAATAGTTTCATAGTTTTTAAAACCTTACAAAAATGGTCATTTTTCCTTTAAAATGTTCAATTTTCTAATTCCATGCAATGAGACCTAATTGATACTTTTACAAAATTATGAAATGAGAATGAAATCGGAACAAAACTAAAAGGATACGAACTAAAATGAATATTCTAACTAATTTGAAATTTTTTAAAAAATAAAATAAAAAGATAAATGACAATTTATTTTAATTTAAACTCTATGAGAACGTTTCAAATTAGTTACTTTTCGAAAAAAAATGTTCGCTTTTAGTTTATCATGATGAGAATTGATCGTGAAATATAGTTTAATTATTATTTTTTATTGGTGAAATATTATTTTTATGAATATATATATTGTGTGAGATGATTTTTATGTAATTTATTTAATTTTTTTCTTAATTTAATTAATGTATGGTAAAAATCACATTTAGCATGCAATCTTTAAGCAATTAAATGATTAGATTATAAAAACTTAAATTAGCATTTTAAAATTTGATATTTCCATTAAAGGCGTAATTAGATTCATATTTATTTTTTAACTAATGCATAGATAGACTAACATTAGGTGTGGATCTCATGGGTTCGATAAAAATAGTATTAAAATTATTAAATTATAAAATTAAATTTATGTATGATACTAAATTATATTCGTTATGAGTAAGTTATATTATATAATAATTTATTAATATGATTTCAAACGCCTAAGTTTTCATAAATTAATAGCACAATAAAATAGAATTATCTCATTGTATATATTTATTCCCTTCCTCAATTTGATGTTTAAAAAAAGGGCAAATACGCCTAAGTTTTTATAAATTAATAGCACAATAAAATAGAATTATCTCATTGTATATATTTATTCCCTTCCTCAATTTGTTTTTTAAAAAAGGGCAAATATTGATCATGTGCAGACGTAATACTTTTTTAATGGGATGCAATATTTGTCACTGATATAAAAATTAGTATTCTTATTTTTTTATTAAATTAAAGATTAATTTTCTTAACCAAACATTTATGAAATCGAATCACATGAAATATTAAGTAATATGAATAAAAAATGATGTCATTTTTAATAAAATTGATAAGTGAATTAATTAAAACTAATAATAGTGCACTTAAATTTTGGAATATTTTTAAGAACCTTATTTAAAGTTAAAAATATAAATATTATATTTAAAATAAGAATTGATCTCTTATATCTTCGAATGAGTAAGGGTATAATATTTTATTGGAGTTTTATCAATTTAAGATCCGAATTATGGATAAACTATTAATTTGGGGCCTGAATTATTTTTCTATCAATCCAAGGCCTGATTTGTCAAATATTATCTCATATTTTATCAATTTAGGGTCTAAGTTGAGGTCCTGAATTAATAGTTTTATATAATTTAGGCCCCCTAATTGATAAAAAAAACATAATTCAAGTCACAATTTGATAGTTTATCCATTTTTCAGGCCCTAAATTGATAAAATTCCTATTTTGTTCTAAAGGATATACACTCTAATTAAAAAAATTTATATTTTTTTAATTGAAAAGATCGTCTAATATATGAATAATATATATGTTTGATTAAAAAAATTAATTTTTTTTCAGAAAATAAAAGGTAGAAGTTCTTATATTATAAATAGTATAATATTTTAATGCTAAAGGATATAACTTAAAAAAACACAGAATTTGGGGATACGGTATCCCTAGGATACAAAAGTTTTTGTCTTAAAATAATGCAAAAACTAGAGTGGAAATAATAAAATTGTTAAAATAAACGAGCTACCCGAGAGCTCTGCTCTTTTGTCTTATCTTGACTTGCTAAGACTTAAACTCGATTCGATTCGTGATTACTTGAACTTGAGGTTAAGCTAGCTTTATGCTCTTTTTGTTAATGAGGCAAGTCGAGGTCGGTTTGATAAGCTCGACAACAATAATAATAATTAATGTTATACTATATATAAAATTATGGGAGGATTACTACTAGGTATACAAAAAAATTCTTAATTACTATGAAATACAAACATACAAAAGTATTACTGCTAACTACAAAAATATATAGTAATATTCCAATATTACTCCTATAAATGTGATGTACATAAATGTTGTGTGCAACAAGATGTGTGCAGTAGAAAAAAAGTGTGTGCAGCAAAAAAATGTGGTGGTCCGGAGGAGCTCCGGCGGCAGTAGTCAACTGACGGTCAATGCCGGTCAACGGTGGTCCGACGGGTGGATGGGTGAGGGGTAGGGTTGGTGGTTTAAAAGTGTATGAGTTTAGGGGTATATTTGATATTTTACTTTGATATTTATATATAATAATAATTATTTTAAATCAATGTATCTAGTGGTAATTAGGGGTATAAAGTGTGTACCTAGTAGTAATTAATCCAAAATTTATTATCATTAAATTTAATAATAATTATTAAATTAATTAATAAAATTATCACGTGATATGGTTCAATAAGGACTGATAAATTTCATAAAGCTAAAAAACAATCTTGACATGTTTTGTTTAACAAATCGAACCGAGCTCGAATTGAGTATATGATACTTTAGCTCGCTTAGCTCATCTAACCGGCCTAGTAACGAGTTTTATGGTAAAATTAGGGTTCATTAACATGAAAAACTCCAAGGAGACTAAGTGAGGAATTAATATTCAATTTCATTTTCAATTAATATTCAATTTCATTTTCGGTTTGGTTTGCATTCTTTTCCCATCAGTGGCCAAACCCTCGTGAATGAGGGATAATACACTTAAAAACAAGAATGTTCAACTTTTTTTTAAATTTTTAATTAATTAATTTTTTTTAAATGCGTTGCATTGATACGTAAACAAGGGACAGGTGGTTGGCGTGAAGATTTTGAAAACCATATGAAAAAAAAAAAAAAAAATTTAACCAAAGAAAAGGGGAAAAAGTGAAAACTTGTTTTACATTTTCCATAATATGGTTTAGTTTAAGCTGAAATTTTGGTCTCCATCGCAGTCCCAACCCATTCGGCGCGTTCTTGGAGCGAGAGTTGAAAAACAGGCGCATCTGACAAGAAAAGGAGACATTTTGGTGAGCCACCTCCCACCATGACCCCATTTATCCACCATTTCTTTTTTCTTTATTTCCATCTCATCCAAAATCTAGTGGAAACTAATGGGAGGGGGAGGAATCCCTCCTTTTCTTTAATGGTTTTTTTTTTTTTGTTTATGGCAAATTATGGATCTTTTTTCCTCTTTAATCTTGTCCTTTTCGAGGTGGTATGAATATGGAATGTGGGTTTGTGGTTTTACTGGTGAGGTGTGCGTTTTTTTATTTTTGAGTAAATTAAAGATTACTGTCCTCATTAATCACCCCCCACCCCCACCCATTGTCTTAATTTTTGCATCCTCACCACTCACCAATTTAATTTTCACCTCACCTCTCTCTCCTCATCCCATTTGGAAACTCCTTTCTCTCTCTCTAGATTTTCTTGTTCTGTCTTCCAAGGTTTGTGTTCTCATCTCTGCTTTATGCTTTGTTTCTTCTTTGAAGGAGAAAGCAGAGGTGGGGTGGATGAGTTTTTGATTATTCTTCAAAGTTTTGCTGTTTACAGGGGGGGTTTTCTTCTTTAAAGGTTTGTTCTTTCTTTGATTTATTCATTTTTTATGTTTTCAGGTATTGACTTTAGATCTATCGCTGTATCTGCTGCTCTTTAGCTGGGTAAAGTTTCTCTTATTCTTTCATTTATGTGTTGATGTTCGATTTAGACTGTAATTAATCTGGTTTTTTGGGTTCTGTTTCAAGTTTTATCTTTTCTTGGTTTTTTTTACCAAATTTATATTGGGGGATTTTAATCGATTACAGAATATGACTGGGTTTACAGCTTACAAATCTGTTCTTTTTTACTGTTAAAAGAAATTATCTGAGAAAGAATGATGTTTTTGCTGATTTATGACTACTTTGTTTAAGACGTTTCTCTCTATTTAAATTTTGTTCAACTTTAAAAAGGCTATCTTTAGCATCAGTAATTGTTCTTTTGCTCTATTTGCCTGTGAATATTGAAGTGTTAAGCATTTACATTCTTTTAGCAGTTTTTAGCTGTTCTTGATTCTCCCTCTTATGGTGCTCAATTTACTTTCATGAGCTTCTGAAGTATCAAATGCATGAAATTCAATGTTAAAAGTTGTTGCTTGCAGATTTACAGAAGGACTGAAGTTGGGATATTCTGCTATTTATATACATTGGGTTCATAAGTATTTGTATAAATAATTCAACTCTTGCCCTAATGCAAGGGTCAGGAAGTTCTATCAGTAGTTTACCCGAAAACATAAACTTTGATCGTGGTTCTTCCTCAAGCGACTCTGGCATAGAGTCCCAAATGCAGTGGAATAGTATGCAGACTTCTGTTCAAAACCGGCTTCCAGAGTACAGACTATCATCGATCGAAACCAACATTCAATATCTGCATCATGTGAGTCGTGATGGACCAAATGTCGAGTGGAGTTTAGGTGAAACTAGTTCCAGTTCATCACAGCTTCAAGCTGATCAAAGTGAAAGGAAGAAAGAACAAATGTGGACTTTTCGTCCTCCAGTTGCCATAGAAGAACGCCAATTCGAACAATCTAATATTGTTACATTGGATGCTGATGATGAAAATCCAAATGGCCATCAATCTACGAATGGAAATGGATCATTTGTTCTGCGGAATTCCAGCTCCAATGGCCTTCCTCAGGATCTTAATATGGTTTCGGGATTTGTTAATGATGAGGATGATGACTGTCAGGTAGTCGAATGTCCTAGGTCCTTCGTATCAAATGGGCCATCCAACGAGCAGATGAGGTATGCTGGTAATTCCTCCGATTCTATTTCAATGGATGGGAGGGAAGATAGGCCAGGTTGTTCTATGGATGGTCGGAGAGTTTCGTGCAAGAGAAAAGCACTTGAAGTGAACACAGGGCAATCTTCTGGAGTAGGGAGCTCAAATTGTTTTCAGAATGATGATAGAAGTCAATGGCATAACATGCCAGCTGCTCAGGTTGCTGTGATCAATGATAACATGCCTGAGCCAATGGAAAACAACTTTGTTATTAATAATAGTTCGGAGCCTGCAAATCACAGGCTCCGACTTGGTGTTGGAGGAATTTCTCCAATTCCTTTCTCTTTGACTTCCACAGGAAATGCAGAGAGTTCCCGAAGAAATCTTCGGTTGCGCTATAATGGCTTATACCAGCAGGATCCTATTCCTGAAAACCCATTAACAACTGAGACTGATGTTGGAAATGCTGATGTTTCATCTTCTCGTTATTCTTCAAGATCAACCCGTAATCATTTGTTTGACTTGAATCCACCTCCTCCTGTGGAGAATGGAAGTCTTCATGGGCACTCGGTTTTGCATGTTCCTTCTATGCGCAGGCATCATCAATCTCGGTGGAGTGGAGTTGGAACATCAAGCGCAAGAAGCAGCCGGTCATCACTGTCTGCTGTTTCTGCAGAGAGGAATGCTGCTGCTTTTGGAGAACCTACCATGAGAAATATTCCCAGAAGCATTTCAGAACATCCTATGTTTGTACCTATTGGTGAGATGGGAAGTTCGTCTCAAAATCCTGCAGGTTGGAATTTGCATGGAGGAAATAATTCTATAGCTGGAAATGTTGCGTCTACTTCTCGGGTGAGCCCTAGCACAGGGACCAATTCATCAGCTCCTAGTTGGTCCCATCGGAGTTTCCCCCAGCATCCTCGAAGAATAACAGAAATTGTACGAAGATCTTTTTTGTCATCTGCAGGTGCTGAGTCTGGAGGTCAGAGCAGTAATCATGCTGCACGATCATCTGCCTCTGTTCTCGTGCAGGAGATGGCAATTCCATCAGGATCTGACAGTCATGGTCATCGTTTGCTGAGCTCAAGATCAGCTCTTTTGGACAGACATCTCGATGCTTCTTTCGGAATACCCTATTCATTGAGGACTTTGGCTGCTGCTGGTGAAGGGCGAGGCAGTCTAGTTACTGAGGTACATCCTTTATCCTTGTGCTTTCATTATGTGAGACCCAATAGTGTTATAATGCTGGTATTTCATTTAATAACTTTATAAAGCTTTTATTTTTCATTGATACTCTATATTTGACTTATCATGTCATGGAGTCTAGTATCATGTTTGCATATACATACTTTAAGTTGTCAAGACATGGGAGAATATTTGTCACACTCTCCACGGATGTTTTGAACTATGATTTCCTTGCACATGCTATCTCCAAGATTTGGTTTTTTTACCTTACTATATAAAATTTTCTTGTTGGTGATTTTAGACAGATGATTTCATAATTCACTTCAATTCTGTAGACTTTATTGATATTTCTGTGGTTCTTAATGTTGGCAATTAATCCATGTGCACATGTTTGGAGTTGTGCTTAACGATTCGGTTTTCAGAGCCATGGATTGTATAGGACACTAGGATCTTAAAATTTTTGAGGGAGCAGTAGTGTATCGAAATGATAAAGAAAGCGACACACACTACGTGTTTAGGTCATACACTTTCTTTGAGTTGTGATTGGCGAAACTTTGGACAATTGCATTGTATTTAAGTCGTCCCTATCTGCAGTTCTATTACTCCCTGTCCATGTTCATCTGATGCAAAATGCAAGAAATCCATTGCAATATATTTTATGTGCACTTCCGTCACCATCTTTTCAACCTTATGTTATATTTGTCCTGTATCTGAAACAGTTCTTTTTCCATCACAATCATCCTCCCTCTCCTTCACATTCAAATTCATTATGTCTATAAACTATTTACCCTCTCCACCCCATATCCAGACCTGTTACTCATCCAAATCTATTTTCCTTACTTTCAGCTCTTTCAGCAAGCACAGCATCTACGAACAGTACACCTCACCTCTCACCTTTGTCTCTTCCTGTATCTTTACTATCATTCTCCTTCATCTTCACCAATTTCCACCATGAAAACTGACTTAAGATTTAGATAGCGAAATAGTATGTTCAGGAGTGACACGACACCAGCAATTCTGCTGCCAAGCTGCTGAAGCTTGTGCCTCCTTTGGCATAGTAGCAGTGATCTCATTATTAAATTTATTTATGCTAGAAGAAAACCAAATTCCAATGGAAGACAGTTATCTATCAACTTATTTATGTTAGAAGAAAACCAATTTATTTATGTTGAAAGAGTTTAAGACCACTATAAAGGGATTAAAAGCTTAATTGGTGACAGTATATAAGTTAGACTATCTAAAATTCTACTAGAAGCAAAAGAAATATATATGAACGCTTATTGAAAGGAAAAACAGCTGCGATTATTATCATTGGCAGCAAGTGTCCTAATTAAAATCTCACTGCATCACAATGATGTGTATTTGTACTTCTTAAATGGCTATAACACTTATGATGCTAGCTAATTGGTATTCAGTTTTGCAAACACGATATGGTATATTTTACTATGTGAGAAAGCATAATGTTATGTATTGTTTTTAGCAGATCCGCCATGTCTTGGATCTCATGCGAAGAGGGGAGAACCTGAGATTCGAGGTATGTTTTTCTTTTCTCCATTCTACTTTTCACCGCCATTCAGTTTCTGTCATAAATCATATTTGCTGAGGACTCCTAGAATCTGTCTGCCATATGCAAATGGATCTTAAAATCATCCCATTGTATTCTTTGCTAGATTTTGCTGAAGGCTAGGGTTGAACACAATAAATTGAACTAAATAATAATGAAATAAATTTTGTGACAGGGGAAGCTATCGTCAGAGCTTATCAGCAGAGCTCAAACCAATGGTCAATCATGAATACATAGAAACTGCAAATACTAAGAGAATGTTTGGTTCATATCAAGCTAATAATACTCAATAGGCCTTGAAAATTTACTAAAAATAAGAAAGTTTACACACTAATTACACTTAAGTGAACTTAATTTCCTTCTAAGCCTGTTAGTTAAAAGCAAGGACTCGATGGATTATAACCTAGGGAAGAGGTGGGTTACAATATCCCATGAAACTAATAAAGAATTAAGACAATTCTCATGTTCATTTATTGTTTATGACATTTTCAAGCTTTATTAAACCACCTAATAATTTTAGTGAACCAAATACTCTTTAAAATGTAAATATTCCCTACAGGAACCTTGCCGGGCAAGGCATGCCAAAGTGGCCATGGATATATGGGCTAATAGACCATCTTCTTTTAGTCCTTCAATATATGTTACTATCAGCTCTATGTATTGTTATGCTGTTCAATGTGTTGGTTAACTTTTTTCTCGGTTGTTGTCAAACAGCCAATGCTACTTTATATTGTGAAGCTGAGGAAGTTTTGGTTAATTATTTTGTAATACGTTAATCCATAGAATAGATATCTGAGGAACTAGTTCTGTTGAAGTTGAAGCGTTGAACAGAAGAACTTTTAACTTTTGAAGCAAAATTCTTATTTTTTGCTTTAAGGGATGCTGTTTTACCAAATTAAATGGCTATATATTCTTCTAGGATGTAATGCTCCTTGATCATTCGGTCCTTTTTGGGATGGCTGACTTGCAAGATCGACATCGGGATATGCGGTTGGATGTTGATAACATGTCTTATGAGGTAGTGATGCAGAAATCTGACTATTGTTTTAAGGCATCTTTTCATCTACAACATTGACAGTTTTTTAAATTTAAATTTAATTCTAACAGGAGTTGTTGGCCCTGGAGGAACGCATCGGAAATGTGTGCACTGGGTTGAGTGAAGAAAACATAACGAAGTGTTTGAAGCAAAAGAAACACGCGGATAGCAAAGCGGATAATCCTGTTGAGGCAGAGCCTTGCAGTATATGTCGAGTAAGGGCATTTTCTTCGACTCTAAATAGCTCACAAAGTGCAGAATCGACTCTTCCCTTGCATACTTATAAACTTGATTTTCTGTATTCTGCAATGTAGGAGGAATACAATGTGGGGGAAGATGTTGGATCTCTAGAGTGCGGGCATGATTTCCACACAGATTGCATCAAACAGTGGCTCATGCAAAAGAATTTGTGCCCAATTTGTAAAACAACGGGTTTTGCCAGCGAGTGAAGGCATAGGCGTTGATGGTGGTCGTCTCAGCTTCAAACGAAGCTTGTTTTTTCTCTTCTCGTCTCGATTTTGCATCGTGCCAGCCCGCCGCCTTATCGTGGTCGACGGTAGGATGATTCTTAAAGTGAAAGTAGAACCTTTGTCAACTTCATATTTAGTCAATAATGGAACACTAGATTCTTGAAAATTCAACTTCGTTTTATTCAATTGTTATACTACATTTGACATTTAGTTATTATTAATTATTATTGTCATTCTTTAGTTCATCTTGTTTGCTAGTTTGCAGCATTTCCTTGTTGAGAATTATTTTTACTGAGTTTGGCAAGAATTGTGTGGTTATTTTTTCTTCAAAAAACTGGGGGAAATGACTATTAAGTAGAAAAGGTATTGGCAGTTGCAGTAAACGTAAATCAGTAAATCACTTGAGTAAAATTATGTTGACTTTCAGATTTATATGGCAACAAAT
Source organism: Pogostemon cablin (assembly GCA_023678885.1). Taxonomy (NCBI): domain Eukaryota; kingdom Viridiplantae; phylum Streptophyta; class Magnoliopsida; order Lamiales; family Lamiaceae; genus Pogostemon; species Pogostemon cablin. The sequence continues at coordinate 20,353,421 of CM042968.1, forward strand.
GAAATTTATTACTCCCGTTCCACGTTTATTTTTACACTTTCTATTTTCCACGTTTATTTTACACTTTTTGTTTTCATTCGTTCTACACTTATCTTCATCACCAAAAAAAGAAAATTTCATATTAATTAACTACCTCAAAAGTTATTCTAATTTCAAAAATACCACTTTCACCTAACACACATAACATACTTTATAATTTATTTATTACCTAAAAATACCACAATATCCATAAAAAATCAATAAAGTAATAAATACCACAATATCTATAAAAAGTCAATAAAGTTTATCAAAAAGTAATTTTTCTTAAACTCCATATCTACAGTACCGATGCAGATACGTATGAGACGGAGGGAGTATTATCCAAGTTGTTGGAGTATTTTATTTGATAAATTTAAAAAAATAAAAAAAAAGACTTTTTTTTTTGTAATTGAGTATTGAACGTGATTCAATAATTTATTTATTATTTATAAAATCAAAATGAAAAAAATTGGATCTTACGAGTCTCGCAAGTCGCAAGCCCTATAAAAATTTTAAAATTAATCAAAAGAAAATTTAAACTGAGTTATAGTATTACGTAACTGATTTAGTAGATATGAAAAAAGTACAATAAATAATTGTAGAATTCTTTAAAAAAAAAAGATTATATTCCAGGCAGTCCATTATATGGGAATAATAGTTAAATACTACTATCTCCGGTCACTTACAAGGTACTCGTTTCATTATTTATGGCGTCCGCTTCAAATATATTAATTTCCTCTATTTAGTAAAGAAAATACACAATACGACCTACCACTTTCCTCTAATACAATTACTCACTTTACATATACTAATAATACTCCTTAATTCACGTGCAAAAAGCAAATAAAAACTTTAAAATTATCCACGTGCAAACAAAAACGGTTAGTGGATGGTGCAGATATTCACGAGATAGGGTTTAGTATGTGTTTTTAACTTTTATGGCATTAATATTTATACAATCATTACTCAATCTTCTTTACATTTCGAACATTGGAAATAATTTAGGTGAGAAATACATTTCATGAGAGTACAAAATTCTTTTTTAGGATGTCTAATGTGAGATCGCGTAACCACTTGCAATATTATTTTATATTTTCTTAATTAATTATATTTTTTTTATTAAAAATTAGCGTTTACCCAGTTGCGTGTTGCGCCGATTGGAAAATTTTTGAAATATTTTTATATATATAATTTTTTTCTTATAAGGTTTAAAGAATTTTATTGGAATGTGAGGAGTATTTTTTTTATACTCGGTCGTGCTTTTTTTTGTATGATGTAATTTTTTTAGAATCATTAACGTATGTTTCTCTTTATGTATGTAGTACGGGCAGAAATTTTGTTAAACTTTTTTTTTATATAAACTTGGATCGTGCTTGCTCTGTGTAGGGATGACAACGTGTAGTATTCCCACTTATTTTGAATTAGCCGTATTCATATCCGATTAAAAAATAATAACCCGTACCCATTTGATTAGCCATTTTGTAGTAGGGATGACCAATTAAAATAATTTATCGAACCACAGGGAGGTAGACACTAGTGATTAAGCGATCTCACGTTTCTTGTAATTTTATAGAGACGAATCATCAATGGATAGGATATGAATCTCAATTAGCTCAACGGATTGGTTCTTACCCAAACAATTTCAACTAGGTACTAAGCTTGAAATGAGAGTCACTTCACACAATTAATCAACCTCTCGATCAAACCAATCACATGTTCTATCAAAGGGTTCTAAATTCCAAAAGATTTCTCAATCTCTTTACAATTTATAATGCCCATGAAGTGTTTGATGAAATGATTCACTCAATTATCCTAAGCACATAATTGATTTCTCAATCTAATCACATATTTAGAACAACTAAACACACAAATCATCATAAACCTCAAGATCTTAAACATCAATGATAAAAAATTCATTTACCCAATCAACATATGAATTCAAATACACAAATCCTAAAATTATCCAACAACTTTCATGTTGCTAATCTCACAAGGGAGATTAGCCTACCATATTCAAAAGGATATCAATATAGACATTAAGATCCTTACAAAACATGATAAACAATAAGGTTTCACTACAAAGTATGGATGAAAACTCCCTTGAAGTGCTTCAATGGTGATCTCCTTCATTCCCTTGCAATTCTCCCCTCTTCCTTGCTTCTTTTCCTCAATTGGATGAAGGGTTTGATGGTGGGATGATGGTAGATGAAGAATGGATGAAGATGATGGTATAAAATGGAAAAAATAGTGTGTGATGTGTGTGTGCAGGGCAAAACCACCGAATTCTCATCAAATATTGAAGTATTGGGTATTTATACCCCTTGAGCGATGAGTGTAAACATTATCCGTGAGAGTGGATGATGAGTATTCCGAAATAGAAAGTGACTAATTTGACGTGCATGTTCAATTGAATAGTAATTTTAGCATTTGAGTATATTATCTTGGTTCGGATATATGTGATCCCTTATTTGCTGTAGAATTTCAACTCTCATCTCTCTCTTGTTTTGAATTCGTTGTTCGGGGACGAACAACATGGTAGTTTGGGGGGTTGATGAGAGTGGAAATTTACATCTTTGTGATCTCATAATACCTTGTTTTTATTAGAATAAGGCCATACATTCGTGTCGGATTGCGTAGCTTATGTATTTTACATGATTATAGTGCTACTAATGGGTTTTATTGAGTTTTGAAGGTTAAAACATGGTAGAAATAAAGCAGAAACAAAAACGAGCAATAAACGGGCTGAAAAGACCCAACTCGAGTTGTAACATGCAACTCGATTTGCAACACAACTTGAAACACAAGTTGAGTTAAGCCTCGAAAAGTGTCCAAAATCGTCCAGAGAGCTTACTCGAGTTACAAAGTCCAACTCAACTTGCAACTCGAGTCGAGTAGGGGGCAGAAAAGCGTCTGAAAATCATTCAGAGAGCCAACACGAGTTGTATGAGCCAACACGACTTGCAACACGAGTCGTGTTGAGGTTCGAAAACGATCCAGGATACAGAGCATCGCAACTCGAATTGACAGGCAGCAACTCGAGTTGCTAACTCGAGTCGTGGTGGTGCAACACTGGTCGAGTTAGGTAACTCGAGTTACGTAGGGCCAACTCGAGTTGGGTTATTTTGGACTAAAAATTAGGATTTTTGATCCCCTGTGCGTGACAGCGTGTAAAAACAACCCAACCAAGTCAGTTTTCGTAGCCTACGGTATAAAAGGGATCAGATCACATAGAGAAAAAGGCCCGATCATTCACAACAGAAACACATCATGAATTCAATTCACGCTCCATCTACCCACATCCACTCACATCATAATTCATCCATCCATTCATCACATTGGTCTGGAGGAAGAATTAAGTGCGGTTGAGAGAGCAATCCAATCGGAGAGACGGAGGAATGACGCAAGCCACATGACACTAGGGTTTCATTTTCTTTTCTTAATTTCTTCTTTTGTGATTTTGTTATATATTTGATAGCCATGAGGGTTGTTTGTGACCTCATGAGCTAAAAACTCTTTACAGTTCTAAAGATTGAAGGTTAGAGTAGTAGATTTGGAACCCTGGACAAAGTATTGTGATTTCATGCTATTAAGATTCTTATTTAATTGATTTATTTCAGATTATATTATATGTTTGTAATGTCTTCATAACATGCTATTGATATTGTCAGTGATGTTTGGTATGTTGTGTTAGCTTGTGTGCATACATATTTAATATTGTCTGTTTGCTAGGGATTATAGTAGTTTGCCCATGAACACAATAATCATAAGGGCTGGTGAATAAGATACTTGATATTCTTAGTGGAACAATGCAATTAGAAAATTAAGTAGGAAATGAATAAGTTTGAATATGAATTTCAGAAAATATATGTTAGTCGAATTGGTCATCCGGATGTTTATAAAATTCGCTTTATTAGTATCTAGGAAGAATGTTCAAAACTGTTCGCGCATCATCTTATGATGTATTTTCATTGAAATAGCATGAATGCACAATAGGATGTCTAGAAAACCAAATCAATTGCACTACACTTGAAACCTTAGAGCTGTTATTTCTCTCTTGATTAATATTGAATAATTCCTTGCTTTTATTTATTCTGTTATTTATTATTTCAGCATTTTAGATATTTATTTATTCAAACACTTGAAAATTTGTTAAGTTAATTCTAATTGAATATTAATACAAGTTAAGTGGATAATTAACTGTCTCAGTGGAACCATATTTAATTTTAATGGGGTACTTGCCTCTACAATTGAAATCCCTACACTAGGGGGTTTTAATTGGAGTGCGCAATAATTGCCTAACAATAACTTTCGATGATAAATATTGAAAGATACATCTACTTTGTATAGGAACGTCAAAACGTGGTGATCAGTAGGATCTTTAAAATCTAGACACTCAACACTGAAACCTTTTTTCTGCTTCACCATTGAGATTCATAACCAAAATCAACCAACATCATATATTTGCTTATGCCATCAAGAATTATAACCTAATAAAGCCACATTCGACAATGAATCATTAGAAAATAAAAATATCAAGTATCATGCATGAAACCTAATTAACATCTTTTCGAAAATAAATTTTTAGATGGCACATGTTTTTTTTGTCACCACTAACCCATTAGTCCATTTTTGTATGATTCTCATTGAACTCTCACTGGAAACACCACACTTTTTGAGTTCTTCTGCGTTTTTATATTGATTGCGCCTTTCTATAATTTCTCACAAAGAAACAATTACAGAACGCATGAGAAGTATCCACATTTCACAAAATTCAATCATGTTATAATGTCTAGACTATTATCAGCCAAAGATTAATAAAAAATAAATTAAGAAGAAAAAAAGGTGAAACCCCAAATCTATACTGATAAAAATATACCACATAATCAACCAAATGTAGTTAAGAATTCAGAATTACATATGGTTCAAGATTGGGTGACCTCCCTATTTTGAATAGGATGTAGGAACTAATAAGGTAAACACTGAAAATAATTACCTTTAATAGGATGCAGGAACTAATAATATAATTAGTTCTGGACTTATAAATGACATCAAATAAACCGGGGATCGAAGGATTTCAAGACATGGAAATCCTGCATTGAATCAATATTGAATGGTGACACAATCAAAGGCTAAAAAATAATAATAAGAAAAGGTTTAGCAAATCTCAACAGTCCAACAACAAAAGGGAGAAAGAAATTACTGTAACACTGACAGGAGGATCATGATACCCGGTTAGAAGAGCAAAAACATAGTTCTCACCATAATGGCGGGCCTGAGAGGAAAATAACAACCAATTAAGGCACAACATAATTCAGAAGTCTATCTTTTTTCAAATAAAACTGCTCGGTGTACTACTTCACTAATCAGTAAAACCTTTCTATAAAATCAAAACTACTAATATACTCATCGTCAAATGCAGTTTACTTAATTGAAAATAAATAAATTAATCGATGAACACCAGATTATGACTCCGAAATAAGTGAATGAGAACTCAAGGCACAGAATATGATCATCATCACATACACACACAAACTCATACCAAGCTAACGATGTCTTCACATTCACCACAACAAAATCAAGGCTCCAATTATTGCATTAAAATTGACAATCAAATAAATAATCTTACCCAAAAAGAACAATATAAGATAATACCTCACAAGCGTACTCGATGATAAGATTCTGAGGACATGATAAGTCTTCCATCATGAGTGAAAGATGCAACATACTCCCCTCTCCTCGAGACTACCATCTTCTGTAAAGGCCTAATCTCCAGACCCAGGGGCCGCACTCCATCCTCTTCAACCAATAACACATAGTCCCCGACTCCTAGAAGCACCTCCACATTACTCGATTTAGTGTATTGCGGCTCGATCACCATCATACAATGGGGAAGCTCCTCCATAAAAAATTGGAAAGGCCAATAAATTGAGACCCTACAGCCATTGATTTCTGCAAAATTTTGAAATGCAGGGGATAAAGTAAGAATTATTTTTATAGTAAATATTTCAGGAAGATGAAAAAAAGTAAAAAAAACTCGTACTACCATGTTCATCGCGATTACTAGCTATGTGTCTGTAGGGCTCCTCATCCTTGTCATCATCTTCAACTCCAATTTCATCTGTAGAAAAACAATTGCCACAGAAAAAATCAAAAATTAAGAACCCAAATAGGGTGATGTTCAAGAAAAGGAGAAATCGAGAAGCTAATAAAAATCACAATTTAACTTGTTACATGTCTACAATATGAGGATTCAAAGCCTGTAGAATTTTGAGCATTTTTCCCTTGAACCCAAGTGCTGCTACGAACTGTAAATTGTAAGTTATCTCACTCTAAGCGGACTCAAACAAAATCAGACACAATATGTTTATTGTGGCAATATACATATATAAGAAGTAATACAAAAGTCCATGTATCAATTCACATGCAATTAACTCGAGAGCATTGTATTGAAAGAAATTATTTGCCTTGAATTAGGGAATACATAAAAGGATATGAAAGAGGCTCACATAAAGTAATTTCATATTTGTCGAGCATTGCATCATGAAAATAGTAAATAGAAATTAATTGGAAGCACTATACAAATACAAATTTACATAGATGTAGAAAAAAAAATTAAGTTTCCAAAATTATACGAACTGACATCTATATAACATCATATAAACATTTGCAGTTAATACACATAGGAGCTTATTACAATAGGATAATAGACCTATTTAAAAACAACAAATATACATCTCAACAACATCAACAGGGGATCACTCAATGCTGGCTCACATGCCAACTCAGAAAAAAGAATATATGAAATACTATCAATGATACAATAAACAATTGAAAAGGGGCAAAAAGAAGGAATATACCTGAGTTTAATTAATTTGCAAAGATAATATTGAAGAAGGGTGAAAAGAAGGGATGTACCTGAGTTTCCACAGTTGAAAAAAAGAATTTGTGAGGCATGTGTTCCGATATAAGCTATAAAATAGTCTGCAAATGCTACCCAATAATGTTCGCAAGAAGTCAAATGGCATCACATCTCATGCATTGACCGAGGCAAAGAAAATGTTTGATTCAACCTCAAAATCATAAAATATGAATCTAAAATTTTTATAATTGTAATTTTATATCATATTTATTTTTTTTTATCATTATTATTATTATTTTAAACATGTCTTTTTTGAAAACAATAAAAATTTGGTAACATTAAAAATAAAAAAAGTAAGTAAATAAATAAAATAAAATATGAATCTAAATTATTTTGGATCAATATATAATACATCTGTATAAGATTAAATATGCAAGGTTGAAGTTTTATCGAACCAAGTTTGCAAAGATTTAATTGTCAAATAAAAAATAAAAATAATAATTAAATAAATAAATAAAATAAAAGAATCAATAGTGTAAGTAAAACTATATATTCATATTTTATTTTATTCTATTTTTTTTCAACATGTCTTTTTTTTAATTTAATAATAATAATTGGTATTATTAAAAATAAAAAATAAAAAAGTAAATAAATAAATAAAATATTTAATTTTTTGGGACCAATAGTATAATTGGATGAGACTAAATATGTTAGGTTGAAGTCTTATGGGACCAAGTTTGCAAAAATTTAATCGTTTGAGACTAAAAGTGAAAGTATTTGGACGATTTTGAAGAGGCTGTGTATCTTGTGGGACCAAAAGTGCAAATTTCTCTCCAATTTACCCTAAATATAAAATGTACTCCCTCAATTTCACAACATATTTTACACTTTTCATTTTATATCCACGAAATATTCACACTTTACTTCTTTTTTTTTTAAAGTAAAAAAAATCAATAATACCCACTTTTACATACTCCCTCCGAATAAAGAACTTGTGTTCTTTGCCAAATGATGTCATATATACTATATATTTATATATATAATTAATTTTGAGCAAAATATAAAGAAAATTTAAATTATTTGTTACATTTCTTGGTCTAACATCTAGGCTCCTTTAAATTTTTGACTACTATATATTTTGTGCAAAAAAATTATAGATATTCCTTAAAAGTTATTGTACATGTAGAAAAATTAAGTTCATTAATAATTATTGCACATTTAATAATCTCACAGCTATGAATAGATTCTCACCAACTGAAATTTAACAAATTCTGACTTTGAGCACATTTCCACATCATAAATGAGTATGTGTATCTCCAAATCATCAATTAACAAGACAATATCACTTCTCTCTTCTTATGTCATCTCAACACTTTTTTCTTTGTTAAATAATGTTGAGTTAAAAAGATTATTTGGACTATTTTTATGAGTTTCATCTTCGGAATGAAAAGGATTATTTGATCAAAAGAGTGGAGACCCACCTTAAAAGTTAAAAATACAGCATTAATCATCATGGCTCTACTCATGAATCTTTTCAATCTTTTTTTTTTCTCAAAACGATAAGATTTCATTTATATACTAAGTCCGCCGGCTACAAGTATCTCTACGGTGAAAACACATCGAAAGAACGAAGCCGCACATGGGGATACAACAACTCCATCTAAGAGACTTAACACCTCAATAAATGAGGATTCCGACACTCCAAATGGAGACAACGTAATAATGCTCAAACATGCGAGCAAGTAAATAACACATCTACAATCTAACAGATGCAAACTGTTGAACAAAGCAACCTATGCAATTTAGATCAATAGACAAGATCACCTAAATACACGATGTTCTACCAACAACATAAAAACAATAGATAAGCAGATGTGACTGAAAAAAAAATAGTTGGGGAGCCTCCTCTTCCCCATTCACCACACCCTGAATCCACTGCCGAATCCTGGACCCACCACCACTAAAAACGGCCGACCCCCTCTAAAACCCGCTGCAACGAATATGCGTAATTATTAGAATCAAAGACAATGTGATCCAACGACAAAGAGGAGGTATTTTGGGAAAATACTCTGCACTCAACCTACTATATTTTTCATCACAAATTTCAATTTCGTCCCAAAATTTTTGAAAACTTCCAAAGAATGTAGTAACAATCAACACAATATTAAATCATTAAGGGTGTTTGGTTTATATTATTTCATGAAACTTAAAAAATTTCTAAAAATAAAGTAGCTATTTACACCTAATTGTATTTAAATGAGTTTAATTTTTTTCTAAGCCCTCTAATTAAAATTAGGCAAAACTCGTGTGAGATCGTCGACTAAAAAAGTGTTAACTTTTATAGTAAAAAGTTTTACTCAACTAATAAAAAGTGATAACGATATTTCATGAACAATTTATAATATAAATGAAAAGTGATACTTCTTTCGTCCCATAGAAGTTGACATACTTTCCTTTTTGGTTTGTCTCACTAAAGTTGACACGTTCCCTTTTTATACATGAGACTCACACCAAAACAATTAATTTATTCTCATGGAGCCCACATATCACCTTTAATACAACTACTCACTACACATTAAATATTATTTCTCTCACCTCACTTTACTTTATTTTACATTAAATTATTATACTCCTTAATCTCCGTGCCCAAAAAAATATGCTAACTTCTCCAGACGGAGGGAGTAACATTTTATAATGAAAGTGATATTATTTTATAGCGAATAAAAAATAAAAACAATATCTTAGAGGTAGTGGTAGGGTAATAAATTCATTTATTCCAAAAATAAGAGCACGCAAGTTGGAAAGAGTGGCATAGGGAATGGTGCCTTTGAAAATAGTAGAGTAATCTGTTTTAGGGTAAGGTGGAATCAGTTGGATAAGGTATGCAATTGTCTACCAATTTGATTTACTGCCCCTATGCTATACTAATTCTTTTTAATAATATTGTCACGCCACTCATTTAATAATACTCCATCCGTCCCAAATTCATTTTCACATTTACTATAGATGCGAAGTTTAAAAAAAGTTACTTTTTGACTTACTTTTAGGGGTAGTATGATATTTTTGGGTAATAAATAAATGATAAAGTAAGTTATATGTGTTAAAAAGGTGATGACAAATTTAAAATTAAAGTATGTTGGAGGGATATTAGTTAATTGTTTTTTCCTTTTATGAAAGTATGAAGTTGAATTTGGGACGGACCTAAACGGAAAGTGTGAAGTTGAAGTTGGGACGGAGGGAGTACCTAACAACTTAGAATAAATATTCCCTTTGGGTGCAGAGTACTCCCTCCCTCCGCTCAGAGAAAGGATATTTTATTTTTTATACATTGATTAAAGAATATTATTATTTAATGTGTAGTGAATAGTTTTATTAGTAATAATGTAGACTCCATATTTTAGTTGTATTAATGGGTGTGTGTGGGTCTCATGTGTATAAAAAAGGAAATGATTATTTTTGGAATAGACAATCAAAATGAAAAAAAGACCCTCCTTAATTTCGAGCGGAGAGGGAGTATATTTTTTTAGTAAATATATAATCTTTTTATATTCGATTTTTTGTTAAAAAATTAATAAAAAAATTCTCTAAAAATCTATTAAAACAAAGTGTATAAATTTATACTCCCTTCGTGCACCATTTGTTTTTTGCACGTAGATTAAGGAGTATTATTATTTTATATAAAGTGGATAAATGTATTAAAGAGATGTGATGGGTAATTGTAGGCCATTGGTGAGTCCTTTTTACTAAAAGATGAAAATGGTGCAATTTGGACCGGACGCCTAATATAGTAAAATGATGCTATTTAGGCGGGACGAATAATATATATATATATATAATTATTTTATTAGGACATCATTTCTAACTATGGATGTACAAGAATTTGTCTACCATTTATTATTTGAAATAACGCTTGCCATATAAAAGAAGGCAAAGATTATTATACTCTTTGAATACAAGAGTTTTAATATTAAATTTTTTGTGTTCACCTGATAACACGAACTCATAAAAAAATTCAACTGTATCATTATTATTTTCTTTTCTTTTGTTGGATGCGAAATGAGAAAATAACTAAGTTTGATGATAATGAAGCGAATTAAGGGAGGATATGAAACAATTTCATGTTAAAGTCCTAATTTTTGTTTAGATTTCAATTTAGATTCAATTTTATTAATGACATTTAGGGTTAAGCTTGACTTTATTGAGCTTGTGTCTTATGAAATAGGATAGGATGTATACTCTATTATTTATAAGTTAAAAGACAAATACATCTTTAAATATTTATGAATTACAAAGATAAAATACGCTATATATGATATAAGTTAAAAGACAAATACATCCTTAAATATTTATGAATTACAAGGATAAAATACGCTAAATATGAGCGATCATAGTGAAATATTATATTTCTTATTTTTTAATTAAATATTATATTTCTTAATTTTTTTAAAAAAAATTGCAAAGATTAAAATTGCCATTGAAAAAAAGTACATTTTTAACTGGACATGCATGTGTATTTTTGTTCTTTTGCAAATTAAATATATTACTCTCTCGGTACAAAATTTATTTTCACAATTTTCAGTGTCTCATAAACATTTATTTACATACACTCTCTTATAAAAAGAGCAATCCAATATATTTTATGTTTTAATTATTAATAAAATATCAAAATACCTAAAAAAAATTCTCAAGTTTACTTGGAAAAAAGTGTAACAAATTGTGATCGTGGAGTAATAAATACTCCATTCGTCCACTTGATAAATTTACAATTTATCAGTTTAGGAGCGTACTTAAAATATTTAAATTTTTCGTAGGGAAATGATTTTTAAAAAAACTATATAAGTCACTTGTAATATTAATACAACTATATACTAGATATAGCATAGTAAAATAATTCCATAAATAAATTCAAATTTTATATTTTTATTCGCTCCATAAACAAGTTCACATTCTCAATGAGAAAATACACATAAATCAATAACCCCACAATACACTTTATTAATTTTAAAATGATTATCTCTTTATAACTCACATAACTTAATTTATAATTAAATTATTATCCAAAAATAGTAAAATAAAAAACAACTATTTTTAAAATTGCATATCTACGGTAGCTGTAAAATTGCATATCTACGGAGGTAGTAAGTAATTCTAATGCTTAAACTTTTTTTAATTTTAAGTAGATGGAGGGGAGTTAAATTTTTTTTTGCCCTATAACTAAGAAAAACTTCGATTTTTGCCCTGTAACTAACGAAAATTTTCAATTTTTGCCCAATTTTCGCCGGAAAATGTAAATTTCGCCGGAATCTGCCACATCATGCTTCAATTTGGGGGTTTCCGGCTGGTCAATCCGATGTGCCAACTTTGACTTTTTTTTTACACTAGAGTTAAATCATTTTTTGCCCTGTAACTAATTAAAACTTCGATTTTTGCCCTAAAAATGATAAGTGGTTCAATTTTGCTCTATAACTAACGAATTATTTCAATTTTTGCCCAATTATATGACTTCTCTTATTTTTTTAATTGAATCACAAATTTCTATTTTTATCACGAATTTTAATTTGTATTCTTTTAAATTAATTTTTTTTGTGTTTTAGTTTAATTACAAAATTTTCTATTAATAAAATATATGACTATCTTATTTAATAAATAATAATATAAAATATTAAATATTTAAAATATAATAAATTAATTAAATGTATTAAATATTAAAATTTATTAAAAAAGTTTTCCGGACAAAAATATAAATTTTAGTGATAGTTATTACATATATTTTAAATATTATTATATTTTAAATTTTGAATATGTTAAATGTGTATTGGTTTTTATTCATAGCCAAGAACTTGTGTGCACCCGAGCACATGGGGCATACACCGTGCACCTTTACAATTTTGTGTTAAATTGTATATATTTTAGTATAAAGATGTGTACCCTTTATTTTTTAAGGAAAAATAAAAATTATTAATAAAACGTGTATACTCTTTACAACAAAATGGTGTACCATTATAAATTAAAGTGTACATCCTTTAGAACAAAACAATATACACTTACCCATAATACTAAATTTTAAAGGCTCACGGTGTGTCCGGGCACATTAGAAATATATTTAATTAATAAAAGATAATGTAATAATGTGATCAAATTGTGAAAAAGAAACATATATTTAATTGGATAAAAATCTTGTATTAAATTAAGAAAATAAATTAAAGTCATATATTTAAATGATATAAATGAAAAGTTTGTGATTAAATTGACATAAAATGAAAAGGTCATGTATTTTTTTTAAATAAAATAGTTTGTGATTAAATTGAGAAAATTAGTAAAGGTCATGTATTTTATTGTAATTAACCTTTTAATAAATAAATTGAGAAAATAAAAAATATATTCCTAATGTGCTCTCGAACACACCGTGCGCCTTTAGAATTTAGTATTATTGGTAAGCGTACATTGTTTTGTTCTAAATGGTATACACTTTAATTTATAAGGGTACACCATTTTATTTTAAAGGGTATACACTTTTCATTAATATTTTTTATTTTTCTTTAGAAAATAAGGGATACATATCCTTATACTAAAGGGTATATAATTTAACACAAAATTATAAAGGCGCACGGTGTGTGCCCCGTGTACCCGGGTGCACACAAGTTTTTGCCTATAAATAAAAACCAATACACATTTAATATATTCAAAATTTAAAATATAATAATATTTAAAATATAATGTTTAAATTATAACCCATAAATTATATATAATATAAAAGATTTATAAATGCGTAATAAATTACTCTCATCCCATTTTTGTTGAAAACAATTTTTTTAATTTTTTTCTTATATTCATATTTAATTATTGTTAGTTGATCGATATACCATTTTTTTCTTCGAAAATATACGTAATAACTATCACTCCCTTTTTTTTGTCGGGAATTTTTTTTATAAGTTTTAATATTTAATATATTTAATTAATTTATTTTATTTTAAATATTTAATATTTTATATTATTATTTATTAATTAAGATAGCCATATATTTTATTAATAGAAGAATTTGTAATTAAACTAAAACACAAAAAAATTAATTTAAAAGAATAAAAATTAAAATTTGGATAAAAATAAAAATTCGTGATTAAATTAAAAAAAAGAGAAGGTCATGTAATTGTAGACATGCACCAAAAAACCGGAATCGGAACTGCTGGTTCTAGAATCGGCCAAAAAAAATGGGAACCGGCTAAGGAAGGTTCGGTTCCGGTTCCTCATATTTGGAAAAAAAATCGGCGGTTCCGGTTCGAACTGCCGATTTTTTAATTTTGTTTTACTTTTTAAGCTTAAAATCCAAAAAAAAAATTAAAACCGAAACCGTCAGTTCCAGAATCGAAACCTTCGTACCCCCGGTTAGGTTCCAGTTTCCCCTACCTTGGAACCGGAGCCGCCGCTTCGAAACCGGGGTGCATGTCTATGTAATTGGACAAAAATTGAAATAATTCGTTAGTTATATGGTAAAATTGAACCACTTATTTTTTTATGGCAAAAATTGAAGTTTTGATTAGTTACAGGGCAAAAAATGATTTAACTCTAATGTAAAAAAAGTCAAAATTGTCAGGTCGGATTTACCAGCCGGAAATCCCTAAATTGAAGCATGACGTGGCGGATTCCGACGAAATTTGCATTTTTCGACGAAAATTGGACAAAAATTGTAAATTTTCGTTGGTTACATGGTAAAATTGAATTGCTTATCTTTTTTAAAGTTAAAATAGAAGTTTTGCTTAGTTATAGAGTAAAAAATAAATTTAACTAAGATGGAGGAGTACCTCTTTTGTACTCTCTCTTCATAAAACCAATTAAAACTCCTATAACTTATTAAAATGGGAAGTGCTGGTGTGACCGTATTATGATGATACAATTTTATATATTTTTTAATTGATTAACACTTTTAAATTAAAATGCTATAACATTTTACTATATTATAATTTGTTCATAAAATAATTTACGTATTGTGTCAATTTTCATTAATTAAATATTATTTTTTCTTTAAAATATTATCAATTTTTATCTTTTCGTATCAAAGAAACAGTATTGTACGAGTCAGCTAAATATATGGTTGCACAATATGTTACCATTTCCTGGCTAGAACTGATCAAGTGAAGGATCCATTGGAGATTAACGGAAAGTTGAGGGACGTCTTTGTAAATAGATAAAAGATTAGGAGAATAAGAATTAAGGCGGGATTGGATTATAGGAATTAAGAGCACTATTACAAACTCAAATCACTTTCCAAAAGTGGAAAGATATAGGAAGCCGTTCTCTTTTCTGAAAATAGAAAACTAAAAAGAAAAATAAATACATAAATAAATTCCATCAGCTTTCTTGATCGGAATATGAAAAAGCACAAGAACTTGAAAATGGGTTTTTAAGATTCAGCAGAAGCAACCCATATTAACCTAAAATCATTTGCTTCCAACCCTTCAAAGTTTGCTATTTTACGACCACATACAAGAAATACCCACTAAAGCGACAGATTTTCTTTCCCAATAATTTCCTGTTCTTGAAATATTTTTTTTAATCTTTTTGGTGTACGGAGATAAGGGTTTTTGAAATTGAATCCTAAATATAGGAGGGCACTCGAGAAAGTTTGAATCTTGGTTCACTGTTTAGCTTTTTAATCCTACAATCTTTTTGTGATTAGATTAGTTTTATTTTAATTTTTTGTTCTGTTGATGAGCGTTGTGTTGATCTTATCGTGTTGTTGAAATGTCGGATCTTTATGGAAGCAATGAATCCGAAGACATGTCTTCTTTTCTTCAAATTCTTCTTCAGAATTCGTCGTCTTCCGCTGCCACCACTGACAGTGCTGCTGCTTCAGCCGCCGCCGCCGGCCTGTTCAGCGGCAGAGGGGCGGTGGCGGATTCTTCCTCCAGCATCAATTTCTCTGATCCCAGCTGCTTCTTCACCAGAGAATCTGATGAGATGAACCCTTCCAGCAGAGGCAAGAACCTGGCTTCTAGTTGTGAGGTACCCCCTCCACCCTCCACAACCAAATTATTTTAGTTTTATTACTATTTTCTTTTTTTTCCTTAAATTGTTGTGCATATTGTTTGTATTTTTTTGGGGGTTGTGTTTATGTTTTGCAAAATTTTACTATTCTCTGATCTTATTATTATTGGAGTATTTTTTTAAAGAAATGGTTTTCTATGATCAATGATCTCCCTTTGAAGTTTGCAGTATGAATTATTACTCTTGTAGTTTAATATTTGAAATTTTGGAAATAATGAAATATAGGGATCCGAAGCTTGTGATGTGCCATCGAATCCTCCTCTACCACGTTCTTCAAAGAGAACTAGAGCTGCTGAAGTTCATAATTTATCAGAAAAGGTATTGGATAAGTTTAATCTCACTTGATTATCAAGATTTCACTATGCAGATTTGTCTGATCAATAGCTGTTTTGGAACAGAGGAGGCGAAGTCGAATCAACGAGAAACTTAAAGCACTTCAGAATTTAATTCCAAATTCTAACAAGGTGGTGTTTAATTAGTAGTAGTATTATTTTTCCTTCTAAGTACACTACACATGGAATTGATCTAATGTGTTCAATTTTGATGTTTCCTTTGCTAGACTGATAAGGCTTCAATGTTGGATGAAGCCATTGAATATCTGAAACAGCTTCAACTACAAGTTCAGGTTTTTGTTCTATTCTCTTTAACTTATGCTTGTGGGATTTCAAAAAGAAATGTTTAAGCTATGATGAAGTATGTGTTTGGTTTCACTTTTGGTTACTTGAACCAATCCAATCGTTGCCTTATTTCAATTGAGTTGATGGAGATTCTTGATGCTATTATACCTGTTGTTTTGCCAAAGAATTCTGTTTCTGGTGTCGGTATTTACCATTCATCTGTATGTTGTGCATGTTTGTGAGTTCTAGATGCATTGATGGAAGTTGCATATTTCGTTCCACGAATGCTATGAAGTTTGAAGCACTTCATGTGGAGAAAGACGAGATTTGTTCATTATATCTTCTTACAGTGTGGTCAAGATTGTTTGGATGCATATTCTGTATCATATAGATTTATAGCACGAGGATTGAATTGAATGAGAATATGACTAAAGCTGTAAAGCATTCGCTTTCCGGATTTACTCCTTTTGGACGAAGATTGATGTAGCCACCTTAAACTTCTTTGTTGCAATATCCCTTAAGAAATTTGCTCATGTTCACTAGTTACAGTGAGTTTCTAGAGAATTTCTACGATGCATTCTTCATTCGATGGATTTTTTCTGTTCACTTGACAAGAGAAACCAATACTAAATTTGGATTCTTGCTTGCCAATTGCCAACTTCTTATATGGTTGTTTAGCTGTTGATAATGTACAGCTATTTCATTGTCACAGAAGCCTAAATCATGCCTATTCTTCGTAGTCGTTTTTACCTGATAAACGAGCGAGTTTTCTTGATCATCAACTTCATATTGAACTCGTACGGAAATATGCTTCTTCTTTTTTGTTTCTAGCACTTACTACATGCACCACATTTACAGATGTTGACAATGAGAAATGGGCTGAGTTTACATCCCGGCTACTCACTCGGCTCGTTGCAGTCCATGTTGGTACCCTCAACCGGACTGGAGATGGACGAAGGTAACATGTTGCTCAACGCTAACAGAGCCAACGACACATTCTCTAGGGACCAAGATGTTTTCATGCAGCAGTCTGCTCTTGAACCTACCAACCATGGCCCTATTCTCATGCCATCCGCAGCAACCACTTCTAACCCCGGGATGCTCCCTAGTTTTGCGCCACCGGGGCAGGCTCGTTACGGATTGGTTAACCATTTGCCCTCGACAAAGGTAACAAACACCCTTTTGTAATATCCACTGCAGATACTTCTCCCCTAAGAACACTACTCAAAATGCCTCGTTTCGTGCAGGATATATGTCGGGACGAGACGCTGTCTCGATTGCAACTGGATATAAGTTGCTCTGGGAACAGTTCATCACCAGGAGTATCTTCATAGTAAAGAAAGAGAAGTAGATGAATGGGAAGAGGTGATGTTTATTTTGAGTTATAAATATGTGAAATGTAACATCAATTTATTGATGGATATTGCAAATTAAGCCTTGAAATGTCATCTTAGATAAAGAAAACCTATGAAAAATATTTATTCTCTTCTAATTAATCAAACTCTAATTTTCAGATTATGCATCATTCTTGCATTTCATATTTTAGTTTATTGTATTATGACTGCCTTAAAGGTTATGAATCATGTGATACTGCTATAAATTTGGATAACTTGTTTCCATTTTTCTTAATGTCGTGTTTACATCATCGGATCTTAATGCGATTAATTGTGAAACACGACATTATTATTGAAATTTGAAAGTTCGAATGCCCAAAAAAAAAATTAAAAGAAAAAAATTGAAGTACATGTATACTTAAGTTACATGTGAAGTTGAGTTATTAAATTAAAATAAATAATTTAATTGCCTTTACATGTGAGGTTGCTATCGGGTGATTTTGCATTTCATGAGAAAAAGCACTTAATTGTTTTATTTTATAAAAATAAAATATTCAAACTGCTTTTACATGTGAAATTGCATTTGTATTATTATTATTTTCTTTTTGTGGGTAAGGTTGTTTCATGTTTGCACTCCTAGGGCTAAATCCTCCTAAATACCTTTAAAAATTTTAAATAAAAAATGTATATTATCTAAAACACTCTGTATAAATTTCGAAATTATTAAAAAAGAACATAAATTATATTTGGTTAGAAATAAAAATTATACTCCCAGTAGACTAATGAATGAATGTCATGAGATTGTTAGATTATTAATCAAAGTGATGGACGTAGGTTAATTGATTTTCTTGGTTGAATAAGGCAAGCCATCTAATAATACTTAAAGAGTTATTCTCTTATACCTCTAAAATTAAAAAAAAAAAGGGGGGGGGGGGGGGGGGGTTAAAGATAATATTTAATTCTAAAAATATACAGTTTAACTTATAAAAATATTATATGGCGTGTGAATCAATGTGTAGTTGGGAAGTTAGAAAAGCAATAGTTTCTTATAAATTCTCATCCTCATGGAGTTAACTAATTTAAAATTCAAAATTCATTAATCCACTCTCAAAAATATAAGTATATATTAATAAATAAAAATTTATAATAAATTTTAAGTTAATTTTTTAAATAAAAAACTGAGTATAAAAAGTTAATTATATATTAAGAAACACATGTAATATTGAATAAATTTAGTACAAATATAGATGTACAAGACATCACCTAATTTCTAATTTTTATAACAGAAAAAAATAAAATGAAAAAATTACCCGAAAATTTAAAACAATATGCTTTTTCAGGCGATTCTTTCGTGAGAACGTCTCATGTGAAACTATTTTATATTTTTTAAATTAGTTATCACTTTTTATTACAATGTTATCACGTTTCTTTAAAAAAATTTTGTCACTTTTTATCTACACTATAAATTGTTTATGAAATAGTTTATTGCATTATTAACTAATCCCTCCGTCCCAAACTCGTTGTCTTACTTTTCATTTTTATCCGTCCCAAACTAATTATCTATTCCAAGAAGGAAATTTCACATCAATCAACAACCCCAAAAGTTTATCTTAATTTTAAAAATATCACTCACACCTAACACACATAACATACTTTATAATTTATTTATTAGTTAAAAATACTACAATACTCCTAAAAAGTCAATAAAGTTAATCAAAAAGTCACTTTTCATAAACTTTGTGTCTACAGTAACGCAGACAATGAGTTTAGGACGAAGGGAGTATAACTTTTCATCGATTGAGTATCATTTTTCATTAATAATGTTATCACTTTTCATCGTAAGGGCAATAAGACGGTCTCGAGTTTTTGTCAATTTTTTCTTGTATATTTATTTTATAAGAAAATTATACAATACTTAACTACACCTATATTCAATAGAAAGACTTATATCTAATTATTTAAATAATATGATAATCCTACCGTATATTATAATTATTTATTGACAAATTCTCTTGTGAGACATTATTTACATAAGACGGTTTGTGAGACGTGTTAAAGTATGTCTATTATATAAATAAAGTATATTTAATGGTTGTTAAAATATGTTTTTTAAAGTAGATTGAATTATGCATAAAGTATGATTTTTAGCGTGTTATAATATGATTATTATTGACATACTTTAATTACAAATAAATATATTTTACCTATATAATAAATATACTTTAGTGATGATCTATCCTTCTCACACTCGTTTTATGTACTGACTTTTAAACTAGCAAAATCAATTATTCATTGATTATTAAATTAATATAGTTTTTTATATTTTAATCTTTAATGAGTGAAGATATCACAATAGCACAAAAATGCACACCCACCAGAGATCACAATGCTTTGTCCTATTCGAGCAGCACTGTTCCACAATTCCAAATACATATTTCAATCATTAACCTTCAATATACATAATCAATCCCTAAATTCTAATTAATTAAGATTAAATCAAATTAAATAAAAGCACCACCTAACAACCATCATAAGCAATCATCATTATTATTCCGTATCTATCAAAAAAATCCAACAATTAGGTAAGCATAGAAGAAAAGAATAATTAAGAATCTTTAACTCAATTCTCATAAATTAATGTTCATAGTTAAAAATTATTCTACCAATTCTGTTTCTTAATACATCTTTTGTTTTATTATAAGCATTTTATAACATGTCCTATAATAATGTAATAACTACAAAGTTATTAGAGTTAGATACAGTGAATCACTTAATGTAATAAATAGGAGCATGACAGATCATATTGTCACATTTGATAAGAACTTAGACTTTGATGGCGAATGTTGTATTATATGCATTAAATAAGTGACATTTGCTAATGTTATATTACATTTGATGTTACATTTTCTATTATATATATTAAATAAGTGACACGTGCTTATGGTAGAAAATTCCAATCATTATTCCAAGGTTTAAACTTTCTTTTTAAAATACATTTTATATTACATTTTCTATTATACGCATTAAATAAATGACACTGTGTGTAGAGTAGAAAATTTCAATCATTATTCCAAGGGTTTAAACTTTCTTTTTAAAATATATGTTTTATTCCTCGCAACTATATTAAGAATATTGATTGTAAAAATAAATCGGGAACATACTACATTAGTCCAATTGAAAGACTTTTTAATTCTCTTCCCAACCACTTGAACTATGAATAGGTTTTTATATTTTTTCAGTTTTTCTGTTTATAATTATATTTAATTACTCAAATTATCCCACCCAAAATTTCTTAAGCTATCTATTTCCCAGTTTAATTATTAATATATATGTCTTAGTTGATGGTTTTTAATTGCATAATCTCAACTAATAAAAGTTTTTGTTGAGATGGATTTTTTTTGAAGCAATATATTCAATTTAAATTTTTAAGTGAGATTATATAGTGTAAAGCTGAATAAATAATGAGTGAGGTGTGCGCACGATGCACGAGAACACAATTAGTGCGCCTTTAGAAATTTAGTATTATGGGTAAGAGTATATTACTTTGGTCTAAAGGATATATACACTTTAATTAATAAAAAAGTATACCGTTTTGTTCTAAAGGGTATACACTTTTCGTTAATATTTTTTTTCTTTAGAAAATAAATGATACACATTTTTATACTAAAGAGTATATAATTTAACACAAAATTCTAAAGGCGCACGGAGTGTTGTCCATGCGCCCAGATACACACACCAATTTTCTTTAGAAAATAAAGGGTATACAATTTAACACAAAATTCTAAAAAAGACACATGGAATGTGGTCCGTGCGCCCGAATGCACATGAGTTTTTACCATAAATAATAAGATAAATTTTTACGTAAGATTATATAGCAATCATATTAAATAATAACAGTTTCACAATAAACCTTGTTAATAAATTCAAGCCAATTACTTTTAATTTTAAATATATTTGTCATATAAAAACCTTTTTTTTTAATTGACAATATTTATGTTGAGTCAAATATTAGGGTAATATCATTACCTTTTACCTTATTTTAATAATTAATAATTAATATTAATAATACACCAACTAGGCCACGATTTTAGTTACTACAAGCTCTCATGCATTAATAAAACTTTAAATAAAATATCCAAAATTAAGTCATTATACATATATCTTAAAAAATACTCCCTCCGTCCCAAAACTGATCGCACTGTTACTGTAGATACGAAGTTTAAAAAATATTACTTTATTGACTTTTCAACTCAATTTTGAGAGTAAAATTGTCCATGTATTTTGGTTTATGTTTTGGATTAACTTATCATTAAAGTTAATCCAAATCATAATCCACTGAAAATAATAAAATAATAAAATAATTTCAGAAAATTATAAAATTATAAAAAAAAAACTCTACAGTAAAAAAAAGGTAGTACAGCAGCTGTTATACATTTTACAACATTAAAAATTAAAGAAATTTAAATTAAGCCCTATTACAATTCATCTAGTACAAATTTCAAATATTACATGGAGTAATGTCTGAAATTACAGCAAGACTGTCTGTTCATCAAAATACATGATCTTCTAAAACAAAAAAAAACTGAGTTGGCTTTCTTGAGGGGGATGGACACACACTTCTGAAAATTGCAAAGAATGAAACAATAATAGAAGTGAGATATTGTATGTATGATGTGAATGAATATGAAATTGAAAAAACCATCAGATTGTAACACCATCATTGGGATTTGTTTTCCTCCCAAATAATTTGTGGGGTAAGTTTTTCCCACCATTTGTAGTTTTAATTGTCATTTCCCACCAAACATAAAATTTCCATCCACTTTTTTCCTCTAATTTGTTCCAACTAAGATAGGCCAAAATTTTGAAATTTTCCCTCCAATGTCATCACCATAAATAGAGGGTTGTTAGAACGTATTAATGAAATCACTCAACATTTAATGGCTGGCCTAAAACTACATCTCTCTCTTAAAAAGAAAAATCAGATTGAGCAGTATCTATTGGTAAACAACCATGATTGGAAAAGTTTTCCATGGGAAGGTAGCCAGTGCAGATCTTTGGTTGTTCTAAAAGAACTGTCCAAAACATTTGGAACGATGCTAGGAATCAGATTCAATAAGGGCTGCCAGTTAACTTAATTTCCAAGCAAAAGGGGGTGGCCAAGACAATGTGTGTTCAACTAGATCTAGAGGAAGTGAAGAAGATAACTTTTCAAAATAGGGGTACAATTAGAGGGCTGACAGAGAAGTTAAAAGTCAACAAATCATCAATTGAAAGATGGATAAAAGATGGACAAATAAGAGCTCACACAAATGCTATAAAGTCTGGCCTAACTCCAAAAAATAAGCTACAAATTCTCAACTATTGTTTGCATCAAATTCATCTTGATAGGGTTGTTAACAAGCTAATGTTTGATGGTATGTATCAAGTTGTTCATATTGATGAAAAATGGTTCTATATGATAAGGGAGAATGAGAGGTATTACATGATTCCAGGGGAGGTAGAACCATATAGGACATGCAAGTCAAAGAAGTTCATCACTAAAATAATGTTCATGTGTGCTGTTTCAAGGCCAATATTTGGAAGTGATGGGGAAGTATTGTTTGATGGTAAAGTAGGCTTATTTCCTTTCTCAAGGATGGAGACAGCAAAGACGAACTCTAAGAATAGGGCTCGGGGGACAATGGTTACTAAACCATTTGATTCAGTGAACAAAGATGTTATCAGAGCATTAATAATCAATCATGTATAACCATCTAATCTTATTTCAGCTTTAAGATCAGTTTAGGGTTAATTTCTAAACAATTAGGTCTTCTAAGATACCTTTATATGCATCTATACACATGGTGACAGGTCATTCCAGCTATAAAAGCTAAATGGACACAGAATATGAGTAAGGAGATCATTATCCAGCAGGATAACGCACCACCTCATATCAATGACACTGATTTGGAGTTTGGAACAGCTGCAAGATCCGATGGTTTCAACATCAGACTTGTTAATCAGCCTCCATGCTCTCCAGATCTTAATGTGAATGACCTTGGTTGGTTCAAGGCCCTACAGTCACTATAAGTGAAGAGTGGAAGCTATAATGTTGATGAGATGATCAACAATGTGAACTAGTCCTTTGAAAACCTAACAACTGCTACACTCAACAATGTGTTTCTTAACCTACAATCCTGCCTAATTGAGATAATGAAGGTCGAGGGGAGAACAACTACAACATACCCCATATGGGGTAGGCAAAGATGATTAGAGAAGGAACTTTGCCCATCAATCTTGAGATTGATTCTGATTTGGTTAAAGGCTGCATAGACAAGTTGGTTGAAGAACAGACGCTATACCAGATGGTGTATGATATTTCAGAGCTAGTGGAAGCATTAAGTGTTTAATTATTGACTAATGGTGATCTCATTTTATTTTATGGCTACTAATAATAGTGTATGAGAAAGGATTATGGGTATAAGGTGTCTTAGACTGATAGTTTAAGTTGTTTACAGCAGAAACAATGGATCATGTATTACATTTTGTTATGTGAGTGTTGTTTAGGCTGTAAACAAAATCATATTTAAATGACATTGGAGGGAATATTCATTGTGCTCTCAGAATGTAATTTCATCATCGAGCTTGGTCTCTTAAAAATGTTTATAGTGCCTATTGGTTGCCAACAAAATATCCAAAGATATTTGGGCCTCCTAAATAGGTCGATAAACCCTAATGGTGACACTGAACTTCATCATGAGGGACTAGAGATACCACTTAAAGGGACTAATGTGGAAAGATTAACCCTCGAAATAATATCCTCATTGGGTACATGTCTCCTAATTAGGTTAAGAAACCTAATGGTGACACTTAAACAATAGGGACATGGGAAAATTAACCCTCGGAATAATATCCTCATTGGGTCAGCTTAAAAAGATCACCTGAGAATTAGCCCTCGGAATAACATCCTCATGGGGCTAATTTTTCCCTACAATAAACCAACAAGCTTGTGTGATCAATAATATGCCTCACAAGGCCAAGACAACATGGAATAAGCACTTACAGGACTCACAGGGCCAACACATAGCATGCATAATCAATAATATGCCTCACAGGACTAACACATAACATGGATAATCAAATAGAGGCCTCACAGGACAAATATAAAAGCATGTGTGACCAATAATATGCCTCACATGGCCAAGACAACATTGAAATAAGCACTTACAGGACTCACAGGGCCAACACATAGTATGCATGATCAATAATATGCCTCACAGGGGCAACACATAGTATGGATAATCAATTAGAGGTCTCACAGGGCCAACATAAAACATGTTTGACCAATAATATGTCTCACAGGGCAACAACATCATGGAATAAGCAGTTACATGCCTCACAGGGCCAACACATAACATGCATGATCAATAATATGCCTCACAGGGCCAACACAGCATGGAATAAGCAGTTACAGGCCTCACAGGGCCAACACATAGCATGCATGATAAATAATATTCCTCACAGGGCCAATACATAGCATGGATAGCCAATTAAAGCATGTAATGCCTCACAGGGCCAAGACACTGAACGGAAAAGCAATTAAAGGTAGGCCTCAAAGGATAGAAATGTATCCCCACGCAGGAATCAACATACACAGCCATCTGTATGTGAATTCCTCATCAGTCCCCCTGTCCTCTTTATCCAACATGCTATACCTTCTGGCCGGAAGGGAGGCAGGGAAGTGTCTTCGATTTCGCAGGAAAACACAGGGTCGGTGGGGGGTCCGGCGATCTCTTCCTCCAAGTAGGAGTCCTCCACTACCTCGGAAGACTCCACAGGTTCAGATAACTCGGTCTCCGGCACCACTGTGTCCTGGCTTCCTCCGACGCTCCCTCCGGCTAGACCCATACTATCATCGGTTGATTCGGGCCACAGACAGACTGGATCCACACTCGGGATCTCAGATCCGTGCATCTTCGACTCAGATCCGACAGAGATCTCAAACACCTCGCCATCAGAAGGAAGATCCCAGAAATTAAAGAGGTGGCTAGGGTTCGGGGTTGGAGGAGACGAAACGTCTGGCTGTGTATGCGGTGCGAAATACTCATCCGGATGATTCCAGCCCTCATCCGGATAGGTTCTAACAGCGGCTTTCATCGACACACCAGATTGGAGGCAAGAAGAGGAAAGAGACGAACAAATAGACAGGAGGGAGGCTAGAGTTTCATGGTGAGAAAAAGAAAGAGACGAACAGATTGGAGACTAGGGTTTCATGGTGAGAAGAAGAATGAGAGGCTAGAGTTTCATTAGAGAAGAACGAGAAGAGCAACATTAGTATAAGGTGTGTGAGTAATAATATGATTTAGGTTTATAAGTGGGTTGAGTTTAGGGTTATAATTGAGTTTGGGTTAATTAGAGTGACATTTTTATAAATGTTTAAAAAGTGGATTATAAATTGGTAATTTGTTTTTGTTATTTTTGGAAGGTGTAATCTATTTTGGGATGAAAAAATGTAGAAAGTGTGAAATCAATTTTGGGACGGAGGGAGTATTAAGTACAATAGTAGTATTTTATATTTATTTATTATATTTTGGTAGCATGAAATATTTTTTAAGTATTGGGCAGTGGATGCTGTACAAATATTTTTGTAGCATGAAATAATTTTAAGTATTGGCCAGTGGATGGTGTTGAATCTTGGTTTCCAGCAGATTTAATGGTTGAATTCATTAATGGATTCACACACCACATTTGTCCAATTTTTCCAAGAAACAAACATCAGTGGGTCCTTTCCTCTGTTTGTACAAGTTCCATCATCACAGCTTGCCCCAACTCCTACTGGCTTCCCTGTCTTCTTCTCCACTCCTCACATACTCATCTCTTCGTCCTGTTTTCAGCTCAAGTCAAATGTCTGAAAATTGAGCTCATTGATCCTCCGAGGAAGCTATGTCGGATGGCAAACCCGCGTTTCTGAACGATGAGCTGTCCAAACGGACCTCCATCTTCGGGTTGCGTTTATGGGTGGTCCTCGGAATCTGCGTCGGCGCCACCATCGTCATCCTCCTCTTCCTCATCTCCCTCTGGTTCACCTCCAGAAGAAACAAGAGGACTACTTCTCTCCTCTTATCCCACAAGAATTCCACCACCCCCAATGTCTCCAGAGAAATCCAGGAAATTCCGACCCGGAGGCACAATTCCGATCCGGACCCGATCCCCGAACCCAACCCGATTGAGGACCAGCGGATCCACATTGAGATTGGGAAGGAGCACAGGATCGCGTACCCCGAGAAAGTGGGGTCGGGACACGGGAGCGGCGATGCGGCGGCGGCGGCGGCGGGGGGGCCGGAGGTGTCGCATTTGGGGTGGGGCCACTGGTATACCCTGAGAGAGCTCGAGAAATCCACCAATTGCTTCGCTGATGAGAATGTGATAGGAGAAGGTGGATATGGGATTGTTTACAGAGGAGTGTTGGATGATAATACGAATGTGGCTGTTAAAAACTTGCTCAATAACAGGTATTCCATCCGACAACGTTGATTGTTTCTGAGCTTTTAATGTTATTTATTCATAATTGAATTCTGCGATTATGTATTGAGAGATTAATTAAGGTTGTTCAATTAAAGAATTGGATGTTTGTGTGTGTATTAGGGGTCAAGCAGAGAGAGAATTTAAGGTTGAAGTTGAAGCAATAGGGAGAGTAAGACATAAGAACTTAGTGAGATTGCTTGGCTATTGTGCTGAAGGAACTCACAGGTAGGGTTCTTAGTTCTTACAACATCTAAACTACATTACAGGATGAAATTATTACATGATCTAATTGTGAACTCGTTCCATTAGGATGCTTGTTTACGAGTATCTGAACAATGGGAACTTAGAACAGTGGATTCATGGAGATGTAGGACCTTCTAGCCCTCTTACATGGGAGATTCGAATGAACATTATACTCGGAACTGCAAAGGGGTATATGCAAATGCAATGCCTAATTATTACCATTTTGAATCCCTTTCTATATATATATGTTGTATTGTGGCTTGAATTTGATCCTGATTTTAGGTTGACGTATCTACACGAATGCCTCGAACCTAAGGTTGTTCATCGCGACATCAAATCGAGCAACATTCTATTGGACAGGCAGTGGAACGCTAAGGTATCCGACTTTGGTCTTGCCAAGCTCTTAGGCTCTGAAAGGAGTTACATCACCACACGAGTTATGGGTACATTCGGGTATGCCATACACCTCACATTTGTATGTGTATGTATGTATAGTTTGTGAAGAAACTAATGGCTTTTGCTTCTCGTTTCCAGCTACGTGGCTCCAGAGTATGCCAGTACAGGCATGTTGAACGAGAGAAGCGACGTGTATAGTTTTGGCATTCTTATAATGGAAATTCTTACCGGTAGGAGCCCGGTGGATTATAGCCGTCCCCCAGGGGAGGTAACTTGCTTCATTTTTCCATTATTTTTTTCTTGTACATGTTTAACGAGTCGAAGATCCTCAGGTGAACCTGGTTGATTGGCTTAAAACAATGGTCTCCAATCGGAATTCAGAGGGTGTTTTGGATCCCAAGTTACCGGAGAAGCCTTCTTCAAGAGCACTGAAACGCACCCTTTTGGTAGCCTTGAGATGCGTCGACCCAAATGCTCAGAAACGACCGAAGATGGGGCATGTAGTGCACATGCTAGAGGCCGATGATTTTCCTTTCCGTGATGTAAGTTTCATTAGTTAACTAAACCACTCGTGCTTAGTTATCAAGATCACTGTGCTACACTTGGTGAAATACATTACGTTCTTAGATTTGTATGAATACACATTTATGTTTGTCTTATTGTCGAACTTATATGAATCATGTTTCGGATGCTAAAATAGTTGTGTGCATTTTGGTTCTATTAAACGTTACAGGATCGTAGGGTTGGAAAGGAACATGGACGAACACAAGGTGATGATGGTGTGAAGGAAACGGTAGAGGAGAAATGCGTTACTGAGCCGGGTGATAGTAGTGGATATGAAAGCAGTGTCCAAACCGATCAGACATTGTTGAGGAAGAAAGAAACCGAAGACGAGCAATAGCAAAAAGGCCGCTGCAGTATCATGGTACACTGCTATCCTATGTAAATACTGTCATTTTGCCCTCACTATTTGAGTTCAACCTTACATAATTGATTGCTCATTACATATTACATATATTTATATAGATTAGATATTAAGGTTATTAAGATTTAAGATACACATATATGATTCATTTGTGATGTTTGATAATTGAGCCCTTTTACTGAGGAAGATCATATGTTTTCTGTAACAATAGTTGCTCTGTTGTAAGAGTATTCAAGGTTGAAGTGTAATTTTTTGCAATGAAATATTGTTAGAAAAACAATCTTGTATCGTTCACAATCAAAATCGACTGTAAGTTTGAAATAGTCGAGTTGCTTTCGAATATAAACTCGTATAGTTCACTATTTCGTGTTATTTGATTTAAACACACGACCGGAGTTAAGTCTAGTAGTATTGGGATCAAACTCGAATTAACTTAAAAGATTTCGATGCTCGATTGAATAAAATTTGAGTAGGGTTTGATTTTTATTCGAGTAGAACGAGCACGAATAATTCTCGATCGCAAATTGAAGTTCTTAGTGAAACGTTGTATCCCCCGTACTTAATGACAACTAATGAATGGTAAACTTGTTTCCTGTTTATTGTAAATCGCAGTCATCATTTATTCACGTTTTTATTTATTTTTTATTTTTAAAATATGTAATTAAATTAAAATTGGATAGCCCAATTTGTGGATGTGGGGTCTAATAATACGAAAAGGGGTGATGATTATTTATTATTAAGAATAGTCAAACAAATAAAATTGGGGTGACAGACAGCTAATATTTTAGTAAAAGATCATTGATTTGGGACCCACTAACTTATCTAAATTCTGAATGATGACATTTTAGCTTATCTACATTTCTATTAATTGTGGGGTGAATTACGTGTTTGCCTGCCGTCTGTCGAATTTGCAGTAAAATATTGTACTAGCATTTTGTTTTATTCAATGTAGTCGTATGTATACTGTATAAAGCTGAAATATTTATAGAATATACTCGTTTGATCCACTGAGCTCTTCACCGTTTATGTAGATACAAATATGAAGTTTAAGAAAAATTGATTTTTTATTAATTTTATTGATTTTTAAGGGTATTGTGGTATAAATGATAAAATAAGTTATGTGAGTTAGGTCTTCACCGTTTATGTAGATACAAATATGAAGTTTAAGAAAAATTGATTTTTTATCAATTTTATTGATTTTTAAGGGTATTGTGGTATAAATGATAAAATAAGTTATGTGAGTTAGGTGAGAATGACATTTTTTAAAATATATAATGTAATGAGAGGTTATTTGTTTTGAATATTTTACTATTTTGGAAGAGTGAAGAGCGTAATGAGACGAACAAATGAGGAAAGAGTGAAGAATTTAGTGAGACGTAGAGAATATTTATCAACATAAATGAGAGACAATACTCGAGCTAGGGGTTATAAGTGAACTGGTTTTCATAGCGCCGGCCTTGATAAAAGTTGTTTATTTGTGTTTATTAGTTAAAGGGCAAAGGGTCAACCATGCCCTTATTCTTAGTGGGTGAGATCAACCAATCCCTTGAACTTATTTTTTGTTCTTCCACACATTATGCTTTCTTATTAGGATCAAATAAGCCCCTTTTAGTGTAAAAATCAAACATCTAAAATTTTATGTGAAACAAAAAATAAAAAAATACTAACAATCTCAAAATTATTCTTTTTCATCCTCTTAAACATTAAACCTATGCATTACAATTCTCTAATTTACTTGGAATCTGACTTGTGTTAAAATCAAACATGAAACAATTTCATCCCTTATTCTTATGATTGATTGCTCAAAATATGGGAAGATTACATTCAATCCTCACGTCAAAGATCTAGAAAAAATAGTAGCAGTAAAAAATACTCCAACGTACTAATTTCATTTCACACTTTCGGAATGGGAAGATCAGAGGCAAGAGCGATCGGAGGTTGGCATTTCCTCTGCTGGCTTCGACAATGGCTGCGGTGGCTAGTGAACACCAACACCGCTAATTTAATTCTGCCGTGGATGCGGAGTTGAGCGACGGATGACGGAGGAGCAATGTCTTCCGAAGGGAGAGAAGTAGTGAGGTTGTCCGGAATGACGAAACCCGCCTTCGCTGCTGGTGGCTGTTTGCCCTTCTAAGACATTTTCAATCAAGGAGGAACTATGGGGGGAAAAAGGAAGAAAAGAAATTTGTTGGTAAGGAATTTCCACCCTTTATAGATCGAAAGGGATTTGTCGCCTCCCATTTTCCTCATCTACGACTCAGACTTTCTCACTTTCTCAATTGAAAATAAATCTCATCACACTGGATATGATATTATGATAACACTCATTTCATCATTCCTTCAAGCTCCTTTAAGTCATGTAATTGTACAACTAGGTGGTTGTATGAGTATTAGAAAGGTAGATATATGGAATGATATTGTTTTTGCAAGGAAGGTGTTTGATAAAAAGTTCAAAAGAAAATTTTGTTTCATGAACTCAAGGCCAAGGGATTGCGATTTTGCTTCTTGAAGAGATCTTGGAACTGTACTTACTGCATAGGGTCAAGGTTGAAGATGATGGAAAAGAATAATTTTAACATTGTTAATATATTTTTTTATTTTTTTGTTTTACAGAAAAATTAGGAAGGGGCTTATTTGATCATAATAAGAAAGGATAAGTGTATGATGAACAAGAAATAAGTTTAAGGGCTTGGTTGATCCACTTAATAAGATTTAAGGTTTGAATGACCCATTGCCCTTAGTTAAATAAATATTGACAAAACTCAATTTTAAATTCCTTTTATAAACTAACAAAGTTTGAGTATTGGAAACCTCATTTATTACAAGTTCATGAGCATGCTTATTTAGTATTCGTTTAACATGTTTGTGAACAATCTTTTGATTACACATTTTAAATATTTTATAAAAAATACCATTCATAAGAAAATATATTCAATTGAAAATAAAAAGATAATTAGATAAATATTTATAGTTGGCAAAAACTTGTATGCCTCTGGAAACATACCGTGCACCCATATCTTTTAGTATTAAGTTGTATATCCTTTTAGTATTAAATTGTGTGTCTGGAACACAAGAGACTAACTCTTAATACTTCATAATTTATAATACAAACTCGATGTCATATAATTCATAATTTAATTCAAATTTTAAATATTAGTATGTTATGAACATACTATTCCATAAAAGTGAAATATTATAGTAATAAAAAAATAGTTAAAAAAATATTAAAATTGGTAACACCAAATTTCCGATTTTAACTGATTCAATTTGATTCAACTTCAAAAACAGTTCTTGATTCAGTCGATTGGATCAATCGTTTCATTTCGATAAAATTTTTGTTGTAATTAAAGTGTAACTCTTTCTCATTGGGTTTATCGTAAACCTTAGTCACTTGCTCACACGTCTGTCACACAATTATCTTTGCATTTTCATTTATATGCATTCTATAATACTTTGCATTATCAAAAATAAAAATTCCAACTCAATTTAATGATTAAGTAGATGCTTGATGCTATTTGGAGTTGTGTTATTGCTAACATTGAGAATTTAGTTATTTGTTAAGTAGAGAAACAATTAAAACAATAAAGTTAAAAAAATAAAGACAGCCATTAATTAAGAGGTAATATTATAACACATGTTGCCTCTGAAATGGCAGATTAAAAAAGAATCACTATCTTAAAAAAAAAAAAAACACACACACACACACACATAGGGCGGACAAGTTGAAAATTGAAATTGATAGCTTTCACAAGTAAAATGACTGATGAAATCACTTCTAGGTCATAAACTGCTTATTCTTGTAATAAGTACTTTCTAATCAATCCTTTTCGTTTTTTCAAAAAATTCTACCATTCATGATAGAAATATTTCCCAGAAAAAAATTTGTATACTTCTTATAGAATTAATTTCATGAGACAAACAAGAATTTATATTTATAACTCTTATAATGAAATAATTTATAACGACAAAGAAAAAGTATAATTATTTTCTTCCTATAAGTTTCTTTATCCTTTATTTGTTTGTTAGTCCGTAAAGCCCTCCACATAAAAAAATACAAAAAAAAAATCATTTATCTTATAACTTTAAAAATATTAATTTCATTGTTATTATAATTATCTAAGACATATGGCAGTACTTTTATATTTTATTTATTACACAAAATATTAAGATGCCTAAAAATATCAAAGTTAATATTGGGTGCATCTATATATACATTTTTATTTGATAGTGTATACTCTCTCCGTCTTATTTCAATATTTACATATTTTCAATTTATGCGTCTCATTTCAATCTTTATATTTCCCTTTTTGGTAGATGTGACCCACACAAATTAACTTTTTCTTTCTTCATAACCCCACACTTCACACTAATACACCTACCCACTTTAAATTAAAATATTATTTCTCTCACCTTAATACACATTAAAATACTACATTCCTTAATCTACGTGCAAAAAACAAACATAAAGTTTGAAACGAGACGGAAGGAGTATATATTTCTTAATAATTGTCGCTCGTCCATTCTTAACCTCTTCTTAATCGCTGATTAATGTGGCTGTAATGGGATGGAGAATGATTAATCTATGCTGAGCTAACATAAAAAGAGAGGATTGCCCCTTTAGGCATTTTCTTGCCTTTTCTTAAGGGGTGAAGGGTTGAATATATTATTATGGGGGATCCCCATATTTATATTGGATAATCTGACGTCATCCGTATCTGGGTAAGTCGTCAAATTATCGCGTACAGTGCGAGCATTTAATGTGTTTAGCCTTATGTGACTATTTTAAGATTTGATCTAGGATATCCCCTATGCAAATATCCCGGAGGATATCAGCGTATCTGGGCAATTGGATCAAGTGGCCTAGTGGCCTTTGTCAGGCGGTCACTCCTCGCGGGTTATGGGGGAAGAAGTGGGCTCTTAATGGGCCATAGGGCTGTTCATGCCCAATACATGAACAGGAGTAAAGCTCAATCTCAAAAGGCGTACCACAATAATTATATATATTTTTACACTCAATTTTTTATTAAAAAAACTTGCACCCATATGTATATATTTTCAATAGTGTATACATGTTTCTTAAAAATTGTATACTTTTTTACACTCAATTTTTCATTAAAAAAATAACAAAACTAACAGAAAATTCGCTAACAAAATATATATTTTTGTTCATAAATGTATATGTCTTTATTTATAATTATATATATTTTTAAAAATGGGTGCATCGTAACTGAGGTGCACCCGGGTGCCCGGAGTATTAGCCAAATATGAATAAGATAGGTAAATAAATTAACTCTTGTATTTAATTGAAAATGTAGAAAAATACATGGGTGTTGAGTGAAGTTAACATAATTTATTTATGATTTAAGAATATTAAGTAATGTACCAAAATTAAAAAATAAAAAAATTATAATTGAAAAATAGAATTTTTAACTTTTAAAATATATATTTTTGGATCCCAACTTAAAAAAACACCTTAAGTAATTAGTACTTTGTGACTGGAGTATAAGGATGTTTACTAATTTATTCATATTTTTTGAAAATAAAGGGTTATGTTATAGTAGAATTTTTTATTATTCCTCAAATTTTATAAGTTGTGATATTTTAAATGATTAATAATTTTCATTCGAGAAGTAATCGTTATTGAATTCACATGTGACAAATTCCATTTTATTTGATACTCCTAGCTACTTATTTTACTTTACGTGAAACGTAAATCAAATAGAGAGGTGTGTTATGATTTGTCCCACCTAAAATTAACAGGAGGACAAAAATAAGAGTCAAATGGTGTACGGTACATCTAACTAATCTAAGTCATTAGATTATATTTATATTTAATATTAACTATAAAATAAAATAAAATAATTAAAAATAAAAACAATGACCACCCACATTCTATTTTATTTACCTTATAAATTTTCAAGTAAACTAGTGCAGCGGTGAATAAACCAAAAATAAAGAACATACTCCAAATTTTTAAAATTAAAAAAAAAATGTCTTTGTAAGTTGTAACGGCTAATTGAGTTTGAGTGAGATATTGATACGTAAAGGTGGGAATGTGGGATATCCCACACGTTGCAATATTCTTGACAGCCAATTATATGATTATAAGAATACATCTGATATCAATGCATGTACATACATATACACACATATAATCTAGAGAAAATGATAAGAAGAGTTCCTCATGCATAGCTGATCAGCACACTGTATTAACACTAATTATCAGTTGATTTATAGTTGTATTCATATATATTTACTCCATGTGGTATATATAGTACTATAAAGAGATTAATGTAGCAAGTATAAACTCAAAAATGGGTGGTTTTCTGTTAAAAGCATTTCTTCTAGGTCTAATATCATGGTGTTTCTTGATTCATCATGTTACATCTCAAAGATCCACCTACATTGCCACCATTGGTACTACACAACCTTAAACTCCATTAAAACCAATGCTGATGATCACCATCCATGGCCGAAAATGGTTCATACATACGACAACGCTTTCCACGGCTTCAGCGCGGTGTTGTAGAATTCAGAGCTCGAAACGTTGAGGAAAACTCCGGGTTTCATCTCTACCTATAGAGACAAGCGACACCACTCGTACCTACAAATTTCTGTCCTTGAATACTGCATCACTACGGCGAGGATGTGATAATCGATCGGCGTGGTGGATTCCGGAATCTGGCCTGAAAGCCCGAGTTTTAGAGATGACGGGTTGAGTGAAGTTCCGGCAAGGTGGAGAGGGACGTGTGAGGTTGGAAAGGATTTCAATTCCTCGTGTTATGAAACCAACACTATTTAACAGCAATACAACACAATCTTGACAGCAATGCTTAGACTTCAAGCTTGCTCTATTAACCCTAATGTTGAGTATTGATTATGAAACCAAATAGAATTGAAAAACTTGAAGAAAGAAGACAAAAATTATAGTGGTTCGATCATGTTGATCTACATCCACTCTTAAGGAGAGTAATCACTAACTTGATGAAACAATGGTTACAATGTGATGAATGTGATGAAGATGAAGAACTATATCACTTAAGAAAACCCTAACTTGTTTCACTAACTTATGTGTTGATGATGATCGACTTCTACATCCTGTTATGCAGTGCATGATCATATATATACACTACTGATATGCACACACCAGCAACACCTCAACTGTCATTGATCACTTTTAGTTGCAACTGCCTCCAACTGATTCAACTTCAACTTCTCAATTCAACTAACTACTTTATGGTTGAATCTTATAACTAACCATGTGTGTTGATTCTCCATCATCAAAACCGAAACTTCCTTCTTGAGCTTAGCATTCTAATCAAGATTAACTGTCAACCAATGACAACTTATCAACTGCAACAATGCACCACTTAAACTGTCACACATGTATTATCAAGCCACACAACTAATGATCAGTTGGTCACAAACCTTGCTAACTAATCTGCTTCTATATAGCTTGATCATCACCTTGCTGTTAGTCATCATCCTCTTCTTCCTTGTGTATACCTATAACTATAAGTCACATACATATATCACCTAAGTAATCAACTAATGGTTTAGTTGATTACACTTGATTCCTTCATCACAATCTGCAGCAGTTCATTTGCTTAACTTCTGATCTTATTTCTTCATCTTGTGCAACTCTTGTTGAGCTTGACTTTTGCTGCTAACCATTCATCATACTTCCATGTGTTCATCCAAAAGATATAAGTCATACACACACCTACATATGTACTTATGCATGCATGGTCTATACTCAACAAATCTCCACCTTAGACCATGTATCATCACAAGTGACAAAACTACTCTCCACCTTGCTGCACTTACAGGCTGCAGCTCACCTTTCTTTCCTCCTTTAGTGAATTCCAATAAGACTTTTACACAATTCAAACTTTTGAATAGGTAAAGCCTTAGTGAACATGTCAGCAGGATTTTCAGTTGTTTTAACCTTTTTGACAGCAACTATCTTTTCTTCTATCATATCTCTTATGAAATAAAGTCTCACATCAATGTGTTTAGTCCTCTCATGATATCCTTGATGCTTTGAGAGATGTACAGCACTTTGATTATCACAATACACCTCAATGTTATTCTGCTGAACTCCAAATTCTCTCAAAATACCAATCAACCAAACACCTTCCTTTATTGCTTCTGTAAGAGCAACAAATTCTGCTTCAGTGGTGGATAAAGCCACAATGTGTTGATGTGTAGCCTTCCAACTTATTGCTGTACCAAATAGCTTGAACACATAACCTGTCATTGATTTCCTTGTATCAAGGTTGGCTGCATAATCTGCATCAGCATAACCAACAACAGCATTATCCCAAGCATCTTGTTTCTGAAACTTCAAGCCTACTGATATAGTTCCTCTAACATACCTCAGTGCCCACTTCACTGCATCCCAATGAATCAGACCAGGATTACTCATAAATCTACTGATCACACTCATCACATAAGCTAAGTCTGGTCTACAGCATACCATAGCATACATCAGACTGCCCACTGCACTTGCATAAGGAATTTTACCCATTTCAAACCTTTCTTTGTCTGTTTGAGGCCCTTGAAGAGATGATAGGCTAACTCCTTGCTTAACTGGTACTGATGAACTCTTACAAAAATTCATATTGTACCTCTTTAAAACTTTATCCAGGTATGACTCTTGAAACAACCTTAATACTCCAGCTGATCTATTCCTCTCTATCTGCATTCCAAGGATCATCCTTGCCTCTCCAAGATCTTTCATGTCAAACTCCTTTCTCAATGTATCCTTTACTGAATTGATTCCTATCATATCTCTACAAGCTATCAGTATATCATCTACATATAGAAGAAGATAAGTATAGCTTCCTTTATCACATCTTATGTATACACAGCTATCAAACATGCTTCTGTCAAATCCATTTAAAGTAATGTACTCATCAAACCTGAGATACCAATGTCTTGGACTTTGCTTCAACCCATATAGTGACTTAAGTAATAGACAAGCCTTTGAGTCTGCTCCTTGTAGATTAACTCCCTCAGGAACCTTCATATAAATCTTCTCATCTAAATTTCCATGCAAGAAAGCTGTTGTTACATCCATTTGATGTAATTCTAAGTCTAATTGAGTAACTAATGACAGCAGGATCCTTATGGAGCAGTGTTTCACCACTGGTGAGAAGATTTCATTATAATCTACACCTTCTTGCTGTGAAAACCCTCTTGCTACAAGCCTTGCTTTAAATCTAATTCCTCCTTCCTTGCTAGTAACTGGTTTCTTCTTGTATATCCACTTACAACCTACAAGTTTCTGATTGGCAGGCCTGTCAACAATCATCCAAGTATTATTTCTTTTTAATGATTGCAACTCCTCTTCCATAGCATCCAACCAATGCATACTTTCTTTACTTGAAACTGCTTCTGAGTATGTCTTAGGTTCATAGACATCAACATCTGATGCTACAAACAATGCATATGATACAGTGTCTGCCTCTATGTACCTTATAGGTGTTTTGATCTGCCTTCTCAACCTATCTCTGACCAACTGATAGCTACTTAGAGTTCTTCTATCATTTGAACCAGATGATTCAGGCCTTTCTTCAGCAGCAATTTCTTCATGTACATTATCATCTCTTTGATCTTGATCATGCTGTACAACTGTTTTGTCATCATGCTCCACCTCAAACTCACACTTATCAGTAGTTATCAACTTATCAGATCCTCTTTCCAACAAAGGCATTCTTCCTTCATTGAATGTCACATCTCTACTAACTATGAATTTGTTATTCTCATAACACCATAGTCTGTACCCTTTTACTTCTTTAGGATAGCCAACTAGCACACACTTAACTGCTCTAGGATCTAACTTATCTTGTTTCTGATGTGAATACACCAAACATCCTATAATCCTCAGTTGACTGTAATCTGGAACCCTTTCAGACCATACTTCTTCAGGTGGCTTAAACTTAAGTGCTGTGCATGGTGATAGATTAATCAAATAGGCTGCAGTAGAAACTAACTCACCCCAAAAACCTTTTGAGAAACCTCCACTGCTCATCATACACCTAGCTCTTGCAAGAAGTGTCTGATTCATTCTCTCAGCCACTCCATTTTGCTGTGGTGTTCCTGGTACTGTCTTGTGCCTCTTAATACCTTTCTCTTGACAAAACTTATTGAATTCATGTGACACAAATTCAAGACCATTGTCTGTTCTTAAACACTTGACCTTGTTTCCAGTTTGTAGCTCTACTTCTGTCAACCATACTTTGAAAACTGATAGTGCTTCATCCTTTGTTTTCAGAATTTTAATCCATACCTTTCTTGAATAATCATCAATGAATGAGATGAAGTATTTCCCACCTCCTATTGTTGAAGTCTTGGAAGGCCCCCAAAGATCTGAGTGAACATATTCCAACCTAGCTTTGGTATTATGTTTAGCTGCACCAAACTTCAACCTCTTAGCTTTTCCTAATATACAAGCCTCACATTGATCTAGCTTGCAGGTTGTGCTGATCTCAAGCAACTTCTGTCTTGCAAGTTCTTGTAATCCTCTTTCACTTATATGACCAAGCCTCCCATGCCAAACATTAACACTACTCTCATCCTTAGTTGTATTACTTTGTCCAGTCACAACTGTACCATCCAAGAAGTACAGATCAGACTTCTTGAATCCTTTAACAACAACTGACTTTCCTTTTATGACAGCAAGTGTATCTCCCTTCAAATGACACTCATAACCTTGAGAAACTAACATTCCAAGAGATATTAGATTTCTCCTTAAGCTTGGCACATATCTAACATTGTTTAACATCCTGATTTTACCATCAAACATTTTAAGTTTGACAGAACCAATTCCAACAATCTTACAAGTATGATCATTACCTAGCATTACTGCTCCTTCATCTTGTGACCTCAATTCAGTAAACCAGTCCTTTCTTGATGTCATATGAAAAGTACATCCAGAATCCATAACCCACTCTTCTGAAACTGAATTAGAACTCACAGACATTGCTTCAATGAAATCAGAATCTGTAGCATCATGATTAGTTATTACCTGGTTTGCATGAGGCCTTTTATTTCCTCTCCTTTCAGCTATTAACTTTGCTACCATTGCTTTCCATTTGTAACACTGCTTCTTATAATGTCCTGGTTTATTGCAGTGGAAACAATTCTTGTTTTCTTCTTCAACTGCTGGTGCACTATGATTCTTTTCAGGCTTCCTCTTATCAATCTCACTCTTATTATTCTTGTTATTCTTATTCCACTGGTTTTGTTTCCTCACTGTCATTCCTTCTGCATTTGCTTGCTGTTCTGGATTCTTGTGAAGTACCTTTGCCTTGACTGCCAACAACACTTGCTCAAGGGTGATTGATTCAGCATTAGCAAACAATAAAGTATCTCTCAATCCTTCAAATGACTTTGGAAGTGCTGACATGAGGATGACTGCCTTATCTTCAGTTGACAGAGCCACATCTATGTTTTCTAAGTCATCAATAATCTTGTTAAACTCATCTAACTGACCAATTATAGACTTATCTTCTGATACCTTGAAGGAGTATAACTTCTGCTTCATGTACAAACGGTTTGCCAAACTTTTAACCATGTACAACTCCTCCAATTTCTTCCAAACACCTCTTGCAGTGGATTCTTTAGAGATCTCCCTTAGAGCCTTATCACCAAGACACAAAATGAGAGCACTTCTGGCCTTGATTTGTTGTTCTTGATCTGCTGCAACACCAGCTCCTGCAATCTGACCTTCTGGCAATGGCTTAACAGCATCTGACAGACCTTGTTGAACCAAGATAGCTTCCATCTTCATCCTCCACAG
Source organism: Pogostemon cablin (assembly GCA_023678885.1). Classification (NCBI taxonomy): domain Eukaryota; kingdom Viridiplantae; phylum Streptophyta; class Magnoliopsida; order Lamiales; family Lamiaceae; genus Pogostemon; species Pogostemon cablin. The sequence goes on from CM042968.1 coordinate 20,394,165, forward strand.
ACTGAAGTCTGCCTTCTCTGTGAATTTTTCAATATCAAACTTTGTGGTAACCATTTGATCTTCTTCTTCTCCACTGAGTCTTCTTCTTCTTCTTCTGGTTTGGCTTTCCCACAGACGGCGCCAATTGTTATGAAACCAACACTATTTAACAGCAATACAACACAATCTTGACAGCAATGCTTAGACTTCAAGCTTGCTCTATTAACCCTAATGTTGAGTATTGATTATGAAACCAAATAGAATTGAAAAACTTGAAGAAAGAAGACAAAAATTATAGTGGTTCGATCATGTTGATCTACATCCACTCTTAAGGAGAGTAATCACTAACTTGATGAAACAATGGTTACAATGTGATGAATGTGATGAAGATGAAGAACTATATCACTTAAGAAAACCCTAACTTGTTTCACTAACTTATGTGTTGATGATGATCGACTTCTACATCCTGTTATGCAGTGCATGATCATATATATACACTACTGATATGCACACACCAGCAACACCTCAACTGTCATTGATCACTTTTAGTTGCAACTGCCTCCAACTGATTCAACTTCAACTTCTCAATTCAACTAACTACTTTATGGTTGAATCTTATAACTAACCATGTGTGTTGATTCTCCATCATCAAAACCGAAACTTCCTTCTTGAGCTTAGCATTCTAATCAAGATTAACTGTCAACCAATGACAACTTATCAACTGCAACAATGCACCACTTAAACTGTCACACATGTATTATCAAGCCACACAACTAATGATCAGTTGGTCACAAACCTTGCTAACTAATCTGCTTCTATATAGCTTGATCATCACCTTGCTGTTAGTCATCATCCTCTTCTTCCTTGTGTATACCTATAACTATAAGTCACATACATATATCACCTAAGTAATCAACTAATGGTTTAGTTGATTACACTTGATTCCTTCATCACAATCTGCAGCAGTTCATTTGCTTAACTTCTGATCTTATTTCTTCATCTTGTGCAACTCTTGTTGAGCTTGACTTTTGCTGCTAACCATTCATCATACTTCCATGTGTTCATCCAAAAGATATAAGTCATACACACACCTACATATGTACTTATGCATGCATGGTCTATACTCAACAAATCTCCACCTTAGACCATGTATCATCACAAGTGACAAAACTACTCTCCACCTTGCTGCACTTACAGGCTGCAGCTCACCTTTCTTTCCTCCTTTAGTGAATTCCAATAAGACTTTTACACAATTCAAACTTTTGAATAGGTAAAGCCTTAGTGAACATGTCAGCAGGATTTTCAGTTGTTTTAACCTTTTTGACAGCAACTATCTTTTCTTCTATCATATCTCTTATGAAATAAAGTCTCACATCAATGTGTTTAGTCCTCTCATGATATCCTTGATGCTTTGAGAGATGTACAGCACTTTGATTATCACAATACACCTCAATGTTATTCTGCTGAACTCCAAATTCTCTCAAAATACCAATCAACCAAACACCTTCCTTTATTGCTTCTGTAAGAGCAACAAATTCTGCTTCAGTGGTGGATAAAGCCACAATGTGTTGATGTGTAGCCTTCCAACTTATTGCTGTACCAAATAGCTTGAACACATAACCTGTCATTGATTTCCTTGTATCAAGGTTGGCTGCATAATCTGCATCAGCATAACCAACAACAGCATTATCCCAAGCATCTTGTTTCTGAAACTTCAAGCCTACTGATATAGTTCCTCTAACATACCTCAGTGCCCACTTCACTGCATCCCAATGAATCAGACCAGGATTACTCATAAATCTACTGATCACACTCATCACATAAGCTAAGTCTGGTCTACAGCATACCATAGCATACATCAGACTGCCCACTGCACTTGCATAAGGAATTTTACCCATTTCAAACCTTTCTTTGTCTGTTTGAGGCCCTTGAAGAGATGATAGGCTAACTCCTTGCTTAACTGGTACTGATGAACTCTTACAAAAATTCATATTGTACCTCTTTAAAACTTTATCCAGGTATGACTCTTGAAACAACCTTAATACTCCAGCTGATCTATTCCTCTCTATCTGCATTCCAAGGATCATCCTTGCCTCTCCAAGATCTTTCATGTCAAACTCCTTTCTCAATGTATCCTTTACTGAATTGATTCCTATCATATCTCTACAAGCTATCAGTATATCATCTACATATAGAAGAAGATAAGTATAGCTTCCTTTATCACATCTTATGTATACACAGCTATCAAACATGCTTCTGTCAAATCCATTTAAAGTAATGTACTCATCAAACCTGAGATACCAATGTCTTGGACTTTGCTTCAACCCATATAGTGACTTAAGTAATAGACAAGCCTTTGAGTCTGCTCCTTGTAGATTAACTCCCTCAGGAACCTTCATATAAATCTTCTCATCTAAATTTCCATGCAAGAAAGCTGTTGTTACATCCATTTGATGTAATTCTAAGTCTAATTGAGTAACTAATGACAGCAGGATCCTTATGGAGCAGTGTTTCACCACTGGTGAGAAGATTTCATTATAATCTACACCTTCTTGCTGTGAAAACCCTCTTGCTACAAGCCTTGCTTTAAATCTAATTCCTCCTTCCTTGCTAGTAACTGGTTTCTTCTTGTATATCCACTTACAACCTACAAGTTTCTGATTGGCAGGCCTGTCAACAATCATCCAAGTATTATTTCTTTTTAATGATTGCAACTCCTCTTCCATAGCATCCAACCAATGCATACTTTCTTTACTTGAAACTGCTTCTGAGTATGTCTTAGGTTCATAGACATCAACATCTGATGCTACAAACAATGCATATGATACAGTGTCTGCCTCTATGTACCTTATAGGTGTTTTGATCTGCCTTCTCAACCTATCTCTGACCAACTGATAGCTACTTAGAGTTCTTCTATCATTTGAACCAGATGATTCAGGCCTTTCTTCAGCAGCAATTTCTTCATGTACATTATCATCTCTTTGATCTTGATCATGCTGTACAACTGTTTTGTCATCATGCTCCACCTCAAACTCACACTTATCAGTAGTTATCAACTTATCAGATCCTCTTTCCAACAAAGGCATTCTTCCTTCATTGAATGTCACATCTCTACTAACTATGAATTTGTTATTCTCATAACACCATAGTCTGTACCCTTTTACTTCTTTAGGATAGCCAACTAGCACACACTTAACTGCTCTAGGATCTAACTTATCTTGTTTCTGATGTGAATACACCAAACATCCTATAATCCTCAGTTGACTGTAATCTGGAACCCTTTCAGACCATACTTCTTCAGGTGGCTTAAACTTAAGTGCTGTGCATGGTGATAGATTAATCAAATAGGCTGCAGTAGAAACTAACTCACCCCAGAAACCTTTTGAGAAACCTCCACTGCTCATCATACACCTAGCTCTTGCAAGAAGTGTCTGATTCATTCTCTCAGCCACTCCATTTTGCTGTGGTGTTCCTGGTACTGTCTTGTGCCTCTTAATACCTTTCTCTTGACAAAACTTATTGAATTCATGTGACACAAATTCAAGACCATTGTCTGTTCTTAAACACTTGACCTTGTTTCCAGTTTGTAGCTCTACTTCTGTCAACCATACTTTGAAAACTGATAGTGCTTCATCCTTTGTTTTCAGAATTTTAATCCATACCTTTCTTGAATAATCATCAATGAATGAGATGAAGTATTTCCCACCTCCTATTGTTGAAGTCTTGGAAGGCCCCCAAAGATCTGAGTGAACATATTCCAACCTAGCTTTGGTATTATGTTTAGCTGCACCAAACTTCAACCTCTTAGCTTTTCCTAATATACAAGCCTCACATTGATCTAGCTTGCAGGTTGTGCTGATCTCAAGCAACTTCTGTCTTGCAAGTTCTTGTAATCCTCTTTCACTTATATGACCAAGCCTCCCATGCCAAACATTAACGCTACTCTCATCCTTAGTTGTATTACTTTGTCCAGTCACAACTGTACCATCCAAGAAGTACAGATCAGACTTCTTGAATCCTTTAACAACAACTGACTTTCCTTTTATGACAGCAAGTGTATCTCCCTTCAAATGACACTCATAACCTTGAGAAACTAACATTCCAAGAGATATTAGATTTCTCCTTAAGCTTGGCACATATCTAACATTGTTTAACATCCTGATTTTACCATCAAACATTTTAAGTTTGACAGAACCAATTCCAACAATCTTACAAGTATGATCATTACCTAGCATTACTGCTCCTTCATCTTGTGACCTCAATTCAGTAAACCAGTCCTTTCTTGATGTCATATGAAAAGTACATCCAGAATCCATAACCCACTCTTCTGAAACTGAATTAGAACTCACAGACATTGCTTCAATGAAATCAGAATCTGTAGCATCATGATTAGTTATTACCTGGTTTGCATGAGGCCTTTTATTTCCTCTCCTTTCAGCTATTAACTTTGCTACCATTGCTTTCCATTTGTAACACTGCTTCTTATAATGTCCTGGTTTATTGCAGTGGAAACAATTCTTGTTTTCTTCTTCAACTGCTGGTGCACTATGATTCTTTTCAGGCTTCCTCTTATCAATCTCACTCTTATTATTCTTGTTATTCTTATTCCACTGGTTTTGTTTCCTCACTGTCATTCCTTTTGCATTTGCTTGCTGTTCTGGATTCTTGTGAAGTACCTTTGCCTTGACTGCCAACAACACTTGCTCAAGGGTGATTGATTCAGCATTAGCAAACAATAAAGTATCTCTCAATCCTTCAAATGACTTTGGAAGTGCTGACATGAGGATGACTGCCTTATCTTCAGTTGACAGAGCCACATCTATGTTTTCTAAGTCATCAATAATCTTGTTAAACTCATCTAACTGACCAATTATAGACTTATCTTCTGATACCTTGAAGGAGTATAACTTCTGCTTCATGTACAAACGGTTTGCCAAACTTTTAACCATGTACAACTCCTCCAATTTCTTCCAAACACCTCTTGCAGTGGATTCTTTAGAGATCTCCCTTAGAGATCTTCCTAAGGAGGTGATGGCGTCCAATCCGGACATGGCACTCATAGCGGCCGGGAGCGTAGTGAGGGACGTTTCGTTCTTCGGTTACGCTCCCGGCACGGCTCGAGGGGTTGCTCCTCGAGCTAGACTGGCAATATATAAAGTCCTCTGGGACGAAGGAAGCTACGAATCCGATGCTCTTGCGGGTATTGATCAGGCCGTAACCGATGGCGTAGATGTACTATCAATCTCGTTGAGTTATCGTACACTCGATTTGTACGAAAACCTCATCGCCATTGCAACTTTCGAGAAGGGGATTCTGGTCTCGGTTTCGGCCGGGAATCGCCATGCTGGAGGGAATCCCGTGCCGCGTCCGGAACCGTTGACCGTTGGTTTTCCGGGCTTTTATCATTGGGAAATGATAAAATAATCACGGGCTGGACCTGTTTCCTGCCAGAGCATCAATCAGAAACCTACCTCTCATTTACAACAAAACTTTATCAGCTTGCAATTCCACTGAATTATTAGCAGAAGCTCCCACGGATTCCATCATCATCTGTGTTCAATCTCCCGAAACTCCATAACTCGAAGATCAAATCCGATACACTTCCGAATCTAACCTCCGTGCAGCAGTCTTCGTCTCCGACGACACAGGGGTATTACGGTCCACTAATTTTCCGAATCGGGCCATGGATCCGGGTCTGGTGTACGATGTGAGCACGCAGGATTATGTGAACCTGGTGTGTGCACTGAATTATACCCGGGAACAAACGCTGAGCATCATACGATCCAGATACAAGTGTTCGGATCTTAATTACCCGGCTTTTGTTGCGTTGTACGACCCGCAAGAGAAGAGAAGCACCAAGATTCAGAGATTCAAGAGGGTTGTGACCAATGTAACGTATAGAGTTGGAGTGAAAAGGATTCGGCGATTGTGGTGTCTCCGGAGACGCTCGTCTTCCGGAGAAAAAACGAGAAGCTTAGCTAAGCTTCTCGTTGGTTATACGTTACAGGGCGTATAGAGAGTATGTGATCAATCATGGATGGATCAGTTGGATTGAAGAGAATGGGAATCATACTGTGAGGAGTCCAGTAGTGGTGACACCAGCATATCATATCCATCACTTGTGTACTTTATGAAATATATATTCTTCCAAATATCTATCCAAGTGCAGAAACACTAAGTCTGCAATAACCGCCGTGGCTGGACAATATAATGGGATGGGCTTTTATATATATATATATATATATATATATATATATATATATATATATATATATATATATATATATATAAAGGTATGTAAAGTTATTGAGATTTGCATAAAAAGTGGGTATTTTAAAAATTTAAGCAATTTAAGTGTGTAAAATTATTGAAATGTGTGTAAAAACTGAATATTATTGAGATGTAATATTTTTTTTCATTTTTAGAAATATCCATAAATGTTCGGATGAATAAAAAATAAAAATTTGAAATACTTAATGGGAGAAGGTAGTATATTACAAAACATATATTATATTTAATTGATCATGAGTAAAAAATTCATTTTTATTATAATTGGGCTAAGAAATACATAAATGAAAAAGCTAGCTAGGTTTATTGTTAACTTTTTTTTGGGTGGACTTAATAATTTTTTAAATTGGGCGTCGTTAAGAAAATTAAAATTACACATATATAATATAATGAATTCTTAATGGGATACATTGGGCTTGAGCCCGGTGCTGCCCTTAAGATAATTCGCCATTGGTTCTTTATCAACAGGTTGGAAAATGAAAAATAGTCTAATCTTCTACTACATTATGATATTACATTTTTTATTACGACTGATGAATGACATGTATGAATGATTATAAAATCTACTAAAAAGAAAATACAAGCACAAAGGGAAAAATATGAGATAATTATTGTTTTCTTCTTCTTTTGAACAACCATTGTCCTTATTTTCATCCGCCATTTATTTAACATAATTGCCTACAAAGTAATGTGTAGCTTGTAAAACAATTTACAAAATTGTGGCATAGAAATGATAAATATATAATCTGCTGCATATCAATCTATATAATTCAATTCAGATTTTAACAACTAACAACCAAACCTTTGGGGAATAAGATGCAAAAAAGAAAAAAAAAATTAAATAAAAAAAAAGAAGAAAATTTAAGTTTTACTTATAGCTTACTAATAATTAGACTTTTGAAAAACTTATATGAAGTGGGCCCAATCCGATTAAAGGCCCATGAGTCAGTAGACTCGACTCCAAAAATTTTCTAGGGCCCAATTTTCTTAACGATATGAAATGAGACAAATTATTTAAATTTTAAAACTTGCAAGTAAATTTTTTAGTGAGCTTTTAACAATTTTCTATTAATTTTTAATGAATACCTAAATATAAAAAAATAATAAAATTATTAAAAAAATAATACATGGGATTTTTTGATAAAGTGGACTATATAGGTATTACATATAAATATTCATACAAAAATTAATTCCATACATTGGATTTTCTATTCAAACATACTCTCCCCATATCATCAATGATCTCATTTTATTATTTTGTAATTTTAAGTGTTCGTCTAAAAATCTCATTTTTCTTATATGGAAAATCCACGCACATTACTGATACAAATAAAATGAAACTTACAAATCCTATTAATATAACTAACTAGTACACAAAAAAGCAAATTACAACCAACCGCATGGTGGGAGTGTTTGATTTGATTTCAATTAATAATGTGGTTTTTTACCAGAGAAGTCAATCCTCGTATCAACTGGACTTTTTTACTGTCAATGGTGTTATTAATTTAAAATTTAAATTCTTTGATCCATCTAATTGTGTACATTGTTTATTTTTGTATATTCCACCCTAAGTGAACAATTTTAAAATAATAAAAATACTCACCATAAAGATATCTACATATTTTAAATATAAATTTTTATTATTTATTTTTTTGAAATGATTGAATTACTTCCATAAAATTGAAAAAATAAATATAAAACTCACAAATAGCAAAGTTTGTTTGAGGTTTGATTTTAAAATATAAATATAATGCATGTTTACTTCAATTTAAAATATAGTATATCTCTTCTACCAAAAAGTTTTACCTTCAATTTAGAATTGAAGAAATTTGTGTGAAACCACAAAAACGTTTTCTTAAATAGCTTTTACTTATATTAAAAATATTATTAATTTTTATTAAAAATATTATATTTTATTTATATTATAATTTTTTTGTGAAACAATTTAGTGCATTATTATCACTTTTTATTAATATGAGTACGACTCTTTATTAAAATTCTATCACTTTTTATTCGCCTTCAAAACTCTTTTCATAAAACGATCTTATACGAATCTTTGAATTCAAATTTAATCCAATAGTATAATCTTGTTCTCTCTTTTTCTTTTTTTTTTCTCCTCGAATAAGTTTGATAAGCGCAAATTAGTTTCTTAACATTTTTCTAAAAAAACTATTTTTCTAAGAGCTTGTCGTGGATAATTGATAAATAGATTTAATTATATTGAATTCAAAATCTTAAAATGAGAATGTGCCCGTGAAAGAGAAAACATTTTAATAAAAGATTAGAAAGTTTTTTTAAAAAAAAAATTAATCAAGAATTGGCTCACTATAAGATTTGATGAAATTATAATGAAATTAGATAATTAAATTTTCTATTATAATCATATGAAAAATTGAATTATGCAAAAATATAGTACTCCATAATACTATATGTTAATAATTAATTTAAAACTTGTGCAATGATTTAAGTTGGTTCAGATTCTATCTTTTCTCGCTTTCGTCCTATTGCTATTCTATCTTTGGGACCTTTCTTATCACATTCACATGCTAACTTTTAGAAAATTACATACTTCATTCATGTTTATATTTGCTTTTTGCACGTTAATTAAAAAGTATAATATTTTAATAGATAGTGAGTGGAAAAATATAATATTTAATGTAAAGTGGGTAGATGTATTAGTGTTGAATGATATATTAATTATTTTAGGTGAGTTCCATTTTCCAAAAAGGAAAACATAAACATTGAAATAAGACGCGCAAAATAAAAACGTAAACATTGAAAGAGGACGAAGAGAGTAAATCTTATAATAATAGTACGTAATTGAATAGAAAATTTACTCCAATCACATTTTCTATACTGCTCCCTCATCCAGCACATATAGTTATGTTTTATTAATTATTGCGTTCAACAAATATTATATTATCTTTTTCGGTAAATGAAATGACTTACAATAATTAATAAAATAATTAATATAACATTATAGGGTATGCATACAGCATTAATATTACTTACTATACATTAATATATTATATTTCACTACATATTACTATATATATTAAATTATATTATTTAATCTTCGTGCAAATAGTAAATGTAATAACAATCACAGGATGGGGAGGGTTTTTTTTATAGGTAAAGACTTGGGTACAAATGTCTCACGAAATCACTTCCATAAGACAAATAAAATGTAATAAAATTTTAATAAAAAATAATACTTAATCGATAAAAAGTGATAATGATATACTTCCTCCGTCCCACCCAAATAGCACCATTTTATTATATTGGCGTCCCGTCCAAATTGCACCTCCTCTTTTAATAAAAAGGGTCCACCAATACACATCACATCTCTCTAATACGTCTACCCACTTTACATAAAATAATAATACTCCTTAATCTACGTGCAAAAAGTAAACGGTGCACTTTGACCGGGACGGAGGGAGTAGTGAATTAATTCATGAACCATTCATTCATATAGAAAGTAATACTCCTTTCGTCCGCCAGAAAGGTATACATTTTTCTATTTTGGCGTCCACACAAAAGGTAAACATTTTCTTTTTTACTTACACGAGACCCCACACACATCACTAATACATTTAATATATGAGACTCACACATCCCACTAATACAACTACTTACTATACATTAAATAATAATACTCCTTAATCCACGTGCAAAAAGCAAATGTATACTTTAAGGGAGGACGGAGGGAGTACTAACAAATTAAAAAAAAAAGCTCTAATAAAAAATGATAACTAAAAAAAAATCTAACATCTTATGTAAGAATGTCTTTTTATATGATTTTCAGTGTTGTGGTAGGGCCCATATCCGAGCCCAAAAATTACATCATGTGGCCCGAGAAAGAGAGCTAGCGCCCGAACTCCCCATCGGCAGTAGGAAGCGCCACAATGAGAGAGTGAGCGAGTGGGAGAGACGCGCTCGCCCACTTGAAAAAAGCAAGTGGAAGACATTCTCTCTCTCTACACTCACCCACTTGCTCTCTCACTCCCTACTCTCACTCTCTCTCTCCGACTCCCTCTCTACCCACTTGCCATCTCTTACACTCACTCCCTACTCTCACTCTCTCTCTCCGACTCCCTCTCTACCCACTTGCTATCTCTTACACTCACTCTCTTTCTCTCCGACTCCCTCTCTACCCACTTGTTCCGACTCCCTCTCTCTACTCACACCACACAGAGTCTCTCTACCTTTCTCTACCCTCATTCCATCTCGCTACTCTCCCACCCAAGTTGCCCACTTGGGCTTGACGTCCTACAAGCCTAGTAGATATCCCTAAGATATCTACTAGGGAGATAATCCTAAGAGATCTCTTTAATAGCCTCATGCGGATACACATTAATGCCCACTTGCTACTAGGCTCACCCCACTTGTATAAGAGGAGGCGACACCTTCATCTTCAACATCAGATCTATCCTCATCCTCACCTCCGTCTTTAACCTCAAACTCAACATCAGTTCGTCTTCACCATCAACACCAAGCTCACCACCATTATCACTGTAAAAGGAGAATTATCTTCTCCACCACAAAAAAATAGAGAGAAACAAACTCTCTACTTTAAACTCCCACAAACGTGGGAGGAATTCTTGTGTTATTCTTCTTCTATAATTTCTCAATATTATGTTAGATTAGTCTGATTAAACCATATAACAGTCACATTAAACACTCACCTCACCCATAAAAAATCGACTATCTACATTTGCTCCCCTCTGCAACTCCAAGAAATCATGGTGTCCAACTCTCGCCAATCAAGTTTAAGTTCAAAGACTTCCCAGTCTAAATGGAAGGAAGCAACTCACAGTAGAGTCCATAGTCAAGAAATGACTTTTATGAAAGCACAAGCTGAAGAAATGATGGCCCTCAAAAGAAGGCTAGATGAGTTAGAAAAGTGACAACAGTGTGGGGTGAATGAACCACCTCTAGGCGGAAACTCATTCACACCAAGCATCACCTCTCAACCGTACCAATCAGAGGTAAAGTTCCCATAGATTGGTACATATGAGGGCAAATCTGACCCCATGGTGCACCTAAAGAAGTTCACTATGTGGACGACTGCCTATGGGAGCTCAGAAGCTACCAAATGTCGACTATTCCCGTTAACTCTCGGGAGGACAGCCTAAACATGGTACAGTTCACTCCTCCTCAGCCTCTATTGATAGCTGGAAGGAACTCTCCAAGCTTTTCCTATCTCAATTTGCCTACCCGGTCCAAGTGAAAGGCTCCAAATTGAAGCTAGCCAGCATAAAACAATATTTTGAAGAGTTCCTCAAAAGCTTCTTAAGAAGATTCAATGACCAAAAGGCAACAGGAGAAAAGATGAGTGATGAGACATACACCGTGCTGGCCACTGCCGCCTTGCGGCCAGGGTCAGACATGTGGGTGGCCGTCCAATGGATCCCTCCACCATCTTTCGAAGCATTCATGGCAATGACACACCCCTTCATCCGGCTAGAACAAGCTTGGCAGGGGGTTAGAGAGCATTCGCCTACTCATGAATAAAGATCTAACATAAAGAAGATCCAACCCACAGGAAGGCGGATCCAATCCATTCAACATATTCGACTGAGAGCAGACCAACTCGTGGGTAGATCCCACATGTCCAAGGGCATATCTGACCTTTTTACAGGCAGATCTGACCGAGTGGACAATTTTGTGGATATATCCGACATGTCCTAAAGGCAGAGCCGGCCTACCGAAGGCAAAGCTGACCTATCTGAAGGCAGAAACTCTCCACACACTCGGTCCCACATGGACCCACAAGACGAGTCGTTATAAGGATATTTCAGAGCGTGGAGACTCGAAAATCATCCTAAGCTAAAAGCTCCCGAGTATCCGAGTCGCGGACCCAAAGTGGCCAAGATCGGGAGCTAAGACCCGATAGCCGAGAGAGTAAGCTCAAAGAGCCCTATTAAACCAGGCATAGGCTCAATGCCCCCGAACAGCCAAGGCACACACACCCAAAAAGGCTAAGATCGGGAGCTAAGGCCCAATAGCCGAAGGTTTTAGCTCAAGATGCCATACCGATCCCCAAGCAAAGGCTCCAATAACTAAGGCATAAGCTCAGATAGCTAAAGAACGAGCTCATGGAAGCTCCCACACGAGGCTCAAACCTTACGAGGTTCAAGTCAAAGAAAGACCTAGACGCAAGTTCGAGAAGACCCTTATAGGAGGTTCAAACCTTGCGAGCTCATCCAAAATCTGAGCCACAACTCGCAGAAAAGTCATCGAGCCCCTAGGAGACTGCGAGCCCTAGTGCCCGGACTTCATCATCCAAATGGCTAAAGATAAGTCAAAGGACAATAGACTCTTTGATAAATCTCAAATAATTTAAGCCTTCAAGTATTTTATTTGGAAATAACAGTACATTAACCACTATGCTTATCTCTGTAGCCACCTCTTCCTTTGTCTGGGACCGCAATCAAATTCCGGAGGATCACAATATGACCTAAGTCGAATCCGACCGACATAGTCGACCGCTAAGCCATGACATGGGCCCGGAGCAAGATAAAGCATCCCAAAAAGATATTCCACAAAACAGAAGACCGGGGGCTCACACTTCCAAAATTGAGTCCTCTGGATGAGCTACCACATAATTAAAGTGAGAAGTAGAGCTACATCTGAGATGATCGGCCCGCCGACGAGTGGTACTCTTTTTCCTACCTACGATTTTTTCCCACTGAGTTTTTTCGTAGAGAGGTTTTTTAATGAGGCCAACAAGGGTCATTTGTGCTGGGAGACTAATCACTTCTGTGTGAGGTTATACATTGGGGGGCTAATGCGATAGGTGGTCCACACCTATGTTACCAATTTCATAGAGGACGAAGCCGCGCTCTCTCCAAGGTCCATCCAAGCTGACCAGCCGAGATCCCTCCACGCCGACGATAGGAGTCCCTCCGAGCCGACCGACTGAGGTTCCTCTGACCCTCCGCGTCTCCGACCAAGATCCCTCCAAGCCGACCTATCGAAGTCCCTCCGAGTTGACTGACTGATGTTCCTCTGACCTTCCGCGTCTCCGACCGAGGTCCCTCCAAGTAGACTGACCGAAGTCCCTCCGAGCCGGCGCGCCTCCGAATTCCGAGACCTTCAGAGCTGACCTCCGAACCTCCTACACCCTCTGAGTCGCAAGCTTCCCTATCTCCCGAAGAAGCTGTCCTATCAACACTTAAGGCTACAGGTCTTTCTATCACCCAAGACAACCTTTCGCAACTCCAAAGAGGCATCCTCACCTTCATATCCATCTTCATCCCGACCACTATCTGCGTCTTCAAAATTGACGTGATAATTTATTGCATGTGTTAAGAGGCTTCGCCTTCACTCTACAAGTCCCGTGAAGCCAAAGCCTGGGGCTAATGTGGTAGGGCCCATATCTGAGCCCAAAAATTACATCATGTGGCCCGAGAAATAGAGCTAGCGTCCGGACTCCCCATCCGCAGCAGGAAGCGTTACAATGAGAGAGCGAGCGAGTGGGAGAGACGCACTCGCCCACCTGAAAAAAGCAAGTGGAAGGCATTCCCTCTCTACACTCACCCACTTGCTCTCTCACTCCATACTCTCACTCTCTCTTTCCGACTCCCTCTCTACCCACTTGCCATCTCTTACACTCACTCCCTACTCTCACTCTCTCTCTCTCTCCGACTCCCTCTCTACCTACTTGCCATCTCTTACACTCACTCTCTCTCTCTCCGACCCCCTCTCTACCCACTTGCTCCGACTCCCTCTCTCTTCTCTCACACCACACCGAGTCTCCCTACCTCTCTCTACGCTCATTCCATCTCTCTACTCTCCCACCCAAGTTGCCCACTTAGGCCTGACGCCCCACAAGCCTAGTAGATATCCCCTAAGATATCTACTAGGGAGATAATCCTAAGAGATCTCTTCAATAGCCTCATGCGGATACGCATTTAATGCACACTTGCTACTAGACTCACCCCACTTGTAGAAGAGGAGGCGTCACCTTCATCTTCAACATCAGATCTATCCTCATCCTCATCTCCGTCTTCAACCTCAAGCTCAACATCAGTTTGTCTTCACCAACAACACCAAGTTCACCACCATTATCACTGTAAAAGGAGAATTATCTCCTCCACCACAAAAAAATAGAGAGAAACAAACTCTCTACTATAAATTCCTACAAACGTGGGAGGAATTCTTGTGTTATCCTTATTCTATGTTTTCTCCATATTATGTTAGATTAGTCCGATTAAAACATATAACAGCCATATTAAACACTCACCTCAACCATCAAAATCGACTATCTATAAGTGTTACTAATTATATGGAGTTCCATAAGTGATTGTAAAAGAAAAAAAAATCTAAACTTAATCCATCAAAATTAATTATATTTTTTCTTTTTAAGAAATTAACATCATTTTCTCCCTTCTCAACTTTGGCCACTGATACGTGGAAGGATGCATAAAATTGGATGAAGAGAATTATCCACTTCTTCAACGCTGACCTCTCTGCCATCACCTTTCAAAAGTGAGAAATGAAAATCCTTCAAAATATCATATACTCGTTTACTTCATCAAAAAAGAATCCATAAAAAGTAGAGCAAATAATTAATACATAGAAAAATCACATGATTAAATAAAATTTATTTTTTTATTTTAGATAAAGAAAAGGAATGAAAGAGATTGATATGACCTATTAAATTTCTGGTATAGTATATGTTTTAAATTGTTAAGCTCAATTAAATAATGGTTACAAAGACCAACTTATATCTAATTAAACTCGTGAAGTAATTTTTCACAACACTGACTAAACACTTGATACTTTTTTTTTTCTTTTTTAGTTTTCAAAAGTAATTACTACTATTTTTTTAATTAAAACTTCTTATTAAAAATATTACTATAACTTTTTATTTATTTTATAAATTGTTCATAATAATTTACTGCACCAGTATCACTTTTCATTAATTCTAATATCATTGTTTTTTTGTCACTTTTTTATCCGTCTCACTAAGTCTTCCGGTACGATGATCATAGACAAGTGTTTGTAAAATTTTAATCTTTTTATTATTATTATTATCATTATTATTATTATTATTATTATTATTATTATTATTTTATCATACTTATGTGAAACCGTCTCACGGTCTCTACACTTAATTTTTTAATTAGTTATTATGTTTTATTAAAAATATTATCATCTTTTAATAATATATACTTATATAATATTTATCATACAAGTTTATAACCCATTTTATCCTTAGATTCATAGAATTATGTGGTTTATTTCTATTTCGCTATTAGATTTTCACATTTATCCTTAGGATTTAGTGTTAGTTTTAAGGGTATAATTATAATTTTACTTAAGAACTATTATTTATTCCTCTAATATTTAGATTTCAGGGTATGATAGTCTTCTAATTCATAGAACATATTTTGTCCAATCTCACCATAATAACATACAATCGATTCTATTATAGTTGCTCTTATCATCAATTGAACATTTTTGCTGGTCACTATTATTTTTTTCACAAAATGGTTAGTTATTGTATAATGGGAGTGGCCATGGCTAGGCAGCTAAGGATTGAAAACCAAATGGGATAGGGACACGACACCAACATATTATACCTTTCATACTTTTTAATTTCTATAACTTTATAAAATACAAATATCAATTAAATTATTCCAGCATATAGATTAGGACTATTGCCTAATCCTATTCTTCACTCTAAAAAAGTGGGTGAAAGCTTGTTTTTAATTTTGCTAAATGTATTATTGATGAATTATTTATGGTCCATCCTAACGTACACGAGTGTTGGCAGCTTCATAATTAATAAGTCATAGTAGGTTAGGAAATTGTTAAGTCAGACATCAAGTGCAAATTTATCATACTTCATTTATACATGAAAATATTTGGACACTAGCATTTATTAAACCACATTTATGTTTGAGAAATGCTAAACTCAATACATACCTACAATTTATACTCTTGCGAAAATGGTAGAAGGTTAGGTTGATCCACAACCCACCATCTTGCGGGTTAGAATGAGAATCTATATAATTCTGGGCTATTATTAGAACGAGCTTATATGAGTTGGGACATTAATGGGCGAGACGGGGCGGTATGGCTCACACAGTCCAAATTTTGTTTTCACATTTTTTATGTGAAATTTAAAAATAAACATATCAAAATAGAATATCAGAATGACTAATTGACGAGTACTATAAAAAAATTAAAAATGATGGGTTATTGATGGGCAAGCTATCATATACAAGACGAGTCATTTGCAGATTAGACTTATTGGTAGAACGGATTTTATGTGGGTTTAATGGGGCGGAGTGAGTTTGCCCGGTGGAGTGAACCTATTTTGATATCTCTAGTCATTTTGGTATATCTTTTCTCTATTTTACGTATAAAGAAGGAGTATATAACTAGTTACATGAATAACACATTTGGAATCACATGTAGAGCTATTATTCTAAAATTGGAAGTCATTTCTTTTCTTTTGACTATGGATCATCAACAAGTATATTTTGATTATACACTTGATAATAGTGATTAACAAAAAAGCAGAACTTGTAGGTGCTTTAGAAGAGTTGCAACTAGCATGCATGGTTGAGTGTGGAAGTTAATGGTAATTAAGAAGCATACTCAAAATGCACCTCAAAGTACACCACCTATGAAGCCTAAACTTTCAACTTAATGGGCAAAAACAGAGAGGTAAGAAGTCCCACTCTGTAAGTTGACAAAGTATAAGACAACTTTGAAGTGGGGTCTTTCTCATTACCTTCCATCTCCACTTCGGCTGGCAACGAAGGGCCATTGCCCGAGACCTTACACAACGGAATACCCTGGGTTCTAAATGTTGCTGCTGGTACACTCGTGGGAGTTTACTACTCGAAAACGGAGACTCAATCACTGCTCAATCTCTCTACCCTGGAAACTTCTCTACAGATGAATCCCTCCTGGTTTTTGTCAAATCTTGCAGTGAAGAGAGCTCACTCAAGAATGTAGGACAGAAACGATACTCTGTCGGATCAAGTTTACTACGTAAACCATGCTAATAAGGTTGTAGGTGGTGTCTTTATAACAAACCACACTGACTCCTCCACCATCCAGGCTACATTTCCAGCCATCTTCGTCCCACCCGAAGACGGTCTAAAACTCCTACATTACATCAGAAACAGCACAAAACCCAAAGGGAAGTTCATGTTTCAAGAAACAACTCTTGGAACAAAGCCAGCTCCAAGATTGGCTAGCTACAGCTCACGGGGTCCGTCCCAGAGCTGCCCGATTATCCTGAAGCCCGATATAATGGCACCCGGAGACCTGATCCTCGCTTCCTGGCCGTCGAACATACCGGCAACGGATGTGAATTCAGGACAACTTTACAGCAGCTTCAACATTATATCGGGGACATCCATGTCCTGTCCCCATGCTGCAGGGGTAAGAGCCGCGAACCCTGCCTGGAGCCCAGCTGCTGTTCGATCAGCGCTGATGACTACAACATACGTGTTGGATAACACGAAGTGTCCTATTGCTGATAGAGGATCGCGCGATCGAGCAGCAGCTACGCCCCTCGACATGGGGGCAGGACACATCGACCCGAACAGGGCTTTAGACCCGGGACTGGTTTATGATGCAAGTGTTGAAGATTACATTAATCTGCTATGTGGTTTGAATTTTACAGCCAAACAGATTCAAACTATTACCCGATCGAATTCTTACAACTGCTCATATCCCTCTCTTGATCTGAACTACCCTTCTTTCATAGCCTTCTTCAATGCTAACAATTCTGGGAACGTGAAAGAGTTCCACAGAACTGTGACCAACTTTGGAGATGCAAACTCGGTGTATGTAGCAAGTTTGAACTCAGTGAGTGGGTTGAAACTCAGTGTTTCTCCTAAGAGGTTGAAATTCAGCAAGAAGTATCAGAAGCTGAGTTTCAAGCTGAGAATTGAATATCCGAAACTTGCAACAGCGGGTTCGGGTTCGTTGAGTTGGGTCGAATCGAGTGGCAAACACGTAGTTAGAAGTCCCATTGTGGTAACAAGTATTAACCCCAAATGAACTCATTGATTGTCTTCAATAACATGGATTAATTTGTTAATTAGTTTTGTTTAATTTTTTTAATCCAATTAGTATCTGAAATTCTTGGCTCGTTGTGCATTGGAAATCCAATGGTTGTTGATAAAGTTGCTTGGTTAATCATGCGATCCATAATTAAATAAAACAGCGTCGTTTTGTCTTCTTCAATGATATGATAGGGACATCGCACCATGGAAGTTTTTCAACTTTTTTTTTTTTATTTTGGTCCTTTTTGTTTTCTGTCTTAAGAAAGAGTAATCTTGTGCAAATTAACTTACTATTGCATTATCTTTGATTTAATAATTAATGGTGTAGAAAAGAATCTTTTTATATCGAGGTTAAATCATATTCCAAAACTCCCTCTCAAAGTTGGAGATAAAGAGCAATAATTATAATAAAGTTTGGGATAAAAGTATGATAAATAGTGGTCATGATTTAAAAAGTTAAACGATCGGGGCAGAATGTAATGCAAACTTTGATATAACATCTCTTGTATTATCTCTTCAGGGAGTGACGCATTTAATTAGAGCATGGATGCTATTCATTTTCTAACGTATTATTGATATCAAATAATTATGGGTAAAAAAAGTATTGTGATTATTTAATATGTGTTAGAATGACTTAATTAAGTATTAAACAATCCACCTCGCTACTAGTTTAAGCTTTTAGATGAGGTAGTCATTTAATATGGTATCAGAGTTATAATTTATCAAAGATTCAAGGTTCGAACTCACCGCCATCTGTTTAAGTCACTTTAGATAAGGGGCGAATATTTAACAATATGACGTGTCTTGTTTTATCTCTTTAGTGAGTGACACGTTTATTTATTGCATGGATTCTATAATTTTTCTTACATATTACCGATATCAAAAATATTACTGGATATTCACACAAGATTCAAAGAAAGATTTGTTCATTTTTATAAACATGTTTGGCCTTTGGGCCCCAAAATTGGGGAAAGATACAAATGCATGTGATTGCTTTAGAGTTATCAAGACTTTGCAGTGATGTCTATGTATGTGTATTTGGTGTCATCTTATTTTTGTTTAGCTCATGCTGTCCTCACAATTTCTAAGGGACAACACTTTTTATGCCCAATATCACCCATGTAACATCTTTTTTGCCTTAACCTTTTTAAAACATCTAATTTGCCCTGTTTTTTGTGTATATTCTTAATTTACCCCACTGACACATGTCATATTTTTTACTTCTTTTTGAAATCTCGGAATAGTAGCCCAGCAGTTAAAAGTACCGCTTTTAGAGGCGTTGAAATTGGGGAAAGAATCTTTGACCCTTTTTTTCTCAAAATTTTTGTTTTTTACTCTCTGTCTCTCTCTATTTTCATCGGCCCTCATCCCACCCATACTCTCTCTCTCTCTCTCAAACTCTCGATTTTTCTGGCGGACACAGCGCTCCGTCCGGGCCTCCGGCGTGTCATTCAATTCATCGTCATCTCCACGTCGAAAATTAGTAGCAGCAAATATGGATAACCATGTATTCCGTCTTTAGGATTTTAGGGTTTTGCAGAATTGCGATTTAATTAAAGTATAGTGAATTTGGAGTTGTTACTATAGAGTTTGAATTTGGAGTTGTTCTTGTCCCCCGAGGAAGTAGAGTCTGAATTTGGAGTTATTACTGTATGAATTTGCCATGTCAGACGAATTTTAAGTTTACATGTTCGACGATAATTATTTGAGTATAATTGGAAATTTCAGTGTAATTTGTAGTGTAATTGAACTTGTTGGCATATTTTTCTAATCTTTTTGAGCTTGTCCGCCGATGTTTCTAGCGTAGTTGAACATGTCCGCCAATAATTGTATGTAAATTGACCTTGTTCGTCAATATTTGTAGTACAATTGAGCATGTCCGCCAATTTTTTGGCCCTGATTGAGCTTGTCCACCGATTTTATGCGTTTTTTAGCCTGTCCGCCGAATTTCTGAGTATTATTAGCATAATTTTGCCATTATTTCTGCATAAAATAGCTTGTCCGCCGTTTTTGTGCCTTTACTGTACTTGTTCGTTGATGTTTCTAGCGTAGTTGAACATGTCCGCCGATAATTTTATGTAAATTGACCTTGTCCGTTAATATTTGTAGTACAATTGAGCATGTCCGCCAATTTTTTGGCCCTGATTGAGCTTGTCCGCCGATTTTATGCATTTTTTTGCCTGTCCGCCGAAATTTTCAGCATTATTTAGCATAATTTTGTCATTATTTCTGCATAAAATTGCTTGTCCGCCGTTTTTGTACCTTTTCTGTGCTTGTCCGTCGAGGAATAAGTCCATAATTTGTGTCACTGGTGATACCCGAAGCAATAAATAGCCTGTCCGCCGTGTTTCTTAGCATTATTTAGCTTATTTTGGCATTATTTCTGCATGAAATAGCTTGTCCGCTGATGTTATGCCTTAAATGAGCTTGTCCGCCGATGAATAAGTGTTTAATTTGCATCACCGCTTATTCCTCAAGCTTTAAATAGCCTGTCCGTCGAATTTCTTAGCATTATTTAGCATATTTTGCCATTATTTCATCATAAAAAAAGCTTGTCCGCCGATGTTGTGCCCTAATTTAGCCTGTCCGCCGATGAATAAGTGTTCAATTTGCATCACCGCTGAATATTCAAGTCTTAAATAGCCTATCCGCCGAAGTTCCTAGCATTATTCAGCTTAATTTGCCATTATTTCATCATAAAAAAGCTTGTTCGCCGATGTTGTGTCTTAATTTAGCCTGTCCGCAGATGAATAAGTGTTCAATTTGCATCACCGCTGAATATTCAAGCCTTAAATAGCCTGTCTGCCGAAGTTCCTAGCATTTTTTAGCTTAATCTGCCATTATTTCTTCATAAAAAAGCTTGTCCACATATTTTTTGCCTTAATTGAGCTTGTACGCCGATGAATAAGTGTTTAATTGAGGCTATCCATGGAATTTCTTAGCATTATTTAGCTAAATTTCCCATTATTTCTTCATAAAATAGCTTGTCCGCTGATTTTGTGGCTTAAGTCCGACGATGAATAAGTTTTAATTTGCATCACCGCTGATACTTCAAGCTTTAAATAGCATGGCAGTTGGTAAATTAAGGCATAATTTTAGTGTAATTTGATACATATTCCTAAAAATGTAGGAATATAATAATATCCGAACTTGATTACCCTTCATACTCCACCTAGGCCACTAGAATGCATCTCAAACATACAACCCTGCTCCACTCAGTACTTGCAGACGACGTTGAGCCTGTAGGTGTCAGATTTCTTGACCCGTGTCTCAACTTGATTCCGCAAGTTGTACATACCCAACGCATACTGGCAATCACCTTTTTTATCGAAGGCACTTTTTTCATGAATCTCCACTGAAGTATCAATGTTGTTGTTGTCTTCAACTTCATTGTCCACATTACACTGTTACAAGAACCCTGCAACGATGGATTAGTTATCTTCAATTGGTATTACAATACACTAAGGTGCAGTAAATTACCAGGTACTATATTCAACACATACCTGAAATGCTCCATAGACGGCTGCAAAACCTATCTGTGCCTTGACTAGGACGTACCGGTGTGGGCATCTGCATGTGTGTAGTAACGGGTTCCAGGAAACTCATTCCTCCTTTGACTCTGATGGAGGAACAGAACCTCTCGAATAGAGCAGTTTCAGGATCCTCATCTTCAGCATTGAGTTGATCACCATCGCGCCCCTCATCTTGCGAAGCCTCAGCACCCTCAAAATCCTCACGTTGTGGACCCTCAAATGAATCATACCCATGGCCTTGCGATCCATCAGACCCATAGTCTTGAGAACCAGCAAAACCATCAAACTCATCACCCTCTGAACCCTCAAACCCATCAGAGGAGCACATCTCATCTCCATTCTCCACCTCCTCTTCATCCTGCTGTTCGCTAGCGTACTCACTGTTCAAATCAATATTTGTCGTATGACTCGACACGCCCACACCTATACTCATACTCGGTCCGGCCAAATATACGGGACTATGAATATTGACAGATGGAATTTGTGAACGAAGCAAGTCGGTCCAATAACTGCTCCCCACTGGCGCCGCACTAGTGCAATAATTATCAACTGATTGCTGTGGTATGGCCTTAACTATAACAAACAACATCGGCTCATCAACCTGCTGATACAACCCCCTAATATCCATATCATCCTTCACCTTATGTTTTGTTATACAATCACCGATGTCCATAAGTGTGTGTATAACATATTTAAAATGATTCAAATCGGCGCAAACTAAACTGTGCACATGCCCAATAATAAAATCCAACGTCAGCTGATCTGAATTTAAAACTAAGCTCGTGTGTTGGCCACGTACATACTCTAAACCATTCCACCAGCCGCCCCACCATATAAAAAAAGTTCTCATTTCCAATCCAAGGCCTAAACCTTTCAACAAAAGGACAATTAATTGTTATATTGACACATGATTCATTAAAGTATTTTTCTGATACGCCAATTTAGTAGGTACACACAAATTAAGCATTAAATTATAAAGCTCACATGCAAGTTAAACATTAAGTCGTACGTACGCGGACAAGCTCAATTAAGGTCCATAAATCGACGAATATGTCTATTATACTAAAAAATAATGACTTACATGCTAAATTTTGCTCAAACTTGACGGACATCTCAGGTGGCCAAATATAATCGGAGGACATGATATAATATGCTTAAAAATGGCCAAACATGCTCAATTATACATTAAAAATTGGTGGACATGTTCAAAAACCATTAACATATTGGCGGACATGCTCAATTAGGGTCAAATATTCACATGCCCAATGACGGTGGGAAAATCGGCGGACATAATCTATTATGCCCAAATAATCGGCGGACATGCTTAATTAGGGTGAAAATATCGACGGACATGCTCACTTAGGAAGGAAAAATCGGCGAATAAGACCATTTCGGGTGAAAAAATCGACGGACATGATCAATTAGGGTCAAAACATCGGCGGACATGATAAATTAGGGTGAGAAAATTGGTAGACATGCTCATATAGGGTCAAATAGTAGGCAGACAGGGTCATATATGGTACAGATTCGGCGGACATGTGCAAATATGGTGAAATTATCGGCGGACAGGCTCATTTATGGTCAAATCATCGGCGTACATGCTCAATTTTCGGCGGACAGGCTCAATTTTTGGCGGGCAGGCTCTACTGGGCAACTACTTTGGATGGACATGCTAAATTGGGCTACTAATTTCGACAGACAAGCTGAATTACTGTCAAATAATAGGCTGACACACTCAATTAGGCCACAAAAATCGGCGGACATGGACGATAAGTCTCAAATAATGGGCGGACAAACACAATTAACCATGCATATTAGCGGACAAGTCTACAATGGGTGTATGTAGTGGTATTCATGCATATTACATGCATACTTCACCATTTTCCTCGGCGGACAAGTATATTACATGCATACTTCACCATTTTCTTTGGCGGACATGGATATATATAACTATTTCACTCAGCGGACATGCATTTTTAAAACCCTAAAGCCCTAAAAACCCTAAAACATTAAAAACCTTGCGACCTTAAATAAATTAACAGCAACATTGAAATAAAGCAATAAATAAAATACAATGCAAACAGCGTTCGTATCTTGCCTTTGGCTCTAATTATGGATCAGTCGACTACAAAAATGGTGGGTAAATAGGGGAGCCGATCACCTTTTTATGCTCCAATAATTTGTGGATACAGAGGAATGAAGTTTGAATCCACTGTGCCCAATTTTTTTGTTTGTTGGTGGTGAAGTTATTTGGTTGGTGGGGATAATTGAGAGTTTAATGTGACAAGAATTTACACAAATGAACTGATTGTGAACACAGTGCCTTAATTTTCACCCCATTTAATGAAGTGTGTTTCAGTGGAGTGGTAGGTAGTTAATTTTGCATGTGTTTAATCACCTAATTACTGCATGCGTTAATTAATAAAAAGTTTATTATAATCTAACAATTTAAGGAGTTTAAAAATTAAATTTCGTGAATTTTAAATTGTAGGTGTGCGCTTAAAATTTGGCTTTTTCACTTCATTCAGCTTGTCCGCCGAATTAGGGGTTATATTTTAATAGATTTATTTATTTTTTCTTTAATTAATGTGTCACCCCTAAATAATCAACATATTCCTTGACACATCTATTTTACATTCAACTGTAGTTGTCAACTCATTCCCAATATAAAAAAGGTGGACCATCCTTGAGGGTATTCATGACATTGCATGTAATTTTAAGGCAATTTAGATGTATTAGAAAAGGTAGGACAAAAAAGATGTTGACTTCCCCATATAGGGCAAATTGTGGTATTTCTCAATTTCTAATATACTCTTATCTTCCACCTTATCCATCAATCATGGGTCTTTCTTTATTATACCTAAATTATTTATTAATAGTATTTAATACTAATATTTCAGTAATATTTTATCTTTTATATTATCAAAAAAATTTATCTTGTTTGTGTGGAGTTGAAATTCAAATAAAACATATGGTGAATATTAATGTGAGATGAAACATCACTATATCAACTGTTTTAAAAAAAAAAATTGAACAGAAGTAAAGAATGGGTCTAGATAATTAATTATAATTAGTTTTGTTGGGAATTGTTGAAATCCTTGATTAAAATTGTTGAGTGGAAGAAAGAATTTTGTATCTTGAGAAAAAGTTGAGGAAACTTACACAAGCTAGATCTAGCTCATTCCTGTTGGAAAAATTAGTATACAAGATTATCAATATAATTTAGTGTATATGTGTCCAAAAATTATTATAGTTGTAGCTTGTGAAGCTAAATCTTCCATTTGTATTTGGGTATTCTCTATTTTGGAAACTTTCCACTATTAATTTGTTACTCATTTTAATCAGGAAAGTAGGTATAAAATGAATTAGTTTATTTAAGCACTTTTTTACAAGTCAATGGATTTTGCAACCAACTCATTTTCTTGTGGTAAAGAAATACTCTGCCCAGGGCATAGCTCAAGTGGTAGAGAGGAGGGTGGAAAGACTTTCTAACTGAGCTTGGTTGCTGTAGGGTGGGGGTTTGAATCTTACCTTTGGTATGGATTTGGCACTTTCCAAGCACAAGTTTAACAGTGAGCCCTCTCTATAAGCCACTTGAGGCACATCCTGCGATTTACCTCATCCACCAATCCCCAGGACAAGCCACTTGAGGCACATCCTGCGATTTACTTCCTCCACCAATCCCCAGGACAGGGACGGTGGGGGCCCCTAATGGTGGGGAACACTATTTTTTCAAGAAATACTCTGACCAATATTCACCCTTATTTTACTATTTTGGATGCACGTGAAAGTTATACATTTTCCCGTTTTAGCAAAACGGATTATGTCCACCATTTATTACTAATATAATTATTCACTACATATAAAATAATAATATTTTTTATCTATGTGTAAAAAAATTTATTACTAAATAATAATATTTTTTATCTATTTGTAAAAAAATTTATTTATTACTAATATAACCACCCAAAATATATAAAATAATAATATTTTTTTATCTACATGTAAAAAATAAATGAGGACATTAATTTCGTGTGGACAGTGGGAGTACATGACATGATTTTGCCATTGATGATTGAGAATGTGTAGTTTGGCGCGCTCAAAATGATTTTATTTTTTATGAATAACGTTATGACTCGAAGAATATATTGGAGGATTTAAAATCAGATTATGAAATTGTTTATACAATTCTTTTATGTTTAGTCCATCTAGGAATTTACAAAATGGATGGATTAATCTTAAAAGTGCAATTATGTAAAGAAGATAGTTGTATAATCTAGATAAATCTCTTATGGTATTTTGTTTTAAATAATTATATACTCCCTCCGTCTCGTTTCAATGTTTATGTTTTTATTTTGCGCGTCTCATTTCAATGTTACGTTTTCCTTTTTGGAATATAAGACTTACTTAAAATAATTAATATATCATCCAACACTAATACACCTACCCACTTTATATTAAATATTATATTTTCCACCTACTATTTATTAAAATATTATACTTCTTAATCAACGTGTAAAAAACAACGTAAATATTGAATCGTGACTGAGAGAGTATATTTTATATCTTTATGAGTTTTGATAACACTCTTATCGAACTCTTTTATTAATAAAATTTTAACTTATAAAAAAAATTACATGACTTGAATTTTGTTTCCTATGCCCTCGAGTTCACAATATGTGTAAGTAATATTTTGTTCTAAATTCCTATATTTAAAATAAATAAATTGAGTAAATAATTAGTACTCCCTCCATCACACCGAAAGATTATCATTTCTTTTTGTGCGTATATTAAAGAGTATTATTATTTTATGTGTAGTGAATTGTGTTAGTAGTGAGTGGTATGCCATATGTGGAGCCCCTTTACTAAAAGCGAAAAATTGAGACTTTTGAATGAGATACCTAATATAGTACAATGGAAACCTAACAATGGGATGGAGTGAGTAATATATATATATATATATATATATATATATATATATATAGCCAGAAGGGAATACCAACACTAGTTTTTATGTCCACATCCAAAAGCCGAAACGGATAAAACGTGATAGTATTTTAATAAAAATTAATATTTAAATTAATGAAAAGTGCTACATTAATGCAATGAATTATTTCAAAAATAATTTATTATATAAATGAAATCATGAAAAGTTTTCAGGTAAATTGTTGCCCTGGTTCATCTCTCTCATCTATAGATATCTTTCCTATCTTCGCCAAAAAAATCAACTCACTTAATCTTAAATATAATTTTAAAATTTTATGTAATGTCACAATGTTGGACCCCAATAAACCACAAATATAATAGTGATCCAATTAACAAGTTGTGTGAGAATGATTGCATGCATGTACAAAATATGTGGTTTGTTAGTGGTTTCCAAGAAAACATAAAGGTGCCCGTTTTCCTGCCCTTATTTTTGGATCAATTTTCATTCAAGATCTTGGGTTTCATTTCCATCATAATCTCCGTATTCTAATTAAGGAGATGGCCTCATACATTTTATATTAATAAAATTAATATTTAGCCACTTCTCCATTTTTCATCAAATTTATACCATTTTGCTCTATCAACTTTATCAACTTCTCCATAAGCATCAAAGACACAAATATTACTACATTCCCATTGAAAGGTACGCAATTCCTTTATAAATTACAAAAGAAATGTGTATGTTGTAATGGGACGGAGGGAGTATTATTTAATGTGTAGTGGGTAGTTATATAATAAAAATATAAGTCTCGTATTTTAATTATATTAGTGGGTATGTAGGGATTTCATAAGTATAAAAAAAATGAGACCCTTAAAAGTAGACATAAAAAAAATAAAAAATGAAAATGTCTAAAACGAAGAGGAGAATATATGATAACATCTAAAATGGAGTACCAAAGTTTGTTTTCACTTCAAAATCATATACTCCTCCAGCGAGGCAGCTACAAGTTATTCGCTTGCTTTATTTTCATATAAATTAAGAAATGTTATTATTTTATGTATAATAATGAATATTTATTTTAATTATGTGTGATGAGTTATGTGTGATTTTTTTTTTCAAAAAGGGAAATTAATCTAAAATGGTAAGTTGAATATTTTGTGAGTGGCTGAAGATATATATTATAAGTGGCTTATAATTTCATACTTTAATATTTAATGTGTAAAGATAAAATCTTGGATCCAGTATATATGGGACGTGATATTAAAATTATTTTGAGTAATTGTTTAATATTTATATATTCTTTATAACTATCATAATTATTATTTATTATTATTATTATTATTTGATTTACTTATTTAAAATTCCTGAAAGATCGATAGAATATTAGGTTTTCATGAATAAAATGTTCTTTTATTCTTAACAAACAAAGCATGTATATGCATATGAATAAGTGTTTGCAAATACATTATCAAATGTATTTAAGAACATAATATAAGCCTTAACAAAGGATCATCGTTGGAGGTACTGATCAGTAAAATAGATTCTCATGTATGGAGATTCTCTAAAAATGGAAATTATTTTGTTCATGTCAGAATAAGCTTCAAAAACCAGATTGAACTCTCAAAACCTCACACACTTCCTGTTTCTTGTATGAACTTATGTGAATATGTTTGTATACGTATGAAAAATACACAACGAATCGTGGTTCGGTTCAGTTTGAACCTACATCCACGGTAAAGAAACAAGCACTCTTGGAAATGTTTGGTTCATATTGGGAAAGAAACAAGCACTCTTGTGAACGTTTGGTTCATATTGAGTTAATAATACTCATTGGGCCTTAAAAAATTGCTAAAAATTAGAGAATTTATATACTAATTAGATTCATGCGGACTTAATTTTCATCTAAACCCATTAATAAAAAGCAAGGGGTCCAGTGAAATAAAACCTTGAGGAAAAGTGTGTTACAATATCCCATGAAACTAATACGGAATTAAAGAAATTCTAATGCTCATTCATTGCTTATCACATTTACAAGCTTTATTAACCCACTTATTAATTTTAGCGAACCAAACACTCCCTTATTAATTAGCTTTACAATGGAGAAGAAAAACAACTATTCTAATGGTGAACTGATCTTTAAAGGGTGCAGAATGCTTGGCTTAAAAATTGATCGGATGATTGTTTTATAGGGTAGAATGAGCTGTCAATTCCCAACTATACCAGCCACTGTTGTGGAATGGGGATTATTAGGCATAATTTGCGCAATTCAATTAAAATCCCCAAGTGTAGGGATGTCAATTGTAATGACAAGTACCCCAATTAAAATTAATATCGTTCCCACTGAGACAGTTGAGTATTTATTTAATTTTTATTACTTTTTAATCAGAATTGTGGTAACCAATATCAAATTGTTTAAATGAATTAATATCTAAAAATTTAAATGACTACTAACAAATAAATAAAAGCAATAGGAATTATTCAAGATTGAATCAAGAGAGAAGTAACAGCTCTAAGGTATCAGGTGTAATGCAATTGATTTGGTCTCCTAAACTTCCTATTGTTCATTTATACAATTTTAATGAAAATCCATCAAAAGGTGATGCGTGAACAATTTTGAATCTCCTTCCTAGATACTAATAAGACAAATTTCATAAACCTCCGGATGGCCAATTCGACTAACATATATTCTCTGAAAGTACTACTCAAACTTATTCACTTCCTACTTGATTTTCTAATTGCATTATTCCATTAAGATAATCAAGCATCCAATTTATCAGCTCTTAGGATTATCGTGTTCACGGGCAAACTACTATAATCCCTAGCAAATAGATAATATTAATTATGTATGCACACAAGCTAACATAATATATCAAGCATCACGGGCAAAATCAATAGCATATTATGAAGACGTTACAAACATATTAACAAAGTCTTATAGAATCAAATAAACAAGAATATACAATAGCATAAATTAACAATATTTGTCTAGGGTTCCAAATCAACTACCCTAACCTTCAATCCTTAGAACTGTAAAAGGTATCTAGCCCATGAGGTAACAAACAACCCTCATGGCTAACAAGTTCATATCAAAATCAACAAAAGAAGAAATTAAGAAAAGAATACGAAACTCTTGTGTCACGTAGTTTGCGTTCTTCCCCGTCTCTCCTATTGGATCGCTCTCTCAATCGCACTAGAATCCTCCTCTGGACTGATGAAATGGATGGATAAATGGTGGGTAAAGGGTAGAAGATGGAGGCTGAAGCGGGCGTGTGATGGTGATCACCTTCTGTAGTATCATCTGTTCTTTTTTTCTCGAACTGGACAAGAGGATTAATTTTCTCTCCAGTCTGTTCTTGAGGCAGCAACTAGCATGACTTTTTCAATTTAATTGTGCATGTGATGTGGTGCAGAAATTCAAGGCACTCACCAACTAGCTTGACTTTTTCAATTTAATTGTGCATGTGATGTGGTTTGCCCAGCAAAATTATTTATTCATGTTGCATGAATCAACAGAAGATGTGGCTTGAAGCTGGGCATCTTACACTTACCCATGATGACATGACATCTCCAATTGAAATCACGTGGTGTGAGGATTTTATTTTGGCAAAAATTTGACAAGTTTCGAAAATTTCTTCAACGTTGCGCAATCTCACTATTTTGGCCAAAACTTCTTCATTCCAACTCGATTAAGGTGATTCTTGCGGCCACGCATTTCTCTCTTCCGTGTTTTTCCAACTATGTCTCACACGATCAGTTTTGAATTTTACACGAATACAGAAAAATTATGGAAAGTGGACGTTTGTTTGCTTGCAAGTAGCACAAGTTCACTCTTCATTCCAACTTTGCATTTTTTATCCCTTATTCCTATCAAAACACAACAAAATACCTTGGTAGCACCATAATCATGCAAAATACGTAAACCATGCAATTCCACACGAATATGTGGCATTTTTCTAGTAAAAATAGTGTATTGTGAGACCGAAAAGACGTAAATTTCCACTCTTCTCAGGGATCCTGTCCAAAACTAGGACAGACAATAGGCAGTGATATGTCCGGCGCGGTGAAAACACAATAAATCCCAAACAATATCAATGCAGCAATCCTTCCACTCAAATATTGCAGAAACCACGAACCAAATAAATATGCAGGAAAAATATACACAGAATTAACACCAGGAATTTTAACGTGGAAAACCCTTTCAACCTGAGGGTAAAAACCAAGGGACCTCTCGTCCAGGAAACAATCCACTAATGCATAATAAAGTACATAGTTCAAACTCCTTATCACAAATAAGGGAATACCATCCCTATCACAAATAAGGGAATAACATCCATATCACAAGTAGGGAAATACAACACAGAATCATCAAAATAGCTGATTGGTCATTTTGTAGTTGGGATGACCAATTAAAGAATTTATCGAACCAAAGGGAGGAAGGCGCTAGAGTTTAAGCGATCTCAAGTTTATCGTGATTTTATAAGGACGACGGAATGGGAGGATAAGATGCAAATAAATGCAAGAAATAAATGATAATATGAATGCAAGAATAAATGGTTCCAAATGATGCAAGGATGAGATTAACAACAATCATGACATAGATAATAAAGTAATCATGAAATTAATTCTAATCTATCATGGACATAGCATAGGAGCGATCACTAATTCCACCTAAACTCTCTCTCGAGATGGATAGGATGTAGGCCCTCAACAAGGCTCCTAAAAGCACTTAAGATCGATAGCATAGCGAACACCTCCCACTAGGTACTAATTACTCTACGAGTTTCGTAATTTGATACTAAATCGTAAGGAATATTCCTTTTTAAGGTACTATGAATTCACTAATGGTTTGGTTCTCTTCACCTAATCAACTAATCTCTCGATTAAACTAATCAAATGTTCTATCAAAGGGTTCTAAATCTAGAAGGATATCTCTATCTCATTCTAAATAAATGCACATGAGGTGTATGATGAATGATTCAATGAACTATCCTAAACACACAATTGATTTCTAAATCTAATCACATGTCCATGACAATTAATCACACATATCATCATATAATCAGGCAATCAACATTCAATGATAGAAATACACAAAGCCCATTCAAGATTAGAATCAAATTGCATAAAAATTAAATTATCTCACACCAATCATGGAGCTAATCTCACAAAGGAGATTAGTCTATCATAGTCTTAGAGAAAATAACATAGACAATTGAATCTACAAATTCCATGATAAAACTATAAAGAAGTTCACAAAAATTAGAATTAGATTCCCCCTTTGAAGTTCTTCAATGGAGATCTCCTTCTTCTTCTTGCAATCTTCACTCTCTCTTGTTTCCTTGACCACTTGGATGTGGATTTGATGGAGGAGATAAAGTGTGGATGGATGGATGAAGAATGAATGAAGATGATGATGTAAAATGGAGAAAATGGTGTGTGATCTAGGTGTAGGAGTGAAACCCTTCGAAAAATCTAATCAAATGTTGAATTATTGGATATTTATACCCCTTGGGAAGCTTCTAGAAGGTTCTGGAGTTTTTAGCAGCTTTTTACACAACACGAGTCGTGTTCTGCAACACGGCCATAAGGTGGCCGTGTTGGGTGAATTGATGTCGCTGCACGGCCAAGACTTACAAGGCCGTGTTACGCAACACGGCTCGTGTGCTGTAACATGGGCACAGGGTGGCTGTGTTGGATGAATTGATGATGGCACACGGCCACCTCTTACAGGGCCGTGTTCCGTACACGGCCCGTGTTGGTGCATGTTCCTGTTTTTCACATTTTGTTTCGGCTCATTCTTCTTCGTTTCAACTCCAAATTGAGATCCGTTTTTTCCTACATCTTCCTTATCAAATATGAATTTAAGCTCATTCACACATATTTCAATAAAAATACAAAACACAACCAAATAATACATAAATATGGATAGAATAATACAAAAATAGATATAAAAATGCATTAAAATCTAGGTAAAAATATCACTCATCAGGGGCAATGAACAGTTGATAAATCAAAGTTAAAGCTCCTTGACACGAGATAAAACTGTCTGCATTATGCTCCTTGATACGAGCTAAAACTATCCACACAATGCCCTTTGATACGAGTTTAAACTATCTAACTCAAATTAAATCTCCTTGAGAAGAGACGAATCTCTCTACACATTACGCTCTTTGATATGAGCTAAAACTATCCACACAACGCTTGTTGATATGAGCTAAAACTATCTGCATATTACGTTCCTTGACACGAGCTAAAAATGTCCACATAATACTCTTTGATAGAGTTTAAACTATCTAAAATCCCACACATTACGCTCCTTGATACGAGCTTAAACTGTCTAAAATTCTCAGCTCCTTGATATGAGCGAAAAACTATCTACGTTATGCTTCTTGATACGAGTTTAACCTATCTACACATTATGTTCCTTGATATGAGTTATGAGCTAAAACTATCCACACAATACTTCTTGATACGAGTATAAACTGTCTACACATCAAATCAAATCTCCTTGAGAAGAAACAAAACTCTCTACTTATTTGATACTCCTTGATATGAGTATAAACTATCTACACATCAAATCAAGTCTCGTTGGGAAGAGAATAAACTTTCTACACACAAAGCTCCTCGGCACGAGCAAAAAGTGTCCACACAATACTCAAGACTCATTGGCATGAATGAAAAATATCCACACAAGGCTCCTTGACACGAGTATAAACTGTCTACAAGTTCAAATTCAAGACTCATTGACACGAGTATAAACTGTCAGCAAATTCAAGTTCAACGCTCCATGACGCACGAGCCTAAACTGCATGTTACTCCTGGCACGCATGAGTATAAAACGTGTATGACACCCCCCATCCAAACCAAATCATGTTCATTTGAACTACGTTATGACTTGATCCTCTTCAAAGAGGTACGTAGGTAGCTTAACACTTCACTAAGTTCAGTCATAATTCAGGCTATTCATATCAAGTTTGTGAGACAAGTAATAAAATTCAATCATGTTGATCAAAAATGGCTTATCGCAATTTGTTCACTTCAATACAAAGGCGTCCATGAACAAAATGCGATGGGGCATTTGTAGGCACTTGAATTTTATTGTCTATTGAAGGAAAATATGTGGTAAATTAATGCAATAATTATCAATTAATTATTTATTTATTAAGGAATTTAAATAAATCTATTCCTAAAATAAATGAGTAAATAATTGATAATTAGGCCAGATCCAGTCAAATATGTCTGACTTAAAACCTAAGCAAGTGAAAGGCCCAAGCCCGCAGAATCAGGTCAAATCAGCCCTAGACCAATCAAATTGCGAGTTATTTATGGGGCTTTCTCACCTTTCACCTATATAAAGAGCACTCCTCCATTCATTCCAGACACACACTAAAATATCTGAAGACGCAAACGTTTTTGAAGAGATCAAGAATACGAGCAGTGCTCCCTTGAGATCTTCAAGCATTTCAAGTCAAGAACGACCTCCGATTAGAGATCAAGGTGCTAAGCCCCTCCGATCCGGGGTTTCTTCCAGCCATCCGTCTCCGATCAAAGATTAAGGTGTCAAGCCCCTCTGATCCGGCGTTCTTCCAGCCATCCGCCTCCGATCAGAGATAAAGGTGCCAAGCCCTTCTGATCTGGCGTTCTTCCAGCAAACCGTCTCCGGTCAGAAATCAAGGTGCCAAGCCCCTCCGATCCAGTGTTCTTCCAGTCAATGACTTTCTCCACAGAAAGCTCTCCAGTCAACGTTCAATCTGAACAAAGGCCCTCCGGATCAACGTTACAAGTCTACACATCCGAGTTCGGACAAGCTTTATCTGAAGATCCGGCTCAACACACACGTTGTCAACACAACCAGCATACACTCCAGTCAAAGAAGTTAAAGTCAAAACACACAAGTCAAGTCAAGTCAAATTCGTTCGAGAGAAGAATCAGATAATTGATTGAAATTGTAACTCGTTTACATTATCTTATAAATTAAATTCATCTAAAATTATCTTTATATTCAATTTGTATTTATTTTATCATAAATACTAAATTTATTGTTACATAAGCTGAAATTAAAAAAAAAAAAGTTGACTCTTTAAAATAACGGTAAATATCTTTTAACCCAAAGGAGACTATAGGGGAGTATTTCGTTAATTAAACCTAGCTGATAGCGTAGTGCCAAATAGATGGCTGAAATTAAATCGAGAGGTAAAATACATTGAGGTGGACCCTACCTATGTATTGTGTACGTTCGCTGCGGAGCGATTTAGGGAAGAAATTCGATCATTGCTCTTCCGCGCTTGTACCTCGTGCTTCGCTTGTAATACATTATTATCTCCGATGAGTTGACAAAACCCATAAAAGAATATTTCCACTCCCACCAAACCCCAGACACAGATCAAAATGAAGGCGTCGTTCAAAGCTAGATATGAGCCCGAAAAAGCCGCCGCCGCAGCCGCCGCCACCGTATCCCTCAACACCGGCGACTTCAAGCTTCGAGCCTCTGTCACCGACGCCACCGTCGTCCACGGCCCCAGCTTGAACGGCCTGGCTTTGGCCGTCGAGAAACCCGGCTTCTTCATCATCGACTACAATGTCCCCAAAAAAGTGAGCCCTAATTATTAACTCCTTTGACTAGCTATATTTTCAGCTTCTTTAGTATATATAGTTATTCTCTGGATTCTGGTATTATTTATCCATAATACACGGATTTGGATGTCACGTCAAGGCAATTTTATGTTTTTCCTCCATTGATGGTATTTTCAGCGATTTACGACTGTAAATGTTGTGAATTAGTGTATATAAGACCGAGGTTTTTTTTTTTTTTTTGGTGTTGTTGGCATTGCAGGATTTTAGGTTTCAATTTATGAATAGTGTTAGGGTGGCTGAGAAACCATTGAATTTGACTTTCATTCACAGCAAAGGCGATGAGCGAACGATATTGGATGGGGCTTTGGTGATTGATCCTTTTAATAAGGTTTCTGTAAATCATGTGTTGGGTACTGGGAATTCTAAATTTAAGTATACTTATGTGCATGGAGGGTTGACTACTATTGAGCCATGCTATGATCTGGGGAAGAATGCATGGGATTTCTCCGTTTCGCGCAAGGTTTATGGGGGTGACCTATTTAAGGCTACTTATCAAACATCCAGCAAGAATTTGGGGCTTCAGTGGACAAGGAGTTCTAAAATGAATGGTTCTTTCAAGGTAAATGCAATCCTAATCTTGAAAGTCTTTATTCGTTCCGTTATACAAAGGATTTAATTAATTATTTATTCTTATCAAAGGAAATTATGACACATTGCTGTTTTTGGATTTTGTCAAAACTCAAAAGTATATATTGGTTTATCACCAAGATCAGTGGAAAATGCTTATGTAGATTGCTGGTTTTGTGATTTTGATTCTAATTACATGCTTAAAACTGTACAGATGTAAAATTATGACATTATAAAGGAGATGTCACCAATAAACCAAGTTAATTTGAAATTTTAGTGTGTGTGTCACTATAGCTGCATCATTCTCATGGGGGATTGACTTGATCATAAGCATTCAAAGTTGCATTGATTTTTTAATGCTTTTGTGATGCCTGCCTATTTATAACCTATCCCTCTCATACTAGTGCTTAACGAAGAGTTTAACTCGAAAAAAGTGTTACTATAATTTGTGGATGAAGATTTGCCAGGTTAATAAGATGAGCAAATGACCTTAATGCATATTTCGTCAGCTTTTGTGAACAAATGCTCTTGTAATAAAAGGATCGTTACCAGCTCAAGTGATCTTATTTTATATTATATAAAATGTGTGGTTTTTGTCGAGCTTGTTATTAAGCTACCAAGAAC
This sequence comes from Pogostemon cablin, assembly GCA_023678885.1. Taxonomy (NCBI): domain Eukaryota; kingdom Viridiplantae; phylum Streptophyta; class Magnoliopsida; order Lamiales; family Lamiaceae; genus Pogostemon; species Pogostemon cablin. The sequence continues at coordinate 20,430,755 of CM042968.1, forward strand.
TGGCAATACAAATAATTTTTACAATTCTATTACTACTGAGTGTAGTAGTAGTCAATGATAAAAGTTACATCTGTTGCCTTTCAATCACGCTGCTTATAGTTCTAGACAGTAGCTGATTTTGTGTTTTGCTACAAGTAATAATAAGACGTCTCTACGTCTGTCCATTGCTTGCTTTCTGATTTAGATTTAGTGCTCAGTTTAGTGTAATTTTGATTGAAGTTGGCTTCATTTATAGGATTGTTTATTTTTGGTGACACCAATTAAGAAAATAGCAGTTTTGCATTATTGACTGTGAACTCAAAACTGTTTATATACGGATTTTGCTAATATGGAGTAACCTTTATCTAACTAATTTATCATGGATCTATGGTACTATTTATATACCAGTAATGCCAATATTACGACCTTTATCTAACTAATATATCATGGATCTATGCAGGTTTTAGCTTCCGTCAATTTGGCAGAGGAACGCAAAATTCCAAAAATATGTGCCGAGACCATGTGGGACTTTGAAATGTGATCTCCTATAGTCTTTCGTTACATCAACTACAGCAGTGATTCGATCCAAACAATAAACTCGTAACGAAGACTATATTTTTTATGTGTTAGATCAGGTACTCGTGGTCTTCTTCTTTTTCTTTTTTCTTTTTTTATTTATTGCTGACAAATTCCAGTAAAGTTTTATCCCTTGAATTATTCGTGATTCCAACGTACAAAAATTGTTTTGAGACGATTGAATAGCTAAATTATCGCACTTTTCAGTACTGCTATAGGAGTTCATAGATGCATATAGCTCTGTTATATAGGAGTTTCCAAATGCATTAGTGTTGGTTTAATTATAAGAACGGAAATGAGTCATTTTTTTGGTATGATTATGAAAGATGGAATGATGTTAGCATTTTGTTTACATTTTGAAATTCATAATGATAGATGGTGTTTGAATCATTTCAATTATAATGTTAATAATCAAGGATGAAAAAATTGGTGTAATTGTTAATATGCTAGTTTGGATCTCGCACATGTGAGTAATTTATATATTTCCATATTCTTATATATATCCATATTAATTACAGTCATTCGAATATTCTTTTAATCTTTATTCCATCGATACTTGAGTATAATTTATTTTTATAATCAAAGAAAATAAAATAATATAGCTCAATATAACTGGATCATGAATCTTTGAAGGTTTAAAGAAATGATATAGGATTCGGTATCTTCGTTTGATACATACTATTATACTGAAATTAATTTCATATTCCAAGAAGTAACATAGTTAGGTTATCAGTTGCATTTCAATTTATATATAAAGCGAAATTATTAATTAAGAGCCAATATATATAATCGATAATACAATCCAAATAAAAGTTAATGGAGCTTCATACAAATAAACTAAAAAAGTTCAATAAAATTAAGGGGCTACTTGACTGACCCAAGATCACACATAACCCGCAATATTTTTAGTCATTAGATTAAATCAAATTATTTTTAGTCGTTGGATATTTCTTTGATGAATGGGTTACCTGTGCAATAGGTTAAAGAGATTAAAGAGAAAAGAGAGTCAATGAGCATAATAAATGTTTGTTCTCTCTCATCCCCATATATCCAATTATATAATTTTAAATATACTTTCTTCAAAAAATTTAAACATTTATAATTCATTCGTTACAAATCTATTATTAATAAAAATTACATCATATTATTCGTCTTTTTAAAATCTTTAATTTGATATGCATATCAATTATATAATAAATATTTGAAATATAATAAGTAATTTATTATAAATTTAAGTATTTTTAATTTAATATTATTAATATATTCAAAAAATTAAATTATCCAAAAATATGGAAGCACCTTACCAAAATACAATTCATCGGTTTGGGGAATAAAATTTAGAAATATTTTTATAGATATAGCTTTCCTTGTTATGTAATATATATTTTTATAGATAAAATGTATTAATAAGATTAATTGTTTTGATTTTTTTTCAAGGAATATGAAAAATTTTATTGAATAGAGTAGAAAATTAATTTATAAATTTATTCCAATAATATATTTACTTATAAATATAAATTTACTAATTAAAATGTACTCTAATCAAATTAAAATGATAGCTTTAATTTCCATTTAAATTATGTCATGAATAATAATTTATAATAACAAAGACTTGTGACGGATTATCTCACAAAATAATTTTTATGAAAAGATAAGAAATAGTAATTTTTATAATAAAAGGTGATTTCTAATAAGAGAAAAATTAATAACTATTTAATTAAATTATTATATGACAATTCATACGATGAATAAAAAGTGGTAATATTTATATTTATAATATAAAGTAATACCCGATCAATTAAGATAAAGACAAAGTGATAACATAACAAGGGTTGAAATTCGGTGTACCTGGGTGCAAGAATACACTCATATGTGTATAACTTTTTATTATATACTCATGTATACATATTTCTTAATAATTGTATACTTATTCCCACTTAGTTTTTCATTAAAAAAACTAGCATTCATATGTGTATAACCTTTTATTCAATAGTGTATATAGATTTTTTAATAATTGCATATTTTTTTACACTTAATTTTTCATTAAAAAAAACTAACAAAAAATTCACTAACAAAGTGTATACATTTTTGTTCATTAACTGTATATGTTTTTGTTCTTAATTGTATATGTTTCTAAAAGTTGGTACATTGTATTTTGGAGTGCACCCAAGTACAACAGTAGTAGCCACATAACAATTGATCTATCTAATAAATAATAATAATAATAATTATTATTATTATTATTGATTTTTTTTATTTAATTAATTACTTTAAATTTGAGTTTCAAAATTAGTGTGTTCAGAACATCCAGCTAGAAAGCAAACATTTCGAGTTTCCAAAATTATACTCCCTAGTTGAATGAATCCATTTTTCACGTAAATTAAAGAATATTATTATTTAATGTATAGTGAAAAATTATATTAGTGGCTAAGTTGTCTCATATTTTAATTATATTAGTAAATGTATGTGAGTCTCATATTTGTAAAAAAAGAAAATCGATTCTTTGGGACAGATGTCCTAAATGGTAAATATAAACTTTTTAAAGCGGACAGAATGAATAATTAAATAATTAATTAACCAATAGCCCTTTTTTAATTCCTAAATTTCTTTTAGTTTAATTTGATTAATGAATAAATGTCTCATGAATTAGAATTTGTAAGACAGTCTCACTCAAAACTTTTCTTATTTTTTTATTTAAACGTTTTAATAAAAGTTTCACTGCACTTTATTCAAGGCATCTCACACAAGCAACTTCTCAACATATTTTATTTACAAAAATATTAGCAATATATATTTTTACATTATTTATTATTTTAAAATATGTATTTTTAAAAGTAAAAAAAATCACACAAACAATTATTTCTTAATATATAGTATGTATATATTAAAAATAAAATATTTTTCAAATAAAGGAAAATATTATTATGATACTAAATTTTATTTAAATAAGTTATTATTACCGTCTCTTAATTCTATTGTTCTATATTGCCAATTGATTTTGCATAATTGTTAATAATATATATATATACTATAACACCAACACTTATGTAAACTGCTCTTTAGAACATAAAAAATTACTTTTTAAACACATAAATTGTTATTCTTTTAAATTGAAATATTACTCTTCAAATTCTTGTAAACCCTGATTTATCGATTACTTTTTAATACATGAAAAATTACTCTTTAGAGACATGAATTATTACTCTTATGTATAAAAATTATTACTCTTCAAAGAGTAAATTTTTTATATATTAAAAAATAGATTTTACATGTAAACCCAGTTTACATGAGACTCGCTCGTAATATAAATCAAAATTTTATTTAAGAACAATATTATTATAATATAATATAAATAATGAAATTATCTTAAATGATATTAATTATTTTTATTTTTTACTGTGAAGATAATTAATTTAAATTCCTTGGAATTGTAATTAAATAATAATAATTGAATAAAATTTTAGGCAAAGACTTGTGTGAGACCGTCTCACGTTTAGGCATATTTGAAAGTGACGTGAGACGGCCAGAAAGTAATAACTTTTATGAAGGAAAGTGATGATAAATTAATGAAAGTGATAATGCTCTTTCATGAACAGTTTATGGTATAAATAAAAAGTGATAACATTTTATAGCGAAAGTGATAACTATTTTAAAAAGTGAAAAATGGTCTCACATGAGACGGTCTCACGCAAGACCTACCCAAAATTTTAATATTAAATATTCAATAAAATTAGGCTTAGGACAAATTTTCTTAAATTAATTATTGAATATTTCACATTAAAATTTGATAATGAAAGTTATCAATATAAAAATTTGAAACCTAACAAAAATTGTCTTCATAATTTTAATTATATAAAATTTTATTTAACAATATACACATTTTTTAAACAACTTAAAAAAACATAAAAATTACATTAAAATAATAAAATATTGTACTTATATTTCTTTTATAAATGAAAAAAATAAAATACACAACACAACACATCAAGTGGTGGACCCCTGAAAAAAGCAAATAACATAAAATACACAACACATTTATAATAATTAGCAAAATAAAATATTAAAATAAAACTGGTGGACCCACTTGACATGTAACTTGTGCTGACCAGGGATGTCAATATTGTCCCGACTCGCCCTACCCCGCAGAAACGGGGCGGGCCGACCCGGACCCGTAAGCATACGGGGCGGGTCCAGGTCTTGAGTATACCCCGCCCCGCTAAATATAATAATAAGTGTATTATATTATATATTATATAATTATATTAATTATTTATTATAAAATAATTATTCAATATCATTAGGGTTAGACTTAGAGACTGCACTGCTCTCACTCTTTCTCCATTTCATTCCCTTTCCCAGCCGTTTTCAGTTTCACTCCTCTCACTCTTTCTCTCGTCTCTTCCATCGCCCGCCAGCCACCGGCCACCGCCCGCCAGCCACCGGCCACCTCCCAACAGCCACTGTCCTCCCCTTATTTCCCAAGTCTCGGCAGTACTCTCTGCTCTCCCGTCTCTTGCTCTCTTCCAAGTTTTAAAGGGTGAAAGGACCAGCAACCATCTGCCAGCCACCGTCCGCCAGCCATTTTTTCGCCGGAATTCCATAATAGTCAAGGTAACTTCTAATTTTTGGGTTTCAATAAAATAAAATGGGTTAGGGAGGGGGATTTTGAAGGGGTTTGTGCGGGGGTTTGAAGGGAGTTTCTTGAGAGGTAGGAAGGGGCGAAAGGAGTATCCTTCGAGAGCAACGCGTGTTTGGAGGAGGTGGTGAGGGTGGGCGATGTGATCTGTTGCGCCACCAACTCAGAAACGGCGCTGGTGAAGAGGGTGGATCTGAAGGCGGGGTCATTTGCGAAGTCGATGAGGGAGTGCGACGAGGAGGCGGTGAGGAGGGGAAGAGTGTTCATCGACAATGAGGCGGCGGCGGTGGAGGTGGGAGAGCTGGTGGGTGGCGTGGAGATAGTGGGGGAGCTGGTGGAGCTGATCAGAGGTGACAAGGCAGGGAGGGAGAGTGTGGAGGAGATTAGTGTGTTTAAATCTTGTCAGTGGGAAGTAGTTGTTAAATTATGCTTCACTCCCCATTCTTATACACCTGAGTGAACTATATGTATTCTAAATCCTGCTAAATTATGGAAATTATGCTAAATTATGCTAAACTTGAAGTGTATAAGAGTACTACCTGCTAAACTTAAAGTGTATAAGAGTACTCCACATCCTTATGTTGTATATATTGAATAATTATGCTGAATAGTTAGGCAGAAGCTCAATTAGCTGATGTGCTTTTTAGAACCTGCTGTTGGTATTTCTTGTATAATTTATATGTCTCTATTATATGGAAAATTTAAAATTGTTATTGATTTGGATAATTGATACAATTTAAAATTGTTAGTATTCCTTGATTATCCTACTTACATATGCCTTTTTCGGCTCATACTGATTAACTAATTTGATTTATATATTAAACTAATTATTTTATATTATTGTTACTTTATGTGTATTAATACCATGATACATTATCTTGCAAGGTATGAATATTATATATGTTCATAAAGTAATATAGAATAAAGTGTTATTTCATGATGCATTTGTATAGTTTCATAGTATATAATATGTTTTTTATAATACTTCATGGTCATAACAGTGATATATTTGTAGAGTTATACATTAGTTTATTAATTGGTGATAAGTAATACATAAATTTATTAATTTATTTTGCAGTTTCAAATCTATGGCTGAACTCGTAGATTTTAATGAAGGTGATGACATATTTCTTACTCAGTCACTTATTATTATATTACTTTGATTCTTTTTATTATTATATTACTTTGAACATAATTCGGTACGAGGCTAATCATGTTTCACTTTTAAATTCTTTTGCAGCTTTGTTTATGTGCCAAGCCCTAATTCAAGTGAGGTTCTATGTGAAGCTTTAATTGAATGTTTCCTAGATTGGAACTTCGAACGTAAGTTATCCACTATTACAGTGGATAATTGTACGACTAATGATTCAATGATCAATATGCTATTGGAGAAGCTATCTACGGATTCTTTGTTGGTTGGAGGAAAACTACTTCACATGCGGTGCTGTGCACACATTTTAAACTTGATTGTGAAGGTGGGATTTGATGTCATTGGAGATACGATAGAGAATGTGAAAGATAGCATTTCTTATTGGTCAGGAACACCAAAAAGATGGGAGAAGGTTGAAGAAACAGCTCGTCATCTTGGGGTACAGATTGGTAAGAAACTTTTACTTGATTGCAAGACTCGTTGGAACTCGACCTATTTGATGCTACAAACTGCTTTGGAGTATAAAAATGTATTTTTTCACTTAAAGCATCGTGATGCAAAGTATAAGTGTGTACCTACTGAGGCTGAATGGAACTTAACAAACCAAATATGTGGTAAACTCAAATTGTTTTACAATGTGACTGAGTTGTTCTCTCGTACTAAATATCCAACTGCTAATTTGTATTTTTCAAAAATATGTGAGATCAAGCTTGCCTTAGGCCAATGGTTGATTTGTGGTGTAGAGGTTGTTCAAAAAATGGCTTTTAATATGATGGATAAGTTTGATAAATATTGGTTTGATGTGCATGGAATCATGGGGGTAGCAACATTGTTGGATCCTAGGTATAAGACGGTGTTGTTAGAATTCTATTTTAGAAAGATTTATGTTGCTGAAAGTAAAAACAAGTGGAGAAAATTCTTGATTTGTGTCGTGAGTTACTTACTCAATATGAGTTGACGGAAAAAGATTGTGATGCAAGTTGCTCAACTGAAAATCATAATGATGTCGACCCTTCACTATGTGAGTATGACTTGTATGCGTCTACAAAAAAAAGAAAGAGTGTGAGATCGGAATTGGATCAATACCTAGAGGAGGATGTTCTGCCACGAACTCCTGATTTTGATGTCTTAGTTTGGTGGAAGTTTAATAAAGGGAAATATCCTATTTTGCATCGAATTGCAAAAGATGTTTTAGCCATTCCTATTTCTACGGTTGCATCAGAGTCTGCTTTTAGTACAAGTGGACGATTGATCAGTCTTCATCGTAGTAGGCTTCACCATAAGACAGTGGAGGCTTTGATGTGTGCTCAAAATTGGATACTTTCTGAAAGAGACAATTATGTTTCATAAAGTCAATTTAATATGAGTATGAATAGTTTAATGTGATTGTTTTTTTTTTTTGTGACAATTTACTTTTATATATATTTTAGAAAACTCAACAAGTGGAGAGCATGAAACAATGCTCTATGATTCAGATGACGAGAAGATCGAGATATTGGTACGTGTAATTTTTTTTAATACGCTTACAAGTTACAAGTAATCTTTAACTTATTTCAAATTTCATTTTATTTATTATAGGATGTCTAATAGTGAAGAGTATCGTGGGAAGACAGATGCTTGAATTAGTGATGACTTATTTTCAGAGTTTATGGATTAATATCTATTTGACTCCTTACTTTTATGACTCGATTTCTGTTTTGAATTTTTTAAATTATGTGTTTTCTATGTTTATGGATTTTAATGCTAGTATATGTGATGTTAGTACATGTTTTTAATCATAGTTTTCATAATTATGGTGCAAGGAATGAGATTATAGTGTCATTGCTGAGATGTAACATATAATTTTGATGATTGTTGATAGAGATTATTGATTACAGTGTGAGGGTTGTTGAGTGATGGAAATTATAGTGTGAGGGCTATGATTTTTAATTTAGGTGAATGTTGATATATAAAAAAAAAATGGGGCGGGGCGGGGCGCGGGTCTGTGAAGTAGGACCCGTGCGGGGCACGGGGCGGGTCCGGGGAGGGGAATTTTGAAACGGGCCAGGTCTGGGTAGTTAACTACCCTGCCCGACCTGGCCCGTTGACATCCCTAGTGCTGACCTGGGTCATGTGTGAGCCCTCTAAGAATTGCCCTAAAATTAAATATAAATTTGAAAAATATAATAAATATAATGAATCTATGAAGATTCGGACCTGCAAACCAATCGGTATCTCACATTCCTTATAAATGTCTGAAATGTTAAATTTGATCCATAAATATTCCATTACAGGCGCGCGAGGAAACTTATCTACTCTTTTTTTGTTGTTTTCTTACCACGATTAAGAGATAATGCACCATTCACTCTCACACTTTTTTCTTTTTTTTTTTCTTTTGAAAAAATTGAATTACCTTTTTATTTGTTAATTTAATTAATTAAACGGGCACAATTTACATTATGCAATAAAAAAAATCATGTCCTTAATTCATCTACTATACTAATGTGAGTCAGAATTAAGGTTATGGGGCTTTCATGAAGATACTGTCACATCTAATCATTCTTATGAAAATAAAATATGCTCATGTGAAACTATATATTTATACAAAATAAATAGTATTAATTGTTATTAACATTAGTACAGATTAAATTATAATTTATAATAAACGATTAGGAGACATTAAAATCCCGAAATCTAGCTAGGCATGTGCAAACAAATCGTCATTTTATAGTGGTCTAAAGTTGTTTTTGATTGAAATTGTCTTATATACCACATACATCCATTTAAATCATCCAGTAGACCAATGCCGAATTGACTATACCAGATTAATAAAATAGAACATGAATTATAGGAATCTTTGGCTTCATTAAAAAACACTACCATAGATTATGATTTTGTGTGATATTTAGTGTAACATTTTGTACAACACTATTGGATTACAGAAGAGAATGAAAAATTATATTTAAAAAAGAAAGTATTAACCCTAATACACATAGAATCTTGCATGAAAAAAAATATAGTAGTATATAAATATAGTAAATGAATGCTGAATTGAATGCTTAAGTGTATAAAGAAAGAAGAATCACAACATTTAGAGCTGTATTGAATGTTGGATTGATAGGGATGACAATTTTACCCGTCAGATCGGATTACTCGACGGGTACCCGCATAGCGAGTATAGAAAAATCGGGTTAAATCGGGTAACGGGTCGGGTAGTACCCGAATCCGAAGAAAAATTGTGTGGGTAAGGGTAGGGTACGAGTTCTCTTATATTTACCAGTACCCGACCCGTACCCAATCCGAAAATTACCCTAATGTGTGTGTATATATATATATATATATATATATATATATATATATATATATATATATATATATATATATATATATAATAGTATTATATATTTAATTAAATGTTTAAATCTAATATTTCTTTTAGTATAATAATATTGTTGATAAAAAATTTATGATGTATTTAATATTTATTTATTATAATATGTTTAATATTTTTAATTAAAATTTATATTCTTATCCTGATATAAATATAAATAATTTTTAAGAATTATAATAAATCTTGTTCTATGTTATAATATTATGTGTAATTTATAATTATTTTTATTTAATATTTTAACAAAAAAATGATATTCGAATTGAGATATCTTGGTGTCAGGTCGGGTTGGGTGGATTCGGGTATCCGCGAATTATCCTTAAAATCTACTAAGATTGCGGATATTCGTTTACCCGCGGATTACCCGTATACTCGATGGGTATACCTGTACCCTACCCGAAACTCTATTTTAGGATAAAAGGGTAGGATATGGGTAGGGTATAGGGTAGTATGTGGATTTGCATACCCGTACCCTACTCTACCCATTGCCATCCCTAGATACGGAGTCCCCAAACTCTCAATTTCTTTTTTAAATTTTTTTATTTTTTATCAATAGAGATGAACTCAATTTCTGCAATTTTTCAAACAAAGAAGCCGTAAATTTCAGCATTCATATCATTGAATTTATATAATTATATTCAACCTCAGATTACCATTGGTTGTATTTCAAGCATTTTGGTTGAATTTAACCAACCAATTTCCTATTGTTTCTAGTTAATAAGAAGCCAAATATCAAATTATGATATTATTTTCAAATAACATACAATCCCTAATGATTTGATTACAAAGAAAACTAGTATATATACACATTTATTAGATAGAGATTGAAAGATTTACACTAATTGGATGTGATTGTGGGGGTCATTATTGGGGAGGTGATGGAATTATCAATGGCTACTCCTTGAGCACCAAAACACAAATAGTTCAACCTCATGTTCAAAGATCCTTGTTTCCCTTTCATCTCAAGGTTTTCCACACTTGCACTCCCACTACCGTCATCCCCGCCTCTCGTTTGATCAGCCGAAGCGGGAGACGAGAAGGTCGACTCACTCGACGGGGATCCAAAGTTCGGAAGCAATTGCAGGACGCCCTGCGTTAGCCCTGTAGTGAACTTCTTCTTGGTGGACGGACTGGGGCTGGGAAGGCTGGCGGCAGCACGCAACGACTGTATTCTTTTATTACTCGGAAGAGACGACGCTCTCGCAAACTGATGTCTCAGCGGCATGGGACTCAACCCTGGCGAGTTGAGTCCCGTGTCCGAGGCATACTCCCCATCTCCATCCGTTTTCTTCTTAGGAAAATGGAGGAGATTGGTGAGTCGTTTGGTAGCTGAAGCTAACTTTTTTTTACGTTAAACTTCGATTTCGATTTCACTCGAGCTCCACCCTGCATCAGTGTACAAGAACATCTCAGAGTCCGAAACTCTGAAAGACGTTCCAGGGCTACCACCAATACCGCGCCGTCTCAAATGAGAGACGAGCGCGGTCCTGGTGGTCGGATCCTCGATCCCTCCAGCGGATATCAGCCGCTTGATCAGCATCTCGGAAGATGTTGACTGCGGCCGTCGCTTGAGGAGATCCAAGGGAGTGTTGCCGTCGCGGTCGCGGATGTTGAGGTCGATGCAGGGCACGGACATGAGCAGCTCGACAACATTGGACGGAATGTTTTCGACTACAGCCACGTGCAGGGCGGTCCGGCCTTCGTTGTTCTGCACATTGATGATGTCTTCCATGTTTACAACTTTTCCACCAACAAGTTGCTTCATCAGCTCCAGCTGCCGGTCGAGCCTTCTAAAACCGGGAGAGATGAAACCGGCAATCGCCATGTGAAGAAGTGTGTCGCCATAATTGTTGGGCAGTGATGCAAGAGATGGAGATGTGGATAACAGAGTGTCTACGATGGATAGATGGCCCCTGTATGCAGATACATTTAAGGCTGTGTTGCCTCGGTTGTCGACTGAGTTGATGATGTCTAAGTGGATATTAAATGCTTAACTACCTGCATAAGTGTATAACCACCATAATTAATCCGTTACATTTAGTATTCCAATCATGTGTAATGAAATCATAAACTAAAAACAGAGAGTTGTATTAAGCAAGTGATTAAGCTAAAGAAACGTATTAGTATTAATTAATTACCTCAATTTGGGCTCTGCCGGCGGCGGAGTGCAGGACAGTGGATCCCCGGGCATCCCGGAAAGCCAAGACATCGGCGCCGCCGAAAAGCTCAACAAGCATCTCCAAATTGCCGCCTCTCGCCGCCGCGTGAACCGCCCTGTTCATCATCTCCGATCGGAATCCGGGAGAAGCCCCCTTGACATGAGACAAACAGCGATCGAAGAGCAGCCTGAAAACCTCGCAATTCCTACTCCTGGCAGCAGCATAGAGCACATCAGTGACGCCGTACTCCCCTTCTCCGAACACCAAATAGGGATCCCTGTCCAATAACTCCTTGACAAAGGCGACATCTCCGGCGGAGGCGGCGGTGTAGAGAAGCCAGCCGCCATAGCCGCCTCTGATGAGAGAATTTTGGGTTTGGGTCTGGGTCTCCCAGAAGAGCTTCTGCGCCACGTGGGCCCGACATTTGGCGACGTCTCCGAACATCTGGTCGTCGTCCCAGACGGTCTCGAGGCGGCGGATTCTGGGGAGGGAGGTGAGCTTGATGAAGAGGTTGGGGTCGATGTAGAGAAGCTCCAGGACGACTTCGTAGTGGGCGTTGGCAGCAGCCCAGTCGATGGGGGAAGCGAACCACCACTGGTCTTCGGTGCTTTCCCATCCCATCGGAGAGGGAGGTATGTGGAAGGCATCAAGATAATGATTGGGTTTGGTGGAATTGCAACTGAAAAGTTAGGAATGATTGCAGCTTCCAAACAAGTAAGAATGAGGCATTGGAAACACAGGAAGAAAGAGTTGATTAAATTAAGGAATTGGTGAGGGATAATTCAACAAGAGGAAAGGCCACACGTTTGGTGATTTTTGTGGGGGGTTCATGTGGATCTACAAAATTTAGAAATTCCTGGGAATTTCGAGATACCCTTTTACTTGGGCCCTGGGAGCTGGATCATGGATGCGTCACTCATCAGCTCTACTCCCTTCTTCTAAACACCATTTATTGCATTTAAATTAACCTTTTAATATGCACTGTATAGAAAAATATACTGCTCCATATTTAATAGTAGTAGTCTTTCGTTGAATTGTGTTAATGTTTATATTTGCCTTTTTATATAGAATAAGAGTATAATATTTTAATACTCTCTCTCCATCCTATAGAAATTTTGACATTTTTTTTGAGTTGTTCCATACATGTTGTTGCATTCCTGTTAAAGCATATGAGACCCACACAAAAAATATTAATATATTCACATTGACCCACACACACTCCACACACTACTAATACACCTACCCACTGCATATTAAATATTATTTATCTCACTTCACTTTACATTTAAATATTATACTCTTTAATCTTCGTGCCTAAAAAAATGTAACAAGTTTAATGAGATGAAGGGAGTATGTAATAAAGTGGAGTATAATACTTAATGTAAAGTGAATAATTGTTTGTGGAGGGTATGTAATAAAGTGGAGTATAATATTTAATGTAAAGTGAATAATTGTTTGTGGAGTCTACATGAAATAATTAATTGTTTTGTGTGGACAACTTGAAAAAAAATGCAAACCTTAATTTGAGACAAATTAAAATGGAAAACGTAAATCTTTAACGCTGAACGAAAGAAATATTTAGTTAATATTCAGAGAGTATGGAAAAGAAATGATAATCATTCTAATGAAAATTAATACTTCCTCCGTTCCGTCCTAATAGTTGCGCATTACCATTTTGGGCGTCCCACCTCAATGGTTACGTTTTATTTTTTAGCATATGAGACCCACACAAATTAACTTTTTTTCTCTCCATAACCCCACACATCACACTAATTCACCTACCCACTTTACATTAAAATATTATTTCTCTCATCTCAATACACATTAAAATACTATACTCATTAATCCACGTGCAAAAAGCAAACGTAACTATAAGGACGGGACGGAAGGAGTATTCAATTGATGAAAAGTGATAATGTTATTATGAATTTTCTAAGAAAATTTATACTCCCTCTGTCCCATAATACTTTAATGTTTACTGTTCCACGTTGTTTAAGAAAAGTTCTACTTTTGGATCAACTTTATTGACTTTGGAGAGTATTATAGTATTTTTAGGTGATAAAAAATATAAAATAATGATATATGTGTGAAAATGAAGTGGCAAATTTGAAATTAAAATAAGTTTTGAGGATGTGAGATAAAGTTTTTTTTTTTTTTGTGAAAGATTTTGTGCGACAAACAAATGAAGAAAGTGTGAAAGATTTTATGGGACGGATGAAGTAATATACTAATGAAAAGCTATAGAATTTTAATACCCCTCGATCTCATTCATAAGTGCTCATTTATTTTTTTCACGTAACTTAAATTGCATTATTATTTTATGTGTAATTGATTATTGTATTATTAGTGAGTGGTGAATCATTTATGAGGTTATTTTTTTAAAGGGGAAAATATGGATATTTGAATGAGACACTCAATATAATAAAATAAGGACATTTCGTGGGATTGAGAGAGTAAAATAAAAAAAAAAGAAAAAAGAAATACGGTTCCACAAGTATGTTCTTAGAAAAAAATTATAACCAAATTAAAAAGGCGAATATAAATTATAAAATTAATGGTTAAATCTTAGTATTTTATCAATAATACTCCTTATTGACACAGAAAATAATATAAATAATATAAGAAATAGCATAGAAAATATCATGTGAATTAATAATCATTAACCACATGAGTGAGCTTAGTCTTATTTTCCTAGTGAATTTCTCAACAGTTAAATATTATGTCAAAGTCAGCTGATGTGGTACACTTCATTTAGGCAATAACACATGTTTCGCTACTACAATAGATTATTCGCTTCATCTGCCCTAAAGTTTCATAATCTTGAAACATTTCTTATTTAAGGGTGATTCCGTACATGATATCTAAGAATTAATGAGTTAAAAATAGGATCTAGTGGGTAGTTAATTTTTTTTAAAAATGAAATAATTATTTTATTTTACTTGATAGTAAAAAATGAATTAAAATTTAATATAACAACTAAGATCGTTTAAGTACACTATATACACAATTGTTGAACTCCTTATTTAAATATTACATTAATAATTAGCTACACTAACTTTCTACAAGGATCCAACACAAATAACACTTCGGCACATTTTAGTTACAAAATGTCATCTCTCGCTAATACACAACATATTTTTATTTTATTTATTCTATAAATACTCTTATTTTTTTAAATAGTAATAAAGAATAATGAATATTCTTTAAATTCACAAGCTTTAGAGTCACGAGATGGAGGACTAAATTTTATTAATACACTTGTCAATTTTCAAAGTTTATTAGTGTTTTTAAGGTGTTCCCCATATGCACAACTAAACTTATCATTGGGTAATCTTTTGTATTAATAATCAATTATTAAATCGAACAACTTTTTAAAATGAGGAGCTCCTTATATAAAATGGGTAGTAACATATTCTTTATTAATTAGTTGTGTCAACATAATCTAGCCCTCTATCTCTCTGTCGAGTCGAGATGTGATTAGCTTATATTGATCAATTGAGTCACCATGATTTATTTTTTCACCATTCTACAGACAGAGGGTGAGAGCGCATGAGGTAAGCGATTGAACCCTTTTATACCAAGATTGAGTACACTAAAGATGCCTTATTGTAATCTTTCTTGCGTGAATGGGTTTATCGGATTTGTTAATGATAAAGATATAAAACATATATGCTACACTCCAAATGATGAAATAATTAATGATTACACAACTTGATTCAAATCATACTAATAATTTTGTAAGGTAATTTAATCATATCCCCAGTTATTGTCAACTAGATTCAAATTCTTGTCACTCCTTGAGCTTATCCCCACCCCAATTCAATTATTTCTCAAAAATTATGAATGATATTTTCGATACAAATGAAATCTACTATGGTAAATACCATAAAAAGGAAAATACGAATTTTAAGAGGAACGCCATTATAATTAAAAGAAAGGGTTATAAAGAAGGGTATTAATTGAGGGGATAGAATGTAGTAAATATATATATATATAAAAGTGATTTTTAAAATTTGGATGTGGTTTAAAAAAGAGAGAGATTACAGTAGTCACACCCAATACCACCCGATTATGCATGTAGAAGAATTATTCACTTCACAGCTTTACTATTTTCTGCAATAAAGAAGCAATTCAATCAATACTCATAAATCATTAGCACGTCCTTCAGACTAGGCGAAACTAACCCTTCTTTTATAACACTTTCTCCGCTTAGCTGTGTATATCCACCAATTCTTGAGTCGACAACAATGCCCTCCACTGTAGCAACGGTGGTGAATGCCCAACACGCTTGAACCACAACAATTCAACCTCCACTGTAGCCAACAATTCAATTATCATATTAATTCTCAACCTTAATTCGGCAGCGCCAGATTCCGTATCATCTTCAACCGAGTAACCCACCCACGCCACGTTCGTTATTTGAAGAGTCCGAGGAGCCCGCTAGTTATGAGGAGGTCTCAACAGTGTTTTCATACTATGCAAAATTGTACCAATCATTTGCTGAACACTTGACGGAGAAAGCCATTCACCAGAAGGCCAGACAGCACCGTACGCATTTATGCCATTACTGCATACTGAATGAGGTTCTAAGGAGGTACAATGTCTTTTCTTTTATGTTCTTTTCATGTTTTAAATTCTTCTTTTCTTTTGGATTGAGGTAATATTTTATATGAAGTGTGTAGTTATAAAAGTGGTAAATAATGTGTCATGTGTGAAACCCTTTCTCAATTCACACAACATATATGCACTCAACGCACTTTGTCGTAATGAGGTAATATGAAAATTACTAATATCACTTACAATTTATCAAATAATTATACAATCATTAATAATACTCCTTTCAGTCCCACGTATTTGTTCATGTTTATACGGGCACAGAGATTAAGAAGTATTTTTTTAATATATAATGTAAGAAAAAGTAGGGGTAAATTCTATAATATAGAAACAAACATGTTACAGAGAGACATACACAAAAAAACAGTAAAGGAGTAAGTTATCAATAAAGGAGTAAGTTATAGTTGTCTTAAGATCAATTGAAGTTGAAGGATTTTACCGTTTTTGCAGGTTCTGAGGATTTTATAATTTTTTTTGGCAATTTTGAAGATTTTAGTTTTTCAAATTTAAAAGAAAATTTAATTATAATGTGTTTATATATATATATATATATATATATATATATATATATATATATATATATATATATATATATATATATATATATATATATATATATATGTGTGTGTGTGGATGCAGGATGTTATTTTTTTTCTTTTATATAAATATTATATGGATGTAAAAGGCACATCTTAAATAAAAGACAAATTCTTTTGTGAGACATTATATATGTGAGATTGTTTGTGAGACGTGTTAAAGTATGACTATTATATAGATAAAATATGATTAATGGTTGTTAAAGTATGCTTTATAAAGTATGATAAATGATGAATTAAAGTATGATTTTATGGTGTTATAATATGATTTATTATTGACATACTTTAACTACAAATTAGCATACTTTATTTATATAATAACTATAAGCATACTTTAGTAATGGATTGACCCGTCTCACAACCGTCTCATAAAAAATCTATCTCATAAGAGAGTATCTCCTTAAATAATTAAGTGGGAGAGAGATTATTCAATTATTTCGGCGACCTTCATTGTGGGTAAGAAATCCTTTTATTTAGGTATTCGTATCTTATCTGTTTAAATATCAATTAGACTATGTTCATAACACAATACTCTCAAATCCACATTTCTCAAGTTATACTCTTTAGTATAATATTATATATTAATATAAGGACTTATACTTTTTTCTGAGAATTTTTTTTAATTAAATATATATTATTTTATTTTTCTATGAAAAAATTATACCTTTATTAATTAAAATTTATATTGTTTATATTTTTGTACACCCTGTGTACCAAAAAAACACAAGATACTAACTCTATCAACTATATTTACCCATACTTGTCTCATAAAAAAATTCCTATTATAGTACATGTCTCATTCAAAAAATCAATTATGATATTTGTATCCATCCCAAATTTATTTATCAATCCTGCAAGTTATCCGCACCTATTTAATACTCATTTATATATTGAGTTAGTCTCTTGTAAATCGAATTTACATCGTAAATCGAATTTACATCGTAAACTCTTGTATACCCTGTGGACCCCCTTAATTTAAAAATCATAAGGTATACTTGGAAGGGGGACCACAAGGTTTACACCGTGAATTCGGTTTACACAAGTGTTTATGTTATACTCTCTATGTCCCACGTTAACGTTTACATTTGCTTTTTACACGTAGATTAAGAGATATAATATTTAAATGTGTAGTGAGGTGAGAGAAATAATATTTAATGTAAAGTGTATAATTGTATTAGTGTTGTGTGTGGGCCCTATGTGATATAATTAATTATTTTGTGTGGACCCAACTAAATATAAACCTTAAAGTGGGACAAACCAAAATGGAATCCTTAAATCTTAACGTGGGATGGAGTGAAGTATATATTATTTTTTCATGTTTAAATTAAATATAATTGTTACAACAAATTTTGTATTTATAATAAAATAAATACAAAAAGGTGCACAAAGATAATTTCAGACGGATTTAATATAAAAGATAATGTAAACGAGTTACAATTTCAATCAATCCTCTGATTCTCTGGAGCCAATTTGTCTTGACTTTGACTTCACTTGTGTGTTGATTGCGCTAACTTTGACTGGAGCGTGTTGAGTCGGGTCTTCAGATGAAGCTTGTCCAAACTCGACTTTGTGGATTTATAACATTAATCCGGAGGCAACGTCTTTTCTCGATTTAAACATTTCCTTGAAGATTCCCGGTGAAGAATGATGTTCAATATATTAGAACGCTGTTAACTTCACGAAGAACGTCGAAGAACTTAACTTAAGAACGCTTAAATTTGGGCGGTTTAGCACCTGAGTCCAGATTATAGGCCATTGACTTAAGCAAGCTTAAATTCAGGCGGTTTAGCACCTGAATCCTAGACTATAAGTCGTTCTTTAAAGAACTTGACTTATGAACGCTTAAATCCGGGCGGCTTAGCACCTGAATCCCAAATTATAGGTTGTTCTTAGAAGAACTTAACGTAAGCAGGCTTAAATCCGAGTGGTTTAGCATCTGAATCCTAAATTATAGGCCGTTCACTGAGGAACTTAGCTTAAGAATGCTTAAATCCGGGCGATTTAGCACTTGAATCCCAGATTATAGGTCGTTCATCGAAGAACTTGACTTAAGAACGCTTGATTCGAGCGGTTTAGAACCTGAATTCCATATGTATTCCGTTCTTGAGTTGACTCTCGTTGAAGAAATCGAAGAACTAATCAGACAATTCTGAAGTCTTTGATCCTTGTAGAGAATCGCTCTCAGTGTTTTTAGAATGAATGGAGAAGTGCTCCTTATATAGATAAAGAGTGAGGAAGTCCCATAAATAACTCATAATTTGATTGAACAAAGACTGATTTGACCTAATTCTGCGGGCTTGGGTCTTTCCACCCTTGCAATTTGATTGGTTAATATTGATTTGACCTGATTTTGCAAGCTTGAATATTTCCAGACTTTATTTGACTTGAACTTATTTGACTTGGGTCAGGCCAGTTGACTTGGGTCAAGCCTCATTTAATTTAAACCCCATTTAATTTATTGAACTTAAATTAATATCAATTATTTATTAATTTATTTTAGGAATTAATTTATTAAATCCCCAAATTTTAAATAATAAATTAAAATTGATATTTTAATCATGAAAATTCACGTGTCGCCATTTAATTGGACTATGAATTTTAATTGTTTACAAATGTCCCCTTACGATTTGTTCACGGACATTATGTCTTGTTGTGAAGGAATCGCAAAAAGTCTTCAATTCCCAAATTTTGCTTCAACATTGAAACTTGGGCTTTCAAGTGATGCTTGAACAATGTAAATTAAAGTAATTTTTCCTGACCCAACCTTTCATTTTTTTTAAATGGCCCAGCTAATTTACTTAGCCTAATCAACTTTTTCCAACATCTAAAGAGACAGGAAATATGGCCGGAATTTATTTATTGTTGGCCAAGATCAATAGCTGGTCCGAGAGGATGATCAGCTTTTTGTCCAAATCACTTCTTTTTTTTTTTTTGTCAAAGTTGTTTTTCTTTTTGTCGAACTCACTACACATGCAAATCTCAATTAAAATTTATCAAGTAATTCATATGGCAATGAATCTTCTAAAATTTTGTAAGATTACAGCTCCACTACGGTGTTCCCGGTGCGGTTTCGCGATTTTTTCGATAAAATCTAAATTGCATTGTTACATGCGGTTTAGGGTTTGACAACTAATTTTAAATTGCGATTTGTAGAGTAAAAATTATTATGCGGTTTTATACGATTTTTTTACGGTTTGACGGTTTTAATATTAACATACTTTGCCTAACAAATTAACAATAAAATACATACGGATATATAAAAAATAAATATGCATAAATACTTATGTTTCTTAACTGTTACAAATAAAATATTATAACACTTATAAAATTACATAATAAGATTTTAAGGATGTGAAATTATTTTTTGAACTCCATAAACAACCCAAATAATGTAACATTCTTAACATAAAACAACTTATTTTAAAATTATTTTGCGATCCAAAATATTTAAACTTTGTATAACTTTTTACCTCTTCAATATATAATACATACACATATAATATATATATATATATATAATTAAATATATTTATAATTTATATAATATAGTGCGGTGCGGTATAGTTTTACATGAAAATCGAAATTGCACTATTCAAGCGGTGCGGTTTTCTTCGATAAAAATAACCGCGGTTTAGTTAAAAAATTACTAAGTGTGGTGTAATGCAGTGCGGCTCGATCGATTTTGACAGTTTTAAAAATATTTTGCCCACCCCTAATCTCCACGCATTCTTCCCTTATATAAATAAGAGATCATCACTAATATAAGGTCAGTTCATGGCCTTAGTTTCTTCATCAAAATAAGTAGAACAATCAGACAAGTGTCCCTTTCGCCTTCTCATGCTTTTCTTCTATTCTTTCCTTGATACTTTAATGAATATTTCCTCTACTTGCATTTTTTTTTTTAAGATAGTGGTGATGGGTTCCATCAATCTGGTAGGAGTGGATTGAATTGATTTGCTCCAATTTTGACTTTGCAACTTGGCTAACTTACGTTACAATATCATGGGTCAAATACCCAATTTGGGCCTTGCAGTTTGATAACCCCAATTAACAAATTATGGGCCTATTTTTCTTTAATCCATTAATATGGGTCATACAAATTGATTGCTTCATTGGCATATTTTCAAATAGTTCCGCCAATTATGTGGAATAACAATTTGGGCTTCAACTCTCTTAAGGGCTAGTTTTAATTTATATTTTGGGCTTAAGTAAATTAAACTTAAAGAATACATTAATTTAATTGTGACTAAGACTTTATCAATCACGGATTTAATTTATAATTTTGGACAGTGATTAGAAAATCGGAACGAAGATCAAACCGGTGGCCCTAACGATTCACGGTCGGATCGGACAGTTCAACCGAAAAACAAAAATTACATATTTTAATTATATTTATTATTTTATATATAATTTTACATTAATATACTTAATCTACAAATAATTATATAAATAAACACATACTTAAATTTAAATTAATTAATTAATTAATTAAAAAATCGTCAAATACTTTTGAAAAGGTTAAAAATAATTCAAAAAATCCAAAATAGCACCAAGTATCTATACTTCTATATTTCTATCATTGTCTGATTCAAATAATCCTTTATCTACCCTCTAACCTCTCCACTTCCTTCCCACTCTTGGGCCCTTTCACCCCTACAGTCTTTTCGTAAAATACCTTATCTACCCCTGCCCTCTCATTCAACCCTTCGCATTACCACAATTTCAACATTTGCATCAGAACAATCAATATCATCATCAACATTCAACCTTTCGGCTCGATCCACTGCCACTTTTTCTTGGACTTGACGGGGTGGTGAGAGATCAGTGGATCTCGACAGAAATTTCGGTGTGGCTTCACTCTCTGTATTCGTGGTCGGAGATTCTTCATCGTTGAGGTAAATGGGAGTACAGAGTGATGTTTGTTCGTTTCCCATCGGCGGCGGCGGTTGCGAGAGGGTGGAAGGTCCTGCAGGGTGGTCTTCAAGTTTGAGCCTTTTCTCAGTTCTCCAGGTGTCTGAGAAAAGCAAAGAATTGGGCGTGTGGAGAAGGTGATTTGTGGATTAAGGGATTTTGATTCAATTAGGGTTTCTTTTTTATTTAATTAGGGTCTTCAAGTCAACGCTTAAAAAAAACAATTTAAAAAAAGGGTAAACGGCAGTTTTCGAGTCACCCGGTCCATCTGGTTTTCCCGGTCCAAACATGTTTAATCCGGTTTTTCCTGGTTTGATGCCCTATCCGATTTTATGTGCCTTTCAGACTGGTTTCTCGATCGGTTCCAGGTTGGTCCGGTCCGATTTTCAGATCATTGATTTTGGATTTAATAATTAATTGATCCCATAAATTTATTTTAGATCTTTTAATTAATTAAATTCACAAATTTAAATTCACATGAACTCATCCACTTGCTAATATCAATCCACTTGCAACATATGATGTGACAACATGAATCACCTTCATCACTTCAACCCCTTCATCATTTCATCACTGCTAGATTTGAGGTTATTTCAACACTCCAGGAATTTGAACTTCCTTTACCGCTTCAATAATTTGAATTTCTTCATACAACTTCGCGTTCAACTAATGTCTTCACCTCGTCAACCATTTTCTTCTCAACTCATTCACGCTTCAATTTATTATTTGCCTCATAGACTTGATGCGAAGGGCCTTACTTATGATTGGACTTAGTAGAGTGCTAAACTGCCTACGTATCTCCTTGCAGAGAATCAAGTCATAACGTAGTTCAAAGGGACATGATTTGGTTTGAATGGGGGTGCCATACACAGTTTATACTCATGCGGGTCAGGAGTGACTATTCTTTAACCACTTTAGACAAAGTAGGGTACTCCCTCCGTCCCATCCTAATGGTTAGATATTTTCATTTTGGGCGTCTCATTCTAATGGTTATATTTTTTTTTTAAGCATATGGTACCCACCCAAATTAATTACTTCTCTCTCTATGGAGCCACACATCCCACTAATACACCTACCCACTTACATTAAATTATTATTTCTCTCATCTCAATGCACCTTAAAATACGATATTCATTAATCACCGTGCAAAAAGCAAACGTAATCATAAGGATGAGACGGATGGAGTATTTAATGCTTTAACTACTTAAAATACCTGAGTGAGGTGAATTAATAGCTTAACCACGTATAGTTACCTTTCGTGGATGTCGTACACAGTTTATACTCGTGTAGACTGGCTGTCGCTATTTTCACCTAAATTTTAGTGTCTTTTTGTATGTCTTTTTGTATTATTTTATTCGTATTTTATGTATTATTTTGTCGTGTATGTGTTTTCATGGAAATGTGTGTGAATGAGCTTAAACGTATTTAAAACAGGTGAAAATGGATTAAAAACGGAACGGGAGCTGAAAAGAGCAAGAAACGGGACTACCGGGACCCAACTCGAGTTTCAAGGTGCAACTCGAGTTGTCAACACGACCAGTGTTGGGTCTGAAAAATGTCCAGAATTGTCCAGAGACCCAACTCGAGTTGCATGGTCCAACTCAACTTGCAACTCGAGTTGGGAGAAGGTCGAGTTGAGGTCCAAGAATCGTCCAGAGAGCTTACTCGAGTTGCAAGGTCCAACTCGACTTGCAACTCGAGTCGAGCTAGGAGCAGGGGAATGAAAAAAAATTGTACAGTGAGCTAACTCTAGTTGTAATGTGCAACTCGAGTTGCTAGCTCGAGTCGAGCTGCCTTCCGTGGGATTTTCAATTTTAGGGCCTCGCAACACGACCAAACAGGCGAGTGTACGAGTAGCCAATACGAGTCGATCTATGTTAGCTCGAGTTATATTACAAGCAACTCGACTCGTGTTGCTAACTCGAGTTGGAAAGGCCAACTCGAGTAAGGTCATTTTGGGCCAAAAATCTGGATTTTCACCTATCAATGTGTAAGTGTGTGTAAAAATTCCATTTGATATTAAATTCATGGCCTAACTTGGAGAGAGTATAAATAGCTTCAAGTTCAACATTTGAAGAAAGATTGGATATTCAACACAAGGGTTTCATTTCTGCACCTAGATAACACACCATTTCCTCTATTTCACACCATCATCTTCGTCCATTCTTCATCCCTTCCATTTGGGTGTTAAAGACCTCAAGAATTCAAGAGCTAGAGGTGGAGATCAAGAAAAATAGAAGATTCTCTTCAAGAAATTGATAGGGAAGAATTTATTCATTTTGTATTTCTTTTGGATTTAAAACTATGGGTATATGTAATGAATCATTCATGTATTTTGTTACCATTATCATGTTAGGATAATCCCTCTAGTGGGATTAGTAATATGAAGAGCACATTAGGTTTATATTGTTATGTGGATTAAATTGGCTTTTGACTTAATTGATGTTGCTTTCTATTCATGGACTTTAATTGTTTTGATGTTATGATGGCATGATTTGTTATTCATGAATGATTATTGGTTTAATGGATTGTTGATCAATGGATGATTTATGATAATTAAGTGCTATTACAATGTTCATTTGTATATTGCTTGAAGTGAGACGGAAACGACCCTCTTAAGTATTAGAAATGCATAAATAGACATCAAGTTTGGATTTGACCGAGAGGATATTTGAACTAGATGAGGGGAACCAATCTATTCGTTAGCTTTAGTACACAAAAAGGGAGAGTTAATTCTAATTAGTACCTTCTAAGGGAGAATTGAGAGTTAATTAGTACCTAGATGGAAGAGATTAATGTTGGGCTTTGATCTTAAGTGCTTTTGAGAGTCTTTAGTGGATCAACAACCTTTGTAACTCGAAAGGGAGTTTGGGATATAATCGTGATTACCCTTAATCTACATCAATTGAGTTGAATTCCTTTTGTGTGCTTGGATGTTTCTAATCCCATGTTGTTTCCTACTTGAACTTTAGCACTTATTCCCGTTTATTGTTAACTGTCTTTATTTGTCATTTCTCTTATTTGCTATTTTGTTCTCTTGTTAACTTGCTTTAATTGTTTATTTCATAATCATACTCAAACCCCCAAATCATCCTTACAAAAGTAACATAAATATGAGCTCACGTATTTTACTAGTCCATACCTAACTCCTTTGTAGTTCGATAATTTTATTTCTTGGGATATATTTCTATAACGATCGAGTATTCTTTCTCGTGAGTATTAAAAAATATTCAAACATGGACTAGGAGTTCGTAGTAAACAGTTTATACTCATGTGGTCCATGAGTAATATGCAGTTTAGGCTCGTGCGTCAAGGAGCGTATCATGTATTTGTTTCACGCTTAGTAGCATTTCAAGAATTTTCCAATTATGGGGCCAATGCTCACGCCATCTTCTAAGATCAACTTGTAGGCGCCATTTGTGTAGGCTTATTTCACAACATGAGGGCCATCCTATTTAGGCACAAATTTATTTCCAACATGATGAGTGACTACTATAGACCTTCTCACAGCAAGCACCAAGTTACCAACTTGAAAAGAACGTATCTTCACTTTCTTGTTTAATGTTCTCGAAAGGCGAGATTGATAACTGTTCAGCACGAAAATTCGTGTTTTTCATATGCCGTTTTTATATGATTATTGCATTATTTTAATATTATTTGTGGAGTTTATTGTTTATTTTTATATTTTCTATTACTTCACGGATATTGTTTAAATTTTGCAGATTTTAGGTCTATTTTGGTGGTGAGATAAATAAAGTATTAGAGGAGGGATTGAAAGACATGTTTTGCTATTAGGTGCATGAGAAGTTGGGCTATGCAAACAAAATAGAGAGAAATTTTGCAAGCAATGGAATAAGAATTTAATTAGTGGCCAATGCGTAATGTTGAATGCCAATTTGTTGATTAATGTGGCCCCCACCACATATGCCCGTAATAAGTAGAAGTGGATCATGGAAGTAAAGGGCCCACAAATTTGTGATGTTGTGTGAGAGGCCCAAGCCATGCATACTCCTTATAGACGTGAAGAAGTCCATCACACCAACAGGCCTTATCTTCGGGCAGAATGGGCTCTTTTCGCTGAGAGGCGAAAAAGCAGAACAGAACACAACGCGAGCAGTGCGAGAACGCGATCGCACCCACACACCATTACATCCCATACACTTCATTCCATCATTCATCTTGGTGTGCCATTTAAGGAGGGGATATCATACAATTAGAGGAGACGGAGAGAAGAGCTTCAACGATTCTTCGATCTAGGGTTTTGTTTTTAAAACTCAATTTCCTTTCAATAAATATGAATTGTGGTAAGATCATTCTTACACCCATGGAAGTTGCCTGTAACTCCATCCGGTAATGTTTATTTGTTTTTCTATGAATTTCTTGGAGACTATTTAATTTAAATTGCATAACGTTCGTGGTTATTTCCTGTTATTGAGCAATACATGGAATAATTATAACTTGTGTGCACAATTGAATTAATTGGTTATTTTGTATAAGTTAAAGTAATTGGCTTATTAGACATAAAAATTGCAATGAATGTTATTGATATTGATTAATTGTCATATTAGTAATATTCAGGAAATTAGGTAATAAAATTATAGTAATTAAAAAGGGAACACGTACCTGATGAGGGAGGGAATAATATAGTAAGTACCTAAAGAGGAAGATAAGTTTATTAACCTAGAGTCCTAGGAAATAAGTCAGATCAGTTACGAATTTGCTTAGACCAAATAAGTGAATTAGTAAAGTTTAGTGACTCTTCCATAAGTATCTATAGGAATTCAACTCGACCATCGAAGTATTAAATTAATTAGCTTAATCCAGAACCCCTAGAACTACTATTTCTCATTCTTGAATTTCGTATTTTATTTAATTGCTTTTATTCAATTTTTCAAGTAATCATTAGTTTAATAATTATCAAACAATTGAATTTGTCACATGTCTTATATAATTTAGTGATTTTGGAAATAGATAATTTACCGTCCTTAGGATTCGATATTAAAACTTGGTTGCCTGCTGCTACAGCCGATATCTCTACACTTGGGGATTTATTTGTGTGCTCTCAAAAACACGTAACAATAATACTCAAGTTTTTGTTATGCTTTCAACATCTTCTCATCTAACGCTTCCAACTCTTGAAAGCGCAACATTTTATTTTCTTCTTCGGTAAGGTCTTCTTGTATAGCCATCCTCAAAGAGGAAATTTATTTTTCAAGAGGCACTACAGCTTCAACACCATAAACCAAGGAATACTGAGTCACCTGAATAAGTACTCTATAAGTGGTGCGATACGCCTATAAAGCTTCATTAATATTTCATGACAATCTCTTTTTTATTTAGAGACAACTTTCTTCAGTAGACTGCGTTATACATCGACGACTTCCTTTACTTGAAGCGAACTTCTCACACAACTTATCAATCCAACTATTACTGAAAGACTTACCATTGTCAATGATGATGTAGCAAGGGACACTATATCTATAAATGATGTTGATCCGAATGAAATCAATAACATTTTCTTTCTTCACTTCCCTCAGAGGCACAAATTCGGCCCATTTTGAAAAGTAATTCGTTGCAGCAAGGATGTAGAGATGACCACCAGAAGACTTTGTAAGCGACCCCACCACATCTAAACCCCAAGCATCAAAAAACCATGAAGCTACTATCGAAGGCCATGAAGCTACTGTCGGATGCAAAGGCTCCGAAGGTTGATGAATCAAATTTCCATGAGACTAGCAAGCTTGACATTTTTGTGAATAATCCATGCAATCTTTCATCGTCGTTGGCTAATAGTAGCCCATTCTTTTAATTCTAAAATGCAGCTTCGGTTCATATTAATGTGCACCGCATATTCCGGAGTGCACTTCTTCCATTACTTGAGCAACTTCTTCCTCACTCAGACATCTCAAGAAAATTTTATCAAATAATCTTTTATAAAGTGTACCTTTGAAATAGATGAATCGAGGTGCTCGGCGCCAAAAGGTTGCATCCATACTTGTGTTAATTATTCAACACTGTAAATGTGTTTCTTAATAAATATATATAATTATTTTATATTCAAATTTTCATTAAATAAACTAATATAAACTCGAAAAAATTTGCAAACTAATTGTATAAAGTATTAAAAAAAACTACTATTTGTTATTCAATTTTGTATTTATATTTATTATTTTTGTGTTTAAATAAAAGTAAAATAAGGGCCATCAATATTTCTAGGATCAGCCTTAGTCTTACCTTGGGCCGTGGGAGCTGGATCATGGTTGTCTTCATGTGTCACTCGTCTGTTGTACTCCCTTGTTCTAAAGAGTAGTTATTGCATTTAAATTAAGAGATGGGAGTAACGTTTTGACGGGTAGAAAAATATAATATTTAATATTCTCTTCATTGAGTTAATGTTTATATTTGTTTTTTTTATCTAGATTAAGAGTATAATTTGTTAGTACGTAATAAAGTAAAAGAAATAATATTTAATGTAAAGTGTGTAGTTGTATTAACGTTGTTTGTGGATTCTATATGAAATAATTAATTAATTGTTTTGTGTTGACCCAACTTGAAAAAAAATAAATGTAAACCTTAATTTGAGACAAATTAAAAATTTTAACGCAGAAATGAGGGAATATTTATAAACCTTAATTTAAAACAAATTAAAATTTTTAACGCAGGAGGGATATAATATTTAGTTAATAGTCAGAGACAATGGAAAATAAATGATAACCATTATAATGAAAAATAATACTCCCTTCGTCCGCTTATAAGGTACCCATTGTACTATTTTTTGTGTCCGCTTCAAAGGTATCAATTTCTCATATTTAGTATAAAAGTACACAATATGGCCCAACACTTTATTTTAATACAACTACTCACTTTACATATAATAATAATACTCCTTATTCACGTGCAAAAAATAAATTGATACTTTAAAAGCGGATGGAGAGAGTATTTAATTGATGAAAAGTGATAACGTTATTATAAATTTTTTAATGAAAATTTATAACATATAATGAAAAATGATAACATTTTAATACTCCCTCAATCTCATTCATAAGTGCCTATTTGTTTTTATCACGTAACTTCAATAATATTATGTGTATTAGTAGTGGACGGTGGGCCATATGTGAGATCATTTGAATAAGACACTCAATATATATAATAAAAGAGAGGAACTAAGGTACAACCAGGGGTACCAATTCAATTGGTACACCGTTGATCTCCACTCTTCTTAATTAATTCCTGCTCCTTCATTAATATTGTTTTTTATTTTATTTTTAAATTTATTTTATTTAATTGACTATTATATCCTAAACCCTAAACTATAGAGATAAATTATACACTAAATCACAAGGGTAAATTACAATTATATCATAAACCCTAGGGATAAATTATGCCCTAAACCACAAGGGTTACAATTATACCCTAAACCTTAGAGATAAATTATACCCTAAACCACAAGGGTAAAATTACAATTATATCCCTAAAATTAAATAAATAAAAAAATGAAAAATGAAAAAAAACAGTAACAACAACAGTTAAAAAAAAAGTAACACACACTGAAAGTGAATAAAGGAGGTTGTACATTTTGGAATTGGTAGGACAATTGTATTCTAGTCTTTGCCATAATAGAATAAGGACCTTTCGTTGGATGGAGAGAGTAAAATAGTAGTAATACTCTATTAAAAAAAATACAGGTCACAAGTATGTCCATAGAAAAAAATTATACCCAAATTAAAGGGAGAATATAAATTCTAAAATTAATGGTTAAATCTTAGTATTTATCAATAATACTCCTTATTGACACAGAAAATAATATAAATAATATAAGAAATAGCATCGAAAATCTCATGTGAATTAATAATCATTAACCACATGAGTGAGCTTAGTCACCACATGAGTGAACTTAGTCTTGCTTTCCTAGTGGATTTCTCAACAGTTAAATATGTCCAAAGTTAGCTGATGTGGTGAATTAAGTTCCACTTCATACAGGCAATAACACATATGCTTCGCTACTGCAACAGATTATTTGCTTCATCTGCCCTAAAGTTTTCCACTCTTGAAACATTTCTTATTTAAGGGTGATTCGGTACATCGGTGTCTAAGAGATAATGAGTTAAAAATAGGGTATAGTGGATATTTATTTATTTTTTAATGGAGTAATTATTTTATTTTATTTGGTAATAGAAATCGAATTAAAATTTAATCTAACAGTTAAGATCGTTTAAATACATTAGGTACACAATAGGTGGACTCCTTATATAAATATTATATTAAGAATTAGCTACGCTAACTTTCTTCAAGAATCCAACACAAATAACACTTCGGAACATCTTAGTTACAAAATGTCATCCCTTGCTAATACACAACATATTTTTATTTTATTTATTTTATAAATACTCTTAAAATTATTTTTTTTAAAAAAAATAGTATCCCTCCGTCCCGTTACAATGTACACGTTTACTATTTGCACGTTGATTAAGTAGTAAAATATTTTAATGTGTAGTGAGGTGAAAGAAATAATATATTAATGTAAAATTGGTATGTGTATTAGTATGACATGTGGGTCCATAGAGAGAGAAGTAATTAATATGTGTGGGTCCTATTTACAAAAAAAGGGAAATGCACACTTTGTATTGAGACGGACCAAAATAGAAAAACACGTACGTTTTAATAGGACGGATGAAGTAATAAAAAATAATTAATATTCTTTAAATTCACATCTATGGAGCTTTAGAGTTACGAGATGGAGGACTAAATTTGATCAATACACCTGTCAATTTTCAAAGTTTATTAGAGAGCGTTTACATTCAGGGTTAAGGAGGGTTATCCCTATATAACCCTTGTTAATTATTGAGTACTTTGAAAGTTAAATTCGAGAGATAACCCTAGAACTTTTGTCAGCCCGTCTGAAACAAGGCTTAGTAAGGGCTACGTCAACCCTCAAAACGCTGGGGTTAAAGATATGAGATTCTTATTTGGATCTAACTCTCACTTTTCAGATCGGATCTAACTTCATCCGTTGTCTTCTCAAATCGTGAGACTAGCGAGACGGTGGTGGAGATTTGGGGAAAAGCTTTTTCTAGTACATCGAGGAGAAGGCGAATGAGCCGTCGTGGAAGTAGAGGAAGGGGTGTCTGTCGCCGGATTTGGCATCTGCCGGCAGATACAGGCGAGTGTGGAGGTTGATTTCCGACACAATAACGACGTCTTTGGATTGGATTCCAGTGGGTGGATCGATGACGTTATCTTGGGCGGGGATTGAGCGGTCAACGCTGTCGCGTGGAGGAGAAATAGCAGAGTATTTGATCGGAGTTTGCTGCCGCCATTGTTGTTGGTGAAGGAATGGAGGTGATATGCTCCTTTTATAAATATAAAAGTTTGTGATGCTTATTTGCTCTCAGATCTACTCCAGACATTCTTTATCGTCCCTCTCCTTCTGAAATTCATCTCGAAATGCCTCAAGTAGTTGAGAATTTAGACGGTAATGTACAATTTAGGAGATCTATTTAATTATGGTTATAGGTTGTGAAGTATAACCTTATTAGAATGTAAAGAATGGATTTCTGGGAATTTCATGTTATTTTTGGCAAGACTTCAAATTGATAGATTTTATATTTCTGTTTCATATTAAGTTAAAGAAACAACCATAATTTTAAGTTCTGATTGTTGCAATAATTGTGGTAAGAAATCAATCACTGCCGGAGTTATTTCAGCTTCAAACTCACCAAATTGTATTAATCTGGATTGTTTGATACTTTGATATATATTTAATTTAATATATTACATAGGGGTATTATTGAAAAATCTTTATAGTTGAACCTTCAAAGTAAACCATGCTCAACATTCTTTACCAGGGTAATTAGTTTTAACTCAACCCATTCTAAACTTCACTCAAGTTTCGTATCCCTAACCCCTACCTTAAAAGTAAACGGACTCTTAGTGTTTTCAAGGTGTTCCCATATGCACAAATAAACTAAACTGATCATTGGGTAATATATTGTATCAATATAAGAGATCATTGGGAAATAAGTTCCTTTTCCTCTTTTTTTTTTTTTTTTTTTTTGTCGTGAGTGTATGTAGGTGTATGTATAAAATAATTTGTAATTTTAAATGAATGGTGAGTAAATTTAGTCCTAAGGGTATAATGATAAAAGTGGAGAAAGTGTATTTATAATTTAAATAAGTGTATTGAGTAATGGGTGTACGTGGTAAAAAAGTATGTGTGGATAGTTTGGCCTTAATCATATCCCCTGTTATTGTCAACTTAATTCAAATTCTTGTCACTCCTTTGGCTTATTCAACTCCACTTCAATTATTGCTAAAAAATTATGAATGATATTTTCGATACAAATGAAATTTATTATGGTAAATACCATAAAAAGGAAAATATGAATTTTAAGAGGAACTATTATAATTTTTTCTCCACATAGTTTACTCATGTAAAAAAAATAAAATAAAAATTCAGAATAAATAGAAAAAAATTAAGAATATTCATAAGAAAATTTTCAAAAAAATTTTTAGACCATTTCTCGATTTACATGTGTCATTCTTGCGCAGGGTCATGCTAATCTTTTTTGTATCGTTCCACTTTTATCAAATGCCCCGAAGGGACAATACTTCTCTACAGTACTGAGCTATATAAACAATATACAATGTTCATAATTTTCCGATGTGGAATAAAGGAGAAGTTCAAATATTTTGGGCTTTTTCAACTAGGCCAATCAAACTTCTGGGCTTTCGCACTAGAGCCACCGAACTTATTCTACATTTATCGTGCTCATTATTATTTTAAGAACTTACATAATTAATATGATGGGCTCAACAACGGCCACTAACACGTTACCCACTTACGAATTGCCAAACATATATATTAGTTAATTATTTAAATCATTTTATTAAAAATTTTGAGTTACTATGATGACAATTTATAGTGTGCACCTAAAGATATAGTGTACCCATATACAAATATAAACAAAAACATATACAATTAAGAGTAAAAATATATACAATTTAATTGTTAATTTTTTTAATGAAAATTTGTATATAATATTCAATAAAAAGTTATACACATATGGATGTTAGTTTTTTTAATGAAAACTTGTGAAAAAAGTATACAAATATTACAAAACATGTACAAATAAAATAATATGTATGCAAACTAGAATAAAGAAAACATAGGTGCACTCTTGCACCTGGTGCACCCAATATACACTCTCCTATGATTTATCTATCATTTTGAGTTGGATTATGGCGTTTGAGATAGACAATTCCATTTTTTATAGCAAAGGGTGTACAAGATAGTAGTAGTTATTGCATAATTACTTTAAAGCCACTTCAAGAATGAATGTGGTAAATATACAAAATATTACTTTTCATGGTTATCTGATTTTAGTTGTTCTAATTAAAGATGTCAATTATCTTATTTAATTTTAAGTTGATTAGATTAGATTAAATTTTCTTAAAATATTATTAAAATAAAATATTAATTATTTTAAATATCAAAATACTTAAAATAATACTTTATACTAATTATTAGGAGGAGAAATTAAATAAATAATATGACCTAGATTGAGTACACTAAGATGCCACTAAGATCCCTTAGTGTAATCTTATTCGCGTGGATGGGTTTATCGGATTTATGAATGATGAAGATATAAGACATATATGCTGCACTCCAAATGAGCAATGATGAAATAATTAATGACTAATTCAAATCTTGCTGAAATCAAAATCCTATTAATTTTATGAGTTAATTTAATCATATATCCATGTTATTGTCAACTTGATTCAAATTCTTGTCAGTCATTTTGCTTATCTCAACCCCACTTCAATTATTGCTCAAACATTATGAATGATATTTTCGAGACAAATGAATCTAATATGGTAAGTACCAAAAAAGGAAAATATGAATTTTGAGAGGAACGATTATAATTTTTTCTCCATGTAGGTCATGTAAAAAAATTAAAAAAATTGGACCATTTCTCAATTCATCCTTGCGCAGGGGCCATGCATGCTGATCTTCTCTGTATCATTCTAATTTTACCACATGTCCCCGAAGGGACAAATATATGTACAAAGCTGAGCTATATAAGCAATACATAACGTTCATAATTTTTCGATGTTGGACAAAGGAGAAGTTTAAATATTTTGGGCCTTTTTAACTGGGCCAGTGAAACTTCTGGGCTTTTGCACTGGAGCCACCGAACCTATTCTACAACATTTTTTCGTGCTCATTGTTATCTTAAAAACCTACATTATGATGGGCTGAACAAGGGCCCATTAACTCGTTCCCCACTTACGGAATAACCCAAACATAAACCTACATTATGATGGTGGTGATGATATATTCATTCTAAAAAATCCTATACACAATTATTGATTTGTAAAAGGACATAAAGGGTTTATAGGCGCATGAAGAGCTCAGCAGATCACTCGATCCAATAAGATGATATTATTTGTTTTGGGCAACTACAGACTTGCACGGTTTTGTTCTTAGATTTTCACCTAAAAGTCTTGTGCTATAGAATGTTTACTTTCATTTATAAAGGTAAAGTCATTCCACCCTCTACTTTGGATCATCACAGGTCCGCACGGTTTTACTCTTGCGTTTTTACCCAAATAAGGCTTTATGCTATAGAAACTCTAGTTTCATTCATATATATATAAAGTCATTTCCACCCAATACATGAGTTAGATCACAGTTTGAGTGGAGAAACATCTCATGTGTAGATTAAGTTTGGGGCCTGACTTTGAAAACACTGTTGGATTTATAGGTCCACGGAGAGTTGGAGCCCATGAAGAGTCTAACCAGCTACTCGATCTAATAGCATGATATATTTGTCTATTTTAACTAACGAATACAACATGGGACGAGGGGTTACAATTATACCCAAAATAATTTATTTATTTTTATTATTTACCCATGTAAAATAATAATAATAATTATTATTATTATATAATATTAGCACAAATTTACACTTCACTCACAATTATTGGTATAAATTTATAAAAAAAAAATTCTTTTAGATAATGAAATTTTGTCTAGCTATCTATAACTATAATTTATAAATAAATGTTGATTTTTTTATTATTTAAATTTAAATATATTAATTAAATGTAATAATTATTGTACTTCAATATTTTAAATCTTGGATCCACCCTTATCTGTTTTGGGCCACCACATGCTCGCATGGTTTTCTTGGACTTTCATCTAAAAATCGTCATGATATGATGTGTCTAATATATAAACTCAAAGTCATACTAACTTTTAACTAAAGTGGGATTTTGGTTTATTTATTTAATTATTAATATATTTTTTTACACTGTATTAATTTTTTTTTAGCATAAATGATAAAATTGGAACTATATAGTGTTGGGTCCCCAATTCATTTGGATGTTGGTGCTACGAATGGAACTATGGGTCATTTTGGCCTCATGCTTGTAGATGTTGATATCCAGCATGAGTTATTTGATTATATCAACCTGGAGATTGCTGGTAAGTGCTTGTGTGCCGGAGTTCTGTATTTCTTGCTCCAACTTGGCACATTTCATTGATAATTACTTGAAGAAACATAAACGGAACAAGAAATTAAGGTGATGCTGGTTTTGTTGAGCATATAAACAAATGAGATAATTTTAAGTCTGTTGCTCCTCCTTTGAAGCAGCCTGATCTTGATTGATTATGAAATGTGGCAAGCATTTAATTTATGGAATAACAGATGAAACACCATTGTGGAATAGGTGATCCCATTTGCTCTGTCATTGTGAGAGAAAAGTATATTGATTCCAATATCGAACAATTCCCCACTCTGCAAAGTAGCGCTAACATTCTGAAAGGTGGGAAATTAAGAAAAAAGGGAAATTAGAGCAAGCTTACAGACCTAGAAATTCTTAAATTTTGATTATTTCTGTAATAGCCTCTTGTTTGGGCTTTTATTTGGGCTGCCTCTTGGGCCTATATATTTTATGGTTCTTACCATCCTCATAACATCTTTATCTTTGTACTTTTCTCTATTTTCTTTTTCTTTTAATAATACGTGTTGCCTATTGAGATAAAATTGGAAATTTTGTAATAACCTACTAATAACAATAACATAAATTTATATTTTAATTTATGTCAAAAGTTGAAGTATCTTAATCCACACAATTATTTATGATGAGACGTCAATAAATATGTATTATTATATCTATTACCCAATTTGATTTAGGAATTGATTAAAGAAATAAAACTCGAAGTGTGTGCCCTTTCAAATCACATTTTAGGGCATGCTAAAATGTCTTTTTTTCTTTCATTTTTTTTCACAAAATCAAATGAAACTAATCATGCATCTTCCCATTCGGCGATTCAAAGGATTAAAGCCTTAATTTTTGCCTTTCAAATCATGAACAATTGTTAATGCATGTGTTATGTTACTCCCTCCGTCCGTTCGTTCAAAAAGAAACATTTGCTTTTACATGTGAAGTAAAAAATATTATTATTTAATGTGTAGGGGATATGGAGTTGTATTAGTGGTTGTGTAGACCCCATATTTTAATTGTATTAGAGAGAGTGTATGAATCTATATGTGTAAAAAGAGAAATGAGACATTTAAGGGCATATGCTCAAAATAGAAAAATGAAACTCTTTGTGACTGATAGAAAGAGTATATTGCTCTGATATACTCCCTCCGTCCTGCCAAAATAACATCATTTTACTATATTGGGCGTCCCGTCCAAATTGCACAATTTTCCTCTTTTAGTAAATGGCCCACTAATAGCCCACCACTATCCACCACATCTCTCTAATACACCTACCCACTTTACATAAAATACTCCTTAATCTACGTGCAAAAAGAAAACGGTGCACTTTGATCGGAATGGAGGGAGTACATTAAGTGTTAAGTGTTAAAGCTTGTCTTATACTCATTTCATTAATGAGTTGAATAGAGTCTGGCTCGATTGATAAAAGTTGAATTATTTCAATAATAACATAATTTTATATATTGATATAATTATTATTAAATCTAATAAT
The DNA here is from genome assembly GCA_023678885.1 of Pogostemon cablin. Taxonomy (NCBI): domain Eukaryota; kingdom Viridiplantae; phylum Streptophyta; class Magnoliopsida; order Lamiales; family Lamiaceae; genus Pogostemon; species Pogostemon cablin. The sequence continues at coordinate 20,467,744 of CM042968.1, forward strand.
AAATATAAAATATACATTAATTAAAAATCGACTCGATAAGTTTGACTCAAATTGTTTAATGAGTCAACCGAGCTTGAATTCGCTCGAAATCTTTGACCTGAGTATCAGTATACACTATTCTAACTCGCCTCATTTAACAAATATACTCTTTTTTTTTAAATGATAGAATTTTATTATCAACTCAAAATAAATTACGACTAACAACACTAAAAAGTCTCTATAGTTGTAAAGACACAAGAGAACATGACTTAATAAAAGAGTACGAATGTTCCCAAAAGAAGTTTCGAATTCAGAAAGACAAATGTAGAATTCGTAATATATTCACAATATATGAATTTCATACAAAATTTAATTTATGGGTATTCACTATTCTTAACATATAAAATTATGAAATTATATCAAAACAAGATGAATATGCATGGATGCATAAATAAGTTGTAATCAAAAGTACAAATTAAAATATTAATAATATTCTGCAGTTTGATTTTAAAAAGAAAAGTACAAATTAAATTATTGATAGAGGGGTTATAATATAATTATTAAATTAATTATTAGTGTTGCGTAGCCATTTTCTTTTTAAATTTTGATAAAGAATCTTCACTTGAAATCATAAAATTGATGAAATTCCTCGTATATATGATGATGAGGTGTTCATTACCCCAATCAAAAGAAGAAGGGAAAAAAAAAACATATTAAAAAAAAATCCACTTTCCAGTCTTTTTTAATTATTGGATGTGATGAAAGAGAAATATTGATAATTGGAGTATACTTTTTGCAAGTAAAATTGGACGTAAAGAAGTGGGTTTTCGATATTATTGAAGATTGTGGTGGGACTCATAATTTAAAATTGAATTTTCCTTTTATCACTAGTCAGTAGTCACAGCTAAAGTGTATAATAAAAAACCTAATCACATTGACATATCTAATTATAGATTTTTTTTTAAGTACATTTTACAATCAGAATTTTTAGTTTTAAAAAGAGAACTTATTTCAGTGATATTCAATTGCAGCATGTGTACGTGATTTGCTAAAAGTGAATAATTTTATACATTTTTCACACAAGTTTGTTTACATGTCGACAAGTATGGGATGGAAATTATAACACAATTAATAAATAATTTTATTATAAGAAAAAAAAAAAGTTAACCACAATATGTATGAATATTACTTTGATATAATAAAATCATTAAAAAAATATGCAAAAATGATCACATTCGATCCCTTCCTCTATCACCTTACAATAAACATTTCATTTGCTATGTGCACATAAATAATTAAAGAGTAATATATTCCATATGTATTTAGTAAGTTTTTAAAATTATTTTACTCATATATCTTCAATTTTTAAGAGTAAAAAAGAAAATAAATATTTTGTAGAATATTGAAAGATCTTTAATTTCGTCAAAGATGTTACTTTCTCCGTTTCAACACTAGACGTGTATCATCCCTTTTAATAAATGAAAACCACAAAAAAAAATTAATATATCTATATGGGATCCACACACCATACTATTATACTTACGTACTATACATTAAAATATTATTTTTCTCTTTTCATCGGTTTTTCAAATCCTTAGTCCTATTCTTTTACTAGTAAAGGGTCTTCACTCTAGACTTCTATACATTAAAAATTATATTTTTTAAGCTACGTGCAAAAAAGAAACGTCATCCTTATGATGGAACGGAGGGAATATTTTTCTAAATATAGGTGGAAGGGGATAGTGAGACGAGTTGATTCATTATTAAAGTAAACTTATTAAATAGGTAAAGTATGTCTCTTGATAATTAAAGTATGTTTATACTAAATTATATTATAACACCTAAAATCATATTTTAATATATAGTACTTCCTCCATCCCATGAATACATTCATATATTGATGGCACGGTAGTGATGTAAGAAAGAGAGGGGGTATTTTGAGTAATTAAATAGAATAAAATGTATGATATAATTGACTTTGACTAGATTGTATGTAGAAAGAAGATGACATTTTTGTAATATTGTAGTATTGCAAAGTTATTGATATTGTGTTATTGTTTCATTTTTGGCATGTAGGTATTTTTGGGACAAACCAGAATAAAAATTGTAAATATATTCTTAGGACGGAGGGAGTATCATCGATCATATTTAAGAAAATACTCATATAATAGTGATACACTCTACTGCACCGTATCACAAGACAATTATGTAAAAAGTTTAGTTTTTTTTAATCGAGAAAAGAAATTTTATTGAAATATTACTTGGGTATGAGCAATACTCACAAATACAATTAAAACGGTGAACATACATAGCTCGACACACCCTGCAGACTTAATACTACAAATATTTTTAACTGTATAATGAGATCAAGATGACATAATTTTACATTCTTGTTCTTCATACTCTATACATAAAAGAGATTTCATTGTGTTAGACAAATAAAAGATTCCGACTCCGCGTGTGTCGTAGCTTGAATCACTTCTAAGTTCTCCTTTCTTGACAAAGTTCTCCTTTCTAAGTTCTCATTTCTTGACAAAGATCTAACTTCACGTATTTGCTTTCAATTCGACTATAATTCCTTTTGAGTTCCATTTTTCATTTGGAGTTGGAAATTTAGTTAATACGCCCTTGATCAATGAATTGAAATTTTAGTGCTACAAAAATTTTATTAGTACTTTTTTTTTCTTTTCCTAAAATTAACTTTATATTTCCTTTTTCTAAAATTAACTTTATATTTTTTTCTTTTTCTTAAACGTTTAATCAAGGGCAGTATAAAAAGAAGAGAAACATGAGGAAAAAGAAAGAAGGTGGTGTGCATGTGATCCAACAGTCTTTTTGTTCCCCCTCTTTAATCTTGCTTAGTTTTCTTGGCATTTTGTGATTAGCTAATCTACTCTTTAATTATATTCTTTTACTTTTACTTTCTTAAAATTTAATAATAATAAAAATCATTTTTCGTTCATATACACCGTACGTGTACGAGTCAAAATCTTGTAGTTGTTGAATTTACGAATCTACCCATACAATTAATCACTCAGTTTTAACAATTTTTTTTTTTGTAATTTTTAATATATAAAAGATATCACTATTAATACTTCAGTTATATTAAAAAGATTTTGAAAATCGAAATTTATTATTTATTAATCACTCTCGATTCATTAACTATAAAATATCTTGTACCCCCAGCTGCTCTCATTTCCATATCCAATAATATCAGTGTTAATTTCAAATTCACAATAACAAATGCACATTGCCTCTTCATTATGATAAAATATGGATTTTTATTATATTTACAATTCGAAAGATAAAATATAACATGATCGGGATCCATGAAATGATCATATGTCACATAAGTATTTAATTTCAGTGTCATTCAAGTGCATCAATGCACCATAAAATTTAAGATGCGGTGATTAGTTATTGAATTCATTTTTAATTAAATTATTTAATTTTATTGAAGGATGATTAATTAAATGAAAATTTAATCTAATAGCTTAATTAAATCATCCCTCCACACCGGTACTCCAAGTTCATTATAATTTAATTCTTAAATTTCATATGCATGCAGATAAGAATTGATGGATGTATTACAATTAGTGCTTTAAAACATTATAAAAGTACGAAATAATATTTTTAAATTACCTTTTTAATAATGTCGATTTATATTATTGTATAACTTTTAAGTTAATTCAATCCTAATAATATAATTAAAAAATATAAATATTACTGTATAAATGAATTTTCTTTTAAATTACTGCAAATATGCAGTACAAATTTTTTAATACAATATAAATATACTTGTGTAAATCGAGTTCATCTTTCATTTTAATCTCATTGAAATTATTCTTTAGTATATGAAATGTTACTCTTTAATAAATTATTATTTTTTAAATAAAAATTAAATATATTCAAAAAATTACTTTCCAAATTCAGATATATTATGTTTTATATTATTGTTGACATGTGTATAAATACGAAAATTTCTAAATTATTGAAGTGCTAGTTCTGTCTCTTTAAATTTTATTTATTACCCCCTCCGTCCTGTTTCAATGTTTACGTTTGTTTTTTGTAAGTTGATTAAGGATTATAGAATTTTAATAGATAGTGAGTGAAAATATATAATATTTAATCTAAAGTGGGTAAGTGTATTAGTGTTGGATGTGGTGACCATGATGATATACTTCCTCCGTCCCACTATCTATTAAAATATTATACTCTTTAACCAACGTGCAAAAAACAAACGTAAACATTGAAACGGGACGGATGGAGTAATTTTTATGCACCAATAATCAGCAGTGCAGGTTGGTTCATCAAGTAATCTCAATTTGGACAATTGTTACTCACAAGCTAGCCTAACATGATTTTTTAAATGAAAAAGAATAAAATTGAAAAGCAAACAAATTATTTGAAACACAAATTTGAAAGAAATTGAAAACATAATCAATTAATTGAAAGAATAACATTAATATATAGCAACATAATATTTTAGAAATCACAAAATTAGTGTATAAAAAAGCAATTTTAAATTTTTTTAAGTAATATATATTCTTCAATATCTACATTATTTAAGTCCCTAATTTTTTTTTTAAAAATAGAAGTAGAAATTGAAATAATGTGACATGAAAATAAAGAATTGATGCATCAATAGAAGATCATTAATGCCCCCTCAATCAAAGGTACTCCCCACTGATATGTCTCTTCTAACACCCCCCCCCCCCCCCCCCCCCCCCCCCAAATCAGCATGATACTATTGCACTAGCCACCTCTCACCACATTTGAGACAAAATATGGCAACAAATTGTCCTCTACATCCCTTATGTACCCTAGTTTGCTTATTGCAAAATTTGCAATTTGATGCTATATAAGCTTAGAGCTAACATGAAAATAGTCTAACCCATATGTCATAATTGACTAGAACTAGTGGAGATGAATTATATCATATCCTTCAAATGGTTATTGGTGAGATGATATTTCTATTTAATTGTGGTTACAATAGGTTAATGCCCATGACTAAGATAGGAATCGCGCTCTTTCTTGAAATAATGAGTTCATGTAAAATAATTTTTTGCTTTTCTCAACCATTAAAAATGTTGGAATTGGTGGGTCAAATTTATCTTTATCAATAATCTTGTAATTATTCGTTTGTCAAAAATAAAATTAATTGCATATTTGGAAACTACGATTCGAGTAGATTAATTAAATGTATAAGTTTGTTCAAATTCAATTCAAGATGAATGAATAATTAATATATGAAGTTTACAATTTAATTATAATAAAATAAGGAAAATGAAGAGAAAAAATGAAAGTGGGAATAGCACGTCGCGAGGAGTCTTTTATTATTGCTAGGAACGGAACTACCTTAGGGTTCAAACCATGATTCAATAAGACGAAGGCCGCTCGGAACGAGTCAGCATGCAGGAGATTTGGGGCATTCTTGTGGGTCGTGGATTAATGCGCTGAGCAGAATTCAAACAAGCAACCGGCATGTAGGTGGGCATACGCGCGCGGGGTTTGAAATTTAAACCATCAGACGGGTTGGTTCATGTGGCTAGGCACTGATTTGGTCTAGCCTCAGGAGGTGCGGTCTATGAACGTCAAATGAAAAATTTAGATCAAAAGACATGATCCAACTACCCAGATTAAAACAATGTACTAATTCATGAAAAGCACCACACCCTTTGATACTATAAATAGAATCGCAAATCATTATGTAGAATTCATTCCATCTCGCATTGCAAATCAAAGTATATTATACTCTAGCACGCAATTTCTAGAATTACCCAACTAAGCCCTAAAATATTCGTTCGTTCACCAATAATTTTGAACTCATTATGCTAAAAGTCCGAAATCAAAGTCGTTGTATCTTGGATGCGATTACTGTAGTTCGTAAGTACTTGAAATACAGAGTAACTTTTTAAAAATTTACCTTAAATCGTTTTAAATACTACTCCCTCCGTCCACTGTCAATTTATCTATTTTACTATTTTGGGTCGTTTATCCTTAATCTATCAATTTTCTTTTTTGGGCTATGGGACCCACACCCTCCACTAATACAACTATCTACTATACATAAAATAATAATACTCTTTAATCCACGTACAAAAAATAAATTGATACATTGAGAATAGACGGGAGGAGTATCTCATATCCCCAACATTAAATTATATATGTACTAGAGACAAGTTAAGAGCTAATATGATCTTTCTTAGAATTGATCATACCTCTCTTCCAATTCCAATGTGGTAAAATAAGGTTTGGTGCTACATATTTATAAATTTTAGTTTTTCTTTTGTTTATGTACATTGTATTAATTATTGAGTGTATCCAATTGGATACATAGTAAATACTTATTGGAAAGTGTCTCATAAAATGAACTTCGTGATTTGAATACATATTAATAAAAAAATTAAGAATTATAATCCTTTTTGTGTAATCCTTTTTAATACACAAAAAATATATTTCGTAATTTATTTATTACTTAAAAATATCAATTATTTAAATTATTAATAAAATAATTTTAACTAATATGCATAAAAGAAATAAATGTGGGGGTGAAATTTTTAAGTAATTGAATGACTGTAATTCATTAGTGAAGCCCCATTCCAGCCTTCTTCCCTACCCAATAATAAATGAGACCAAACAATGCAAGTGTAGATGGTACTGACAGAGAAAATCATCTTTGACCATCAATCAACATTCTGTGCACACACATGTGTGTGTTTTCAATTTATCATGCCACAGTTACAAGATGGCCTAGAGTGCATGGTTATTTTTTTGTCACAATCCAAATTAGTTGATCTACATATTGAATTATTAAGTTTTAAGTTTAGTGTCCATTGCAATGGACAAATTAAAGAGAGAAAGAAAGTCTTGTAGCTAATTGCCCTACAATTTATAATATGTGTTTTGTTTCTTCCTCTTGTTTTTTTGATCTTTATATATCTTGGCTCTCTTAGCTTATCTCGTGGTCTCAAAAATTTAAGTTCGAATTCCTAAAACTTATTATTCTCTCCCTCACATATATAAGTATACAATACTCCCTGAATAATTTCACATCCTCAAATAAAAAAAAATAGATAAAATCCAAAGAACCCCACAAAACACTTTAATTTTAAAATTGTTATCCCTTTACAACTTGCATTACGTACTTTATAATTAATTTATGACAAACATTTGTGTAAACCCTATAATCTCCATTCCAATCTTATTATACCCAATGTATTGCTAGGGTTTAAATCAAAGGAGGACGGGTTTAAACCGTAACTCCAATTCAAAGGAGAGTAACTCTTAATTTATTACTTAAAAATATCACACTAGATACCCTTACAAACAAGTCAAAAACAACTTTTCTAAAACTTCGTAGTTGAACTATTTTATGGGACGGAGTGGGTATGTAATATTGTGCTAAAAAATTCGATCAATTTTGATTATTTTTCACCATTTTCATTTTTTATTCATCCCACAAAAGTTTTTACTTCTCTAAAAAGGTAAAAATATAAAAACAACTATACTCTCCTATACTCTTTATTTACAAAAACCATTCAAACCTAACCTATCTAACATAATTTATTAAAAAAATATCTTTATATATATATATAAAAAATTAATACTTTTCTTAATCTTCATATCCTGTCAAAAAAGAAAAGTTTTATAGAGGGAGTATAATGAACGAGTCAAAATTAATTTTCTTTTCTACACGTGATTTATATAATTGTCAATAAATTAGAAATTATGTCGCCCCTATATATTTCACGGGCTCAACTATAAAGATAATATTATTCATTCAAAATAATTTATTTACGAGATTTAAATTAAGTAATTATATAGTATTAATTTATTATTTGGGGTGTGTGTCCTAGAAATTAGAAAATGAATTTATATAAGGTTATGGAGCACATATTAGTGTGTGATTATGTGAGAAACGTGGTGGGGGTGGTTTTCAGAATAGAATCTTCTTCACCACACTGTGCTGGACTGTTAATATAGAGTATAGATACTGATGACATATATACACATAATAAAGTCTAATTTTACATTAAAAAAAATAGATTAAAAATTTTATGTAATGCAAAAATGTAGTTTAAACAGTTGAACATGAATTGCAGATTTTGCACTAGAATAAATAGCAGTATAAAAGTTGCATTAGAGTAAACTGGAGATGTACAGTATGGATGGCTTCCCTAACAACACACAAATGGTGGAGAAGTGTCTTTTTTTATGTGTGGAATTCATTGATCTCCAAAAAAAAAAAAAAACTCCCTCCAACCCCTCCTAATAGGAGTAAACTTTAGTCCTTTATCATTTGCAGTATAAAAAGTTGCATTAGAGTAAACTTTAGTCCTTTATCATTTGTAATTCTCAAATTTGATCATTTTTTGTTCAGTTTTAGTCCTTTTGGTCCAGTTTTGGTCATTTTTTCAAAATTTGGTCATTTTTTTGTCCACTTTTGGTCCTAAATGTATACACTTTTGGATTATTTTTGGGCATTTTTTTAACATAAAGGGCTAAATTTGGACAAAAATGACTAAATTTGAAACAAAATGACTCAAAGTGGACAAAAAATGACCAAAATTGAGAATTGCAAATGATAAATAGCTAAATTTGAAAAATGTTATATTTACATGATCAATTTTGATATTTACCTTTTTAATGTATATTGAGGTAAAAAAAATAACATTTTAATGAGTAATGGGTAGTTATAATAGTGTTGTAAGTGTGTTCCATGGAGATATTTTGATTATTTTGTGTGGATTCCAAAAAGAGAAATATAATCATTAGAATGAAACGCACAAATTGAAAATATATAATCTAAGACGGAGGGTGTATTTTTTATTTTTCTAATAAAATTAAAATAAATATGAAATTTAAACATAAACCATATAAAATTAAAATTACATTAAGTACGCAGTACATAGTTAAGCATAAAATTACATGAACAAATGCAGATTGAGTATTCCAAGTTCCAACTCAGAATTAAGATTAGTGATTTAACACAGTAATTTAATTTTCAAGTATTTTATTAAGTAATAAATATTTTTCAAAATTTTAAATTATATTAATTTCTTATTAAATTAAAAATAAATATCAAAATTAAAAGGTATAATATAAAAATAATTATAAAGAAAATTAAATAAGAATTTTTTTTCTTTAATGTTATATATATGTAGTGCAAACTGTACGTTTTTTATATGAATCACTGTTCCTGCACTATTTTTATACTAAATATACTGTAAATTGTGTGAACAGCTGAGCTAGCATTAGTAACTTAAAACATTCGATCATTTAATGAAAATTAAAATTAAAAAAAAGGTCTAGAGTGTGCTTAAACGTTATTAACTTATTAAATTTTAATTTAATCTCCATCATTAAATAAATATAAAAAAAATAAAATAACTACTCACCCTACCTTATTTTATACCTATCAACCCCAAATGCACCAAAGTATCATGTGCATTGCAGAATTAAAAAAAAAAAAGTCCATATTTAAAATTGGATAGAGAAGTAGGACCATCTCGAAAAATCTCTTTATAATTTAGAGAGTTTTTCATGTAAAATAGACATAATTTTAAGTTTAAATATATTTTTTTTATATCCTCCAACACCCCCTTTATATTTACTTAAAAAAATTCTCAATATTTATTTATAAGATTTGTATATTTTCTTCTATTTTATGTTGTCTTTTTTAATTTATTTTATTATAGATGTGAAGTAACTCCCTCCACATGAAACATAATCATTTAATTTTGCACGTGAATTAAAAAGTATAATAACTTAATGTGTAATAGATTGAAATATATAATATTTTAATATGTAGTGAGTAGTTATATTACTATTGTTGAGTTTAGGGCCATGTATAATGAATTGAGTATAATAATATTTATTTTGTATATCACATCATCTAAAAAGAAAATTGATATTATGAATTGAGACGGACAACTGTATGGATATGTATATGAATGGAGTAATAATGAATATAAGTGGGATTTTCAAGAATAGATAGTGTTGGAAGTATTAAAATATTAAATTAAATGCATTAAATTTTATAGAGTTGTTTTTGGCTCTCTAAATTTAAAAGAGTGTATATTGGGTGCACCCGGGTGCAAAGGTGCACCCATATGTGTATGATTTTTTATTCTATTTTGTATACATATTATTCTATTTTGTATACGTGTTTTGTAATAATTGTATACTTTTTTCACACTAAGTTTTTCATTAAAAAAAACTAACATCCATATTTGTATAACTTTTTATTCAATAGTATATACATGTTTTTTTAAAATTGTATATTTTTTACACTCAATTTTTCATTAAAAAAACTTACAGTTAAATTGTATATATTATTGCTCATAATTGTATATATTTTTGTTTATATTTGTATATGTGTGTACCCTATCTTAAGTGCACCTGGATGCACACTATAATTATCCAATTTAAAAAGTCAAAATCATGTAAAATTATTTGTTATTTTAGAGAGGTTATTGGAGATGGTTTTTTATGATTATATTTTTAAATTATAAATAAATAAATGTTCATATAGAGAATCTCTTGAAAATGCTCTAATACAGTTATCACAAAAAAATTTTGTTAAGTAACAGAATTTAATATATTGGTAATATCAATGGATTGTCAATAGAAATTGTATTTCTCTAATGAAATACCAATGAATTTATTAAGTTTTTACTAAAGGAATAAATATGTTACTATTTTACCAACAAAATTATTATATAAATTATTAATGTGATTATTATAATAAAATTGAACAAATTTCATTGGTTTTACATTAATTAGCCAATTTAATAATGAAATTACAATTTTTACCAATAAAATATTAAAAATCATTTTTTTTCGTTTAGTGTATGCTCTAAATCAAGAGAGTATAACCGTAGTTACGATTGAGGTGTATTTGAAAAAAAAAATTGTAGATTGTTTGAGAAAAATCCAAAATAAGTGTGCCGAAAATTGTGTAAATAATTAACCAAGAAAACATTTAATTTAATAAAAGAAAAGAAAAGAAAAGAAAAGAAGTACTCATAATACTCCAATAAATTAAGAAGATAAGAGGGCCATGTTTCCATGTCACCCGCTGAACTCGCAGGACTGACGCCTATATATTCCAGAGAAATCTCTCTCTCTATATATACATCCGTGTAATATGAGCATACTTTATTAAAAAATTAATAATAAAAAAATAATAAAAATAAATAATAAATAATAATAATGAAATACTAAAAAATAATGACAAAGCATTGCGTCTAAATCCAATTTTATACATTTTGGTAATGAATGTTACACATTTTAGTATATTAGAACATATATTTCTCGATTTAAAAAAAAATAGTTATACATTAATACTATATTCATATTTTAGGTGACATTTCAATGAAAAAAGTACTCCTTTCGTCTTGGGGGTAAAGGTATACTTTTTTTTTTCGCGTAAATTAAACAGTATTATTATTTTATGTGAATTGAGTAGTTGTATTAGTAGTGAGTGATTGACCATATGTGGCCCTTTTACTAAAAGAGAAAAATGAGACATTTCAGTAAAACACCTAATATAGTACAATAAAATAGAGACCTTTCGATTGGATAGAAGGAGTATATACTCATCAATGAAAATAATTTAGAAAAAATAATGTACTGCTCTCAATTTAAAAACTTCAAGAGCATTATTTGGGACACAGTTTCATGGTGAGCCAATTTTAGTGTGTGGACCACATATTTTAATTGTATTAGTAAATTTGTGTGGGTTTCATGCATGTAAAAAAGGAAACGATATTTTTTAAGTGGAACGATCAAAATGAAAAAAATGAACTCTATAAAGAGAACGGAGGGAGTATAATATTCAAGAATAATTAAGGGTACAAAATTGAATTTGGGCATAGGGAGATCACTTTTTATTTATACCACGAATTATTTGTAAAAAAATTACTACATCACTATCTCTTTTCATTAATTTGAGTATTATTTTTTATTTATATTGACGTGATAACGCTCAATAATCTTACAAAACACTTAGGAACACACACATGAAATAATAAACTTGAAGAAATTGAAAAGTTTGCACAAAGATGTATAGTGGTTCGGTTATGAATAACATACATCCATTTTGGGGAGAAGAAACTTTATTATCACTCAATGCTTACAACCAAGAACAGATTGATCTCAATCTGATGCAATATACACAAAAACGCAACACTCAAACTGTCAACTCTCAATGTGAATAATTGATGCGATCAAGCTATTTTGAGCCTTTATATCTAGCTAACCCCTCAACCTATTGATCCGGTTAAACCTCCACTAGATAGCCCTTACTTATTAGTTGAGATGCAGCCATCTAGCCAGTTCTAGGTAGCTTGATTAACCGCTCAACAAATGCTCCAAAGTTGGCTGCTCAACACTGCACCAATTTGGCAGTTTTGACAGTTGGTGTTGTTTGAGCTATTGTAACAGCTCCAACTTGCTTCCAGCTTCCATGCAACACGTTATGATCATTCTCAAGTCTCTATTGAATATAATCCAAGTGTCATCAACCCTCATGCTTGCATTTATTGTCATCAATCTCCACCTTAGATATATGCATGTTTAACTTGATCTCTTCTCCCCACTTTGCTGCCTTTAAGGAGCAGCAACCTTTATGTCTTCATACATACCAACTAAAGTCTTGCACAACTAAAATTTTGTTGTTGGCAATGCTTTAATAAAACATCAGCTGGATTCACAGCTGTATCAATCTTCCTTACATCAACAAATCCACTTTCCACCATATCTCTTACAAAGTATAGCTTGATATCAATATGTATGGTCCTTTCATGATACTCCTGGTGCTTAGCTAAATGTATTGCACTTTGATTGTCACAGTACACCACTACAGTATCCTGATATTCCCCCAACTCCTTCAGTAAACCAACAAACCACCCCTTCTTTAATTGCTTCTGTCAATGCAATGAACTCAGCTTCTGTAGTTGATAATGCCACTACAGACTGATGGCTTGCTTTCCAACTCACTGATGTGCCATACATATTAAACACATACCCTGTAAGAGATTTTTTAGAATCCAAGTTTGCTACAAAATCAGCATCAACATATCCAATAACAACTTCTGATTTTGCTTCCTTTTTCTGAAACTTTAATCCAATTTGCTCAGTTCCTTTGATATATTTCAATGCCCATTTGACTTCTTCCCAATGCTGCCTCCCTGGACAACTTAAGAATCTACTGATCAAGCTCATTACATAAGCAAGATCAGGCCTACTACAAACTATAGCATACATAAGACTGCCCACTGAGCTTGCATATGGAATCCTGCTCATTCAGCTATTCCTCTGTCTGATTTAGCTCCATTAAGTAGTGACAGTTTCAACCATTGCTTGACATGTGTTGCAACAGACTTGCACTCATCCATATTATATCTTTTAAGTACTTTCACAAGATAAGATTGTTGTTTCAACACAAGTGTACTAATTCTTTTGTCTCTGCTTATCTCTATTCCCAAAATCATCTTAGCTTCACCAAGATCCTTCATTTCAAATTCTGATTTGAGTACTTCATTCACTGCATCAATGCCTTGAATGCTTTTGCAAGCAATCAAGATATCATCTACATAGAGAAGTAAGTATGTGTAACAACTATTTTCTTCTTTGATGTATACACAGCTGTCATAAAGACTTCTCTGAAATTCATTTACAACTATATACTCATCAAATCTCAAGTACCACTGTCTTGGACTTTGTTTGAGTCCATACAGAGACTTGAGTAACAAACAAGCCTTTGTATCAGCTCTCTCAACTGTAACACCCTTTGGTATCTTCATGTAGATACTTTCTTCCAACTTCCCATGTAAAAGTGCAGTAGTTACATCCATCTGATGAAGCTCAAGATCATATTGAGCCACTAGTGTTAGTAATAATCTGATTGAACAATGTTTGACAACAGGTGAGAATATTTCATTATAATCTATCCCTTCATTCTGTGAAAAACCCCTAGCTACTAGTCTAGCTTTGTATCTGACTCCACCTTCAGCTGCAAGTGCTGGTTTCCTTTTGAAAATCCACTTACATCCAACTAGCTTCTGAGACTTTGGCTTGTCAACTATTTTCCATGTCCCATTCTTGTTCAGAGATAACAATTCTTCTTCCATGGCTATGAGCCACTTATTTCTGTCTTGACTAGCCAATGCTTCAGTGTAGTTTATAGGTTCATAAGCTTCAACTTCAATTGTTGTATATAGTGCAAATGACACTATATCAGCTTGTACATACCTAGCAGGTGGCACTATAGTTCTTTTCTGTCTATCCCTCGCAAGTTGATAAGTACTTGGTTGTGCTTGAGCTCTTGATACTTCATCTGTACATCTGTCAGTGGAGTTTTCATCACTTTCACTTGCTCTGATCATGTCTTGAGACTCCACCTCAAGCTTAGATTGTCTGCTCTGATTATCCTTGATCAGTGGCATTTTGTCTTCAATAAAAACAACATCTCTACTGACCATGAGTCTGTTTTCATCATAACGCCATAGTTTGTACCCCTTTACTCCCTTAGGATAACCTATCATAACACATTTGAGTGCTCTAGGTTCCAGCTTATCCTGTTTCACATGAGCATAAGCCTGACAGCCTATAACTCTAAGGTGTGAGTAACTAGGGACCTTACCTAATCACACTTCTTCTGGAGTTTTGAAATTCAGAGCTGTAGCAGGACATAAGTTGATCAAATAAGCTGCAGTTGCAGCTAATTCTCCCTAAAACATCTTGCTTAAGCCTGTACTGCTCAATATGCATCTGATTTTTTGCAAAAGTGTCTGATTCATCATTTTTGCAATGCCATTTTGTTGAGGTATTCCAGGGACAGTCTTGTGTCTCTTAATCCCCCTTTTCTTGCAGTATGAATTAAACTTTTCAGACATAAATTCCAATCCATTGTCTATCCTCAAGTACTTCAAACTACGCTCAGTGTTATTCTCAGTTTCTGTTAGCCAAATCTTGAATGTAGTGAATGCTTCATCCTTAGTTTTCAGAACATAAACCCATAGCTTCCTTGAATAATCATCAATTATGGTCATAATGTATTTCCCTCCACCTTTGATTATTGTCTTTGAGGGTCCCCAGAGGTCTGAATGAACATAATCCATTCTAGCTTTGGTTGTATGTTCTGATTCACCAAACTTAAGTCTTTTGGACTTACCAAGAATACAATGCTCACATTGCTTGATCTTTTCATCTGTACTGAACTTAATCAGCTGTTGCTTAGCCAATTCTTTCATTCTCCTTTCACTAAAATGGCCCAATCTTCCATGTCATAAATTGGCATCATCTTATTTATCAGTGTTGTGTACCTGCCCAACAACAACACTCCCATCCAAGAAATACAAATTAGATCTCCTAGTTCCTTTAATGACTATCTTATCATCCTTAGTAACTGTGAGAACTCATCTTCTCAGATTTGAATCACATCCTTGAGAATCAAGCATCCCAAGGGAGATGGGGTTTCTTTTTAATCCAGGAACACACCTTACATTCCTAAGAAGCCTTTGAACTCCATCAAGTATGAGTAATCTGATGGATCCCACTCCCTTAATCTCACAAGATTGATCATTACCTAATAGTACTGATCCTTCTTCTTGATGCTTCAATTCTTCAAACCAATGCTTCATAGGTGTCATATGGAATGTACATCTTGAATCTAGTACCCACTCAACAGACACATTTGATGATGTGATGACCAGAGCTTCAATACCTTCCATACCAGCTTGTTTTACAATTCACTAATCTGATTCACTTGGTTCTTCTGATTTCCAGCAGATGTTTCAGCTTTCTTGGACTTGCTAGCCTTCCATTTTGCACATTGTTACTTGAAGTGTCCTGGTTCATGGCAGTAGTAACACTTCTTTCCAGTTGACTGTCATGTTGTATTATTCTTTTGATCAGTATTGCCCTCTTGTTCCATTTCTTGTTTTGGTTTCCTTTCTTGGCAAAGAGTCCTTCTGCCCCTGACTTTTAATTGTTGTCTGCTCCCTCCTCTAGGTCCTTTGATCTGAGTGCTTTCAACACATCTTTGAAATGCCTTTGTGATCTTGACAATGCAGACAGCAACATGATGACCTTATCTTCACTGGTAAGCTTGAAATCCACACTTTCAAGATCATCTGTGATCTTGCAGAACTCATCAGCTTGATCCATACGAGTATTTTCATCAGTCATCTTGAAGGCATGAAGCCTTTGCCTCAAATGCATGTATTTGCAGATGATTTAGCCATAAACAGAGCTTCCAATTTATTCCAAATACTAACTGCAGTTGTTTTCTTTGATACTTCTCTAAGTATATTATCACTTAGGCACAAGATTATAGTAAAACAAGCCTTTTGAAGTACCTGTTCATCCACATGACCTCTTACACCACCTGCTGCAGCCTAAGGATCTCTGAGTATTTCAATCTTCAATGGTGGAGGTGGCTTCAATGCATCCATCAAACCTTACTGTATAAGGACAGCTTTCATCTTCAACTTCCACAAGTTGTAATCTGACTTTTCTGAGAGTTTTTCAACATCAAATCTTGTGGTGTTCATCCTAAATGCTTGCAATGTGTTTGTTTCCCATAGACAGCGCCAAATTGACGTGATAAACACTCAATAATCTCACAAAACACTCAAGAATACACACATGAAATAATAAACTTGAAGAAATTGAAAAGCTTGCACAAAAACGCAGCACTTAAACTGTCAATTCTCAATGTGAATAATTGATGCGATCAAGCTACTTTGCTCATATATCTAGCTAACCCCTCAACCTATTGATCTGGTTAAACTTTCACTAGATAACCCTTACTTAGTAGTTGAGATACTGCCATCTAGCCGGTTCTAGGTAGCTTGATTACCCGCTCAACAACCGCTCCAAAGTTGACTGCTCAACACTGCACCAATTTGGCAGTTTTGACAGTTGGTGTTGTTTGAGCTATTGTAACAGCCCCAACTTGCTTCCAGCTTCCATGCAACATGTTATGATCATTCTCAAGCCTCCAATGAACATAATCCACGTGTCATCAACCCTCATACTTGCATCTATTGTCATCATATATTATGAATTGTTTATGAAATAAATCACTTTTTATTAATTTGAATTTTACTTTTTAATTAAATGTTATCACTTCTTATGTGTCTGAAAAGAGAGATCATGTGAGAATATTGCCTTGTTTGCTTTTTTTTTTAAATTAACAGCTTTCACTAAAATATTTTCACTTTAAATATAATAAAGATGACTTATCATTTATATAACGATAAAAACTTGTGTGCCCCCAGAGACACACCGTATCCCCATGAGAACACAAGAAAGAATTTAATACTAAAAATTCTTGTGTTCCCATGAGGCACGGTGTGTTCTCGAGGCACGGAGACCAACTCTTATATAATTTTTTTTTCATGAATTAATTTAGTTGATGCTTTTCATTTAAAAAAATAATAATTAAAGTGTATAAATTTAAGATATAAGGGTGTATTTTAAATAATCTCATAAGAAAAAAAATTATATGATGTTATTGGGCATACACGAGTTAATAAAATGTACAAAATTAAATGATATATTTATAATATTGAATATGAGTGTTAATTTTATTTAAATTGCTAAAGTTTTTAAATTTAGAAGTGAGTATAAATTTTGAATAAATAATTATAAAAAACGTTATAAACACGTTTTAGATACTCCTAACAAAGAATTCAATCGTGAAATAAACTTTATTATTATTATTTATTTTTATTTTTTTCTAATAATATTGGACTATTGGATATAATTGGGACTTGAAGCTGACATTGCTGTTTTTGTTTCTATTCAAGCAAATAACTAAATAATTAAGATTCCTTTCAAAGCGTAAATTGGAGTGTATATACACCCCCTTCTATTAGAAGAGATTATTTTTTCTATTTTGGTCGTCTCACTCAAAGAGTCTTCTTTCCTTTTTTTTACACATGAGACTCACACATCTCCTCTAATACAATTAAAATATGTGACCCATATTCAAACTAATACATCTATCCATTACTATTAAATAATAATATTTCTTAATCTACATAAAAAAAGTAAAAGAGAATTACACCGGGATAGTGGGAGTATTGATTACTGTCTTACAAAGTCTCGTAATGTGAGAATATAAGAGATAAAATGTATTAAAGTGTAGATTGTTTAGTGAATGCGTACGACAACACCGGCTTAGACAAGTATATCATTTTTCTAGAAATACACCAATGGACAATATATATTACTCCCTCCATCTCATAATACTTTTTTTACTTTTCTCATTTGTTTATCCCACAAAACTTTTTATTCCCCAAAAAGGAAATAACACTTTATCCAACAACTTCAAAAGTTACTTTAATTTTAAATTTATCACTCATTTTTCACACATATATCATTACTTTATATTTTTTAATTATCTAAAAATACTACAATACCCTCTAAAGTCAATAAAGTTGGTCAAAAAATGTAACTTTTCTTAAAAAACGTGGAACAGTAAACGTGAAAAATTTTCCGGAACGGAGGGATAATATATATGTTGTCTCTGAACGTATGCATGCAGGTATCTCTCTTATGCATATCAATTTTTACCTTTTATATAACAAACGATTACACCTCTAAAAATGAATGAAATTTCCCATGATTAAAAAAAAAAACTCTCTTAAATTCACATTTTTCATTTGACTTGTCCAAAGTGAAGGCAATGCTCATTCCCCTATTTATTAAGTGGGACTTACACAAAATAATTAATTATTCTGTATAAAAATCAAACACAACATTAATACATATACTCACTATAAATTAAATATTATTATCTCTCAATTTATTATCAATTAAAATATTATATTTTTTAATTTACTTGAACAATAACAAATATAAGCATTAATGCAAGATGAAGGGAGTAATACTTATCATGCATATAAGAGTAATATTTATTAGGCATGAAGGTGATGTAATCTTTAGATTCCAATTAAACGGATTTCAAGTAATACTCTCTCTAAAAGTTATTTTTATTCAGACTAAATTATATCTTAGAGTTTTAAATTGTGCAAAAGGTGGTTTCGCTCACTTCAGTCGTCTCCGCATTTTGCCCTGACAACTTATGAATGAAGTAAATCATGATAACTCAACCGACCAATAAGGATTATAGAATTCTTTAGAGTTTTAAATTAACTCTCAATGACTTAATTCTAAATATTGACATAAACATTAATGAATCATTTAATCAGTCATAAAAAAAATCACTTTTACATTTCTTTTAAAAATGTTATTTTAGATGTAACTTTTGTTTGCAAACAACCCTTTCTCACTTTATAAGTGGTGACATTATAATTAGCAAAAGCTAGTAGGTATGCTATTCTAGCTATTCAATGAAAAAAGTTTAGCTTGTGAGGCAAGATTTATAACTGCAAATTCAAGAAAGTACTTTTTGGAAAGTCCCACTAAATTAGCAACATAGTATAGAGATAGATCATGGATATGGAAAACAACCCATTAAGAAAAGACACATATGCTACTTAGTCACTGTTATTTACTATGCTTTCTGTTTCGAAATCATTTCTGTTCTACAGGATAAATCTATAGTATACTTTATTTTCTTATTCATAAATATTTCCTTAGTCCCCTAAAAAAATATTATCTTGGTCCGTTTTATAACAAAATATGCATTTGTTATAAATATGTACCCAATAATAAAACTTTAAGGTGATGTTTGTTTTGGATTTAATTAAGAATAAAAATATATAGTATATATTTAGGGTTAGATAGATTTAATAAATTTAATCAATAGTGTTAATCTATTATTATTTGTTTTGAGATTTAAGTCAAATAAATTTTAACTTTATATTAAATCAATGTATGAGAGTAGGTGAATAGGTGGAAGGTGATATTGGTGATAAACTTACACATTAGCGACCGAGCTGGGCCATATTCGACAGTCCGGTGGTTTGAGTTGCAATTCAAGATTAAAGTGGGGTATTTTTTTTTTCTCAAATTCTCATAGGTTTGAATTAATTCTCAATCAAAGTTAAATTTGAGACTTTTAAAACAATTAACCCTAAAATTATATAAAGCCCCGAAATGACGTTGTTTTGGACGCTTGGAGGGTGACTTGGATGATAGAACGACAATGCAGCGACCGAACATGCTTCATACTTCTCGGTAATTCGATTTGCAACTTGGGATTGAAGGGGGGTATTTTTTATTTTTTTTTAAAATTCAATTTATACTATTAAAGCAATGAACCTAATTAACAATTAAAAAAAACATAAAAAAATATATACTCCTAGATATATAGGCGTGAGAACTATAACAGTGTAACTTTCACCCTGTAAATTGTATGAGTGTTTTAACGCTAAAATACTAGCTAGCCTATCTATGCTCAAATTATTGTTCATCATTTTCATATATGGGTGCTTTCCAAACTGTCCACTCCTCGTCAAAAATTAATCATTGAATTCAGATTAAATTCTGTTCGAATATAATTGATGGAATGAATAATTACTATGTTAGTTTAATAATTAAAACATGTCATCAGTTCAGAATATATATGAATTTCCGCGGGAAGATTGCATAAAAAAAAACCATTTGAAAAGAGGTAAAAAAATGATAATATTTTTAAGTGATACTAGATATTGAAAATGTGATAAGTGTCTAATGAATTATTCTATCATGTATAAATAAAAATGATAGCATATTTTATGAAAAGATAATAATATTTTTATTAAAAAGTGATAACTAATTAAAAAGGGATAAGTTGTCTAGTCTAAAATAGTCTCACATACTTGGCTCTTGTTTATGTATTTAAATGAATTAATTAAAATGCTGAGATTTCAAGAATGAAGTTATTTATGCAATCAAAATACATCAAAAAGACATCTTTTCTTAATAACTTCGAAAGTCAAAATGTGGAAATGAGTTGGGATGGAAGGAGTAAATCTTTTAAAATCGCATCTATAAATATTACAATACAAATTAATATTTGCTCCGTCCACCTCTAATGTTTATTTTATCATTTTAGTTATCCATTACAAAAACATAAAACTTTTCATACTTTTTTATTTTTATCTTACGAAACTTTTCACACCTCTAAAGAAAAAAATATAACTTTATCCAACAATTTTGAAAGTTATTTTATATTTTTTTTATTCTTAAAAATATTATAATGCCCTCTAAAATCATTAAAATTAATAAAAAAATAGCAACTTTTTAAATAAAGTGGAACAATATACGAGAATTGTCTTCAGAAACGGAGGGAGCCACACTCTTTAATGAAATTAAAAAACATAGGTTAGCTTGGTGAATTGTACTATGTGAGTGAGGGAGTAAATATTAGGGTACAACATATTAATTAATTCAAATGAAAGAGAGGCATCTCACTAGCTCACAGCCATGAATATTCGGCAATGGATATAAAAATGAAAGAGAAAGAAGAGAGAGATCCACATGGAAGTGGTCCATGCATGGGAGTGTGTGTTTTGAGCAGAGAAAAAAAAAGGAAGACAGCAAGAAAGATGGAGTGAGCACAGAGTATATATGTCTGTATGCATGATGATGTATAGAAGTTTGAAATCATGTAAGAAAGGGAAATTAGAAGCAATAGAAGAAGAACATATACATCACATATAATAATATTAAGTCTTAGAGGCAGGCTTTAAATCCCATCACATAATCCGATGTGTGCCTTTTCCTTATATAATCTGTAAAAGAAGCAGAAGCAGTAGGAGTAGAAAATGATGGGGATTCCAATTTATGTGTGAGAGAGAGGGAATAGTGTGTGTGCAAGCTTTGCTGCCATTAAACAACAAATTGGAAAAGAAGAAACTATTTTGACCCACCCTCCTTTTCTTCTTAATTCTTCACCTTCCATTTCTTCAATTATTACGCCAGTAAATTACTAAATTCTAATATGGGAGTGTCGTAATGACTAAACTGCCCCCTTTGGATGCAGAGTAGAAATGTTGAAACCTTATAGTACTAATATGTTAATCCCCCATATCGGATTAAGTGACACACTTACTGCCAATGATACCATCTATTCTACTTGAGTGCTTGTGTGTTAGGTGAGGGAGGTAAATTTAAAATTAAGATTTATTTTGAGATTATAGAATGATGTGATGTTATCTACATATTTTAGGATGTGACGAATAAAAATGAAAAGTGTGATATATGTCGAGTCCAACACATAAGATCTTCTGTATCATTTCCGTACATATTCCACACAACTTAAATGATATGCAAGAGGAGGAAAAAAATCCATTCATTGTCATAGAGTTTAAGCTTTTTTTTTTCCTCTCTCTCTTAAGTGTCATTCGTTCAAATATATGACACAAGGAATAATTTACCAAAATGAAACAGAGAATTCAAATTGAGAGTACTAAAATATCAATAGATCTATAGAGGTAAACGGAAATTATATATTTAAACAGATTCGGATTCTCTATGCCATTTTGGTACATCTTCTGTGACACATCATTGGATGAATGACACGTAAAAAATGGAGAGCAACTATACCTTAAAAAGGAAAACTTAAATCTTAGAGACAATAATTGGATTTTCTCCTCTCTTACTTGTAAATCATCTCTTACTTGTAAATCATATAACGCCTGACCTAAAAAATATGCACCGTGCATAACAGTTTACGAAGAGCAGGGATTGTTGCCTCCGTCCCCTTTAAAGAGGGTCTTTTTTTCATTTTGGTCGTCTCACCCAAAGAGTCCCCTTTCTTTATTATACACATAGGACCCACAAACTTTCACTAATACAACTAACATATGAGACCCACACTCTCATTAATAAAACTACTCATTACACATTAAATAATAATACTCCTTAATCTACGTAACAAAAAACAAAAGGTTTAATAGGGACGGAGGAGTATATATTTAAAAAAAGATTAAAAATTAATCCATGCAAGGTATTAGATATAGTATAGAATGTGATGTGTAGCTAGAGAGAGAGAGTGTGTCACGGGTTTGTGCACATTTGTAGACACACAGACACATATTCCTCTCTCACAACACCCCCGAGGTCTCCTCTTCACAACCCTCACCTTCTTGGTAAATGCTAAATTTAATTTTTTAAATATAAAACCCACCCACCCCCAACTCATTTTATTCACCCTACGTAACAATTTCCATACAAATTACTACTGCACTTAAATCACTTTCACCTTCCAAAACCCCACAAACCCTGATTTTCAAGAACCACATAAAATCCTATCTCCCTACCTATTCTCTCTCTCACATGGCGTTGATGTTAGAGAACTGCGAAGGCATATTACTCTCCTTGGATTCACAAAAATCTGTCCCCGCTCCATTCTTGACCAAGACATACCAACTCGTCGACGATCCTGCCACCGACCACATCGTCTCTTGGGGCGAAGACGACGCCACCTTCGTCGTCTGGCGCCCGCCCGAGTTCGCCCGCGACCTCCTCCCCAACTACTTCAAGCACAATAACTTCTCCAGCTTCGTCCGACAGCTCAACACCTATGTAAGCTGCCTGACTATTAAATGACCATCTCATTTAACAACTTAAGCGGGTAGAGTGAAATATCAATTAATGTTAGAGTAAATTAATTAAGTATTAATTGATACTTCTCTCTGCCTCTCTCTTGCATGAAATTAGATAGTTTAATGATCTCATCTTTCTCATTGTCTTTCTCATTGTGATGTAATGAAACTAGTGTTTTAGAAAGATTGTCCCCGATCGATGGGAGTTTGCCAACGAGTTCTTCAAGAAAGGTGAGAAGCACTTGCTGTGTGAGATCCACCGGAGGAAAACATCTCAGCCGCAAGTGGCCCTCAACCACCACCACCACCACCCCATCGCCCATCCCCACCAGAGCTTCTTTCCCTACCCTACCCGAGTCAACGTCTCTCCGCCCGACTCAGACGAGCAACAGCCATGGCTCGACTCGCCACCGCCGCCGCCGCCACTATTGTCCCCATCCGCCTGCGGCGGCGGCGGCAACTCTCTAACCGCGCTGTCGGAAGACAATGAGAGACTGAGGAGGAACAATAGCATGCTGATGTCGGAATTAGCCCACATGAGAAAGCTGTACAACGACATCATATACTTCGTGCAGAACCATGTGAAGCCGGTCTCACCGAGCAACAGCTACAACTCGTCGTTGTTTCTCTGCAACGCAACGCCGCCGTCTGCTGCCGCCGGAAATCTCGTTCATGGATCTTCGAATAGTAGTCATGTGAATTCAGAGGAAAACTACAGGACGAAACTGTTTGGTGTGTCGCTTGGTTCGAAGAAAAGATTGCATCCGGAATTCAATTCCTCCATGGATATAAACAAGTCGAGATCGATCGTCGAGAAAGATGATCTGAGGTTGAATCTCATGCCGCCTTCTCCATGCTAACACACATTCTTGGAAAAACAAGGAAAGATCAATTTTTCTTTTTTTTTTCCAAGTTGTAACTTTTTTTTTAATTAAATGTTTTAGTCCATCTGATTTATGAAACTGATGTCCGAAAAGATGCTTCTATGACGTTTTTGTAAATAATTTTAGTGCTGGTTTTATGTTGTTAGATTGAAAATAAGATCAAATCAAGCTTCAAACTCTTCCAAAAATGAGTGTTTGAGCTAAAAATAAAAAAGGGACTTTTAATACTCTCTCCGTCTCAAAAAATACATGAAATACATTTCGTTGTTTAGGGACGGAGGGAGTAATTAATACACAGGAGAGAGAGAGAGGGGCCTGGAGCAAAGCAAGATCAGAAAGGGTTGCAGGCAGGCTGAAGGGCAAAATTTTCTTGTTTTTTGTTCTTTCGGAAACGTCTGATCAATGAATTAATGTATCATACGTACATTATGACCAAATCTTCAAAATTAAATTAAATTAAATATAATAATAATGAGAGAGAACATCATAGAAATTCACAACCTGGTATATGTGTAATTTCCAAATTGTATAATTATTTAGCCATAGTACTAATGACAATAATAATGATCTAATTAGAAAGCCCACAATTATTTAAGGTAAAAAAAGGAAGTCTATCATGTGTGGTCTGATTATGGTTGAGATCTCCACATGATCTCGATTATCTGAAAACTGCACATTCAATCACGCAAAAGTGAGGAAAAAAACACAGAGAAGAGAACAAATCAAGAAAATGGATTAATAAATGTTGTAATAAAGAAAGAAAGATGGGTGTGGTATTCAATGAAAGCGAAATGCGGTAAGAAACTGACTAAAAATGTTGTTTGAAATGTTTCTATCAAAGCTTCTATACTTCTTCTGATGACCAGAAAACCTTTTCCTTTTCCTACTTTAAGTATCTGATCTATCTCTTTATCAACTTCTTTGGATCCCCCTCCCCTCCTTTCATCAACCCTCCCCACCCCTACCCCCCACAAACCCCACATCCCATAATGCAAGAAAATCTTAGTATAGTGTAATGACACCTTGTTGACTGTTGGTATAGTATGTAACTGTGTGTAGTATAGTGTGTGTATATTTGTTGGATGATTCCAATCAACCTTTGTTGAGATCCCATCTCTCTTTGTCCAAAGAAGCATTAAGGTAAAGTTTCAATGGAAAGTTTGACTACTATTTCTCTGAACCTTTTGCTTTTTCTTGACTACTAGTATTAATTTTTAAGTACTCTCTGTATTTAAAGAATTAAATAATGTTGGGTGAGGGAAACAAGTGTAGGAATATTGTTAGATTAGAAAATCTTGGTCGTGTGATGATTTGGTTGTTTTGAATATTTAAAAAATGGGCCTAACCCTAGTTGTGAGTACACCTAAATAAGTGCTTCATTTTCTTGTCTTGTTTTGAGGACCTACTGAACTGCACGTGCTCTGTAGATGTGTGCAAGATAAGGGTCTAATTATTTATAGGGATACGTATAAACAATTTATTTATTTATTTTTATTTATAGATTTTTTTTTTCGAATGCTTATTGTAGGATCAGTTCTACACAATATTAAATACGTTCTAATAGAGTAACTTAATTATTTTTATAGAGTGATGCAATTTATTCTATAAAGTAACCTAGCTAATTATCTCTTTAAATTGCATACAAATTTTGGGGTCGAAAATTTGGGAAGGAAGGGAATAGTAATATTTATAGGATTGTTCAGTAGAAGTTTTTTTTTTTTTATTTTTTTTTTGCAAATGAGTGGCATATAGGGAAGGAATGCTGCCAAATCTTGAAAAGATAAAAAAACATACTCTATGAACAAAAAATAGATTTAATTTTCTCTATTTTGTGTCACTCTGTGTAATTAGTGACTAAAAAATGATATTAACATAGCTACCAAGATCATAGTTTTGCAATTCTAGCAGGGTCATGCATGTATATTCATATTAACCGTTAATTTTATCAATTCATTTGCATTTAACATGACAAAATTAATATTTTTAAAAAGAGGAAATAAAAAAAAAGTGTGAGAAATTAATTTTGTATATAGAAAAAGTAATTGTATGAGGTATAAAAGATGCTTTAAGGAGAGTGTGTTTGCATGTTGCTTAACAGCCCAGTTTTTTGAAAGTAGGGAAAGGGGATAAAAAAGGAAGGGATTTTTTGTATTGATTGGAATTTCTTTGTTTAGTCTTTTTAGTGAACTTTGTTGACATGCATATAGTTGGTGTCACACTTTATTAATTATTTCAAATTGCATATAATATTATGGGTATAACTTGCAATACTCACCACATCATTACACAATAATGTCCAATTGATTCAGTAGCTGAATTCCCATCATTTATTTACTTATTTAAATTCTTTCACGCCATGGAATGAGTTGCTCATGAAAGAAAATCGATTCGATGTTAATTTAATTTAAATTATAAATGATGTTTGAATAGGATAAATTATTACTACGTTGTATAGAAAAATCTTGATATTTTCTAAGGAACTGTCTCATGAAATAAAAACGTTAAACAGGTCAACCCTAATGAGCTTCGAGTTATTATTCGTAAATTAAACAATCTTGCATGAGATCCGATTAGACCATTTCACATTTTCATATTTTTTATTAAAGTTGTTATTAATTTTTTTTAAAAAAGAAAAACATTATCACTTTCTATTTATATTATAAATTGTTAATGAAATAGTTCATAACACCATTATTATTTTTCATCAATTATTATGTATCACTTTTCGTTATAAACAGTGACACTTCTTATTCGTCTTATATAAGTCATTCCGTAGAAAACCTCACACATTGTCTTCGTAAATCAATTGTTTATTATTCTTATTTTAAAAAAATCCTACGGTACTATTTTTAAAGTTACTTATAAAATTTATTTGAATTTATTTTTTAGAATATTCAACCTTTTCAAATTATAAGATTTGTTTGAACAAGCTTTGAGAGGTGTTCGTAATTTTCCAAGAGAAAATAAATATTTAAAAATAAAATACTTTGCCTCCAAAGTGCCAAATGTTGTGGCCCACTTAAGATTGGGCTAAAAAATGTTAGTCCAGATAAATTCTACATGTCAGGCCCAAACCCATCACGATGGCCTAAAACCCTGATGTTACTTCTTCACCCAGCTCACACCTGAACTAAAACCCCAGAAGGAGTTGACAATGGAACCTGAAGTAGTAATTGCTTCATCTCCGACGGACACCGGCATCAGCAGCTGGGACCTCCACACCGGCGCCGAGAACCTCCGCTACAAGTCGTGCGCCTCCACTCCCCACGGCCTTGTGTCCGTCGCCGGCCGCTTCCTCGCCTCTTCCCAAGTGCGAGAGGCCAAGTCTTCTTCTTCTGGATCCATTCTCTATTGGTCCTGGAACAAGGTACTTTGAATTCGAACTGTATTCAGGCATGTTCTGTGATGTGATGCAATTTCACGATTTTAGAATATTATTTAATTTTCTTATTCTCATGGTTGCAACACACCTCATGTGTATGAAATGATTGGCTATTTGCAGTGTGTTGGAAATGTTGGAATAGGAGATGAAATATCATTTGCAATTGAGAAATCCGAAATATTTTTGAGTTTGTTTATAATTAGTGAAAGTTAGTGCAAATTGTATTCTGGAAGATTGGGAAATATTCAAGTTAGTTTGTTCTGAATTTTACAGCCTCAGGTGGAAGTGAGGAGTTTCCCTGCAGAGCCTATAAAGCCTCTTGCCTGTAACAGTCAAGGAAATTACATTGCTGGAGGAGGTGTTTCAGGGGATATATATCTTTGGGAGGTGAATAGTGTTGAATATTATTTCCCATAAGTGCATTCATTAATATCTTTATAAATGTATTGAATTATATTTTGCATCCTTCGTAATTGTAGGTTGCGACTGGAAAATTGCTTAAGAAATGGCATGCACATTACAGGGCAGTCAGTTGCTTGACTTTTAATGATGATCAGTCCCTTTTGATTTCAGGGGCAGAGGATGGATGTGTTCGTGTGTGGTCACTTTTCTTGTATGTTCCACTTGTTTTGGTATAATTATGGTGCTAAATTTGTTAAATGTGTATTTGATGGACGTTCTTGTTCTACTTTAGGATATTTGATGATGCGAGGAGGGAAGAAGCGAAGCATCTGTTCGAATACAGTTTCCATGAGCATTCTTTGGGAGTGACTGATGTTAAAACTGGTTATGGTGGATGTAATGCAATCATTGTATCCGCTTCTGAGGATCGTACATGCAAGGTACATCATGAAATTTGATGCTATAACAATTGAACTGTTATTGGGAAGTTTATTTTTTTGAATCAAAAACTAAATTTTCACGAGAAAAAAATAGGTCTTGAAGAACATAAGTTTAATTCTGGAAAAGCTAATTGCTAATCAGATTATCTTCATCCTTCTCTTTGAGTGTAAGAAAATGGTCCCATGATCCAGTGACGTTTTTTTGCAATTACTGAGATTAGAATGCGATTAAAGAGCATAATGCTGAGTGTCATATATTTTTATGATATCAGTTATGAGTGATCTTGATTCACTATTTTATCTACTCTTACCTCAGGCATGGAGCTTGTCTAAAGGGAAACTATTACGAAATATTGTCTTCCCTTCAATAATTGATGCAATTTCCTTGGACCCTGGAGAGTATGTCTTTTACGCTGGTGGTAGAGATGGTAAGATATACATTGCTGGATTAAATGCTCCTGTTACTACCAACAGCAATTATGGATTACATATAATTGGTGCACTTTCCGAGCACAGGTTAGCTAGCTTTCGAGTATATTATAGGGATCCATAAGTTCTGCTCATTTTTCTTCTACTTATATCACAAACACACACGCGCGCACATGTATAGCCTACAAACAGTTACAAGATTTCTTAACTAATACTAATTTTCTCCACATTCCTGACTCTCTCATTAAGAAATGTTACCCCTTACTGGTTAAGTGTTGTAATTGGTTACTGAAAGATCATAACAAGGATTGTTTCCAGGCCATGGTTTGATTTCATGGATCTGATTGGATGTTTTATAGCTATCTGATAAAAGTTTCTGATTTTGCCTGATTGCTAGCCATAATTGGCACTACAACATTCTTTTTTTATGTTGTGTTTGACATTATTTTTTGTTTTGTTAGCATCATGTGCTTGTCCTTTTTTATATTTCTTAATTTCTCTGAATTTTTCTATTATTATAACTATTGTACATATCTGAAGGAAAGATTATTGTGTATAGCAATGGCCTTTGAGACTTTTCAAAAAATGCAAGTTCAAACTTGTCATTCTGCTTTCTGCCTGATTATCGTAGTTTATGTCATTTGACCTTGGTTTCTTTCTCAATTTTTATGGGTCATCTTTCATTTGTGTAACAGCAAAGCTGTAACCTGCTTGGCTTCTAATGCTGATGGATTTCTGTTAGTTTCTGGATCAGAGGATGGTATGGTCAGAGTGTGGGACACTAGAACTCGGAACATTGTCCGTGTCTTTAGACATACAAAAGGTATGGTACATTGACCATAAAATATTACTCATGTAAGAGATAAAAATACAATCTCTGTATTCTGAATGTTGAAAGTTTCATTCTTCCCACTTCTTTTCACATATATCAGAATTTAAGTGAGCTGACCTCTGTAACATCCTATTTAAAAAACTATGTAATGCTTTGAATACTTTATGGTGAAGATACTTCAGAATTGCATTTTAATTATTACCGTGATACATGACAGAATTCCTAGTGGCACATCTCTTTGAACTCATTGATGAAGTTCAGCCTTTGATGTTTTTAATTATTTATTGGTTCCTTGTGAATGTAATAAAAGAGGTATTAGTGCAGAATTGTGTGCATGATTCATTTAATCCATATTCATTACTGCCTGATAATGAAATTGTTCTTTATTGGGGTGGGAATGAACTCCGTTGGTGGAAAAGGCACAAGCAGAAGGAGCTGTATACTTATTTCGATTGTAGTAATGGCAATCAATCTGAATACATGTTGCAGCAATAAAATGTCTTCATTTAAATCATTTGTGGAGACGAAATGAAGCACAAATTGATTTTTTTTGCCTTCTTTGCACAGGTCCAATTAACAATGTTATTGTCATCAGACATCCACAATATATAAATCCTCCCGCATCTGAACTGCCTTCCCATTTAAAGAGGCATGTTTTAGCGTTACCACCTCCACTGGAAAGGTTTGCTAATTCGCCTGAGGAGAATTCCCATGTCAAAGCATACGTTGGTGGTCAGACCATTTCCAATGAATCCTTAGGATCCTCCTACGTCAGCGTTCAAGCAATGGAGGCCCAAATCAAAGAATTACAGGTTTATATTTTATCTATGAGAAATTCTTCCTAAAATTCCCATGGGTGCTACACCATGTGATTGCTCGACTTCTTATCAGTTAGCCCTCGAAAATATGCAGTCTATGTAATGATTTTGCTGCATTGTTCGAAGTGCAGACTGCAGATAAATCTCTATATTCATATGTCAGACTCGCCACTTCTGCGAAATCTAATCAACTTGGCAGTAATTGAATTTGAAAAAACTTACAAAGATAACTTGTTTAAGAACATATTTATGTTTTTAGACGTGCCCTTTTGATATCATAATATGATTGAACATACATTCTCAGTTACCTTTGCTCAATGATTTTTTCTAATTTTCTGGATTACCTCTCCATACAGCAACAAGGTTCTTCTGCAGCTGCTGAAGTGGATGTGGGAAGGATGAAAAACGAACAACAACGATCGTTGCAAATGATCCAACAATGGAAGAATATGTACGAAAATCTGCATCAGTTCTGCGTCGATGAGCTGTTGGATGAAAACCACATAAAGAGCCAAGGATCATAATCGATAAGGTAATGTATACAATCATCATTTTGCTCAAGTTGATACACACCAGCTGCTCAAATTCTTAGCACAATTTTGGCAGTCTTTTTATGATCCTTAGTGCTTATGAAATTTGTTGTGTGACTAAGGGTGTTTTCAACAACTTAAAAACTATGAAAATCACTTGCAAACACCCCTTAAGTAATTACTCATCTGATTATTACTAAGAGAGTTGTGACTGGATTTCTTGTGGGCTGGCTCGTCGAACTGGAGTGTTTTGTGGGCCAGCCCACTTTATAACTTAGTTACGGAGTAGGTTACTCGAGTTTACCCTTGGGCCTTTTTTTGATTGAAAATGGAAGGACCAGTTCGATTTTTGTGGGCCGTTCAAGTGGCCCAACCGGGGTATAATTTCCAGTATTTGTCTATGATTAGATGATAAATACTGATTCCTTTAAATAGAAAGATGTTAAAATTTTATTTTACGTGATAGCAAATTAAACTATGGATGATTGCAGCGTAAATTGGCTGATTTTTTTTTAATTTTGTATATTTATTTATTATTATAATTATTGATAATTTAAATTGTCTTGTTATTATGGGGCTTTTAGTAATTTTGCGGTTTCATTCATATCCAAGAAGTATTTGAAATTTAATAACATTACCATACTATTTTTAGTAGCAAAATCATTTAACAATGTTTAAATTTTAAAATTTGTGTTGATATCATGTGGCTAACAGAAAAATTGGTAAGAAATTGTATAAGCTATTATTTATTTGTGTATATTTTTTTTATTTATTAATATATACGTTTTGAATGTCATCACTCATCAGATGCATCATATCCTAGTTTTTATGTGTATTGTAGATAGCAGATGATAATTTTAAAATTAAAATGTTTCGTGCTAATTGATTTGTTATTTTTAAATTGTTTACTATGTATATTAAACAAAAATGGAAATGGAAACTTTTCAAAAGACAATTTCAACTGAGACAATTGTTCTTTATCAATCGAATTGAACTGAGTCAATTTTCTTAAATTAAAATGAAAGATATTGGATTTTCAATTATGGTATTTAATTATTTATTTATTTTTAATAGTGAAAAAGATCCTCGATCATAGAAATATACAATTAAAATATGATACTATATAGTAATTATTAAAAAACTGCTAGGAGATAATGAAATTACAGGATTTGTAACCAAAAATCATACGTTTCTCTGATCAATTTAACAATGGAGATAATGGAAATCCTTCGGATTCCAACTTGATCAAGAATGCAAAATAAATTCGATATATGCAAAAAGGGACCATCTGACACGTAACAACTCAAGAAATTATTTTTTCCAATTTTTTTATTTGAACGATTCTATAGAAAGTGAGAATATTTTACATTTTTTCTGTCTCAAGTGGGAATAAAATAAAAATAGTCAGGGTATATATACAGATTTTTTTTGTGTTGATAATTAATCACAAGCTTGAAATAAATAAATAAATATAGAGGTAGGTATAAGGAAAAAAAAGAGGGGGGGGGGGGGGGGGGGGGAACAGAAGATAAGGTGATAATGCAATATTTTGAATAAAAAAACACAAACAACAAATTCTCTCTTCTGGAATTGTTTTATTCAAATCGACCTCTTCTTCTAAAGGGGGGTGTACCTTTTAACTGAGTTATTTATGAAAACAAAAGAAAATTATATTTTGAGCATGTTATGGAGTAGTATTTTATTTTGACAAATTACAATTTACAATAGGCACTAGGGGTGTGCATCGGTCAGTTCAGTTAACCGAACCGATCGAATTTTCAAAATCGAAAATCGAAACGAAATATTTTAGAAAACCAAAACCAAACCGAAATGTTTCAAAATCGATGCAAACCGAACCGATTATTTCGGTTAACCGAAAATCGGATTTTTTTTTATAATTAATTTTTTATATCATTTTATTACATTTTCATTAATTAAAAGAAATATCTTTAATATATGTAGACTATATATATATATATATATATATATATATATATATATATATATAGAGAGAGAGAGAGAGAGAGAGAGAGAAAATGTATATTTAATTTTATTTTTTTATAATAAAAGTGTATAAGATCTAAAGAAAACATGTAGAATAAATGAAATTATTTAAGTTTGAAGTAAATTTTAATTAAATAATACTTTATTTAA
Organism: Pogostemon cablin; assembly: GCA_023678885.1. Taxonomy (NCBI): domain Eukaryota; kingdom Viridiplantae; phylum Streptophyta; class Magnoliopsida; order Lamiales; family Lamiaceae; genus Pogostemon; species Pogostemon cablin. Next base: position 20,501,107 of record CM042968.1, read on the forward strand.
GATAAAAAAAAAAATTAATTGTTGGTAATATATATATATATATATATATATATATATATATATATATATATATATATATATATATATATATATATATATATATATATATATATATATATAATTAAAAAAAGTTCGGTTTGGTTTTCGGTTAACCGAACTTTCAAATTTCAAAATCGAAAACCAAATCGAACACCGAAATTTTTTATTTTAAAAATCATAAACCAAACCATAAACCAAAAATCGAACCAAATTGTTTAATTCGGTTCGGTTTGGTCGGTTTATTCAATTTTGTCCAAAGTTTGCACACCCCTAATAGGCACTGAATCAGTTTTATTTTGAATGAGAGGGATTAGGGTACAATCGGTGTATCAATTGAATTGGTATACCCTTAATCCCCACTTTTCTTAATTAATTCATGCTCATTCATTAATATTGTTTTTTATTTTATTTTTAAATTTATTTTATTTAAATGATTATTATACTCTAAACCCTAGGGATAAATTATATCATGAATCACAAGGGTAAAATTACAATTATACCCTAAACACTAGGGATAAATTATACCCTAAACCACAAGGGTAAATTACAATTATACCCTAAACCCTAGGGATAAATTATACATTAAACCACAAGGGTAAAATTATAATTATATCCCTAAAATTAAATAAATAAAAAATAAAAAAAAGCGAAAAAAATAAATAAAGGCAACAGTTTAAAAAAAAAGAAAGAGGAAAGCACACATTGAAGGTGTTGGAAGGAGGTTGTACAATTTGAAATTGATAAGACAGTTGTATTCTAATGTTTGCTAAATATATATATATATATATATATATATATATATATATATATATATATATATATATAATTAATTATTACTCCTCCGCACACAATTATATTCCATTTGAGTAAAAATTTCCACAAAAAAAGTTTTGGGTGACAGGTTTTGTTCTTACGTTAATAATTTCAGGGAAAATATATTTTTTTATCCGCTAACATTGCCCAATTTTGAATTTAGTCAATAAGTTTTTCACTTTTTGAAAATCGTCCATCATATTTGTAGAATTTTGAAAATTGTCCATTATATTTGAAAATTTTAAAGACAATTTTCAAAATTGTCCATCATGTTTACCAAGTTCAACAAAATCGTCTGTTTCAACTAGTTATTAGCAGGTTATTCTAAAAAATAAAAATAAAAAATATGTAAAATATATATATATATATATATATATATATATATATATATATATATATATATATATATATATATATATATATATATATATACTATTTAAAAAAATAGTCTCCACTAAGAATTTATATTATACTCTTTCCGTCCACCCGAAAGAGGGCATTTTGCTTTTGTGCACGTTGATTAAGAAGTATTATTATTTAATGTGTAGTGGGTAGTTGTAATAGTGGAAGTGTGGATCCCATATTTTAATTGTATTAGTGGGTGTGTGTGGATCTCATGTGTGTAAAAAAGGAAGCGACAACGGACGACCAAAATGGAAAAAAAGACACTCTTTCGAGCGAACGGAGGAAGTATCAATATTTAGTCAAATTTGATCCACTTTAGTAATGAGATTAATATTGTTTGTTTGGTATACGAAGTGAAAAATGAAAAGTGAGTTAAAATTGGTTAAATAAAAATATGATATAAATTAATTGGGGTGAAAATATTCAAATGACCTGCTATAGCAGGTCAAAGGACCAAAATGTTGAATTTTATGAAGTTAATGGACTAATTTCAAAATTGTTATAAAATTAACGGACTAATTTCAAAATTAAAAAAGTTAATGGACTAATTTCAAAATGAATGAAAGTTAGCAGACGAAAAAAAATCTATTTTTCCATAATTTCACCACGTTAGAATTGACATGTAGAATGTGACCTTATCTTTGTTTTGTTTTATTAATAATATGTTGTTTGAAAAACTACTCCATCCGTCCCATAGAAGTTGACACACTTTTCTTTTTTGTTTGTCCCATTAAAGTTGACACATTTCCTTTTTATGACCCACACAAAAACAATTAATCTATTCTCATGGGCCCCGCATATCACCTCTAATACAACTACCTACTACACATTAAATATTATTTCTCTCACTTCACTTTACTTCACTTTACATTAAATTATTATACTCCTTAATATCTGTGCCCAAAAGAAATTATACCAACTTCTCCGAGACGGAGGGAGTATTCGATTGAATAAAGATCACTTATCCTAGCTTGCAAGTCTTTTGAGTTATGGCTCCACTACTAGCCTAGAAGCTTCTCAAGCTGCACATTTATTACTATCATATACTATGATTTATTTATGAATGATGGTTCTCTTTGTTAAAATTTAGAAAATACACTGAACAAGGTTTAAGTGAATTTTTTTTTTTAGACAGGCGAGTTATTATACTTTCTTCAACTAATAAAAGAAAAAAAAAATTAAGTAAGAATGAATATATGAAATCCAAAAAATCTCTAAGCTTGAAGTGTAATCAAATTATCAAACATCACCATACAATCTTGTGAAATACTAGTTGGACTATGAAGCCATCTTGCAAACGAAACAGAGGTCCAAGCCCATAAGTCGGTGGTTTTGAAAATGATAAAAGTTGAGGTTTATTTACGTGACCACTAGTCACTAGTGACCCTCTTATATGAGATATGCATTTTGCACATCCCAAATAAGAGGGTTATCGGTGACCCATGATCAGCTAAGAATGATCCTGAAATCATCTTACCAAATTGTATAATGTGAAATGAATAATAAGTAAATACTATTCCATCCGTCTGCTCGAAAAATGATATTTTTTTCATTTTGATCGTCCGTCCCAAAGAGGGTCATTTTTTTTTACACACATGGGACCTACGCTATCCACTAATACAATTAAAATATGAGGCCCACACTCCCAGTAATATAACTACTCACTACACATTAAATAATAATACTACTTTTTCAACGCGCGCAAAAGTAAAAGACCCTCTTTCGAGCGGACGGAAAGAATAATAATATATTAAGAGACATTCTTGTAAGATGGATTTTTGTGAGATGAGTTGTGAGATGTGTCGATTCATCACTCAAGTATGCTTATTATATAGATAAAATATGTTATTTATAATTAAAGTATTTCAATAATAAATCATATTATAACAAGTTAAAATCATATTTTGTTGCATAATCCGACGTACTTTAGAAAACATACTTTAACAACCATTAAACATACTGTAAATAATAATTAATATAATAAATATTAATTATAAATCCACATATGATAGTAAAGTGGATAAGAGAGAGAGGAAGTTAAAAGTAGTTTTTAACTTATCCTTGGAGAATATATTTGATTCTGCGTAAGCAGTTATGAAAACATGCATTCAGAATACACAGAACGTAGAGAAGCGTTTTCTCTCTCGTTTTTCTCTCCCAAAATCACACACAAAATTCAGTCATCATATTCCACAGATTAGTGCCATATCGTGGAACACAATCTACAGCCTCGTGTTGTATAGTTTGATCCAGAGATCACAGTGTATCCCGTGAGTACCAACAGGTTCGTAGATACTCTTCCGCTGCGACTTAATCCTATGGAGAAAGGTAAGACTTCTCTCTTGCATGATTAGGGTTTGTATGTTTATGAACGTGAGTTTTCCAACATTGGTATCAGAGCCAATGGTTGGTACTCCGTGTTTATGTTTCTCTCTGGATTTTCATGTTTTAATTTTCTGCTTCTACGATTTGAATGTTCTCACATGAATTTTGTTTGATGTTCTATGATTGGTGTATTATGTGACATTGATGGGTTATTTATGTGAGTATGAGACAGATTATAGTTTTATCCAGTGGCTATGAGTTTATGGCATTCTCAATCACCGTTAATTGATAAAGGGTGTGATTTTTCATTATTTTTTTATGCAAGAAAAAGCATATTCTGATTATACTACTGGATAGGCCTCGTCGAGAAGAGTCCGTCAATATTTTTTGTGTATTTTTTGGCCTTCTAAAACTCAAGTTATGATTTTTTGAATATTTTCCCGAAATTGGGCCAAATATGCAAGGTTTCAGAAAATTGAGGGGGCATTTTTTGAAAATTAGGGAAAGTTAAGGGACCTTTCTTTAATAAATCATAACTGCCTTTGAACCGGATCGGACCAGACAAACTGGGTCGGACCAAGTGGGTCAGCCCAGAACCAGGCTAATTGGGGTCAGGGTCCGATGATGGCCCGTGGCGATAACGCGCCGGAGGACGGTGGATCCGGGATGGGTCTCATGTGTCGGAACCTGGCAATTCTGGTGGTGGCGCGTGGTGTACACACGCCGACAGACACCGCCTCCGGTGGTGGCACGTGTGACACATGCGCCGGTTGGTGACCTTTCAACTGCCGGCGCGTGGTGGCGCGTGAGTGCACGTGCCGACGCGTGGGACTTCCGGCAAATGCGTGCGAGCGTGTTGCTAGCGCGTGCCGGCGCATGGATCCATTTTCCGATGGTTGTTCCGACTTATTCCGACGTGTTTCAGCGCGTGGAGTCAAATGGTGATGTTTTCAAGAGCGTTTGAAGTCATCTTTAGTATGCATGTGTGGTTTTGCTTCATTTTATGACATATTTATTGAATACGAATCTATGGGGTGACTATTTGGTTGCAATTTTTGGTAATAATGCACCTTAATATGTCATTTAATTCTAAATTCATGGTGTTGAGTGATGTAAGAGTTGTTCAAACCCTTTAGCCTATGAAAGTGGGAGCCAAAGTGAGTTGGACTGATTCACTTGTAAATATACCTATTACATATTGGAAAGTTATTTCCATATGCATTAAATTGAGGGGAAATTCATGTGATATAGTTTGACTAACACTAGAATGTTTGTTTTTGGTTGCTCGTTTTCTCAGAGCCATGTCAGGACGAGGAACAATTTCAGAAGAAGACATAAGGACTAAAGATGAAGTCCTCCATGAATTTCTGAATTATAAAATGAAGTTAACACACAACATAAGGGACCACACAATTGAATTGATTGAACTCTACAACCGATTGTTATCTTTACTTTATAGCAATATACGATTCCACATGATAAGTATTTCGAAGTTTTCAGTCCTGAAACCTGGGCGAGCACTTTGCCTCCTTACCTACAAAAGGATTTTTGGGATCAGTGGGAGACTTATGAAGTGAAACCTAGTGGTCGACAAATTACGAAGATTTGGTTGATGCTTCTGTTGCAAGAGATAGGATATAGGCACTGAGATCAGCCTGCTTAAGGATGAGAAGGATTCAACGTTCTGATTCTTTGAGACTGAGTGGTCGAGAGAATCGTCAGATAAAGAATCCTCATATAGATCCTCTATGGAAAGTTATTTATAGTGTGAGGACTAAGAAATTTGATCATGAGCATCGATGTAAATCTAGTGATGATAAATTAGGGAGATTAATCCGTAGATTTCCTTAATTCATTTCCATTGTATTTCTAATTGGAAACTCAGGGAGTTCATTAGAATCTTATGTTCATGACTTTTCAGACATGATGTTTTTGCTATTGTGGATGGTTGTTTAAAGTTCAATTTATTAGTGGCAGTTCAAAGTTATTGTTAATTACTTGAACCTTCTATGTGTTTTATGTTTTGAAATAAGAATCTAGTATTATGACACTTTATGAGATTGATGATTAGTAGTTTTCGAGCTATTTTTCAAGATTAAATCTTGTGTTATTTATTGAGATGTCTCTGTTTGACTTAACGTAAAACTTAATAAAACATTATTAACATATTGAATCACTTTAATCTCTATCAAAGAAAATAGCATCGAAATCTATTGTCGTTGAGTTGAACAAATATGAGAAACTCAACGGTGACAATTATGATAAAAGGTGTCATAAAAAAATTTTGGTACGTATTGTATGAACAAGATGCATTGGATGCTATAAACCAAGTGATTGCTGATCTAGGATCGGGTATTGTAAACTAAGGGAGACGTGACCAAGAAGGCATGGAAAAAGAAAATTCCATTGCACGAGGTATTCTTGTAAGTTCAGTAATAGATGCGATGACTCATGAATCCCACCGCACATGATATCTGAGTGTATCTGCATTAGAAGTATGGTGGTACATCGGTTACAAGGCTTAGGCAGTTAACTATTAAGTTCGACACTTATGAAAAGAAACCACATCATAAAATTAGACAACATCTCAGGGAGATATCTAATATGATTATTGAACTTAAGACTGTCGGTCATATGCTCTCTGATGAACAACAAATCCAAGTCCTGATCCGCTCTTTACCTGATCATAGGTAACATTTCAAAGTCAACTTGACTCTCAATGAAAGCATCAAAACTTTCAATGATGTTGCTCGTCATGTTGGGCTAGAAGATGAGAGGCTTGGAGCCTCAAAGCCTTCTTCTGGGGCCTTCTATGCTGGTTCTATTTCCAAGTGAGCTTCGGGCTTCAAAAGAAAAAGGAATTGGAAGAAGGGAAAGAAGAGAAGACGATATAATGGTAGTGGTGGTAAGCCTGACAATAATCCAACAACTAAATCTGATGAACTAAAAAAGGAAAATAAGCATGACAAAAAGAATAAGAAAGATAAAAGCAAGATGCCATGTTACAATTATAGTAAGCTTGGTCATTATGCTCGTGAATGCCCTGAGCCCAATAGAGACAAGGTAGATTCATCTTATTCTATTTTGTGTGAAATTAATGTCTCGAGTGCTGTCTGGCTGTCTGATTCTTATCCTTTGAGGATTATAGACTCAGGAGCAACGGAATATTTGACAAGAGATAGAGGAACTTTTGTACATTCCCGTCATGTTCCGAAGGGACTAGGTGGATATATGTAGGAAACAATGCACGAGTCGAAGTCAAAGGACTTGGGACTTGCAGATTGGACCTTGACAATGGTCAGGGCCTTTATTCTACATGATGTTCTTTATGCTCTGTAGATCACACGAAATCCAATTTCTATTTCGATTCTACTTATTTTGGGTTATGATTTACTAAAAGTACTGTGGTAATTAGCATTGATGATACTTGTTATGCATCTGGACATATGATTGATGGCTTTATGGTTTTAAATTGTAATAGAATGACATTTAGTTATTATGATGATTATTCATATTCGCTAAATGCTTGTTCTCTAGCAATGCAAATGTGAATGATGATATTTGGCATGCTACATTAGGTCATATTGGGCGAGATAGGATGAATAGAATTGTGGGATGATTGTTGAATCTTTCTTCTAAAGTCAAATTATCCAAATACGAATACTGTCTTGCTGGCAAAATGACTAGAGAACCTTTTGGTAAAGATATTAGGTCTGAATCTTCATTAGGAGTAACCTATTCCAATATATGTGATCCTGTAAATATGAAAGCACGACATGGAGCTCACTATTTCATTACGTTCATTTATGATTATTCACGTTTTGGATATGCCTATTTGATATTTCATGAGTCTGAAGCATTGGATTATTTTAGACAATTATTGAATGAAGTTAAAAATCAAAAGGAAAAATCTATCAAAGTTTTTGAACTGAAAGTGGACGTGAATATCTATCATAACAATTCAAGGAATTTTATAATGAAAAGGGTATAATCCGACAATTAAGTGTTCTTTATACACCTCAACTAAATGGTGTTGCTGAAAAAAGAAATAAGATTTTGTTGGAGATGGTTAGATCTATGATGGCACAAGCTAATCTACCGATATCTTTTTGGGGAGATGCGTTACATACGACAACTTATGTGCTTAATCTCATGCCTTCTAAGTCAGTTGCTTCTACTCAATATGAACTCTGGACGAGTAGAAAACTTTACTTGAGTATCCTTAGAACTTGGGGATCAGCAGCTTACATACGTGATTCGAGTCAGTATGGAAAGTTGGGTCCTAGAGGAAACAGAGTGTATCTTCATTAGATATTGCGTACATTTTAAGGGTTACGTGTTCATAGGAGATTAGGATGGGAGTTTAACTGCGACATAATCACGTAATGCTCATTTTCTGGAAATAAAATTTCCTAGTAGAGGGGCATCAGGGATGCCGAACCTATTTTTGAGATAGTAGAAAACCAATACCTACAAGATCCAAGTGGGAATAGTAGTTTAGGTGTGATGGTGTGGATCCTAATAGATATTTTCCAATTGAGGATCAGACGATTCCCAATGAGAGCATTTTGTCTACAGAAGACCATCAACAGTTATCTCGGAAAAGCTCTAGGAAACATGTGCCCAAGAGGCATTATGACATTGAAAGACATGACTTCTTTATTTTACCAGAAAATTGAGATCTTTCTCATGTTGATAAGGAAGAGCCTTAGAAGCTCTGACTTGTCTGACAAAGGAGAAATTGATGAAAGCGATAAAAGAGGAGATGGAGTCTATGAAGTCAAATCAAGTCTGGGACTTGTAGATCTTCCGAAGGGACGAAAGGCAATTGGGAATAAGTGGATTCTCAAAATCAAAAGAAAGGCTGTTGGCTTAATAGAGAGGTATAAAGCTCACTTAGTGACAAAAGGTTATACTCAATAAGAGGGTATAGACTACGAAGAAACTTTTTTACCTGTAGTGAGGTTTGTCTCGATTCGTCTATTGTTGGCTATAGTAGCTAGTATGGATTTAGAATTACAGAAAATAGATGTTAAGATCGTATTTCTCAGTGGAGAATTAGAAGAAGAAATCTACATGCAACAGCCTGTAGGGTTTATTCTTTGAGGTCAAGAGGATAAATTTGTAGATTGAAGTAGTCATTCTATAAATTCAAGCAATCCTCCAGACAGTGGTATTTGAGATTTCACACTACGATCATCTCATATAACTTTGTTATAATAAACGAAGACTACTATGTTCACGTTAAACAGTCCAATGGTTGTTCTTGATTCTATCCTTGTATGTGGATGACATACTACTAGCTGGAAATAACAAAGAGTATCTTGAAACCATAAAAGGATGGTTGTCTTCAAATTTTGGAATGAAAGATATGGGTGAAGCAGAGTACATACTTTGGTGTGTAGATTCATAGGGATCGTTCAAAGATATTATTGGGTTTGTCTCAAGAGACTTACATCAAGAAATTTTTAGAACGGTTCAAGATGGACACCTGCAAACCTATAGATATTCCCATTGTGAAAGGCGAATCATTGAGTCAGCAGAAGTGTCCCAAGACTCAAGATGAAAAGAATGAAATGGCCAGAGTACCATATGCCAATATGATTAACTGCAGACTATTCTCCCTTTTATCAACGGAATAACAGTACACTGAATAGGTACATAGACGTTGATTGGAGTGGTGATTTAGATACACGTAAATCAACTCCCGGTTATGTCTTCTTGCTCAACAATGGAGCAATCTCATTGTGTAGCAAGAAACAGACTTGAATAGCATTGTCCACTAATGGAAGCTGAGTTTGTGGCATGTGCATCTACAGTTCAAGAGGCTATTTGGTTGAGAAGATTCACGAAATATTTGGAGGTCTCAAACACTTCAGTGGGAGCTGTTTTAATTAATTGTGATAATCAGACGGTTATTGCTTACACAAAAGACCCCAAATATCATGAAAAGAGCAAACACATTGACATGAAGTTCAATTCTTTTAGAGATATTGTAGATAAGAAGAAAGTGATTCTTACTTACATTTCTACTCGTTTGATGTTAGCAGATCCTTATACCAAACCAATTCCTAGAGATGTATACATAGCACATGTAAAGGGATTGGGTTTGCAAAGGATTTAAAAATGATATATTGAATATGTTTGTGTATGTTAATGGAATAGTTAATGGCGTAACTATACATATATGTTTTATTAATTATATGTGATGGTTCATATATAATAGTATGTCGACAAGTTATGATTGGCTCTCATACGAGCAATCGCCTCTGGCTCAGTGGGAGCGCAGAGATGAGATTACAATAGTTAATATAATCGGGATAGATTTCACCACGAATCTAATCCAACTTGTTGTAAAGCTAAATCGACGGAGATCCTATACGTTGGAGGGAAGATATCTGGGTTAAGTGTATGGGACACACTTGATTTTTGATTTACACGATGTCTAAATTAAATGAAATACGACATACGCTTTCTTGGAAGAAAGTTAAAGACATTGTGACATGTGTTTTAGAAAAACGACATGTGCTAAGTTGACCCCAACAGGATTGAGAAAATTATCCCTATTTTCTCAAAAGTATGAGTCATTATCTATTGGTTACCCTTACGACTTTCTACTATATTCTAAGTCTTCACTTTAGTGTTGCTACTTTAGCATGTTACCAAAAGAGCTATGATTAATAACGGCGATGCGGTACATGTTTAGGAAAGCAGCTACAGTGGGAGACTGTAGATACTTAGTAAGATGAGAAGAACATCTTAATTTAACATATATTATTGTAATTCATTGACTAGTCAATCAAGTAGGGTCTTTATTAGAATACATAGTTTTTTGCAAAAAGGTTGAATATGTTCTGATAAGTTCAGGGATTGAAAAGAGATATGTAAACTTATGTTAAATGTTCAAGGGTTCTGGGGTATAGCGAGCTTGTTGAGTTTCATTGATAAACTGGTTGAGTTGCTATATCTCTAACAAGTGTATGACGATTAAAACTCATATCTTGTGGGTCACACAATGTATTAATCTGTGCGAGAATAGATTCATGAAGAAATTGAGTCAGACGACTTATAACTTTATATGTAAGTAGGAGATGTAAATGATAATTAATATAATAAATATTAATTATAAATTCACATATGAAAGTAAAGTGGATAAGAGAGAGAGAGAGGAAGTTAAAAGTAGTTTTTAACTTCTCATTAGAGAATATATTTGATTCTGTGTAAGCAGTTATGAAAACATGCATTCAGAACATGCAGAACGTTGAGAAGCGTTTTCTCTCTTGTTTTTCTCTCCCAAAATCACACACAAAATTTAGTCATCATATTCCACAGATTAGTGCCATATCGTGGAACACAATCTATAGCCACTTGTTGTATGGTTTGATCCAGAAATCACAGTGTATCCCGTGAGTACCAACAGGTTCGTAGATACTCTTCCGTTGCGACTTAACCCTACGGAGAAAGGTAAGACTTCTTCCTTGCATGATTAGGGTTTGTATGTTTATGAACATGAGTTTTCCAACACATACTTTATCTATATAATAGACATACTTTAACACGTCATAAACCGTCTCACATAAGTATGTCTTCCACATTTTATTTTATTTTTAAATCGGTTCATATTTCATAAAATTCACACAAATCTTACTATTTTAGATGTGTTTTAAAAATCACCCCATTTATACCAATAAACTTTATTTATTTATTTATTTTTTGCAAAGAAAATTTATTTATTGATAGAGCATAAGGGGTACTCAAACCCAAACAAATGATGCATATCTCCTATTACGAATTTATCAAACCAAAAAAAAATATTATTCTCATTGCCCACCATAATGTCACAATCATCTCTCATTCCCACCCCTTCATCACCCCCAAACATTTCACAAACATCTTTCCACCACCTAGACTTTACCTCTTTCCCTAAACCCCAAGGCTCAACACCTCCATATTTGGATTTTATTACCCTTACCCACAGACTCTTTGGCTCATTAAGGAATCTCCACGACCATTTACTAACTAATGCATAATTGAATTTCTCTAAATTTCTAATCCCTAAACCCCCATTCTCTCTTTTTTTTGCAAATGTCACCCCAACTGATCCATGGAATTTTTTTTGTATTCTCTCCTCCCCCCATAGAAAATTTCTTTGAATCTGGACAATATCTCTAATTGTTTTTTTTACAAGCAATAGAAAGATAGACAATAGATTGGCATTGCAGAAAGGACCGCTCACCAGTAAACTTTATTAATATTCAATCCATACACTCTTCCCGATTAATTTTTATTTTTCTTTTCTCATATTTTGTCTTATATCATATTGTTGTTTACGCATTAATTTGATATAAAATGAAAATTTTATCCAAAAAAATCAAAATATATTTAGAATCATTATTCAGAATCTACATATTTAGAAAATATTCCGTGGCACACGCAACCAAATGTTATACTCCCTCCGTCCCATATTTATGTTCACACTTTCCGTTTTCGTCCGTCTCATACTTATGTTCACCACCTAAAAAATGAAACTTCACATAAACCAACAATCTCAAAAGTTCTCTTAATTTCAAAAATATCACTCTCACCTAACACACAAAACATACTTTATAATTTATTTATTACCTAAAAATACCACAATACCCCTCAAAAGTCAATATAGTTGGTCAAAAATCAATTTTTCTTAAACTCCGTATCTACATTACCGGTGAACATAAGTCCGGGACGGATGAAGTAGTTAGCATTTGTCTTAAATTTATTTCATCATTAATGATTTTATCATCAGTTCATTTAAAATTAAATAATTCAATTAAAAAATTATCTTTAACTCAGGGGATTCATAACATTCATTTCTTAATATTTTAATTTTATCGTAGATTCATCCAAAATTAAATAAACCAACCAAATGTACAAAACTATTGACTGTTGCAAGTGGACAAATCAAGTGTTTGAATGAATTGAATTGCGGAAGTATACATTTCATTTAGACCCCCTAACATAAGATGCATTTTATTGTCCAAACAACATCTTAGCTACTCAAACTTCGATGAATAAAATTTTACATAAATCAATATACTCCCTTTCTATTGTTTTTATTGGTAGTGGATTAAGAAATATTATTATTTAATAGTAATTAATAGTTGTATGAGTGAGAATGAGAGCTTCATATTTTAATTATATTAGTTGGTGTGTGTGAGTCTCATATGTGTTAACAAAAAAAGAGAATTCTTTCGGTGAGACGTCCAAAATAGATAAAATGGACTCTTTGAATAAGACGGACAAGGAATTAAGAGTAATTTTTATTTTCAATCGTCTTACAACAATTGTGGTTAATTCAAAAATTGTAAAATCAGTCGATACGATAATCACAATTCATAAAATACTAGTATACTTTAATTTTAAATTCACATTTTGTACTTTATATTTTTTTTATTACATGAAAAGACTAACCATAAATAGTCAATAAAATTTGGTTTTTGGTTTTGAAATTCGGTGTTTTTTTTTTAATTTACACTCAATTTTTCTAAATCACTTATTTATACACTTATAAACTTTATTAATTCCTAACTAATCCATCTTTTATGTATTATATTTCTTCAATTAATACTTATTTTCTCCATTTCTCTCCTCCTTCTCACATTAAATGATAAATTTTTACACATATCACTACACATTTCTTACATTCTCCGTTTCTCTCCTCCCTCCCACATTAAATGATAATTTTTTACACATATCACTACACATTTCTTACGTAATGAATTAAGATAAAATTAAAATTTATCTTACAAAAATTTCAAAACTAGCCTAACGTTAATAATCCACCAACAATTACGGTCTGAATTATCTATTTTACACTATTATTACTTCATAACTTATTTTTTATTAGAATATTATAATAAATGATTATTAAATCTTAGCACTTTAATAATAGCTTAGAAAATAACTAGGACACGAGATATATTTAGAATATAGAATCATAGATAGAATATGAAAGTGATATAATCTCATTTACTACAATTGACTCATGTGTTACAAATAACTCGTCTCTTACCCTGGTATGGATTAATTAATCAGGCCGTCTATCAGTCTTTCAACATTGTGGCTCTCTGCTGCACACACAATAAAGTACAGTGCAAAGTCAATTAATATTGAAATTTAAAAAATAAACATAGGATTCTAATATTTTGCTGGTCATTAGTATATATGAATAACGCAATACGATATGAATAATAACGTATTATTTCATAGTATTATATAATACTTAACTAATTCAAAATTATATTGAGGTCATTGTCAAAAGTAACCAGTTAAAAATTATTACCAATCATTAATTAAATTATATAACAATTCTATTCCATTGTTCATTTTTTAATCATAATATCTCCACCCTTTGTTTTTCTTTTTTTATTATTCGGTTATAATGTTGGAACCCAACCCGACATTATCATCGTAGCATCGAATATCGAATTCGTTGTCGATCCTGTGTCGGTATATTATGTCGGGGTTCCGACACCGAAACCGACATCTGATGTTATGACAATGGTGTCGGAATATGATGTCGATATCCTATGTCGATTATCCGACACTTAATAATAAAATAATAAAAAAGGAAGAGTTGAGGGTATTTTAGTCCAAAAATTAGCAAATAAGTAGGAATGTTATACAATTTAATTGATGGTTGGCAATGATTTTGGACCATTTATATTGGGTATTTGGGTCACTCTCCCAATTATATTTTTAAATGAGCAAACACTTGTGTGAACTCTATTTTCAACAATTATTTTTTTTATATGAAAAATTACTCTTTAAAGGCATAAATTATTACTCTTTCAAATAAAAAAATTATTTTTCAAATTATTATAAATCCTGATTTATCAATTACTCTTTAAAATATTAAAAGTTAATCTTTAAAAAGATGAACTAATATTTTTCTGAATAAAAAATATTACTCTTTAAAGAGTAGTTTTTTATGTTCTATAGAATAAATTTTCAAAAATACCCAATTTCACACCAAGTCACTCGATCTATTAAATGTATTATTTCACTCTATTGTTACCGTTTTTAATGTCTGTGTGCATTCGATGAAACCATCATTTTGCTATATATTTTAATTTTTGTTGTTGGTGGAGTATTAAGACTTGAAAATGAAAGAAGAAAAATATAAATTAGTTGATATGTTGCCATAAGTTTTATGTACCACCGCAATAGATTTACATACAATTTTATACAGATATTTTTGCATAATTCAGTGAGTATATAAATATCCAAACTAAAAAATCAAAATAAGCATAGATTATCAATAATTACTTAATTTTTTAAATCCAATTAAAACTAAGGCAATTTGGGTGATGTATATATAACAAAAAGTATTAGGAGCGTCTGGTTTATCTTGAATTAACACTACTTCATAATCCTTAAAAAAATTACTAAAAATAAAGGAGTTTACACAATAAATGTATTTAAGTGCTTTTAATTTCTTTATAAGTTCCGTGAATTTGAACTTAAAGGAGGATGTGAGTTACAATAGCCCATAAAATTAATTAATAAAAAATTAAATTCATATTATTACTTATTTATGAAAATTTTAAACTTTTTTAATCCAATAATAATTTAATAAATCTATGGATTAATTAACATTTATCCGTTGGTGAGTGTAGGAAAATAAAAAGATTCACATGAAACACTCAAAACCTATTCCACCTCGAATAGTGTGCCACCATTTCTATATAAAAACGGAGGATGGGATGGGGACCTCTCACAATTCCTGCTTTTCTTTTTTCTAATTCGCTCCTCATCTTCTAATTATTACCTTTTTCTCCCCCATTAATTTTAATTCATCAAATGTGGGACTTTAAAATTACAAGTATGGGACTTTAAAATTACAAGTATCCATTGATCCAATTTGCAAATTTGGAGAGGGTGTATTTTTTAAATAACGACTAACCCTACCACTAAAAAAAATACTCCCTCTGCCCCAACTTCAACATCACACTTTTCGTTTTGGTCCGTCCCTAATTCAACTTCACACTTCCATAAAAGGAAAAATCAACAAACTAATATCCCTCTAACATACTTTAATTTCAAATTTGTCATCACCTTTTTAACACACATAACATACTTTATCATTTATTTATTACCCAAAAATATCATACTACACTCAAAAGTAAGTCAAAAAGTGACTTTTCTTAAACTATGTATCTACAGTAAACGTGAACTTGAATTTGAGACAGAGAGAGTATTTTTTAGCAATCGAATTTAGCAACAGAATTCAATCGGTAATTATCAATGAATTAGCAACAAGAATGATATTTTCGTTTTAGCAACGGAACCAACATATTTATTCTCTATTTTAGCAATAGAATTCAATATGTTGGTAATTACCAACGGATTACCAAGGGAATCATTATATGAATTATCAACGGAATTATTAGCAACGGATTACCAACGAAATTGATTTTTCGTTGCTAAAAATTTATCAACTACCACTTTACTAACGGATTCTTTTGTTAATCCATTGGTAAGACAATTTAACAATGGAATTAAGGTTTTTATCAAGGTAATATTCCGTTTGTAAAAAACAGTTTTTTTTAGCGTACTGCTGACTTTGAGATAGGCTATTGTTTACAAATTATTATAAATTATATTAGTGTATTATTATATTTTTTCTTTAATCAATTAAAAGATAGATGGATGGATATAATTTAAACAAGTGTCAGACATACTACATATGTGGGAGTCTTATATTTATTGATTTTATTTAAGAAAAATATGGTACATTGAGTTTCCATCTCGCTCATGAATTTTAATATCGGACGGTCTAAATAAGTTGTTGCAGTTGGAATTATACAATTTCAGATATAATTGAAAGACAATCAAATTAACAGCATGCAATATTTAACGTACGATTTTTTTAATCGATTAAAAGACAAATATTAATATTAATAGGCATGAGAAGTAACTATTATATATACATTAATAAATTAAGATTGATGTACGAGACAATGATTATTACACCACTTAGTCATATATTTAATAAATGAAAGGATAGATGAAATAGGAAAATGGAATAATCCTGAGTGAACGGATTCAAGTGTTATTTTTAGAATTTAATATTATTTTTTTGAGTTTTATTGGTATGTTTATACTCCACCATGAGAGAACTCTTCACTTTATTATACCACTAAATTGTTTATTTTATTCTGTAAAAAGAATTGTTTATTTTATTATATTATTTAGGTAATAAAAAAAATACTCCCTCCCTTCCACACCACTTCACACGTCCATCTCATACCACCCTTCACACTCTAAAAAAGGAAATATCACTTTATCCAATAACTTCAAATGTTATTTTATTTTCAAATTTGTCACTTATTTTTCACACACATCATTGCTTTATAATATTTTATCACCTAAAAATACTACAATACACTCAAAAGTCAACAAATTTGATCAAAAAGTGCAATTTTTCTTAACAACGTTATACAATAAACGAAAAACGTGGTGTGGTAGGGAGGGAGTATATTTCATGTGTTTTAGTGGAGATGTCAAAATTAAAATAAAAATGCATTTTAAAGTTGTTGGATTAAGGGCACATTTTCTTTATTAAAATGTAAAGAATATTACGAAACTAATACATAAAAATGCAAGAAGGATTTCATGAGACAATGGAAGTATTTATATACACCAATAGCACATAAAATTAGCTTTTATATATGTGTGTGTCATGTTAGGGTTTATGTATATCATTTAATGTCACACCCGTGGCAATGTGGCATGATTTTATTTATAAGGATATATATCAAAATTAAAGCTAAAATGTATTTTAAAGTCGTTGATTGATCTCACATTTCCTTTATTAAAATATAATTAAATAGTATTAAGGGACAGACAAATAAAGATTTAATAAAGATTTTATTACAACATAACTTGTTTTATATAACACGTAAAAAGTGTTATTTAATAGTAAAATTTTGTTATTGTAGAAAATATGTAACATTTTTTATGGTGCAATGTTTGTCCGTGCTGCTTATTATCTAAGGCAACACTATTTCGATCATTAATAACACTTTTTAAAAAAATATTACAATAGATGAAAAACTTCATTTAACACTTTATAAATGTTACATGCTTATTATCTAAGGCAACACTATTTCGATCATTAAT
Source organism: Pogostemon cablin (assembly GCA_023678885.1). Classification (NCBI taxonomy): domain Eukaryota; kingdom Viridiplantae; phylum Streptophyta; class Magnoliopsida; order Lamiales; family Lamiaceae; genus Pogostemon; species Pogostemon cablin. Next base: position 20,518,849 of record CM042968.1, read on the forward strand.
AACACTTTTTAAAAAAATATTACAATAGATGAAAAACTTCATTTAACACTTTATAAATGTTACATGTGATACTCTTATGTAACAAATTTTATAATGAAAAAAATACATTTATCTAGTTAGAACCCTTGACCTTCTAATTAGAATGAAATACTTCTACCACCTTGACTAACTATAACTTTAATTATATTTTGATTTTTCATTTTAATATATATGATTTCAACACTTTTTATTTAATTTATTAAAATATAATTTTTAAAATCATCTAATACATTTAAACTTGAGTTATTATTATACTAAATAATTTTAAAAAGTTATTATATTATACGATATAATTTTATCAAGAAATATAATAATTTAAATAATTAAAAATAATCATATTATATATAATTAAAATATATTTTTATTATAAATAAATTATATGTATTAAAATTATTTAAAATATTTAAAATAAATATAAATATTTTTTCATACATTATTAATATTTGATATATATAAATATTTTACATAATAAACATTTTATTTGTATGAGCACATATATTTTTTCAACTCGTATAATATATTAATTGTTTAATAGTGTGTTAGTTTTTTAATTATTTAAACTATATAAAATATTACATATTTCATTTATATAAAATGTTATATATTTATAAATGTAATATGATAGTGTTAAATATTTCATAGTGTTACATAAAAGGTATAATATATGAAAAATGATACAACTAAAATGTTACATATAAAAAAGTGTAATCTGAAAAGTAAAAGTATTATTTAAAAAGTGTTACTTTCATAAAAATGTTACTTATTAATGTTTCATATAAAACAAGTGTTATAAATTATTAAAATTTAAATAGTGTTACAATTACATGTTATATATAATAAAAGTGTTACTGTGAAGTGTAACATAATCTCATTTATGTTGTAGTGTTTTATGAGAGGATGAAAATATTATATTCATTAATTGCACACAAAACTAGCTTTTTATATATATATATATATATATATATATATATATATATATATATATTTGCCTAAGGGTTTATGTATATCATTTCATGCAACACGAGTTTCATGATTTGAATTATAGGTCGCCTTACGATTTATGTATGTTGTGCTTGAAGCATGTCATCTGCCCAATAATTAATTAAAATAATAATAATAATTCCGCCAATCCATTATTAATATATGTATTTATTTTAATAAATATTATTATTATTTTGTATATATTAATTTTTTTCGAATTATCTTTACTTTTAAAATAAATAAAGAGTGGTGTATAAGTGGTAATTTTGAATATTTTAATATAAGTAGCATCGGGCCGGGTCGGGCCGGTATAATGAGTGGGAAGTTGCCCCGCCCCCCACCCCACCCCACCGGCTGTTGAGTGACTCATTTATACTCTTCTCATGTGCAGTGGGGTTTAGCTACCCTTCTTTCAACTAACTTACTTCATTTAACCATTCTTTATTAATACATCTTTTTATATTCATCCAACTTCAATGTCCACTTCCTTCCAATCTCCTAAATTTTCCTCTTATCATCTATTGATATATGATACTTAGGTGAAACACAAAGTCACTCGTGTACTAAGAGATGTAATATCAAATTTCTATCATCTGCATTTTCAAACGAACGGCCCAATATATTCTTCTTCGATATTGTTAAACTTGTAGAGAGAAAATCATTAACAATTATGTTTTATTTGATGTGTAATAAAATACTATTAAGTCTGGATTTGTAATAAAGATCCAACATATATATTTTAGGTGGGATCTCTCTCACATAATAATGAATGATGAATCCCTTGCCTTGTGTTATATATATATATATATACCTTCCCCACCACTGCCTCAAATTCAATTAGTCTGTTCCCATATCACTACACCCCCTCTCTCTCTCTCTCCTCTCTTTCTCTCTCCTAAAAACACTGTACAATTACAACTACTCCTATACTGATACCTTCTGATACACACTCCTCTTTCCTTTTCTGTTCGCCACCTTTCCTCAGATTTCCCACGTTTTCCTTCCATTTTTACCACCCCATTTCTCTCTTCTAATTAATTAATTAATTCTCACATTTATATCTTATCTTAATATACATATATATATATATTAAAGTGGTGAAAATAATTAAATTAATTAATTAATCATATGGATATTCATGAGTTCATGAAATCTGCCACTGAAGATCAGATGGAAATGATGCTGATGCAGATGGAGAAGCTCCCTGACTTCTCCGGCCGCGGTTACGACGCCGCCGCCGACATTCCCGCGGTGGAATTCAACGAAGACAGCGACGACAACAACATCAATCCCACTCTTAACAATTATGATATTAATTCCTATCCATTTATGGATCCACATCACCATTCTGACAATTCCTTTTCCGGTGGGGCTCATCCTTATCATCCGCCGCCCAACGGGTGGCAGGACGAGTTCTCGGGCAAGGCGGAGAAGCAGCGGAGCTCAATGGCGGCGATGAGGGAGATGATATTCCGGATTGCGGCAATGCAGCCGGTCCACATTGACCCGGAGTCGGTGAAGCCGCCCAAGAGGAAAAACGTGAAGATCTCAACCGACCCGCAGAGTGTGGCGGCGCGCCACCGCCGGGAGAGGATAAGCGAGCGGATCAGGATTCTGCAGCGGCTGGTCCCCGGCGGGACGAAGATGGACACGGCGTCGATGCTGGATGAGGCCATTCATTACGTGAAATTCTTGAAGAATCAGGTGCAGTCGCTCGAGAGGGTGGCGGCGAACCGGCCGGAGGCGCCGAGGGTCGGCTTTCCGGTGCCGATGTCCAGCGGGAGCTACTTTCCGGCGGCGGCGGTGGCGAAAGGGTATCATCAGCAGTACCCGCCGGCGGTGGCGTATAATGTGCATCATTTAAGTGATGATTAATTAGCTGAGGTTAATTAGCTTAATTAATTGTAGAGTTTGATCTGTAAAGAACGAGAGTTTATTATTTATATCATTGTTATTAATTGCGTAATTAAGTCATGCATGAAATATGGACAACTTTTTAATTATGAATAACACTTATAATTCAAATTGAGTATCTTATGGAATTAGATTTTACTGTTTGGATCACGTTTCTATTTACATGTAAATTACTCACTCTTCCCTATCTTCCAGCCCAAGTCGTCATTTGTTTAGTATTACAAACGGATTAAGAAGTATTATTATTTAATGAGTAGGGAAGAATTGTATTAGTAAGGTAGGTGAATTTTATATTTTAATTGGGTAAAATGCACTTTTGGTCCCATACAAGAATTTCATTTTCATTTTTAGTCCCTAATCTTTTTTTTTGACCCCAAATATTACAATTTTAGTCTCAATCGTTAAATATTAGATGTTAACCGTTAAGGAGTAAAAAATATAAAAAAATATTTTATTTCTTTTTTTAAACAAAATTCACTCATTAATTTTTATTTTTATTTTTTCATTTCCTCTGCCAACCATTACAACACTTCTATCTCTTAATACACAAATGAGATTGATGACGGAGAGAACTCTCCGATCGAGCAGGTAGCTCTCACAGTGTCGACCATCAACGATCTGACTACCATTCTCACCGGAATAACGAATGTAGAGCCCTAGCTGCTGTTGGGATTTAGTGACGCCGTCGCCACCATGGTTCAGCACCATACGCCGTCGTCGCTGTTCGTCCAATCGCGAACAACAGCCACTGTGGGCGAACCACCGCTGCCTCACGAGCGCCTTTGAGTGAGCCCCGATGCACTCCGGTCGCCGTCGACCATAACACCACCAGCGACCGTTGCTCACCCATTTTCAGATTCGCTGCTGTCTGTCGACCGTCGCCGAAGTCAAGAACTCCAACTGTCGGAAGTTCCATCACCATCCGCCGCAAAAAGATGAGGCAAACGCCCTCGCTGGCCTGAAGATCTCGTATGGGTCAGATCTGATACTAAACATGATCGTACGGTCTAGATCTGATACTCTTCTAGCGCCGTCAGTGGCAGTCAGCAGATCCGCAATTATCTAACGGAGAAGCAGCAGGCCGGCGATGACGCTGATCGTCTGCTGGAAACGCGACCGCTGGATCTATTGTCCGCTGCCGCCGTCGCTCGCCGCTGCTAGGGTTTCAGGTAGGGTTCCAGCCGCCACCAGCTGCTGACCGTCTGTCAGTCACCGACTGCTGCCGCCGCCGGAAGTGAAGGAGCTTTTCTGATCGGCGATACTCTTATGCTTAATGAGTGATTTTGGATAATGAGGATTTTGGATAGATGGATTGAATAATGAGTGATTTTTTTAGATGGATTGACTAGATTTTGGATAGATCTTCCCAATTGATTATTGTAGATTTTTTTTTCCTTTTTTTCTTTTCTGATTGAATGGATTTTCAACAGATTATTAGATTAATAATGAGGGTTTTATTTTCTTTTCTGATTGAATAGATTTTGGACAGATTAAGATTAGTAGGTGAAATTTGAGAATAGGCTTACGATTTTCAAACTTAACGGTGCTTGTGCAATTACCGTTAGTTAATAGATGGAAAAGGCTTAATTTTTTTATGGGATCAAGAATGTAAGCAAAATGACCAAAAATAAAAATGGACTTCTTGTATGGGACCAAAAGTGCATTTTACCATATTTTAATTATATTAGTAATGTGTATAAATTTCATATATCTAAAAAAAAAAAATTAAATATTTCGGGGTTGACGCTTAAAACAGTAAAATGAAACCCTAGCTTGTAGAGGGTGATAACAATGTTGATGGAATAGTTATTAATTAATCCGTCTCAATTTTAGCTTTATAATTTTCGTTTTGATCTTTTCAAATTTAACTTTACACTTCAATAAAAGAAAAAACAACTAACTAATATCACTCTAATTAAAATATTTTAATTTCAAATTCTTCATCACTTCTTTTAACGCACATAACATACATTATCATTTATTTATTACCTAAAAATATCTTATTACCCTAAAAAAGTTTTTAAAAAATTATTTTTCTTAAACTCCATATTTACTGAGGATGTGGAGATGAATTTGGCACAAAGTAATTTACACCGTGATATATATCAATTGAAATATCATGTGATTACCATCCTATATACTATTAACTTGATTCACTCACAAGTGAATGGTTTTAAGTAATTGAACAGTGTTTTGTAAATAAATTATCAAATATTCTCTCTTATCACTCATTAGTCTCTCTCATGCAAGAAACTTGAGTGATGAAATTAATTAGAAACAATACAAATTAATCATATATACTACTCCCTCTGTTCCACAAAAGTTATGACATTTTCCTTTTTGGGTTGTCCCATAGAAGTTGTTACTTTCCTTTTAAAGTATATGAGACCCACACAAAAAATATTAACATATTCACATTAGCCCACACACACTCCACACACACCACTAATACACCTACCCACTACACATTAAATATTATTTCTCTCACTTCACTTTACATTAAAATATTATACTCCTTAATTTCCGTGTCCAAAAAAATGTCACAAGTTTAATGGGACGGAGAGAGTAATATGTTAATTTTGTGATGAATTAAGAAAAAATCTTATAGGAAAGAAGAAGTATAGGTTATGATATCATATGGCTATATGAATTAAATGTGAAGTAATCAGAGGGACCAATCTGGTTGGAATATCCATGGCAAGAAAGGATGAATTAGGACAGATGCCCCTTAAACTGTAAACTTGTAGGTCCATTTGTAAATATACATGTTCTAACTCTTTGGAGCAACCCTCACTATTTTTTTTGTGACAAAGACATCATTTAGATTATCACATTTTGGGAATTTTTAGATCAGGACCCTCTCCAACTTTTGAGTTTGCATAATTCGTAAGATCTTATGTGAGATCGTCTCATTCGTCCCATTTCAATCTCATTAGAGGATTTTTAGATGAGAGCGCTCTCCAACATTCTGCCTAGCTAGCTAATTACCAGTAAGGAATATCCTGCAATTTGATTCATCTCAAAGGATTTATTTGTGTAATTTATGATCATTTCATCTTAAAATTTAAGTTTAATCACATAAAGAAGTTTATTTGTATAAAGTCTTATACGTGAAATTTTTTTGGAAATGGTGGCAATGAGATTCAAATCTTTAAAATTTATTAGGTCATAACTAATATTATATAATATTTATACGCACTTTTTATTTCGAGTCGTTTCAAGTATTTTGCACGCTTTATTTTATAATTTATTTATTAATCATAATAATTTTATTTTTTTTACACTTTATTCATCATTCCAACAACTTTATTTACTTTTTCCCTTTAAAACACTTAACTTCTTAATTAATTGCCCCAATTTATTTTAAGACACTAAAAAAATATTTTTTCTTAATATGCATGTTAACGTGGTATAAATGTTCATAACTATTTGGGATGAAGGGAGTATATGTATATATATTAATTGATCATCTCATTTAAAAAGCTAGCTTTAATATTTTACCAAATCATCCCACGAAATTTTCAATTTTTTTAATTTTTTGTTTTGAAAAAATTACTGTCATTATTAGTGAATATTATGCATTGATATAATGAATGTGTCATAAATAATTTATAAATATATAAGCCAGAGAACATAAATTATACTAGTCAAAATGTATGCTTGATAACAATTGTTTATTTAATGATATTAAATGAGTTGGTTGTTTATATATACCACATCATATATATAAATGTGATAGATTAAACATGAGAAGTACTTCACGTGAACCACTCATCATAGCCATGTGATTATAATCTGTGGGCTTTAATTATAAGATGATGTTTTTAACAACAATGTAATAAGTCCTAAATTTTTAAAGTGATGTTTCCAACGATTTCATGAAACAAAAATGTCGACGTACGAACATAGCTATATTCGACGAACAACTCTTCACTCGACTCATATTACATTGACCATGTTTCTAATTCTAGTTAACCTAATTAAGCGATAGGGATAAGTTTGCATAACTAAAAAAAAAAAATTTTCATATAATACGTCAATAGAAATTTAAATTAATCATCAAAGTAATGAAAATTTTAAATAATAGATATATATAAAATATATTAGAAACAACTTTATATACATGATCGGAGCGAAGATAACAACTAGGACCAGGGAGGACCACTGCACTAGAATATAATTGGATAATAATAACAATAGTAATAATGAATTCATAATTATTATTATTATTATTATTAATTTACTTTAATATATATCTTTTAGACCATAAATAGTATTAAGAATTCATCAAAATTAAATAAATTAATAACTTTGATATAGCCAACGAATCGTACAAACAACCGCAATTAATTGTTTACTCAAAACTTCCTCCATTTAAGATGAGTTGGTTACTGTGTCTCGTACGTGACTCCGTCTCATAATAATTTTCATGTTGTTTAAGAAAAGTGGTACTTTTTGACCAAATTTATTGACTTTGTAGGGTATTTTAATATTTTTAGGTAATAAAAAAGTATAAAGTAATGGGATGTGTGTGAAAAAGTAGTAGCAAATTTGAAATTAAAGTAACTTTTGAGGTTGTAAGATAAAGTGATGTTTCCTTTTTTGGGGTGTGAAAGGTTTTGTGGGACAAACAAATAAGGAAAGTATGAAAGGTTTTATGGGACGGAGGGAGTAATATTTTATTCAAAAGATTATACTCTTCAATTAATTAGAATATAATTTTTTTATTAAAAAGATTGATTGAAATATAAATAGTATAAATATTTGATTAAAAAATTAATTTTTTTCTAAGAAAATCAGGGTATAAATAAGTTCTTTTACTAAAAGGTACTTATAACATTTAATACTAAATGGTATAACCATTGGAAAACTTGGGATTTGGGATCACGATATCCCCGAAGACACACAAGTTTTAGTCAATTTAGATTAGAGTTATACATTCAAAGTTATACTAAAGGTTTTTTTAGATTAAAGAATATTATTATTATACATAAAGTGATTAATTATATTAAAATGAGTGGTGTATCATGTGTGAGTTATTTTGCTAAAAAGGAAAATTGATACTTTTTAAAGTGGATAACTAAATAAAATGAATACATTATCATTATAATAAAATGATCATAAGAACAAAAATTCTAAAATATTACTCCTAGGGTTTGGAATTTATGAATTGAATAAGTTTGTTATTAGAAAAGTAGGTTGTTTCCCAATAGAGAGATGTAGTGTTGGTGTCTAAAGGATCATGCTTCACTAAAATCCATTTAAACTCTCATCCATATCTAAATTCAATCCAATCAAATCTAGTATCATGTTCTCTCTCTAATATATACTATGTGTGATTTTGACAAATTGATCTCATGCAAAGATCTAATGATTTAGAATGATTCAATTATGTACACAATAAATCGTTCACCCAATCTGTATTTTATGAATCGTTCACAAAAATGCAAAGAGTGATTCCAGTAATAGTTTAGATTGTTGTGGTATTGGATTTGACTTTTTGTCTGTATTTTATTTTGTAATCTTGGGTACTTCTCATATCCTTTGGAATGAAAGTTCATTTTCCTTAAAAAAAAATCGTTCACTCTTTCTTTTAAAAATTCCTTAAAAAAAATGTTCACTCTTTCTTTTAAAAATTAAAAAAAAAAGTGTGAACAATCACTTAAAACAAAGGAAGTAATATTTATTTAGCTTTAATAAATGATTGTGTACATTCGAATGTATATATGCCTACATCTATATTTGTAATTTTTTACTCTTATTTTTCTTAAGATTTATTATATTTATTTATTCAGAGCTTTTAATGTCAATTCATTCAAATTATATTTTTTTTCTTTATTATATATATGCTTTCAATATAATTAAGAATTTACTATTATGATTTATGAAATATTACTTAATCTTATAATCACGCTATACAGATATACAGAAGAATAACTCTTTATCTTTTAAATTAATTGATTGATGAATGGTGATTATAAAAAAAATTTATATGAATATATGTCATGAATCTGGTTGAAATTTGTAATGTAGTCAAACATTGTAGGGAAAAGCATGTGACATACCTAGTCTTTTTTCCCCAAATGCATTGAATTCTTCTATGTATATGTAACATTTTTGTACTTGTTTAAAATATCTCATTCTCTTTTGTCTTTGTAATAGAATACTATGTATACTTCTTTTGATTGTATGATGGATACCGCCAAACTTCCAATTTATTATACAAAAATGTATTTAAATTTATTTGTATGTTTATGGATAATTCATTTTCCACCACCCTAAAGATTATTTTGCTACTCAATCGTAAACGAAGTGTATTCAAGGCAATGTTTTGCGTACATAATACCATATAATCTTGTCGCATCACTAATATTATTTCATCAATAGAGTGTAATATTTATTATTAAAGCATCTTTGGAAGATTTGAAGAGTATAGTATATTAAATTAGGCAAAATATCTTATACATTCGGTGCACATACCCTAATCTTGCGTCCACATTCAAAACATATATACTACTTACTCTAATAGTAAAAACTTATACAATTTGTTAACGAAATTAAAATTTCGTGTTAGTTTTTTAATGAACAACTAAATCTAAGGAAAAAAAAACATAATATACAAACTCAAGTAGAGATATCGAGCATTTAACAAGATCTCCATAACTGTACAAGCTCAGTTGCGACGTCAACAGAACCCATACACCAGTTAAATCCGACCATACTTCGATCGTGTAGCAACGAGCCAAAAGCATTTGATGTACGAGACCTCTCTCTTCATGTTCACTAGTATTGTATTTGCATCGATATTCAACTTCATGTTGCTGCTCAATCGTCGGAGAGTAGAAAGTTAAGGCTAAGATGTGGAGGGTTCAGAAAAGTAAGCAGTCACAGCCTTCAATCTGCCATTTAAGAAGTTTCTTTCCACCTGAAATTATGCATGGCTTGGAATCAAAACCTCAGAGGCTCCAAAAGGGAGACAATAGGGAGAATTAATAGGCATTTATGGGTTATTTGTGTTATCAATTGACTATGGAAGGATCATCTAGGAAGCAACAAAATCATTCAGAAAATACTTATAACAGTGATATACTATAATGTTTTAGTAGGATATACAAATAGAGTGAGTGTGTGTGTGTGTGTGTGTGTGTGTGGAAGAATAATGTTGTGAAAGGATTTGAATTGCTACCTCCAAAGACCAAGGAGGTGTAGCGGATAATGATAATTCTGCGAGCTGATTTATGTCAACGTTTCTTGGGAGGAACATTACCATCTTGGGAGCAATTTGTTTTCCTGCGTCGAAGAGAAATTGCCTAATGTGCACAAACAAAGCTTTGTATTAGCATCATGTTGAGGAACAATAGATATCAGAAAGGATGAAATCATTGAAAGACGAGCAATACCCATCGTGCGGCTTAAGCATAGTGTTCATGTCAAATTTCTTTACTTTGGAATAAGTAGGACCCCCCCAAGGTGGAGACATGAAGACTGTGTCTGCCTGCAAGAAAAATTCCAACTTATAAATAATGAATTATCATCATTCAGCACTTTAATTTATTGATGCATATGATTTTTAGAGAAGTCATTTATGAGTTTTTTAGGTCTTCGAAGGGGAAAAGAAAGTGATATGAGAGATGTGTCTCTAGTGTACATGATGACAATATATACGCCAGAAGTCGTGAATGACGATGGAAATATAAAGCCGTGAACATAATCTTCAGCAACTTTCTTTTAAAGCTCAAAATATCACCATGACGAAAAAGGAGCTAGAAATCTTAACACGAGACATCACTACTTTCTTCACGGACCCAAAAAAAAGATTACGATTATATTATGCTATTGTATATTTTCAGAATTGGAAAACCACACAAAAAAATGTGTGTGTGTGTGTGTGTGCTCCCATTTAGATTCATGCATAAAAAAATAGAGGTTATGCAAATCTTGCTAGCAGCAGAGATTACCTTTAGTTTAGAGGCCAAAGAAAAAGAGTCGCCCTTCACGAAATCTATTCTGTCATTAACTCCATATATGGCTGCATTATGGAGTGCAAAGTCAATTTTAATTGGATTGACATCAATTGCAATCACATGTTTACTCCTGAAAAAGGGAAATAGTAGACTTGATCACTGAAACGCATTGAACTTGATCCTAGAAACTATTAATATGATATTTTCATAAAAGAAAGCACTATGCACAACAAGCAATTTATTATCATACCCATGTTGAAATGAACAGTAATAAGCAGCCAATTGCATTGACACAATGACATAAGCCCCTCGTAGGGTTTTAAGCATGCAGTTATTAAGAGGGATATGCAAAAAAATAAAAATCTCAAAGGCTGAGATACAATAAGGTGTATTTGCAAGATAACAAATTTCTTTTCTTTTTTCCCCAACAAATTAGCTAAACCTCAAGAGTAATTTTTGTAATTATCCCTAACTCTGATTGCTTAATAACCGAAAAAATATATATATATGTGAATCTAAATCTACAGGATGAAACACAATATGGACTAGCTAATCCAAAAACATATTCAGCTTTATTGGCAAGCTGATTCATGTAATATAATGCATGAAAATTTTAATGTCCTTTCATATTTTGATCACAACCAATTAAAAGACAACTAATATTGAAGCAATAAGAGACTCGTAACATTGATGAGACAGAGAATAAGAAAATAAAAGGTTAAGAAAGGCTTACCGTTGAGCAAATTGAATTGCATTCCCACCAACTCCAGTGAAAAAATCAACTATCGCACCATTACCGCAACGAGCTGAATGATGCTTGGCTATGGGCTCTGGGGTGACGGAAAACCATCCTTCTTCATCCATTTTGATGCCATTATCAAATCTAGAGAACAATAAGTACCTTTGGCACCAGTATTTGCTTATACTAGGAGTAACTTCATACAGAACTCCTTCAGGATCTATAGACATCAGTAAATAAAGAATAATTCTAGTCAAAATTGTGTCATTCTAAAGATTAAGGCAAACTATAGCATCAGTTTACGGCAAAATAATATTACGCTTGATAAAAAAAAATACAGTTAATGTACAACCTATAGTAAAGCCCATCAATTAAACTAACTAAAAATCTTCACTATACGATGGCCATCTAAGAGATTGTTGATACTTTGAATAGTACAAAAAAATCCATGGTAAACAGTAAGAATATTTAAGAAAGATAACATAGAAATTCCAAGTGTCATTTAATGAAACTAATTTTTGTGCAAACAGGAAATGAGAAAAGTAAAATTCACAGAACACAATTTCAAGTTTGTAACAAGGCCATACATGAAAGTAACAAGGAATGATATTGCATGAGCCTTTTTACAGATAAGTTATATATATTAAAGCCTCCTACCAACCTACCAAAATCTTCAACAAGAAAGGGCATTTAAGTCTTATGCATTCAAAAAATAACGTTAATGATCTCCATCCAAAAGTAACTATACTGACCAAATAAAATGGAGATTACTGGGCCAATTAGTATTTATACCTGTATTCTATATCAAATAACTTCAAGTTGAAAGCAGGATGCAAAACAAATTATGTGATCACTTTTTAATTGATTAAAACAAAAAGGTAAAATTGCCTAACGATCAGTGAAAATGAAAACCAATTAGACAAAGGACAAACCTTCAGTTGAAATAAATAACATCCTGTTAGATTTTGATCTTCTGACTTTCTTTTTCTTACTTTTAGTGTTGATACTAGGGGCATAATCAGCCGAAAGCCAGCTTCCTTCTATCTCATCCGACTGTTGACTTAATGACCCAGCATCACGACTCAATTCCTTTATAGAATCATGAGGTGATGCTCGAGCCTCTTCAGATGTCCTGGGATCTATCTGGTTAGTATCCAGTTCAAAAAGACCTGCCATTGTATTAGTTGACTCATCAGCAATATTACCACATACATAGTGTTCCATTCCTGAAGGAGGGTCCCATGTAGATTCCTGCTTTTCAACATTATAGAAGTAGGTTCTGCTGTGAAAATCATCCCAATATGCTACCCATTCTCCAGAATTAGCTATTTGATGGTTGTTAATCATAACAGAATTATCTTGCTCAGAAAACTGTTCATATGCAGCAACATCTGAATCCTTGATCACCTCCAAACTGATATCATTTGATTGGGCATCACTGTAATGGTCCATTCTTAGATAGTGGGAGTCAAACTCTCCATCTCTTTCTTTCCAATCACAATTAGCACCATCATTTATTAAGCAGCTTCCTTCTGAAGTTCCACAATCTTCGGTTAAGCCAGTAGCCATCAATTCATTTCTAGATGGGATAGACTCAGCTTCATCCAACATATTATTGACATGTCCTGAGCTGCAATTGAAATTCTCGACAAAGCTAAGATCATTGAATTCATGTTCATTGCTGAGGGTGATGGCACATGAAGTGGAACTCAGCAAGTCCCTCCGTTCAAGAGAGAGGCTAAATAAACCATCTAGTTCTGCCACATTCCCATTCTTGAGCATATCACTCTGGTCTTGAACTTTGGAGGTATCAAGTAAACTAGTAGGTGATCTACTGTCCTCCTCAAGAGCTTTTATTGAATCAAGCATGCAATCATCAATTTCAGTTGGACTTTGCTGAAGACTCTTTCTCGAGCCTTTCCTTTTTCCGCTAGTCATTTCACATCTCGTCTACAAAACAACATCACTTCAGTTAATCTAGATAGAAACAGTTACCTAAGTCTAAGAAGACAAGACCATCAGCATCCTTATAAATACACATGGCAGGGAAACTTGATGAGAATAACCTAAGGAAGTACTATACTTATTTCCTAAAAATTAATGTTGCAGAAGTGAACATTATTTTGATCATCAGAAGCACCTATTTTCTGAACATCATGGTAGAAGTTTAGTATATAACCGTGCATTTACCATTGATAGAATTTCAAACCTCATTATTAGCCACCTGAGGCAGTTCACCAAAAAATCAATGCTGTGAAGGAGCTCATAATTTGATTTGCTTAAAATAATAACAAGAAATCTCTCAAATCAAAGCTTATTGATTATAACTTCCAATTCAACATATAAACTTAACTCCCCAATAAAAGTAAAGATAATTAAACTGCTGATGCATACCTCCTTTTTAGCACGGAAAGAGAGTGGAAGTCCCAAATCATTCATCTGTTTTGCAAGTTCAAAATCTTCAGGTACACAGAACTCTGAGAATCAAAAAATCATCAAACACCAAACAACCATGCTCGAGCCAAGACTCAGATAAACAATTATCCTTTCTAAATTCATAATCAAGAAATTTAAGTATTTAGAATATTAACAAAAACATAGCATGACTCACCATTGATTCTCTCATAGTCTCCTTTACCATAATCATTATCCCCACAGGTGAACTTCTGCATTTCATATGTAGTGGAAACAGATTTTAAGAAACAAAACAAAAAACTCCCAAAAAATATAATGGAACCAAGATTAAACTTCTTCAACCAATCCCACTGTAAACATTAAAACTAGTGAACAACTCACAGTCGATTCTTGAAGAAAAGGTGAGTCTTGCACTTGATATGAGCCATCGTGCCTGTTTATGCAAAACAAGCCTCATAATAAAACATGGAATAAGAAAATAACAAATCAAAAGGGGGAGAGAGAGAGAGAGAAAGAGAGAGTTCCTGCTAACCATAAGTGAACTTCAGTGAGTTTAAACAGCGAACCAAGAGCTTTGACCGCCGGCGATTCATCTACGGAGATGTCCATGCTGCTTCAATTCTTGAAGAGGGATTTTTCTAGCAATTAACGAAGGTTTATCAAGCTTTGGTTTTACCAAGTAAATATGGAAAATCAGGTCAAAAGTCAGTCAACTTGTTCCCGCCGGCGAGAGGCGTCGACGCCGTAGAACAAAACCTCGCCGCCCTTCCTTTTATTTTGCGCTTTCAATAATCTCTTTTTCAGATTGTTTTTTACAGAGTTTCGTTACCATAATACAATAAATTATAGGGTGATGCTTGTTTCGGGTTTTTAAATCTGAAATGGACTTCAAAATCCACACAAAACTACCCTATATATACATGTAAACCCTATAATTCTAAATATTGTCTTTCCTCATTTAATATTCATTACTATTTCTTTGTCTCTCCTCTTATTTTTAATATAAATTAGATAAAATCTCTTGTGAGATGCTATTTATGTGAGACGAATTGTGAGACGTGTTAAAGTATGTTTATTATTTGGATAAAGTATGTTTAATGGTTGTTAAAGTATGTTTTCTAAAGTATACTGAATTATGTATTAAAGTATGATTTTAACGTGTTATAATATAATTTATTATTAACATATTTTAACTACAAGTAAACATATTTTATTTATACAATAAGCATACTTTAGTGATGGGTCGACCCGTCTCATAAGAGAGTCTCTATAAATTTACACATTGATTTGACATAAAGTTAAAACTTACCCTATCAAAAACTCAAAACAAACATATATCATTATTCATTAGATTTTCAAATTCTAAAATCTCACTTTCATTCATTAACCAAACATCCCCAGTAGATTTTACTAATCCAAAATCTAAATATAATTTTCAAAGCCTAAAATTTTGATGTCTTAGTGAAAGTCGTATTCATAATCCCACATAAAATTTTACAAAAAAAATTACTCCCTTTCTCCATTCAAAAAAGAAGGATTTTACTTTTTCAAATGTGGATTAAGAAATATTAATATTTAATGTGTAGTGGGTAGTTGTATTAGTGATATGTAAGCTTATATTTTAATTTTATTAAAGAAAGTGTGGATATCATGTGTATAAAAAAAATAAAGAAGAGTCATGTGTATAGAAAATGAAAGAAGAATCTTTGGGTAGAACGCCAAAATACATAAAATAACTTCTTTAACATTATTATTTAATTACTAGTAATCAAAATTATGAACATATTTGTATTACAATCACTCATTTTTGTTTTACTAGTATAATGTTGTTTTAAATTTGAGTTTGTCAGAGTAGTGCACCAAACTTTTACAAAATTAGTACTCCCTCCTTCCTAAATTCAAGTTCACGTTTAATGTAGATACGAAGTTTAAGAAAAATCACTTTTTGAATTACTTTTGAAGGTAGTATGGTATTTTTGAGTAATAAATAAATAATAAAGTATGTTATGTATGTTAAAAAGGTGATGACAATTTGAAATTAAAGTATGTTAGAGGGATATTAGTTTGTTGCTTTTTCCTTTTATGAAAGTGTGAAGTTGAATTTGGTACGGACCAAAACGGAAAGTGTGAAGTTGAAGTTGAGACGGAGAGAGTATGAAACTTTACTTTTTAAAAGATAAATTATTACGATTTAAAATAAAAATATTACTCATCTTCAAGAATACTCAATATTTTTTTAAAAAAATTCATAACATATTAATTGAGCAATATTATTTTTTCAAAAGTATAATAGTTAAGGGTGAGTCTTATGCGAGTTCGTCTCACGGATTCTATTCCATGAGACGGATACTCCGTCTAATATGCGCTGATCCGCTAATAATTAACAAAGCAAACCCGCCGCTAATTTGATAGCCACAATAGCCATTTCCTACCTTTTTTCTTTCTTTTTTTTTTCGTTTCTGTTTTTTCCTCTCTTTTTTTTTTAATTTCAGAATATATTGCTTTATTAATTATTAAAAATATTATGAATTTATATTTTACTTTATTAATAAATAATATTATCACTTTCTATTGATCATATATCACTATTTTAATACAAATGTTATCACTTTTTATTTATCATAATAATTATTATGAAATAATTCAATTAGAAGTTATCACTTCTTCATGATGAGGTATCACTTTTTACTCAATTGTTTATGAAATATTTTAATAGAACAAATTTCACTTTTCTTTATTGATCACTTTTATCCGTCTAATAAATTATTCATACAATGATATCACTTTCGCTATGAAATGTTATCACTTTTTATTTATATTATAAATTGTTCAAGAAATAGTTTGCTACACTATTATCACTTATCATCGATCGAGTATCACTTTTTACTACTAATATTATCACTTTTTATACATCTCACATAAGAATTTATGTGAGATGGTCTCATACAAGTTTTTCCTGAAAATTTTACTTTATGTAATTTATTATGCGCCAAATATTATATTTAGTTGAATTTTAATTTATATAAATTTAAAAAATAATATAATTTTATTTAATTATATAATTAAATAAAAGTGATAATTAAATTCGTGTCACTTTTGATTTCATAAGTATCACTTCTGAATATTTGCTTTTATAAAAATTCACTTTTTATTTTATAATTATCACTTTTTATTTAATTATTATTATAATGTAAAAATAATTACCACCATTACAAATTTCACAATTAAAAATTTGTTTAAAATACTTTAAAAAAAAAAGAAAAGAACAACGGGAATAAAGTCGCTTACCATTATTGTGAGGAATTAATTATTCAAGTTGCGCGCGCAGGTAAACTGCGTTTAATGATTCGTTAAGCTTAATGGATATATTTGAGATCTGTCTAACAAAATAGGATCCGTGAAACAAAATAGAATCTGTGAAACGATCTCGTGTAAGTCTTTGTCAATAGTTAATTACTTTAAAAAAAATAATTTTTCATGTATTTAAATTAATTTCGATAGAACAAAATGGACGTAAACTCAATTCGCACACCTATTTATTTTAAATCTATATAGTAATATTATTTCTTTCATGGTTTTGGTATTTATGTAAATATGTCAAAATGAGAGTATTTGGTAAAATTTTGGATGTTCATGTGGATAGTATTTCTACCAGCTCTTGCAAAAATTTGAACTTCAAATCTTAAAAGGAAAACAGATTACTATATATTATAACACAAAAAACCAGAACACAGCAGCTCACAACAACAGAGATAAACACATAAATAAACTTTGTATTCAAGATTGTGGCAACACGAACACGACTGTTAGTTTTACACAACACAGAGAGAACAAGAAATATACGCCTTCTAATCAAAATGTATCTCTAACCAACTGCCTTGTAGACGTCGGCCACTGCGTTCGGAAGCCGAAGCTGCAGTGCCACCCACTCATAAATCATACTACCTATATTCCTTTACTGAGAAACCATCAAAAAGAAGGAACATCCTATAGTGAATCTAGTTTCTATCAACCTACACCACAAACAAACATGTCACTATGTACTATTTACACCATGTAAATTGTTCCAACATATGTTCATTTTCAGTCATCAAATGCCGCATTTACCATGGACCCGTCTGTGTTCTTCTCAAGCATTGCCTCTTCGCAGTCCCACTTTGCTGTTTCGCCATCTCCATAACCTGACAACATCAACATACAACTGTGAGAAGGTTTTCCCTCTTCAATGGTGAGTGTAGCTTATAAGCAGAAACTGTTCTGAATGATGATGATATTTTTTAACCAACGTATGTAGCTTTGTATGTTACCATGAACATTTGAGAGCACATAACAGTAAAAAGAAATTGGCCATGACACAAACTAGACGAAACAAACAGGGAAGTAGACCCAAAAGCAGTTTCTTGCATTTGCGTATCATAGGACAAAACACAGAAGTTCTATAATGGAGGATTGCCGTAGATGGTTCAAAGTAAAAACTTAATTTCAAATCACCAAATAAAGAAGCGACATACTTGGTTCTTCTGCATTTCCATCATTTCTTCCTGTAGATCATAAGAAAAGCCAAAAATATGTCATTTTTCAGCATAAGTGTTGCAAACCCCTCCTCCCAAAAAAATAAAAAGCCCCTCATTAGTCGAGGAATGTTATAATGGTTATGCAGTCACCAACCTGTTTCTTCTGCAACTGTTCATTTTCCTCCTTCAATTTAGCAACTTCTGCTTCCAACTCCATAGTGTAGGCCTTGAGAAAGAAAAGAAGAAAGGAACCAGTTATTAAAGCTCACATTTTTCATCCCACCGAAAAAGTCCAGCTCAATTCCGATGCTACAGCAGAAACTAAATACTCATTTTAGTTCATTAATCGCAGGCACATTCATTAGAGCACACACCGCGTTACCTTGACAAAATTGAGATGTTTAAGCTTCTTAACAAGCTAACTTGCCACAAATTTCATGCCTTCTCACACTAGACTGCTATCACATTACAACTCTGCTGCACAAGACATCCATTTTATTTTATTTTTTATCGAATGTTTAGGGGTTGTTCATGGATGATAAAAGCAGAATATCAATGACCACATGACAAAAACTAAAGGCATGCCAAATCTTTTCTCTGCATAAAAGTGACAGATTGCTCGATTTCTTAATGCATTGCCATATAATAAAACAAAGTTGCAGAATATGCAAACGTGAAAGCAACTAACATATAGGAGTATATCATAAATACAAAAGGGTCTTGAGTTTCTGAAAATATCAAAATAAGCAGGTTAGCATCAAAGAAAGTCTTCAGCCAGAGCCTAAAGGGCAGAGTAGTTGAGAAAACAACTATTTCAAACATTTTAAATAGCAAAGAATCCACAAAGGGCACCTGAACTATTAATCATTTTAATATTCTGATATCATCATGAATTTCAGTAGAATAGAAGGCTTCTTGGAACAATTAAACATTCTACCATATATAGAGACTATAAAGAGAACCAATATTGAGAAATAAGTAAAAGTGCAACAAAATAGATGGTTTATCTACACACAGTCGTCAGCAAACCCAAAGGGGTCTCTGTAAAAGGGTATAATACTAAATTAAAGCCTACTAACAATCTAGAATAGAAGTTATCAACAATAAAATCAATTAGATTAACCAATAACAATACTCATTGTCATTCATAGTACCAAGGTATAACATCTGTTAAATACTTAGTTTTTTACCTGCTTACGAGCTCGAGATCTTGCAGCAGACTCTCTGTTTTTAATCATCCTCCTTTGCCTCCTTTCAACCACCTTCTCTAAAGCGGCACTTTTCCGACCCCGTAAACCACCGTTAAAAACGTAAGGAACGGGTGACACTGAAGATGTATCTCCATTACTCTTACTGAGCCCATCTGATGAAACAGCTGGAGATCCATTAGGTGCTAACCCAACCATCCCAAGGCCGCCACCCTGTGTAGCTGTGTTGTGAACAGTAATGTTATTTATTGAGGAATCAGAAATCCCAACTATTCCGTTCCTAATTCTAGGACTGCCACCACTATTTGGTATTCCCATAGCAGATCCATATGTCAAGGCAGATTGTTTAGGAAGAATTTGTTGATGTTGTCGTTGTTGTTGTTGATGTAGAAGCTGGTGATTCTCCAATTGCTGTGCAGCTGTAGCAACCCCATTTACAGTCAACGGTAAAGTGGTAGCTGAAGTAACCCCGTTCACACTCAATGGTAAAGTAGCAGCCGATTGCACAGCAATTTGATTACTACTCTCAGTAGCCCCAACTCCCATTAACCCTCCATTCCTGCTACTCTGTTGCTGTTGCTGGTACGCAAATCCAAGACCCGAGCTACCACAATTCACGGGGTGCCACAAATCTCCAAAGAAACCAGCATTATTAGAAGCTAATTGAGCCTCCTCCCTCACAACCCCAGCTCTCACCAAGAACTCCTCAAGTGTAATTTCCCCTAAAGTTGATTGCCTCTGAGGAACACCAAAAGCAGCAACACCACTATTACCGTCCTTATCCCCATTTCCCTCCTTCGACATATCCCTCCAGACCTCTTCAACGGTCTTCTGGCTTAACGTACGAGGAAGAATCAAAGATCCCTGCCTCTGCAAAGAGCCACCACCCTCCTGGACACTGCCAATACCAACTCCAACACCAACACCAACACCACCTCCTCCACCACCATTAGCAGACCCAAAGTTCTGATTATCCTCAGCACTCCATATACTTTTCAGCAGCTCATCCATGTTCATAGAACCAAAATCTTTCCCACTTCCCCCAATTGTATTTTGGAACTCCTCAAAAGTCAATGAATACACTGAGGACTGCCGTGTCAAGGGGCTATTATTCGGCAGCCTTCCACCAACACCACCACCTGCTGTTGGATCGTTTCCAAAATTCTTGAAATTTAAATTACTCCCCATTTCTAACACTTCCAATAGATATTATGTTCCCAGTGAAACCAATCCAAATTAATCCTCTATACAATCACCAATCAAGTCTAATCAACAGTATATCACCCTAATCAATCCGTTAAGTCTCACTACATATACACCTAGAAATGAAGATAAAAACTGCATATAAGAGCAAATTCATTGCTACAGAAATAATATTTTTATAAAAGCAGATATAATCAAAGCTACAGAAAACCCTAACTAAATCTTTGAGCGAAAAATCTAACTACCAAAATCACACTTCCATTTAAGATCTCACCACATTCCATTTCACAACACATGTTAAACTAAGAGTTTCCATGTAAGAATACAAACCGGTGATTTCCAAGATGCCCACCAAAGTTTCAGACTAAAAACAGCAAAAGCAAACAGCAACCATATTTAGAAAGTAAATGCTAACTGACATATCCACGAAGCTATCAAGGCAAAAGCATGATTCCCCCCATGAAGTGGGATAACACACACAGACACGCACCAAAGAAAATTACTTCTTGAAAAAAAATTTAAAAAAAAAAAAAATCAAGAAACCAACCGCAAATCTCTTCGAATTGACCCAAGCTGTACACTGAATGAACAAGTCTTAATTAACAGAAAACAGATAAAAATGATGCATACAGGAAAGAATAACAACACAGACGCAAAAATTTCCTTCCAAAAAAAGACATTAAAATACCCAAAAATAAAAAAAATAAAAAAGAAATATATTACCAAGAAAACTTTGTGGGCTGCCGCCATGTGTCCCTCAACGGACTTTTCAACAGGAGTGGGATGAAAACTTATGGGCTAATTAAATAATTTGATGTGGGTCCCATTTAGTGTGAGTCGTGGACCAATCATAATTGAGCAGTAGGAGGTGTTTGGTGTGACAACGGGCCAACCAATTAAAGCTAACTGGGTCGATCTGGGGCGCCCACGTACATCCGGAATCAACGGTCGATGTGATTTTGGGTTTTGTCGTTTACTGGCGAGGTATAGGTCTGTGACGTGGCGGCATTAATATTGATTGATCAGGCCCGGCCCGGCCTTTATTGGGTGCACCACTTATTTTCTGGTACTGTCGGAATGGATGTGTCCATTCTTACAACACTGCTCACAAGAGCTACACTTGCTTAGTGTGTTAATCACATGCTAATTGTAATTAAGGTCGTTTTCTAATTAATAAGAGGTATTTATTCGCATATAAATGTATTTATTTATTTTATTTTATTCACGGTATGTATAGTTTCAACTAATACTCCGTATTACAGTACTCCATGTTTGAGGAAATAAATTTAAATTGATATCCTATTTCATTTCATTTTAAAATATTTATAAAAGACTTATTGAGTTGAAAATAAGGAACAAAATTGTTTATTTTAGGTTCAGATCCTTACATAGTTCATAATTCATATAAACATTTAAATAGTGGAATATTCATGTGCATGGTGAGAGGAAATAGATCTTTCATTCTCATAGTTTTTTTTTTGTTTTATGTAATTTTGAAAAAAAACAATTAATGAATTTAATATGTTTAATTTTTCAAATATTCTTTCTTTCTTTACAACTTCGATGGCTTAACTAGATCAACTTTTCTACTTGAAAAGTTTTAGTATTAGTGGACCATGCTCATAAAAAATAAAATTAAAAAATGTAATGTACTCCTATTAATTTATTTTGGGAAATTGTACGTTCGTAACAAGTTTAAAAAAAAAATTTACTATTTCATAACTTATTTTAAAAATTGTGTAAAACTATTTTACAAATATAGTTTTTGAAGAATTATGAATCATTTCTTAATAAATTCACATCCCATCATGTATAATGAATATATTCTTTTTGTCATTAAAATCGAATCCCAAAAATAATTAATCTATAGTACAAGATAATAATCGAATTTCACCCTATTCAAGAATAATTAACTAGGGTTAGCCAATTCCATGCATGAGTGTCCACATGAATTTTTTTTTGTTACCTTATTAAAAGGTGCACTACTTCTTACATATACATTGGGCATATTTGAAAATCTATTATTTTATTCTTAATTAGTATCTATAAGTCATGCTAGCAATAAGTACATACTATGCCCCCACTCTTTTTATTTTATACATGCATACTGTTGATTCGTGTTCTTGGCTTGTTAATAAGTGTTTAAGAGATAAAATTATTTAGAAACGGAACCAAGAACTAACACAATCAAACATAATAAAACCACAAACAAAAGTGATCAAAACCAATAAAAGACTCAATTTCCACTCAAGAACTATATCCGATTTTATTACTCTCCCTTAGAACAACACTCATAAAGGTAATTTTATTACCAGACATCTTCATTAAAGACGGTTTGTCTCCATCCAAGTGACGCAAGGTGATTGGTCACGGATTAGGGTTTCTAGGTAGTATAAATAGTCTCTCTCAGAGGAGAGATGCATGTAACTAATGCTCACTTTAGACATTTCACTTGTAAGATTTGGTGGTTTATGAGTGTTGTTCTAAGGGAGAGTAATAAAATCGGATATAGTTCTTTGGTGGAAATTGAGTCTTTTATTGGTTTTGGTCCCTTTTGTTTGTGGTTTTATTATGTTTGATTGTGTTCGTTCTTGGTTCCATTTCTAAATAATTTTATCTCTTAAACACTTATTAACGAGCCAAGAACACGCATCAACACATACCTAATTTTGAAATAAATTAATCAAATGATTTTTCCACTCCAATCATTTTTATACACTTTTTTTAATTTCAAGTTATTATTTATGTATCTTTTCAAAAATATTATAATACACTATACTAACATTCTTGTAAGAATGGGCCTCTTTTGCATCTGTTAACAATTAATGTGTAATGATATAACCATTTGTATTAAAGGATATATATATATATATATATATATATATATATTTAATTTATTAAATAAATGTATTATTTTTTTATTGAAATGTCAGTTGAAATAGGAAGGGTGGAGTCATATTTAACAAAAATAAAAATCAGAAAATCAATGGTATGAATTTTATATTAAAATTTATTTCATTCAATGTTAAAGCGTATAAAATTAAATGTGTGTCTGCATACGTCTTACACTTTATTATCTATTGTATTTTGTAATTTAATTTAATTAATATTATTGTGTTATATATGTAACCCTTAACAGTATACATATCAGCTTTTATAGATTAACCTAAATGAACTTTTAGAGTATAATATGCAAGTTCTTAATAACACCCTAAATTTGACATAATTACAAATAGAGGAAATTATCATTATGACGTTTCCAACCATCATCTCAAATCAAATACTGCAAAAGTTATTTTTTGCCAAATATGGTATTGATGAGGTATACAAGTGACATTCCTTATTAAGTTTGTGATAATATATCATTCCTTCTTCACCAACACTCAACAATAATTGCGTTAGGGATAAAGATTACATGTTTGGAATGTAATTATAATATCTTTTTTTATATTTCTAGTCTGTCATTTTTTATCAATAGTTTTAAATAATATGATGGGTCAATTAATCATGATTAACTATGTCATTCATGTAAGACAAAAGTGTCGATTGTATTTGTATGAGACATTTTGAAAGACGTATTCTAATATAATTATTATATAAGTAAAGTATGTAACTAGGTGGATCAGCCCACCTGATCATTTAGTTTTATTCGAATACATAAATAAATTTCTTATTATTTAAATTATAGAATATTTATAACTTCAAAAGATAATTAAATTATATTTATATTTCAAATATTTTTTTATGAAAATTAAATTATATTAATTTTTAAAAAATTGATGTCTATTGCACGGAACATAACACTAGTAGAAAATATAATTCGCTGTCAATTTAAGTGAAAATTTATTATGTGATCACCTCACAAAACCTATTTTAGTATGTAAAAATATAAACAATATTTTAAAAGAAGAAATTATGTTTTTTTATATTATTTTGAAGAATATGGATAAATATGAGACATGTCTCATTTGAATTAGTGTATGTTGGGACAAATTAGTTTATTATTAAAGTATAATTATAATATATTTATAATATAATTATTGAATGGTTAAAGTATAATTTATAATTAAAATATGATGAACGATTCATTAAAATACGTATAATTAATTGTATGTAGTGTTGGGCCCTTTGGGCTATCTTGTGACTCAACTGCTGGTCTTCAATTTTGGTATTGGGCTTGGTTAAGCCAAGACCCATCCCTCCAACCCTCTAGTCGCTCAATCCTAATGGGACCCGAACACTCTTCTCTTCCCTCTTTGATTCTTGTCGTTGTTGCCATGAATGGAAAGATTGATCTTTCCTTTCATGTGGTGACTAGGCTCCTGTATAAGTAGGGCTCCTGTCTTCACTTATCAGTACGACAAAATAGAGAGTGTGAGTGTTTGCGTGAGTTCCTTTGGTGGGTTTATGGTCTAAATCTATCGTGGGTTTATTTTCATTGCCACTGTGTGATCATCGGTTCTGAGCAAAACCTCAAGAATCTGAGCACCCCTTGTCTTCCCCTGACCCCGACGTGTCGATGGCCGAGATACCCAACAGTGGTACCAGAGCCGGTCGGTCGATCGT
Organism: Pogostemon cablin; assembly: GCA_023678885.1. Taxonomy (NCBI): domain Eukaryota; kingdom Viridiplantae; phylum Streptophyta; class Magnoliopsida; order Lamiales; family Lamiaceae; genus Pogostemon; species Pogostemon cablin. The sequence goes on from CM042968.1 coordinate 20,544,392, forward strand.
CCATCGGTTCTAGTGCTTTGTGCGCTTCCACATTTAGGGAAGTCTCTTTTTCGTTTTCTTTGATCTATTTGTGTTTTCTAGAATTTGTCTTCTCAAAACTTGTTAGATCTGTTTTTGACTTGAACTTTTGATTTCGTTCTTAGTTCTTGTCTTCGGTGCTTGGTAGCTGTTGCTGGTGCCCTTTCATGTGGCTTGTAGTATCTGCTCTTGGCCATTCTGAGCCTTCGCTCAAGTGGCTCCGGTGAGTTTTGGAGGTGTATTGAGATTTCATCCGAAATCTCACGCTGGTATATTGACTTGTTACCCTCATTTATTTCAGCATAATTGTGTCACTGATTGTGACTATAGGGTTGGGATTCTGTGATGTTAGTCATTTAGGATTTGTGTGATGCTTGGGGCGGCTGGTCCTCTTGGTGATCCTATTTGATTATTTGCTTTTGTGAATCTCATTTATGGGCATATTTTCCGCTGCTGCAAATCTGATTTTTTTGCCTTTGCTCTTTTATTCGCTTTTTGTGTGATTAGAGTAATCTTTAGGCCCTGGGTGACCCCTTACGTATTCGATTAATCGTCTTGTGAACTGGGATAGCCTCAGCCTGTCTGTGTGTGTTAGATTGTTTATTATTTATTTCTTTCCCGTGATTGTTCTACGTAGCTTTGAATATCTATGGCTTCTCAATCGTCGTTTGGACAACCCCATTTAATAGAAAAGGTGATTTCAGTATCTGGAAACAGAAAATGAAGTGTATCCTTATCCAACAACGGGTATTTAAAGTTGTAGATCATTCTTATGAGAAGGATACTGCTGATGCTAAAAAGTCTAAAATGAATGAACTTGCTTTGTCTGCTATTATCTTGAATTTGTCTAACTCCGTGTTGAGAAATATTGGTGTGTATGATTCTGCTAAAAAACTTTGGGATAAGTTGGGTGAGTTATACACTGAAACTTCCTTGCCTAGTAAACTGTTTCTACTTGAAAAGTTCTTTCGTTTTAAATTGGATTTAAACAAAGATATTGAAGAGAATCTTGATGTGTTTACTAAACTTATTCTAGATATTAAACAGTCTGATGACAAGCATATTGATGAATATTCTACAATTGTGCTCTTAAATGTTATTCCTGAATTATACAATGATGTTAAATTTGCTATTAAGTATGGTAGAGACGATATTACTTTGGATGTTGTGATTAATGCTCTTAAGAGTAAAGAGCATGATTTAAGTCAAAATGAAACTCACTCTGGGGTTGTTATGCATGTTAAGGTTAAACCTAAGAATAAACCTAAGAATAGGAGATGCTATAAATGTCATGAACATGGTCATTATGCTAATAAGTGTCCCCACCCCAAAAAGGATTATTCTAGTGATCAAGCAAATGTTGCAACTGAAACTGTGAATTATGGTGATGTTTTCTGATTTATGTTGATATGTATTTAATTGTGCATTTTAAATACTTTGTGTGTTTTTTAATGGCTTATTATTTATGCATGTTTGTGTGGAAATGTATTTTCCTTGATTTTTGTGTTTTCTCTAGGTGAGAAGTACTTTAAAATATATTTTCTGTCTGGCATGTTTATTGGTTAATTTTGCTTTTGTTGTTGGTTGCTCCTAGTGAGGTGGAGCACTATTATTGGTTTACTATTTTTTGGTATTGTTAGTGCTTATGTGCATTTATTGGTTGCTCCTAGTGAGGTGGAGCACTTTTATTGGTTTACTATTTGTTAGTATTGTTAATGCTTATGTTCATCTTATATGCTTATTTGTGTCTCTTAGTGAGGTGGAGCATGTTACATGAATCTAAGCTTTTGTAGCTCTTGTTAGATTATGTTTTATCTATGTGTGCCTCTTTGTGTGGTGTCTTCGTGATAATTTTTTAATTGCTATAGCTTTGTTTTTTCTTTGTGTTTGGTATGCTCGCGTGTCTTATAAACTTTGTGTTCTGATCTTGGTGATTACCCTTTGAACTTCGTGTTCATGATCTCTGTGATCACTTTTGAGGTTTGTTCTCTGCTCACTATATCTTTATGATATTGTGTTCCTTTGCCTTTGTGGCATTTCCCTTCGTGGGGCTTTGTGTCGGATTATACACTAACTTTGTGTTTTGCTAATGTGCAGGTATGTCCGGGAAGGTGCGATGATGAAATCCTAACTAGATGAACACAGTGGTGAGTTGGACAAAGGTGGAGAATTGTTGGGCCCTTTGGGCTATCTTGTGGCCCAACTGCTGATCTTCAATTTTGGTATTGGGCTTGGTTAAGCCAAGGTTCATCCCTCCAACCCTGTAGTCGCTCAACCCTAATGGGACCCGAACACTCTTCTCTTTCCTCTTTGATTCTTGCCATGAATGGAAAGATTGATCTTTCATTTCATGTGGTGACTAGGCTCATGTATAAGTAGGGTCCCTGCCTTCACTTATCAGTACGACAAAATAGAAAGTGTGAATATTTACGTGAGTTCCTTTGGTGGGTTTATGGTCTAAATCTATCGTGGATTTATTTCCATTGCCACTGTGTGGTCATATGTTTTGTTGTGAGCCAAACCTCAGGAATCTGAGCACCCCTTGTCTTCCCCTGACCCCGACGTATCGACGGCCGAGATACCAAACATGTAGGGAGTTAAAGTATGATTCATTAATTATATTATATCATCCTAAAATTATTTTAACATGTATCATATTTTAGTAAATTATATACTCCCTCCGTCCCGTTTCAATGTTTACGTTTCTATTTTGCGCATCCCATTTTAACGTTTAATTTTTCTCTTTTTGGAATATGGGACCCACCTAAAATAATTAATATATTATCCAACACTAATACACCTACCCACTTTACATTAAATTTATAGTTTTTCACCCATTATCTATTAAAATATTATACTTCTTAATCAACGTGCAAAAAACAAACGTAAACATTGAAACGGGACGGAGGGAGTACATTTTAACTATTCGATAATCATTTTTTACGTAAATAATAATCCCACTTTAATAATTGTTCTTGAGTAAAAAGTTCTCAATTAGTATATAAAAGATTAAATGAAAATTGTGGAGTTTATTATTATTATTATTATTTTAATGCTAGCTTATAATACTTTTAACTTTTTTTGTAGACTATGTTAGTATTCTCTATTTTCTACATAATTTCAACCATTTTTTCTTTTTTCCGTATGAACGGTCTCAATACAATGTGAACATAATTTTAAAATAGTAAAACATTAAATTAAATAAATTCACGATACATTTTAATCAAAATTTGTTGGGGATTTAGGTGACCAAACAATACAAATTACAGTAGATGAACAAACTGAAAAATTATAAAAATGGAATGAAAGAACACGGTATAGCCTTGGGTAAGAACTTCAGAAAAATCAGCTTTCTTGAGCAGTTTCAGTTCTAACACGGGTGGGTTTGAACGTCTATCCGATTGTTAAATCTAACCAATCTCCTTAAGTATGTTGAATTTCAATTTGAATTTGAGCTTCGAAATGTGTTGAGATCCAGTTTCGACTTGATCTTCCAAGATCAGCAGCTTCCAGTTCTTACACGCACAGTGTTGTGCAAATTTCCAGAATAAACAAGAAGATCGTTAGATGAAAATTAAGTCGAGTAAAGTCCAAGACTTTACCCACAAAACAATGATGTTCCGGTAGTGCTCACGGGTCCGACGTATTGTTCCCAAAGGTAAAATGGATTCGTCTATTGTACGAGTGCATCCCACGTATGAGAGCTCCGACGAACTAAGAAATGATTAGGTTGCTCACTATATGAGACTCACAATGATATGCAGAAACTCAAAAGGTTTTGAGAAATTTTGCAAGAGCGCTCAAAGAATTTCAAAGCTTTCATGTATTTCATCTATTGCAATGTTTTTCACAATATTCAAAAATTGTATGTTGCAACAATGATGAATGACATATTTATAGGCATCATCCCACTCATGTTTCAGGTCCTGCAGCAGTTACAACTCATTAAATAGGCTAATAAATGCTGGTTGTTACCAGTTCTTACATGTGTAACATTTTTGACTCTGCCATGTTTGAACTCAACCGTTACACATCCGATATTGAAATTTTTACTAATGATTGAACGTTTTCAAGTGTCATGAACCATATAGGCCTCACTTTCAGTTGGAAATAATATGGAATGAGCCCACTCAAATGAGTCTCCTTCATTTGAGTTCTTACGTGACTGAACCTTGGTCCAAACGTCAAAATTAGACTTTAATTATCCATAAAGCATATAGTAATGACTCTCAAGTAGTGCTTGAGAATTTTATTCCCACACCAAAATTCCATAATGACATTGATTTATGTTGGCTACATAAATGTCCATAATGACATTAATTTATGTTGGCTAACATAAATTTCCATTATATGGGATTCAAACAATTTGAACATGAGTAACTACCACATAATCTCCATTCAACCATTCAACTTGTGCATTATTTCTCACTCACCATGACTTGGTTTAGAGATTATTTGCACACTAAAAATCATATATTCAAAATAGCCCTTTTATATTGGTTGTTAAATAATCAATAAATTGAATATTAATCTCTAAACCAATATCTCCAACAATCCCCCACATGAGTAGAAATTAATGCATATAATATGCAAACTCACAGCCTAGTTCTTTGAAATAGTATTGCATCCGGATAGGTAGCTTGGGGCTTTGGACCATCCGTAGTCTAACACTCGAGTATACCGGCGGCTTAGTGGACACAATGCTTTGAACTACTCCACCTTAGTGTATACCGAGTCAATAATGTAAACAAAATAATGTCTTATCACTTCTTGTTCTCACATTTTGGTCCGTTTCGGCCATGGAACCCACTTTGGATTCATAAGTATTTAAACATGAAGCGCCCTACTTAACACTTATATAGATGATCTCTTATCTTCGAGTATCCTGTAATACTCAACCTTCACTTGACTATTAGGAATCATTAAAAGTCATAGATTTAACCTCATCACAATATACGGGTTACAACACTTGGATTTGGTTTTCTAAGGAATGGCTGATACCAAGTGTACTAACAACTTTTACAGTTTTATTTTCCCATTGAACCAAGATCTTGGGATCTTTAATCAACAAGGTTGGGTTACCACTTTCAAGTTTTATTTGTGGATTTTTATATCCATTCATTCTAGCAATATAATTGATCTTGATATTATCACGTATGTGAGTGGATCCACTTTTTCTTCAAGATCAACTTTTGTCGTGTATTAAACAGAATTATTTTTCATGTTTAATCTACACCCCCACACATGGAGTGACCTTCCCACTCTTGGGTTGGTACCCCCGCATTTGGAGTGTTTTAAGTGCTCTTTCTAATTCTCAAGCCTCTCAGGGTTGAGTACAAACATTACACATTTTGTTATAACAACACATACAACATTCATGAAATAAGCACTTAAATGAAAGATTTTATTCATTAGCCTTTATGGCTTACAAGGTTTATATGCTCAAATAGCACAAACTTTACTATGCTGATAAATCAGACTCAGTAAGAACTCGAGTTTCAACAACATTTGCATTTTGTTGTTCATTGCCTTTATTGACATATTGTTTGGGCAAACGACAATCCTTTGCCTTATGCTTAGGCTTGCCACAATTGTAGCAATTTCCTTTGAACTTGATTTTCTGAGTAGGTTGCTCGTCTTTGTCTTCAAGCCTTTGCCTTTTATTTGCATCTCCTCTATCAAGCTCAGTTAAGTTTGTTCTAGCCATGGAGTTGTCCTTTGAATGTCTTCTTCAATCCTCAATTTCACAATCAAGTCTTCTAATGGCATTTCCTTTCGCTTGTGTTTGAGATAGTTTTTAAATTCTCTCCATGTAGGAGGAAGCTTCTCAATCATCACAGCGAACACAAATGCATCTGGAAAAACCATCCTCTCAACGAGGATATCATGTAGAATTACCTGAAATTCTTGAACTTGTTCAACCACAGATTTCCCACCAACCATTTTGAAATCTAAGAACTTAGCTACCACAAACTTTTTGGTACCAGTATTTTCTGTTATATACTTTTTATCTAAGGAGTCCCACAATTCCTTAGATGTTTTGATATCACAGTACACACCATAAAGTGTGTCACTTATACTACCTAGGATGTAATTACGACACAAGAAGTCTCCCTGGCTCCATTGATTAAAGGCAACACGTCTTTCAGTGTTATCATCGCCTTCAGCGACCACATGAGCTTTTTCCTTTAGAAAATTAGCCATGTGCAAAGTTGTGAGATAAAACAACATCTTTTGTTGCCATCTCTTGAAGTCAACACCTGTGAACTTCTCGGGCTTCTCCCTGGGAGCCGGAGCAATAAATGCTCTAGGCATAACCGATGGAAGATAAACTTTTGGATTATCATTCCCTTTAAGAGGGTTTGAAGTTTCACCCACATTCGAATTCGATGTTCCATCCACATCCATCATTGTTTAGTGATAGATCGGGTAATTGTGATTGTTTTGCGATTGTTGGGGATTTAGGTCACCAAATAATGTAAATTACAGTTAATGAAACTGAAAAAATTACAAAAGTGGAATAAAAGAACACGGTACAGCCTTGGGTAAGAACTTCAGAAAAATTAGCATTCTGGAGCAATTTCAGTTCTAACACAGATGTGTTTGAACGTCTATCAGATTGTTAAATCTGACCAATCTCCTCAAGTATGTTAAATTCCAGTTTGAATCTGAGCTTCGAAATGTATTGAGATCCAGTTCCGACTTGATCTTCCAAAATCAACAGCTTCCAGTTCTTACATGCACAGTGTTGTGCAAATTTCCAGAACAAACAAGTAGATCGTTAGATGAAAATTAAGCCGAGTCAAGTCCAGGACTTTACCCGCAAAACAATCACGTCCTGATAGTGCTCACGGTTCTGACGTGTTGTTCCCAAAGGTAAAATGGTTTCGTCTCTTGTACGAGTTGCACCACACGTACGAAAGCTCCGACGAACTAAGAAGTGATTGAACTAGGTTGCTCACTATATGAGATTCACAATGATATGCAGAAACTCAAAAGGTTTTGAGAAATTTTGTAAGAGTACTCAAATAATTTCAAAGTTTTTTATGTATTTCATCTATTGCAATATTTTTCACAATGTGCAAAAATTGTATGTTGCAACAATGATGAATGACCTATTTATAGGCATCATCCCACTCATGTTTCAGGTTCTGCAGCAGTTACAACTGCATTAAATAGGCTAATAAATATGAGCTGTTACCAGTTCTTACATGTGTAACAAGTTTGACTCTGCCATGTTTGAACTCAACCGTTACACATCAAATTTTGAAATTTTTACTGATGAATGAATGTTTCTAAGTGTCATGAACCATATAGGCTTCACTTTCCATTGGAAATAATATGGAATGAGCCCACTCAAATGAGTCTCCTTCATTTGAGTTATTACATGACTGAACCTTAGTTTAAAAGTCAAAATTAGACTTTAATTCTTCATAAATAAAGCCTATAGTAATGACTCTCAAGTAGTGCTTGAAAATTTTATTCCCACATAAAAATTCCATAATGACATTGATTTATATTGGCTACATAAATGTTCATTATAACATTGATTTATGTTGGCTAACATAAATGTTCATTATATGAGATTCAAACCATTTGAACATGAATAACTCCCACATAATCTCCATTCAACCATTCAATTTGTGCATTATTTCTCACTCACCATGACTTGATTTTGAGATTATTTGCACACTAAAAATCATATATTTAAAATAGCCCTTTTACATATTGATTGTTAAATAATCAATTAAATTGAATATTAATATCTAAACTAATATCTCAAAAAAAAATTTCATAGTACATACTTAAATCTTAATGTATATAAGCTAGTATTATTTTTTTTTATTACCTAAAAGATTATACTCCTTAATGGTCAAAAGAGTAATTTCCTTCTTCATATTTAATGGACTATATAGGAGTTTTTTTTTCTGCTATTTATAATTATATGAGTGTTAATTGAGGTACGTATTTTGTGGTATAATCTGCCATGTGTCAACCCCATATGACAACCTAAACAAGACATATATCTTTATCATGGATATATATTTTGACAAAGTTTTCAAACGAAAATGATGGTTTAGATTAAATGGATATATAAGTTGAGAGATCGATGAAGGTAGGAAGGTGAGAATCATTTGGATAGTTATAATTAATAATTCTTGATCCACCACCTTTTCATCTTATAATTTTGGGCGTATACTTCAATGGTGCCCTTCTCCTTTCTTTAGTAAATATATGACCACTTCAATGGGCGTATACAACTGCATATTATATATAAAAAATATTCTCTGACTCACGTTAAAAAAGCAAATTGCCATTTTGAAGTGTATTGAGGAGGAAGTAATATTTCTACCCATCTCTGACTTGGTTTTAATGTTAAATAGACCATATTCATATTCTTAATATATATATATATATATATATATATATATATATATATATATATATATATATATATATATATATATATATATATATATATATATATATATATATATATATAGAAGAGTAGTAGAAACACCATTGCTAAATATAAAAAAGCCATCACCAAATATACTTCATAAGTGCAATATTACAAATAATGCGTAAAATATAACAAGATGGTATAAAAATAAATAAAATGAGTTTAATGTGAGATCATTTTACATATATAGTGGATTTTGTGGAGCAGATATTAGTAGGCATTTTTTTATATATAAAAGTTATACTCTATTAACCAAAATACTGGTACCAAAGCGAAACTCTTAGGTTCGAAAAAGAGTGAGGTTTGAGTGCACCCCGGCGCACGAGAACACATTCCGTGTGCCTTTAGAAATTTAGTATTATGGGTAAGAGTACATTGTTTTGGTCTAAAGGGTATACACTTTAATTAATAAAAGGTACACCATTTTGTTCTAAAAGGTATACACTTTTCATTAATATTTTTTTCTTTTGAAAATAAAGGGTACATATTTTTATACTAAAGGGTATACAATTTAACACAAATTTCTAAAGGCGCACGGAGTGTTGTCCATGCGCCCAGATACACACAGTAATTTTTTTAGAAAATAAAGGGTACACATCTGTATACTAAAGGGTATATAATTTAACACAAAATTCTAAAGGCGCACGGAATATGGTCTGTGCGCCCGGGTGCACAGGAGTTTTTGCCTTCGAAAAAAAAGAAAAAAAAAAGAAAGAGAGACTATTTAAAGTGAGCGGAAGGAATATAAAAATCATATTTTAATACATTTTACAATTATTCTCACATGACTAAGGTGTCACAAGAAATTTTGTCTAAACTTTAATCTTGTTTAGAGTTTTAAAAGTCTGGGCTTAGATTTTTAACAATCAACATCTAAATTTTAAAAATCACATAAAAACAATTCGATCACCTATTTTCCATGTCATACTCTTTCGTCAATTTGTAAAAAAAAAAAAAATTCATTCTTCTCCCTTTATCTTACATCCATTAATATTCTCTTACACGTATCAAGTACACCACCCTTATGCATTGATTTGAAGTAAGTTAAAATACATTGTACCTAAACTAAACAAATACAGTATATCATTATTATTTATAATTTTTAAATCTCATATAAAATTCTAGGCAATGACTTGTGTGAGAATAAGAAACAATAATCTTTATATTGAAAAATGATACTTATTTACTTAACGAAAGGTGATAACAATATTGTCAACTATTTCATAAACAATTGATAATATAAATAAAAAATTATAACAATTTTTAAAAATGATCGTATCTTTCATAAAAATATAATAACTAATTAAAAAACATAAAATAATGTCACCGTACCATAAAACGAAATTTCTCACACCTGCACAAAATAACAAACATAATATATGTGGATAGAAACAAAAACCAATATTAAATGCGAGTACAATTAGATTGATACGAATTAATTCACTTAGCTTTAACTCTTTTGTACTTATGACTTGCGTGTTTGTAATATATATTTAACGACTCCATGACAAAAATTTATGAGTTCATGTACATGGGATAATTTTGAAACATCATTAAAATGAGACAAACATTCATATTAGACCTTCTCATAGGAATATTTTTTGTAAAATGAATATACATATAACATTTAATAAAAGTGATATTTAAATTAACAAAAAATATAATAGTATAATAAATTTCTTATAGACAATTTATAATATAAATAAAAAATTATAATATTTTTAATATAAAAAATAATATTTATTTAATAACAAACATTACACTTCATAAATATAGTTATATTTAAATATCCTAATTAATATATATATTCTTTTTAGAATATGTTAAGATTTGTGTAAAACTATCCTACGATTGACTTCTGTGAGAAAATAAGTGTAGAATGGTATTTGTGAGACGAATAAAAAATAATAAAATTTATAATAAAAAGTGATATTCAATTTATTGAAAATGATAACGGTATTGTGAATTAATTATGAATAATTTATAATATAAATAAAAATAATAATATTATTTTTTAAAAAAATAATATCTTTAATAAAAAAATAATTAATTATGAATGCACACCGTGAAACAGTCTCATACACAATTATGTAAAATGATATAATATTGTGATTTTTTTAAAATATTTTTTATTGATATGAATTTTATTATTTATTTATAAGATTAATATTTCATTATTTAATATTCTTGAATTTATATATTTTAAATAATAATTTTAGAAAATCCAGATGTATTGTATAACAAGTCCACAAGATTTAACTTATTTATTTCATACAACACTATTTATGATTTTTTTTTAAATTAGGAATATTATATTTTGCGGAGGACGCAACCTTCCGTTCATGAAAAATACTCACCCGTCTTAATTTCAACTTTATATTATTTTATTTCATCTCATTTTTAGCTTCATATTTTTATAAAAAAAGTACATAACTAACCATATTCCTTTAACAAATTTATTTTCAAATTTGTTAACATATATGTTTAACACTTATAACATATTTTATTATTTATTTATTATCCAATAACTAATTTAAAAAGTATATATATATTTTTTTAACTCGCATTTTACTTTAAATATGAAGATAAAATGAAACAAAGGATGAGAATTATATCCCCGTCCATTAATTTAATGAAGTTGACTAATTTAATTTATTATGAACAGCGCAATAAATCATATCTACCAGCCTTAGCTAGCTACTAAGAGTAGTGCTAATTGGCAAACTCTAATCTCGCTTAATGTGAATGTGAGCATTCATGTTTGTCCTGAAACGGTTATACGGAGCATTCATAGATGCAAAATGTGAGCATTCATGTTTGTCATGAAACGGTTATGCAGAGTATATAAAAATTAGGTAAATAATTGTGTAAATCGATTTAATGGTGTAAATCTTGTAATTCTCTTTTAATCTTATTATATCCTATGTATTGTTAAGATTTAAATTAAAATGGAAGATCATAGGATTTACACCGTAAATTCGGTTCATTATTACAAACACTTTTATAAACTCAATTTACATAACATAATATGTGAATTTGAGTATATTCTTATTCTAAATCATGTGGTTCTCCCTTTTAATCTTATACTTATGCTTTGTATTGCTAAGAGTTTATATTAAAGGGGACCACAATATTTATACTGTAAATCCATTTCACAAAAGACTAACTTAACTTTTATTAGACAACGTGCTGATCAAAAGTGTTAATTCTAGAATAATTAATATTTTTTAGAAAAATTATATAATATATATATATAATTATTTATAATCGTCTGTGAAAAAATAACTGTTCATATACTAAAAAAACTATAAAGTATAATTGCATAAAAACTTGTTACTTATATACAGTACGTAATTTGCTTACATGTATTTACGATTTTTTTAATGAACTGAAATGAAAAAATTCCATAAGATATATTCCCTCCATCTCCTTTCAGATGACACACTTTTTATTTTGGGTTGTCCCACAAAAGTTTGCATCTTCTAAAAAAAGTAAAAAGTACAAAACAATCAATCTTCCTCATACACCTTATTTACAAAAATATTATTTTTATCTAACATACTTTATCATTTATTTATTAAAAAAATATTATTATACCCTTAAAAGTTTACTTTCTTAATCTCCATGTCGAAAAGGGGGCGCAAACTTTTTCGGGACGGAAGGAGTAGTATTATCCAAGTGGTGATGGATGACCTCATCTAGTTGTATTTTTCCACTTCTTATTATGGAGATAAAATTTATAAACTGCAATTGGTGTATTGATTTTGTAAGGATAATTATATTATCCTTAGGAAGGACGTAGGCCCCATCGCAAGAAAGATAGCTTTCTTTTTTTTAATAATTTTAATTTATAAGTGGAAAATTGATTACAACCCTCAACAATCAACATCATTCTCAAACCGTCCAAATTAATTTTAAATAGTAATAATAATATTAATAATAAATAAATAATATAGAAAAGAAAAGAAAGTTGATATGTATAAGCATATGACTAGTTTAACTTTGAATAAATTATTTAAATGCACACGGCACAGCTCAACTGGTTAAGTAAGAGGATAATTTGCATAATGATCAATGATCGAATTCCAACCATAATGTGGGAGTAACCTCTTAATTAGAGGCTCCTTGTATGGTGAGTTAAAAGTTTTAACCTTTGTTGGTTAGTTGAGTTACCATGATTAACCTCATTTCATGCTGCGTGGGGTTCTTCGTGTGTGGTGGGTTAAAAAATCTAACTCTAACTACTCAGTTGAATTACTATGATTAACCTCTTTCACATGCTGTCGGATCGACGTGCGGAGACGCTCAGTTGAATTACTATGATTAACCTCTTTCACATGCTGTCGGATCGACGTGCGGGGACGCTTGATGTGGGCTACTCCACCTTTTACATAATAAATAAATTATTTAAATAAGTAATGTATAATAAATCAAAAATAAAATAACTAGTATATTATATCCCCGACAGATTATTTAGTTTTAAATAAATTGACAAACACAATAAATATTTATATTACTTCAAACATCCCAAATTAAATTGCACCAATTCATACTATAGATACAAAATTTTAAAAAAATTTATTTTTGATTAAGTTAAATGATTTTTGGATGTAATGTAATTTTTTAATGTAATAATAAAATATGTGAGAGTGATAATTTTAAAATTAAAATATATTTCAAAGTTATAATATTAATATGATGTTTATATTTTTTTTATGATAAAATAAAATTAATTATAAAATAAAAAAATGGAATTCATTATTAAAGTAAATTATACTACATTTGCTCTAATATTTTGTGAAAAAGAAATAAAAAGTGTGAAATGTTATTGTCTCCATTTAAAACCCCAAACCATACCAATATTTGGGGAGTTGTACTTACTTGACACGTTCGCTGCTTTAAAAAAAGTTGGCACCCCACATGCTCTGATTTTTGTCTTTTTATTATTTTTAATTACTTTATTATATAACAATCTTAAGATAACCTACTTATATAAATTTGTTAAGGCAGAACTTCTTGTAGATGTAATATAAATTATATCTGATCCTGATGAAAATTCATAATCAGTTATATTTAGTTAGATTAACTGGTAAGATTTTACTCTAAATGTTGTAATACTCACACTAACACTTTATTTAAGTGTAAGAAAGAAAATGAAATATAAAAACATTGAAAACAACATTTATAGTGGTTCGATTATAAAAATCTAAGTCTATATGGAGAATGGAATGTTATATTATTTATGGGTCATTTATAAGAGAGAGAACCACGACAAAAAAATACATCTAAAAAATATTTAAGAGTGAAAATTGTGAAATCGGAAACTTGTGATCCATTGCCTCAATTTATTTAGATGTGAAGATTTAATGAAAATCTAATTTAACTATTTAGATTATATTCAATGCTCTGTAATTTAAATTTTAATTATTCTTCAAATCTGTTAAGACATAAAGAAAAAAAAACTCCAAATTATATTTTAAAAAATAAAAAACAAAAGAACACGCAAACATAAATGTAGTTGATAGACGTTACAAAAATTATGCGCATAAAAAAATGGATAAACATCCCCATCGATTTAGTGAAGCAAAGAGTAAACTATGAAGAATTAAAAGTTAAAACTAGAAAATATCATGTAAGAGATATTTGAGGAGCCCACCACCTTTTCCTAATTAAAAATTACTGTTAAATCATAAAATGTTACTCTCTCCGTCCCACAAAAGATTGCATCCCCAATTTCGGCACGGAAATTAAGAAAGTGGTAACTTTTAGGGGTATAATGATATTTTTTTGTAATAAATAAATGATAAAGTGTGTTAGGTAGAGATAATTTTTTTGTAAATAAAGTGTATGGTGGAGGGTGATTGTTTTTTACTTTTTGTTTTTTTGTTGGAATGTGCAAAATTTTGTGGGACAACCCAAAATGGAAAGTGTGTCATTTGAAAGGAGACGAAGGGAGTATATAAGATTATGCATAAAAAATATTAAAAAGTATAAATTATATATTCCCTCCGTTCCCGATCATTTACTATACCACATAATTTTGAAAAATTATTATTTTTATCAATTTTATTGACTTTAAAGTATATTGTAATAGTTTTAGATAATAGTAAAAAAATAGTATAAAATAATTGTATGTGTGTAAAAAAATGAGTAACAAATTTAAAATTAAAGTAACTTTTGAGGATCATTTACTATACCACATTATTTAGAAAAATTGTACTTTTTGATCAATTTTATTAATTTTAGAGTGTATTGTAATATTTTTTGATAATAAAAAATATAAAATAATGGTATGCGTGTAAAAAAGTAGTGACAAATTTAAAAATAAAGTAATTTTTGAAGCCGTTGAATTTTTTTTATTATTTATTATTTTTAAGTGTGAGGGGTAGCGTGAGACATGAGAATATATATTTTCAAAACAGCATAAATACCTTTGATCTTACTTTGAAAATAAGTTTTTTAAAGATTTCTTGGCTCGTGTAACATTTTACTATATATATTGAAATGTTACTCCTTTTTTTTTTTTGAAAAAAATTAATATATTAATCTATGACAAATTATAAATTTTTTTAGAACAATAAACTCAGTATTCTAAAAATTAATACTCTTTGAAGGAAAATACCTACACTTAATTCCACATTTATTATTAATATAGTTTATCTACAATTTAAATAAATTATATGAATGAAATATACAAGAGTGCAAAAAAAGCTCACTCTTTCTTTTACTACTCATATAATTAGAAAGTTATACATTACTAATAATTAGATAATAGTAATAATCATATCAATGGAAACTAATAAAAGAGGTAAACTTGTCTGAGATAATGTATGAATTATTTCACATCGTTATTTCATCAATTGTGTATCATTTTGAATTATAAAGATTATCATTTCTACGTATCAATAAAAAATCCAATTAAACTATTTCATAAAAAAATAGCTATAATATTTTTATTAAATATAAAAAATTAAAATGATCTCACACCATGCTTATTTATCTTCATTTGTTTTTGCAAGGTAATAATAATAAATGGGTAAAAGAACCCTAGTAAATCATCTCGGACAATACTTCTCAATTGGAAGTTGGATCTATTCGACAACTGAACAACCCCTTTTTGGTATTGATAAAAATAATTAATAAAATTAAAATAAAAAAATTCAAACATGTACGAGGTATTCGATTCTCACAAAAAAATTAATACACTCAATAACACAGAAAAGACATCATCGATCAAGAAATTACAAGAATGCATGTGTAACCAACAATTGGATGATAAACACTGAGAAAAGGCTACTATTTTCATTAACAATTCATAATCCAACTGCACTGTTTTTCAATACGATACTTACCATTTTCTCTCTACATATACAGCATCCAATCTTGAACTCGCTCGTATTAATAAGCTATCAAACGACGTGAGGTGAAAGACTTGCGTCAATGCATGAAACAACAAGCACCGGTAGAAAATTTTACCTCAGTAGCTACGTCTACGGCTCCTAAAATGCTTGAGGATAAAGGTGTCCGCATATAGAGGATAATTTTTTCGTATCAAACCTTTTATGCATTTCCAGTATGAGAAATCAACCAATTCTCCATCCTTGCGAACTATGAATAGACATCTCGAGCTTTCAAAATTAGGATGGTATCCAATCTGTTGAACATAAACAAGAAGCTTTCATCAATTACCTGCCAGAGTTGGGCTTCTAACATACATGAATAGAAATGAATGTAAATGTGATCACATGGCCTTACGGTACTGCAAATTTCAATGTATGGAAAAACATCAATGATACACCTAAATGTAGGAAAATTAAAGGATTTGTTTGGATGATAGGGTTTGGAGATGGATCCGAAACCCTAATCGTAAATTCATTATTTTTCCTTTGGAGTTGGATTTTTTGACTGACTAGGGTGGGATTTGAATTCCATTTAATTCAGATGGTCCACTAAATTCAAGTCGAGTCCCTTGATCAAAACACAAGTACACAACCTAGCTGTTTTTGGTACATTTTATGCGGTTAACAAGTTGGATAGAATCCTAGAACTTCACTCATCATCCGACAGTCTAAGGGGGTGTCTATTTAAAAGGTTTCAAAGAGAAATATGGAAATAAAATTTAAAATTGATGTTTGCTAAATAGTACTGTATGTTTGAATTCCAATTTATTGGGAACCCACCATTCCCCTCTCAAATGGGGGGAATGAAACCCAAACCATTCCATTTCTATTCCCATAGTATTTCCGCTCCTCATATTTTTACCAAACATACCCTAATTCTTGTTCCATTATAAGAGAAATGGAATGAGGAAAGTTTAACTATCTGAAGTGGTAAGAAGACATGACAACAATAATGAAACCGGCACATATTGCTGTATCAGAAAGCTTTTCTTTCCAAAATTTGGTTTTGGTTCATCTATATGTGGAATAAAGCAACCACGCAATCTGAATTGAAAGCATACATCAGCAACAACTTCAAGAAATAGAGGTTACACACCCTACAACAACTTCGACTTTTTTCACACTTACCTTCATTTCCCCATTTGCTAAATATCATTCGTTATATCCTAGCCAACTTTCTAACATATAACAAACGTGAAAAAGCATGCCTTGGTAATCTACGGTTCAGGCATAGAAAATTTGGCTGGTTACAAAATGTCACATTTCTAGACAGAGTTGAGCTCCAAGAGCATGCACTGAAGCACAGAGGTAGAAGCTCACAAATAAGTCAAACCAAGTCTAAGATGAGTGTAACTTATCAAAACAATAACAAATACATATAGTAAAGGGTAAGATTAAGAAGAAATCTACTTCAGGCAAATCACCCATTTCACTTCAGCAGTAATGTTAGATGCAAACAAAATGCCTGGTTTGGAGTTCCCATTAAACAATGGCATCTTCAACCAATACACTGGATCATGTTTTCTTTGCATCCATGCTAATTCCGCTCTTTTGATTTAAGAAGATATCTTGTATAAAAAGCTTGATTAAAAATGCAGACTCTGAGATCATGTTGTACAAAGCTCTATATAAATGCACAATTATTTTTCATTTTCATACCTTTCAACAGCATATCCTAAGAGCAAATAGTGATGCCTTAAGAAATTTATAGCAGTTATAAAAAATTTAATTAATATATAGATGATAATAAATCAACACAATTTTCTTCTATATGCAACACCCTAGTGGTTTTCTCATGACATGATGGCCATCTACAACATAAAGTTTCAGCAGTGGAGTTCTTCTAAACTTCTGTTTAAAAAACCCTCTTCCTAATACTTCTCCTGGTATGACAAAACTCATGCAAAATAGCCAACTATGATACATTACAAGAGGGTGTTGGGGCCTAGGGAGATAAGGGAGGTACCGTTATAAAATCAATCCCAGAGCCAATCTTCTTATCATATTCTGGATGATAAGGAAGCAACCTCTCTAGTATAGTTCTCTCATGCTCCGGACTCAATTTATCACCACTTTCATACCTGCAGAAGAAATTTTATAAATAGGTGTAAGCTAACAAAAATAGTTGCAGTGCGTTCATAATTCCTCAAAAGAGTTAAAAAAAAAAAAAGCGCTTTGCACTTCACTGCTTCATCTTAAAAAATCAGATTAAAGCAAAAATCTACAAGCAGGGGTTGTGGTACATCTAACACTATAACTTCTCTTTCCTTTTTTTTTTTGTTAGAAATCACATTTTTCTCTGAAAAACAATACCCCCTTCCTCCACCAAATGGCAAGATATTTCCTATTTCACTTGTTTCATATAATGACTCACTGCATTTAATTGAGTAACAACGTTTACCATCAATTAATGCAAGACATGAGTTAAAAGCACCAGACTAAAAATATTTAAACATCAAGATGGAATAAGGCTACCTCCCAAATCGGCCAAGTCTCAAATTTTAATCATTTCTCAAAAGAAAAAGAAATTGCCAAAAACTCTTAATCTTAAACAACCTCACATCATTAGTTCTTAAGTACATATGGAAATAGAGTCTCTGGAAATGACATTCATGCAGGATTAACAGGAAATAATACAACGTTTGTGAACTAAAAACTAGCTACAATCTTCTGGTTGGAGTGGAGCAAATAAAGAATGTAAAGCTCCCAAATAAAATTTTTAAAAAAATTCTCAAAACTATTCCCTAAGGAGAATCCCACAAAGCATTAAGATTAATTAAGCCATAAACACAACATGGTCAACATAAGAGATAGATATATTATTAGTTGGCAATCATTTCATGAATTTAAAAACTTGATTTACCAGA
The DNA here is from genome assembly GCA_023678885.1 of Pogostemon cablin. NCBI lineage: Eukaryota > Viridiplantae > Streptophyta > Magnoliopsida > Lamiales > Lamiaceae > Pogostemon > Pogostemon cablin. Next base: position 20,563,141 of record CM042968.1, read on the forward strand.
GGGATGAACAAGGTGCAACTAATTCAAACTCCAAAATTATACTACATTTTTTAATGCTACTTGTTTCTAGAGTAGAAACTGAATTCATCATATAAACACATCCACGTTGAAGACAATAGCTGTAGAAATGAAATTAAGTGACCTTACTTTCCAGAGTGAAGAATCATTCTAACAAATCCTACAAGAGGCACAGTGGCAGCTAAAATCATATCCTCCCAATCCACCCACGTGCCACCATCTCCACCCTTTGTCCCACTTTCATCATCATCCGAATATTCCTTCGCCGCCAATTTGCTGTCGAGCGACGACGTCGTCGGCTTCCTCAATAAATCCGCCCCATGAGCCGCCGTTTCTTGGCTACTCCGAACCGCTCCGCCGCCATCCGACATGGTTTTTATGCCGCACAGCCGTGTTTTGTGCAGCGGGAAAGATATGGAAAATGGGGATAAAATTAGGTTAAGTGAGATGGGTTTTCTGTAACAGGAAGGAGTAGCTGCCGAACTTGGAGAAGCGATTGAAGAAGCCATAACTATCAAACACAGCAAATACAATCACATACACTCCGTTACAACAGATAATCACGCTATAATTACTTCAATTTCACACAAAAAGGGGATAATCAGTCCTTCGAAGTCTTACAGAATTGCTTCTTCTTCGCCCTCAGTAGTTGCTTCACCAGGGGAGCAGAGCTAACATACAACAAATGGCAAACTGGACACCATTGTTAGGCGGCTCCATTTTGCAGAAACGGCAATCGGACTTAATTCAGTAGTTTTTGGGCATCATCAATTGGGCTAGCTAAAATTTTAATGGGCCATAGCCCACAGTCTTATGTCAAACACTAGTACTATTAAGCCCATGACAAGGCAAAGTTTTGTCCAATCTTGTTTATTTACTAGAAATATTAATCAATTGGTTAAGGTTTCAAGAAAAATGAAAAGGAAATAAAAATAAAATAAAAATAAAAATAAAAATAATAATAATAAAACATTAATCAATTGACTTGCATTTCACCAAAATATATGCAAGTTGAAGGTTAGCATTTCATGCAATTATTCATAGCATGGGACATACATGAAGTAGTTGAGTATTTGACTGAATTGATAGTTAAAAAATAATTATATTCAAGAAATTTATACTCCTTAGGTCCTTTCAAAGTTACACTACATTTTGTAGTATTATTTTGGATGTGTACTCTAAATATATATTTTTTTATTTATATTTTTTTAAAAAAAACCTACTCATACAATTAATATAAGTTATTCATGATATATAAAAATAATAATAGTCTTTAATGAGTAGGATTGTAAGATTATTGATATTGTGTATTGTTCCTATTTTAAGGGTACGAAAGTATTCTTGGGATTGACCAAAATAAAAAGCGTGCAAATATTTTCTTATAACGGAAGGAGTTACATTTTATAACGAAAGTGATAACATTTTATAGCGAAAGTGATAACCCTTTTAAAAAGTGTAAAATAATATCACGTGAGACGACCCCAGATAATACTTACCCCATAAATTTTAAGTCACTAGCATATTTTATTAATGGAAATAGACGAATTGTATGTGATTGTACGCAATATTTTGCCAAATTATATTTGCTATAGTATTTACAAGTCATCTTCAAAGTCGTCGCATCTTCACATAAATTTTGCAGTAAATACGTTAGCTAAATTGCAAACTTGACTAGTCTCATATGAAAAAGAAATAACCTCTTTTATTTGATTAAATTAAAGAAATTAAGCCTACAAGAATCAGTTTGAATAAGTCTTTTTTTTTTTTAATTTCTTGCTGGCAAATGCAATGTGCAATTAATTAATTACCAACTCATAGTGTTGTCGTATGGTTGAGCATGGGAGCTCAATATCAACATGCGCCAAGGTGGAGATCTGATTTTTCTTTTATTACCGCTACACTTGTATGAGATCGTAAAAATATTATTTTAAACACAGAATATTTGTGTAAACCGGGTTTACGGTGTAAATTCCGTAATCCCCTTCTAATCATATACTATCATAGGTATTGTTAGGATATTTAAATTAAGAGTATCATAGGGTTTACAATAATTTTTGATATAAACCTTTACAAGAGACTAACTCTATTTTAAATAGATGTTACTTTTTATTAAAATTATTACTTTTTATTCATACTACAGATTATTTATAAAATATTAATTCGTTATATTGTTTTTACTTTTCATTAATTTAAGTATTTTTTTAAAAAAAAAATTTATAATTGTTAGTATTACTTAATATTCACAGTTTCACAAAGTCTTCCCTTGAGATGGTTTCACACAAGCGTTTGCCTTTCCGTTTAAGAAAAAGAAAGATTTGAGAATGTGCGGTCGAAAATTAGGTTAGAAACTTGGGTTCAACGTAGCTTTTGTCAAATTTGTTTATGAGACCGACTATTGGTGACTTTGAGATGAGATAGCGCAAGAAATGAGAGACAAAGAAAGTAAGGAAACAAGGAGAAAGAAGTCACAATGATAGAAAAATTAGAAGAATTCAATTCAAATGAGTTATTATGCTCATTGATAATTTCTTCAGTTATCTTTTCTTTTACTATGTTTGGACTGAGATTTGAGAGTGGTTATTTTCCCTAAGGGAGTTTTTTTCATCTAATGGTACCTGAATAATTTAATTGTATTATAAAATTAAATACTATTCATTTGTCTCATATATAAATTTACATTTATTATTTTTATTCGTCCCACATATATAAGTTTACACCTCCCAATTAAAGAAGGATTAACATATAATCCTTTAATCCCACAATAAATTTTAATTTCAAAATTATCACCACTTTATAACTCACAAATTTTACTTTATAATTTATTTACTCCTATTATTTAAAAATACCAGCCCCTGTTAGCAAATTCGAAAGTAACTTTCTTAGAACAGAATTACCCCATATTTATAGTAATTATGAATTACTCCATATTCAATGTAAAATAAGATATGTATAATCTCAAAAATAAAATAAAAAATACTCCATTACATAAATAAAGAGGTTGAACACTTAAGCAAAGATAAAACTTTGAGAAAAAAAGAAAATTGCGACATAAATCGTTAGGTGTACATGATATTATGAGTTGATTAATTTCTTATGAACTTGAATGCACAAAGTATTAAGGGTAATAGTTTTTTTATTTAATCAATAAAAATATTATTATTCTATTAAAATGAAGGGTCAAAATATAAAAGATATTAATATTTTACATTTTTTTTTTCTAGAAGATTCATTAGGAATATTAATTTTTGTACCAAAGGTTATAAAACGTACCCATGCACATTGCCTTATTAAAAAATAAATAAAAATACAATTATAATTATAATCAAGTTGCAAGAAGATACATAATACATACCATGAAATAGGTTGAGTAGTTGTAATAAGTAGTTGGATAATCCAACTTTCATCAGTTCAGTTCCCCATCAAAAAAGGGAGGAAATTAAAAATTAAAAGATGCATAGTTTCAAATATTTCTGGTCATTCTTCGTAGTTAGCTGGTTAATACCAAGTATGGAAGCAAAAACGGCGGCGTTTAGATGCGACGAACAGCGGGTGAATTTGAGCATCGGTGTTGTGGTGGATGAGAGCAGCAGAGTGGGGAGAGAACAGAAGATTGCAGTGGAAATCGCTGCCTAACATTTTCGCCACGGCTGCTACCTCCTCCTCCGCCCACCTCCTCCTGGTAATTTTTCCTTTTTGTTTCGAGTTTTCCTAATATACAATTAAGTCTGGATCTCCTTTACATTTTGGTTATAAATGATATATAAATGTCATTTATCTAACGTGTGTATTAGTAGATGTAACACAAGTTAAATTGCAAGTCAAACCCTCAACCGAGCTAGCTCAATTATCTTAGCTGCTTTTTTACCTTAATTACCTAATTATTAACCTTTGTCCTTATGACTTATGAGGTTCTTTTAATTAAGTTGCTTACCTTGGTTTCATCAGTGTAAACAAAGTAGGAGTTAGGCTTAGGTTCATACATTGATGACACTGAATTTGGACACTACACATGAATCAAGAGGTTAAATGGGTATTGGAATCTTGCTGATTGATTAGCAAATTATAGGTTAGATAACATCATTAATTGCTAGTGAATAATAATTATAATAATAAGTGCAATGTAAATGTTCAATGGTGTGGAGTGTTGATCAGTCTTTTCCGATTTAAATGACCAAGTTGTGTTTTTTAGAGTAACATTTCTTCCATTAGATGAATATAATGTGTTGAAGAAAAAAATTATACCTAAAAAGAATATAATTTTTTTGGTTTTCTTTCCATCTTAATTGTGGATTATATTAGGAGCACAGGTAATATAATACACAGAATCACGGGTGTTGTCAAGTTGGATTGATAGCATTCAAGTTGGATAGGTAGCATAAAGAATTAATACATTAGCAGTGCACTAATATAGCACAAGTAACAAGTCAACGGACCGTTTACCAATTGTTAATTTGTGAAAAATGAAAATCCATGTAAATAATTGTACTGCTCCCTCCTACGGATCTAAAGATCATCATTTATATTTACAAGTAGATTTAGAAATATTATTATTTTATGTTTAAGAGTAATTGTATTAGATAAATATGGTCGAATCCCAATCACCTGTTACATTTTCATATGGCAAAGAATTGTGTAAAATTGTAGATTTAAGTGTATAATTATGAACAAAAATGTATACAATTTGTTTGTTAGTTTTTTTAATGAAAAATTAAGTGTAAAAAATTATACAACTATTAAAAAATATATATACACTATTGAATAAAAAGTTATACATCCTTTTTTTTAATGAAAAATTGAGTGTGAGAAAAGTATACAATTATTAAGAAACATGTATATAAAATAGAATAACATGTATACAAAATAAAATAAAAAGTTATACACATATGGTGCACCCTTGCACCGAATATCAATTCTAATGAAAAATGATAATTGATGCAGTGAATTATATAAAGAGTAATTTATAATACTTCCTTCGTCCGCTCGAGAGATGATCTTTTTTCCATTTTGGTAGTCCGTTTCAAAGAGGGTCATTTTCTTTTTTACATACATGGGACCCACACACACCCACTAATATAATTAAAATATGTGGTCTACACTCCCACTAACACAACTACCCTTAATCAACGTGGAAAAAAAGTAAAAGATCCTCTTTCAGTCTATCATCTAATACTATTACATCTGTCTCATGCAGCAATTGATCTTATCAGCCACAAACAAGTTGACGCCATTGTCGGAAGAATAACTGTCCAAGAAGCTTTGCTGCTCTCACAGCTCAAAACAACAACCACACCCATCCCCATTCTCTCTCTCTCCCCACCACAAACCCCATTAAAACCACTTCCATCTTTCATGCAGATCATCACCACCCCAATAACCTACCAGATGCAATGCATCTCTGCAATCGTCGCCCATTTCAGGTGGAGAAAGATCATACTCATAAACGAACATCTCGACGACGACGGATCCGCCCTGTTCACTCATCTCTCCCACTCATTACACGCCGTCGACTCCTCCATCGAACACCACGTCCCTGTCCCTCGTCTCGACTCCTTATTCGACCCGAAAGCTTTCATCAGAGAAGAGCTGAGGAAGGTGAAGAGCAGCAAGCATGTTAGGGTCTTTGTCGTCGCGCAATCTTCGTTGGAGTTTGCTGTGATCTTGTTCGAGGAGGCTAAGGTTTTGGGGATGATGGAAAGAGGGTATGTTTGGATTGTGTCGGATGAGATCTCGAACCTTCTAGATTCTGTGGATGCATCAGTTATGCTCAACATGCAAGGTGTTCTTGGTTTGAGGACAGAGTATGAAGATTCAAGTGACAAATTCAAAGAATTTAAAACCATGTTTAAGAGAAAATACACTTCGGAATATCAAGAAGAAGAGAATCCATATCCGAGTATATTCTCCCTCCGTAGCTATGATGCAATGTCGACCATAATCAAAGCCTTACAAATATCAAAACGACAGATAGATATCCCATCACAATTAGCTGATCTAGTCTCAGCTAGTGACTTTGATGGCCTCAGTGGTAAGATAAGTTTCAAGAATGGCTTCCTTTCAGAGAAGCCCGTCTTTCGTATTTTCAATGTGATCGGTAAGAGCTACGTAGAAGTTGCATCATGGTCACCTGATTTCGGTTTCTATGGAAAATGGAAGAGACTAGGCGATGGCCTCACCGGAGAAAAGAGTGTGGTTTTCTTGCCAGGTGGTGAGCTGGTGGTGCCTAAGGGGTGGAGTTTGGGGAGCCATGAGAAGCCTCTGAAAGTTGGAGTACCTGCCATGGGTGCATTCAATCAGTTTGTGAAGGTTTTACATGATCAAGAGAAGAACAGAACTCATATCACTGGATTTTCCATTGATGTTTTTGAAGCTGCTGTGAAAAATCTCCCTTATGATTTGTACTATCAATTTGTTCCTTATTAAGGTTCTTATGATGACATGCTTCGTGAGGTGCACAACAAGGTATAATACGTTAACAAGTCCGGATTTCCTGTGCCATTTTGGTATAACATCCCCTATATCTTCCTGTTGGATGAATAACTAGTAGTAGTGACTAGTGAGAAGAGAATTTAATTAAGAACTAAGTTAAAGCTTCAATGCTTATGACAATTGTTTAGATTAAACCTATTGTCACGTGTCATTCATTTAACGTATGACACAGGAAATCCGGTGCCACAACATTATAGCATGTTAACACGGATTTCGCGGTTCTGTCTTCTAACTACGCGTAAAATGTGTAGAGCTTGGATGCAGCGGTAGGCGATACAGAGATAATGGCTGATCGCTACATGTATGGTGAGTTTTCGCAGCCTTACATCGAGTCGGGGCTAGTGATGGTGGTGACAGAGAAGCCAGGCCTAAAAGAGTCAAAGTTCATTGCTTTGAATCCCTTCACTAAGATGATGTGGCTCCAGTTAACAGGATTGAGCATAGTTACGGGTGGTATCGTCTGGTTCAGCGAGTACTCGGCTGGCAACGAGCAATTCGTCAAGAACTCGTTTCTTGAAGCCATTTGTAGCATTCTATGGCTTTCTGTCACACTAATCCCCTTTGTACAGAGTAAGTTTCCATCTTTGAGCTGATTTGAGATCTGGTTTTAGGCCTAATGAGTGTGTTTAATGCTATTGGCAGGGGAACACATCAATAGTAGTGCATCAAAGGTTGTACTTGCAGCTTGGATAAGTGTAGTTTTCGTGGTGGGAACTGCTGTTCTGAGCTCAATGATGACTGTTCCGCGGCTTCAACCGTCGGTTCATGAGATTGATTACCTACGGAACACTAATGCAGTTGTCGGATGCAATAAGAACTCGTTCATTGTGCAATATCTGGTCAATGTTCTGCGATTCAAGCCGGAGAATATCAAGGAGATCAACTCCATCAATGAGTATCCGAGTGCTTTCGAGCGTGGTGAGATCAAAGCGGCTTTCTTTGTCGCCCCGCATGCCAAAGTCTTCCTCGCGGAGTATTGCCATGGCTACACGATTTCGGGGCCTAGTTTCAAATTGGGTGGCTTTGGCTTTGTAAGACCAAGTTCTCCTAAAAGGATCCTCTGTTCTGCATGCAGCACCACTTAGTCTACTTTTGCCGCGTAGTTGGTGCTGCGTTTCATGCAAAACAGAGGATTCGGATCTAAAATTCTCATTCTTAACTCTCAACCGTCCTCTCTATACTTTTCTTGTAATCAAATCTCTTTGTGCTTTCAAATTAGGGGCTCATCCATTCTTTGTCTTTGTCTTTTTTTTTTTTTTTTTATCTAATTTCAAGTCCAATTTACCAGGCATAAAACGCAGCACCACCGGTTGCTATGTAGTTGCAACTAAAACTAGCACGGTTTTAACTATGCTAGTTGGTGTTGCGTTTTCTGCCTAGCAAAAGTATTCAAGTCTCACGTGTTTCGATCAGAAGGGATCGCCGCTTGCGATCGACATGTCGGAGGCGATTCTTAAAGCGACACAGAGTGGACAAGTGAACACATTGGAGCAGAACATGCTTCATCTGTCCAACTGCACTTCATCCAACAAACAAGCAGCAGATGAAATCAGATTAGGGCCGGGCCCTTTCTCGGGCCTGTTTCAAGTCTTAGGTGGCATCTTGGGATTGGTGTTCATGGTTGCTCTCGTTCGTTGGGTGAGGGTGAGGCTGAGGTGGACCAGTAGTGTTCAAGATTCATTACAACATGTGTTGATGAGGAACAGAAGCTACACGTGGGCATCACTGGTGCTCTCTCGATGGCTTTTCGAACGAGAGATTGGCGGGATGAATGCACACGTGGAACCAAACTTGGTGGAGATCCAGATGGCAGATAATCATAGGTAGCTAGATATTGAGATTTATGATAATTAAGATCCATTAATTGTACAGAATTATCATTTCAATCTGTAATTACATCAGAACTACTCCGTCAAACTCTCGGTTGTGTGAAACCATGCATTATTGAACGAGGGAGATCACTGAGATTGAATATTTAACAAGTTTCACTTAAAAGATAGAAATGATAACATTTTTATTAAAAAAAGTACTCCATTCAATTGCAGTGCATTATTTAATTAAACAATTTTATAAAATGACATTTTTTTTATCATTTTCTAAAATAAACGTATAATTATGTACTACGCGGCTGAAGAAAAATATTATTTAATGCTTAAAATATGAATTTTGATCTACACATTTTTATATCTAGCCCCCTAAAATATATTTCTAGCTCCGTCCCTGAACACAATCTTAAGAAGTTTCACGTAAAAGATAGAAATGATAACATTTTAATTAAAAAATAGTACTCCATTCCATGGCTTATTTAATTAAATATTGTAGTTTTTTTTTTTATCAAAATATAGTGCTTTCTGTTTTTGTTAATAATATAAGTAAAGTCGCCCTCTGCAGGGGCGACTTTAGTGACGTGTAGAACCTCTGAAAAGAAGAAGCCTGTACAGAAGGCGACTTTAAATAACGACAAAAAAATTTTGCAGAGGGAACTTAGTGACGTGGCGACAAAAAATTATACAAGAGGGAATTTAGTGACGTGGAAAGAAGACACCCGTATGTGAGACGACTTTAAGTAAGGACAAAAATACTATCAGAAAAAATACGCTTACATACATCGCCTTCCGACATAAACGCGAGTATCCTTGGACTTTGCTTCTCACACGGAATAAGAGATATAATTATCTGCCTAACTAACTAACCCACAACATCAATTAATATGTCTTGGGTCAACACATTATTTATCATGAATAATATCATGAACTTGATTAATAATACAACTAATGTTAAGAATAGTAAGAATGAAGAGTATGATATGCCTAAGAATTTGGATTTACTTAATAAGTGGACAATTCCTAAAATTGAACCCAGGTTAATATACAAGTTGGGTACATTCGAAAGAATGAGATTTCTTCAGGTAGTAAAGACTACTGAAGAATCAATTTCATTGGATAATAATGAAATGATTATTAAGTTGTTATCAGATAAAGATATTAATAAATATAGAAATAGCTACAATTTCCTTCATATAGGATTGGTTCAAATTGCATTTAAACCTTTAATCTTGAAAGGTTTACCAGAAAGCTTTATAGCAGCTTTAAGAGATGGTAGAAATCTCAATTGGAGACAATCTTTGATGGGTATAATACAATCCAGTCTGGCAAATGGTCCAGTGTATTTTAATGTTTATCCTAATTTGCAACTATCATTATCTGATGTCAACATACTTGATGCATTAACATTAAATGTTAAAACAAATGGATATAATTATCTTCCTGGAACAGAGACTATTTGTGTCTGTTATATGATATATTATAAACCATTGATTACGCTAAATCCTCAGTGTAAGATGATGGATTATAAAAATGAAACTATTATTATTGAAACTAATTTCAACAGGTCAAATATTATGACCAGAAGACCTATTAAATGGGAAGAAATAGAATTTCCAGATAATTGGAAGATTGAACAAGCTGTACCAGTTCAAACGCAAGTACAGAATCAGAATAATATTCTGAATATAATACAAAGTTCAGAAGGAACTGTAAATATACAGTTTGAACCCAATGAAATACAAAAAAGTGTTTCAATGAGAAATTATATTTCTCCAATTGATTATAGGGTGGAAATACCCAGACCTTCTACTTCTCAGATAAGAGAAAGCAGAGCTTCCACATCTCAAATAGGAGATGAAAATGATACAGATGGAATGGAATCCGTAACAGGATTAAATCCTGAAATAAGAAAATTATATAAAAATGATAATAATATCATAAAAGAGTCCAATAGGATGGAACCGACAATGTCGGAAATGTATGAATCTAATAATTGATTTTAAAGCCAGAAAAATCATTTCGGAAGAATTTAAAAGTGAAGGTTATACACCTTTTAGAAATTGGTTTTTTGATAATTTTACTAATAATGAAATTAGTAGATTTCAAAATGAGTTTTATAAAACTTGTGAAGAAAAAAATATGATGATACCATTTACAGTATGGTTCATAGAGACATATGTTAAGAATTATATTCTTATTCTGGAAAGGAATTATACTTTGCAAAATGGTTCAGTGGTTTTAGGAATATATCCACCACAACAACCATTTAAAATTAATGATTTGAATTTCTTAGCATTTGCTAAATTGATTGAAGATGATACACTTCAAATTACAAGCAAACATATTAATAATATGTTTAAAAATCAGAATTATGCTAATTTATCATTAGTAATAATGAATGAACAAATTCAATCTATCAATGATAAATTGAATTTGATAATTGAAAAAATTAATGATAAATCTCTTGATAAGGGAAAAGAGGTTATTGAAAATAAGGAAGAAGCTTCTACATCAGAAGTTTCCAATACTCCTATAAAAAAGGAGATATTTCCTAGTTTTCAACCTCCTCCAATAATTTCTAATTTCAAAACTCAACCCATATATGAGTTGGAAAAATATTTGGAAGAATAAACTGAGTATAAAAACTCTAGATAAAAAGTTGGATTATAATTTATTGGAAAACCCAGATTATAAAGAGGTTGTTCAAAATCAGATTAATAAACTCCATAATAAATGGGCAGATAAACCCATTCAGAGAAAGTTCTATTATAATAGACCTACTCCTATGGATGTATTACATGAAGAATACACTGATACAATAGATATCAGTTATTCTGGTAATAAAATTTATGAATGGAATATTGATGGATATTCAAATAAACAGATTTATAATACTGTCCATAGAATGTTGATGTATTCTACAATATGTAAGAATAGTCAAAATACTGATAAAACTATTGCAGCAATGATAATAGCTGGATTTACAGGCCAACTTAAAGGTTGGTGGGATAATTATTTAAATTCGCAAGATAGAGATAATATTCTCAATGCTAATAAACAAGAAGACAATAAAATTATTGAAACAGCAGTTTATACATTAGCAGTAAATGTAATTGAACATTTTACAGGAAGATTTAGTGATAATAGTAATACTATTAGAACATTATTACAAAATCTACGATGTAGAACACTTTCTGACTTTAGGTGGTATAAAGATACCTTCCTAAGCAGAGTAATGGAATTACCAGAGTGTAATAATACTCATTGGAAATCCAAATTTGTGGATGGATTGCCAAGCTTATTCGCTGAGAGAATAAGAAAAACAATAAAGGGAAATAATATTACCATTCCTTATGAAAAATTTACATATGGTGCTCTAATAGACACATGTATACAAGAGGGATTAGCTTTATGTAATGAAATAAAGCTAAATCAACAATTGAAAAGACAAAGTTTCTTAGAAAAGAAACAATTGGGAGAATTTTGTCAACAATTTGGACTGGACAATGCTTCATCCAGTAAAAAGAAAAAGGAAAAGATTTATAAATCTAAACAGAAGAAATATTCTTCAAAATATATTGAAAGAAAAAAGAAAAGGAAAGAAGAAAACTTCCAAAGGAAAAATGAATTCCAAAAGAAATCGTATATGAAAAGATTCAACAAGAATAAAAAAAGATATTGTACAATATGCAAAAGAAAAGGTCATACCAATGAATTTTGTTGGACAAAGAAAAGAATTTCTAATTTAGAAATCCCTGATGATATAAAAAATATCATAATACAATCTTTAATAGAAAAATCTGAATCTGAGGAATCAGAATCAGAGATTTCTATTACTTCTTCTGAATCAGAAGATGAGATTGTAAGAAATTTAGAAGATGAAGAATTTTATGAATCAGAGGAATGTGAACCCTGTAAAGAAGGATTAATATGTCCTAAAGAAATAAATAATATTGATGATAATCAATCTGAATTTTATAAAATAATGTCACAATTCTCTAATATGAGCATTAATGTTTTGAATTCTCAAAATATTTTTGAGTTATTAAAATTAATAAAAGATCCTTTATTAAGGACTAAAATAATTGATGAATTAGGAAATGATAATGGTGCCTCGACATCTACTTCTAATAAAGAAGAAGAAAAAATAAATGATATTCTTAATAAGAATAAAGCTTATAATATGGCAGAAGTAATGAATCAATTAAGAATAAAATATCATAGTCAAAGAGATATATCTCTACCAGATATTTATAAAGAGATTGATAATTTAAAAGAAGAAATAAAATTTTTGAAAAATAAAAATTTCATTCAAGAATCTAGAATATCTAGATTAGAAAGAAATATTAAGGAAGAGAATAATACTCTACCAGAGATTCAAGAAAATTTACCTATAATAGAAAAAGATAATTTTCTATCTACCATTGAAACGGTAATATCTCAGAAATGGTATATAAAAATATCATTATTAATTGATAACCATTATACAAAATCATTCATTGCTCTTGTTGATAGTGGAGCAGATTTAAATGTTATCCAGGAAGGGTTAATCCCTACTAGATATTTTCATAAAACAAGTCATTCATTATGGCATGCTGGGGGAGATAAACTCCAGATAGATTATAAAATTCCCAAAGCATATGTATGCATTAATAATAAATGCATTCCGCAAAGTTTTATACTTGCAAAAAATATTTCTAACCATATTATACTTGGTACACCATTTTTAAATAATATTTATCCCATAAAAAATATTGATAATAAAGGGATCATAGGCACTTTCCAAGGCAAAGATATTTTCCTTGAATTTATTGTAGAACCAATTACGAAAAAATTGCATAGTCTATATGATAGTATTATGGCTAAACAAAATCAGATAGGATTCTTGAAACAAGAAATTAATCTTGTAACTATTGATGAACAATTAAAAAATCCTAAATTACAGGATAAAATTAGTATTTTGAAAAATGAACTTTCATTAGAAATATGTAATGATCATCCCAATGCCTTCTGGGATAGAAAAAAACATATTATTTCTCTTCCTTATGAGGAAGATTTTAATGAAAGAAATATTCCGACAAAGGCTAGACCTTGTCAAATGAATTCAGAGTATTTAGAATTATGTAAAAAGGAAATTGAATCCTTATTACAAAAAAGACTAATAAGTCACTCTCAATCGCCGTGGTCATGTACTGCATTTTATGTTAATAAACATTCTGAAATTGAAAGAGGAATTCCAAGATTGGTTATAAACCTCTAAATAAAGTATTAAAATGGATTAGACATCCAATTCCTAATAAAAAGGATTTATTAGATAGACTTTATAATGGTCTAGTGTTTTCAAAATTTGATTTAAAGTCAGGATATTGGCAAATCCAGATTAATAAATCTGATAGATATAAAACAGCATTCAATGTTCCAATTGGACATTATGAATGGAATGTTATGCCTTTTGGGCTTAAAAATGCTCCTTCTGAATTCCAGAAGATAATGAATGATATATTTACTCCATATAGTGAATTCATAATTGTCTATATTGATGATATTTTGATTTACTCAAAGACTATTGAAATGCATTTCAAGCATTTACATATCTTTAGACGTTTAATAAAACAAAATGGTCTATTTATATCTAAACCAAAAATGGATCTTTTTCAGACTAGAATAAAATTTCTAGGATATTTTATTGAGAAAGGAAATATAATTCCCATAAATAGAAGCATAGATTTTGCTGAAAAGTTTCCAGATATGATAACTGAAAAAACTCAGTTACAAATATTTTTAGGAAGCCTAAATTATATTGCTCCTTATTATCATAATTTGGTGAAAGATACAGCTATCTTATATGATAGACTAAAGAAAAATCCTAAACCTTGGTCTGATAGTCATACTAATGCAGTCAAGAATATTAAGAAGAATGTTAAGTCATTAGCATGTTTAATGATTAGTAACCCTAATTGGGAAAAGTTTATAGAAACTGATGCTTCTGATATAGGATTTGGAGGGATTCTTACCCAGAAAAATCCAGATAATAAACAAAAGAATTTGATTAGATTCCATTCAGGAAAATGGAATAATGCACAAAAGAATTATGCTACGATTGCTAAAGAAATTCTTGCTATCGTAAAATGTGTATTAAAATTTCAAGATGATTTATATAATCAAAAATTTACTATTGTTACTGATTGTAACGCAGCTAAATTTATGTTTGATAAAGATTTTAAACATGATGTTTCTAAGCAAATGTTTGCTAGATGGCAGACTCATTTAGCCCATTTTGATTTTAATATTATGTATAAAAATGGAGAAGATAATAATCTTCCAGATTTTCTAACCCGTGAATATTTTCAGGAATGAAGCGGGGTAGCGGATCTTCCTCCCCATGGAGAGGAAAAGGTGGCAGGAGTGGGGTTATACTCCTAATACTCCCAGAGACAAAGGAAAATCCCGTGAGATAATAGCTCAGCATGGGAAAAGAAAACTTGTGAACAAAAATTTGTCACAAGAATTCGATGATATGGATACTGAAAGGAGTGATACTCCTAGTAATACTACTTTTGCTAATATAGTAGCAAATGTTAATTTTAATGAAAAATATTTCAGAATAAATCATGAAGAAATAATCTTCAAATTGGAAGAAAAGGATCTTAAATGGAGTGAAGATCCATGGTTTCTTATGAATAGATATTTGGACAATGGTTCAAATGAAATGAGGACTTATAAGTCTCGAACTTATTATGAGCAAATATTAATAAAAAGTGGAAGTTGTGAGGTTAAACATTTCACTTCTGGTAATAATGAGGAAGTTTATAACTTCAGCAAGGTTTTAATTAAAAAGATTATATCTTTGGAAGAATGGGGTATTTCTCCCTTAAGAGAGAAATCAATGCAACATGATACTACAAAAGCAGTTATCAAATACAATTATTGGGATTACTGCGATGCTTTTGAAAAGTTTTTAAACTATGAGAATGATAAAAGACATCATACATGGTTTATAAAAATATGTTCTAAAGTTTATAACTTTGAGATTCCAAATTGGTTTATCCACTGGTGTAATTGCTATGGCCCTATACCAGAAATATTGCCAGGAGATATCCGGGATTGCTTTAAGAAATGGGTAGATGTATCTCCCAAAATGATAGAAAGACAAAATTCAAAAATGGTAATAGAAGGAATAGCTTCTTGTTACTTTTTTATAGAATTTTCCTTACCATGGATATTGAAATGGAAACCAGAATTTGGTTATACCAAAACAGGAATACCATGTTTATACAGGACTTATCATGTTAAGTTCTGGGAAAAATTGGTGGAAATTGATCCCCTTTCTGGAAAAATGAATGGAGATGAAACATTCTCTCTGATAGAGAAACAGGTTTGTTCATATGAAGAGCAACTGGAAAATACTCAAACATCTTCGCCTTTTGATTACATCATAAACAAGGCAAAAATGAGATCTGAAAATTTGACACCTGAGCAGATGATAGCTGCATATGTCAAGGAAATGAAAAAGAGTCTAATGTCTCAATTTAAAAGGGATAAAGAAGACTCAGTAGCATCTGAAGAAATGCAAGATGCTCAAGATCCGAATGAAAATATTAATGAAGTCAATATAGATGATATATTTGACTTATTAAATGATACCTTAATTGAAAAATTTGCCCCAGGAAAAGAAGGATGTTCTTCTTCAAGAAAATCGGGAGAAAAATAGGTCTCAATCAAAGATGACGTCATTGCTTACGTAATAAACAGTAAGCAGCCGGACAAATTACTGTTCATCAACAGTAAAATTACTGTTCATCAATAGTAAAGTTGACTTACTGTAGCACTTTATACTGTGCATACCGAAAATTTCGGATTTTTACTGTACATTCACGCGTTTTCTACTGTTGGGACGCGTTTTCTTCGCTTATAAATAGATTAGAAATTTTCATTTGTAAATAATCGATTAGAATACTCTCCTCTCTTCTCTCTGATCAAATTTTGTAAGCTCATGTGTTGAGCAAACCCCTCTCTTGCAATATAAATTTGTATTAATATTAGAATCATTTTGAGAGTCTATACTTTGTAAGTATTTATTTTATTTTCAATTTTTATTTTGTTTAATTTTAATTTTAATCATGTTCATGTTTAGCCTCATAGGCTAAACTAATTATGTGTTGATCCATGACTATCTGTTATAATAACCTGGTAATTATATGATTCATGTCTAGGTTATACTGTATTCATGACTAGGTTATGCTGTAGTGATTTAAGGTAGGATTATTTATATTGACTGGCCTTATAATTCATATTTATGCTTTGTGGTCTTCTGTGTGTCCGTCTTAGCCGTTTGAAAGGCGTTTTAGGACTTTTTGAAGACATTTTTAGCATAATCTGTTTAATAGGATGCCGGTTAATTTCTTAATCCATAAAATCCTTGTTAGTAATCATGTTAATCAGTCAATCAGGTCATGTTAATCATAGTCGATCTTGTCATGTATGGTATAAAAATATATTTTTTTAATTATCTTTTATTCTATTTGTCCCACACTTATCTTCACACATTTTGTTTTCGTCCGTTGCACATTTATTTTCACCATGCAAAAGTAAACTCCATATCAACCAACAACCTTAAAAATTATCTTAATTTCAATAATCTTACTTTCACCTAACACACATAACATACTTTATATATTTTATTAATAACATAGAAATAATTATATAATTATAATAATATTATTATATTTATTTATGATTAATTTTGTTTTTATTAAATATTCTTTTTTAACTCTAACATGAGTATTTTCTGTTTATACATTGTCTCTAATTTTTCAAAACGAGAAAAAAATAGACGTGTTTAATTTAATTATAGATGATTTATATAATTTGATTTGATTTAAATATTTTAAAATATTACATCTCAAATTTTATAAATAAAAAATAAATCTTTAATATATTTAATATCTAACTATTTAAATTTATAACTAAAAAGATAAATATGTAATATATCTTTTATTTATTTATTTTTTAAAATATATATATATATATATATATATATATATATATATATATATATATATATATATATATATATATATATATATATATATAATTAATAAAATATGGTTAGGTCTTGGATGAGGTTGTTTCACGAATCGTGAGACAGATTATTTATTAACCCAAATAAATATATTTTATTTTAAATTAAAAAAAATTAAAGAAAAGAAAGGACCTTGATCTTTTAACTAATTAAGATTATCCATTTTTATTAAAAATTTCGGCACCTGCTTCATTAATTCACGATTGGATTTATGTTATCCATTTTATGGAAATTTGTATTAGCTTTTTTTTTAATGAAAAATTGAATCTAAAAAATTAGAAAATTATTAGAAAATATATACATTAGTGAATGAAAGGTTATACACATATGAATGCACGCGTACATCGGTGCAAGGATAACCCCACGCATACCACTAAAATCATCAAATATAACATTAATTTTTAGAATTAAATCATTAAAGTAATATAATTTTATTTAATTAACCAAACAATTACATATAATAATGATTTAATTTTAATATAAATAAATAATACTCACGTTTGTAGAGTACACAATCACAATACTATTATTAATTAACATAAATTCATAGTGTGATAAAAGATAAAATTCGTACACGAATAGGAAACAATAACAATGATATCTTTAGTTATAAAATCTATGACCTCCAGTGCCACATCTAGGAGGTTGTCTTTGTCGAGTGTTTCGACGTCTGTTGCCTTGTTCATCAAAATTTTGAAGCATATTCTCATGTTCGCGCAATGGAGCAAGTAATGAGGCATCACTTTCATTGGGATCCCAAGCGAAATTAAGATCACAAGGTATGGGCGACATATTGTATCGTGTTGGTTGTTCATTCCCTGTTTGTAAAAGTGATGTGAAGGATGGCCAATATTGATGATTGATCCGTAAATCAGCATCCGCTCGTTGTACTTGGGAAACATTATACTCGGGTGTTGAATAATCTGTTATAAAGAAAAAAATATTATCAGCAAAATATTATATATTATTATTTTATAAAAATAACTAGTTAATTTTATACCATTATGCCTGTGCGATTCATACGCAGAAGATCTTGCAATTTCAAATTGGGATGATGTCTTAGGAGGATGGTTATAATTAGAATCATCTTGTGATGTATTGTCACGTCTTCTTCGGTGCCTAGATGTTGATTGTCCAGCAACATCATAGTGTACATTTGTACTGGTGCGTCTTCTTTGACTTGAACTGGTTGCTTCATCTACATGTCGATCTACAAGATATGGAGGTCTATGTTCAAATAGTCTATCTAAATTTTGAACAAGTTTTATACTAGAACTGCGCAATTTTTCAAATGAGTCTCTATTCTTATAAGATGCCTCCGTGCTACAAATTCTGAGACGTTCCATTGACATGAGCTGCCAATAAATTAAGACACGATGTGTTAATAATAGTGAACTTTTAAACCCATAATAATTATAATAATAAAAAAATACCACTTCATCACGTGCAGCTGTCTCTGGTGGCAGGAATCCGGACTCCCCAGGGTAATGGTTAGGGGATATGTACAGTCATGTGATGTTTTATACCATTGCATATATCCTCTAACCATACTACGACGTCCTTGAATTGGTTCTAAATTTTGTAAAGGTCTTCTTTGGTTCCAATACTCAATCCAACGTCGATTGTGCATTCTCCAATCAAACTCATCATATCCTCTACGATCTGTATCATGTGCTGTCATATGAGAGTTATCTATATTATAGGGAATAGATTGTATCATGCCAAATTGCCTCAATACTCTATTTGGATGATGTATCTCAACTATTGCTATGTTGATCAAAGGACATTCTGACATCCAATTAGCAGTCAGACATCTGGCATCAAGACATAGTATTTCGGGTTCCGTCATGTCGTAGGGTTGCCATATAAACTAAAAAATTAAAATTTTAATTAGTTTCATTTAATATGGCAAGTTGAAAACTGTAAATATGTTTCATAATGTACGACAGATTGAACATGTTCTTTATCTTTGAACACCATTCCTTTTCTCAACACTTCTATGTCTGAGTCATTATCTGTAACTCCACTAGAAAAACCAATTGAGTCCATATAAATGTTCACAGGAGGTGAATTAAAGAAGGCTGTTCCTGATAAATTAGGATGTTGTCGCATACGTTCTGACGTCATGTGACCTGGATCATCTTCATCTATCACCTCATTGTCTTCTGAGTCATTGTCACTAGGTTCTGAATAAGAAGTTTCCTCTACATTATAATGATCAGAGCATAAATATGGAGACTCATCAATAGTTTCATTTGAATCAAAACCAACACCACAAGTTCCTCTATCGTTTTCAATATAAGACTTAGGAGGAAAACTCATATTGCAAAAGGGGGCACCTCAGAATCAACAGAAATGTAAGATGCATACTGTGAATATTGATTGTCAATCACAATTTGTGGTGCTGGTAACAACTTTTCAGCTTAGACCATTGATGAAAGTGGAAATTTATGTCTTTTTGATATCATAATACCTTGTTTTTATTAGAATAAGGTCATACATTCGTGCCAGATTGCGTAGCTTATGTATTTTACATTATTATGGTGCTACTAATGGGTTTTATTGAGTTTTGAAGGTTAAAACAGGGTAGAAATAAAATGGGAATGAAAACGAGCAATAAATGGGGCTGAAAAGACCCAACTCGAGTTGTAAAATGCAACTCGAGTTGCAACACGACTTGCAAAGTCGAGTTAGTCCCCAAAAAGTGTCCAGAATTGTCCAGAGAGCTTACTCGAGTTGCAAGGTCCAACTCGACTTGCAACTTGAGTCGAGTAGAGGGCAGAAAAGCATCCGAAAATCGTCCAGAGAGCCAACACGAGTTGTATGAGCCAACACGACTTACAACACGAGTAGTGTTGAGGTCCGAAAGCGATCCAGGATGCAGAGCATCGCAACTCGAGTTGACAGGTAGCAACTCGAGTTGCTAACTCGAGTCGTGTTGGTGCAACATTGGTCGAGTTAGGTAACTCGAGTTACATAGGGCAAACTCGAGTTGGGTTATTTTGGGCTAAAAATTAGGATTTTTGATCCCCTGTGTGTGACAACGTGTAAAAACAGTCCAACCAAGTCAGTTTTCGTGGCATAAGGTAAGAAAGGGATCAGATCACATAGAGAAAAGAGATCGATCATTCACCAAAGAAACACACCGTGAATTCAATTCACGCACCATCCATCCATCACCCAATTCACATCAAACCATTCATCCATCCATCCCATAGGTCAGGAGGCAAATTCAAGTGCGGTTTAGAGAGCCAATCCAATCGGAGAGACGGAGGAAGAACGTGAACCACGTGACACTAGGGTTTCTTATTTCTCTTTATTCTTTTCAATTGTTTGTTTTGTTATGAATTTGATAGCCATGAGGGTTGTGTGTAACCTCATGGGATAAAACCCTTTACAGTTCTAAGGATTGAGGGTTAGATGTAGTTGATTTGGAACCTAGACAAATCTTGTGAATTTATACTGTGGATAATCCTTGTTTATTTATTTTTATCCAAACTTTGTCATACGTTTGTAACGTCTTCATAGCATGTTATTGATATTGCCCGTGATGCTTGATATGTTATGTTAGCTTGTGTGCATTTGTACTTGATACTGTTTGATTGCTAGAGATTAAAGTAGTTTGCCCGTGAACACGCTAATCCTAAGAGCTAGTAAATAGGGTACTTGATTATCCTAGTAGAATAATGCAATTAGGAAATCAAGTAGGAAGTGAATAAGATTGAATATGAATTCCAGAGAATATATGTTAGTCGAATTGGCCATCTGGAGGTTTATAAAATTTGCCTTATTAGTATCTAGGAAGGAGGATTAAAACTATTCATGCGTTATTTATAATGTTAATCCATTAAGACAGTATGAATGAACAGTAGGACATCTAGGAGTCCAAATCAATTACATTAAACCTGATACCTTAGAGTTGTTATTACTCTTTTGATCAAACTTGAATAATTTGCATTGCTTCTATTTATTATGTTAATTGTTATTTAAATTATTTGAGATATTAATTTACAATCAAAACTTGGAAATTGGTTACATAGTAATTCTAGTTAAATAGTGATACAAAATAAATAGATAATCAACTGTCTCAGTGGGAACGATATTAGTTTTAACTGGGGTACTTGCCATTGCAATTGACATCTCTACACTTGGGGATTTTAATTGAGGTGCGCAGAAATTGCCTAACAAGTTTATGACGCTGTTGCCGGGGACAGTAAATTATATATTTGCTTTTATTACTTATTTGATTAGAATATTCTTGTTGAGATTTAATTGTCTTTTTCTTTGATTTTTCTTGAAGTTGTATGCACACCAGGTCAAAGAAGGGAACACAAAATTTTAAATTTGATCTGGAGGTTGAAGCATCTGCTAGAAAAAGAAGAGGAGTAGCAAAAATTCTTAACGCACCTCCTAAGGCTGTTAAGGCACCAGTTCAGAAGAAGAAAACAGACAAACCGGAGCCCAAAGCAGTTGTAGAGGAGAAAGAAGAGCGAATTGAAAATCCAGTTATCCTAGAAAATTCTGAATCAGACTCAGAATCAGTAGTTATGGGAGTTAGAACTGATGAGGATGACATTGTTATCCGGGAGACTTTCAAGTCCACCAACATAGGAGCATCAGACGTAGTTGGGGCCATTCAAGCTGATGAAGCGAATGACATAAGACCTGCCCTGATACATATGGTGGAGAAAAATCCCTTCTCGGGAGGCATATTTGATGAACCCTATGGACACTTGAAGCGCTTCAACAGCTATATGGATACATTTAAAGCTGCAGATGCTACTAATGACCGAATGAAGATGAGGCTTTTTCAGTTTTCATTAGTTGACAAAGCGAGTGAGTGGTATGACAAGCTTAAAGGAGACAGTTGATCTAATTGGACTGAGTTGCAGCAGCTGTTTGTAGATCGGTTTATGCCACCTGGAAAGATTCTTGCACTAAAGCAAGAGATCAATCAGTTCAAGCAAAGAAGAGATGAACACTTTGGAGAGGCTTGGGAAAGATTTACTAATCTATTGAGAAGATGCCCGCAACATGAATTTAAAATGTCTCAACTAATCAGTGTCTTTTACAATAGCCTTGACAATGATTTGACAGTGTTAGTTGATACATCTGCTGGAGGAACAATTTTTGGGAAGACTTCCAATGCTGTGGTGAAATTGTTCAATGAGATCTCTATGAACTCTAGAGATTGGCCTTCGAAGAGAGTACGTGGAACCTACATTCTTGGTAAAGTTGCACAAGTTGAGCAGAAGTTTTCCAAGGCAGATAGAAATGATAAAGTTGTGTCCCAGTTAGAGCAGATGAATAAACACTTGGTTACTTTGATATCAGGTAACAGTGGGGGAGGCAACCAAGGGCCTTCGAGTGATGATGTGGTTATGAAAGTTCAGGGGTTGAGGATGCAAATTGGGCCATGGGGCAGAGTCTCCAAGGTTCAAGAGCGCTTCCAAATTGGCAAGGAAACAGATACCCTCAAGGTAATTCCAACCAACAGAATAACCAATGGGAGGTCCCAGCAATTAAGCAGGCCCCAGTAACCAATAAGGTTGGCAGAATCAGCAGAGGCATGAGAATTTTGCCTACTCTAATCCCAACAATGCAGTTCAGTACCTTCCAAACTTTAATCATGGAGCGAAGACTGAAGAGGGGAAGCCAAGCGTGGAAGATGTGTTGGCGAAGTATATGCAGAAGAATGGTGCTGCCATCAATAAGATCAATAATTGTATAGTGCATATGGACTCCAACATGACTAAACAGAATGAGGAAAGGAGTAAGCAGTTGCAGAGTCTCACATACTCTATGGGTCAGATCTCCACGATGGTAAATCAGCAGCAGCAGCAGATTATGAAGGGAAAATTTTCTTCAGATACAGAAGTCAACCCGAAAGAGAGTGCAAATACGATCACTTTGATGTCCGGGGAGCAGTATAAAGGTCAGAAAATAATGCAGGACATGACAGAAATGAGGAAATATGGAAGAGAAGATGAGCAAGTTCATTTAGCCACTAGCTCGGCTCCTGCTTGAGCAGAGTTAGGATTGGGGGGTGATCAAGTCGAGTTTCAAAGTGAAGTTCAACCCTAACTTGATACAAGCTCACCTCCTAGGTTCCCTGTGCTTCCAAATTCTGTTGTGAACCAATCTGATCAAGCCATAGCTGATAAAAAGTGGCAACGGGCTAAGAAACTGAGAGAAGCAGATAAGGTATTCGAGAGAGATAGTTTGGGGCTTCCAAAAATGAAGGTACCACTTCTGTTTCCTCAAATACAGTTGTCTAAAAGCTTGGATAAGAAATTTAGAAAGTTTGCTGAGGTTATGAGGGATGTCCAAGTCACTATTCCCTTTTCAGAGGCATTGGATCAGATGCCACATTACGCAAGGTTTATCAAGGAGCTCATCTCCAGGAAAAGAAAGCTGAACAGTGTGGAGACAGTGAGTTTGACAGAGAACTGCAGTTCTATTATCCAAAGAAAGTTACCTGAGAAGCTGAAGAATCCAGGTAGCTTCATCATTCCTTGTGAGATAGGAAAATGACCATCAAGAAGAGCATTGTGTGATCTAGGAGCCAGCATAAACTTGATGACTTTATCAGTGTACAAGAAGCTTGGTTTGGGGGAGTTGAAACCCTCATCTGTTGCTTTACAGTTAGCAGATAGATCGTTGACATACTCCGAGGGAGTGATTGAAGATGTGCTGGTAAAGGTATCAGATTTGGTTTTTCCTGTGGATTTCCTAGTACTTGACATGGAGGATGAAAAGGACGGCGCACCTCTTATCTTAGGGCATAAATTTCTTGCTACTGGAAGAGCCCAGATAGATGTATTCAAAGGTGAGGTGGTTGTAGCTGCCAACGATAGAGGAAGGAAGTACTTGAATATACGAATGCGAGAGGACTGTGCTCCGAGTAAGTAGTCAATAAAAGGTATCCGTCGTGATTTTCCAACGTTAAACATGAGCGCTTGTTGGGGGCTGACCCTCCTTTTTTTGCTTTATTGAGTCTGTGTCAATGTAGAAATTTTATTAGGTGTTGCTCGACTATGGTATACACTTCTTTACAAACTTATGCTCTCACTTCGTTTGATCTAAGTTTGGGGGGATACGTGTACACCTGCGTCTTGCTGCACCAAAGTAAAGTAGCTTCATTGTGTTGTGTGCTTGGATGATTAATTTTTTGTGATTTTTCGGTATTTTTGATTAATTTGATTATATTGAGAGGTCGATTTTTTGTGATTGTCCAGGTATGTGTCGTGTAGTTTGTCTTTGTTGTGTGTTTATCCTAGTATATGTGGTTATATTTATAGTTCTTGAGGATGATTGATTGATTTGCCTAAGCATTTGATTGAAATTGTGATTAATTGATAATGTGATGTTGTAGTATAAAGGTGATGATCCAGCTAGATGTGTACTTGGATGTTGGAATACTTATGATTGTTGCATGTATTAAAGTTGGTTCATAAACCTATGAAGGAGTGCTCATTATTCTATTATACCCATGTGAGATTTGAGCTTTAAGAGATCATGAAATTACACATGATTGGTTTTATTCTTGAGAGTATCGTTCACATGCGTGTATTCTAGAACTTGAATTTTAATCTGCTTAAGACTAGATGATTGATTAGATGATGGGAAATGATCTTAGGCTATTTTATTCTTTATTGAGTCACGAGCCAAATTTTTATCCTACCTTCAAATATAATCCATAGTTCCCGTTTGAGCCTGTAAGTCTTTTTCGTTGGAAGCCTATAAAGATAGCCAATTTAATCCTTTAAAAGCTTTTAGATACCTATCCTAGTAGAGAATAGAGGAGACATATTGGTGTAGTGTGAAATGAAATCTGGAAAGATGAATGTTGGCGGAAAGTGATTGAAGATGAAGTATGGTTAAAAACTTACAAAAAGGTGGGGTAGTGCCTGAAATTGGTACCCCAATTATAGGGTAGTGCCTGAAACTGGTACCCTAATTTAAAAGGAAGAGAAAGAGATGAAAAGAAGACATTGAGCTTGAAAGTAATGGAATGATTGAAATGATGAAAAGAAATTAAAAGAGGTAAAAAATGAGATTGATTTGCCAAGTATATGTATTGAAGATTGAAGATATATCTCTACTTTTAATTCTCTACTAGTGATTGAGTCACTTATCCCATATTTACCTACCCTTATCCAAAAAGCCAACGTTACAACCCTTAGTAAGTCCTTTGTGATCCCATCGTTAAGTCTTTCAAATTAGTGGAGAGTTTAGATAATTGTCAAGCTTATGGTTACGCGTGCATGTGAATTGATTTGAGTGTAAATACTATCCGTGAGAGTGGATGATGAGCATTCTGAAATGGGATTTGACGTGTGTGTTTCAATTGATAATATTTTGGCATTCGAATATATTATCTTGATTTGGATGTGTGTGATCCCTTATTTGTTGTAGAATTTTAACTCTCATTTCTCTCTTGTCTTGAATTCGTTGTTCGGGGACGAACAACATGGTAGTTTGGGGGGTTGATGAGAGTGGAAATTTATATCTTTTTGATCTCATAATACCTTGTTTTTATTAGAATAAGGCCATACATTCGTGTCGGATTGCGTAGCTTATGTATTTTACATGATTATGGTACAGCTAATAGGTTTTATTGAGTTTTGAAGGTTAAAACAGGGTAAAAATGAAGCAGGAATGAAAACGAGCAATAAACAGGGCTGAAAAGACCCAACTCGAGTTGTAACATGCAACTCGAGTTGCAACATGCAACTCAAGTAGCAACACGACTTGCAACATAAGTCGAGTTAGGCCTCGAAAAGTGTCCAGAATCGTCCAGAGAGCTTACTCGAGTTGCAAGGTCCAATTCGACTTGCAACTCGAGTCGAGTAGGGGGCAGAAAAGCGTCTGAAAATCATTCAGAGAGCCAACACGACTTACAACACGAGTCGTGTTGAGGCCCGAAAGGGATCCAGGATGCAGAGCATCGCAACTCGAGTTGACAGGCAGCAACTCGAGTTGCTAACTCGAGTCGTGTTGGTGCAATGCTGGTCGAGTTAGGTAACTCGAGTTACATAGAGCCAACTCGAGTTGGGTTATTTTGGGCTAAAAATCAGGATTTTTGATTCTCTGTGCATGACAACGTGTAAAAACAGCCCAACTAAGTCAGTTTTCGTGGCCTAAGGTATAAAAGGGATCAGATCACATAAAGAAAATAGACCGATCATTCACCACAGAAACACACCGTGAATTCAATTTGCGCACTATCCATCCATCACCCAACACACATCAAACCATTCATCCACCCATCCCATTGGTCTGGAGGAAGATTCAAGTGCGGTTTAGAGAGTCAATCCAATCGGAGAGACGGAGGGAGAACGCGAACCACGTGACACTAGGGTTTCGTATTTCTCTTTATTCTTTTCAATTGTTTGTTTTGTTATAAATTTAATAGCCATGAGGGTTGTGTGTAACCTCATGGGCTAAAACCCTTTACAGTTCTAAGGATTGAGGGTTAGATGTAGTTGATTTGGGAACTTAGACAAATCTTGTGAATTTATACTGTGGATAATCCTTGTTTATTCGTTTTTATCCAAACTTTGTCATACCTTTGTAACATCTTCATAGCATGTTATTGATATTGCCCGTGATGCTTGATATGTTATGTTAGCTTGTGTGCATTTGTACTTGATGTTGTTTGATTGCTAGGGATTAGAGTAGTTTGCCCGTGAACACGCTAATTCTAAGAGCTAGTAAATAGGGTACTTGATTATCCTAGTGGAACAATGCAATTAGGAAATCAAGTAGGAAGTTAATAAGATTGAATATGGATTCCAGAGAATATATGTTAGTCGAATTGGCCATCCGGAGGTTTATAAAATTCGCCTTATTAGTATCTAGGAAGGAGGATTAAAATTATTCTCGCGTTATTTTGTAATGTTAATCCATTAAGACAGTATGAATGAACAGTAGGACGTCTAGGAGACCAAATCAATTATATTAAATCTGATACCTTAGAGTTGTTATTACTCTTTTGATCAAACTTGAATAATTCTCATTGCTTCTATTTATTGTGTTAATTGTTATTTAAATTATTTGAGATATTAATTTACAATCAAAACTTGAAAATTGGTTACATAGTAATTCTAGTTAAATAGTGATACAAAATAAATAGATAATCAACTGTCTCAGTGGGAACGATATTAATTTTAACTAGGGTACTTGCTATTGCAATTGACATCCCTACAATTGATGATTTTAATTGAGGTGCGCAGAAATTGCCTAACAACCATCAACTCTATAGATCTTAAACAATTACTTGGATCAAAAAAGAAATGAATGGCATCATCACTATCAATTGGAACAACTTGTGATATGCCATTATATGTGTATTTTGTGAATACTTTCAGTGTATACTCATTCAAATCTAACCCCGTCATTTCAGACACTCTCATTAGCAAACTACATAAATCAATTATTCGATCAACTACTTTTGCTCCAATCATTACTCCTTCAAATGACACAATAATTGCAATTGGATTTGAACTTCCCATATCTTCAAACATGAATTTCAACTATTAGATTATTAAAATATATAAAATGGTGAAATTTAAAATTAAATGTGAGCATGTCCCATGCGTGTTTCAATCACGTGAGATCTTTTTTTTACGTTTTTAATAGTTAATTAATTATATATTCGGATATTATTATAAGTTAATTAATTATATATTCGTGAGATCATGGTAAATTTATCATAAAATTATATTTTAATTGTTAATATAACTTAAAGTTTACTCAAAGAATAGAGCTCAACAAGTTTAATCCATTCGAAATCTTCTTTTCCTTCTTGTCAATGAATAATCGAGAGAAAATCTATTTTCGAATGAAAGTATGACAAATTTGAAAGGAATTTAACCAGTAGAGGACACAGGATTTTCGTTGAGGGGGGCCCAATTTTTCTCATACAATGATTCGTGTTTTTTGTAATAGTGCTGCCTTGAATCGAACACTAGATATAATATCTTAGCTCAACTAGATTTTTTTTTAGAAAGCCCAAAATCTATTTATTTATTTTTATGGCCCAAAAGGTCAGCCCTAACTTAGCTCAACTAGATTTATTTTAGAAAGCCCAAAACCTATTTATTTATTTATATGGCCCAAAAGGCCAGCCTTATCTTAGCCCAACTAGATTTTTTTTAGAAAGCCCAAACTTATTTATTTATTTATTTTGTGGCCCAAAGTTTCAGCCCACTTAAATGGCCTGATATATAATTATTAAGGCTAAAGTTAAAAAAAAAAAGAGAAGAACGGGAGAAGAAAAACAAAAGAGGGGAAAGAAGAGAGTGAAGAGGAGAAACCCTTGTTGATCAAATTCTCCCTTACAACCCTCATCCTAGGTGGTTTCTAAGTTGTTTTGAGGTAAGTGGTGTGTGAATTAAGCTTCCTTCTTCCATGATTTTGTAATTTTGTGGGGTTTTTCTTTTTGGTATGTGGCTAAATTGCAGACTGTTCGAACTGATTTTGACATAGCTATTGCCCTCGAAAGTTTGCAAACTTAATTTCTGTACGTAGTGAACTCGTTAGCTTTCCGTAGCCACTTGAAACGCCTCAATCCGATTATTCTACAATTAGTTATGATTTTTCTCGTAAACTGCCGCTAGCTGGAAAATTTCAGAATTTTTATGTCGAATTCAAACTTATTTTCTATCGTTTCGTTTAGTTAATGTATTGAAACGGGTTATTTGGGATTGGAAACTGATGTTAAGGAGTTACATACCATTTTTATTTAATATCGACTCGTTCGAACTCGATTAGGATTTGTTTTTAGCAATGAAAGGGATGTTACCGCTAATAGTTAGTTATATTTAATTTGTCTTTAATTGCTCATCTCCTTTCTAGGTAAAGAACCATCGACGAAGGACAAAGGACCGACTTCAGATTCCGGAGAGAGTTAATCACTTCCTTGTGAGTTGATAATTCGGGAACGCCTTCTCTTGTGGGAAGTGTGGACCCTCGATAAATGTGCATTTATTTTAGTTTTAGTTAATTGATAAGAAAATTATTTGGTATTGTGTTATGTGATAAAGAGCCTGATTGGCTCGATTGCTCTGGTTAGGGTCATGTTAGCCATTTTATGAGTATTATTGATTTTAACTTATGTTGAAGAGCCTTGCCGGCTCGATATCTGATAGCATTTATTGTGAATTATTTGAGAATTGATTTCTGGTTATTCTTGTGTGCCAATTAAGACTCTAACTTGAGTCGTTATTCATCTTATGATGCACATGCATATGTATTCCTGGTACCAAGGTTAAGTAGCCCGAATTGGTCACAGTTCGGGTGAGTTGGAGCGACATTGATTAAGTAGCCCGAATTGTCGCGGTTCTGGTGAGTTAGAGTGACAACCAAGTTGCCCGTGATTGGCAAACCCGGGTGAGTTAGATCTAACGGGGCACCTGTCCATTTGTCAAATACTGATACTCTGGAGGGTGATCGTTAGATGGATCAGTCTATTATAGGCTCAGTCAACGTCACCGGTGTGGGACATGCATGTCATATATGTTTATATATTTGATCATTTCAAGTAATCACGTTGATATTGAATTGTGAACTTTAGCACTTGGCGTGTTGAGAAAGAATATTAATGTGCATTTTATCTAGAGTAACGGTGACTGACTTGGACTGTCTCTCGACGGAGAGCTCAGTTCGAGGAGGATATTGACTACCCACGCGTCTTTTATGTGATAACATGTTGTTTAAACTAATTGTGTTATTCGTAAATGTGCACTAAGGTTTTATTTTCATTAATATGTACACTGAGTGAGAAATAGTTATTGTGAGACGAAATGTTGGATTTTATATTATGAACTGCGAGTGGGAATACATGTTTCGTATAAGGCTCGGGGTGACCGGCTTATCACCTCACTGAGCTAGTGGTTTTGCTCACCCCCATCATTCTTTCCTTTTCAGGCTGTTGATATCGTTTTGGTTGGAGGTTTGCCTATCGTTTGCTCGTCATCCAATCCGTGTTTTGGGTACTTTCTCTTTTATGTAAATTGACGGATTCATTGGCGAGATTGTATAGTTTATATTTGGTGACCCTCTTGATGTTCTTTTTGTACCTTCGTGATGTTATATCGTTCATATATTTTTTCTTTAAATTAAGTTACACCGTTGTATTTTGTACCTTTGTAAATCCTTGTTGAAACTTTATGAGATGATGTCCTCGGGTTGTACCCGTTGTTATCAGTTGTTCAGTTCTACAGGTACTTGATAGCAAGCCTTACGTTTTCTATAAACTTTGTGGAGTGGAGTGCACCCATTCTGCGAAATTTATGGTTAACGTGGCGGTTGTCGCGTTCTGTCTGGGGTCGGGGTGTGACAACTTTCTTGGTATCAGAGCCTGGTTTTATGATTCTCATTCTTTTTTAGTCGAGCCAATGGGTCCATCTTTGTTTCTATGTCATCCTAAGGTATCGTATTGCCTTGACGTTGACCTTGCATTTTCTTTCCTTTCTTCCTTTCAGTCATTATGGCACCTCCAGTTCGTCGTCGAGGTCGAGGACACGCTCCTCGTGATCCTTCGAGTCCTCTACTCTCTTCTGTTCCTCGTAGACCTCGAGGACATGTTTCTTCTGATCATGTCGTTCCTCCGACGGTTATGGACCCTATCAATTCTGATAATAGGGTGCCAGTTTCCGAAGTAGAGCAACCACGGGCCCAGTTGCGGGTTGAGCACATAATGACACCCGAGCAGTACCAATTGTATTATGATCACATTCGAATACATGGTGTTCCATCACCTACAACAGCTCATACAACTACGACTGTCACTGAAGAGGTTCTTCGTGCTAATGAATCGATTCGACCTACATCTAATGTACCAGTTTTTACTCCAGAAATGGCTTTAGGAGGTTCTATTTCTCGAGGTGCACTTTTTATACCTGATTTGGTGAAAGCAGTTGAAAACATGGGGACTTCGAAATTTGACGGTGCAAGAGATGTTTCTAAAGCGGGGGCATGGTTAAAGGAGATTACAGAGACCTTTGACACTTTGATGATTGAAAAATGTTATCGTGTGGTCATTGCAACCAAACTGTTAGGCCCAGATGCACGACGATGGTGGCAGAATCTAAAAGAGACATCCTCGATTACTATTACGTGGGCTATCTTTGTGGAACGATTCAAAGATCGATACTTCTCTCAGTACATCAAGGATCAGAAGAGAAAGGAGTTCTTCAACCTCTTTCAAGGCATTATGTCGATCGTGGAGTACGAAAGCAAATTTCTGGAATTGCGAGAATTCGCTCCGGAGTCATATACGACGAGAGACTTATGCAAGAGATTTGAAGATGGTCTTAATTTAAATATTCGAGATCGCATCAAGTCCGGAGACAAGTACGAGAGTCTTGACGATCTCGTAGAAGAAGCCCTGAGGGTAGAAGGTTTAGTTCAGGCGAGACATAAGCTTGCAGAACGATCTCAAAAGAAAAAGCAAGGGAGCGCATTTCCAGAAAATGCATCGAAGGTGTATAGGGGTGTGGGATCTTCGCGTGGCGCACCAAGTTCGGTACCTATTAGTTTTCCTCAACCTCGGGAGCAGTTTAGTAGAGGCGGGAGCAATGTCTCGGGATCGGTTGGTGAAAATCGCAAGTGCCAGAATTGCTTAAAATATCACGACGGCCCCTGTAAGGCTCCTCAAGTATGTTTTCAGTGTCGACAGTCGGGGCATATGCGAAGTTCTTGTCCTCAACTTATGGGAGCGAGCAGTCAGGGTGGTCAGCTTCGTGGTAAAATAACATATTCTACACCCAGAGATACTCGATTTGCAGTTACCAGAGTGCCCGATGCCTCAAGCGGCCCTAGTACTTAATCACCTATGCAAGGAAGGAAGCAAACTAGAGTATTTCATATTTCCCAGGAAGAGGCTCGCTCAGATCCGAAGGTTGTGACAGGTAATTTATAATCTGAGTATTTTCACATACTAGATCTAACCCTGCCTTGTTATGCCACTTGATTACGAATAAAATATTCGTAAGAAATTCTATCTTTCCGAATTTTTAAATCACAATCTCACCTAATATTACTTCTTTAGGCCATGTGTTTGTGGGAGACCATCAGGTCTATGCTTTATTTAACCCAGGTTCTGATAGGTCTTATATCCGGGATGATCTTACTGCGATCTTAGATTATCCTATCTCTCATTTGTCACCCGGAATCATCGTTCATACCCCTATTGGAGAGCGTCTAATTCGTGATTCGGTATTCCTTGGTTGTCCATTGAAGATCAAAGATGTCATTTTAGAGGCTGAATTGATACCATTGCCTTTGATTGATCTTGATTTTATTCTTGGCATGGATTGGCTTTCTTCTCATCATGCAATTCTCGATTGCCACGAGAAGCTTGTTATTTTTCGTAGACCAGGATTCTCAGAACTTGTTTTTGAAGGTAAACTTCAAACGAGATCCCTCTTTTTTATTTCAATGTTGACTGCGCATAAATTAATGCGTAAGGGTTGTGAGGCATTCTTGGCATTTGTCATCGATACTTCTCTTTCTGAAACTAAACTAGATGACATCCCGATCGTGAATGAATTTCCTGATGTCTTTCCCGAAGACTTACCAGGACAACCTCCGAATCGAGAGATTGATTTTTTCATTGACGTACTTCCTGGAATCACACCTATATCGATTACTCCATATCGAATGTCGTCTGCTGAGCTCAAGGAACTCCAGACACAACTTGGGGAATTATTGGAGAAGGGGTTCATACGACCTAGCACATCTCCGTGGGGTGCTCCAGTTCTTTTTGTCAAGAAGAAAGATGGATCACTTCACCTATGTGTCGACTACCGTCAATTGAACAAGGTGACAATCAAGAACAAATATCCTCTTCCAAGAATCGATGATCTGTTTGATCAATTGCAAGGAGCAACTGTGTTCTCAAAAATTGATTTGCGATCGGGTTATCACCAACTCAAGATTAGGGAATCTGATATCCCTAAGTCTGCTTTTCGAACCAGATACGGTCATTTTGAATTCTGTGTTATGCCTTTTGGACTCACAAATGCTCATGCAGCTTTTATGGATTTATGAATCGGGTCTTTCGGCCGTACTTAGATAAGTTTGTCATCATCTTCATTGATGACATTCTTATTTATTCTAAATCGAACGACGAGCATTCTCATCATCTAAGAATTGCTCTGAACATTCTCAGAGAAAATCAGCTTTATGCTAAATTCTCGAAGTGTGAATTTTGGCTTCGCGAGGTAAGCTTTTTGGGTCATCACATTTCAAAAGAAGGAATCTACGTCGATCCAGTGAAGATTCAAGCTATACTAGATTGGGAGCGTCCAAAGAACGTGACAGAGATTCGTAGTTTTCTGGGATTAGCTGGATATTATCGATGGTTTGTCAAAGACTTTTCGTTATTGGCTTCATCTTTGACTAAATTGACTCGGAAAGGGGTAAAATTTGAATGGAGTGAAGAATGTGAGGAAGCATTTCAAGAATTGAAAAGACGACTCGTTTCAGCTCCTATTCTTGCTTTGCCAGACCCAGCGATTAGAGAATTTACCATTTATAGCGACGCCTCGAGACAAGGATTAGGATGCGTTCTCATGCAAGAAGGAAAGGTTATTGCCTACGCTTCAAGATAATCGAAGAAGAACGAAGAAAATTATCCTACACATGATTTAGAGTTGGCTGCAATCGTCTTTGCATTGAAGATCTGGTGGCACTATCTGTATGGTGCAACTTGTCGGGTTTTCACTGATCACAAGAGCTTAAAGGATATCACCACGCAAAAGGAGCTCAACCTCAGGCAAAGGCAATGGATGGAGTTGATTAGTGACTATGACTTAGTCATCGATTATCATCCTGGCAAGGCGAACGTTGTTGCAGATGCTCTGAGTAGAAAGTCTTCTACCTTACTTGCTTCGATTCAATCATTTTATCTTCCTATGTTGGAGCAATTTAAATCTTTACACATTTCGCTCGATTGTGAAAAGTCTAATGATTCTGCCTTAATCGCCAAATTCGAGGTTAGACCTACCTTGTTCGAGAAAATTTGAGAAAGACAATCACACGATGTTTATTTACAACAGAAGATGGCGAAGCTAAATCAAGGAAAAGAAACAGAATTTCAAATTCGGGATGATGGACTTCTTACTTTTAAAAATCGTGTTTGTGTTCCATCAGAACTTGATGTTCGTAGAGCTATTCTTGAGGAAGCCCATTCTTCAGCCTATGATGTGCATCCTGGTAGTACCAAAATGTATAGAACACTTCGGGAGCATTATTGGTGGCCAGGTATGAAACGGGACACTACTGAATTTGTATCAAAGTGCTTATCATGCCAACAGATTAAAGCGGAACACCAAAAACCAGCCGGCATGCTTCAACCACTACCTATTCCTGAGTGAAAATGGGAAAACGTCACAATAGATTTTATTTCTGGTTTACCTCGAACCCAAAAGGGTCATGACTCAATTTGGGTCATTGTCGATCGTCTGACGAAATCGGCACATTTCCTTCCAGTGCATACCAACGAATCTTTAGAGAAACTTGCCAAGTTATATGTCGATGAGATCGTGAGATTGCACGGAGTACCAGTGTCAATCATATCTGACCGTGATCTAAGATTCACTTCCCGTTTTTGGCCTAGTCTGCAGAAAGCGCTAGGTACAAAATTACTATTCAGTACCTCGTTTCATCCACAGACTGATGGATAGTCAGAGAGAACTATACAGACACTAGAAGACATGCTACGTGCAATGGTGTTGAATTTGGGAGGTAGCTGGGATAAGTACGTGACTTTGGTGGAGTTCGCTTATAACAACAGTTATCATTCAAGCATTAAAATGCCCCCGTACGAAGCTCTATATGGCCGAAAGTGTCGAACACCACTCTTTTGGGATGAGGTTGGCGAGAGACAAATCGAACAAGTAGAGCTTATCGAAGATGCGAAGGCAAAAATACAACTTATTCGAGACAGACTTAAGGCAGCGCAAGATCGACAGAAAAGCTACGCAGATAATAGGAGGCGCGATTTGGAGTTTAATGAAGGAGACAAAGTTTTTCTGAAAGTTTCTCCATGGAAGGGCGTGTTGCGATTCCGCCGTCGAGGAAAGTCCAAGGTATATTGGCCCGTTTACGATCGTGCAAAGGATTGGTCGTGTCGCGTATCGACTTGAGCTACCATCGGAATTGTCGAAGATTCACGATGTCTTCCATGTCTCTATGCTTAGAAAATATGAACCAGATCCTTCGCACGTGCTCAAAGATCCCCAGTTGTATTAAAGGAAAATCTATCGTACGAAGTACAACCTGTTCAAATTATAGATCGCCGAGAGAAAATGCTTCGTAACAAATCCATTCCTATGGTGAGAATTCTATGGAGAAGTGATCAAATTGAAGAAGAAACATGGGAACCAGAGTCAGTCATGCGTCAACACCATCCAAATCTCTTTTCATCTCTAGGTACGTTTATGTTTCGAGGACGAAACTTTTTAGAGGAGAGGATACTTTATAATATCTTAGCTCAACTAGATTTTTTTTTAGAAAGCCCAAAACCTATTTATTTATTTTTATGGCCCAAAAGGACAGCCCTAACTTAGCCCAACTAGATTTATTTTAGAAAGCCCAAAACCTATTTATTTATTTATGTGGCCCAAAAGGCCAGCCTTATCTTAGCCCAACTAGATTTTTTTTAGAAAGCCCAAACTTATTTATTTATTTATTTTGTGGCCCAAAGTTTCAGCCCACTTAAATAGCCTGATATATAATTATTAAGGCTAAAGTTAAAAAAAAAAAAAAGAGAAGAAAGGGAGAAAAAAAACAAAAGAGGGGAAAGAAGAGAGTGAAGAGGAGAAACCCTTGTTGATCAAATTCTCCCTTACAACCCTCATCCTAGGTGGTTTCTAAGTTGTTTTGAGGTAAGTGGTGTGTGAATTAAGCTTCCTTCTTCCATGATTTTGTAATTTTGTGGGGTTTTTTTTTTTGGTATGTGGGTAATTTGCAGACTGTTCGAACTGATTTTGACATAGCTATTGCCCTCGAAAGTTTGCAAACTTAATTTCTGTACGTAGCTGAACTCGTTAGCTTTCCGTAGCCACTTGAAACGCCTCAATCCTATTATTCTACAATTAGTTATGATTTTTCTCGTAAACTGCCGCTAGCTGGAAAATTTCAGAATTTTTATGTCGAATTCAAACTTATTTTCTATCGTTTCGTTTAGTTAATGTATTGAAACGGGTTATGTGGGATTGAGAATTGATGTTAAGGAGTTACATACCATTTTTATTTAATATCGACTCGTTCGAACTCGATTAGGATTTGTTTTAGCAATGAAAGGGATGTTACCGCTAATAGTTAGTTATATTTAATTTGTCTTTAATTGCTCATCTCCTTTCTAGGTAAAGAACCATCGACGAAGGGCAAGGGACCGACTTCAGATTCCGGAGAGAGTTAATCACTTCCTTGTGAGTTGATAATTCGGGAACGCCTTCTCTTGTGGGAAGTGTGGACCCTCGATAAATGTGCATTTATTTTAGTTTTAGTTAATTGATAAGAAAATTATTTGGTATTGTGTTATGTGATAAAGAGCCTGATTGGCTCGATTGCTCTGGTTAGAGTCATGTTAGCCATTTTATGAGTATTATTGATTTTAACTTATGTTGAAGTGCCTTGCCGGCTCGATATCTGATAGCATTTATTATGAATTATTTGAGAATTGATTTCTGGTTATTCTTGTGTGCCAATTAAGACTCTAACTTGAGTCGTTATTCATCTTATGATGCACATGCATATGTATGCCTGGTACCAAGGTTAAGTAGCCTGAATTGGTCACGGTTCGGGTGAGTTGGAGCGACATTGATTAAGTAGCCCGAATTGTCGCGGTTCTGGTGAGTTAGAGTGACAACCAAGTTGCCCGTGATTGGCAAACCCGAGTGAGTTAGATCTAACGGGGCACCTGTCCATTTGCCAAATACTGATACTCTGGAGGGTGATCGTTAGATGGATCATTCTATTATAGGCTCAGTCAACGTCACCGGTGTGGGACATGCATGTCATATATGTTTATATGTTTGATCATTTCAAGTATTCACGTCGATATTGAATTGTGAACTTTAGCACTTAGCGTGTTGAGAAAGAATATTAATGTGCATTTTATCTAGAGTAACGGTGACGGGCTTGGACTGTCTCTCGACGGAGAGCTCAGTTCGAGGAGGATATTGACTACCCACACGTCTTTTATGTGATAACATGTTGTTTGAACTAATTGTGTTATTCGTAAATGTGCACTAAGGTTTTTATTTTCATTAATATGTACACTGAGTGAGAAATAGTTATTGTGAGACGAAATGTTGGATTTTATATTATGAACTGCGAGTGGGAATACATGCTTCGTATAAGGGTCGGGGTGACCGGCTTATCACCTCACTGAGCTAGTGGTTTTGCTCACCTCCATCATTCTTTCTTTTTCAGGCTGTTGATATCGTTTTGGTTGGAGGTTTGCCTATCGTTTGCTCGTCATCCAATCCGTGTTTTGGGTACTTTCTCTTTTATGTAAATTGACGGATTCATTGGCGAGATTGTATAGTTTATATTTGGTGACCCCCTTGATGTTCTTTTTGTATCTTCGCGATGTTATATCGTTCATGTATATTTTCTTTAAACTAAGTTACACCGTTATATTTTGTACCTTTGTAAATCCTTGTTGAAACTTTATGAGATGATGTCCTCGGGTTGTACCCGTTGTTATCAGTTATTCAGTTCTACAGGTACTTGATAGCAAGTCTTACGTTTTCTATAAACTTTGTGGAGTGGAGTGCACCCATTCTGCGAAATTTATGGTTAACGTGGCGGTTGTGGCGTTCTGTCTGGGGTCGGGGCGTGACACTAGACCTCTAAAGCTAAAACCTCCTCACTTCACCGCTAGACCACTAAGATATTTTAAGGTTATTTCTATATCTATACTAATTACTATTAAAAGTTCAGGGGCCCAGTGCCCCCTACCTCCTACGTACGTCCGCCCCTAAACGTAACTGAATGGTATTGGAGGGACTATGAGAATTAGTGGCCAAGAACAATCTTTTCAGCAAAAAGTTCACTCACAAATTAGAGCTCAACAAGAAAGGATCCTCCAACCAGTAGTAGCACAATTGAAGTTTGTAATTCCTGGCATAAACCTCCAACCTCCTTCATGAAAATTAACTCCGATGCAACTTTTTTTTTAAGACACGTCGAAGACTATGGTAATCCAAAATGAAGGAATATTTGTTGCTAGCAAATCAATTATGATTCATGGTTCTCTTAGGGTTAATTAATGAAGATGTGTGCTTGAGACTTTATGAGATTTTGTCATGGATTAAAGAATTTGATTTTGTTCGAGTTATAGTTGAAGTGGATGCTAAGACAATCCACGATGCAATCTCAAGAAAAGATATGGAGAAGTGTTGGTAGATTTTATTTCTAGTCTAAAAAAAAAAAATTTTTTAACAATTTTTATTTTGTTAATTTTATTAGTTGTACTCTTCGCTATCTGTTGCAAGTATCAGGCCTCCTTATTTTGTGAATAATCTTCTCGACAGCTCTTATTCAACTTAATATATGCCTGCTCGTTTGTTTGATTTAAAAAAAAAAAGAAAAAAAAGAAGAAGAAAAAAAAGAAAGGGGTTTATCTATGATGCCAACTATAATATTAGTGTGACCAAGGTGTAATCCATAAATGGATCCACTGATAGATGTCTCCTTTAAAAACATTATTAGTCCTGCATTTAATGATAA
Source organism: Pogostemon cablin (assembly GCA_023678885.1). Lineage (NCBI taxonomy): Eukaryota > Viridiplantae > Streptophyta > Magnoliopsida > Lamiales > Lamiaceae > Pogostemon > Pogostemon cablin. The sequence goes on from CM042968.1 coordinate 20,602,306, forward strand.
GTGAGATATTAATCTTGAATACTATGAATTTAGGTGGCTGAATCCAATTGGCGTAACGTAACTAATGTCTTATATTTTGCTATATATTCAATCATCCCATTTATTTAATCTTATTTTTGGAGAATATTCCAATCATACAATCCACTTCCTACATTATGAATTTATTATTACACCCCTATTAAATACTAAAAAAAATACAAAAACATTAAACTGGATTATATTATAATAAACTCTAAACATTTTTCATGATTCTTGCTAAAATAAAATTACTTTCACACCCAACAAAATTCATAGTCTCACTCTCACCCACAGCAAAGTGTCACATAGTGAAATTTCCGTAGGATAAAAATACACAATTTCCTGGAATTGCATCCTTGTTTTATTATTTGCAATACTCCCTTTCATTCATGTGATCAACTAGAAAATCAATTGAATCTTAAAATTAAAATTAAGAGTATATATATATATATATATATATATATATATATATATATATATATATATATATATATATAATGGGCAACAGTGCCCTTTCGGAGTTTAAAAAACTCATTTTTGCCAGTTTTTAAAGTAAAAGTAAAAAATGCTTAAAATAATAAAAAAATTATTGGCTCGATTATGACATGATTGTAATTTTTGAAAAAGTCATTTTCGACTTAACTTTTATAACATTAATTTATTTTAAAAAAATTATGTGGACATCGTAGCAAATCACCCAAAATAATCTCATTTTTTTCGATGGAGAAAAGGTCTGCCTTTTTCTTAAATTGTAATTTCTTTTTGTCATTTGTTGTTGTGTGTTGGTGTGTAATATATCTATTAAAAAATGCATATGTACATAATGAAATCGGGTCCATTATAAATTGGATGCACATTATTTAATTCTGTGTACTCAAATGTAGGCTTGTTAGCGATGTCGGTTTGATTTGATAACGAGCTTACAATCAAGCTTGAGTTCGACTTGAAAATTATTCAATCGAGCTAGAGCTTGACTCGACTCATTTAGCAAAATGAGTCAAACTTTCGAGTTTTAATAAGCATTCGAGCTGAATTTTAATAAATATACTTAATATTATATTAATATAGTATATAATTATTATTATACACTAATATATATTATTATTATTATTATTATATTGCTTTATCGAATCGAGCCGAACTCGCCTCAATAAAATAACGAGTATTTAGACGATTTTGAATTTAAACTTAAATAGTCACGAGTCGAACCGAGCTTGAGTTTTATCGAGTCAAGTCGAGTCGAGCCATCAAACTAACTCGTTATTTTAACGGCTATACTCGAATGTTATCTTTTAGATAATACTCATTAATCCTAACGCAATATGTAATTGTAAATACATAGATATAGAAAAGAATGAAAGAGTAATATTCTTAACTTATTCAAATATAAAAGGAAAATGTTTGAAGATCAGAAGATGCGTCGAATATTGCCTTTTGAAGTTAAATTGGAATTATAATTATAATTGGGTAAAAAGCTAGCATTCAAATCTTGAAATATTAAAAGCTACAGTCATCGCTGACACTAAACTAAATACTTCTCTACTCTTGTAAGTCTTCCTCTTTTCTTACTTTTTCCAACATGCTGCAAAAATAACCTTAAAACTCTCTCTCTCTCTCTCTCTCTCTCTCTCTCTCCACCATTTACGTTGCCTGACCTCCAATCCATCCATCCCATTTTATTAATCAATTCCCATATTTAAACAACTAGATTACGCTAACAAATCCATCAAATTACAGCTAATCATCTGCTTGCACATCCTGTCACTTCCCACCCCATCCACACACACACACACACACACACACGCACATCTTGATCCCTCGTCGAAACTCCCGTTTCGAACGAACTGCTGTTTCTTTTTTCATCAATTTCTGTTCCCTGATTAACCCACTCTCTCACTTTTTAACCTCGTAATCCTCACCCCATTATCTGTCACCCCTTTTCTTGGAGAAGGAAGCTTCCACCAACAGCTGCGTTTCTTGATCTGAGGAGAGTGTTGATGGAGGGAGGTGAAGGAATGGAGGGCCCCCAGATGAAGCTGCAGGCCCATCGGGCCTTCACTTTAGAGCCCGATGAGGCCGTTTCTTCTCCGGTCACCCGCCAGAAAGCCGCCGCCGCCAAACAGTTCATTGAGAATCATTACAAGAATTACTTGCAGGGGTTGCAAGATCGCAAGGAAAGGTCAAATCTTTTCTTCTCTTCTCTTCATTCCATATTTGAGGGATTTCTTGAAGGGGTGATTGATTTGATTTCTGTGTTCATTTTTAGGAGGAGGGCTTTGCAGATAAGGGCACAAGAAGCGCAGGTATCAAGCGAGGAGGAAGAGAGAATGTTGAGGAATTTGGAGAGAAGAGAGACAGAGTATATGAGATTGCAGAGGCATAAAGTTGGGATTGATGATTTTGAACAACTCACTATTATTGGAAAAGGAGCATTTGGTGAGGTATGATGTTTTATACTTCTCATTTTATGCTTATTCTATTGCCATTACTCATTCTTGGATGATCATTGAAGGAAACTTTAGGGAAATGGCCTTTCTTGTGGTGTTAACATTGCCAATATTCTGTTCTTTAGAGAGAGTGGAAAAGTTAAACCTATAATCTATTTTTGTTAGTGTATATTCCCTGAGAGAAATGGTCTCTTGTGATTCAGAGTGTACGATAAAGTAAACCCTTGTTAATTAGGTGAACTCGTTGTAAAGAATACTTTGTCATCCCCTGAAGTCTACGAGCCATCATATCTGTTTTTCGAGTTCATCACATTACTTAAGTCTTGGTCTGCCAAGGAAGTAATGGTTACTATTCGATGTTCACAACTTAAAACATTACTGATTTGAGGTTTTGATCTCAGGGATTCAATGCACATATAAGTCAAGAGGCATAAACAGTCATGATTAGTGACTATATTATCCACCGGACTACTTTCATGTGATTCTTGTTTTATGAATGTCTTCTGTAATGCTAATAAGTGAGTTAATTTGTGTCTTATGATGTTGAATTTTCGCACTTTCGTATAGGCAATTATGAGGCTTTAACTAACCAATTTAAGCTAGTTTAGAGTTTTCCGTGTACTAGCTTAACTTCAAGCAAATAATTCATGTCATCGTTCACCGTTTTAAGCTAGCGAAAATATCACCGTTCAAGCTCAAACAGTTGAAATTGAACTTCGCAGAGAAACTGATAAGCACAGTAGAAAAATAAAATCCATATTGTAGAAACACAAATTTATCTATTTGACCTGGTCAAGTGATACAGGTCAGACTATGCCGTGCTAAAAGTACAAGAGAAATCTACGCCATGAAGAAATTGAAGAAGTCGGAGATGCTTAGCCGAGGGCAGGTGAGAATAAAAATAGCAATAAAGAGTAATATTTTCAATCTTCAACTGAGTTTCATACTAGTTTATGTTTGTGTAAACAATTGTGTGAAGATGCATGGTTTACTCCATGTAGGTCGAGCATGTTCGTTCCGAGAGGAATTTGCTTGTGGAAGTTGATAGTCGATGCATAGTGAAGCTATTTTACTCATTCCAAGATTCTGATTTCTTGTACCTTATCATGGAGTATTTACCCGGTGGTGATATTATGACATTATTGATGAGAGAAGATGTTCTTTCTGAAGACGTTGCCCAGTTTTACATGGCAGAAAGCATCCTAGCTATCCATTCAATCCACCAGCATAATTATGTACATAGGTATGTGTACATTCTTCGACTCGGACTCAGAATGATGGCCAAAGTCACATAGTCGTCGAGCTATTTCTATGAATCTTTTGTTCTCAGTTTGTAGTCACTCTAGCAGTTACCTCTCTTTTTATCTTTTGTTAATCAAGGAAAAGCTGTAGTTGGTGAAGATCAGATTATTTCATGTCTTTCTTATGTTCCATTTATTTCTTTTACTTCTCTTTTGAACATAAACTCATTCCAAATATCTGATATTTGTAGGGATATTAAACCAGATAACCTGATATTGGACAAAAATGGACACTTAAAGCTTTCTGATTTTGGCTTGTGTAAGCCTCTTGAGAAATACTCATCGATGCTGTTGGAAGATGACGATTTTACCGCTCAGGATACTAGTAACGAGGGTGCCGGGAATAATGCATACACTGCTCCCTGGCTAATGGCAAAGGAGCAACTACAGCAATGGAAGAGGAACCGCCGTGCCCTGGTATTTTTTTTATTCATCCTTTCCATTTGGTGATAAAATTGGTTAAGGATCCTTTTCGCGTTTGTTTCTCCATCCAGAATCAAATCTCTTATGTTTATGCCCTCCCTTTTAGGCATATTCTACAGTAGGAACTCTTGATTACATGGCACCAGAAGTGTTATTGAAGAAGGGGTATGGGATGGAGTGTGACTGGTGGTCGTTGGGGGCTATAATGTACGAGATGCTCATCGGTTACCCTCCATTTTGCTCTGATGATCCCAGGATGACATGTCGCAAGGTACACTGCTCTCATTGCTCGAGTTGATCTCCTCTGGTTCAGTTCTCATTTCAGACGCATGATCTCAAATCTTTCATACCTTTTGAATCATTGTTTGTTGAAAACATTTAGACTAAAATTTTATTTCCCTTTGTATCAGATAATAAATTGGAAAACATGCCTAAAGTTTCCGGAGGAGCCAAGAATCTCGGACGAGGCAAGAGATCTCATCTGTCATTTGTTGTGTGACGTTGACAAAAGGTTGGGGACCAGGGGTGTTGAAGAAATAAAGGTACGTGTACTTTTGCTTGCAACGACAGGGAAATGGATTCGAATAACTATGGTTTCGGTTGCTTTAAATTCAGGGGCATCCATGGTTTAGAGGTGTTAAATGGGATGGCCTTTATGAAATGGAAGCTGCCTACAAACCAACTGTAAATGGAGATTTGGACACACAGAATTTTGAAAAGTTTGATGAAGTACGGAAATGTATACTTTTTCCGCCTTGTTTTAATGATGTAGTTAACGTTTGTGATTGCTTCTCTTTCTCAGGGAGCACATCCACCATCAGATGCTCCAAGAGTAGGACCTTGGAGAAAGGTAAATCCATTCACTTCTACTACAAAACTCGGATCTTAACACAAATTTCATATCTATGTGTTTGATACCTTCTTATACCAGCTTACGCAAGGGTAGATTCTGGAAAAGATGTAATTTCCTGTACTTAGTTATGATCTATGATTAGATACTAGGCTACATGCTATGAATGCTTTGCTCATTCGTCTCTTGGATGTTTTAACAAACTGTTTTACACCATACCTTGTCGAGCAGATGCTAACATCAAAAGATGCCAATTTCATCGGATATACTTTCAAGAAATCGGATCTTCTCAAGTCACCTGGAACCACAGGTTCATCATACACCTCTTAAGTTAGCACCAAGGATTCAATCAATGTAAATTAATGTCTTTATCTTACAATAATTATACAGGGATAGATGTGAGTCCAAATGCATCTTTAAAACCTCCGTCTTTAGTGTCATTATTCGGTAAGTTTAATAAAGAACAAGAGTCTCGTATTACAGTTATCATGGCTGTGATTGATTGGCATGTTAACCTAGAATGTTGATACCTTAAGAGTTGATTTTCGTAAACGAAATGCAGGCCAGGTAGGGCTACAGGACTCGGTAATAGCAGAGGATGAACCAAAGCCACATCCTTGATGGTATCGCGTCAATTCTATGCCTGTGCTCGGTTTTGATCCATCGTAGAGGTGTCGTGTTATACATCCGTTCGAATTCGTTAAGTTTTCTGTATAGGAAGAGAACAGAAATCACTTTGCATTGGATGAAAATTTTGGCCAATTTTTTGCTTCTTTGTTGCTCTGTCTAATTCCACACAATAAGTGGTGTTCATGTTAATATCTGAATGATTTTTTTAAAATTGACATGCACAATATTTCCTGGCATTCTAAATGGCAAGCTTTGATAGTCGAATCATTACACTAATTATTCACTTTGATCTTGAAAAGAAAACAAAAGTTGAGTTTGTGTGTAGGTGGAAAGAATGAGAATTGAGATTTCTTCCTAAAAATATAAATGGACCATCAATAGTAAATTCCTATAAAGATCAAGTAGTTTGAGCAGAATATTTTATGTTATTTCTTTAAAAGTAATTCATCTTTTGGGTTTAGAGTGATATAGTTGATTGGTTATCGAACTAAATGAGCTATTGAGAGTAGTATAAATAATATATATATATATATATATATATATATATATATATATATATTTGAATTAAACAGTATTATTATTTAATAATGTGTATCGGTAGAGTGTACGCTGCAGGACGGTGGGATTACTATATGAGTTGATATTAGGTGCACTCGGGTAGAAGGGTGCACCCATATGTGTATAACTTTTTATTTTATTTTGTATACATGTTATTCTATTTTGTATACGTATTTCTTAATAATTGTATACTTTTTTCACATTAAGTTTTTCATTAAAAAAACTAGCATCCATATGTGTATAACTTTTTATTCAATAGTGTATACATGTTTTTTAATAATTGTATATTTTTTTACTCTAAATTTTTCATTAAAAAAACTAATAATTAAATTGTATACATTTTTGTTGATAATTGTATATATTTTTGTTTATATTTGTATACATTTTTATAGTGGGTACACTCTATCTCAAGGTGCACTCTATCTCAAGGTGCACTCGGGTGCACACTATAATTAGCCTTACTATATACTATTTTTAACCTAACTTTATCACTTTTTATTAAAGATTTACAAAATGATAAATTATTCAATAGAATCGTTCCATCAACGTATAAATTTAAAAAAATATATATTTCCTTCTTATTTTGTCTTTTTCTATGGTTTAGTTTATGGCTATGGTTCTTGTGGTCTAATGTTTATTGGTGGATTTAGTTTTAATTTGAATAACATAATAGTATGTAAATCCTGTGAATTGTGATGACCTCAAATGTTTTACATGGGATTAATATATAATGAATACTCCCTTTTATGAAATGGTTTAATTTGATAGTTTTCACTCTATCAATATCAGTTATGTTAAAAATATTATTATTTTCTATTAATTTTATGAATGAGAAAGAAAATACATAAAACTTGAGTGACTTGAATGTTAATTTTTACATATATATGCGTGGTTTTTTTAAAGGGCTAATGATAATGTACATCCGGGTATATCCATATACAAATATAAACAAAAACATACTGTATACAATTATGAGCAAAAATGTACAGTATGCAATTTAATTTTTAGTTTTTTTAATGAGTGTAAAAAATGTACAATTATTAAAAATACATACACTATTGAATAAAAAGATACACATATGGATATTAGTTTTTTTAATGAAAAACTTAGTGTGAAAAAATATACAATTATTACAAAATACGTATACAAAATAGAATAACATGTATACAAAATAGAATAAAAAGTCATAGACATATGTTGCACCCGGGTGCACCCAATATTACACTCTTTAAAGATATGCGTGGATTAGACCATGAATAATAATAATTAAAAAAATACTACCTACATCACGCAACTTTATTTATTTATTAATTATCTTCAATTGTTCTTACATTATACTCCCTCCGTCCGCCTGAAATAGAGTATTTATTTATTCCCATTACATTTTGGTGTTACATCTCCTGTTACAAATCGTTGAATGATTGACACGTAGGATAAACTAATCTATACCCTAACAATCAACCCTAAGGGGAAAGGTTGAGATTTTTCTCTCCGCATACGTGTCACTCATCTAAGCGTGTCACAAAAGATGTAACACGTAACAGGACATCCAAGATCTGATTAAGGAGTATTATTATTTAATGTATAGTGGGTAGTTGTATTAGTGGGAGTGTGGACCCCATACTTTAGTTGTGTTAGTGGGTGTGTGTAAAAAAGGAAATGACCATCTTTGGAAAGGACGACCAAAATGAAAAAAATACATTCTTTCGAGCGAACGGATGGAGTATATTAATAAATAAAATTTCCTAAACTACGTGTGAGTATATGGAAGGAGCATCTTTTAAATGAACATACTCTCTCCGTTCCGGATAATTTTATCCGTTTTATAAACACGAAGATTAAAAAGTATATTTTTTTTAAATATACTATAATGTAAGAAAAAATATAGATAAATTGGTAATTTTGGAAGAAAAAATAAGTAAACTTGTTGGCAAAGACTTGTGTACAACCCCCGGTACAACCTCATTCCTTCATATTCAGTGTGTGTTTTCCTCCTTTTTTTCTTTTTTTTTAAATTGTTGCTATTACTTTTTTTAAAAAAAAATTTAGGGATATAATTGCAATTTTAATCTTGTGGTTTAGGGTATAATTTATCCCTAGGGTTTAGGGTTTAGGATATAATTGTAATTTTACCCTTGTAGTTTAGGGTATAATTTATCCCCTAAGGTTTAGGGTTTAGGGTATAATTGTAATTTTACCATTGTGGTTTAGGATATAATTTATCCCTAGAGTTTAGAGTTTAGAGTATAATAGTCATTTAAATAAAATAAATTTAAAAATAAAATAAAAAACAATATTAATGAAGAAGCAAAAATTAAATAAGAAGGGTGAGTACCAAGATTGTACTGATGGATGGAGTGAGTATATCAACTAAGACAAGTGAATCTAGCAAAAACCAATTAAAAAATTGTAAAACTATAAAAATAATATTGTTAAAATAAAAATAAAAATAAGAATAAGGAAAGCGTGTCCTTTGGCCACGTGTGAACCAGAAGAGATATTTTTATATCGAATCACGTGCCATGATATTTTTTGCTACTGAAAAATATCTTAGCTTTTGAAACTGATTGGTCAATAGAATAATTAAAGCACCATACATACACTATTTATTTTGAATTTTGTATAAATTAATAAATTATATTACTCCATATTTGATGAAGTATTAATTAAAAATCTATAGCAAGCTCCATGTTAGATTAGTTGCCAAATCGAGTTTAATAGTAATTAATAAACTCACACCGAATATGTTTTTATATAATTAAATTAAATTAAATTAATTATTATATTAAATTAAGAAGCTAATTAACATGTATTCTTGACATAATTAAAATAATTTTAAAATATATATATATTAACCATCGACTGCAACTTAAAAAAAATAACAGCAAAGAATTCCACATAAAGATAATAATGTAGAATAAATTTCATATTTTGATGATTATTTTTGCAAGTCCTAAAAAAGAATTATTTTTCAAAAACAGTAATTTTATTATATAGAGGGTCATGTAAAAAAAAAATTAACACTCTTTAATTTAATTTTATATGAAATTAATTTCATAGAGCAAAAACTCAAAAATAATACAGCACACAATATATACATTATTTTATTTAAATCAATTAAATTAAAATATAAGAGAAAGTAATACACGGAATATTGTTTTACATTAATAAATTCATTTAATCCTAACCTTATGTTTAGGATATTTTCGATGAAATTCACCTAAAATTAATGTCAAAATCTTAAAATTTTGAAATGTGTCCAATCCAAACACAGCATATCAATTGTGTGGCAGACACATGTAAAAGCGGCGACACGTGGCACCTCAAAACTGACGAATCATGAAATAAAGTTAAGATTAGATGCGCGTAAACCCAGAAATCTCTTCCAAACAAACCCGTGATCCGTTTACGGCTTCGAATTCCGATCGAGAAAATTAATTTGCAGAAGACCTCATTTTCTTCAATTCTGCGGCTGGATTTTCAGACGGAGGCCATGGAAAATAACCTGAATTCGTCAGCTGCAAGAAATTCAGGGGAGCAGGAAGAGACTTCTTCGTTGATGGTAAATCGTTGTTCATCTTTTATCTGTTTTGAAATTCACGTTGAATCGTGCTAGGAAATGATGCCTAATTTGTTACGATGATGTTGTGTTCGTTGGCTTGGTGTTTATTGAACTGAAAGTAGAGATGTGGAGTCGATCGTAGACCAATCGGAAGAAGAAATTGAATTTGTGCATTTTTTTTTTTGTAAATCTTAGCAGGAACAGATTTTCTTAATTCTTTGTTGCGGGTTGTGAGTGAGTTTGAATTTGCTTAGGGTTGGTTTGCAGGACATGATAGTTTTAGGATGGATGAACTCGTCTTTCTTAGTTCTAACCCTATGTTTATCTACTAATCTTAAAAACAGGATAAGGTCTTGTATGATTCTATGTTGTCACCTTGTGTGTTAACACAACTTATTTCAAAGCATGTTGATACTGTACAGTGAAATTTAGAGTCTTCTTTCTTTTTGGGTTCATGTAATGTCTGATTAGAGACAGAGGGTTCTTTGATTTTGTATGATTTGTTAATGTTTTGGAGTGTAGCAGGTTTTGTGTGCTTAATTGTATATGAACATGATGTTTTCAAGAATCTATGGCATCTATCTTCAGTTTGCTTATGTTAATTAAGAATGTACGCATAATGTTAGATTATGATGTCATTGAGCGAAACGAAGCCTGAGCATTTTGGCCTGAGTAACTTTTTTAACGCATGATAATCATTACCAAATTTCACCTTATCAGGTAATGAATTTAGGTTACTTAACAAATTTCACACTTGGATTATCTGTAATGGAAATTGTCACCCTGACCTGTCTGAACACATTGACACATTATGATCCATATAGATTATCCCACAGTGATATTAAGGGTTAGTTTGTCGCTGTTGTAGTTTGGTCGCCGTTCATTGCTTTATCTATCTTCTTGTACCAAGATTTTCTGGTTCCTGATCCGGCCATTTTGTTTTTGCATAATCAGGAGACTGGACCTGTGTCCCAAAAATGGACAGACGAGCAGCATTGTTTGTTCCTCAAATCTATGGAATCTACATTTGTCAATCAGCTCTACAAATCAATAGATTTGTCGTGTAGGCTCTCTCATAAAAGCCATCAGTCGGAATCAAAATCTTTAAAGCACAAGCAAACAAGCACGCGTGCATCTTCAGGCCAGGTCAATACTGCTAATTCTTTGTTCATCATGTCCAGATCACAGTTAATTAATGTATATACTTATGATTTCCATATTCAAAATCATTTCTAAACACTGAGTGTGCCCTTTCTCGCAATTCTTTCGTTTATGTAGTTTAAGGTTCTTCGCGATGGCTATTGGTCCAAGGTTGACTTCAGAAAGGATGAGCCTGAAAATGACCAAAAGGAGGAATTTAAACTGAATCCTTGGATCCAGCGTTATAGGAACTCAAAAGTACAGGCAAGCAGAAAATCTCGAGCTTCTTGTGCAAAAGCTCGTTTAGAATTGATCGAGAATCAGGATTCCATTGATAGAGATGCAGGTACTTTCACTCACGCTTTTTGCACCATTGCTATCCCGATTGGAAAGACTCTAAGAAGAAACAAATGAAGAGAAATTCTGTATTCATTGAGTTCTGACTTGGTTAACGCATAGCTATTATCGCTGCATTGATTCTAAAACGACAGTATTATTGAATCATTTCTTTGTTTTTCTTTACAATCAGAGGTGACTGATCAGAATTTCAATGATGAAGTCGTTGAAGAGGAGACATCTGTCGCGGGGAGGGAGCAAGAACCACATGTAGTTCCGAGTAACGATCATTGATCAAGTCCGTGTATGTGTTTTGTTACACTCCCAACTAGTCCCAGTTGGTTGATAATGCAATATCCCCCCTTAGAAGAGAATTAATCTTGAAACTTTCAGAAAGTATAGAGGCTGTTCTTCGGTGTTACGTTGCGGATGTGATTGCCTTTCGACCCGTCTCACGGCATCATCATGGTACTTCCACTTGTAGCAATCGAACGGTGGCACAATGGACCGGGAAGAATTGCCCTTGCTGAAATTTCAGATTAGGTGCTTGCAGCTTATTCAACTGTATAATTTTTATCATTTCGTGTGTTTCATTTATTTTGCTTTCGGATGATAAATAGCAGCTTTTACTATTCATATGATATTAATTTCTTTGATATATATTTTTCATGTTGTCATTAGGCCAACTTATTCTTCGAGGAGATTGTGTGTTATGAACAAGTTATTTTACCGAAATTAGTAGTTCAAAAAAAAATAACACTCAAGAGATGAATTACCATAATTTCTAAATGTAAAATATTACTCATAAAGAATATTAAAAAAATTCACTAACCAACCCCAAAAAGACTCTTCAAATAAGAAATAATGTACTACTCCCTCCGTACCCCAATAAAAGTGGCGGAACTTTTTTTACGTAGATTAAGGGATATAATATTTAATGGGTAGTTAGGGTGAGAGAAATAATATTTTAAGTAGGTGTATTAGTGTGAAGTGTAGGGTTATGGAGAAAGAAAAAGTTAATTCGTGTGGGTCCCTTTTACTAAAAAGGGAAATGCACCTCTTGTATTGAGACGGACGAAAATGGTAAAATGCACTCCTTGTTATGAGACGGAGGGAGTATAATTTAAAGAGTCATAGCTATAAATATACTTTCATAAGCATCTTTAAAATAACAATTTTTTTACATAATGATTTTGACTCTTTAAATTTGGAGATCCAAACCAAATCTTTAAAATTAAATGCATTAAGATTTTTACTACTTCCAATTAGGGGTGTGCATCCGACCGAATTTCTAAAATCGAAAATCGAACTGAAATATTTTAGAAAATAAAAACCGAACCGAAATATTATAAAACCGATATAAACCAAACCGAATTATTTCGGTTAATCGAAAATCGAAATTTATTTTTTAATATTTTTTATAATTATTTTATCATATTTTCATTACTTAAAAAAATATCTGTAATATATATATACTATAATAATATTTAATATATAGTACAAGTTTATATTAGGTAAATATCAAAATTAGTCCTGTAAGTATGATATTTTCCAACTTCAGTCCTTTTTGTCCAATTTTAGTCCTTTTGGTCCAGGTTTGGTCTTTTTTTTCAAAATTCGATCAATTTTTGGTCCACTATTGGTCCTAAATGTATATACTTTCGGATTATTTTTGGACATTTTTTAACATAAAGGTCTTTGGACAAAAATGACTAAATTTGGACCAAAATGACTAAAAGTGGAAAAAAATTATCAAAATTGAGAATTGTAAATGATAAAGGACTAAAATTGAAAAATATCATACTTACAGAACCAATTTCAATATTTACTCAGTTTATTTTATATATATATATATATATATATATATATATATATATATATATATATATATATATATATATATATATATATCACTCTGTGAGATTAGAATTATATGTATATTTTTAATTTCATTTTTTATAATAAAAGTTTATACGGTCTAAAGAAAACATGTAAGAATAAATGAAATTATTTTAAGTTTTAAGTAAATTTTGATATTGAAAATTAAATAATAGGAAACTATATTTAAGATATAAAATAAAGAAAATTAATTGTTGGTAATTGATATATATATATATATATATATATATATATATATATATATATATATATATATATAATAAATTAAAAATTCGGTTCAATTTTCAGTTAATCGAAGTTTCAAATTTTGAAATCGAAAATCGAACTGAAATTTTAAAAACTACATTTCCAAAATTGAAAACCGAACTAAATTTTAAAAAATCAAACCAAATTAGTATTTCAGTTCGGTTTGATCGGTTTTAACCAAAATTTGCACACCCCTATTTCCAATAGTTAATTCCTTTAAATATTCAATTGATTATTTATTGTTTTGCATTTATAATGCAATATTATTATTTCACTTTGATTTTATTATTAAAAAAAGATAGATCCTTTTCAAATTTCTTTAAAATTGTATTTAAATAATATTAGTATTGGTAAATATCCAAATTTTTAAAAAATAGGAAGGAATAGTACGTTGATTTTATTTTTTTATATTATAAAATTATGATTATTTTATGTTAAAAAATATATACAGATCTATAAGAATTCATATGGAGATTAGGAGTAGAAACAAAAAAAAATATAGAAAATAGCAAATGTAATAAATAAGCATTACGAAAAGAATGAATATAAAAAAGTTGTTGGAGATGAAAAAAATACTAACTCTTTATATTTTAAAGATTCTTTATTGTACTCAAAATCCTCTCTAAATTATCGATAATCTCTTGGGGATGCTATTAGAATTTGATTAGGAGTTTTATTTTCATTCAAAAATAAAAAAGAGTAATGTTTTTTTCATTCTAGTACTCTAATTTTTCTATAAACTCTAATTTGTGTCTATTCAATAATTTGCTAATTTAAATTTAGAATTTTAGTTATGATGCAAGGATTTCTGCATTGTTTTTAAATGTAGATAATATCATTTTCAATTCCGTAATTACGATGGAATCCAATTTTAGTCCTAATTTTTTTTTTTATGTTTTTACTCCCTCCATCCCGAAATAAATTTTATCATTATTATAGATACGGAGTTTAAGAAAAATTGCTTATTGACTAACTTTATTGACTTTTAAAGGGTATTGTAGTATTTTTAGATAATAAATAAATTATAAAATATGTTATGTGTGTTAGGTGAGAGTGATTAACTTGTAATTAAGATGAAGTTTTAGGGTGAGGATTGATGTGATATTTCCTTTTTGGGGTGGTGAAATTTAATGTGGGACAGACGAAAATAAAAAGTGTGAAGTTACCGGATCAGAGTAAACAACAATGTCGAATCAGGCCGCCCCTTGCCTTGAAAGAATTCAGAGGGAGTATTTTATATTATATTATTTTTTTTTCAATTTTTAATTGTAACTTTCGCTTTTTCAATTTTGATCATTTTGAAGAAAAGGAAATTAAAAAAAATTAAAGTTTAGAATGAGTTATGTCTCTTGTGTTCCATATACCTAAGATGTTTAAGGATACAATATTTTATTTTAAAAGGTATACACTTTAATTAATTAATAAGAGTACCACACATTTTGTTTTAAAGTGTATAAACTTTATTTTTTTTTCAGGAAATAAAGGGTACACGTCATTATACTAAAGAATATACTACTATTTAATACTAAAGGTACCTAGGCGCACGGTGTCCGGGTACATAAGTTTTAGCCAATAGGAATTGCGGAGTTCTATAATTTCTATGAGTTAGTGCAATTTACTTTGCAAAAGTACTAAATTAAAAAATGATAACCTACATGTTAAATTTGAGGGTTATTATGTAGGGTACCGGGTACACCAGTGCATCTATGGTTAATAGATAGTTTTGTAGAGTATAGTTACTTTTTATTTTTTAAATGTTTAATTAATATTTTTAATCTAAAGATAGTTATAGGATAGTTTTTTAATCTAATAATCTGTATTAACTAGGTGCACCGGTGCATTCGGAGCACTCTAGTTGGACTCTAAAATTGATACTTATATAACTGAATTTTAAAAGGTAATATATTATAAGACTAATTAATTTAAAATTACAGCATGATATTTTCTCTGTTAGATGAGTTCTTACTTTATATGCTTTTAGAGTTAATGTATATTTTTAGAATTTAGGTTTATGTTTTGGAATATGAGTGTATTTTTAGCATGGTTTATGTAATAAATCATCCATGTTGTATTTTTATAATGCAGTTTATTACTACGACCCTTAATTTAGTAATAATTTGTGAAGTTAACTATTTTTTCAATTTATAATCCATGGAAGTGTGTAAAACTCTTTTTTACTCCATTACAAATACTTTGAAAGCAATTGCTATGGCTACTAATGAAATTCACTTCTCTACACTTATACAACAATTAAACAGAGGACCATTATCTCATAAATAAATTATTATTTTTAGTTCAATTTATGATATTGGGTATTTAAACAATTGAATTTGTGTAATTATATTTTAAAAGAAGAGGTCTTATTTGCATCCAAAATTACATATTTTTTTTAATATTGAATGTTATACAACTTTTTATAAGAACTTTTTCTCTTGATTTTCTTGAAAAAAAATATTTATTTAGTTAAACTTAAATTACTTTTATATTCCAACCAATATTTTCAATGAGAAAAATAATACAACCCTTATTAATTATAGTGTGCATTCTTTAAAACAAAATATTATCCTCCCTCCGTTCGTTTTAATGTATCCATTTACTTTTTGCACATAGATTAAAGAATATTGTTATTATATGTAAAGTAGGTAGTTGTATTAGAGGGAAGTGGTGAGTCATATTGTGTATTTTTTTACTAAATATGAAAAATTGATACTTTTGAAGCAGACGTAAAAATAGTAAAGTGGATATCTTAACAGCGGACGGAGGGAGTACTATGATCGTGTGCATAACTTGAGTGACACTGTTTTACGTAAAGACTTAAGTGAGATGAATAAAAAATAATAATTTATACTCCATAATAAAAGTGATACTCAATTAATAAAAAAATAATAAATTATTTTATGAATAATTTATAATACTATAAATAAAAAATAATAAAATTTTATAACAAAAATAATAATATTTTATAATGTAACTAAATCAAAAAATGTAAAATGCTATCACACAACACTTGCCATCCTTTACATGAGGTACAAACTCATTTTAAAATATTATACATTTTTAATTAATAAGATTAAAGGAAGAATTAAAAAAGTAATGTCCTTATTTACACTAAAAAAATTCAACTAAATCCACATTTCCTAAATCCAACTCGGTCATAACTTCATATGAATATCACTCCCCCTATTTAAACGAACTCCTTCCTAAGCGAACTAAAATTGTGTTCCATATCTCGAGAGAGCGCTACGATTACGCTGCTGCCGGTGTTGGATTCGGTGAATTGAGGTTCGAATTCTTAATTCCTCTCTGATTTTTAAATTATTGGGGAAGGATTGGATGAAATGCAGCAGAATCATGCTATATTTTTTTAAAATTTCATGGATAGCTTGTAGTTAATTGATGAAAATGCAGAAGAATAATTAGGGCTAGATAGGATGTCATCGAATAAGCGAATTACAGGATCGATTGATCGATTGAGTGCACTGCCAGATTCACTACTCATTCGTATTCTCACTTTAGCGAGCCTCCATTCGGATGTCAATGTAAGGGATGCTGCTAGGACGCTCGTGTTGTCGAAAAGATGGAGATATCTTTGGTGTGAATTGACAGGGTTTCGATTAATTAACCGTAATGGTGGTGGTGATGATGGTGATATTGATGAAACCTACAAGTTTGTGGCTATAATTCACAGGGCTCTTCTTTGTCGCACTGCAAAATCGTTGGAGGAATATAATCTCGTTTTCTACTATTACAATCGGTGTTGGGCATACCATGTGGATATCTGGGTTGAGTTTGCCTTAAAATTGAACTCTAAAATAGTTAGTTTATCACTTCCGGAAGGTTATTCAACTCGGTATTCGCTCCCGGAATTGTTTTATTCAAATTCAGTTTTGACAGAGTTGGATTTAGGAAATTGCATAGTCGCCCCTCGGGGACGAGTAGATTGGAAATCTCTCACCAAGTTACGGATGGGGAGTGTGGAGTTGCATCAGCATGTGGTTGAAAATATATTATCAGGATGTCCTGTTATGTGTAGTTTGGAGCTACAAGCATGTTGGGGCTTCAATAGTTTGAAGATCGACTCTCCATGTCTTCGTAAACTTTGTTTGATCGACCGATATCCAGTTAGGAATGAAAAGGATTCGTTAATAGAAATCTCAGCACCTTATTTAAGCAGTTTAGACATTCATATTTATCTCAAGGGAAGAAAAGTGTGGCTCAAAAATATCTCAGCTGTTGTTGAAGTTAACGTAGACATTGGTTCTTCTACTAAAAGGAGGCCTGCATATGTGCTCAATGCTGTGAAGGAACTATTCGAGCAAATTCAGCATATCAAGAAGCTTCATATGAAGAGTAACTTTTTTAAGGTGTGTGTGTTCATGATAATTTTCTTTGGAGTACTCAGTACTATGCTTAGTGTTATCTATTTGATGATATGTTGATGTTTTCTAATGGCTGTTGATATGTAGATTATTTCTTTCTGCAATGTGTTAGATTGTATCAATGATGGTGTTAGATGGATGGCAGCTTCAACCACAATCTAGACGGCTATCTTTGAAAATTGATAATCTTTACTGCTTCTACGTTGATTGTGGCGTTTTAAGTTTGCTTGCATCTTGTCCAAATCTTGAGACATTGCAACTACATGAAGCCACAAGGGTAATCAATTTCTTGATTTGGATGAATATTGTTGCTGATTACTCGACCCAAGTTTAATTATTTTGGTCATGCAGGCGCCTCTTTTTTTCCCTCCTCTGTCGATGAGTGATGATTTGAACTGCGACTTATTGCATTTGAAGATGGTTGAAATGAAGATAAGTGTGTCGTTTGATAACATAAGTGTCGGATCCTGTTCGATGCTAATGTTGGTTCGAATTCTGCTCAGAAGGGCAGTGGCTTTAGAGAAGATGGAAATTCGATTTGAGATCAAGAATCGAGATTTAAAGATTGAGGATAGAGAGAGGTTTGACAAGGTGGTTGAGGAAGTATTGAGTTGGCCCAAATCATCATCACAAGCATTGCTCATAACCTCCCTCGTTCGTATCAACTGTAGTAGTTGGTATTAGTTTATTCGAGTCATTCTCTCCTACATTTGAATCTTCTTATTAGATTATTACGCATGAATGCTTAACTTATACATCTACCTGTACTAATTTTGTGTTCGTATATTAGGTTTGGCACGTTTAACTTGATAGTAATTAGGGGTTGGCACGTTTAACTTGTATGAACCAATTCTACCTTACATCTTAATATTATATTCTCATTAAGATGAGAAATCTTTTTTAAATAAAATAACACTACTCTCTTTTTTTATACCTTACTTGAACTAAATATCATTGAATAATGTATTCGAGTAAAACAATAAAAAGTGGAAAATCATTGAAAAACATTACTCGAATATAATGTTTATGTTTTACTTGAATACATTACTCAAGAAAATTTTTTACTCGAATACGTTACTCAAATATATTGTTTTACTCGAATATATTACTCGATGGAATAAATAATTTGATTTTCAAATATTTTACTCGAAGGCATTAGTCGAATGCATTATTTTACTCGAATACATTACTCTAATATATTTACTCGAAAATTTGTTTACTCAAACTTTTTTTTAACTTTACAATTGCTTTACTCGAATATATTCGAGTAAAAGGTGTTTCCGTTAATTCGAGCATAAAAAGCATACACTTAAAATTGGGTTAAAAAAGTAATTTGATATATCTTGCGCACCACATCCAATTTTAATTTTTTTTTTTCAATATAGGCTTGAAAAATAATTAACTAATGATTAGGAATATTTTGCCATTGGGTGATGGTCGAACCCATTTTCCAAAAAAGACTAAGTAAATCTTTTAATTGAATGACCTAAATGATACTCCCAAGTCTGTTAGAAAAAGGTGTTATTTTAGGTAAAGACATGAGCTTGTAATATAGCTACGCCTAATTGCAGATCAGTTAATGCAAGAACTATAAATAAAGGACCAAGATCTCCTATAAAATAAAAATGATCATTCATACATAGCATAGTTCAAGCGAACCCACTTAAAACTTGACTAAACTATGACTGGTCATCATATTAGCAAATAAACGTATTCGTAAGCTTAATGCGCAAAAACAATGAGGGGTTAGCTCAAGGAGGACTAAAAAAGGTGCTAACGGCAGTGGGACTCCCGCAGGAAATTAGAATGTGCGTTCAAAGAGTTTCATTTCATTTTTTAAACATATAAGATATATATATATATATATATATATATATATATATATATATATATATATCACTAATATATTTAAAATATAAGATTCACACATCCCATCATTACAATTATCTACTGCACATTAAATAATCCAAGAGCAAAAAATTAATGGCACAGATACATATATCACTAATATAATTAAAATATGAGAATCACACATTCCATCATTATAATTATCTACGACATACTAAATAATCCACGAGCAAAAAACTAATGGCACCCTTGCATGTGGACAGAGAGAGTAAAATGTAAATATTTCTAGTGGACGTAGAGGGTGTGTTTAGTATTTTTTTTTAGGTATCAAATCAATTTAAAAAATTATTACAAAACTTTTAGATTATTGTACTCCCTCAGTGGTTGATACCGTATTAATTTTGTCATTTTGGTCGTCCATTAAAAAGAAATATTACCTCCGTCCCTTTTATAAGTGTCAATTTTGCTATTTTAGTTCGTCTCAATACAAAGTTTGTTATTTTTAAATTTTGAGTGATATATGTTACATTTGGGTGCAGAATGTTCATCTATTAGTGCATAAATTTTTATTTAATATTCTATATGTTTTATAAATAAATTCACACTTTTTATTTTTATCTATTCCATAAACAAGTTCACATCCCCAAATAAGGAAATGCACGCAAATCAATAACCCCACAACACACTTTAATTTCAAATTTGTCACCCCTTTACAACTCACATAACATACTTATAATTTATTTATTATCTAAAAAACAAAATTACCCCTAAAAGTGAAGTAAAAAGTAAATTTTTCTCAAACTTCATATCTACATTAATCATGAACTTCTCTTTAGGATTTTTAATAATAGTTAAAAAAAAGTAACAGAAATTTCGCTTACAAAATGATACCATATTTATTCATAAGTATATATATTTTTATTCATAAATGTATAAGTTTTTACAAGTGAGTGCACGGTGCACCAAATAATTTACCTTAAATTTTATATCGGAGTTTTAACTCTATGTTTTTAAAATTTTATTGATTTTATGTTTTTTACAGGTAAATATATTATAAAAGGTAAATTATTTTGTGCACTCGGGTGTATCATGTATTCACTTTAAATTTATACACAATAAAAACATATTATACTCTAATGAATAAAAATGTACTCCCTCCATCCCATTGAAACATACGCGATTCCTTTGTAAATTCTTCCTTCCTTTGTAAATTTCTTTGTAATTTACAAAGGAAGCGCTTACATTTCAATGAGACTGAAAGAGTATATACTTTGTTAGTGACTTTTTTTACTTTCCGTTCATCCTTAATCTATTCATTTTACCATTTTAGGTCATCCACTCTTAGTCTATCTATTTCCTTTTTTAGACATATGGGGACCCACACCCTCCACCAATACAAGTACTCACTATATATAAAATAATAGTACTCCTTAATCCACGTGGAAGAAGCAAATTCATAGATTGACAATGAACAGAGGGAGTATTAGTTTTTTTTAATGAAAACTAAAAGTTAAAAAATTATATAATTATTAAAAAATATGTATACATTATTAAATAAAAAATTATAGCAAGAGATATCAACTCATTATAAAATGTATGTATAAGAAAAGTTGTTCATCTCATTATAAAATGTGTAAGAGAAGTTGTTTTTCGATTAATTATATTGCATTTTATTATATTATTTTAGGTAATAAATAAGATAATAATTTTGAAATTAAAATGACTTTTAAAATTATTAATTATTGCGATGTTTTATTTTTAATATTGAAAATAAATGTGAAACAAATAAATAAAAAAATTACCATGATAATAAGTGTGAAAAAAATAAATAATAAGAAGAGTATTCTTGATATACGTGACCTAAACAAGACTATCAAGGGAAAGTTCATGTCAATGGAAATGTTTAAAAGAAAGATTATGGATGAGAGATGTTTTCTATAATCGGACGAGGTATATTTTTTTCCGTGTGTTTCTCCTTTCTTTTTGAGTAATATTTCTGATATAGTTGTGAATTTGGTTGATATAGACTTTCAAGCCTTCATTTTGAGTGAGTATCGACGGCAAGTTCATGTCAACGAAACCTGTGCTCCATTTCTCTAGAGAGCGGTACGAGGTTCGAATTCTTAATTATACTCTGTTATTTAAATTATTGTGAAATCGTTGGATGAAATGCAACAAAATCATACTCCATATTTTTTTAAATTATTTCATGGATGTTTGTAGTTAATTGGATTAAAAGGCAGAAGAATTAGGGCAGAGCTAAGATGTAATTGAATACACGAGTTATGGAATCGATTGATCGGTTGAGTGAACTTCCTGATTCTTTACTTATTCATATTCTCACTTTTGTGAACCTCGATTCCGATCCCAATGTCGATGTAAGGGATGCTGCAAGGACGAGCGTGTTGTCGAAAAGATGGAGATATCTTTGGTGTGAATTGACAATCCTTCGATTCATTCACCGCCGTAGTGATGAGATCAGGATGTTTTGTGGCTATGGTTGATAGGACTCTTCTTTGTCGCACTGCAAAATCGTTGGAGGAATTTTTTGTCCTTTTCTTTTAGGCAAGCAGGCTAATTGGGCATTCCATGTGGATATTTGGGTTGAATTTGCCTTAAAATTGAAGTGCAAAATAATGCATATAGATATTGCGAGTAATCATTTGCTCCCGGAGTCATTGTATTCGAATTCAGTTTTGACAGAGTTGGGTTTAGAATTTTGCATAGTTGCCTCTAGGAGACGAGTGGATTGGAAATCTCTCATTAAGTTACGGATAGAATTTGTAAAGTTGCATCAGCATGTGGTTGAAAATATATTATTGGGATGTCCTGCTTTGTGTAATTTGGGACTATATTCATGTTGGGGCTTCAATAGTTCGAAGATCGACTCTCCGGCTCTTCGTAAACTTAGTGTGCAGGAGATAAATGACGAATTGAAATCTCAGCACCTTATTTAAGCATTTTAGAAATTACGAATCCTCCCAATGGGAGAAAGTTCTGACTCAAAAATATCTCGGCTGTGGTTGAAGTTAAAGTTGGTATTGCTGGTGTTTCCGATGCTAATGGGTTGCCTGCAGATGTGATCAATGTTGTGAAGGTACTATTTGAGGATATTCGGCATGTCAAGAAGCTTCATATGAAGACTGGCTTCTTTAAGGTGTGTGTATTCATGATAAGTTTCTGTAGAAATGTTCTTGTGTTATCCTAGTGATGATATATTGATGTTTTATCATGTCTGTTCAAAGAGGAAGAAAATTTTGATTTGGTGCATTTGCTATATTCATCATTTCTTTCTGCAATGTGTTAGTTTGTGTCAAAGATGGTGGCAGATGGATGGCAGCTTCAACAACAATCTAGATGGCTGTCTTTGGTAATTGATAATCTTTACGGGTGCCACATTAGGTCTGGCTTTTTAAGCTTGCTTGAATCTTGTCCAAATCTCGAGACATTACAACTACATGAAGACAAGGGTAATCAATTTCTTGATTTGGATAAATATTGTGGCTGATTACTGGACCTTTGAATACAACGTTTGTTTGTTAATGTAGAATCCTCCTCGACGCCATAAACTATCAATGAGTGATGATTTGAACTGCGACTTATTGCGTTTGAAGATGGTTAGCATGAAGATTAACGATTGATGAGGTAACTGTGGAATCCTGTGGGATGCTAATGTTGGTTCGAATTCTGCTCAAAAGGGCAGTGGCTTTAGAGAAGATGGAAATTCGATTTGAGATGAGGAATGGAGATGTGAAGATTGAGGATAGGGAGAAGTTTGGCAATGTGTTTCAGGAACTATTGAGTTGGCCCAAATCATCATCACAAGCATTGCTCATAATTTTCCTCATTCCTCGTACTAACTATAGTAGGTAGTTAGGTACGAATTGTTATTGGATTATTTCACTCATTCTGTGTATCTGAATTGGTCTTTGATAATTTCAGTCGTTATATTCATCTCTCAAACATGTGAATCACCTATCCTAGTTCTTATTAGATTATGCATGTGTCTTTTAACTTGTACATTTAGCTGTACAAAACAAATTATTTGTTCGTATTTTCGGATTGACAAGTTTATTTGATTGAATTGAGAATAAATCACTAAAATGTAATAGAATATAATAAGTTTTATAGGTAAAGAATATAATTTCAATCATGAGTAAGGTAGATAATAATATTAACATGTGGATTAATTTAAGAAAAAGAACATGAAAAATGATAATTGTCAATATAAGTGAAAAGTGTAAACAATTTTAAAGAAATACAAATATTAATCAATACATATCCTCTTTTCGTTATGATTATTACATATTGTTATTTGTGTGTTTCACTCTAGGTAATTGGGGGTTCATAATAATAATAATAATAATAAAAATACTAACTAATACACAATATTAAGTATTATTATTATTATAAGGTATGTTTATCCAAAAATATAATTATTAGATACAAAAAATTTAAAGTATTATACCTAATATAATTCCTATCTCAATTGAATATTTATATATTTGGAAATATATATATTATCCAAGTGTTGATATCTTGTGCACTCAAGTGCACGGCTGAGCAACCATATGTGTATAATTTTTTATTCAATAGTATATATATATTCCTTATAATTATATAATTTTTCATTAAAAAACTTATAGAAAATTCGCTAATGAAGTATATATATTTTTATTTATTGGTGTATACATTTTTATTCATAAGTGTATAAGTTCCTGAAAGTGAATGCACAGTGCAACTAAATGCACAAAATAATTAGTCATTATTTAATTATCTGTTATATCACCACCCCACTAATTTCCTTATTTTTAGGTTAAGTTTTAAGTAAGAGTGTCATTTTTTATTGAATACACACCCTTTTTAAATCTTTTATTTCTTAACTTTATTATATACAAACCCCTAAAACTACTACCTTTAAATTTAAAGCTATACACACCCTTGCCTTTCAATGTCACCACCCCTCGCTGAGCACCCCAATAACGGCGATTGCGTGGATGCCACAACGTATCCACCGGCACTTATTCCCATGAGGAAACACCTCGACAAATCGGCATACTTAATCAGCCACTCCTCGTCGGTGGTTCGGACCTAGTATAGAGGCTCGAAGCAGTCATCGTAGGCGGTGGGGAGTCAGTGCTCGGAGGCGTTGCGGCACTCCACGGACACAATGACAGCCGGGATCTGATGGATGATATTGCAGCAGAAGTCCTGGAACATGGAGGAGGCAGCGGTGTGTACGACGGAGCCTCCGCCGTGAAAGTGAAGAATGAGGGGCAGTTTGGTTGCAGGTTGGGGCGAGGGAATGTATAAGCGAGCCCATGTTTTGTGTTTTTGATTGATGGGAAGATGAGTGTGAGGATGGGAAGTGGGATTGCAAGAGCTTCCTGCTTTATCAAACCTACTGAGGATCAAACTCCCTTGGAAGTTGCTACTCTTGATCCCAGCCGGATATAGTTTGGAGAAACTTGCAACAATTGCTAGTGGATCATAAGCATTCAACAAAATTTGCTAAAAAATTATTACACAACTTTTAATGATTGCAACTAACCCTGAATTCAAGAAGAAGAGAGAGAAGGGGGAAGAGAGAGAGGGTTTTCTGTGTTAGAATTAAGTAAAGTTAGTTGCAGATGTTGGGGTTGAGAGCCATTTGAAGGAGGTGGGATGCTAGTGATCGTGAAATAGAATTTATTATAGAGAGAAAATATATAATTTAATATTAAGTGAATAGGGATGTATTTAATAAATTAAGGGTAATTTAGACTTTTTAAAATTATATATTTTAATTATATTATATTAGGGTTGTATTCAATAGAGAGGGGTGTGTATTTAGCGTAACCCTCTACGCAATCAATCTGCGAATGAATTTTTCTGTTTTCAGGATTTATCATGGCGTTGTTGTAGACCACGAAGAGCAATAAACTCACAATGTCGTCATCGTTTTTTACGATGGCTAGCCGACCAGCGAGTGGCGAAGGAAAACTTAGTGTGTGAAAGAGTGAAGCCTTGAGACCATCAGCGAAGTTGGCGTCAAAAATTTGGTGGGATTTTGAACCCGACCCAACCGGCCTTTTTAATGATGATACTGTAGTTTGTCCTATAGAGTGTACAACAAAGCTTCCCTTTGCCAACAAGCAAAGAACCCTTGATGAGCCTCCAATTTCCATGTGAAAATTTCTGCTCGAACCCCTCTTTGTCAAGTACATTAACAACAATCAAGTTGTGGCGCAACTGCGAGATATGCCTCACATTCTTCAAAGTCAGTTTATGTCCCAACTCAGTCTCAAAAATCATGTCACCAATACCAACTACAGGTTCAACACTCTTGTTCCCCATGAACAAGTGACCAAAGAACAAACGACCAAAATCTCCTGATCTGTAGCTTGTAAACAACTCTCTTTGGAGTACAATGATGAGAAGCTCCCGAATCAACAATCCATTCAACATCGAGATCCTCCACATGAAGACATTCATCGCTCACACAAACTACAGTATCATCATCGTCGTAATGCGTGACAAAGGCTGCTGTATTCTTATCCTCTGATTTCTTCTGATTCAATTTTTTTTTCTTCCTTCCAAATTCTGCAATTTCTTTTCATGTGATTGGGTCCACCATAATGATAACACTTGAATTCCTCCTTGGATTTAGACCTGTAGTCTTTGTCTTTTGATTTACCACGGCCCTTATGTCCTCTGCTCTTGCTTCTACCGTTTTACGTGACAAGTGCATGCGAAGAACTAGCTCCTACTTCTTTTCTTATAGTCTCTTCATTGAACATACTTTCTTTGACCATGTTCAATGTCAACTTTCCATTCGGAGCTGCATTACTGAGTTTCACCACCATAGTCTCCCAGCTATCAGGTAGAGAACTCAATAAAAATAAAGTCTGCACTTTATCATCAAATGTAATTTTTTCATGGTAGAAAGTTGATTTACCAAGTCTTGAAATACATTCAAGTGCTCTGCCACAGAACTCTCATCTTTATACTTCAAGTTCACTAACCTTCTGATGATAAATGCTTTATTTTGTGCATTCTTTCTTTCATACAATTCCTGCAATTTTGTCCATAATTCCTTTGGGTTGGTCTCTGTAGCTACATGATGAAATACACTGATATCTACCCAATGCCTGATTGTACCAATTGTCTTTCTGCCAAACTTCTCCAATGCTTTATCATCCATGTCTTTTGGCCTAACATCTTTATCATCTTTCTCACTAATAGGATCATACAAATCTTTGCAGTAAAGTAAATCCTCCATCATAGACTTCCATAAAGAATAATTCTCAACATTCAACTTAATCATGGAACCACTACCCTCCATGGTTTATGCCTAACCAAAGCTCTGGTACCCTATCCAACTAAGAGTGGACGATCAAAATGACAAAATAATACCTTATCAGCGGACGGAGGGAGTAATAAGAAACGTAAAAAAGATTGTTAGAAGCAGTTTTATACATATAAAATGTGAATGTTATTACAATAAAATACTTTCATTACAATTCAAATTATAATAAAATGCTTCAATTACAATTTCAATATACCTATGTTGTACAATATTACAAATTTTGTTAAATTAAATTTACAAATAAATAGATATAAGTAAAATTAAATTTTACTCCGCTTATTAAAAAATTATACTCTATCTTAATCTCTATTAATCTATGTAGTTATGAATAATAATAATAATAATAATTTCACAAGAAAATAATAATAATAAT
Organism: Pogostemon cablin; assembly: GCA_023678885.1. Classification (NCBI taxonomy): domain Eukaryota; kingdom Viridiplantae; phylum Streptophyta; class Magnoliopsida; order Lamiales; family Lamiaceae; genus Pogostemon; species Pogostemon cablin. The sequence goes on from CM042968.1 coordinate 20,629,664, forward strand.
AATAATAATAATAATAATAATAATAATAATAATAATAATAATAATAATAATAATAATAATAATAATAATTTCACAAGAGAGAGAGAGTACACAGAGAGAATCACCTTGCACTAGGAAGCTTCGTTGTCTAGTATCTTCATAAAATCAGTTGGACTCGTTCGCTTTCATCCTCATTTTCCACCAAATTCTCAACCATTCTTGTTTCCAATTTATTCAAATTGCCCCCAAAAATATAGTCCAAATCCAATCTTTTCTCCAATGCCTCCATCTAATCCGGTATTCAGGGCGGTGGCGCGTTCCGTTACCCGCCGAAACCAATTCCGGCACCGTACAAATAATTCCTCGACTTACAAACAAATTCGATGCTTCGGGAGCATTTCAGGGACCGGTGTGTTTTCTACGGCGGATAAATTAGCAGGTGGATGTTACGGGAATCACAATTCTCTTATATATGGACACTCATCGAATATTAGTAATTTTGATTTTCAAAAGAGGGGATTTTTGGGATGCGGTGATGGCGACGAGGGTAGTGCCCTATCAAAAGTACACGAAGAAAGACTTGTTTTAGGGTAACTTTCTTTTTTCCCATTTATCTCGCTAATTTTATTATCTGTGGGAATTTTTACTTGAAAATGTTCCTACTTTGGGTGGCAATGCACGGTTATTCTGTATATTAGGAAGTTAAATTGTGGGATTTGATTATGAAATTCTATAATTTAATTTAGATATTGGACATCCCCTAATTAGCTTGAAGTATATAGAATACTGAGAAAATGGCTGCGAATCAGGTTTGTAGAAAAGGATGTGAATTGCATTGTTTAGTTACAGTTTTATGAAAGTTTACGGACATCTTTAATACCTATGTCATATGTGTATTAGGTGATAAGATTAAGAGCAACATTCTTTAGTATGGCTTTTGAGGTGAATCTATGTGCTGAACAAACTGTCACTTTTATTTGTTTTTTGAAACAATGAAGCTGCTGATTAATGTTTTCATTGTTAGATATACACCAGAACAATTGTTCAATGTGGTTGCTGCTGTTGACATGTATGAAGATTTTCTTCCTTGGTGTCAGCGCTCACGTATAATTCGCAATAATCCTGATGGAAGTTTTGATGCTGAGCTAGTAATTGGCTTTAAATTTCTTGTTGAAAGTTATATATCTCATGTGGAGCTAAATAGAGCAAAATCCATTAAGGTGAAGATCAATGTGAATTTCAGCATCTCTCAGCTAGTCGTGTTTTATTCATGTGGAGCTGAACAGACTTGGTTTCTTATCTAGGTTACGTATTAATTTTTACTTATTTACTGGTATTTCCTGGTTAATGGAGCATATATTGGTAGTTACTAGTATTATTCTTGCTATTTAACCGTATAATACGGTGTCAATGTAGCTCTTCATCTTGTGCCTGAATATTATTTATATTATTGATTTTAGCTTGGCCTCTAACATTTCCTGAGTAGAACTGCCAATTTTATGTTGGGATCTGGATTAGAGATAGTTTATAGTGTTATGCACGATATGTACAGACATTTTAGGTTAAGTTTGAGGACTATGAAAGCTAGACTGTAAATTGTCTAGATATTTTATCATGGGATTGATGGTCGATGATGAATTTTGTTGGCTATATTATAGTTCATCTGCTTAATGTTTTAATGTAGTATTATGTAAGATGATACTGTAATAATTTATACTTATTACTGTAGTGCAATTTCACTGTTACTCCTTAGTCCCAACTCACTCTTCACAATTAATGTTACATGTTGTTTTAGAAAAGTCAATTTATTGACTTTGTGAGGGAAAGTAAGTCTTTTTGGGTATTAATTGTGTAATAAATAAAGTGTAAAGTGTATGGGATTGACATGTTTTAAAATGAAGTTACTTGATAGGTATTGTTTTGAAAGCTTTTACAATTTTTGGCCAAAAAAATGATCAAATCTTGAAACTGAGTTGGGACAGAAGGAGTATTGATAAACTGTATTCATATTTTCAAGGAAGGTTGTGGCTCCTCTTCTCCTCGTTGAGGGGTGGGGAGTTATTTCGCATGTTATCAAAAATGTTCTTAGAGTGAAATAAATTCAGATTCTTTCATGGAATTTCTTTTTAACATTGAGCTTCAAAGACTTCAGTCTTTTCTTCATTCAAAAGTATCAGGCGAGCTAGAAAAGTGTATTTCTAACTCCCTGAATGTGCATGACATGGTGAATCTAGTGATTTGGCTGTAAAACCTTGGTATTTCACATTTTTCCTGTTTATTTAAGTTGAGCAATCACCCTCAAAGTATAACACTGATAAATTCATGCCTTTGTATCTGATAATGTGATGATTTGACTTATTAATATAAATTTCTATTCTTGGTAGCTTCCATGGCAGATGAGTTTAAGAGAGATAATCCAATCTCAATATTTGGTATTAATACTCAAGTATGATGAGAACTTCACAAGAATATTCATCATACACTGTTCAACTTTTAACTTTATCCATCACCTTATTGAAAATAGGTCGTGGCGTATTAGAGTTTTTCTATTATCCAAGGAATTCTTATTTGGCATGCATTGCACCAAGTATTACAGCTATCATGGTTAATTTTTTTTTGTCATATTTTATTGCAGACAACTTCATCCAAGAGTAGCCTTTTTGATCATCTGATTAATGTCTGGGAATTTACTCCTGGGCCTGTTCCTGGAAGCTGCAATGTCTATTTCCTTGTAGACTTCAAGTTTCAATCACCATGGTATCGACAAGTGAGTTTCTTCTGCAGTTTCAATTCAGATTTAGTACAATCTATGAAACATGTGAATTAGCCTTTTGTTGACTTTCCTTGTGGTTTCATATGACGTATTTCTTAACCTTCGCTGTAATTGAAGTCTGTTTACTTTATTTCAACTTGCAATATAGTTTGGACGACATAAAAGTTCACCATATTAAGATCAATCCCTTAATTAACTCACTTGAGATGGTTTAGACATGTGCATAGGTGTCTATTACATTCTCCTTGAGAAAGTAGCAATTTGGTCCCCCACGGGACACACCCCCTTTGTGAAACGGTAACAACGCTCTATCTTTAGTCCCAAATAAATTTTTCTTTGCACTTCTGGTCTCTATGTTACGTAATCTGTTAACTTTTATTGCCGAAATTGTCCCATGTTTTAGTAAAATATGGGACCATTTTTTGCAAAGAAAAATATCATTTGGGACTAGAAGAGAAAATATCGAGACTATTTCATAGAGGGGGGATGCCTTGTGGGACCAAAACTGCAAGTTCCTCCTAGGTACTCCATGGGGTTGAAAATACTTTAGAGGTCTTGGAAAGCAGAACGTGTGTTTCAACTGCACATTAACCCCTTTCGACCTTTTTTTGGTGTTTCTTGTTTGATAATTGTTTTTTTTTTATTTATTTGAGAAATTGTTTGATAATTGTTTTACAGTGATGATTTGGCAAAAGATATAATAGTTTGGCAATTATGGATGAAAAGATATGGAATATGAATCTAGATAATTAGTCTGTACAAATAAAGGCAGTTGTAGGATTGACTGGAGAATAATCTTATTATTGAGGATTTCTTGCAGCTACTTTGACATTAGGAGTGAAGATGCGCTCGAGTATTTGCTTTATATCTGGAGACTATAATAACTGTTCAATGTTTTATCAATGGCAGATTGCAAGCATGTTCTTCACAGAGGTGGTTTCTAAGCTGGTCACTTCATTCAGTGACCGATGTAGACTCATATACGGACCTGGCGTGCAAGTCATTGAAAATACCTACTGACTAGAGCCCATGAAATTTTGATCGTCACGTCCAAATCCGGTTAGCCTTCCCGTGTTTGTTTCCTACTGCTTCGATGATTTCAGGTCTCCCGTTTAAATGCTGATATGGTCTAACTGCTTCAATGCTGGAATTCTTTCGGATCGATTATTGTCTTTTTAAAAAATTAAAAATTATTTTAGTGAACAGGATACGTGCATGTATATCATGAATGAAAAGATTAGATGATTTAGTGGCAGAAGAACTATTTCATATTTTCCATCATTGGTTTCTATTACACCATAGCTTATTACTATGTTGTGTCTGATGTTCTTGCTCTGCAGCCCATGGGCCTTGTAAATAAGTCTCGATGTCTTCATGGGCCCAATGTTTAATTCTATTTGCCTCGGCCCAAGTGGCCCACGCTTCTCTCTTTTAATCTTTTCTTTCTATAAGGTATAGTATAACACATAATTTGATCCATTCTTTATTATTATTATTATTAAGTATTATTATTATTACTACTAGTTTGAAATATATAAATTACTGGTTAATATTAGTTTGAAATCATTTGAAGAAAAGACACATCATAAAATACAATTTCAAGAGAAAGTTCCAGTGAAAACATAAAAGTCATAGTTTATCCAATAATCCAGCACTTATAATATTTATATTGTTATTATTATTATTATTTTAATGCTTATAATATGTATAAGTATATTTTATCCCTGTCTCACTTAAAATTTGTTTTACTACGATGTAATTGAGAGATTTTAATGATTAATTTGAGACTAACAATAGCATACTCAAAACTAATACTCCATTTCTTGAAAAATTATTCTTGAGTTGATATCCTGTTCAATTTGATGCTCGTGTACACATATATCTATATATAATATTTTTTATATTAAGTTTTTCATTGAAAAACTATAAGAAAATTGTTGATAAAATGTATAAGTTCTTATCCATTAATATTTGTATTTTTATTTTATTAATGTAGTATAAGTTTTAAATATAAATATACAAATTTGAATTCGTACAATCAAATACACCGTATAATTTGTCATTACTCTTTCAAGAGTGGTGTAAGTACGTTGAATTTTATTTTTTTAGTGTGAGTAGAAAGTTACTCTTCAAAATAATAAAAAATATTCTTCTGAATAAAAATTATTACCCAAATTTAAATTTTATGTTGTGATTTTTTCAGATTTCTTGTTACGTATTAGACGAGTAGAAATTTATTTTAAAGATTAATATTTCATATTTTAAAAAGCAATAAATATACTTCACAAAACACTCCATGCAAGACGATCTTAATTCTTATATTTTATACTAAAACTTCATCAAATTTAAATTGTTGTCTGCCAAAATCCTCGGATCCGATCATCCGACATGACCTAAAAGCACATTAATGACGTCATAATATAGTCATAAAATTGATGCAAGATTAATAATTAAAGAGAGCTGTAATCGTAAATCCACTTTGATCATTGTCTATACAATAAGTGGAAATAGAAAGAGCTGTCGATTTCTAAATCAAAACTTTATCCAATAATTTAGAATTTAGGAGCCCACTCCAGCTGGCATCAAGTGATTTTAAGTATTTCATTCTAACAATTAAATCTATTCATTGGTTAGAATTTTTCAGATATTATATCTCCTAACTTTATTTCATCTATCTAAAATATATTTATAGCCTATTGATGATCATTTTCAAGGATGATTATTGCCAGCTGATAATGCTTTATTAAAGTATTCTCCCCTCAACAATATTATAAATTCAGAATTTGAACTTTTGATTTATGTTTTTATAATGAAAGATCTAAAAAATATAAAATTATCATTCTTCATTTCTAGACCTTGAGTTAGAAAATATAAATAAAAATCATTTAGTAACAATTTTATATGGAGATTGTTTCATGCAATTGGGTGTGTGGTAATTTTCAGAAATTATTACTCTTTAAAATGTGGAAAGTCACTATTTAAAATGTCTAATGTTATTATTCTAAAAAAATTATAATTTATCATAGAAAAAAAAGTAATATTACTCTTTATTCTTCCTGAAAAATTATGTGATAACAAAAAAAAATAGTATCCAGAAAAAATATTCACAATTTTACAGAGTCTCTGTTCTTCCAACATGTCATTTTGTTTGGTGAAATTCAAGATTATTAATAGTGAGAATGTATTAAAAGTACCCACTATCAAACAATTTACATTTAATCTAAGTAATTGAATGTTTGTTTATTGTGAGTATCCAAGTTTTGATTTATTAGACTCAATTTTTTTTTAATTTTTCTTTATTTGTATATATTTTATGTTTTAATTTTTTTGGTGAAAAAATTATAAATTTTTATTTGATTTTTTTTTTCTATTCAACCTATTTTTTGTTTATTCGTCCCAAAGTTTTTACTCTATTCACTATTTTTTTTTTGAGTTTTTAATATATATCTACAAGAATACTACAGTCTCTATTTGACCTATATTTTATTTATTTGACCCAAAATTTTAGTCTCGATCTATATATATATATATATATATATATATATATATATATATATATATATATATATATATATATATATATATATATATATATATATATATATTTTAATCTGTCAACGAGAATATTATAATCTTCATCGGCCATTTTTTTGCCTATTTTTTCTTTCACTCGATCTCTATTCAACATATTCTATGTATTTTTACATTTTTTCTTTTTTTTTCTATCCATTCCATTTTTTAAAAGATTTATTTTTTCTTCTAACACCATTGAAAATCAATTAAATGGATTTTGAATACAAACCTATAAAAGTGAATAAAATAGAATTTTTTTTAAAAGATTTATTTTTTCTTCTAACACCATTGAAAATCAATTAAATGGATTTTGAATGCAAACCTATAAAAGTGGATAAAATATTTTTATTTGGGTGGGTAAAGAAAATATTTTACATTACGGTGGATTTTAATAACATTCGAAAAGAAAATATCTTGTTTCAAACGACTTTCCTATGGTGAGAAACTCTCAATTTTCCTTTGTTCTTCTGTTCTGAATTCTCTCTAACCATCCACTCCAGTTTTTAATTTTAGGTATGCAAATTGAATTATTAAATAATGTATTAATATTAGGGCCCATTTGATTGAGTTGAATTCCAAGATAATTTGTTTGGGCTCCTTGTAAATGAACTTTATGCTTCCATGTTATTTTACTCGAATCCGATGTCCTGTATTTAAAATAAAAATAGAAATATATAAACAAAAAAATAAGTTAATAATAATAATAATATAATAATAATAATAATAATAATAAGTCAATACTTGTATAAAATCGTTTCACATGATTTATGAGATAGATAAATAATCATAATAAATATATAAATAAGTAAACAACTCCTTAAATCCACATAAAAATATATTTATTGGAAAATTGCATCAAACTCACTAATCTTTTATACTACATTTTTTCGTATTTCTTAAAATTTCAATATAGTTACATAATATATTTTAACGGGTAAATACCGGAGACACATGCCCATTATGCAAAAGCAATGAAGAAATTGCTGAACACCTGCTCTTCAACTGTATTTCTAACTCAAAAATTTGGGGTGAATGTATCAAATTGTTAAGGGTAAGCTCTTCTATGCATACATCAGCAAAAGCTAACTTTTATCTATTTAGTGGTCTGTTTAAAATTTATATTGGCAAGTCTGTTGGATTGATGGTTTGGATGTGTGTGGTTTGGTTGATTTAGAAATGTAGAAATGAAGTAGTGTTTCAATATAAGAAATTAGATGAGTTGAAATTACTTGATGAAATGAAGATTAGGCTGGTTGAAGGGAAGGAAATGTACTGCTTTAATTAACTTGAGATATACAACTTGGTTGAAAGGTTATCAGGAATGTCAAAGTCTAAAAGATATATTGTTGACATGAGGCTGAATTGATTGTATTACAATAATATGTTTTATTCATCCTTGCACTGGGAGAGTGAGTCTTGGTTTCATATAGAATAGTCCTTGTATTGTTGTTGTTCCGATAAATTTTCTTTACTATTATAAGGTTGTGATACTTTGAGGGGTATTTCTTAATAATCTATGTGAACTTTTATTAATAAAATTTTTTTGCCGTTCAAAAAATAAATAAAAATCGACAAAGTCTCTAATAAAATAATAATTATATAAGAGGTATGTGAGATTTATTAAAATATAATTATTAAATTATGATGAATGATGCATTAAGATATGACTATAAAATATACTCCCTCCGTCCGGTTCTAAGGTATTCATTTATTTTTTGCACTTGGATTAATGAGTATTATTATTATAAGTAAAGTTGGTTGTTGTATTAAAGGGAAGTGGTGAGTCATATTGTGTACTTTTTTACTAAATAAGGAAAATTGATACATTTGAAGCGGACGCTTAAAATAGTAAAATAGATACCTAAGAAGCGGACGGAGGGAGTAATATAATTTACTATAAATATATTTTAAATGTCAATAAATACTGTATATTTTACTTAATAAATATATTTTAATAATTGATGGTTTCTCTTGCATGTGTATCAATCTCACAGGAGAGAGTTTGTGATTAAAATTACCCATCATTATGGATTAATAAATAGGGGAGTTATAAAGGATGGATTTCAAGGGGATGTTCATCTATTTTTTTTTTCAATGGATTAAAAATAATAGCAATTTCAATTTAAATTAAATATATACTCCCTCCGTCCCGAACTTATATTCACCGGTACTATAGATACGAAATTTAAGAAAAGTTAATTTTTTACTAATTTTATTGACTTAGGGTGTATTGTAGTATTTTTTTTTATAATAAATAAATTATAAAGTATATTACGTGTGTTAGGTGAGAGTGGTATTTTTGAAATTAAGATAACTTTTGAGGTTATTAGTTAATGTGAAGTTTCCTTTTTTGGGTGGTGAACATAAGTGTGAGACGAATAAAAACGAAATGTGTGAACATAAGGACGGAGGAAATATATATATATATATATATATATATATATATATATATATATATATATATATATATATATATATATATATATATATATATATATATATATATATATATATTGGATGAAAAATAATAGCTTCTCATTAATTTTTCAGCGAGCAACTCATACAATGAATTAAATAGTAGTAACAAGACTTGTTGACTGTGGTCTTCTTTTTTTTTTTTTTTTTTATAATTAGTTTAGTGATATTTTGGTTGTTTCATGAAGATATTATGACGATATTATGAAGCGTGAAAAGTATTGGCTGTACATTCAAAACAATAATGCAATATCTTTCGCATCAAAATTTTATTATCTTCTATTTTTGTTTCTTTTTCTAATTGGCTTTTACTTTCTTCTTTATCATTTCTTTTATCCGCAGGCCGCAAAGTTAAAGGACCAATCTTAAATTTGAAGGTGCATTTTAGTTGAGCTTCGTGCATTCACCTCAACCAGACAAAAAACAATTAAATTAAAAAATGTGATAAAAAATTAAATATTAATAATTAATTAGAAAGTGATATTTAAAAAAGAAAATAGAAATGGTACTATAAAATTGCATATCATGAGATCGTTTCTCACATAAATCTTACTTTAAATTTTTAATTTGTTGCATAGTATAAAGTATTTCATTCCTATTAATGATAGCTATATTTATTTTTCCTTACCAAAAATATAATTAATTTTGTAGTATATTTATTTTACAAATTGTAGATAATGTATTTTTAATGGATCGGATAAATAAAGGATTAATGTAGCTTGGTTTTAACTAGATTAATCTAACATCTGATTGTAAGAAAATCTAAATACAAGAATTCCTCCTAATTTTTGTTCTCTTTTCCTCCCAATTCTTGTTCTCTAGGAATTAATCGTATTATTATCGCGTCCGTATCTCTCACTTAAATGAAGAGTCCAGTAGTTAGGTGGGCTCTGGTCAAAAATATTACATGTTATATTGTACTTCATAATTCTTTTTATTTTTTTCTAAAGTATTGATCATAAATCGTAATAGGAAATTTATTAACTTGTTTACTCTGGTTTGTAATAAACGTTAAGCACTATAGGTACAATCGATTGTAAAATACTTTTACCCCGTTAAATACTCCTATTTTACTAGTACTACTCTATTATTACTCAATAAACAAATTTACATTTATTATTTTTGTCCTTATAAATAAATTCAAACTCTTAAATAAGAAAATAATATACAATTCAACCACCTACAATACAATTTATTTTTAAATTTGTCACTCATTTACAATTCACATAATTTATGTATTATTTAAAAATAATAAACTATTCCTAAAAATAATTTTTTTTAATTCTGTACTTATATTAACTCTAAAATTCTTTATGGAACTGAAGGAATAATTAGTTTTCAAATTTAATCTTTAAAAGTTTACATTAATTTATAGAGTATGTTTATCTTTTCAATAATTTAGAAAAATGTATTGATGGCAAACATGGGGATATGGGGGAATATTTTAAAATTTAAATTATTCCAAAGTGATCGACATTGTAACCGTTGTTATTGATCCAAATTCGCATAGGAACGTCCTTGAGTTCTACACTTTTTTAATTAGTACTTATATTTTTAATAAAGATATTATATCTTTTTATTTTTTTAAATTAAAATGTTGTAATTTTTTATTTATACTATAAATAAATGGTATGAACACGTCAGTAATTGAACAACACTTGACTGTTCAATGAGTGCGATTTGCTACAAATTTCAAAAAGTTGTGATTTTTTTGCCAATAATAAAAAATTAAGATTAAAGTGAAATTGAAGTAAATTGATTTTTTTTTCAATTTACCCAAAATTTTTATAAGACAGCTAAAAACGAAAATATGAAAATATTTTTAGAATAGAGGGAGTAATAATTGTGGTTACTAAGGGAAACTATTTTAGGGATAAATTACACGTTGACAAATTTTTTTTTTTTTAAATATATCTTATGTTTAGTCATAACTAAAATGACCTAAATATCCTTAATTTGATTTAAAAATCAAAATCGACCCACATCTACCTATCTATCCACAAAATTACTCAATTTCAATCCTCCATATGACCCATATATGTTGATTTTAATCTAGCAATTGAGTTGCACCTACTATGGACTCATATACATTCAAGTCACACCTCATAACCCACCACAAATCCAATTACAATTGAGTCTTATCCTCCAACCCACATATCTAACTTATAATTTAGTCACATATTTGTATTTAATCGAACCATTACTGATTATAATCAACTAAAAATCGAGCAATATTTTCACAAGTTTTTTAGATGGATCGATTTATTTTATATATAATGGAGTCAACAATCGAGTCAATGATTTTTTTGTTAATTCGGGTATTAAAATATCTTTCTTATCAGGAAAAATAATAATAGTTAATAAATGTGGGTACAAGAAATATCACAAAAATATAATTTAGATATAACTTTCAAGAATTACTTTTGGTTCACAATCCACACACTAAAGAAATATTTAGACCATCCAAATCTTTCACTACAAAATCAACTTCATAATCTATTTTTTTAACTCATCAAACATTTTCTCATGATAGCACGGTTCTTTCGAACCTTTTTTAAAACAGATTACACATAGCAATTAAATTTGATTTGGATTGAATGCAACACTGTGGAAATTTTCATCTAATCGATCAAAGCCGGTCATCCATACCTTGTAATTAAGAAACTTATTAAAAAAAAGACAGTGTCTTCCAGTTTCCTCTTCATTGCAAAAAACACACTTAAGGTTCATAACAGTCTCCAGGAATGAGCTACTCTCTTCCCATCTCTTCCCACCCATTTCACAAAATTTCAATTAAAAGTATGAAATTTCTCTTGCAACTATTCTCCTCCAATTCAGTTATCTTCCCAAAATAAAATGTTCTTTCCACTACCTATGACTATCCAATTTATGTTTAAACCAACCACTATGTTCTTTAAAACACTCCCTCCCCTATGACTCTATCCAATTTATCTTTAAACCAACCACTATGTTCTCTAAAATACTCTCTCCGTTTCAAGGTAATGTTTATATTTTGTCATTTTAGTTTTTTTTCAAGATAAGGTATTTTTTTCTCTTTTTGATAAGTGGACTCATACAAAATAATTAATATTCCTATATGGACCCACACACAACACAAATATAGCTATCAACTTTACAATAATATATTATACTCCATCTCTTAATTCGCTATGTATTAAAATATTTATTACTCATATACTCCCTCCGTCCCAGACTAAGAGGGTCAGAGACCTTATGTAAAACATAAGGTCTCATTACCTGGACGGAGGGAGTATATTCTATCTATGTGTAAAATGTAAACATAAACGTTAAAGTCACAATGTAGAGAATGTTCTCTCCGTCTCCTTGATACTTATTTATTTTGCCATTTTGGTTCGTCTCATTACAAGGTATCAATTTCATTTTTTAGATTGATGTGACCACACATGGCCCTACACTCAACAGTAATACAACTACCCACTACACTTTAAAATATTATTTCTCTCACCTCAAAATACATTAAATTATTATATTTCTTAATCCACGTGTATAAAACAAATTGTTACATTTCAAGGGGACGGAGCGAGTATATATTAAGATATGTCTTCAATTTCTTCTTAATTTTATGTTCGATTGATTGATATGATGAGGTGAGGTGGACCAATATAGACAAAAAGAGAAATATTTAGATGATGAAGAATATCTTGAAGAATACGAGACATGTTCAGTATTTGTCGTTATGAGGCTTATTTACGTACACCAACCACCTGTTCAAGCATGCAAATCTTACATGATTTCCTCTATTCAAACATGGGATTCTCTTCTTTATATGTACTAAATAATTATTTGAAGAAATGAGAGAGTAGCCTTTCGGATTCATCAATTAATGTCTTTTTCCTCTAAATTTAAGAATAACTCTTTAAATATTCCAGACGAAAGAAATCCTTAACTAGTTTGGACACTTTTCATCAAATACATTATACTATAATTTAAATTTCTAACACTAAGGACTTGCATGTATATTAAAATTTAATATATAAGAAACATGCGATTTGTCCATGTAACTATGTAAGAGGGTCAAATCTAAGAAATACACAAATTAAATAATCAAGTCGTTTGACGTTATACAACATTATATAATTAGAATGAATTATTATGGATTAATTCCAATTAATTGTGGATGTCGATTTTGCATGGTGTTGCTAGTTGAGCAGACAGGATACGTAATCTTAGTGGGGAGTTATCCAAATTGGGAAACTTTTTGAATCATAACAATCATTCACTAAAATGGGGTTATCTCATTTTTTATTGGATCTTCATTCTTTAACTTTATTGCTGTCTAAATAACTATTCTACATTTAATTTTTGAATGAGTGGCAAGTGAATCGGTTTCACAGTATAAATTAATTTAAATTTGATAACTATTCTTTTTACAAGCAATCTACCTAGTCAAAGTGACAACTAACCTTAAAAAAGAAGATTTAGCTATTAAAAAGTATAACATAGTATTTTATAGTTTGATAACTAATTATCTTAAAAGAACTACACTATCCTAAAAATTTGATAAAGTTAAGCGCGGACAACTTGAATTATTTAGAAAATCAATAACTATGAGAATGAAAATAAATAAAAGACTAAGGGTAGTTATTGAATCAAATACCTGCAATTCTCATTATCCTTTTAAAATATTTATTATATTTCCTGATAAGATGTTTATTTTGTTATTTTGATGATTCATTTCAAAAATATTTATTTTCTTTTATAAGCAAAAAAAAAAAACTCTATACATACTAAACACTTATTACTAATACAATTATTCACTTTATATAAAAATAATAATATTCCTAAATTCAATTCATGCATATCTTATAATTGGAGTACGTGGATGAGAAGAAATAATGTGAATGGATGTGCAGTGGAATTGGGGAAAGAAGAAACGGAATTGGAAAGAAAAAGGAAAACGCTATATGGTGACACGTTTTATAGGCGGATCTAAGAAAGATACGATTAGTTTGAGTTTGTAGGATACTTTATGGCACATGCAAATCTTTAGCTAGTTTCTTACATATTCAAACACTTGATTTGATATTACCAATCTTACGAGTATTACTGTTATTAGGATCACATTCCAAGACGTATCTTTTACCTACATTAAACTTCTTATTATATATGATGGGGTTTTATATATAATGGACAACATAGTCATAACTCGATTGACGATTGAAAGAAAAGATATTACTCAATTTGCCCCTAATAAAAGTATAATTTTATATTTTCAGTTTGACTAAGTATTTATTTCTCTTTTATTAAAAAAATCTCACATATATAATTACTCATTTTATACCCTCGGTCCCAAAAATACATATACGTATTTGATGGCATGGATTTTAAGAAAAAATTTTATTGTAGATTTAAGAAATATGAGGGATATTTTGGGTAATTGAATAGAATAAAGTGTATGATATAGTTGATTCTGACTAGATTGTTTGTAAAAAGAAGATAACATTTTTGTAATATTGTAATGTTATAAAGCTATTAGTATTGTGTATTGTTTATATTTTTAAGGTGTAAGTATTTTTGGAATGAGCTAAAATAAAAAGTATACAATTATTTATGGGATGGAATGAGTAATATTTTTTTAATATATAATAAAAAATTTGAAGGAGTAGTTACCTTTATATAGATTTGAGTATTAGAGATTGCAAACAATAATGCTATTATGAAGAAGAGCACCGACATGTTAAGTTCAATGGCTTATGTGGCCACCCATACACTCAGACTATATAACTAGAAACATGTATCATTATTTTTTAAAACACATTACACCACAAGCACCCATCATACAATAAGATATATAAACATAAAAAACAATAGTATTTATTTAAAATAAAATACCACCATGCAAAACAGACATGACGAAGAAATTTATATAGAAAGAAACCAAAATAATTAAATATCGTTGAACATGTAACCAACCACGAATTTCACGAGATAAACAAATCCTCGTTAATTTCTAAAGAAAAAATAAATGAGAGCATAAAAAACAAAACACAAGAATTTACGTGGAAAATTTTAAAATTGGAGAAAAACATAGAAAATCTCAAAATCGGAGAAAAATCAAGGACATAGAAAATATCATTATGTGAAATTTTTTTACAATCATACAGAATTTTTTTTTTCCGACCTCAACCTCTACACTCTCCTTTTATTCTTCATCCGACATGAAACAAAAAAATAAATAAAATTCATTCTTTTATTCTTGACAAAACCAACGCACATTCCATTATTCATATTTTATTGGTATTTTATTATATAAAATTATACCCTACAAATAATTAATAAATTCTTAATAGTATTAACATGTTTGATATAATTAAAGAGTGGCGATGAGATTTGAACTCAGGACATTTATTAGCCATGAGCACCTCATCTAAAAACTTAAATTGTAGAGAGATAAATCGTTTAATACTTAATCGAGTCGTCCCAAAACACATGAGATATTGGGAATATTTAAGCGCGACACGTTGCGTAGCTTCGAATCCTAGGGGGCCATGATTATTAATTTATTCCTAATTTTGCAATGATTATTATTGTTGAAAGGTATATGTAATTCCAAATTTGGGCACACAAACATCACCCATTCGAATATCAATTTTCGATTATAACTTAATACGTGTGTATCTCACACTGGTCATCCACACACCACCACTTTTTTTTTTTTTTTTGCGAATCACTCTTTCAGTGTTTTTCTTTCTTTTCTTTGTATAAATTTTTTTAGAGACGGTGTATTCGGACAAAGAATTATATATGTGACATCATGTCGTGCGCAAATACGAGACGCGATAAAAAGAGAAATAAATATCGATTCGAATTTTTTTTGTTATTTATTTTAATGTAACATTTTCTATGATACACCAACTAGGTGATCTCATGAAAAATATATATTATACTCTCAAAAGAAAAAAGATTAATTATAAAGGTAACGGTTGAATTTCTATCTTTTCTTACGTGATAATGATACAATTAATTTCATATGAGGTAATACAAGAAAATGGAATAAAAGATCCGTGTAAAAATGGGACGGTAAGTTGAAAATGGAAATGAATTATCAGTTCTCTATGTAGTAATAACCTTATATATAAGGATTAAGGCAAGGAATTGGGTGAGATGTCTTATGGAAGGGCTTCTTGTGGGATGAATAAAAAGTATTAATATTTTTAATAAAAAGTAATACTAATATATGAAAAGTGATAATGATATAATGAATTATTTCATATAAATAAAAATAATATTTTTAAAGAAAAGTTATAAAATCTGTAATAAAAAGTGATAACAAATTGAAAAAATATAAAATAATTTCACCATGAGACAGTGTGACATAAAACTATTCCAAGAATTATGACATTCATTCATGTATGACAAATTTTTATTTCATCAATATTATAAATTTTTTAATTCATTTATAGAAAAATAACATTTTTTTATACATAACAACTAATATACCTCCTTCCTCCCAAGTTAAGGTTTACACTTTTTATTTTGAGTTGTATCAAGTTAAAGTTTATATTTCTTTTTTTATTATGTTGGGCCCACACAAAATAATTAATTATTCCATGTAGGTCCCACATACAACACTAATACAACTACTCACTTTACATTAAATATTATTTTTCTCACCTAATGACATATTAAAATATTATATTTTTAATCTCCATATAAAAAACAAACGTCAACGTTAACACTAAACGGAGTAAGTATCCCTGATTTAAAATGTAATAAGATTTCACATAAATCTTTCGTGGAATCAATTCCAATCAATTGCAAAGGTATATACTCTCTCAATCCCACCATGCATAAATATTTTTTAATTCCTCTCGTCTCATTATTTCTACACAATTTGCAATTTTATCTATCTCAAAACTTGAGCACAATATTTTTAACTCCTTTCGTCGCATTATTACTACACAATTTGCATTTTTATCTATCTCAAAACTTAAGCAAGCTTTTAAAATAACAATTCATATAATACTAACACCCTATCAATACCTCAAAATTAAATTATCACATACTTTTTATACTTAATTAAATAATTATATACATTTTTTTCATTAAATTATCTAAAATATTTCTCAATTTCATATAAAAAATAACATATTTTTTTTAAACTCTAGGCACAAATATACGTACGGAACGAAGGGATTACCATTTTTAGCGTCCCTTACGCCACAACGAGGCATATATTTAACTTTTATTTTTTCAGTGATTCACATAGAAAAATAAATACATGAAAGATCTACATGAGTATATATATTGTATAATATAACATCTATTTAAATTGAAAATACATATAAAAATAAATAAATGTATAATTAAAATTTACACATAGTTATCCATTAAAGTACTATATTTAAAAATTATATACATGGAGTATATAAATTATGAAAAGTAATTAGATTAAGTTATATAGATTATTACTAAAGAAGTGAAGATTCTTACATCTAAGGACACAAAAATGAGAGGAATAATAAAAAAATGTTAGATAATGTGGATGTAGTTTAAACTTGTACGAATAAATCTAATTGTGTAATTAATCGGTTCAATTATAACATTCCGAGGAAACTATTCAAACACTCGCCTTATGTTGTGATTTTGAGCAACAAACTTAAGATTTTTTGTTTGCACTACTATAGCATTTTATTTTTTTCAAAAAATATTTCATTACTATATCATTTTATTTTATTCAAATGTTTTAAATAGTTTTTTAAAAAAAATCAATTTCATATCATACTTTCAATAATTATGTACGAATTTAAGTCAATTTATGTTGAAATTTACTCAATTAGCTTAAGTTAATCACGTGCTTGTCATGTGATGGAGCGATTTAATTTTTTTTTAAATTAAAAATCAGGAGTCGAATATAGTTGGTAGAGTGGGCCCACTTTCTCGTTTCACTATTTGAGATGATTAGCAATAAGGACGACAATGATTAATTTCTAACTCAAACTATTAATTAGTCGAAAGCCTGTTTTAGATTGTCAATTATGTCTCGAGCTATAATATCTCTTACTTCACACGTTGATAGATAACACGTCGAATATATATATATATATATATATATATATATATATATATATATATATATATATCAAAAAAGAATATTATTACAATTTTAAGAGTAATGATAGATTTTTTTAATTATCTTTCCTCCTATTACATGTTAATAAAATAACTATAGTTGGACATATAAGTAGTGACAGTCTAATAATCTTCGTCTCTGCAAAATTTTCAGTTTCCAGCTGTATTTTTGGTTTCAAATTTTACTATCCAATAGCCCCAAAGCATATACTTCGTCCGTCCCACTCTAAGAGTTCATTTTTGTCATTTTGGGTGTTCCACCAAAAAAATCAATTTTTCTTTTTTAAACACATGAGACCCACGCACACCTACTAATACAATTAAAATATAGGTCAACATTCCCACTAATACAACTACCTACTACACATTAAATAATAATATTTCTTAATCCACGTGCCAAAAAGCAAAAATAATCCTTTGAACGGGACGGAGGGAATATGGCTCAAATTAATGGTATAGAAGATGGTAGAGAGGTTTTTTTAACTGAACTAATAGTTATAGAATGAGAGTTTGAATCTTATTTTTTTTAATCAAATAGCTTGCCCTTTCTATAAGTTACCAACTCTATAATCAAATCTTGTCTTTTGCCCTCTCTATATAAGTCACAAACTCTCTGATTGTTGAAATACCTTGGTGTTTGCATTGATGAATTTGACTATGAATAAATAATAAAATCAAAATATAAAAAATTGAATTAGTCAAATTCACGAATCTAGAAACCGAAGCTATAGTATCTTGGTAGATACGACATGCACACAACACTAACTTTGAATTTTTTTTTCTTATTACATTATTATAATCTTATTATTATTCTTATCACTTCCACTACATATCATATAAAGTAAAATACGATAATAAGAAATATAAAAAAAGGTTTAGTTCCGTATATATTCTCCCACTATATATACCCATCAACCTAGAGTTCATCTCAGTCACAACTTCACTAGATTTAGGAGAGAGAAAGATAGATCTAGTTATGGACACGTGTGCAATATTAGTTGTATTCTCTCTCCTCACTCTCTTTCTCTCACTAAGATGGAGAAGTAAGCACCATCATGAAAACGAAACAAAGCTTCCTCCTGGCTCAATGGGATGGCCCTTCATCGGAGAAACCCTACGACTCTACTCTCAAAATCCCAATCTCTTCTTCTCCACTAGACATCAAAGGTTCGGATTTTCTGTGTCATTTGGTGTGTCTGCTCGTTTTGATTTCCTATGTCATTCGGGTATCAATCTTTTGTGTTTTAACATAACCTTTCTCATTTGCTTTTCCGACTCCGTTTTTTTTCTCTATTTACCTGTTTTAAGCACATTTTATCGAATCCTAGACATTTATAATATCACACCTACAAATATACGAAAACGGAAAAAAAAACACACACTAAAATAACCAAAATAATACTACAAAACTTAGATGAAAATGACACGGATCAAATGGAAACTCCCATCCTAAGTTGTATTAGTACACTTCTTTACTTTTGTTCTTCTTAGTGGATTATTGTTACTCGTGATTGCTTATTACAATCAAATAATTTTTCTATAGCTCTTATAAAATATGGTTTAATACAAATACGGATATACTTAATAGGAAAGAGAGAAAGAAATTATATTCCTGCATGCTAATCATAAAACTAGTGACAGATGAGATGATGCACGAAAATTCAAAGGGAGTATTAAAAATAAAAATGCAATTTTTTTTGTCTTATTCTTACAAGTGCATGTAGTGAACATTCTAGAAGTTGACTCCAAGAGTTGTATGTGTGTTGCAGATATGGTGAGATCTTCAAGACACACATTCTAGGTTGTCCTAGTGTGATGTTGGCGAGCCCGGATGCAGCCCGATTCGTGCTAGTATCGCAGGCGCATTTGTTCAAGCCCACCTATCCAAAGAGCAAGGAGATCTTGATCGGGCCTTGGGCCCTCTTCTTCCACCAGGGCGACTACCACATGCGCCTCCGGAAGCTCGTTCGGGCCTCGATGTATCCCGACTCCCTCCGCAGACTTGTTCCGGGAATTGAGGCTCTCACTCTCTCTGCATTCACCTCATGGGCTGATGGTAGGCTCGTCAACACCTATAATGAGATGAAAATGGTAACCTACCTCTCTTATTCACATTTCTGCTGCCATTTGACCCGTTAGATGAGCAACTCGTGGGACAGAAAATGATACTATACCAAAAAGGAAAAGGACATACTCCCTCATTTTGTCGTTTTGAGCGTCCGCCACAAAGTTCTTATTTCTTTTTTTAGACAGGACCCACACACATCACTAAAACAACTAAAATATGAGATTCACACAACCCACGAATATAACTACTCGATATACATTAAATAATAATATTTTTTAATCTACGCACAAAAAATAAATGGCACCCTTGTGGGCGGACGGAAAATAATTCACAAAAGTGATGTAGAAAATCCAGTTTGCTCTTTTTCATAATAATTTATAGTAGTGTTATTCATCATAATGTATAATTTTGTAATTTTTAAAAATTTATTACAGCTCTCTTTTGAGGTGGGTATACTAGCTGTTTTTGGACATCTTGAACCACATTACAAGGATGAACTGAAGAGGAATTACAGGATAGTTGATAGAGGGTACAATTCATTTCCAACAAATTTACCATGCACCCCATATAGGAAGGCATTAAAGGTGAAATAAATTACATATTTATCAAAATAAATTAAATGAGTAATTTAATTTTAATTAACTAATTAATTAGTACTCTAAACTATGAAGGCAAGGAAGAAGCTAAGTGAGATTCTTGTAAAGATCACGAGAGAGAGGAAGGAAAAGATGATTAATATGAGTGACTTGGAGATTAAGGATGACCTGCTGACGTGTATGCTGAGGTGGAAGGACAGCAATGGAGGAATCCTTGGAGAAGAACAAATTGCAGACAACATTATTGGAGTTCTGTTTGCTGCACAGGACACTACTGCCAGTGCCATGACATGGATTATCAAGTACCTTCAGGAGAACCCCAAGCTTCTAGAAGCTGTTAAGGCTAGTATTAATTAATTAATTATAATTAATTAATTAATGCATTCTATTTTAATAGTCATAATTTAAGTACGTACATTGTAATTATCATGCAGGCCGAACAGAAGCCCATCTACCAAGCAAGTGTCAACCTAAATAGTCAGCTTACGTGGCAACAGACAAGGAATATGCCTTTTACTAATAAGGTCTTTAATACTTTCAATTACTTTTTTATGGAGTAATATACAATATATACTGCTTAGATTCTCGAAGTCATTTGGCACACCATTTCCTGTGCAACAACGTTAAATTAGGAGAGAGAACTATACTTTAATCCTTAAACCATAGGGACAATGGTTAGATTTGTTTCCTTATCTTATATGTCAATCACATAATGTGTGACACAGAAGATAATGCACCAAAATGGCGCAGAAGATCATGTGTGCAATATAAATATACTTCTCCGTTGCGAAACCCTTCACATTTCTAATATTTATTAGTCCCACAACACTTTTCATAAGTGATAACTTTAAAACTTATTCAAATTTTAAATTTGTTACTCTCATCTGACACATATATACCATTACTTTATATATTTTTATATTTTTTAAGTAATTAAAAATATTACAATCTCTAAAGTCAACAAAATTGATAAAAAAAAACAACTTTTCTTAAATAATGTAAAATAGTAAACGAGAAATAATCTCTGTCGTGGAAGGAGTAAAAAATTACACCATAAATTAATGAGATAAATTGTAGCCGCATAGATTGACAAGCTTCATGAGGAATGCAACATTGAGGATTTAGAGCTCTAATTAATATTAATTTAACTCAGAGATATATTCTAGCAAGAGTTGTTAATTTGTGTGAATATTTTTTAATGTGGGGTAACATGTACCATTCATGCATATTTTCAAATTTTAATTAACATTAAATTTTGAGTCTCATTTGAAATGCTATTGTAGGTGATTTTGGAGAGCTTGAGAATGGCAAGCATTATTTCTTTCACATTCAGAGAGGCTGTGGCAGATGTAGAATACAAAGGTGCAATATTAATACTTAATACTAATGAAAATTTAGTGATTTCAAAAACATTACAAATGTAATTGAATGCAAGAGAGTGAGGTTCTAAATTCGTATTTCATTGCATCGTGCAGCAATAATGCCATACTTACACAATCGATCGAGGGATCGATTCATTGTAGATATTTAGGAAGCTAGCTAGGGTTGAAAGATTGACTTCGGTATATATTGTTTTAACTGCAGGATGCCTTATTCCAAAAGGATGGAAAGTCATGCCTTTGTTTAGGAATATTCATCATAATCCTGAATTCTTTGCCGACCCACAAAAGTTTGATCCTACGAGATTTGAGGTACGACATATGATGATGAAGATGATGACGATGATACAAATATACTACTATATTTAATAAAAACATGACATCTAATTTGCTTTTATATAATGAAAATTTAATTACATTACAATATGTTGGATGGATGACTCGTAGGATGCACCTAAACCTAACACATTTATGCCCTTCGGGAGTGGAGTGCACGCCTGCCCGGGCAACGAACTTGCCAAGCTAGAAATGCTCGTGTTGGTGCACCACCTCACGTCTCAATTCAGGTAAAAATAGAATAGAGAATCTCGTGCAGGTATGGCCAGGACGGGCCATGTGCATGAGTTTTGATAAACGAGTTGAGTCGAGTCGAGGGAATGCATGATGATTAGAAAGAAAGTGGTGGATGATATTGATGATGATTGTGGTTGTAGGTATGAAGTGGTGGGAAGTGAAAGTGGAATAGAGTATGGTCCATTCCCAGTGCCATTGCATGGACTACCAGCTAGATTTTGGAGGGAAGAAGATCATCATCAACTTTATTTGGACCAAACTACCCTCATCATCACATGATGCAACAATCAAATCTAACATTATTCTATGTTAAGTTGATCTCTTGACTACTTTGCAATTGATACATTATTGCACTCATGCTTGTTGCCCCTTTTTGTTGGGGGGTAGGGCAGGGTGGGGTGAGGTTTGGGGGGATAAAATGATGCCCCCTTTTTCTTCATCTTAGATTCTTTTAAGTTTCAATCAAGAGGAAGATTCCATGTATGTCTGCATCAATTGCAGCTTTGTAATATGTATGTAGATTTTCAAGTGTTTTTAAAGCTTTGCTTAATAAATTAATTAGTATTTTCCATAGCTTCATCTTTGATCACATTAGTTTAATTATCTATTTATTAGACTTAAACTGAATGATTTTCCATAATGCAATAGTGAAAAGAAGATTGGAATATTGTTAAGAAGTTAAAACCATATATAATTAAGGTCATATTCTTTCATTCTCTCCTATCATTTCTATATAATCAAAGTCATATTCTTTGAGAGACGAATGATTTTATGGAACAAGCAAATAAAGAAAAAAAAAAACGATTTCATGAAATAAGGATGTATAATTTAATTTGATAAGTCAAATAGGCCCAAAAAATTCAACTAACCTAATTCAACTTATTATTTTACAAGTGATCTAGCATGCATGGATGTGTATTTTTCTTTGAGCACAACTCCACCATGGATTTTCAATATAACCAGTTCTATTTGGTCTGATTCTAAAAACAATAAATGAAACAAAAAGGATATAAGTAATGTTGACTTAGCCCACTATGTTGGAAAACAAGGTATTCTTTTTGGTGGGAGTGGAGAGTGGGGGTTGTCCCATCCCATGTGTTATATACTGCCACATGGCAACAAAATTGGTGTTTGACATAAAGTAATGTTTCCCATTTCCCATGAGAGGCATAGAGTGAACCAGGTGTATGGTTGCATGGTACATGTGGACCCATGTCAGCTGGACTGCATTAATAAAAAAAGAGAAAAAAGATGTCCTACTTTTTTTTTTTTAATAAGAACTACAAAATCCAAATCAAGGCCCCCTTTGTTCTAACATCATTTACACTTTTAAAATGTGGCTGCTACATAGGATCTGGTGGGATATTTTGCTATTATTCAATCATGTGGAATCTTGGTAAATTATTTTATTTTTATATTTTTAAACTACATTAGTACTATTAATGTTCTTGAATTGACCACCATCATCTTCCATTGATCAAGCTTGTTCTATGTCTTAGTCTTAGGACTAGAGGTGGCCACATACACATCTTATGCTACACAACAATGAACTATTTACACAAGCTCATTCATTGTGCAGTTCAAACTCAAATTCCCGGGAGGGGATTGCCTACTCCGAATGGGTGTTCCATCTGGTGGTGTGTTGGAATACAGATGGAGCGCCCATTTTAGATGGGAAATCCAAACTCTAAATTTTGTGAATTAGTTTGAAGAAAGTTGGTAAATGAGTATTCCGAATGGGTGTTCCATATGTGTTTCAAACACACCAATGATTGACACACTACCTGTTTTTAACCATTAGTGTGTTGGAACACAGATGGAGCACCATTTTGAATAGGAAACCCGGACTTCAAATTTCTTGGTAATGTTAGAAGAAAGTTGATTAAATAATGAGTTGGTATTCTGAGCATTCGTCTTCGGATGCATGGATTATAAATTTCATACAATATGTGTAGGTCACATTGAGTGCATAAATGTGTCTCACAAAGAGGAATTTAATTGATGTGAAGAATGAATGTTGAACATGATGTCTGGAGGAGAGAGATCCAACTTTTTTTTTTTAAAACCAATGTTAATATTGTAAGAAAATGAATGAGAGTAAAATATTTTCGAAGTCTGATAAAACAATTCTTTTTTAGAAACTTTATTATTAATTCATTCAAAATATATTTGATCAATCAGAATGTCCGGACCTATAATCAGTACACCCAAATGTACATGAGAATTACTCAAATAAATTTGAATTAAATACGTTTTACTTCTATATGCAATGCAAAGATATCCTTGGCTGTTACATTTAATGTTGAGTTCAATAACTCACTAATAACAAACTTCTGTAATATATTGTGTGCATATATATATTCAGCAAATGTTATCAAATCATCTATGCATGATTTCAATGATAATACGAAGAGAAATAAACATCACGAGATTGAATCAACCTGTTGAGGAGCAGAACCTGTGTACTTAAGAATGGCGTTGAGTATTCGCTCTTTGTCTCTGGTTGCAAACGACTCTAAAAGGATTCCGTTTTTGTAAAAATGGAAGAGCGGAACACTCTGCATCAGATAAGTTCAGATGAGAGATGAATGCACACAAGAGAATCGAACACTCAATGGAAGGTAGCAAAGCGTGTTACCCTGATCCGAAGGCGTTCAGCAACCTCAGACTGTTCGTCGTACTCATCAAGAACCTGCAGTAGGTAAGAAGAGATCAAGATTTAGAAGCTCACAAGCCTGTAGTGAGACTCACATTGTGTTTCAGGAAAACAACGGGAGCTTCTTGATCACCCGACCCCTTGCATAGTTTTGTAAAGCCCTGCTCAATATACTTGCAGCTTCCACAAGAAGTTCGGTAAAAATCTACAACAACTAATGCATTAAGTTCTTTTGCACTCTCCATAATCTTTGAGAACTCCTCATCAGTATAGAACTCTCTCACACACTCAACAGGACAGACCTCATCATTATCATCAATGGATAGTTCTTCGACATTTCCATCCAGCATACTCTTTATTTTGGAAGATCTAAGTGCATATTTTTCCTTGATTGAGACTCTGGCACTTCCAGATTGGCCTATACTTGTACCTTTTGATTCACTTGGATTTACGGTTCTTTTACTAAGAAACAAATTTCTATGATGCCCAAAATCGATCTGTCCATTGATTTTTCTCATAAAGCTGAAGAGGGCTTTCTGATGAAGAATATTAAGCTTTTGCATGATGAAGTCGAGAAGAGAGCGAAGCTGCTCTCTGCACCATACATGCAGGTTGGAGGATCTGAAAACTAAATTTTGGAATGTGTTAAATTACTATTCTTCATAAGATGACATCTCTATTAGGAACTTGTCGTATTGTCTTCTAGATTATATCTATCAACTGATAAACTGTCATCTAGATAGCATCTTTTAAGTATAAACAATTGTTATAAACAATCAAACATTATGAACCAAATCTTTAAAAGTGTGCCTACAAATTGTGGATTTCATCCAGTGATACCCAGAACCATTCTCTGCATTCAGGAATGATAGAAAAAATGCAACAATACATAAACGTGTCAAAACTTAATCCATTCTTAAGGTTTAAAGAATAAAAGACCACAGCATGCAGAAAAGTTAAACTTGCAGTGATGCTACAGAACTTATCACAGCAAGTTGAACTTTTATACTCTTCATGTTTCACGAACTAAGTTAGGATGTCGTCACAGTTAATTATCAAACTAGTCCAAATGCTATCTGTCAATAATCGCTTATGAATATGCATTGCTCATAATTCTCCATCAAGTTTTTGTTTCTTTACATGATTTCATACACCATGGAATAGAACCAACTACCCGGTTTTTAGTTAAAAATTTACAAGTTTGATTATGCAATAGTGGAATTAAAGGACTCAAAGTGGAGAATTCATTTGAAGCTAAGAAATCTTGAGTTTCAGTCTATGGAATCATTCCAACAGTAATTAAAATGGAGAACTCTAAATCTAGAGCAACACTAGAAGTATCGAAGCAAGTACTACGAATCCCCTCATGACAAATTTTATACCCATAGCTCATACTGTTACAGAATCAACAAGTTTAGACTATCTGTATGTGCATAATCATAACTGTAGCTGTGAATTTGAAAGTTATAGAAACCAATCCCACAATATTTTAAGGCAAATACTTGTGAAAACCGGGTTCATGGTGTAAATCCTTTGGTCCCCTCTTCCAATCCTATTATACTCCATGTACTACTAGGGTTTGAATTAAAGTGGGGGCCGCAAGGTTTACACCGTAAACCCGGTTCATAGGAGACTAACTCATATTTTAATAATCAAAACCATGAATTTGAAATCTAAATCAACTCAAAAGTAATGAAACAAACACAACTAATCCCTAATCATGGATTTCATATCCTTAACTCTTAAAGTATTGCA
The DNA here is from genome assembly GCA_023678885.1 of Pogostemon cablin. Classification (NCBI taxonomy): domain Eukaryota; kingdom Viridiplantae; phylum Streptophyta; class Magnoliopsida; order Lamiales; family Lamiaceae; genus Pogostemon; species Pogostemon cablin. The sequence continues at coordinate 20,656,605 of CM042968.1, forward strand.
GCACACAAGATGTTAATCTAGCCTTAATTGCATCTCTATTTGATCCACGTTCAACTACATACCCAATTTCTATAAATAAATACAACTACAAAAATTTTATTGTCAAAGAATTTCCCAATGTGAACTCTAACTAACAGTAATTAACGAAACAAACAGATTTCTCAATGATCATAGAATCAAACAGAAAAATAATGAACAAATTAAACAATTGTTTAGCGTCTAAAGAATCAAAGGCATTGTTTCAATAGAATCTGCAGAAATTATACAATTTCCACACATTACACCATCAAGAAACAAAAATGCAGGCTATTAATTGAGCGTACTAACAGGAAAATTTGATCAACAGATGTTCGGAAATGTTCAAAGTAACAGATTTTAGGATGCATTTGCTTACAGTAATCCCAAATGCAGAAAATTTTCGTTTTGGATAAGAGACAGAATATTGTTTTTTAAGTGGTTCTCGTAGTCGTACTGTCCTGGTACATCTTTAAATTTATATGCAAATTACCCCCAAAACTTACATTAATACCAGAAACGCCTCTATATTTCCACAAAATAAATTTACTTCCACGAATGTACTTGAACTAGGTGTGGGTAATGTCGGTATATCAAAAATACAGATACCGTATCAAAATTTTGATATGAAAAATTCATACCGATAACGATTAAATCAGATACCGATATCGTACCGAAATTTACATCATACTAATTTTGCGATAAATACCAATTAATATCGAAATGTTAACATACTGTTTCATACCGAAAAACATCGATTTACCGAAATCATACCGAAAAATAATATTTAATTTTAATCAAAATAATAAAATTAATATAAAAATATTTAAAAATAATTAAATTTTCTAATCTTAAACTTTCTATTTTAATGACACTTATGTTCCTTTTAATTTATACTCCCTACGTCCCTTGGTAAGAATCTCATTTGCTTTTGGGCACGTGAATTAAGGAGTATTATTATTTAATGTGTAGTGGGTAGTTGTATTAGTGGGTGTGTGAGCCCCATGTTTTAATTATATTAGTGAGTGTTGGTAGGTCTCATGTGTCAAAAAAGAAAATGGGATCCTTATCAAGTGATAACTTCAGAGGATATTTAGTGGGGGTTGGTGGGTCCCATGTTTCTTAAAAATAATTTAAATGTATTAATAATAAAAAATATACTTAAATATAATATTATGTATAATTAAATTTTTAAAAAATAAATATAAAATTTTTGGTATATCGATATCGGTATACCGATATCGAAATACCAAAAATAATTTTGGTATATCGAAATACCAAAAATTTTAATATTCAATACCAATATTGTACCGAAATTATTGGTGCGGCAACCATATCGTACCAAAAATTTCGGCATGTTGAAACTTCGATATTTTTTGATACGGCGAGCGCGGTATACCGAGATTTCGCTATTTTTCCCCACCCCTAACTTAAACTAATACTCGAACTTCCTAAGTTTTTTTTTTCTTTTTTTTTTTGAGAAATTCAAGAAACAGCCCTGCAGGATTTTTTAAAATTTTTAATGTCTCAAATTTAGACATAAATTTTTAAATGCCCGAAATGGTGAAAATGTCTTTGACTCGATTAATGATTCAATTTAAAATAACCGACCGACACACAAAAATAAATTATTGACTCAATCTCAATTCTCTCAACCGAGTCTTGTATTTGTATATAGGGGGCGCGGCTATTTGCATCCCTAAAATTACTAATCATACCCAAAAAAATTAATTTAAAAATTTTATGCTAAGTATGACAAAAATACCCTTAATCATATTACTAAACATACCCTATTTAAGAAAAAAAATACTAAATACACCCATTCAAATACTCGCATTCTCTCTACACTATCATTAAAACTTGGGTTAATTGCGTCAAAATTCCTGACATTTTCGTGAATTTCAAATTAGTCCAAACTTTTCAATATTTACAAATAAGTTTTCGACCTTTAACCCTTTTTCAAATTAAGCCACCGGGCAGCTGGAGGCCTGCCCGGTGTTGACGTGTCCATCTCTCTTCCAAGTCACCTTCCACGTGTACAAAACAATGTCGTTTCGGCCTTCCACATTCGAAAAGTTAATTGCATGAAAAGTCTCAACCTTTTCGCCAATTGCGAATTAGTCCAAACTTTTAAAAATTTTATAAATAAGTACCTGACTTTAAGCTCGTATTGCAACTCGAACCATCGGGTGAAGGGCTGTCCGGACGCTGATGTGTAACTATATATGCCACGTTACTTTACACTAGTTAATAAAATTACGTTGTTTTGATTTTTTTTATTTATTAAGATTTCCAAAAAAAATCCTCATATATCACACGCTAATATTATTTAATCAAAATATGAATCACTGCAGTAGATGGAGAGAGAAAATCCTACAATATACTTCTGCATAGTTAAGGCCAAGAACAGATCAGCCACAGAATTGAAGGAGTCGATTAATCACTATTCTTATCCCCAAAACCTTTTTCTACACTCTAATTGCTAAATAGCAACAACAATTATCGTATGGATCATCTAATCGAAATTCAAAAGTTGTCTTCCACAACCCCTCACACATGGCAGATTTTGATAGATAATGTTAATGTGTGATATATGAGGACGTTTTTTTGGATACACATTAAATTTTAATTTAAAAAATCAAAACAAAGCCCTATTGTTAACAAATATAGAGTGATTTGGCTTATACAATGACACGGCAGTGTCCGGATAGACCTCGAGCTGCCCGGTGGTTCGATTTGCAATACGGGCTAAAGTTAGGTACTTATTTGTAAAATTTTCAAAAGTTTGGACTAATTCGCAATCAGCGGAAAGGTTGAGACTTTTCATGCAATTAACTTTTCGACAGGTGGAAGACCGAAACGACGCTGTTTTGTACACGTGGAAGGTGACGTAGAAGAGAGATGGACACGTCAGCACCGGGCAGGCCTCCCACTGCCCGGTGGCTTGATTTGAAAAAATGATTAAAGGTCTAGAACTTATTTGTAAATATTGAAAAATTTGGACTAATTTAAAATTTGCAAAAATGTCAGAATTTTTGGCGCAATTAACCCTTAAAACTTTCGTCTTTTCTCTTTCTCCTTCATGGACATATCAAGAAGACGTTTTAAATTCAGGAGAAAAGTAAAGATGCTCATCATAATTTTGCAAGAATTAAAGATAACAAATTGTCCAATTCCAACTAATACAAAATAAATAAATAAATAAAAATGAACAATGTAGGTTACCAACGATTTGATCAATCAACTAATCCACCTCTTTCAAGCAGAAAGCAATGGCGCCACCCATCGTCTCCTCCTCTCTCTTCTCAACTACCGGCTTTTCTTCTTTATTGACCGCCAATCGCAGCCCCGTCTTCGGCTCCCTTTCGCCGTCCTGATATGAAACCCGAACCGCCCTTCTCCACTTCAGTTGGTTGCAACAACGCCAATTTATCTTTAATCACATCCTTCTCACCACCCAAAACTTTGAGAATTCCGCCGCCGCTGCCCGATCATGTTCACCTTCAATCTTCAATTCTTCCATTTTCCTTGTCTACTTCCTTACTCTCATCGTACTTCTCCTACAAATTGCTAACAAAATATATATGCATACTTTTTCATAATTAAATTGAAGATTCCAATGAAGAATTCCTGACATAAGTGGATTATGTTAGCTTAATCAGAGGTTTCTTGAGCACCTGCCACTGATGTTTTTAGGTTAAGTATGGTGCAGCCTGTAGGGTTTCAACTAAATTAGAAGATTTAATGTAATTAAGTAATTCAGGGGTATATAGGTAATATTGATTAAAAGTGTTTTAATTTAAATGTGTATTGGGGTATGTTTAGTATTTTTGGGGATTTAAATAGTTTGTCCCTTGTATATAATCGAGTTATATTTGTATTTAATTGAGTTACTCTAATATGCAATTATGTAAAAAATTGAGTCACATTTTCACATGGGGGCGGCTATTCTAGACATACCCCATTTTCTTAATATACCTCAGGATTTTAGTAATATGTATATAAATATTACTAAACGCACCCCAATAAAGACTATTATATCCTCTTCTCCTTATCTTTATTATTATATCCTCTTCTTTATCATGTAACGTGTTGATCGATGTATTCAATGTCTTCCATCCACAGTTATTTTGTTATTGTATTCTTGTTGGAAATCCCCAAATTTAATTTTGTACACAAATCCCTAATTAGGGTTTTTTCTTATCAAGTGATGAACGAATATGTATTGATCGTTGGCTTGTTGTTGCTGTTGAAAAGAAAGAGGAATTCGGGATCTTGAGACGAGAGATGGAAGAGGTGTAAGACAATGTACGTAGGCGCACGTAGTTATGCTGCACAAAAGAAAAAAATATTTCAATGCTAAACGTATGATGCATCAATCAGGGAGATAAACAAAGAAATGTTATGGAAGGACTGAAAATATGACATTCCAAAGCAAAATAAGATGATCCATAATGTTGCAGTTCTCCGGTTCGAAGGCAAACTATTTCCAACTACATAATTATGAACTCATCTACCTAGTCAAGAAATCAAAATCTCAAAAAGTATATTTTTGAATGTCTTTCTTTTATGTATGTTTGGTATTGATTGAAAGATAATGATGATGAAATTAAGGCTGTTTGCTAAACCCTATCTGTAAAAATTGGGATAGGAAAATAAGAATTTATTTTCAATTAATTTTAATCATATAATTTATAGGGATATTTATGTCTTATTATAAAAGGATATTTTAGTCATTAACATAGATGGGGTATGTTAAGTATTTCCAGGGGTGTAAATAGCAGTCCCCTTTCACAATTATTTTTTAGTTGTGTAAGTGTATATGAGTCCATTATAAATATATCTAATTAAGTCAACAACCGAGTCAAGATCATTTAAGTAAATTAATTAAGGTATAAAAGGAGATATACCTAAAAATGGGACAAATAAAAATTTTAATAAACCCTAAATTTTAATAAACCTTAACGGTCACTGCATAATTTTTCCCTAGGTTTTTCCGACTTTCATAATTATTTTAGTAGGATGTTTTTATTTTATAAGCATTATTTTCATGGTTCTTTTTGTATTCCCAATCAGATGCTTGTATATTTTTTATTTGTAAAACTGAGTTCTTATACTTATTTTTGTTACTCCACTTACGTTATTATCTCTAATGAAATAAGTACACTCTTTGATCTTTTTACTAGGGCATGAGGATAATTTAGTTTTTTTTTTAAATTATAATCATCCTAAAAATATTTATTTAAATTTAAATGGAAGTGTAGGTACTTGAATTTTATTGTCTATTAAAGAAAAATATGTGGCAAATTAATGCAATAATTATCAATTAATTATTTATTTATTAAGGGATTTAAATAAATCTATTCCTAAAATAAATGAGTAAATAATTGATAATTAGGCTAGATCCAGTCAAATAAGTCTGACTTAAAGCCTAAGCAAGTGAAAGGCTCAAGCCCGCAGAATCAGGTCAAATCAGTCTCGAACCAATCAGACTGTGGTCTCGAACCAATCAGACTGTGAGTTATTTATGGGGCGTCCTCACCCTCCACCTATATAAGGAGTCCTCCTCCATTTATTCCAGACACATTAAAAGACCTGAAGACACAAACGCTCTGAAGAGATTAAGAACACGAGCAGTGCTCCTTGAGATCTTCAAGCATCTTCAAGTCAAGAACGGCAAACGATTCGGGATTAAGGTGCGGAGCCCCCCAAATCAAGCGTTCTTCATAAACTAAGTTCTTCGGTGTTCTTCGCGCCAAGAACGGCATACGACCGGGAATAAGGTGCTAGCCCCCCAGATCGAATGTTCTTCGGATCAAGTACTTTTAATCCAAACAAAGGCTCGACGCCTCTGGATTAACGTTATAAAATCTCAAATCCGAGTTCGGACAAGCTTCAACTGAAGATCCGACTCAACATACACAGTCAACGCGGTCAAGTCAACAAGTCAAAGTCAAAGGCCAAATTGGTTCGAGAGAAGAATCAGAGGATAAATAGAGATTGTTTCCTAAATTATCAAGTTTAATATTTTGGATTATTATTGTAATTCTTTGTATTTATTTTATTATAAATACAAAATTTATTGTTTCAAATTTTGGCACGTCCAATGGGACAGTCTCTACCTCTCATCTTTTCTCTCAACAAGCACAAAGATACAAAGTATGACTCCTCTTAAGATCGCAATAAAAAGGTCATCTACCTCAAAGCCTTTAGAGCTGCAAGCTATGAAGACACAAGTTATGACTCCACTAAAGATTGCGATACAAGCTATGAAGACACAAGTTATGACTCCGCTAAAGATTGCGATACGAAAGACTACTGCATCAAAGCCTCCAGAGTTGCAAACTGAAAAGGTTGAAGTCGTTACAAGAAGTATGTCTAAAGGCTTCTCAAAGACAAATCGTATGGTGGGGATTACTCTCAATAAGTCATTGCACAGCGACAAAGATGGTGAAGATGACTCTATCTGCTCAACTCCTCGTTCCACGCCAAGCTCACCACCTGCCTCAACTGAAGCTGCAGTGATGACGACAAGTTCTATGACCATTGAGGATCAACTTGCAAGTATGATGAAAGCCATTGAAGGACTCAACAAGCACATAGAAGCTCAAGATTTAAAAATCTCTGAACTTATGAAGAAAATGAAGAATGCAAAGATAAGCCGTACAAATAAGAAACAAGTTGAGAATGAGCACGAGGAGGAAGACTCGAAAAAATATCATTCACCTGAAGAAAAGCCAACTGAGGATAAGATACAAGTTTCAACTGACGGAACACTTCCTATCAACCAACTAAAGAATATCGTGATAAATACAATAAAAGATAAGTTTGAAAGGAGCTCCAAATCTTCTTCAACCTACGTCAAGCCATATACAAAGAGGATTGATAACTTGAGGATGCCAACTAACTACCAACCTCCCAAGTTTTAACAATTTGACGGCAAAGGCAATCCAAGACAACATGTGGCGCACTCCGTCGAGACATGTAATGATGCTGGGACCTACGGAGATCACATGGTGAGGCAATTCGTCCGATCTCTGAAAGCAAATGCCTTTGATTGGTTCATTGACTTGAAAGCCAACTCCATTGACAGTTGGGGACAAATGAAAAAAGAATTCCTCAACCGTTTCTACAGCACACGAAGAACTGTTAGCATGATGGAGCTAACAAATATTTGTCAAAGAGATGAAGAACATATCATCGATTACATCAATAGATGGAGAAGTCTAAGCCTCAATTGCAAAGAAAAGCTATTAAAAACTTCAGCTATAGAAATGTACATTCAAGGGATGCAATGGAATCTTAGCTACATACTCCAAGGAATTCGGCCTAAAACTTTTGAAGAGTTGGCTTCAAGAGCTCACGACATGGAGTTAATCCTGACATCAAATGACATCGAATGGCCCTCTATTCAAGACTCTTACGAGTTTGAATACATGTCATTCGATGAGCCATTGGAAGAGGAACCACAAACAAAGGCTGCAGTTTCTATAAAGATTAATAGAAATGAAGTTGAAGCAAGAAAAAATAGTGCATCCCAAGATTGAGGGCAATGAACATTTGACAAACTTAAACACAATGCTCCTGATATGAGCAAAAATTGTTTGCATTACGCTCCTTGATACGAGCTTAAACTATCTGAAATCTCTCAAGTCCACATGCTACACTCCTTGATATGAGCTAAAACTATCTACAAGCTATGCTCCTTGATACGAGTTTAAACTATCTAAAAATCCCAAATTAAGCTCCTTGATACGAGTTAAAACTATCTACACACAATGCTCCTTGATATGAATTTAAACTATCTACACATCAAATCAAATCTCCTTGGGAAGAGACTAAACTCTCTACACACAACGCTCCTTGATACAACCTAAAACTGTATACAAATCAAATCTCATGCTCCTTGATACGAGCCTAAACTATCTAACACAAATCAAATTCAAGGCTCCTCGATACGAGCTAAACTTATCCACACTATACTCCTTGATATGAGTATAAATTGTCCACACATCAAATTAGATCTCCTTGAGAAGAGACAAAACTCTCTACATGTTCGATACTCCTTGATATGAGTATAAACTATCTACACATCAAATAAAATCTTCTTGGAAAGAGAATAAACTCTCTACACATAAAGCTCCTAGGCACGAGCGAAAACTGTTCATACAATACTCCTTTACATGAGTGAAAAATGTCCACACAAGACTCCTTGACACGAGTATAAACTATCTACAAGTTTAAATTCAAAACTCATTGACACGAGTATAAAATGTCTAACAAATTCAAGTTCAATACTCCATAATGCACGAGCCTAAACTGCATGTTACCCCTGGCCTGCATGCGTATAAAATGTGTACGGTACCCCCCATTCAAACCAAATCATGTTCCTTGAATTACGTTATGACTTGATCCTCTTCAAAGAGGTACGTAGGCAGCTTAATACTCTGCTAAGTTCAGTCATAATTCAGGCTATTCATATCAAGTTGGTGAGACAAACAATAAAATTCAATCATGTTGATCAAGAATGGATTATCGCAATTTGTTCACTTCAACACAAAGGCGTCCGTGAACAAAATGCGAGGGGGCATTTGTAGGCACTTGAATTTTATTGTCTATTAAAGGAAAATATGTGGCAAATTAATGCAACAATTATCAATTAATTATTTATTTATTAAGGGATTTAAATAAATCTATTCCTAAAATAAATGAGTAAATAATTGATAATTAGGCTAGATTCAGTCAAATAAGTCTGATTTAAAGCCTAAGCAAGTGAAAGACCCAAGCCCGCAGAATCAGGTCAAATTAGCCTCGGACTAATCAGACTGCGAGTTATTTATGGGGCGTCCTCACCCTCCACCTATATAAGGAGCCATCCTCCATTCATTTCAGACACATTAAAAGACCTGAAGACACAAACGCTCTGAAGAGATCAAGAACATGAGCAGTGCTCCCTTGAGATCTTTAAGCATCTTCAAGTCAAGAACGACAAACGATTCGAGATTAAGGTGCGGAGCCCTCCAAATCAAGCGTTCTTCATAAACTAATTTTTTCGGTGTTCTTCGCGCTAAGAACGGCATACGACCTGAGATTAAGGTGCTAAGCCCCCCAGATCGAGTGTTCTTCGGATCAAGTACGTTTAATCCAAACAAAGGCTCGACGCCTCTGGATTAACGTTATAAAATTCCAAATCCGAGTTCGAACAAGCTTCAAATGAAGATCCGACTCAACATACACAGTCAATGTGGTCAACGCGGTCAAGTCAACAAGTCAAAGACCAAATTGATTCGAGAGAAGAATCAGAGGATAGATAGAGATTGTTTTCTAAATTATCAAGTTTAATCCTTTGGATTATTCTTTTGTGTTTATTTTATTATAAATACAAAATTTGTTGTTACAGCAAGTACACAAGTACTACATTACATCTATTAATAGAAGCATATGAGCCCAATAAAATTAAATTTTAAAAGAAATGTTTGTAAGTTTAAGCTAAATGAGAAATAAGAGTACATGAACTTAAAACTAGAATGCAAAGATTTTTTTTTCTAAAATAAAGTTCTTCAAAAAGTATGGAGTATTTAATTACAAATTGGGCTCAAGGAATGGCCCAATACTGATTGTGTAGCAATCTAGATTTATGGCCCATTAAATAGGTCCAATTTCAGAAAAATCTCATTCTTAAGAAAAAAAAAATTCTTTGATCTGAAAGAAAATGTTCGTGGGCTTATCCTCAACCGTTTCCGTTTATCCAACGCCGAAACCCACCGTCTCTGGACTTCCCGCCGCCGTCGTTTTTTCCGGCGCCTCCATTGCGGTACGCTCTAAGTCACGCGCCGCAGCTGTCTCTATAATTTGCGAGGAGCAGCCATTTGTACCTGAGGTTTAACACTTAACTCGCCAACTTCAATTCCTCGGTTTCTTTTTTGAATTTTGGAGATTTTTATAAAATTTACATAGGTTGAGAAAGCAGTGGACTCGTTGTACTCCGAATTCCGAGCAGTGGATAATTTGGTGGCTCGCAACACAGCTCGTGTGCTCAAAGCTTTTCAGAATTCTCGCGTTGGCTCTCATGTATGCTTTAATTTTCGCCTACTTGGTTATTTGTTTGCTTTCGAATAGTGTATTGTGCTAACTTGCTTATTTGCTTCGAATGTGGATAAATTTTGATAATGTTGATCGTTTGGAGACATAACATCAATGTTGAGAGGCTCGGCTTGTTACTTGAATCATTTGATTTCAGGAGCTTTTTTTATAATAATTATATTTACCTTCTGTATGTTGAAGATTGGAGAACTTCGAAATCTTATGTCTTAGTAAACTAACATGCAATCCCAACTAACTTGCCTTTTGATTAGCATATTTCTATGTTTTAATCTATAAGAATTGGTATAATCTAAGTGGTAATTTTACCTTAATGTACTCTTAGAAGATCAAGGGAATGCTTATGTGAGTATCAGAGAAACATAATGAGTAGTATCATGCTTATGTGTAGCATTTTAGTTTAGCTAATTCCATTACATGTGAGTGCCGTTTTATTTTGCTTGTATCAGCACTTTGGTGGCAGTACAGGCTATGGCCATGAAGAAGCAGGTGGTCGTGAAGCCCTGGATCATGCCTTTGCAGAAATTTTTGGTGCTGAAGCTGCAATTGTTCGATCACAGGTTTGCAATTTCCTATTGTTCCCCTGTTCAACAATTGTATTTGTTGCATGTCTACTTAACCTTTGCTCGATGCCAGTTTTTCTCAGGTACTCATGCAATCACCTGCGCTTTGTTTGCATTCCTGAGGCCAGGAGATGAGGTAACTATATGTTTCCTTCTCAATGTTGTAAATCCTGATGGAGATTTTTATTTTTTGTGTTCATGGACTTGCTTCAGCTTTTCCTATGGCTGATTATTTGCCAGCTTCTCGCAGTTGCTGGAGCTCCTTATGACACATTGGAGGAAGTTATTGGCATTAGAGACTCCAATAATTTAGGTTCTTTGAAAGACTTTGGAATAGATTACAGAGAAATACCAGTATGTTATTGGTCATTTATTCATTTACTTATTTGCAGTTTCCTAAATAACATGTTTACTCTTGTCTCATTGTACTTTTTATGAACTTATTAATTGTATCTCAGCTTGCAGAGGACGGAGGGCTTGATTGGGCTGCCCTGAGGATTGCTGTGAAACCTCAAACAAAATGTGCCCTTATTCAAAGGTCGTGTGGTTATTCATGGAGACGCAGCTTGAGTGTAGATGAAATTGGCAGAGCGATAAACATAATCAAGGTAACATCTGAAACTCTTCTTCTTCTTTTTCTTCTTCCTTTTTCCCCCTTTTGTAATTTGATTCGAATTTGGAGTAATTCACTGTTGTCAACTTTGACCTGATGACTGAAGACCAACAGCTATGGAAAGAAAAATCTTATCGAACTTTGTTTGGCAATAAAACATTTAGTGAATTCATCACATTTTTTGTAGTTTTTTCCTTTTTCTAATCACAGCATTCATTATCTTTTTTAAACCATACATCTGCATATACAGTTACAGAATCCAAACTGTCTGGTCATGGTGGATAACTGCTATGGTGAATTTACAGAAAGAGTTGAACCAACAATGGTGGTATGTACTGTTGGCTTTTCTTTATTGTTTTACTCCATCGAAGATTTTCAAGTATTAATTACTGTTAGTGGCTAGCAGGGTGCAGATCTAATTGCTGGAAGTTTCATAAAAAATCCAGGTGGAACAATATCACCATGTGGTGGGTATGTTGCCGGAAGAAAAAAATGGGTAGCAGCAGCAGCAGCTCATCTAACTGCACCTGGTCTTGGAATTGACTGTGGCTCAACTCCAGGTGATATTATGAGATTATTTTTTCAGGGTTTGTTCCTTGCTCCACAAATGGTTGGTGAAGCAGTAAAGGTAAAGCATCCTATACTATTTCATCTATTTAATCTTCCCACTCACTCACCCACAAAAACAAAAAATGAATAGATAACATATCCAGCTATCACCAGGGAAGCCTTCTGATTGCTGAAGTCATGGCAGGTCGTGGATACAAGGTGCAACCAGGTTGCCGGGCACCTCGGCATGATGTAGTACAGGTATTGAGTGATCACATTTTTTGTGTTACTAATATTCTAATGTGTTGAACTTGACGAGATTGTGACTAAGTAAACTGATTTTCTGAGATATTTTTTATTTGAGTTGCTTGATTTGCAGTTCAATTGACCATAGTACTGATAGATACTTGTTTGTATTGCATTCAGGCAGTGCAACTCGGAAACCGAGAGCGCTTGCTTGCATTTTGTGAGGCTGTGCAGAGAAGTTCTCCAGTTAGTTCTTTTACTAAGCCCATAGCTGGTGCAACTCCTGGCTATGCATCTGAGGTATAGTGAGCTGGTTTGTATACGATTCAGGTGACAAAGGAACAATAGATCCTGTGCTTAGTTATATACTGCTTATGCATTTGATTTGACTTAGGCACATTATGACGATTAGGTAGTTTCATGCTTGTGAGAAATTTTTAATTCAATGAATATACACATTTGGCGTAGGTAATATTTGCTGATGGAACTTTTATTGACGGAAGCACAAGTGAACTTTCATGTGATGGACCTTTGAGGGAGCCATTCGCCGTTTATTGTCAGGTCTGCATCCCCCCATTTTTATGTTGCTTAAGTTTCTCACCTGAGTTTCTAATATAAACCCACATTATAAACATTTTGTGGCTAGAGTACATCTCATATAAAGACGGTAGGTGGATGTATATATGGAAAAGTCGGGTGTGAATATCCTGCCTTAAGCATTATGTAAATTATATGTAAATCTCATGAACAGGGTGGCAGCCATTGGACTCAATGGGGATTAGTGCTAGGAGAGGTGCTGAAATTCTTATGAAATCACATCTGCCAACAAATATGGCTTCTTGCAGTGGCTCATTTCTTGCAATGGCTCCCAGTGACCTTCTTTTGGATTCTCAAAACTTCTGTCGATCTATCCGGTCAAGGAGAGATTCTTCTTTCTGGTACCCCGAACTGGTCGGGAAGGATGGCTGGCCGGCAAGGCAAGAGATTCTGTTAGAATGTTAGGTGTGAGCAGAAGAGGATTTGAGCGGAATTGTGATAGTTAGGCCTTCTAATCTCTTGGAAGGTGTTTATATAATTCAGAATTGAATAGTTCGAGTATTCTTTCTTCATTGGGATTGAGGAGGGGGGTAAAAAGACCGTATAATAGATATATTTTTTAAAAAAGACATATATGGATGAAATGATCTGGCTCTTTTTTTTTCTGTAGTTTTATCGATTCACATTATAAATATAAAAAAAAAAAAACCAAACAGAGTAGAAGCACATTCTTAAAAACCAAATAAAATTAAAAATATTTGAAAAGTACAATTATCATTTCAATTTATTTAAGAGAAACTCGTTTCACACTGCATTTAAATTTTAAAACTAACACCTTCACGTGACACATATTATGAGAAAAACTTATTCAAATGAATTGGCAAAATTACAAACTTTACTCCAATCACAAATTAATCCTTATATTTAAAAATTGCGAAAAATAACAATTAAAAATTGTTGCGCAAAGCATCTAATGTTGATGAGTACAAATGTGAAGAACTAATTTTGATCACGCCCTTCGCACAGCACAATCCTGGACTCCACGCTTACCTGCAAAAGTACGCCGGAAGGGGTTTCCGGCGTAGGTTCTCCGACATTGATGAGTACAAATGTGAAGAACTAATTTTGATCACGCCCTTCGCACAGCACAATCCTGGACTCCACGCTTACCTGCAAAAGTACGCCGGAAGGGGTTTCCGGCCGTAGGTCCTCCGACGCTCAAGTCAGTAATTCACTCATTATGCATTTAAAAGATTACGCTTACTTGAAAGGAAAATCAAAACACCCAATGTCCTTTCTTTCTTTTCTCTGCCATGTATAAATAAGTTCACCTTTGCGTCAGCATAACCCACTACCTTCGCTACGAAACCCTCAATTTCCTTAGAGTTAGGAGTGCAATTACATCGTGGGATTAATCCACGACTCACTCCTCAATATTTATAATATTTATATTTTAGTTTAATTAAATATTAATATAAAATATATATTAATCCACATCAAATGTGATATAATTTTTAAATGTGAAATTAAAAATGGGTTCTTTTTTAGAAATTGAGTGCATTTTGCAAGCATAAGTAAAGATTAAAAAAAATCGCAATTACTTAAAAAATGTATTAAAAGTAAAAATTCGTGATTTTCATTATGATAAATTTTTTTAAAATTAAATTAAATTATGATTTGTTAAACCAGGACATAACTTTACCGTGTATATCCGGTAATAACCACAAGTTTTTGTGTAGTTATAACAGAAGAAATGCATTGAGTTGCGTGCTAGAAATGGCGGTAGTTAATTTTTTATCCTTCACCGCCTTCCCTACCCACCCAACTCCCTTAAATGCCTATAAATTCACACGCAATATCTCTTCATCTCTACATTTCCGCCTTTTTGCAATTATTTGCGCCATTTTTTAATTAAAAAAAAAAAAGAGTTTGTAGTTTGGGTAAGCAGGAATGGCAGACGCTGCTCAGCGGAAATCGGATGCCCTAATGGAGCAGATGAAGCTCCATATGCAGACCGACGCTGGAAAACAGCTTACTAAGAAAATTGGTCTCGTTTATCAGATCAATATTGCTCCCAAGGTTTTTCCCCCTTTTCTTAATGAGTAATTTCGTATGTTTATTGAATTATTTGTGATTGATGTTGATGCGAAAGGATATCTGTTGACAATTTGGCAGAAACTTGGATTCAATGAGAAATCTTTCGTGGTAGATTTGAAAAAGGGGGAAGTTAAAGAAGGTTAGGGTTTTTTACTCTGATTAATTTCTTACTTTTGTAATGCTACTGATTAAATGAGTTTGTGACTATGTTGGTCTAATTGATCTTGTTTTCTAGAAAAACGATGTGTGAGGGAAGCTTCAATTACCAGTTGTTGCTTCAATAATCAAACTACCATTAATCATAATCTCTAAAAAAATTTAACATGAGTGAATTAGTGATCATGGTTATTGAAATTTGACAATTGGACCAAGACTTACTAGTGAGTGCTCTGTATGAAAGCTGATTCAATAAGGAATTTGATAGACTATTTGCTGCAAAGATTAGTTGATCGAACCGTTACAGAGTCCGTCATGCCAAATATTATTTGCTGCAAGTATTAGTTGATTCACTCGTTATAGGTGGCAGGGTTAGACTAGTTGAATCCTGTTATTGTAATTTGTAAACGTAGTTTGAGGTTGAAGTTTTTGGCATAAATGAACCTTATATCTTGCAAATGGCTTGAGTTGTGTTGGGGTTGAGATCACTCTGTCAGTTTGTGGTTATCTTAGGGTTAGCAAAAGGAGGAAGTGGTGAATTCAATGTAGATTATATTCATATGATCTTTAATTACATGACCTTTGGCATCTTTTAACCAAACCAGTGCAACATGTTAATATATGGGAGACAAACTACAATTTCAGATGTGTTTGGGTTAAGATCACTCTGTTCAGCTAGTGGTTATCCTTAGAATTAGCTAATCGAGAAGTGGTGAATTCAATGTGGATTATGTTAATATATGATCTGTAGTTACATAATTTATGACATCTTTTAACAAACTAATGCAATATGGTAATATGGGAGACATACTACAATTTCAGTTTTGACACTAAAGTCGAACCTTTGATACTTTAGGGACCTATGAAGATGGGAGACCGGATGCAACTTTCTCGTTCACAGATGATGATTTTCTTAAAGTTGCTACTGGGAAGATGAACCCTCAAATTGCTTTTATGAGGTGCTAGTCATTCCAACTTATTATTGTGTACAATTCATTCTATTTGAGTGGAATTTAATAGATTGTAAACAAATAAAATGTAGGGGTGCGATGAAGATAAAGGGTAGTATCAGTGCAGCACAGAAGTTTACACCCGACATTTTCCCGAAGCCATCAAAGATGTGAGCAGTTAAGCTACCATGTAAAAATAAGGTTACCAAGTGAATGAGAGATTTTTTCAATGTCATTTAGGTTTGCATGATGTAGCTGAAAACTCATGCTTATGAATCTTATTACTATTTGCATCAAATACTGGTATCTACGAGATAAATGAAATTTAGACATTAATTTAATTTTCTTCTTTATCTTCAAAGTCCTCGAAGAGCTTATGTGCTCTTTTTTGCAATTTCCACCCACCTTTTTGTAACTCAACCGATCAAGGGTTTAGACCTTTTAACCCATTACACAAGGAGCCCCTGCTCCCAGGCTATGGATGAGATTCGATCATTGGTCATTATGACCGTTATCCCCTTACTTGACCAGTTGAGCTGCTTATGCGAACGTTTTTTTAATTAGAAGTTCATCTTTAATTTGTAAGTGCAAAGGGTGAGTCTTGCGTGAGATCGTTTAACGTGAGTCAATTTTACACTTTTTAAAATAATTGTCACTTTCAATATAAAATGTTATCACTTTTGCTATAAAATGTTATCACTTTTCATTTATACTATAATTTATTCATAAAATAAAATTATCACTTTTTATTAATTCATTATCACTTTTCGTTATGGAAGTTATTACTTTTCACCCGTCTCACGTAAGACTTACATGAGACGGTCTCACAAAAGTCTTTGCCTTATGATAAATAACCAACATGAAGAGAGAAAAATTAATACCGACGATCATTTAACTTAATTATGTTTTTTAACTAATTGACATTTTTTTAACTCTATTGTCCCTTATTGTATTTTATCAATTCTACCATAGAGTAGTACACCCCACCCACCCTACCCATTCCACACATCCCCAATCTACCCTACCTCCACCACGAGGCTTCGGCAGTGGCGGCAGGGCGATGGTGAGGCGTCAATCGGTCACCGATCGCTGGCGGAGGGGTGGCCGACTGTGGCGGTAGGTGGGTGGGGGTTTAGGGTTATGTTAGGATTTAGATTTAATGTTGAAGGGTAATAGTGTTAAAAAAATGTATATTTAGTATAATTAATAATTTCATTTCAAAATAAAAATATCTGTATTAAATTTTGACTTTAAAATTTGTATAAAAAAAATCTCCCATTTTGTAATAAGTACACTCTATTGTACCCGTATAAAGTGCTTAATTAAGGCTTGGAATGAAGCATTTTTCAAAACGATGGAAAGTGAGAAAATTTCTCCAAAAAGTTGGAAATCAACGTTCATGAATAATGGGTGATCATTTAGCAAACAGAATAATAATACATGGTAGAATGAAATGTGTGGAATGTTTTCAATTAAAAAAAAAAAACACCTATTTGGAAAGATGAAGAGCTAGGCGCAACCCATAACCTTAATAATTATTTTTTTTTTAATTTTTTTTAAAAAAATTATAAGACATGAATTACGATAGTAAAGTACATCATAACTACAGATGAAACTAAAATTATACCTAAAAATTAATTAAACTAATTTTAAACGCTAAGGATAAATAGAATATGAACATTATGCACTATGAAATAAAAAAGTGAAAATATAATTAAGGGGATGACTATATGTACCCAAAATAACTAGACATACCCTATAATTTAAGAAGACTAAAATAACCTTTATTAACAAGACATAAATTTTCTAAAATAACCTTCATTAACAAATACTACATAAAATTTCTTATTATAAAAATTATTTATCTGATCCATTTCAGTGTGGTGATGAAAATTAATGTCGTGGATGCTCCCAAAAATGAAATATTTTTAATATAAGACCTGAAAGATATGTAAACTATCAATAAAGGACCTGAATGATTTTTGCTATCAATTCAGGACCCGAAATTCTATGATTTTAGGTCCTGTATTGATAGTTTTATATCTTTCGAGTCCTGAATTGATAGAAAAATTTTTTTGAGTCCCTAATTAATAGTTTACTGTATTATTAATGTATATTACTAATTAATAATGTAAGTAAAATGAAAGGGTAAAAAGGTATTAAAAGGAGTGCATTTAGTAATATTAGGGGTGTAATCGAGCCGAGTTGAGCCGAACATCTCCGGGCTCGAAGCTCGGCTCGAATTTTTTTTAAGGGGCTCGAGCTCAGCTCGAGCTAGATTCGAATTTTGTTTCTAATGCTCGAGCTCGAAATATAGAGCTTACGAACAGTTCGCGAGCTCGGCTCGAAACATTTTTAACTGAAAAAAAAAATCAAACTCGAGCTCGAGTTCGAATTCGGCTCGAGCTCGGGCTCGTTAAGCTGAAAATTATTATTTTTGTTTTTTTAATGTATAAAGGCTTGACTGAGATTGTCTCCTGAATAATAAAATTTTATTAATAATTTTTTTTTATAAAAAGTGATATCTAGAGCTATTATAAATTTTTATTAATTATTAGAAGTATTAATTATTTCTATTAATTAAAATATATTTTAATAATATAACAAAAGATTTTTTTAATTAACATTTATAAGTATATGGAGTAAATATTTAATTTAAATTTTGAGGTAGGACTTGTGTGAAACTCCTTACATAAGACAAATAAAAAGTGATACTATTATTAATTAAAAGTGATATTCAATCGATAAAAAGTATAATGATGTAGTGAACTATTTTATGAACAATTTATAATATAAACAAAAACTAACATTTTATATGGAATATAGAGAAAGTGATAACATTTTATAAACTTTTTATTTGTTTCACGTAAGACCTTACGTAAGACGGTGTCACACAAGTATTTGCCTAAAATTTGAATGTATCTTTATGTTATCCCATTAACAACAACAACAACAACAACAACAACAACAACAACAACAACAATAATAATAATAATAATAAAAGGCAAATATGGGTGTATATAAGTTCGAAAATTTTCCTTCAAATAAAATTATACTATTAAAATATAAACAAATAATTATATTTAATTAATTTATTTTTACATAAAATTATATATATATATATATATATATATATATATATATATATATATATATATATATATATATATATGTGTGTATATGTATATGTGTGTGCGCTAATGAGGTGTCGACTTTAAAATACTTGCAATTTTATTAATTACTATTAGTTACAATTTAATATATATAAATACCTATATTTATTCAAAATTTAAGTATAAATAAATCAAAATTAAGAGTCCAACTGTAGTGCACTGGGTGCATCAGTGCACCTAGACGATCTTAACCGTCAGATTAGTTTTAAATTTAATCCATACCATTAAATAAAATAATATAATTAATTTTCTTTTATTAAAAAACTACCCACACCCTTATTATTAACTTATTAACTACAGGTGCACCGGTGCACCCGGTACACTGCAGAATAACCCCAAAATTAAATCTTATATAGAGATGAAAAATTAAAAAATTTACATTTTTAAACTCATTATAAATAGGCAAAGACTTGTGTGAGACTGTCTCATATAAGGACTTACGTGAGACGGTCAGAAAGTGATAACTTTTATATTTAAAGGTGATATTAAAATTAATAAAAAGTGATAATGTTATTTCATGAACAATTATAGCATAAATAAAAAGTGATAATATTTTATAGCGAAAGTGATAACATTTAATAGCGAAAGTGATAATTATTTAAAAAAGTGTAATATGGTCTCACGTGAGATGGTCTCACGCAAGACCTACCCTTATAAATATGACTTTTAATTCATTATTTAGAATTAATAACATGCGTTCTCTTTTTAATTTTATTTTTATTTATTACGTTTTAATAATTTCATTATTTTCATTGTCATACTTTAATTTTTTTTTTATAATTTAAAGTATACTATATTTTTTAAATTATAAATTTATATCCCTTATAAATTATATTGATACAAGTATATATATAAGTTTATTTATTTATGTAAAAAATTTTAAACTCTAAAATTACCATATTAATATGTTATAATAAATAATAATAATAATAATAATAATAATGGAGTAATAATATGAAGAATAAGCATATTCACCACTATTCGAGCCTATTATCGAACACGTTCACGAGCCTATAATCGAACACGTTCGCGAGTTTTATAAACGAACATGTTCGCGAGCCTATAAACGAACATGTTCGCGAGCTTTTAAACGAACATGTTCGCGAACATGTTCGCGAGCCTGTAAACGAACACGTTCGCGAGCTTTCGAGCCAAACACCCTCGAACTCGAATTCGGCTCGAAAAATAATCGAGCTCGGCTCGGCTCATTTTTTTTCACGAACGAACTAGAACGAATTTTTTTTCGAATCGAGTCTCGAATAGTTTGCGAGCGGCTTGATTCGTTTACATCCCTAAGTAATATATATGTACATATATAATTTAATTATATTGAGATATATTTAAAAATAAGGTATGTTTAAGAATTTTTATGGTGGAAATAGCCGTCCCAAAATCTAAGAATTTACTAAACTAATGTAAACTGCATGGGTAAATAAGAGGTGAACCACAAGAAATATATACACTATGAATTAGTACAATAGTATAATTGCCTTTTAACTTTGACCAAAGAAAAAGGAATAAGTTGTTGGTTTCATGGTAAAACCTTTTATAGGGTAACCATTGTCTTTAAGAAACAATAACTATAAGAATTAATATTAAATTTTAAAAATGTACTCTAAACGTAAATTCTAAAATAAAACATGTATTATAAATATTACTTTCTAGAAATTTTTACTTAGCCTTCTCGTGGAGTAGAAGTTTTCTTTCAAATTAGAATGTCAAATTGTGTATAATTTTACTTTGAATATTTAAGAAATTGAAAGTCTTTTAAGATATTTTCAGCATGGACTAACCAATAATGTATCCTGCACTAATTTAGGTTGATTTGTGTGTAGAAGAAATTAGAACTTAATTAATGCTCCATTAGCGTATGTGGACAATCAAGATTAGTACAGCTAGTATACAACTAGCTGTATCTTATTTACGTACAACTAAGCATAATTTCGCTTTATATGTAAAAAGAAAAAAAAAACTATCAAAGTTTCTTTTTTTGTTTTGTTTTATTATAGTTTATTTTAATGATTAAAAGATCATTATACCTTAACCTTTAGACATAAAATAAAATATTTCTTAGACTATAGAAGTGAAATTACATTTATACTCTTAAAATTAACCCAAAATATTAAGGATAAATTGTATCATAAATTATATAACCACAAGAATAAAATTATAATTATACCCTTAAAATTAATCTTAAACTCTAAATATAAAATATGCCTAATGACAAAATCACAATAATACCTTATAATCAATATTAAACTCCAAGAATAAATATTAAATGCTAAATGTAAAATAAACTATAAACCAAGAATACCCAAAGGTAAAATAGTTTATCAAATAGTATAGTAAAATGGAGTATTAAATATACTATTAAAATTTTAATTAATAATTAATGAAAAAAAAACAATATATTGTTGTATGGGGCTAGCATCAATCAATTGTATAAAATTGTTTAGCAACAAATTGAAAAGATTATCAAGTGAATGAAATAATAATACTAGAGTGCAAGAGCAAAAAATGATCGCTATTTAGAATACTTAAGTGATTACTATATACAATATCTAAAACTACTCTAATCAATACAGTATAATTTTTTTTTTTAATAAAAACTACCGTGTATCTCTCGCATAAAAAAAGTAATTCTCCATTAATTAAATGGAGTATAGAATAACCCTGCTTACAAAGTGCTAGCAATGCATGCTAGTATATCCCTATCCTATTCAAGTTACATTACATATTTTATCTAAGATTTTACTTTTTAAAATGGAGTGAGGCTTGCGTGCCGGGCATACCGCCCCATAATTGTTGTCGTAGTTACTGTAGATACGAAGTTTAAGAAAATTTGCTTTTTGATCAACTTTATTGACTTTTTAGGGTTATTGTGGTATTTTTAAGTAATAAATAAATTATAAAGTATGTTATGTGAGTTAGGTGTGGGTGATATTTTTGAAATTAAGATAACTTTTGAGGTTGTTGGTTAGTGTGCTTTCTATTTTTGGAGTATGAGTTATTGTGGGACTGACGAAAATGGAAAGTAAGATAGTTATTATGGATAGAGGGAGTTAAATTTAAAATTACAGTTATTTGCAGTGTGGAAAGAAAATACAAAACAAGCCGCCATAGAATTACTTTATCCCAAACGTTACGTAGAGGGTCTAATGATTCACATTGAAATGGATGGACTCGGTCCACAATCCACAGAGGATAATGTTGCTATAGCATATATATACACTAATCGAAAAATATAAGCAGAATTATCAATTTACCATGAAGATAATTCTAACCTTTTTTTGTTGTCTGCTCTTCGTTTTCTTCGGATTGGCCACGTCAACAATATTGTTTCAGGTTCTTAATTCTGCAATTACCACTAATCTCAATTAATTAGCGCTAATTAATATGCGATCATCAGGGGTTTAACTGGGATTCCAACAAAAAGCAAGGAGGGTGGTACAACGCGCTTCTCGGTGTTGTACCTGACTTACCCGCCGCCGGAGTCACCCACGTCTGGCTCCCTCCACCTTCTCAATCCGTCGCCGCCGAAGGTCCTCTATCTCTCTTGACCCTCTCTCTCTCTCTCACACATTCGCACTACGTGACACGTGTAATACTGTGATTGCAGGATATCTTCCTGGAAGGCTGTATGATCTCGACGCGTCAAAGTACGGAACCGCAGGGGAGCTGAAAGCGCTAATCAAAGCTTTGAATCAAAATCGCATCAAAGCCATCGCCGACATTGTGATAAACCACAGAACCGCAGAGAAGAAAGACAGTAGAGGAATTTACAGCATCTTCGAAGGGGGAACTCCCGACGACCGTCTCGATTGGGGGACATCTCTCATCTGCGGCGACGACGCAGAGTACGGCGACGGTACCGGAAATCCGGACTCCGGTGAGAAGTACATTCCGGCGCCGGACGTCGATCATCTGAACCCTAGAGTGCAGAAGGAGTTATCCGATTGGCTCAATTGGCTCAAAACTGACATCGGATTCGACGGCTGGAGATTCGATTTCGTGAAGGGGTATTCTCCTAGCATCACCAAGATCTACATGCAGGCGAGTCGACCAGATTTCGCGGTGGGTGAGCTCTGGAACTCGCTCGCGTACGGTCAGGATGGAAAGCCAGAGTACAACCAGGATAAACATCGGAACGAGTTGGCTCAGTGGGTGAAGAACGCCGGTGGTGCTGTTACAGCTTTCGATTTCACCACAAAGGGAATCCTACAGGCTGCTGTTCAGGGAGAGCTATGGCGATTGAAGGATTCCAATGGAAAACCGCCGGGTCTGATCGGAATTTTGCCTCAAAACTCCGTCACTTTTATCGATAATCACGACACCGGATCGAGTCAGAATATGTGGCCTTTCCCACCGGAGAAAATCTTACTAGGCTATGCTTATATTCTCACTCACCCTGGAATCCCATCGCTGGTACGTGCGCACTATTACTAATTGCACGAGTCGACAATTAGCATTAACGGCTCGATTAATCGAGCCGTTGGTGCTAAATTGTCGACTCGATCCAGAGCACCTCTGCTCGGCCTACGTAGCTCAATTTTGGTTGTTTTTGAACTTGCAGTTCTATGATCACCTCTTCGATTGGGGTAAAAAGGAGGAGATATCGAAGTTGAGTGTGATCAGGGGAAGAAACGGGATCAGTGCGAAGAGCAATGTGGAGATATTGGCAGCTGAAGGAGATCTTTATGTAGCAAAGATTGATGATAAAATCATCACTAAAATTGGACCAAAGATGGATCTTGGAAATTTAATTCCACCCAATTTCCAGGTTTCAACTTCTGGAAATGATTATGCAGTTTGGGAGAAACATTAATTAGTGGCAACTCTTGTGCATATCATATTCATAACTAATTATGCACCAAATAAGACTAGAGATTATTATGCACAACCTTTCTAAGTTATGCATGATGCTCAATAAATTTAAATATGTGTTGTTGTAGAGTTGGTATTTATTTTCCATTAAAGGTTAGAAGTTTAAACCTTATTTGAAAGTTTGAAACTAGATATATTATCCAAATTTAAAAAAAAAAATAATAATAAAGAGTAAGTTTGATGGTAAGTTTTTGATTGAACCGATTAAACCTAGTAGTATGGATAATTTGATTTTTTTTTTAATTTATACAAAAAATTATTGAATGCAGTTGCATAAAATCACACTAACTTATATGGTGGATCTTTTATTGAGAATAATTGGAGAGATGATGCATATTACATGATACATAAAACATTTGAAAGAGATACAAGCTTTAATGGAAAAGGGCGAAGTATTAAAATTCGTAATCAATTATAGAGTCTCTTAGTTAGTTAATTTTTCTTATAATTCTCAATTTTTTTCATAAATTTAATCCTTTTATAAAATTTAGACTTTTTTTTTTCAATTTTGAACCAAAATTGAATAAATACTGATATAACGATTAATTTTTTATTAAAAAAATTGAACTATATTTCATGAAATGAATAGATTTGAATGCCAAATTTTGAGAATTGAAAGAAAAAAAAAACTAAAATTGACTTAATACTTGAAGAACGAATTTTAATATTTTCACTAATAAAAAAATGAAAGACTTTCTAATGTGTATACAAATACGTAATGGAACCGGAACCAATCTATAGCACTACATTAAATTAGTACTGCATTTCTTTCTTCATCCCTAAACTTAAACTATCCGTTGAAACTGGCAACGAATTATTCGAATTTGTTTTATTTAAAAAAAATTCACATTTAAATATCACACCAAATAACCCTAAATTCCAAACCCCCAAATTTCAAAACTCTTCACTCCCGCTTTCAACTCCTCTCTCTCACGCTCCTAAACGCCGTCGTGATGGGGGCCAATCACAGCCAAGATCTGGATCTCTCTGACGCTGAATCGGAGTCGGAATCCCAGGAAACCATCCATGAACAATCTGAATCGGAGGATACCTACGGCACCCCGTCTTCCCACCCCTCCGACCGCAAGCAAAACGACCCTGAAACGCCGTCGTCCATCGATGAAATTGAATCAAGGCTCAAAGCTCTGAAACTCAAGTACAATAACAAATCCAACAACCCGAACCCGAAGAATGCGGTTAAGCTCTATCTCCATGTCGGGGGCCACACCGGGAAGTCGAAATGGGTGGTCGCGGAAAAGCTCGCTGCGTATGCCTTTGTCAAGAAGGTTTCTAACGAAGACGAAGATGATGAAGACGAGGATGGTGAGGGATCCGATTCGGATTCCAAGTGGGTTTTGAAAATTGGGTCGAAAGTTAGGGCGAAGGTTGATGAGAATTTGCAACTCAAGGCTTTTAAGGAGCAGAATCGCGTGGATTTTGTCGCTAATGGGGTTTGGGCGATAAAGTTTTCCAGTCCAGAAGAGTGGGATTTTTTTACTGAGAAATACCAGGATTGTTTGTTCGAGAATACTTATGGATACGAAGCTAATGAAGGGAATAAGCTGAAGGTGTACGGGAAGGATTTCCTGGGATGGGCAAATCCAGAGGCCGCTGATGATTCAATGTGGGAGGATGCAGAAGAGTCTATTATGAGGACTCCTCCCACCAAAACTCCTGTAAGAGGAGGCCATGATTTGACTGAGGAGTTTGAGGAGGCTGCTGTAAATGGTGCTGCTATACAGAGCTTAGCTTTGGGTGCTTTAGATAATAGTTTCTTAGTAAGTGATTCGGGGATTCAGGTTGTTAGGAATTATAGTCATGGGATTCAAGGGAAGGGCATTTATGTGAATTTCAATGATGGGAAGTTGAGTGGTAGGAAAGGTACTAATGCCACTTATTTGACTCCTAGGAAGGCGCTTCTCATGAGAGCTGAGACTAATATGCTTCTCATGAGTCCCATGAATGATGAAAAATCTCATTCTAGAGGTTTGCATCAGCTTGATATTGAAACTGGGAGAGTTGTGAGTGAATGGAAGTTTGAAAAAGATGGGACTGATATTACAATGAGAGATATCACTAATGATAGTAAAGGAGCCCAGATGGACCCATCAGGATCAACATTTCTGGGTTTGGATGATAATAGGTTATGTAGGTGGGATATGCGTGATCGCAAGGGAATGGTCCAAAATATTGCAAGTGAGAGCACACCAGTGTTGAATTGGACTCAGGGGCATCAGTTTTCTAGGGGGACTAATTTTCAGTGCTTTGCAACCACTGGTGATGGATCAATTGTGGTTGGTTCACTCGACGGAAAGATTAGGCTGTATTCCACCAGTTCTATGAGGATGGCAAAGACTGCATTCCCTGGCCTTGGATCACCTATCACTCATGTTGATGTTACCTATGATGGGAAATGGATTTTGGGAACTACTGATACTTATTTGATTCTCATATGCAGTATGTTCACGGATAAAGATGGGAAGGCAAAGACTGGTTTTGCTGGTCGTATGGGACATAGGATCTCGGCTCCAAGATTATTGAAGTTGACTCCCCTGGATTCTCATATGGCTGGAGCTAGCAAGTTCCGTAAAGCTCAGTTCTCTTGGGTATGCAAACATGTGCATTTTCTCAAGTTACTATTGCAGTTTATTTATTTTTCGTATTTATTGCTATTTGAATAAGTTTGTGATATAGCTTGATTAGTTTCTACTATTTCTTTTATTTATTTGTTAATTGGCTGATTTAACAGGTTTAACTTTGAGTCTTTTAAAATTGTTGTGGAATAAGAAACCTAGTGTCATCATTTTTGCTTTGAATGTTTTGTTGCCGCATGATTATTTAGGTGTAGTGAGATGGTAGTTCTATTTCATAATGGGGTCAAAATTTTGATGGATTTCGAAGAAATGCTTTCAGCAATTTGCAGAGCGTTATAAGTGGAAAACTTATAACCAGGTGGGCTAGACCACCTGACCACTTGGATCACCAGTAAGGTGAGTGACCCAGGTTCGATTTCCTTTGGGAACGAATAGGTGAGGAGTAATAAGGAAGCTTGTATTGTAGATAGAAGGGTGTATGGGTGCTTGTGCACTAACTACTAACTATACTAACAACTAACTTTGTCCGATAAAAAAAAAGTGGAAAACTTATATGAGCCTATAATGTAAATCATTTTTTGTTAATCACTAATCTAGTTATAGCTAGCTATTTCAACTATTGAAATTGGAGTTCTTTCGCGAACCCCCATATGCTTCTTCAAAAATATGTGCAGTGAAGCACTTGTAAACCAATCTTGAAATATCTAAGCCCCTTCTTGTCCAAAGTAATAATACAGAGAAGGATGAAATAAGAACAATTCCTAAAAAGGACCCAGAGAAAGTAATCCTCTTTCACAAGCCAAGAGGCTGCAAGCTTTCAATATACTTCTTGATGAACATTCTAGGGCAATTCCCCCTATAAATAAGTTTAAGTGGATAATATTTAATACTAGCAAAAAGGGACCATGCACAAAGCCCACTTACTAAGCCCACTTACAAAATAAATACCAAACTAACATAATGGAATAATTATAAATTAATTGCTTCTCCTCATTCGTCTGCTGTATACAAGCGGTGATCTATCACAAAGTCTGATTTTCATGCATCTTCTGCACCATGATTAAATTTGATTAAACAGTTAATCTAAGACGTTTTATTCAGATTAAGTTCACAAACATTTGTATTAGCTTGATTAATTTATGTTGTATGTATTGTAATGCTTTTACCTTTATAACACCATGCCTCTCAAGCAGACGACAATTTGCTTGTGACGGTGCTATATTTATTTGCAATTTATGGGTTGGAGAGATTACAGCTGCTATCTATTAGCTGTAATATGATTGGTGAGTTGATGAGAGCCATAATCTTGTGTTATAGTTGTTTTCGGTGGTAAAATGAAAAAGAAGCATTCCAATGTTAGGCCTCAAATTGTGGAAAAGTCGAGAGTGAATAATGGCTGAATATTTTACAGTTTTTTCTTCTGTAGCAATGTAGTATTTGTTCTGTGTGTTGGTTTTCTTTTTTCTTTCAAAAGTTCATGTCTTTTTCCTGATATACTGATTCCTGGAACAATCCACAATTGATCAGGTTACTGAGGACGGAAAGCAAGAGCGACACTTGGTTGCCACTGTGGGCAAGTTTAGCGTTATATGGAATTTCCAACAGGTGAAGGATGGCTCTCATGAATGCTATCAGAATCAAGTGGGCTTGAAGAGTTGTTATTGCTATAAGATTTTCCTGAAAGATGACTCAATTGTTGATAGTCGTTTCATGCATGATAAGTTTGCAGTCAGCGACTCGCCTGAAGCACCGCTTGTGGTGGCCACCCCCATGAAAGTCAGCTCCTTCAGTATATCTAGCAGGAGATTGCAGATGTAGTAGATAGCCACTTTATTCATGTTAACTAGGTTTATCAGCTAGGTGAAATAGTGTGTATTTCAAAGAACAGCTATGTTTTTTAGGTCAATTCAGAGGATTGACCTATTGTATCTGTTTTTATGTTGGAAAATTGTCAAGACCAAATATGGCGTTTATTGGTTGCACTTTGCAATCTTGTTCCTGCTGTAACACTTGGATGTTCAGATAATATAGAAGTGTTGTGTTTCAAAACCCCATAACTTATGCTTGACTAAAATGTTTTAGTTCAATGCTTTAGTAAATGACGGAACTATATATGGAGGCTCAGAAGAAAGGATAAGTGGTGGGACCATGCTATCATGTGTTTTTTGTCTTACAGTTAACTGAAACCTGCATTGTGGACCTTGTTTTTCAATCTCTTTTTTATAGGTTTTTCAGCAAGAATCTGAGTAGACAATTCAAAGAAGGATGGAAATAGCAGTGGGAAGAGGGATCCAAATTTTGGCTCACTCCTCCCCCTTCCCTGGAAAGAACATCAATCAAACACTCTCCAGCAGATCAAACAGTAGCTGGCTTGTGAAGAAAGGCCTAACTCAGCACCACCACCACCGTGTGGTTGTTCGAGCTCAGAACCGGCCTACATGGCTCCCTGGCCTCGACCCTCCACCTTATCTCGATGGAACGTAAGCCCATGTTCAATTACCTGATATATTTCTCAATACATAACTTTGAATGTTTTGTGTATTCTTGATTCTTGTAGACTAGCTGGAGATTTTGGGTTCGATCCACTTGGACTTGGTGAGGATCCCGAAAACTTGAAGTGGTATGTCCAGGCAGAGCTAGTTCATGCTCGGTTTGCTATGGCTGGAGTTGCAGGGATTCTAGTGACTGATGTAGGTTATCAATGCATTCAAATACAAAAATTCATCTGGTACGTTTCGATAGATTAGGCTGAGGCAAGTGCAAACTTATTCGTTTTCGTGCAGCTACTGCGCGTAACAGGAATACGAAACTTGCCGGTCTGGTATGAAGCCGGTGCAACAAAATTTGATTTTGCTAGCACCACAACTCTCTTCATTGTTCAGTTACTCTTGATGGGGTACCAAAGTCTAACCATCTCGTATAAAATCACATCATTGCCCCAAATTTCTTAACCAGAGTGATAATTGTTCTGTTTTAACCAGCTTTGCTGAAACCAAAAGATACATGGATTTCAGAAATCCTGGATCTCAAGCCAAAGATGGATCTTTCTTTGGCTTGGAAGCTGCTCTTGAAGGCCTGGAACCTGGGTAGGGTAATCTTTGTCGTCGTTGCATGAAAACTTCCGACAGTTTTTGACATCGAGTTGGAAACACACTGATGTTCTTTTCGACAGGTACCCTGGAGGCCCATTGCTTAATCCTTTAGGACTTGCTAAAGATATAAAGAATGCTCATGAATGGAAGCTGAAAGAGATTAAAAATGGTAACCTTTTGCTTCTCTCTCACTCCCACTCTGTTTTTAACTAATACCTTGTTTGCCTTTCTACATAGGACGATTAGCAATGGTGGCAATGCTTGGAATCTTTGTTCAAGCAAATGTTACACATGTTGGACCAATTGATAATCTCATGGATCATCTCTCTAATCCATGGCATACAACAATCATTCAGACAATCCTTGGATCAACATCTTAAAGCATTTAGTGATACTTGTAATAGTTAATTCGTTCAATTTTCCAATACAATGTTAGATTAGTTCTGTAAAATGACATGTTAAGTAATTGAATGGAGCAAAAATTCATGGAGTTTAGAATAAAAGTATTTGAATAAAGTTTGAATTCCAGAAGGACTGTATATTGTACAGTACAAAACCAAATACCTATGAACCAAGCCAATCTATGAATGGAAACTTTAAACTTGAACACAAATAGGATTCTTATCAGCAAAAAAAATATTATTTTTATCTGACCAACCTATTGTACACAAAACAATATATCTCTCTACAAATATAGACTTTGTCAAGAATGAACAGCAGATTCTGGTGATTAGAGGAAACCAATTTTAAGGCAGGGAAAGCTCAGGCCACAAACAAAACGAGACGTCGTTTCCTGCACGAAAAACACTAACAGATGATCATGAAGATGACTTGGAGGCATGTGATTTCTTTCTGCCTAAGAACATGAATATCTTTGGGAAGAATGATCTCTTCTTCTTCTTGGCAACTCTGCTGTCTGGAGACGTATCCGTTTCTGTGTTGCTCGTATACGACTTTGGACTCAGTACCTGATGGAGAGTAGAAGAGTTAGGTATGTTGACAAAGTTCTTGGATAACCTTTCCTCAGAACTTGCCTTTGGGATCGATTCGCCAGCTTTTCGTCTCTGTTCATGTTCGGCTCTCCATTTACGTAGCTCCTGTTCGACACCTAGTTTTCCTTCTTTGGCTCTCTCGGCCTTCTCCAGTGCGATTTCCAGGGCATTCTTACGTTCAACCATTTCAATGTTGGCTTCCTCAAGCTTGCTCAAGCTTTTTTGTTCAGACTCCTTGGCTACCTCAATTTGAGACAGAGCTTCAGCCACCCTCACATTTGCTTCCTCTTCGGCCTCGTGGGCCTTCTTGCTGAGCTCGTAATATTCTTCCAACGAGAGCGTTACACCACCCGGTGAATCCTCATCGTTGCTCTTCTGAGCAGATTCGCTCTCTAGCAATGCGTTTATAGCTGCTAAAGCCAACTTCTCAGAAGCCTTTGCTGCTTCTATTTCCTTTTGAGCTGCTCGTAATCTGCTCTGCATTGTACTAGCCCCGGCCTTAGCTTGTTCTGCTTCTTCCTTAGCCTTCTTAAGCTCGTCTCGAGCTTTTTGAGCAAGTGTTTTCGCTTGATCAGCACCAACCGCTGCCTCTTGCAGTTTCTTCGGAAGCTCCACCATTTTCTCTCTTTCTTCTTTCTCCTTCATGTGGACGAGTGCGATTTCAGATTTCGTCCTACTCAGCTCAGCTTCAAGAGATGCAACTGCAATCGAAGCCATTCCTTCCCTCTGCTGAATGGTAGCCAGTTCGGCTTTCTGTTTTTCGAGTTCTGACTTCAAAGAAGTGGCAGCCACCTTCAAGATTTTAACTTCAGTAGTTGCTTTCTCGATATTGACCTTCACTTCCTCCAGTTCACTCTTCACAGCAGACAGAGCCGCTTCAATATCAGCTCGAGTTCGTTTATCCATTTCATTCACTGCATCTCCTGAGTTCCCTTCTTCGCCCTCCAGCTTCGATTCCATGTAAGTCGCCAACTCGGCTTTCAAATTCTGCAGCAACTCCGTGGCTGAATCCAGCTTCGATTTCAAGTCCTTAGTCAACCTCACTTGCTGGTTCAGCTTCTCGAGTTCCTCGTCCGCTTGCGTTAGTTCCTTCTCCCAGTTGAGTGTGTCCTGTTCTTTCGCCATAACCGCTCCGATTCTGTGCTCCTCCGCCTCTAAATGCGCAGCATGCGCAGATTCCAAGGATTCTTTCGCTGTAATAAGTTCGATAGTCAAATCCTCAACAGACTTCTCGATTTCCTTCGACTTGGCGGTAGCTTCCTCCGCCTTTTTCACAAACAAGTCCTTCTCAGCTACCAACAGATCATAGTCTTTCCTGAGCTGTTCCAATTCATCCTGCACAGACTTAAGCTCCGAAACAGCGGCCAAGTGGCGGCCTCGTGCGACCTCAAGCTGCGCCTTGGCGGCAACACTAGATTCGTCGGCTATCCCTTGCTCCAACTCTTCAACCCTCAGCTTTGCCAACTCAGAATCCTGCTTTGCTTGATGCTCTTCTGTTAGAGCTCTTTCCAAATTAAGCTTCAGTTCTTCTATGAGCCTCTTAGTGCTCTCTAGTTCTTTAAGAACCAACTGTTTCGCCTCCTCAGCACACTCTGATTGCTTCTTGTACAAAGGTACCTCCTCTTGAGCTTTCTCCAGTTCTTGCTCGATGAATTTTCGCCTCTGCATCGACAAACAGCACGAGCTCACACAAGGTACAAAATACACGACGTAAAGAGAGAAGAGAAGTATAATATACCTCCACGGTTTGCAGCCGGTGAGCTTTCCAGTCGACAATCCCACCAAACTTCGAAACAGCAGCCTTAACAGATTCAAAGGGCGCGGTCGTGTCGACTTGACCTTTCTTCAAGTCAAGGTTTTTAGTCGCTTTTGTTAGGTCAGACAAGTCTTGGCTCATGCTGGAATTTGCTGCAAATTTGGCACTGAGTTGGGAGACAGAACTGTTCTTTACGTCCAGCGAACCCATCGAGAAGGACTTTCTATGGCCTGATACTTTTTCATCCTGGGGACTTCCTATTGGTACATCTACGGGCGAGTTAAGTTCGTTCTCTGGAGAAGCAACGGCAGGAGGCACCCCGTTCGTTGTGGCCGATTGGTCCTCTCTTGGAGATGAAGTTCCCGGTGCAGCAGAAGATTCGTAAGCAGCATCTTCTACGGTAACTTTAGCACCCTCCATTCTGCTCAAATGGTAGGGTAGATTGAATACCTGGAATTCCTGGACATAATGCACTGCAACACATTAAAATCAATTCGAACAACCATTCGAACGAGGTTTGTTCTCATTAACAAGTTTGTGTCGAGTAAACGAACCAATGCAGACGTGCTTTGAATGAAAAGTAGCAACAAATCAAGAATGCTAATCTCATTATTCATTAGCCAAACATTCTTGTACTGTTTGTCTGATCATAGGTTATTGTAGTTATTAGTTGAAGCTCTATAACCTAGCTTCTAGAACAAGCAATTTTTTCATTAATCATCCATCAAAATCGATCTATACCTCTTCATTTTCGTTCAATTCTAAATTTGAAGTATCAAAAGCATCACAATCCAAGAGATTCCCCTCAACCAGAAACATCATAAATCAATATCCTCTGTATTCAAACAATGATGCAGTAGAATTCCTTTCTTAAAAAACACAAACTAAAATTGGAATCTAATCCACACGAACACTACACAAACAATCAATCATAAATTCATATCTCAAATCCATTAAATGAAGCCTCTCAATTAAGAATTAACCACAAAAGGGGAAAAAGAAGAAGCATTAATGTGAAACAGATTACATTAAATCATAAACAAGCTAAAGGTCATCATTAATTAATCCGAAAACTTACAAACGGATAAAAGCAATAAATCTCATCCTCAATTCAATCGAAAATCCATAAAAAAAACAGCAGAAAATGATTAATCATACAAAACGAAGCAAAGAAGAAGAGGAGAAAGAAAGGTACCAAGAATCACCAGAAACCACACGAGACAAAGGTCAAATGACAAGCTACGAAATTATTCCAAAATAATACCCGAAAAACAGAAAACTACACTCAATATTGGCTTCAAATAATGATCAATCCCTCCTAAATTCACTCCTTACCCAAAAATAGCAATTCAAAATTCTAATTATCAATCGGAAAAAGAAAAGAAAAAAAAGTAGTATACACAGATGTGTGTATGTATATGAGGTAATAACACGTGTGTGGAGCGTACTTCTGTTAACGGGTCAGAGACGAAGGAGATCCATTCCTATCCGAGATTATTTATTTTTTTGGAAAAAAAAAATTGTGTATTTTAAAAGAATTATTATTATTATTATTTAAATGGAATTATTTGTGGTTTGCATGAGAACCAGAATAGTCTTGAATTGATTGAGTGAATATTAAACACTATTTTTTGTAATTATTAAATAATTTACTTACTTATATTTCAATTATTAAGTTTAAAGATAAGTAAAGTCGCCGACTATTACAGAAGTTGAGGGGGCTTTCCCTTTAGACCTTTCGCTTTTGTTAATTAATACAGAGTTAAATGGATAATTAAAAAAATTAATTACTCTTTTTTTATTCAGTGAAGGAAATATTACCAGTAAGAATATTACTAGTAGTATAAGGTTAATAGTATTTTATTTAACGTTTTAAATTAGAGAGGGACTAGAGTACAACCGATTGTACCAATTCAACGTTGGTCCCAAACCTTCTTAATTAATTCATGTCCCTCATTAATATTGTTTTTTATTTTATTTTTAAATTTATTTTATTTAAATGACTATTATACCCTAAACCCTAAGGATATATTATAACCTAGACCACAAAGCTAAAATTACAATTATACCATAAACCCTAAACCCTAGGGATAAATTATACCCTAAACTATAAGGGTAAAATTATAATTATACTCTAAACTATAGGGATAAATTATATCCTAAACCATAAGGGTAAAATTACAATTATACCCTAAACTGGATAAATTATACCCTAAACCACAAGTGTAAAATTACAATTATACCCTATACCCTAAACCCTTTGGGATAAATTATACCCTAAACTACATGGGTAAAATTACAATTATACCCTAAATTCTAGGGATAACTTATACCCTAAACCACAATGGTAATATTGCAATTATATTTTTAAAATTAAATAAAAAAAGAAGAAGTAACAATAATATTTTTTTTTAAAAAAAGAGGAAAACACACATTGAAGATGAAGGAATGAGGTTGTAACGAGAGTTGTACCAAAATGGAGGTTGTATACAAGTTATTTTCTTTAAATTATTTAAATGTATCGGTTATTCAAATATAATCATTATGCTCTTATCAAAACTATATGCGCACTAACTTATTAAGAGTATTTAATGAAAATGAAAAAATATATAAAAATAAGAACAAAATACACCTCTTTTTATTTTTGCTCATTATTAAGTTAACGTTTGAACAAACACAAATGAGCATTCATGTTTATGAAACAATAATGAATTTTTTTTTGTCAAAATGTTATTTTCCGAGGATAAATTTAAACTGCAGTTAAAATTATTATGACAAAAACTTGGGTGAGACTGTCTCACGTAAGGGGTTTACGTGAGACGGTAAAAAAGTAGGTAACTTTTATACTGAAAAGTGATACTAAATGGTTTACATGAGACGGTCAAAAAGTAATAACTTTTATACTGAAAAGTGATACTAAATTAATGAAAAGTGATAATGTTATTTCATGAACAATTTATAGTATAAATGAAAAGTGATAACATTTTATAGTAAAAATGATAACGTTTTATAGCGAAAGTGATAACATTATAAAAAGTGTAAAATTGTCTCACGTGAGACGATCTCATGCAAGACCTACCCAATTATTATTAGGTTCCCAAACAATAAATTTGATGGACTCTGATTTAATATGAAGGGAAAACTTTTTGCACATTCATGTTTTATGATAAGACAATTTTACCTTTTAAAATTATATTATAGCTTCTTATAGTTAAATATGTATCACTTTTTTTCAAAAAAAAATTATAATTTTTCATTTATAATTATTCATGAAAATTTTATAATACTATTATCACTTTCTATCAAATAAATATCATTTTTTTAAATATAACAATATTTTATTCGTCTCATGTAAGTTATTATTTGAAATGATCGTAAATTCTTCTACTTACTAATAAAATGTGCACGCACTCTTTACTCTAATATGCTCTCTCATTGTAATTATAAGAAAGGAATGAATCAATAACCGAAATAAAAATATTGATCAATATTACACATTTACATACATTAAATCAAATTGTATGAATTCAATTGAAAATAAAAATATTTTATAATTAAATTAAAACTTCATGATAGTGATGAGTATTACATATTTACATCCATTAAATCAAAATGCGTCGTTTACTAGAAACATAGAAGAAGAAGAGAGAAGCATCACTTCTATACGATTACAGAGGCTATTCTCCTATGATCATCTTATACAATTAATTATTTGAATCTTCACGTTTTTTTTTAAATGATATTTTTCTTAAGTAAATTCTTGGTAAAATCCAAGAAATGCAAAAGAGTCCCAAATTCAAGACCCACTTTGCAGACATCACGATATTAAATTTAATATAATTATTTTAACGAAATCGATCCCAAATAAAGCAACATATAATGGGTACACCATATAGTAACTAGTAAGCGAAGTTTACAGTATACAATTAAATTTTGTTGCCTAATAAATATAAATGTGAAAGGAAATATATTAAATATCGATTAAATATTTATTTATTAAGAAATTTAAATAAATTAATTCTTAAAATAAATAAATAATAATTAATAATTAATATAATTATTTGAGCTCAAATTCAAGTCAAATGAGCTCAATCAAAGTTAAATGGGCTCAATTCAAGTCAAGTGTACTTGACTCAAGTCAACAAGTCCAGCAGACCTAATTAAATTAAATAGGCCCAAGTCAAATTCAGCAGACTTAATTAAATTAAATAGGTCTATGTCCAGTCCAGCAGACTTAGTTATAAGAGAAAAGTCCGACATATCTTTTCAAGGAGATAATATCTCACAAGTGGTCATTTCCTCCACCTATAAATAAGGGCCTTCAGTCCTCATTTCTGAAAAAAATTCTTGAAAATCCCGAAAACCCGGAGAGCTCTGAAGAAACTTGTAATCTCTACAAAAATCAAGTTATTCTTCAAAGATCAATCTAGAAACGACATTCAATCTGATATCAAGGTGCGGAGCCCCTCAAATTCAACGTTTCTTCAAATCAAGTTCATCCAGCAATATTCGTAAAGTCAACGGTATTCTACCAAATTGAACGGTGTTCTTCACAATAAATCTTCAGGTCAACGTTTGATCCGAACAAAGGCTCGACGCCTCCGGATAAATGTTTTAAAGTTTCAAGTCAAACCCGAGCTCGGACAAGCTTCATCCGAAAATCCGGCTCAAAAAGTTGAAATAAGTCAAGAAATCAACTCAAGAGAGAGAAATCAGATGATAGTTAGAGACTGTTTTTTAAATTCTCAAGTTCAATCAACATCGGATTATTATTGTAATTTATTTGTGTTTATTATTTTAATAAATACAAATTTTGTTGTTACAATGACCATGACACTGGATCAAGTGGTAAAAAGTGATATATTTTTTTTAAATTCAGCTATAGGATGTTGGTTCGAATTCAATTTTTAACCTGAATCAGAATTCAAACCCACAACCCTAAGATAGGAGTTTGAGTCTAGCATAAAATCCTTTGATAAAAGTTATTTAAACTTTAATAAAGTACATATTACAAATAAGATTCATCCATATGTTAAGTTTCATAGATTGGTTAGGGAACTTTAAACAAGGTTGACTTTGAATTAGGGACTCTACAATTATTCAATTTCAAGACTAGTTAATTTCTCATGATGAATGACGCATGGGATACCATAAGATCATGAACTATGATGGATATAATTACTAGCTAGTATTCAATTATGCACTTCAGTCAAATTAAATGTAATCCCAATTCTTGAAATTTTGAAATGTTAACAATATAATCTTCTTTTATTCAGCCGTTATGATTAATCAGGATGTTAGTATAAGGTAAGATTAATATAGGGATGTTAGTTATAATAGGTAAGATTAATTTCAGTATAGTTAATTTGTATATGAGTGAACCCATTTACTATTCACCTTGATTTTGCCAAAATTACTAGCATGAAAAATTATTTTTTAAAGTAATGAATTATTACTTTTATAAATGAAAAATACTATTTATCTCAAACAAATATAAAAATCACAACATATCATTTGGATGAAATAAAAATTAAAATGAATTATGTAGTGGTTTGGTGCAAACGATAAGGTTTGATAGGCGTACCAAATGATTAGCTTTAGTAAACCAAAGGCAGATTGGTGGTTGTTTTCAATATATGGATGGGCATTTGAAACTTAAAACTATTTTCCACCTTTAAAAGGAGTAATTATTATTAAAAAAAAAAAACACCTATGAACATCTGCAATTGAGCATGAAAATTTTAATTCGAGCATAATTTATCATTTAATTGCAAAAATTAACAAATAATATTCTCTAATTGTCAGTAGGATAACATAATGTTCTAAAAATACAAACCCCTAAATTATTATTCTGAAAATGCAAATTTTCATAAAAAAAAATGCATAAATGAGAAATGTACTTTAAATTATTTTACTCATGTGATATCCCTCCATCCCATATACTATGATTTATTCTCCATACATACATAGAGTGAAACTCCCTTTCAAGCACAAATTTAACAGTAAGCCCTTTCTATAAGTCACTTGAGACATATCATTCGATTTACCACCTCCATCAATTCCTAGGATAGGGGCGGTGGGGGCCCCTAATGGTGGGGTACACCGTTAATAGAGTGTAACTACACATCCCACTAAAATCAAGAACCAAAAGTTAAAAGAGTACATTAATAGAGTGAAACTGCACATCCCATTAAAAATCAAAAACCAAAAATTAAAAGAACATACTATGAAGAGATAAAGTCGAAATTCTATTTATTATTATTACTCAATCCATCACTACCAATCAACACATAAATTAGTAAAACTCGAAACAACACTTCCATATATAATACCCCTCTTATATATTCCAACTTTAACAGGATTAAAAAAAAAAAAATCTGTGCAAATTTACTACTCATATTGATATATCAAGAACTATATATATATATTAAAAAAAAAAATCAGATCAAATTAATTTTCAACCTTCTTGGATCAGTAACATTGATCCTCCAATGTTGATTCTCAAACCCCATCTCCCTCGCAATCTTCCTATCCCAATCCAGCTCAATCCTCCTCGTCTTCTTCAACTTACACACCTTCTGCAACCCCTCTTCCATGGCGTCGTGCACCCTCCACCACCGCCGGTGCGCCACGTCACTCGCGTAAACATGCTGATCCCCAACATCCCAATTGCAGTCATAATCCCTGTAGCACGTCCACGGCTTCAACCCTAGATAATGGATCGAGTACAGCTTCGGAGGATCCGACCCGAACAGGTGGTTCTTCACGTTAGCCTCGCCGGACGAATTGGACCAGAAATTCTTGAGGAAATTGACCCGCCGCGGCAGGCGGTGCCACCACACGAACACCTCGTTCAGAAACCCCTGGTCCCCGCCGTTGTAGGAGATTATTTCCCCCCTGCGGTTCATCAGCATGCGGAAGGTGCAATTCGAGGGCTCGATCACCATCACGCCGGAATTGAACACGTGGCCGTCGTTTCCGGTGGCGGACATTTGGGGGAAATGGAAGAGGATGTCGAGATTGCGCAAAACGACGACGTCGGAGTCGATGAAGATTACTTTGTCGTAGTCGGTGAGCTGCCAGAGGCGGAATTTGCTGTAATTGTACTCATTGTAGGAGTTTTTCTCGGCTTTCGGGTTGCGGATCCGT
This sequence comes from Pogostemon cablin, assembly GCA_023678885.1. Classification (NCBI taxonomy): domain Eukaryota; kingdom Viridiplantae; phylum Streptophyta; class Magnoliopsida; order Lamiales; family Lamiaceae; genus Pogostemon; species Pogostemon cablin. The sequence continues at coordinate 20,696,072 of CM042968.1, forward strand.
TTTATGAAGCGGAGGGTCCACCCGGCCCGGGAGAGGGCGTCTCGGTTGGGTTGGGAGATGGAGGTGTCGAGGAGGAGGATGAGGTCACGGCGGGTTCGGGTTTGGAGCAGGCTTTGGGCAAGGGTTATTGCCCCGCAAACGTAGGATTCGGAGGAGTGGAGAACCGTAGCGTAGGCTTCCCGTTTTCGTGGTTTTCGGGTCAGGGTCTTTATTTTAGATACGTCGAATCTTTCGTTGATTCTTCCTACAAATAAAATAATGCTTTCTTAGTAATTGCACGTACTAGTACTGTAGAGAGTGAAATCATACTTCATCCGTCCCATAGAAGTTGATATAATTTTTTTTGGGCACGGAGGTTAATGATGTATTAGAGGTGATATGTGGGGCCCATGAGAATAGATTAATTGTTTTTTGTGTAGGTCTATGTATTAAAAAGGAAATGTGTCAACTTTAGTGGGACAAATAAAAAAGGAAAATATGTCAACTTCTATGGGATGAAGGGAGTAATAATCATGAAAAATTATTTTTTAAACACAATTCAATATTTACTTGATATCCGACTATATGAAATAATTTAATACTTTAATGTAAGAGTATTTTCAATCTAAAACCATAAAGGGCTATATGAAATAAATTAATACTACTTCAATGTATGAGTTTTTTCAATATAATATTAAGTTAATTATCAATTCAAAGCTTGAATTTTTTTTTGACCTAAATTCAAGAAAGGGCTATATGAAATGAAATAAATTAATATTACTTCAATGTATGAGTGTTTTCAATAAAAAAAGTTAAGCTTATTATCAGTTCAAAGTTTGAAACATTTCTTTTTTTTTCAACCTAAACCCAAAAAGAGCTAGTATATTAAATAAATTAATACTACTTCAATGTATGAGTTTTTTTCAATAAGAAAATAAGCTAATTATCAGTTCAAAACTATAAAGATTTATTTTTATATAAATTAAAGATCCAAAAATATAAAATTTTCAATTTAAGATATAATTTACTTTAATAACTATTCCATCATATAATTTTTTCACGTTTTGAACATACCATATAATAATAAAAAATTATACTAAAATTCTTAAGAGATATAAAAAATATATTTAATGTAGTTGTTAAATTATTATTATTGTTATTTTTTTTATTTCAGTAATTAAATTGATAATTTTATATTTTTCTCGATGAATAAAAGAAAGTCACTAAAAGTCTCTTGATAGTGAATATTTATTCACTTAAAATTATAAAAAATCCTTAAATTTATTATAAACTACTATATTGTTTTTCTTTGGGTTTATAGGACAGTGACATTTGAATATGAATCATTATAAATTTAATAAAGGTATGGGGACATTATAATTGGACCTGAAATTCGCAAGGTTAGTTCTACCAAATCTTTATTGTGGTTACATCATGACTTGTGACAGCCATCATTATAAAATTGAGATTTTTAGTGTCATAAATTAATTATAATAAACCATTTATTTTAGTCTATTGTTCTCAAAATTGTAATATATGGCGATCACTAATGGAAAGAAAGTGCCCAATTTTAAAATATAAAAATGATTTAAAACTAAGTTCTCAAAATTGAAAAATATGGCGATCACTAATTGAATGAAGGTACTTAATTTAAAAAAAAAAAAATGAACTAGGATGAGATATACTTCGGGAATATTAGATCTCTCTCACAGAATTTTTTTATTTTAATATTATATATTTAATAAACACAAATACTTTAAAAATAAAGCGCCTGTAGCTCAGTGGATAGAGCGTCTGTTTCCTAAGCAGAAAGTCGTAGGTTCGACCCCTACCTGGCGCGCATTTTTTTTACTTTATGATTTTTTACCATTTTATTATAATTTATATTATAATTAATTTTCCTAGATCTTCTTTTTTTAAAAATGATTTTTTTTTTCCTTTCTAAATAAATTTTATTAGTATGATTTTTTTTCCATTTTATTAATTTTTATTTTCTTTTTCGATTTTATCAATTTTTTATTTGCTTTCTAAATGAATTTTATTAGTATAATTTTATAATTTTATATTATAATACTCCCTCCGTCCCACGTATTTTTACTCACTTTCTATTTTTGGGTGTCCCACGTATTTTTACCCATTTCATTTTTGGCAAAAATATATAATATTTTATTACCTACTTTTTACAATCCCAACAACTTTAATTATTTTTTACACTTTATTCATCATTCTTAATAATTTTATTCATTTTTTTTAAATTACTAATTTATCACTACTTTCTCTTACATTATATATTAAATAAATAAAACGTCTTAATTTTCGTGCCCGTACAAACGAGCAAAAATACCCGTGACGGAGGGAGTAATAAATTTCCCTAGTTCTGATTTATTTGCGAATGTTCTTCATCACGATTTTAATGTCCCCTTTTCCACCTAATTTTTAACAACTAACAACTATATGATAATTATCTAAATAGACACAAAACACAATCAACTTGTTTCCTTTTGGTCCACTTTTTCTTGCTAATAAATAAGAAACCAAACCCCCATTATGAAGCTACTTAAATGCATTAATCATACTAGTAAATTAAATGATATATAATTAGTAATTACCAACCATTTAAATCACATAAATTACCCTAGTATTGTAGTAACATCTTGTCTCATATTTTGTATAGGGTAAATATAAAAATTAGTCATGTAAATATGCGTTTTTCAACTTTAGTCTATTTTTTTTGCAATTCTCAATTTTAGTCATTTTTGTCTATTTTTAGTCCTTTTGGTTCAGTTTTTACCCTTTTTTCAAAATTTGATTATTTTTTGTCCACTTTTGGTCCTTAATGTATACACTTTCGGACCATTTTTGGATTTTTTAACATAAAGGACTAAATTTGGACAAAAATGACTGAATTTGAACTAAAAGGACTTAAAAGTGGACCAAAAAGGACCAAAATTGAGAATTACAAAAAAAAGGACTAAAGTTGAAAAACGCCATGACCAATTTTGATATTTTGTATATTGTCTTCTATATATACCACATTAATAAGTTATGAGATGGTGACACTTTAATACTCCTATCATTTATAGAAGCAATATGTTTAAAAGATTTGGAGGGTATGAGATTATACTTTAAAAGAAAATTATAATTTGAAGGAAAATTCTATCTTTTATGTGTCAATTTTATAATTAAACTAGTAGAATAGAAAATGATTAAAGAATGGTGGCAAATTATAATACCAAATGTAAACAAAACTCAACATTTAGTAAAATTGAACATACCTTTATCCCAAAGTGGTAGAGCCAAATTACAAGATCCAATTGGCAATGACACCTTCTGCTCCAACCTCCACTTCTCCGGCCTATACAACCACCACTCCCCCTCCCTCGCCGCCACCTCGTCACACCGGAAAAACTCGACCATCGGCACGCACGTGCTCAACACCACCACCTTCATCCTCCCACTCCAATCCCACCTCCCCCTCCTCACCGCCATGTTGGCCGCCGCCAAGTGCACTTGTAGCCTCCACACATCCCTATTCCACCCCTCCTCCGGCTGCCTACACGGAAGTTTAGCCACCACCATGTCCATGCTCCGGTACCTCTCCCACCACGGCATTGGAATCTCCGGGCAGGACGAGCCGGAATATTCCTCCTCCTCATCTATCCACTCCGGGAAGATGTCCTCCCATTTGAACAGCTCTGAAACCCTCTCCATCTCCACATGGTAAACACTCCCATGTTGTCTCCATTCCGACACGTCTTCGTCTTCCATGTTGATCATTCCGATGTTCAGACCACTTCCGATGTCTTTCAAGAAACTAGGTTTCTCCCTCTTGATCAAACCCCTTCTTGGCCTTAGTTTGGCTTCACTACTTGGCTCTTCTAATGCAGCCTTCATGATCATCATGTTCCCATTTTCCATCTAATTAATCATCAATGATCAATTATCTTTCCACTTCATGATTAAACTTGGAAGAATAATAAAGAACCATGCACTACAAGAAATCTGTGAATAGATATCAGTGATTCACAGATATCTATTCAGTATTTCCACTGGTAAGTCTGATATTAAATGTCCTCTAAATAGATATCAAATGATCCACCGATATCTATTCACTCAATAGATCTCGATGATTCACCAATATCTATGAATATGATATTAAAGATATTAAACCACAAGGGCACTCGAGCAATGGGTAACGAACCACGAACCATGCATTTTTAACTAAATTAAGGAGTTGAGCTCACCTTACCTTATGAGGGCACTCGAGCAACGAGCAACGAACCATGAACGCTGCGTGTTGGTGGTAGTCGGAGGCGGAAGGGAAGAGTAGAAGGATGGCATAAACAGCCAAGAAGAATGCCAGACAGAAGAAGTTGATTCTGATGATCATAGCTTTTGTAGAAGTGGATTTGATCATCTTCTTGAACACCATAATTACAACAAGATATATGATGAGGCTGATTAAATAATTAGGAGCTATGGATTATGGCTGATCATGATTTATACACACAGTGGTTTACTAAAAGGTGTAGAAATGATCCAATTAATTAACAAATGGGAAAAATAATCAGGTAAAAAAAATGTTGTTTTGGAAGTGTGGTTTGATCAAGGGAAATTAATTTTGCAGGCAAAGTATGAGAGAGAATATTGGCCAATGAAAGTGGTACAAGTGTTGGTTTTCTTGTTGTGGGATTTTCTTGGCTTGGGAGAAAAAGGGTGAGATTATGAGTTGTTTTTTACATTTGTATCATTGTATGGTAGGCTTGGCTGTTTTCATGTCTTTTTTCGTACAAAGTTGTATTATTACGATAATGCCCTTATGCCCTTTTTGTCCAATGCTTGAAGTAACAAATACTATTTGAATATTTGATTTAGTAGAGGAATTTGCTCAAAAACTTGAAGTAGATTTGAAATTTAATAGAGTGAAAATTACCATTTTTAAACTTATTGATATTCTACGCCTTTCATGCATATGATTCGGTATCTTTGCTTATAAATATTTAATTATGGTTGCTGAAAATCTTCATCATTTTAATATCTAATCATAGGAAACCTATATATTCCATTAATTTTTTTTTAGTTAAAACATAAAAAAATGGGTGAAATATTTATTAGTTAAAGTGGTATTGGTGTACTCAAGAGGCAATCTTGCGGAGAGGACTTCGAGCAAACCACACCAACTTTATGGTTGCAGTGTCAATGTCTATATGCTCTCATAGCTAATTATTTCTTTTACAAATTTTGGCCCATTTTTTTCTATATTTTTCAAATTTTATATATATTATATTATCGTATATATTTTTTTATATGGACTAAATAGGTTTCTACAATTTTTATTAGATTAGATACACATTTTAAATGTGAATAGAAGTATCGCTATATATTTATACCTACACTTCTATGACCTTCTGTTAGACGACCATCTCATCTAAAAGCTTAAGCTAATTGAGAGTTGAATCGTTTAATACTTAATTTAGTTACTTCAACACGCCCCCTCACACTTAATAAAGTCACTCCAACACTTAATTTAGTTACTTCAACACGTTTAAGCTAATAGAGAATTGAATCGTTTAATACTTGCGGGGTTAATTTTTGCCTCAAGTCTTGCATGTGAAATTATCTCATAAATGGGTGGCGATGAGGTTTGAACCCTAAATCTTTGTTAACCATGAGCTCTGATATCATGTTAGACGACCACCTCATCTAAAAGTTTAAGTTGATAGAGAGTTGAATCGTTTAATACTTAATCGAGTCACTCTAACACTTCACATTCCGAAAAAGAAAATAGCGCTTTATCAAATAATATCAAAAGTTACTTTAATTTCAAATTTATTACTCTACTTAACACACACAACATTACTTTACACTTTATTTAATACCTAAAAATACTAAAATACACTTAAAAGTTAATAAAATTATTTATACAACGTGAAATATTAAACATGAATGTAGTTGCATAACGTTGGAAGTAATTTTTTTCAGGAAGAGACGCACCCACCATTCATGCTAAATTTTTTTTAATGACTGATCAATATCGAACTCTCCAAAAGAGAAAAAGAATATATTACCAACAAGACACACGTTATATGTATGTTTTATATTTTCTTATTATGAACTTAAAGTATAGATTAATACAAGTTGATTTGATAATCACATTGTACCTAAAGGTTCACTAATTTTGCACAAAGGATGTACCAAACACAATCTATTAAGTACGCTGGACAATCGCAATTACTGAATTAGTATATAAATATTTCCTTTTTTCCTTTTTTAATTATTATTATTATTATTAAATAAAATATTTTTTTTGGACGACTTCTGACCTCAACCTAATTATTATTGATCTGTTATAATTAATAGAAAACATGATTGAATCTTCAACCTCACATTATCGATATTAACTGCCAATTGTAAACATCAGATTCGACGTGTGATAATTATGTTGTTTAATCTCACATAAGATCTTAGGTGAGACGGGTGAAAAATGATAACTTCTTTAACGTAAAACGATATTGAATTAATAAAAAGTGATATACCATTTCATAAACAATTTATAACAGGAGTAAATGAAAAGTGATAACATTTTATAGTAAAAATGATTATATTTTATAACAAAAGTAATAACTATTTTAAAATATATATAAAATAATCTCACGTGAAACAGTCTCATGCAAGACCTATTCTCTCACAATTTATTGTCTTATGAAGAATTAGTATTTGAACTTTTTTCAAAGAAACTTTATATTTCATCTTAAAATTAATTAACTTGAATTAGTCTCTTGTTTTTTATGCACTGGTATCCGATCCGTAAACCGATTAATTCTTTTATAGCGAAAGTAATAAATATTTTAAAATATATATAAAATAATCTTACGTGAAACGGTCTCATGCAAGACATACCTCTCACAATTTATTGTCTTCTGAAGAATTAGTATTTGAACTTTTTTCAAAGAAACTTTATATTTCATCTTAAAATTAATTAATACTTGAACTAGTAGGTATCCGATCCGTAAACTGACTAATTCGGGGGAGGTCAGAATCCACCGTCCACTAACGGGGACCCTTATTCCAAGTCAAAACTTTGCGCTCTGTATGGACTGGACCCTCAGTGGTTGATCGCACCTACGGGTTTTGAACCTAAGACCTTTGAGAGCTTCACCCTTAGACGAGCGAGGCTCTTGTGCCCCAGGGGCACCGTGCCCCTTTGCAATTTAAACCCTTAACAATACATATGTTTAAATAGAATATAGAGAGAGAGGGTTGTGTTCCCACAGGGGCACACAAATTTTTGCCGAAATCCTCAAGTCTTCACCGCTAGACCAATCCCTTGTAAATTGGATTTACATTATAAATTCCTATAAACACAATTACATCATAAGTCTCTTTTAATTTAAACAACCTAGTAATACATAAAGTATATAGATCGGAAGATGGGACCACAGAGTTTACACTGTGAACTCAATTTATACAAGGTTTGTGTTAATATTTAGGGGATATGTATTTTTTTTTATCCGTTAATTTAATTTATCCTATTATGCTTTCAGCTACTCTAAGTTTTTTGTTATTTTTTTAATCCTGTAACTTTTATTTATAAAGTTTTTAGTCCTCAAATTAATATAAATCTTTGATTATATATATATATATATATATATATATATATATATATTATAAACATTGTTTCATTTTTTTAAATTTCCTACACGTCAAGCTAATGAAACATTTTAAAAAAAAAAATATTTCAAATATAGGTTAAAAGACTAAACATTGAAAAATCAAAATTAAGGGTTAAAATCGAAACAAAAAAAATTAAGATTACTGAAAACATAATAATAGTATAAAATTAAGGAATAAAAAAATGTATTTTCCATGATATTTACTTTAGAGTTTAGCAGTATTGGTATTATTATATTTTCACTCTTTATGGTTTGTATAATATTTCGCCCCAAATTTTCAGAATTTATTAATAAATAAATAAAAAACTATTAATGTGGAGTAACATATTTATACATTTGACGCAAAAAAATAAAAAAACACTATCACTAAGGGACCTGAAAGATTTTTGCTATCAATTCAGGGTCCGAAAGATATGAAACTATCAATACATGACCTGAAACCATGAAATTTTAATGTATATTTATCAATTCAGAACCCAAAATTCTGTGATTTTAGATCCTGTATTGATAGTTTTATATCTTTCGGGCCCTGAATTGATAGCAAAAATCTTTCGGATCCCTAATTGATAGTTTACCTATCTTTCAAGTCCTATATAAAACATTTCCAACAATAGTCCTATATAATTGATAGTTTATAGTACAAATTGATAGACTACACTTCTTACTTACTTTTTTTTTTTCATTTAATTCATCATTCCCAACAATAGTATTTACTTTTTCTCTTTAATTACCAACTTCGTCCTACTTTTTCTTACATTAGTATATATTTAAACAATATTTCTTAATCTAAGTTTCCGTACAAATGAGAATAAATACACGAACCGAGTATTACTTGTTGCTTTCTAACCTATAAAACATATTCTCCACAAATCTTGGAAATTTAATTATTAACTCCACAAACAACACAACGTAGCATCATCATCTGCAAAATTTCAAAAATTTTAACTACTCTACTGTGATGTATTTTTTTTAGCAAAATAACCCAATTATTAAAGCAAAATGTCTTGGATTTACAAGGCATTTAATTAATCAATTCAGCTCGTGAGCTGTGAGCAACTAATATCTGACTAAAAAACCCAATACCCAACTCTAACCAAATCAAGGTTGACTTCAACATTCAATAACACACCACCTAATCTACACAATGTCTGATTCACATATGTTCAAATTCTTACAATACTCGGCTTATTTTGCACAAAACTGGACAGTAAACAGTAAATCTGAATAAACCAGAACCATTATTCCCATGACAGATTTCAGCATGAGTTGGCAAGTTAATGAGATGACGAGTTTCAATTTATCAACCTCACACATACTGATGCTCGTCTCCAATACAGAATAAATGACCAAGAAAGTGTAACCACAAATTCTTAATTTTTCACATCATTCTCTTCTAAACGGGTAGTGAGCATTCACACATTGACAAGTGCACAAAGAATTGGCAGCGCAGCCATCATGAGCAAAAAATTATTAAAAGTACAAATACAATATTTGTACATTCTAAGAGATCAAATGTCGTGTGCTCCTAAATCCAATCAAATGGGACCTCGATCCTCATGTTGAAAGTCAGTCTATCTTTCTGTTGGTTGACAATGCATTATGATGTGCAAAGAATTGGCATCTTAATAAGAGTGGAGGTAAATTTTATAGATCAACCTTCCTGACTGAAAGTAAAGAGGGAAATGCAAAAAAATGCACTTGTATATGTTTAGTCTCATCAAAATGGGAGTTATGAATTTGATATTTATACTTTTGTAACATCTTGAATGTGTTGAGAATGGCTTTTACCAGGTGGAATGAATATTAAGTCTTCCCATCCAGAGTTCTTCTGATTTATCTGCCCATAAGAAGGGAAAAGGGTGAAACTCATTCAAATCCCAGGAAACAGCAAAAACTCTTTTTTTTTTTTTTTTAATGAATTTATTGTTAATCAAGACCATCTGCAATGGCAAGTATGCCTGTCTTTGATGTATTAGATTCCGAGACAGTACACTCGCTTAAGCATAAGCAAATGGTCGCTTGATATCTTTCAACATATAAGAAACCTTTGAGTCAAGTACCTCCATTTTCTTGAGAACATCCTCCAAACTTCCAACCTGACAAAACTCAGACACATTGAACAGTTCATGTGAAAAATGTTATTCACCTCATGCAAGTCAATATGAGAGTATCAGAATTAATATCCAGTAATCAATCTAAACGAATACTAGTTAGCTCAAAGTTTTCATGAAAGATTATTGTTTCCTCGGGAAAATTTTCCATCTAAACAAAGGATTTTTGTATAGAGCTATAACTCCAGTTTACACAACCCCACAAACCACGGAGTTCATCCAAAACCAAGCTTCAGTAAATTAAAATTTTACATAATTAACATTGATCCAGAATAAAATAAATCTAGGGATTCCAAGATTTTCTAGAGTACTCAAACTATTCTACTCTGATTGAGATTTTATGTGCTGTGTGGTAAGTACAGCAAGGGTAACAAAACTATAATTACCATTACTGAAAAAAAAAAAAAGGCAATATATTGTCATGTGAGAATATTACCTGCACATGCGCAAGTTGATAGAATAAAATGAAGATGTAAGTGAATAACCAGCCATACCATGATATGATGAGAAACACCAGGTCCTCTGGAAGCCCTTGACACTGATGAAAGCGCTTTCTCAATATCTTCCTGTTTTTAAACAAAGGAACATTAAGCTAAGTCATATTTAAATGTAGTATTTAAAAAATCAGAACTAAAACTAGTACCTTTTGAAAGTATATGGGGCAATATCGCTTGCTTTTTTTCTTTACAACTAGAAGATCCGACTGCAAATAGACAAATCCCACATTATTTTGATAAAAACGAGCAATGACATGAAAAAGGCAACTGTATATTAGAATACCAGGAAATCAAAACTTAAAAATTAAGAACACTTTACTAAATAGCCAAAAACTAAAAGAACTATAACTTAAACTGAGACTTGATTGTTGCCATAACTCTTATTGTGTGACTACCTCCTCGTGCTCTCATCAAGATCCAGTGTTCTTCTCTATGTGTGCGAATGTGTTGTACGCTTGCTTTTATCAAAATGGAAACAACTTCAAGCTCTAATAATGTAGGATGAGAAAACATCTCGTCAAGACTATGAAATCAAAATGAACTATAATCTCCATCTTATCTGGGTACCAATTCGTTAGAACAGAGGTTATAATGAATGATCTACTAGATGGACTTCAAAATGTTTATCATAGATTTCAGAATATTCAGCGACTTTTGAAGTAAGTTCATACTTGTAGGACCATTAAATTATCAGAAGGGCAATTAATTCAGCTGGTTGTTTTCAGAAAAATATTATTGTGGCATTCGTGGATGAAACAGCCTGAATTATATCCTGATGGGTGTTTAAATTGAATTCTAAGTCCATGAGCGTAGCTGTGGCTTTTAAAGGAGATATTTAATTATGTCATGTGAGATAAATTAATAGGAAAAATATGAAGGAAAAAAAAGGAGTCAAATAAGCTTAATCATATTTTATTATACCTGAAAAACAGGAACTCCATCAAATCCACTCTTGGTGTCTGATGCTCTCATCTGACAATGAAGAATGTGAGCCATGATATCATAAGTATGTCTAATAAAAAATTTTAAGGAACCAACATTACTTGACAGATTCAGCAAGAAAAAGAGTAAGAGGGACTGTTCTTAAAATTGAGTTTATTGAACTCTTGGTGCGCATATACTCATATTTTGCATTTTAACCCCTTAGATCCAAGTGAAGGTAAGTCAGTAAGGGTTAATTATTGAATGAAAGAGTTCGCATAAAGATACACATAAAGAGACACACTTTGAGAAATATTAGCCGCAAAGTGGCATATATCAAAACTATGCACTTTTGCCTTTAATAAACTGCAGTTTGCCAATTTATAACTTTTTGGGTTGCTGATCACGTATATTAAAACCTAATGTTTTTAATTTCTCATTAATGTATTCAACAAATAAGAGGCATTATAAGACCATAAACATGCAAAGAAACCTTAATATACTCTAGTAAGTACTGACCTCTATTGCATTTTTTATTTGAACTGGATCAGGTAAAAACCGAAATGCTATTCCTTCAACTTTCAACATATAAACCTGCAAAATAAAGGGAACAAATCGTTGCTTAGATAGTCCCTGTTGAAAGGAAAACAATAAAATTTGTTAAAAGATTCACCTCTCAGTCTCACTAAATATAAAAGTGACAAATTAGGTTTGGCAGAGTGAGGGTGAAAAGAAGGATAATAAATTATGAAAAAGAAATGTTTAGAACTATACAAATTCAGTTCTAAAAAAAAATTCTCAGGCAACCTCTAGCAACAAAAATCTCTTTCTAAACTTCCAAGCAAGTCAAAACCTTTGAATTCAAGAACTCCCAAAGCTCCTAACATAGTTCAAACCTATGTGCTTTTAAAAAAAAAGCCCATTCATTCCCAAAATATTTCAGCCAAACCTTTCTTTCAAATGGTCAAGACTATAGTGATCCATCAGATTTGCAATTTAATTTCACATTACTACATATCACTTCCAAGAAACTATTATACAATGCACTTATTCTTAGGTTCAACTTATATTCCATTCAGCTACATATCAAAACTTAGAAATTCTACATATTCTTCTTTAAACGAATAAGAGCATACTGTATAAAAATATTCACCTGGTCAAGTGTTATTGGCACCACTTTCGCCCCGCCTTTCACTTCTCCTCTCCTTGATCTCACCTGCAAAATGGCAAGGGCGAATAAGATAGAATGATGATGAATCATAGCAGCAAAACTGAAACAAGTATAATTCAGCACAAGAAAATCTCCAGTATTTCCATATGAATAATTCAACAGCAATGCAACACGAAAGTAAAACCCTAGTATACCATTAGATTATCATGCGAATGCAAAGGGAAAAGGTTGTATTCATAGAACAAAAAATTCATCAATCGATGAATAGGATAAAAGACATTCATCATTCATTAGGGATGTAATTACCTGAGCAAGAAAAGCTTCAGCATCTTCTTTGCGGAAACAAAGCAGCCCGATGGACTTAACCCCATCAGGATGAGATACCAACACAAACTCATTATTTGTGTTGCTTACGGTGTAAACCGAAGTTCCGACGAGCCTTCTGGCCACATTCTCGGAGTTTGACGAAGTTTCCGACGCAGCCGTTTGCTTCCCCTGCCGCTGCGAAACGGAGGCGAAAGGCAATGATAGAGGCGGCGCCGGTGGCAGGACGGCGGGTAGAGCAGCGGCGGCGAGCTTCCTAGTGTCGTCGAGTCGCGTCGCCAGCTGAGTGCCGACTCGGTGGATGAATGTGGAAAGCAACAAGAAGGGGTTGGGGGGTGGACCCACGTAGGGTTTTGCAGAGGATGACTCCATTGTTGTTAGCTCTGCGTACGACAGTGGAGCGTGATGAAATTGTTGGGCTATTGCTAATATTTCTTAGCACGATGAAGCTGTCTTGTCAACCCATCATCGAAGTGGCCCAGCCCATGAAAGTGAATTAGGGCGTTGATAATTGGGCTGATGTGGCCCAACTTATATTAGGCCATTAACAAAAGTATAGATGTGGAACGATAATGAAGTGTACATGTTTTTAATTGAGTAATTTCATCCAGAAAATATTTTAAATAATTATTGATATCTCTTGATACTTAAAATAGAACTGACCCTTTTGAGATATAAAGTTTTTTAATATATATATATATATATATATATATATATATATATATATATATATATATATATATATATATATATATATATATATATATATATATATATATATATATATATATTAGATATTTATTATATTAAATGCATAAATCGATATTTTCCTGGCTACCCCAACCACACAAGCCTTACTGTTTTAATATTACACTTACACCTTGTTGGTTGGGTATCAATTAAAGCCCCACATCGGTTAAAAGTGGGGATAACGATGAGTTTATAATTGTGGACAAAGCTCTCCCTAAAATGAAGTTTTTTGTGTGTGAGCCCAAAAAGCAAAATCGTCGATTAGGCAGAAACCTCTTCCACAACAGTATCAGAGCCACACCGCTATAGTACCCTAATTTGGGTTAATTATAAATTGATTCCTCCAAGTAAGAGGAAGACGGTCGTTCAGATGTGAACGCCAATGGTGTGAATTCCTCCCGAGGCTGAAGTCGTCTGGTGGATTATTTCCTGAACTAGTTCTTGTGGTTTTTTACCTCAACTTGAGGGATTTTCCACTTAAAATTGTTGGTTTTGATTCCATTAATTTTCTGCATATTTATTTGGTTTCTTGCTTATTGCTATATGAGTGGAAAGTTGGAGCATTGATATTATTGAGATTTTCGCTGTACCGAAATATCTTTGCATATTGTCTATCCTAGTTTTGGATAGGGTATCTGTTCGTCGCTATTTTCACCTAGATTTCAATGCCTTTTTATGTGTGTTTTCGTATTATTTTATCTGATTTGTGTAGCTTTTGGTGGTGTTTTATGTACATATAGAGGTTTATGCTATAAATAGATAAATGTGTGAAAATGAGCTTAAATGTATGTGGAACAGATAAAAAATGAAACAAAAAGGAGTTGAGAGCCGAAACGAGAAGAAGGGCCAGAAGTCAACCTGGTCGACTCGACTGCAGAACTCAAGTCGAGCCCATGCGCATGGCCCATGTCGAGTTTCCACAGTCAACCTCAGATGCTTGACTATACACATCAGAAACACATACTCAGCCTTTCCTGTTGTCCGAGTTTTGGAGCTCGAGACGAGCCATGTCAAGCGCCGAAAGATGCCGAGAAAATACAACACAACTTGTGTCGAATCGAGTTCGGACTTGAGTTGGAATTTGATTCAGCGATTATTTTAGAAGGTTCTAGGCTTATAAATAGTCAATTTGCATGAATATTACGAGAGGAATCGTTCTGGACAGTTTCTACACCTACTATATACCACATTTCACACACACTTCATCTCCATTCTATCCATCCTTCATTCCACTAATTTCATCCATCCAATCCACTTGATTTCCTCAAATCCATCCACTATTCCATCAATCCACCAATCTAAGAAGGGAAGATCATCAAGGAGTGAAGATTGGTGCATGTTGAAGGAAGAGAAGATCTACTTTGAAAGGGAAGCCAATCAACCTTTGATTTGTTATCTTCTTCATTATACGGTTCAATTGGAGCATGTCATGGATTGTATTGAATTCATCATGATTTGTTGTGGCTAGTCCTCATGTGAAGCTAGCAATATGATTGATTGAGAACTTCATAGATTTTGCACACCACATATTTGATAAATTGATTGTTATAAATATTTTCTATTATGAATGCTTATTCTCATCTCTTGTTATGATTTGTGTGGTTAAATTATCTATTCATGATGTTAGGATGGTCATTACAATATTATGCTTAGGGTTTTAATTGAATCAATTTATGATATGTGATGACTTTATTAGTACGCGGAGAATTAAACCATAACCTTCGTGTGCTTAGAATCTTATGATAAAATATTAGTGATGATTACTTGTGAAAGTGTTTGAACTAATGAGGGGAACCAAACCAATACTTGCTTGACCTTAGAAAATGAAGTTTGGCAAACGTCCCTGCCTATAGAATAAAATTTTAGTGATAATATATCTACACACGTATATTAATAGCCACAAGTACATATATGATTGGTGAGGATTGGAGACACTCTTAGTGAGTTTCCTTAATATCATAAGATGGAGTTTATCAATGCACGTGTGTGAGAGTCTATATACCTTTTCCATGATATTGCTAGTCTTTTATACTTGTTAGATTGTTATATCTTCATCCATCTTCCATCTCATTTGTATCTTGTTATTTCATTCCTTTCTTAGTTGTTATTTGTAGTGTTAATCTCAATCCTCTATTATCGATTAGTCCTTCTATAATGATTTATTAAATACGGATACACGTACTTTCTCTCTAGAGTTCGATATTATTTTATTACTTGATCATTACATTCTACACAATGGTAGAGTACACTTGTTCTAGTCGCACATAAAGAAAATAACGATCAATCTCCTTTCAACAACGTGGATCAGAACTAGGGATGGACAAAATTATTGATTTTTCGGTATCCCGCATTTATCGTATAAAAAATTATCGAATTTACCGAAAATTTAGGTATACCAAAAAATTTTGGCACGGTATGGTGCCGTACTGAAATTTTCGATACGGTATCCATATATGATTTTAAGAATTTTGGTATTTCGGTATATACCGGTATGCTAATCGACTTTTAATACTTTTAAAAAGTCTAAAATTGAAATTGACATGGATTAAAACAAATAGTATAAAATTAAAGTTAGTATATGGAAGTATTATAATTATGATATCATATATGAGTAGAATATGTATTTAGAAAAAATGTAATAGTATAATAATACCCTTCCATCCCCATCTCAATTATTACATTTATTTTTTTAATAATATTTTAATTAATAAGGATAATTTTTTTATTGAAAAGATCGACTGAAATATGAATGATATAGATGTTAGGTTAAAACAATTAACTTATTTTTCTCATGAAACCAAGAGTATAAATTTTTATACTAAGATAGTATAATATTTAATATTAAATTATACAACTTTCGGAAAACGTAGGATTTGAGGACACAATATCCTTGAAAATATGCAAATAGCCTTTAGAAATATGTAACCATTATTGTAGGAGAGAGAATACTTTTTATTTATCACAATACTAAAATATACACTCCATAAATCTCATTTTCATTACTTCCTTATTTCGAAGTAATATATTATAGGGTTAGACTATGTACACACCTCCTCCTAATGTATTAAATCTGCGTAACTAAAATAGATATGTTTGAAATATCAAAATTACCCTTATCCTTATTTAATACATACCCTTATCTTCATCCTCATACACATTTTTCTTCTTCCTTGTAAATCGACAAATTGTGATGTTAATGGGTAGTTGGAGAGATCATATTCGGATCTACTAGAAACTTAAAATACTGCAACATTCATGATCTCTTAAGAGAGATCAATGTTGAGCATTATTGGGCGTATTTTGCGTATTTTCAAGGATGTTGAGCACACGATCAATGTTGAGCATTGTTAGGCGTATTTTGCGCACTCCAATTAAATCCTCAAGTATAAGGATGTCATTTGTAGCGACAAGTACCCAAGCTTAATTATCGATCCCACCAAAACAGTTAATTATTTAGTTACTATGAATTACTAACTAATAAGAATTATGTAATCAATTTTCCAAGAGTTTTTGAATTAATTAACTAAAATACTGAAATAATAAATTACTGAATAAATAAAAGCAAGAAAAAATAAAACAAGTTTTGATCAAGAGATAACGAACAGTTCTAAGGTATCAGGTGTAGATCAATTAATTTGGGTTCCTAGACTTTCAATTGTTCATTCATGCAGTATCAATGAAATACACCACTTAATTCTGTTAACCCACCAGATATGACCCGATTTTAAGCTAATAGTTTAAATCATAAGGTGCGCGAATATTACCAAACCTCATTCCTAGATACTAATCAAAGCAAACAATAATACATCCGGATGGTAAGTTCGACTAACAAGATATTATCTGGAATTACTACAAGGTTCTATTCAATTCCTACTTGAATGTTTAATTGTATTGTTCCACTAAACAAATCAAGTATCTGATTTACCATTTCATGGAATTAAAGTGTTTATAGTGGAACTACTTCAAATACTCCCCCCGTCCGCTTGAAAGGTATTCGTTTACTTTTTGCACGTAGATTAAGGAGTATAATAATTTAATGTATAGAAAGGTGAGAGAAATAATATTTTAATGTGTAGTGGGTAGTTGTATTAGTGTTGAGTGTGGGGCCATGTGTTGTGGTTGTGGGTCACATCAATCCAAAAAAGGAAATGAATACTTTATAATGGGACGGACCAAAATAAAAAAATAGATACGTATCAAGGGAACGGAGGGAGTAGACAATACCAATCATGAACGCACACAAGATAACATAATAGATCAAGCATTAAAACGGATGTCATGAAATTATTATGAAGACGTTATGAAGCTAAAAAGCAATGTCTGATTAAATTAAATAAATTTAGAATATCAACTGCATAAAATCCCAATTTTTGGTCTAGGTTCCCAAATCAATTAAATCAAACCATCAAACCTTAAAACTGTAAAAGAAATTATCCCATGAGGTTGCAAGTAACTCCCATGGCTATCAAATTCATATCAGAAGTCTTTACAAACGAAAAGAAATGAAATGAATAGAAAAACTCTAATGTTGGAGTTGTCTCAGATTCCTTCTCCGTCTCTCTGATTGACCGATCTCCCTCTTGAATGACTCTTGAATCTCCTTTTGTGTGGATGGATAATGGGATGGATGTGGATGATGGTAGATGATGGATAGGGGGTGATCCTCTTGTGGAGGGTGGTATCTCTTATGAATAATGATGTGAAATATATATAGGTGTGTGAAGGGAATGAGATAAGAAAATTAATTGTGCTCCAAAAAATAGGAAATATGAGATAATTTTTGGAAAATTTTGGAAATTCCCGAAATGAGATAAGGAAACTAATTGTGCTCCAAGAAATAGAAAATATGGGCTAAATTTTGGAAAATTTTGGAAATTCATGTCGGAAGCTGCGCAACGTCAAGTTTTCGAGCATAACTTCCTTATACGAACTCCGATTTGAGTAATTTTTGTGCCAAAATGATACTTTTTTCCGTGGCTTTCCAATCATATATCACATGATCAATTTGAACTTCTACATGAATACAGAAAAATTACGCAACATGGACGTGTGTTTTTCAGTATTTCTTCACACTTTCACTCTTCATTCCAACTTTGAACTTTTGATCAAGTTAAAGAATTTATCGAACCCAAGGGAATTTAGGATTCATGGCCTTCAAGTTATAGTCTTGTATTAGTTATGGACGACCGAAAAGGAAGAGATAAAAAGCATGTAAAGAAACTAATTACAATATTTTTGGAATTTTCAATGCAAAGGAAGTTTTCATGATACACTTCAAATGGATAAATCATGCAACACATCTAATTGTCTCTCAATTTAAACTATCATAGTAAGAGCGATTACAAATTTCACCTAAACTCTCTCTCGAGATGAAGAGGATGTAGGCCCTTGCAAAGACCCCAAAATAACACATAGGATCGATACCATAGCGAACACCTCCAATAGGTACTAATTACACGTACGAGTTCCCTAAAAGATACTAAATCATAGGTAATATTCCCTTTCTATGTACTATGAATTCACTAAGGTTGGGTTCCCCTCACTAGATTAATTGACCTCTCGATTTAACCTCTCTAGTGTCCACTTATGTAGTTCTAAATATGAGAGGTCGTCTCCAACTCTTCCCACATTAATCCACATAACCCACGTGATGAAATGATTCAATTAATTCCTAAGATACATAATTGAACTCTCGTTCTAACCACATGTAATAGATAATTAATCACACAAATCAAACATATAGATTAAACAATTAAGCATCCATAAATGAAACTAATCAAAGCCGGGAACACAATTAAATAATGTCATAAATTAATCCACAATTCAAGCATCACTTAAACATCTAAAACAAAGAAAATAAAAAGATAATAAGTAGGATTAGATTTCACCGAATGAATTTTTTACATTTACCAAGCTCATCATTTCCTTAGTGTCCCCACCTTTTTGGAAAACATTAAATTCTAATCTAGAAAAACATTTAAAACTACGGATTTCTTGTCCCGAAAGGGGGAGGGATCTCAACTATGGAGGTCTTACTTAAAAGCCCTCTCAACTATTGAATCTTAGAAATGATTCAATTTAATGGATTTTAAATGGGTAAAGAATTGATTGATCGTATATAGTCGGGATGACCAATTAAAGAATTTATCGAACCACAGGGAGGAAGGTACTAGAGTTTAAGCGATCTCAAGTTTATCGTGATTTTATAAGGAAAATCGAAAAGAAGGATAGATAAGCATGCAAAGAAATGCAATGCAAGAAATGAAGGATAAAAGGAATGAAAAGATAAATGAATGGGTTCCAAATGATGCAAGGATGAGATTAACAACAATCATGACATAGATAATAAAGTAATTATGCAATTAGTTCTAATCTCTCATGGACAAGACATAGGAGCGATCAATAATACCACCTAAGCTCTAGATGGATAGAATGTAGACCCTCAATAAGGCTCCTAAACGCACATAGGATCGAGACCATAGCAAACACCTCCCACTAGGTACTAATTACTCTATGAGTTCTCTAATTAGGTACTAAATCATAGACAATATTCCATTTTAAGGTACTATGAATTTACTAATGGTTTGTGTCTCCTCATTTAATCAACTAACCTCTCAATTAAGCTAATCAAATATTCTATCAAAGGGTTTTAAATCAAGAAGGATATCTCTATCTCATTCTAAATTAATGCACATGAAGTGTATGATGAAATGATTCAATGAACTATCCTAAACACATAATTGATTTCTCAATCTAATCACATGCCCATGACAATTAATCACACAAATCATCATATACATCAAACAATCAACAATTAATTATATAAATAACACAAAGCCCATTCAAGATTAAAATCAATTTGCATAAAAACTAAATTATCCAACACCAATCATGGAGCTAATCTCACAAAGGAGATTAGCCTCTCATAGTCACAAGAAATTCAATATAGACATTAAAATTCTTACAAACCATGATCAACTATAAAGAAAATCACAAAATTAGAATTAGATTCCCCCTTTGAAGGTCTTCAATTGAGATCTTCTTCTTCTTCTTGTGATCTCACTCTTCCTTACTTTCTTGATCACTTTGATTGTAGATTCGATGAAGGGGATCAAATGTAGATGAATGGATGAAGAAAGGATGAAGATAATGGTGTAAAATGGAAGAAAATGTGTGTGATGTGTGTGTACAGGCAAAGAAATATTGAAGTATTGAGTATTTATACCCCTTGGGAAGCTTCTAGAAGGATTCTAATTTTTTTCTGATTTTTTGCATCTACACGGGCCGTGTACGGTATCCTGGTCGTATATTGAACACGCCCGGACATGTGCGGTACTCGGCCACAGGGATTGGCTGTGTAGGTGTTTCGGATGACGGAACACGGCCAAAGCTTACAGGGCCATGTTCGGTACACTGGCCGTGTAGGTGTTGGCTGTGTACGGAACACTGGCCGTGTTCGTGTGCCCCTATTTTTCTTCATTTTGTTTTGGCCTGTTCTCCTCATTTCAACTCCGAATTGAGATCCACTTTTTCCTACGTCTTTCTTTTTGCATCTAGAATCTCTTTTTACCTGTAAATCATACATTTAAGCTGATTCTCACACATTTTCCTAAAAACACAAAACACAACCAAAATACACATAAATACGGATAAAATAACACGAAAACACACATAAAAAGACACTAAAATCTAGGTGAAAATATCACTCATCATCTATCAAGAGAGGCACTTAACCCTCAGAATATCATCGTCATTGGGTGTTTATATTGTAAACAAACATCATGGTATGGTCTTTTTGTTCACAATGCTCTCAGAAATTTTTTCATCACCAATCATGGTCTCCTAAAAGGTTTCTTATACCTATTGGTGACTGCTACGATATTAAAGAATATCAAGCATCTCCAAAATAGGTATGAAACCTAATGGTGACACTGAACAACTAATTTTAGGGACAATAATAAGTTTATCTAAGCTTATTCTATCAAGAGAGGTACTTAACCCTCGGAATATCATCATCATTGGGTGTTTAAGTTGTTCACCAGTGGACAACCACAACATTAAAGCCTTAGCCCTCGGAGTAGATTCGTCATTGGGCTAATTTAAAACCTACATTTAATCCTAAAATAAGTTTGACATCATCAATATATTCATTAGGGACAAATATTATTAGCCACCAAATACCTTTCTAAGCCAATTAAAGACAAAACCAAGCATCAACAACCACCAAAATGCATCACAGGGCCACATAGATGCCTCACAGGGCCAATTAATCACTTATTTCACATGTATAAATAATTCAGTGCATCACAAGGCCACATAAATACCTCACAGGGCCAATTAAACAAATGTTGCATATATATAAACACTTCAGGGCCTCACAGGGTCTAGTACTCTCCAAATTTTCCCATCATCAACCAACAAATGCCTCAAAGGGTCAAGTAAGAAAAAAATAGAGCAGTAACACCCATCAAATGCCTCACAGGGTCAAAATAGATGTTGCACAGGGCCAATTAATCACTTTTTACATACGTATAAACAATTCAGTGCATCAAAGGACCAAATACATGCCTCACAGGGCCAATTAAACACATGCTTCATCAATTTAGTGCCACACATGGCTAATTCAAGTGCATTCATCATTAATCTAGTGCCTCACAGACACGTACCAAGCCTCACAGGGCATCCCAAGCAACATAATTTAAAATATGAGAGAAGATAGGGATGTACCGATAAGTTGGAAGAAATATACAGACCATCTCGTAGATGAATTGTTCATATCTAACAGATGCATCATTTTGGGGCAAGTTTTCCCCGACATTTGCAGCCCCGACGTTGGACTCCAGGACCACTGTTGGGTGGTCGGAATCGCGGCGGCTGCGAGGGATCTCCGAAACAGGGACTGACGGGGCAAACTTTCTGGTGGCTCATCCTCAACGTTGGAGTCCTCAACCACATACGCAACTTCATCGGAGTCAGGAAATAGGGAGTCGGGAACTAACAGATCGCACACTGTCCCGGTAAAAGATGAGAGATCGACGACTGAATCGGACTGTAAGGAGTCGAGTACCACTGTTTCGCAGGTGTTTCCGACCAGATCTGTTAGGATCTTGCCTCCATCCACGACCGACGGCGTGGAGTCAACCCCAAATCCCATCTTGCTCCATCTATACTCGAATCCCGAGCATAGATCTAGTATTTCAACCTCACAAACATTATCTTGTTGAAGATGAACTGAATCAGACATCTAGGGTTTAGAGTACGAAAAGGTTTCACAAAAAAATGGTAGATAGCGTGCGAAGATGAGCAGAAGAATGGGCTAGGGTTCCTCTTCACGCCGCGGAATCATGGATCGAAGGAGTGAGCGGCGTAAGAAAAATTTTTAGTGTTTCGTCGCAAAGAAGAGGAGGAGAGAGATGGGGGATGATATGGAATGAGCAGATTGAAATGGGAATAAAATATTGTGGTCCAAATGCTGTGAGGCCCAAATTTAAGATTAGGCTGTTAATTGTGTACTTAATAGGGCCCAAATCATTTTGGTTTTGTTAATTTAGTGGTGTTAATGAGATGGCAAATGTGTAATTTATGGTTAAGTTGAGGATATATTTGTAATTTTTTTTGCTAAAAATGGGGTATGAAGGGTATTGTGGGACGTCCAAATGTAGAAAGTGTGAAGGGTATTGTGGGACGGAGGAAGTATGTTATTGTTACTATATAATTGACTTTTTATCAATTAAGGTAAAGTTCCCTTTTATGTAAATTTACACGTTTAAATATTTTATGTTGTTTTAGTGCTACTTGAAGTTTGAGTTGCATGATTGTCATCTCTTTGACTTTAAATTTTTTATCAATTAAGGTAATGTTACCTTTATGTAGATTTACACTCACATGTTTAAATATTGTATGTTGTTTTGTTTTAAGACTACTTAAAGTTTGAGTTGTATGAGATTATCATCACTTTGTTCAAAGAGAGAGCTATTCGCTTATTAAATTTCTAGTCGTACTATGGAAAAATAGGAGAATTGGTCATGCTTAATCACCTCTAAATGGGATTCTAGGAGCTTTTTTCCAAACTACATATTTCAGACATGCGATTTACGTCACCGACACGTTGTATTTTCCAAAAAAAAAATTATTATTATTTTTTTACCAAAAAAATTAGATTTAAATATTTCAATATTAACATAATTTCACAAAATTCATAAGTATTTTTTTTCTTTTAATTCCTAAACCACGCGAAGAACATTAATACATTCATAAGGAAAGGAGTATATGACATAAATGTTTTTTTAAAATTATTTAGTATAGAAAATTATTTAAAATTATTACACTTTTTAATTCATAAATAAATATTGAAATAAAACGTACATAAAGAAAAAGATTTAAAGAAAAAAAAACAAGATAAACATAATGAATACAAAAATGATTTGTAAAATTAAACATTATAGATATAATTTTACATCTATAAAATAATAAAACGACGTATTATAAGAGACGGGTGAATTCATGTCAAATTATAATTTTTAATGATAAAAAAAATAGAAAAGTAAAAAATAGTCCTTTATTATCACATAAACATATAATGATATTTTTCTCTTGTGGTGATGAAATTTGATAGTATAGGTGGGAACAAACATTGAACTTGAAAATTTGTAGTTTCTAAAGGTACACTTACTTACCATGGACGTTAATACTAAATGCTAATTGTTTCGGTAATCTCCATTTAATTTATAGTGCATTTTAGGATGTAAAAGTAATGGAATTGCCTTGTTCATGCAAGCTTTTAATTGATTAATAACATATAAAGATCTAAGAATGGTATTAAATTAAAAATTCAAGAGTTGAATTAATTAAGTTCCAAAATAAATTCTAGTTGTAATTAAGTTAGAAATCCAAAAAGTTATATGAATTTAAAAATTCATTGAACAGTGAATTATGAATTATTAGTAAAAACTAAATAATTAACGAGAAACTCTCTTGTGAGACGGGTCAATCCATCATTAAAATATGTTTATTGTAGAGATAAAGTATGCTTATTTGTAGTTAAAGTATGTCAATAATAAATTTTATTATAACACGCTAATACTTTAATGCATAATTCAACCTACTTTAGAAAATATACTTTAACAACCATTAAACATCTCATAAGAAAATTTATCATAATTAACTTATTAATAAGGTTAAAAAATAATTATGAAAATAAAGTATGAATAAAATGAGAAAATAAATGTTTCTCTTTTATAGTGTACATATTTAACTACTATAACTCTAAATATGTTCTAGTTAAATCTAGCTATATTCAATCTGAGCCTTGGGTTCAGAGTGTTCCCATTTCATCAACTCCATTAATTTTCTCCCTTTAGCCAAAAACACTCTCCATGTCTGTAGAAGGAGGATCAATCTTGGTGTTCATCACATTCCCTGTAATTAGCCACGCCTTCAAGACAGCAAAGCTTCGAACAATAATATGAACAATATGACAGGAGTAATTGTCAAGAATTTGAATCGAATTAAATTGAATCAAATCAAGACCAATCCATTTAGAATCTAGAGATAAACAAAAATGACTACTTTAACTATTTAAAACATGTTTACTTCGCTTAACGTAAGTACTATTTGAAACGTATATTCTTCAATGCATTGGACGCAGTTGACTGCTTAAACTTGATCACTTAGGATTCTGAGATGGACTCATATGAACTGCAGTGAATAATCATGA
Organism: Pogostemon cablin; assembly: GCA_023678885.1. Lineage (NCBI taxonomy): Eukaryota > Viridiplantae > Streptophyta > Magnoliopsida > Lamiales > Lamiaceae > Pogostemon > Pogostemon cablin. Next base: position 20,721,214 of record CM042968.1, read on the forward strand.
TTTTTTTTTTGTTACAACATTAATGAACAACAAAGATTTTCAACGCATATAAAGATGATCAAAAATACACTCCGTTAATAAATAATAAAAATAAAAAGAATTAATAATAATCAAAACAATTTAATCAAAGCACTTCCACATTATTCATAGATTTAATGTGCAACCTTTTTGCGAAACTCAATGTGTTTAAGGTAATTTGCTTCCTCTTCTTTCTGCAAAGCCTCTTTCTTCTCTTATTGTGAAACCATAAAACGCATCAAATGAGTAATGATTAATTATCCAATCTATGAAAAAAAATCCAAAATTGACCTTCGCACGGTAGATAAACTGAGCGGTATAAATACCATGGGCAGCGACGAAGAAAATATCATTAATGAGAAGTGATAATGGTGTAATGAACTATACCTAAAAGGCAAAGACTTGTATGATACCGTCTCACCTAAGCCCCTTACATGACTTGAATAAAAAGTGATAATATCATTAAGAGTTGATATTAGGTGTATAACTTTTTATTCTATTTTGTATACATGTTATTAGAGTTAAATTCATTTTTAGTCCCACAGGAATTGACTTGTTCGATTTTAGTCCCAAATTAGATAAAACTTTCAATTTCGTCCCTTAACTATGTAATTTGGTCAATTTATGGCCAATTTCAGCCGAAAAGTCATTTTTAGCCGGAATACGTGCCACACGTGACCACCACATTTGGGTATTCTGGTGGACTGATCACACGTGTTTGATAGATGAAATCTGTGTTCAAAGAAAACCACCCAAATACCGGAAAGAACCGCATCCAACCCAAGCTGCTATTCCATATCACTTCAATTCTATCTCCCATGCCCATTCAGATCTCTTCAATGTCGTCCATTCCACCATTTTTCTGCTTCTGAGATTACCTGCATGCATATCTCTTTCTAATTCTTTGCGTCTGCATCACTGAGGTGTTGCGGAGAATGGGGGTAGTAAATGGATGAAGGCCAAGATGGCTCTTGGATTGAAGTTCAATTCCTGCCTTTACGTGCCCAAAAATGTTGAGGATTCTCCGCTGGCGAGGGTTTCTGACGCCGCCGCTGCCTTGTCTCCGACGGGGGAGGCTCGGGATTCGGAGCCGCAGGTGAGAATACCCACCGCCCCGACGCCGTCTTCCTCTGGCCTGCGTTTGCCGAAACAATCCTCCAAATCCTTGCACATTAGCGCTGACCGTTGCAAAAAGAAGGGTCTAGATTTCATCTATCTCACACGTGTAATTGCCTGCCGGAATCCCACAAATGTGATGGTCAAATGCGGCACGAGCGAGGATTTTCCGTCAAAAACGACTTTCAGGCTGAAATTAGCTATAAATTGACCAAATTACATAGTTAAGGGACGAAATTGAACGTTTTATCTAATTTGGGACTAAAATCGAATAAGTCAATTCCTGTGGGACTAAAAATGAATTTAACTCCATGTTATTCTATTTTGTATACGTGTTTCTTAATAATTGTATACTTTTTTCACACTAATTTTTATTAAAAAAAATTAGCATCATATGTGTATAACTTTTTATTTAATAGTGTATACATATTTTTTTAATAATTGTATATTTTTTTACACTCAAATTTTCATTAAAAAAACTAACAATTAAATTGTATACATTTTTTTCATAATTGTATATGTTTTTGTTTATATTTGTATACGTTTTTTAAAGTGGGTGCATCATATTTTAGGGTGCACCCGAGTGCACAGTACAATTAGCTTATCATTAATGAGAAGTGATAATAGTGTAATGAACTATTACATGAACAATTTATTCTATAAATAAAAAATAATAACATTTTAAAGCGAAAGTTTTAACTAATTATGAAAGTATAAAATGATCTCAAAGTAAGAAGGTCTTGTGCATAAAATGATCTCACAATAAAACGGTCTCACACAAGACTTACCCCACTTAAAAACTAAAAAGTGTACTGTTCTAATAAAAAGTTTAGTATACACTTAAAAAATGTAACAATTCACATTTCAAACTGACCTAAAATTTTGATTGTTCACTCAACCCATGAGTCCGATAGATTCAAAGATAATGCTACTCAACTGCCAAACAATTTGAATGATTGATGAACGATTTCATCAAAATCGTTTTCAGAGACTGAATCTGATTCAAAGATGATAGGATAGGATTCTTTTATCCATACAATATTTATATATATCATCAATATCATTGATCATATATTGAAAAGTTTGTTTTTTGACATATTAAATTAAGAGTATTCTTGCTATTTAAAATACCACCAATACATTTTTAAAAGTGATAACTAACTAAAAAATATAAAGAAGACTATTTTCCCTCAATAAACCCTATTTTATGTGTGTGTTTACATTTTATCAAGGAGGCTGTTACGCAACATATATAATCAAATTTGGTTTCAAAGAGAGACAGTGGAAGTAGGGGTAGTACAGAATAAACTATTTTGAGAATAATTAAATTTTTATTTAATAGTATATAAATTTTTATAATAAATAAATCAAAATTCATAATTTATATATAACTGTTGTTTACATCCTAAAAATTTCTCTAGAAATTAACCAATAAAAGATATCAACATCACAAAACCTATAGCATAATTATTTATATGAATAATAGTAAATTGAGTGTAAGCAGTAACTTTGCATTGCAATTACCAATTTATTAGTTATGGCATTTGAACGTATAAACACATTAATAACAACATTTTAAAACCATGTCCGACCAATGGTATATATACGATATATATATATATATATATATATATATATATATATATATATATATATATATATATATATATATATATATATATATATGTCCATTAATAAATTAAACCTTAATAATGTTGCCATGTGACACATATTCCCTTGGTATATTATTAATTAAATTACTTGTTGATCACTTGACTAAATAATATTTCCATGCGACATATTTTCCTTGTTCTTTACTTTTAGTTTGATTAATTAACGATTATATTCTTATTCCAACAAAAAAAATCTTATAAAATGCTCATAAAAATTACTATAAATTTAGGCATCCCCACCACTACATATCCACCCCCTCTTTTGCACAAAAACAACTTTCATACACATACAATACATACATACTTAATGGAAATTGCAAATAAAACTCGTTCACTTAGTGATGAACGTGAAATATCCTTCGATGAATTCAAGAAATGGTTGATGAAATTCGACCGCGATCACGACGGTCGGATAAGCGTGGAGGAGCTTCGGACGGCCATCCGAGCCACCGGAGGATGGTTTTGCACGAGGAAGGCTAAGCGTGGTATGAAGGAGGCTGACAAGAATTTCAATCGAGTAATCGATGATCATGAGATTAGTAATCTTGTGGAATTTGCAAAAAATTATTTAGGTCTAACTATAATTTACTCCTAATTTTGTGTTGGAAAAGTGAGTTTGGGTGTACGTATAATTAATTAAGTGATATATATACTCTTTTTTCTTAAGATTTTTTTTAACCAAATTACAGAGGAAATTACTCCGAAATAACAAATCCTTCTGTTTTCTTTCATGCAACATGCATGCAAAATTTAATTATGCATGATTTAAAGTTACTTACATCACAATAAATGAATAGATGATAAAAATCATAAATAGAAAATGTAATAAATGTCAAAAGTTAAATAAACCACAATGTTTAAATAATAATTAATATCTGGGTGCACAAAATATTTGGTCATATCATAATATTTCAGTATGTGTTGGTCTTTTAATGCATACACTTGTTTGATTTAAGTATAAAACACAAAGTCTTAAAAACAAATGTTAAATTAATTAATTATAAGAAGTATAACAATTTTCTTTGTCAAATTAGTTTCATATTGACAAGAATCCAAGATTAGTGGAGTGTACATAAAACGTTTTGTCTCACGTATAAGTGCCCTCAGTTTATGGTTCAACTCAATTAGAATTAAAAGCAAATAAAGCAGCCCAAGATATCTATTTTAGTTGTAGTGCTTTATTCAACAATTAATTTTCTAACGAGTGTGAATATTGCTTTACTTGATAAAAGTGTTATTATGGTGGAATGAGAATAATATATATATATATATATATATATATATATATATATATATATATATATATATATATATATATATATATATATATATATATATATATAAATATATATAAAGTAACTCACCACGAAAGATTATGGGAAATTTTCTCACATGCCAACGGAATTTATTTAGGTAATTAAATAATGAGTACAACTAGCGAAAAAAATTAAGTTTCTAAGTTAATTTTGATCATAAAATAAAATTTAATTAAATCTATCAAACTTAAGATACAAATTTTAGAATCACTCTTAATTTATATTTAAAAAAATTATGGTGAATGGAAAAATTAGTCACATAATTAAATGACACTTATAGAACTAAAGTGTGTTTCGTTCTTCTTAGTTATTTTAAAGTGAGTTTAACATACAAGATGTGAGTCATCTCATTAAATAAAAATTAAAAGATATGGCTAATATTTGAATTGTGTATAAGTTTAAAACTAAAAAAAATAGAAACTATGAGTGTATAGTACATATGTATTATTAATAGTTGTGTAGCCAAAGATGTGAAAAAACATATTCTTTTATTTATATTTACTCCTCTTAACGTTTGACATTTGTTTTTTTCGCTTAGATTAAGATATATAATATTTTAATGTATAATAGGTTATTGAATATAATATTCTATTTATTCTGGGTAGATTTATTAGTGTTGTGTGTGGTTCTCATGTAGATATATTAATTGTTTTGTATAAATTCCATTTAACAAAAAAAATGAAATGTAAACCTTACTTTAAGACAGATCAAAATGAAAAATGTAAACTTTAATCAAGTGGACACTCAAAGCTTTCTTCCAATGACGCCACAGACATAAGGGACCTGATTCTTAAAGAAAGAGAGAGCTTATTCAACTTCATTGAAAGTCGTTCTTGAAAAAGACGGGTTTTGATATCGTAAGTATATTTTATAATTTAGCCGCTTGTTTGTTTCTGTTATATGATCCAAATTTAGGAATAAGACATTTCTTTTGTATTATTTCTAATTTAGTTAATTTAAACCCCATTTATCTCTTACACACATTACATCCTACTGTCCCACATTAATTTGACATAAAATTAAAATTTATCATACTTAAATTCTAAAATAAATATATATTAACACTATTTGTTTGATTTATTATAATCAACCTAATTCTAAATCTTACTTTCTTAATTTTTTTACATTCAAAACAAACATCACACATAATCCTAAATCTTACTTTCTTAATTTTTTTATGTCAAAAACAAACATCACCTAAATTCATATTAGAAATATCACGAGTGAGAATAATTTCAAATCTGATCAGAAATCTTAATTCCACTTATTTCAAATCATGTAATAGAATCTTAGTTTCTCTAATAGTACGTGGATTGCGTTAATAAAAAGCAGCTTATATAAATAAGAGACAATTCTTGATGATGTAAAAATATAAATAAATAATCGCTCATAATAATAATTACTCTACGATTGTTTCACTTCAATAGTTACATTTTGTTTTTTTCAAATGAAAATACAAAACAATTAATATAATCATATATTCACACACAATATTAATACAATCATTCATTTTATATTAAAATATTATCTTTCTTATCCGTCCACATATTAAAATATTATATTCTTAAATTTCCATAAAAAAAAAAGCAAAGGTAACTATCGCGGCTGTAGGAGCACATTCAAATTCTAACCGATATATATATATATATATATATATATATATATATATATATATATATATATATATATATATATATATATATATATTCTTTTTCCCTTAAAGTTTACTGATAATTTTCCGAACAAATAAGAAATCATTACGTTCATACTCTAATTCAATTCAATACCACTTTCAATTAAAAAAAAGACTTTATTAATTAAAAATAATAATTATATTTTAAAATAAAATATACCCCCTTTTTCCACGGTCAATCCATCAATTTTACTATTTTGTACCGTCCATTCTTAATCTATCCATTTCCCTTTTTGAACTATGGGACCCACACCTTTCACTAATACAACTACCTACTACACATAAAATAATAACTTTTTAATTCACGTACAAAAAATAAATTGATATATTGATGATGGATTGAGGGAGTAATATTTATTAATAATTAAAATACATTTTTACAGTACCATATTGAATAATACATTAAAAATAATTTTAGAATTTTATAATATTATTTACAAACATATTTTAATTACCAATAAACATATTTTATCTATATAATAATCATACTTTAATAATAAATTTACGAATCTCCTTAATCCATTTCATATATATATATCTCACAAGATATTACTGATACAATAGACAAGTTAAAATATTATATATTGGTATGGTGGGCTTCCCAATCACAATATATATGCACGTAATCCACCACTATGGAGTATATAATTTCCTCTCCAAATTAAGTATAAACATCACATAAATGGCAATACGTAAACTTAACAAACGTCCTCCAGCTGAGGAGCCTAAAATCAGCTTGGATGAATTCGAGAAATTTCTCAAGAAATACAAGGCAGGTCGGACCGACCCCCCGATGGTTCCAGAACCGAATCTCCGGAAGGCCAGAGAGACGGAGCTCCGAATGGCCATCGGCTTAGCGGCAAGCAACGGCAACGTCTTCAAGTACGGAAATCTACGAGGTAACTGTAAGAGGGAGGCTTACAGGAATGAGAATGGGATGATCATCGATGATCACGAGATGAATCAACTTGTAGAATATGCCATGAAACATCTATATGTGATCATTTAATTTCTTCCTACTACTAATCAAATAAGTTATGAAATTAGTCTTACATAATCAAGACTAAGTTTTTTTTTTTTTTTTCAATGTACCGTTCTCTATTCCATGTAACAATATATTTTACCAATTGCAGTTGGAATAGTAAACTAAGTCCAATCTCTCTCTTCTTTCGATATTTTACACATTAATTTCACATTAGGTTAATTCTATGTTTCGCCATTTAAAAATATGTTCAATAATGATGTTTAATATTTCAGTATTCAGAAAATTTGATGTTGAAAATTCATTAATTGTCTTTGTTGGTGTTCAATGAAGAATCCATATATTGATTGTCTTGGTTTCGGTGTTCAGTGCTTCGATAGGTATTCAAAATATTTTAGTGTTTATTGTTAGGGAGTTTTGCCGTATCATTTACCATTAAACCCTTTGGACATGTGGCGTTAGTTTAAGCATTGATTGTAACACGTGACATATTTCTAAAGAGTGGAATAAGAGATGAAACATAGGTGATCCCATTTGATATACCATCTACTTTAGAATCTTTCAATTTGACTTTTCTACTCCAACCGATCAAGTAAGAGGACAACTTGCATAATATGTTGCTTAACTGGTCAAGTAAGGGAACTTGTATAATAACCAAGGATCGAATCTCAACCAAGCGTGAGAACTACCTCTTACTGCACCTTTTTTTTCCACATCACTTAATTTTAAGAATTTTTTTTCTTAGTGGAAGGACGCATAGTGCTTGTATTGCTATATATACATTGATAGATTCTTCATAAGATTTTGATTTCTCATTTGCTCTGCTCGGAAGATATTCACGGATTATAGCTGTTGGAAGTGACTGAAAATTTTTGGTGAATTCTTGTGATGAATTTGTACATTTTAAGGTTGTTGAGATATACAAGTGTAATAAAAAAATGAGTGTATAGCATTTAATACCTATCTCCTAAATTCTGGTGCATGTTCAATGTGGAAAGAGAATTGAAACAAGGAAATCGATTAATTAAGAAAACATGGATTTCTCTCGATTCTGTAATAAGTTAGTTGATGTATACCATAGGTGTAAGTTATGACATTTCATTATGCTCCCTCAGTCAATTAATAAGATAATAATTTATTTTTGGGCAAATGATCGATTTAGCCCTTCAGCTTATTTCTAAAGATCAAATATGCCCTTAATCTTATTTTTTGTTCACCTAAACCCTTAAATTTTTTAAGTTATATCAATTTAACCCCTTATCTTTTTAAATAAAGGGCAAAGGTTCATAAAACCCCTCCATCATTTATTATTTTATAATTTAAAATCCTAAAACCTCTTTTATTTCAACAGAACAGGTGTGACTATCATTTTTAAAATATATAAAAATTAAACATACGTAATATTTTAACCCTCATCCAGGTTGTTTATTTATTTATTTAATAAATACGTATGTGACTATCATTACATACGTAATGTTAATGAAATAATTTAATCGGATACATAATTATCACTTTTTCCTTTATCAAGTATTAAATTTTTTTAAAAATGTTATTTTTTTTATTCGTCATATAAATTTTTTATTAAATAATTCAATTGACAATTATTTTTTTTTATTATAGATCATTTTTTTATTAAAAATGTTATCACTAATATTATCACATTTTACATTTTATACTAATTATTCATGAAGTATTATTTTATATATAATATTTTCTAATTTATAATTTTTTTTATAAATTATATGTCTATGTTAATAATTGAGAAAATCCAAACGGAAAAGAAAGTAAAAAAAAATGAAACAGTATTTTATTTAGTTCATTAAAAAATAATAATAGCATAATATATAATAAATTAAATAAAAGAAGAGGTTTAAAAAAAGCAGTAACAAAAATATAAAACATAAAAGAAAAGTCAATGAAAATGGGTTGGGCAATTAAAAATGAGGTTGATCAAGTGTTTTATGTTTAATATAGGGTATATTTGATATATTTATTATTAAAATGAGGGTTTAATTATTGAAATAATAGATGAAGGGTTTATTTGTTCTATTTGTATAAAATGAGGGGTTTAATTGATTTTTTTCAAAAAAATAAAGGTTCAACTGATCTAATCTAATAAGAATAAGGGGTTAGATGAATAAAAATTAAGGTTAGGGGCTAATTTGATCTTGATGGATAAGTTGGAGGCCAAATTGACCCTTTGCCCTTTATTTTTTGAACGATAAAAGAGTATTATTAGTTTATAAAGTTAGTATTCATATTAGGGGTAAGTGATAGTCATATGTGGGTTATATTTAAGATGGACAACCAAAATAACAAAATGAATACTTTATCAGTGGACAAGAGAATATAATTTTGTACTAGTATAAAAATATTCTACGATCTATTAATAATATTAGTGTATAATGCGTATAATGCAGTAAAATACTATATACTAAAGGAATGTTTTGATTTTATTAGGTGACATCATGAGAGTAATTTAGGGATGATGTGAAATTTTCTTAGAATTTTAATTTTTTAATAAATTTATCAAACTTGCTAAGGAAGAAGAGTGTGAATAGTTTATTTGACAGTGGTTACATTATTTCACAATCAATCAAAAAAAATTTTTTGTTTTAATTAAAATTTTACCTAATCTTAAAATGCTTTTAATTTTTTTAATTTTGAATCTTTTTTAAGTAAAAATTATATCAAATTAATCGGTATCACATGATTTTCAATTTAACATTCATATTGCTAATATAATATAATTGGAGTAATATTATTCTCAAATTACATGAATATCTTTTTAATTTTTATTATATTTACAGGGAAAGATTTTAATTAATGAGGTGTCATCACTATAAATAAGGATGATATGTAATTTTCTTATTTATTTTAATTTTTATTTAAGTTTATAATAAATTAAAATAAATAATTATGGATAAATTTGATTGGTAGCGTACACACAAAAATAGAAAATTGATATCCAAAGTTATCAATAAACATTCAATCACATTCTTTATATTTTATTTTTTAAAAATCTATTTCATCCAAATTTTTAAAAGTTTATAACTTTTAAAAATTAAGTTTATTATTAATAAAAATTATACTAAATTAATTGTCTTTTTACGATCTTTAAAACGATATGCATAGTGATATATATAGAAGACAATTTTAACTATATAGTTAAAAGATGAATATTTATATATTATGAGATGAGATAATCATATATTTAATTAATAGTTATAAATTTTATTTAACCATATTTGTTAAATATTTATTTAAAATAATATAATATAATTTAATTTATATTTAATTAATAACAATGTAATTTTTTGCTAATTATTCTGTGCACACGGGTGCACTGTGCACCCACTTTCAAATTTGTATATAATTATGAATAAAAATATATACAATTATGAATAAAAATGTATATGCTGTATGATTTTCTGTTGGTTTTTTAATGAAAAATTAAATATAAAAAAAACTATATAATCATTAAGAAATATATTTACAAATTTGAATTAAAACTATATACATGTAGATGCATTGTGCACCTAGGTGCACCAAATATCAACTATTTTTTTATGGAAGCGATAATACATGTTCTATTCAATGTAAAAAAAATATAATATTTAATTATTATACTTAAATAATTTTAAAGTCAATTATAATTGTTCTTATTTTAATATTTAATTGAAAATGCATTTTTAGATTGATATTTTTTAAGACATGTTATAATAAAATTAATTATGAAAAATATTTTATATCTATGTTTAACCCTTAAAATTATGTAAATTCCTAAAATTTAAGTTATGTGTAATAATCATGTCCATATGCATGCTTGAGAATGATTTATGTAGATTTAAAAGTAATTTTTCATTCACATATTTTTATATCAATAACCTTCATGAATCGTTCCATTGCTCCAAACAAATATATTGTTCGGGTACTCTAACCAAACATACAATATATTGTTCGAAATATTCTAATCGAACACAATATAAATCTTAATTATTAGGATATTTATGTCTTATTAATTATATATATTTAAATTTAAATTTTTTAGTATGCTTAACAAATTTAGAGGTACGAATAGACAATTCCATAAAAAAATTTGATTATCCCGGGTATTACGCGGGCTTCGTACTAGTTAATCATATAAAAGAACATGGCAAATTATTCTATATCCTAGGTGCATGGTAGACCTATTTTCAGAAACTTATACACTTATAAATAAATATATATACACCAATGAATAAAAATATATATACATTTTGTTAACGAATTTTCTGTTAATTTTTTTAGTGAAAAATTGAATTTAAAAATTTTAAGAAATATATAAAAACTATTGAATAAAAATTTATACATATATACCTAAATGCAAATAATATCAACTCAAAGAACCAAGATTATCGTTAGTTAGCCCATATAAATCTCAAACAAACATACATAGTTCATGTGGGTTCATGGATTAGAGTCAATGTGCCCAGTTGAGAGATGTGGTTATCTGTTACCCTCTACTAAACCCTATTTCATTAAGAGGGAAATGAGATGAGAGTTAGATTAGGGATGTCGATTGGTCAGGGCGGCCCAGGTAGTTGAGTATCTGAATTCGGACTCATTCTTTTGTCGTGGATTCGAATCGCCCCGTGCCCCGTATATGTCGAGGCGGGTCAGCTCCATTTTTTTGCCCATTTTATTTATTTTTTTATTTTAAGTATTTATAATTATTATAAATAATATGTAATTTATATTATTTAATTTAAATAGTAATTATATAGATAGTAATATCATGTGTTTTCTACTTTAGTTTATTAATTAAGCAAATACATCTTATAATAATGTATATAATACAAAAATATAAATAAAATATACATATTATACACATAATATATTATACTCCCTCCGTCCCACACTTATGTTCACACTTTCCGTTTTCGTCCGTCCCACACTTATGTTCACCATCCAAAAAAGGAAACTTCACGTCAATCAACAACCTCAAAATTTATCTTAATTTCAAAAATACCACCCTCACCTAACACACATAACATACTTTATAATTTATTTATTACCTAAAAATATCACAATACCCCTAAAAAGTCAATAAAGTTGATCAAAAAACAACTTTTCTTAAACTCCGTATCTACAATGTTGGTGAACATAAGTTCGGGACGGAGGTAGTATAACATAAATATTTAATAGAGCAAACGGGTCTGAACGGGCCCACCCCAAATATCACGGGCTAGGACGGGCCGGGCCACTTTTCATATCCCTAAGTTGGATATATATATAGTAACTGAGAGATAACACTCCTCATATTGTTGTCACAGATCATGTACTCATATTTAATTTTGATAAATAGGGATATTTTTGAACATTTATCTAATTAAAATAAGGGATTTGAATGAAAAAATATCAATAGACGGTGGGCTTACTCGTGAAATATGATGGATGGAGAGTTTATTCATCATTTTCCCTAAATTTTTACAAAACAAATTGAACCAGTTATTAGTTAAAAAAATGAGAGAGAGAAATTAATATTTAAGAGAAATAATCTGATTTGGACTAAATTATGATAAAATATCTTGTATACACGAAATAACTGTACACCCATGCACATTCAATTGATATATTTTATTAATAAATACATATACATCGGTTAACTAAAATTAATATAATAAAATTATTTTTAGTTTCAATGCAAAACTATTAAATAATTGAATATAAAAAGCTATTATATTTATCAATAAATATATATACTAGAAATTATTATATTTATTAAAAAAAAGTGCATAAGTTAAAACAGTGCATACGGACTCATGGGGTCGATACCAATTCTTAAATTATTGAATTAAAGAGCCTTTAAAAGATGCAAAGATTAATTTGATGTCTATTTGTTTAGAGTTTGTTTTCTATACCACTACAATTCACGCGAATCCTCCTTATTTTAAAATTATAAAAATAATTATAATTTTAAATACTTTAAATTTTAAGAACAAACATTTAACTTTAAGAATAAAATATAATATAGACTATGGCTATGTTTGTTTCTTTAGCTTTGGATTTGGAAATCTAATTTTGAAAACCAAATAATTGAAATGAACCGTAATAATATATTTTGTTTTGTATTTTTAAGTACTATTGGTTTTAATTTTATATTAAATTAATGTGTAAGAGGTGAGCAATGATGTATAAGATTAATAATCAATAAAATTAAACATATAGATATATAGACAGATGTAACTTATAAAGATGTGTTTTTTTTTAAATATATAATGTAAAGAAAAAATAGAGGTAAATTGGTAATTTAAAGAGAAAAAGTAAATAAAGTTAATGATGAATAAAGTATAAAAAAAGTGAATAAAGTCGAGGGTGATTATGGGGTGCACTCGGTGCACCTGGGGTTTAGTAGGTTAAAAATAGGGGGAGTGGGTAGTTTTTTCTTTTTAAAATAAATTAATTATTTTATTTTATTTGATGGTAGAGATCGAATTTGAAATATATAATCTAATAGTTAAATATCGTCCAGATGCACTGTAGTCGAACTCAAAAGTTGTTTGATGAAAAGTGTAAAAAGTAGGTAAGATGTATAGTGTATTTTTAATATTAATAGAATGTGAATAAATACGTGGGACACCCCAAAATAAAAAGTGCGAATAAATACGTGGGATGAAGGGTGTAATAATAATAATAATAATAATAATAATAATAATAATAATAATAATAATAATAATAATAATAATAACCACTATTTCTCCATGAGGCACACACATAACACTAATACAGTTACATATTATACATTAAAATATTAGTATTTTCAACCCATTACACATTATATAGTATAATTTTTTTAGTGTCCGTGCAAACAGTAAATGCAACAACATTCGTATGAGTGAAGTACTTCGTATCACACCTTCTAAAATTCAAATACTAACAACGTAAAATTCAAGTTATATTAAAAAACTATTAACTAATAGTTATATAACACATAATATAATTTAAATAAAAAATAAAAAATATTGTTATAATCTATTTCCGTGTAACGCACGGGTCAAAAAAACTAGTAAGATTAATAATCAATAAAATTAAACGTATAGATATATAGATAGATGTAACTTATAAAAAACTAGATATCTTAAAACCCAAACTAAAATCATATTAGATTTTTAAAACCAAAATCTGAATACAAATACGTTGTTAAGTTCATGTCAACCAGTTTTAAGTAAATGTCTCTCTAATGCAGGAAAGATCACACTCATCAAAGCAGTTGCACAAGCCATTCCCACATATGTCATGGGCTATTTCTTATTGTCGTACAACACCCGCAGGAGAATTGAATAAGCAATCTAACAGTTCTGGTGGGGTCAGAAAGGTGAAGAGAAACGACTACACTGGATCTCATTTCATAATCTATGCAAACATAAGATGGAAGGGGGCGTGGGTTTTAGGAATTTATTGGCCTTCAACAAAGCCATGTTGGCTAAGCAGGGATGGAGATTAATTCGGGATCAGGAATTGCTTCTTGCTAAGACTCTTAAAGCTCGTTACTATCCTAGTGGACATTTTTGTAGCGTCAAAATTGGCTATAATCCTAGCTACACATGGCGAAGCATTCTTTCTAGTAGAGAAGTCTTAGAGAAGGGACTGATATGGATCGTTGGTGACGGGAGAACGATTAATGTGTAGAAAGATCCATGGATTGCTGATGGACCAAGCTCACGTATAATTTCGGACAGGGGTGAGCGGCCGGATAGCATGAAGGTGCATGAGCTTCTTTCGGAGGATGGCAGTGCATGGAACACTAATATACTACTGGACACCTTCTTTCATGAGGATGTTACACGCATTCTAAAAATCCCGCTTTGAAGAATCTCCTCTCCAGATTACTTAGCTTGAAAGCATACCAAGAATGGTCTTTACTCTGTTAAAACTGGTTACTCCACGACCATGGAATGTCTCCATCAGGCTGGTGATAATAGAAAAATATGGGAGTAGGCATGGAAGGTTGACATTACTCCGAAAATACAGGTTTTTCTATGGCGATGTCTAAGGGGTATCCTACCAATGAGTATCAACCTTATCAGTAGATATGTTGATGTTGATATGTGCCACTGCTGCAATGGAGATATTGAGACAGAAGAACATGCCTTGAGGGACTGCCCATGGACTTGAAAGTTGTGGAAGATCTCCCATTTAAACATCGACATGGATAATCAGGCATCCCCGGGCAATCAACCAACACCATCTTTGCCCCCTTGCAGATTGGATCACGTCAAGTATTGAAGGCAAGCCGGAGAAGTTTCAACAGGATTTTGTTACTCTTCTGTGGAGTGCGTGGTTTGCTAGGAACCAGTTCTATTTTTAGAAGAAAGTATTGGAACCGAAACATGTTGCGTTGAAAGCTTATTGTCACGTCCAAGATTACTTGAAGGCTAGAATCCATCCCACTAAATCTCCACCCAAGGATGATGGATAGGGCAGATGGAAACCACCGGAGGGGGATATAATTAAAATAAACACGGATGCCTCCGTAAAATCGGGACTGAGAACTGGCCTGGGAGGAGTAGCAAGAGACCATAAGGGCATGGTACTATGGTCCTTTGTGGAAAAGAGAGACCCGGAGCTCTCTGCTGACATGGGTGAAGCTTTGGCAATGTTGAGGGATATAGAGACTGCAAAATAGCAACTCCACAGGAAGGTGGCGATTGAAACTGATTCCCAAACTCTATACAACACATTGGTTAATCTCAAGCTTGATCTTTCATACTTTGGTTTATTGGTTGAAGACATTCTCTCTCTTCGTCCATTCTTTGATCATATCAGTTTCCGTTGGACCCGTAGAGAAGGAAATACCCTAGCACATAGCTTAGCGGCTTCCGCTTTATCCTACAATGGAGTTTTACCTGTTTTTTATTTTTCGTTACCTGATTCTCGTGTCAATACTGACATTACTTGAGTTAATAGAAATTTTATTTCTGCAAAAAAACCAGTTTTAAGAAATACTTCTTTTAACATTTGTTTAATAACATAACCAAAAGTACAAATTCATTAAAGTCATAAATGTGCACTTCTCCATAAACAATTATTAAAAGGAATCAAACGTGATTAAGAGAATAAAATAAAATATGGCGAACTCTTGCTAGATAGCTTAGCTCTGTGTTCAGGTTCAAGAATACTTCTTATATTAAACGTTATATTCCTATTCTACTATAAAAAATTATATTTTTAATTTTTCTTAAAGAAATATTTTTCTTAGTTAAACATTAATATTATTCATATTTAATTCTATATTTTCAATGAAAGTATATGTAATATTTTTATTTATTAAAATATATGCTCTTTAAAATAAAATGTTAAACTCAAATATATTTTGTACATCCAAATACAAGGAGACCAAATTCATTAAAGTTCGTATGCATGCTGTAGATAAATTAATACAACTAAGATTTATGTAGAAACGTTTACATAATCAGTTATAATACTTAATTAATAAAATAAAATGGTTTCTCTACTCCATAAACAAATTAGCACATATTAATTTTATTAGTTTCACAAACAAATTTACATCTTTCAATTATAGAAATAACATACAATCCAATAACCCAATAATAAAATTTAATTATAAAATTATCACATGTACCTTTACAATTTACATATTTTTCTTTATAATTTATTTAATTATTATTTAAAAATACTAAATTATCCCTAAAAACAAGTAAAATAAATAAAATTTTATCTAGTACAGAACTATGAATTTCACTATGGGGTAGAGTAATATTGACATGGAACTATTCTAAAAGAAAGTCTTGCATGGATTATTATGTAGGTCCACTTGAAACATAACTGTTTGTTTTTTCATATAAAAATAATTTAATGTGTAGTAGATTGATGAATATAATATTTTAATGTATAATGAATTGAAATATAAATATTTTTTTGGGTCACATTGATTAAAAAAATAGATACTACTTTATAATGAGACGAACAAAAATAACAAAACTGAGTTGAATACATATAAAAGGAGGGAGTTGCTTTATTGGTTCTTTCATTGTGTCAAGTACACTCGAGAACCCAAACTTTCTGTACAGTAATATTTTAATCTAAGTTACAACAAAAAGTATCTTTTATTCTACCTTCTTTAATCTTTATTATGATTCATATTTTATATAAATATACACTCTACCCCTTGATATTGAAAAGCCACAAGGACAGAGAAAAAAATTGCAACTAATTGAAATACTTTTTGTAAACCACGTTTCTTGCGATTCCTTTTAACTGATTCTGATTCTCCCACCCCCAATAAAATAAATAACAGAGTTAGGCAACATGATTAAATTTCGTTTCCTTTGAACCCAAATAAATATTTCACTACTATAAATTGGGGGTATGTAACATATTTGTAACGCCCAAAAAAAAAATAAAAATCATATCGTATCATATATAGTAGTACTAAGAAATGGCTTTCAAACCTCGAGTTATTCCTGATGTAAAGGTTGAAGTGTCTTTGGAAGAATTCAAGAGATGGTTGAACAACTTCAACGTTGATCGGGATGGCCGGATAAGCGCGAAGGAGCTCCGAGAAGCCATCCGCGCCACCGGTGGGATGTTCAGCAAGTGGAAGGCTAATCGGATTCTCAAAGCGATCGATACCAACTCCAATGGATGCATCGATGATGCAGAAATTAGTAAGCTAGTAGTGCTTGCACAAAATCAATTTGGTATGAAGATTGTTGTATTTTAGGGTTTCTTTTTTTTTTTTTTTAAGATGACATAACTAATTGTACTATGTCAAGTGAGAGTGAAAATGAGGTGTCTAATTAAGTTAAAAAGAACCATGAAAGGGATCATGAATGTAATTAACACGCTTGTAATTAATTTGTCCTTAATTCCAACCTTGTGGTAATATATTTTGTTATATCTTTTAATGTTGTAATAGTACTTCTTGGCAAAGATATATATGTGTAAACTGTCTCACTTGGAAGTTCATATATAAAACGGGTAAAAATTGATAATATTTAGCAGAGTAAGTAATAACTAATTATAAAAGTCTAAAATTCTCTTATATTGCTCATACTTCTTAGCCTTTTATACACAAATTAAGTATTGAGTTATTTATTTTTAGGTTTATGTGATTTTTTTTATTATTTTAATTGGGTTGTATATGTTTGAAGCACTTCAAAATTAGTTAGAATTTATGTGGTGAGATTATCTTATACAAGGCTTGTCTAGAAGTTGTAGGTTATCTGGTTTCTACGGTTGGGATAAACTGATAAAGTATTTAATCTTTTCATATATATTTGATGGTTGAATTAGTATCTTTTTCATATAAATTCTTAAGCTTCGATTTTTATGTATGATGGAATATTTAATCTTAGTTTTTAGTTATTTTCCTCCATGATTATTCAAGTTGGGATAACATATCAATATCATTAATACTATTATTGTATATTTAAAATTAAAATTTGAAATTATATATGTTGCGTACCATGCTCATTTTGAAAAACTTTGTGTGCATATAACTCTCATATTAATTTTCAAATAATATTTTATTTTAAGTAATTTAATATTTTAATTAATGTTTTATTTAGTTTTTCCTATAATTAATAATCTTAATTGTGTAATTAATATTTTTATTTAAAAAAGTAATTTAATATTTACCCCGTCCTCTCCCACCACCATGTCCGCCTCATGTCCGGCCACAACTACTCCAGCAGAAATTAAAAATTTTGGAGTAATTTAGACTTAGAATTGAATAAAATGGATAAAAGAAAAAGGGACTAAAATAAAAAATTTAAAAGTTAGGGGAGTAAATATGGATTCTGTTATACTTAACTCACCAAACTAATTTAGTGAAATAAGATGTGGACAGTGGACACAGGGAAATTAATTGATCTAGACTCGCGATTAAAATGTGCAATAAATTAAATAAGTAATTTAAATATAGATCTAAAGAAGCATGATGAGGTTGCTATGGATTCTCTAAAATCATTACAGTAATAAAGAGACTAATATCTACATGAAAAAAAAGATTTTTTTTTTTAAAATTGGAATTAGTACTTTGCAAATTCTTATATCTTGAGACTACGAAAAATTACTTTTTAGAAAGATAAGGTATTATTTTATTAAAAAAACATAATGCACGGGTAAATTGGTCCAAAAGAGACCTTCTCATAAAAATTTTATAATTTAATAATTTAATCTCTCTGTATAACATAAATATGGTGTGATGATTAGATAATACTCCATCGTCCCACTGAAAGGTCCTTATTTTACTATTTTGGGCGTCCCACTTAAAGGTTCTCATTTTTTCCTTTTAATAAAAGAGCCCCACATATGACATATCACTCACTACTAATATAACTACTCACTACACATAAAATAATAACACTCCTTAATTCACGTGCAAAAATCAAATGGGACCTATGAACGGAACGGAGGGAGTATAATCTAAGCATTAATTATTCAATTTAAATCTTTAAATAATTATTAATAATCCAATATTAAATTTATAATTTTTACTCTCTCTCTCCATCCCACAAAACACTTCACATTTATTGTTCTACATTATTTAAAAAAAGTTATTCTTTTTTACTAAAATTATTGATTTTAGAGAGTATTATAGTATTTTTAAATAATAAAAAAAGTATAAAATAATTATTATATATATGTGAAAAATGAGTGATAAATTTGAGAGTATAGTAACTTCTGAGGTTGTTAGATAAAGTAATATTTCTTTTTTTGGGATGTGAAAGGTTTTGTGGACAAATAAATGAGAAAAGTGTGAAGGGTTTCGTGAGACGGATGGAGTATTTCCTTGCTCAAATTATTTATACCTTATATTTTAAATTATACTTATCATTTTGGGTTGTCCCACAAAATTTTACATCCTCCTAAAAAAATATAAAGTCAAATACAATCATCCTTTCACATATATACTTTATCATTTACTCCATTTATTACCAAAAAATACGATAATACCCGAAAAATTATCACTTCTTTTAATATCCGTGTACAATGAGAGGTGCAAACATAAATGGGACGGAAGGAGTATTTATTTTCCAAATTAATATAATTGAAAAAATGTAAAAATTTCCCTATTCGTATTTCTTTTATAACAAAATCTCCCGTGAGACGATGTCTATATGAAATGGGTTGTAAGACGTATCGACTCATTATTAAGTATATATGGTTGTTATATAGATAACATATATTTATTAATAGTTAAAATATGTTTTTTTAAGATATGATAAAAATTGATGTATTAAAATATAATTTTAAGGTGTCATAGTATGACGAAGTATGTTTCTCTAAAGTATGACGAATGATATATGATTTTAAGTTATGACAAACAATGACAAGCATACTTTAACTAAATAAACATATTTTATCGATTGATATAATAATCATAATAATAAAACGAATTATATATCTTATATATTCATAAATCATAATATAGAATCTTTCACTTGATAGTGCCGCACCTTATATATTTAACAACCGATCCATCAAACATATAACATAAACTGTTAAAACATATCCATCACTTTTGCTTTCTCTAAATATTCTCCACTCCCCTTTTTCTACTAATCCTAAAGTTCGAAAATAGTTAATATCACATCTATGTTGTTAGAGTTATTTAAAGATATAATCTAATATTATCCTTAAAAATAAAATATCGCGTCTTTAATTCAAAGTTATATGAATTATTAATCCAATCCTATATTAAATCCATCGGGATTATTTACATGATTTGATGGAACATGCATTGAACTTATAATTGTAATATATGGATATGAATAATAATAATAATAAATCATGTACATTTCATGTAGTATTACTAAACTAATTTTATTGTGATAAATGGATAATAATTAATCCATCGTTTGTCTTTAAATTTTCTAGGATATTTTGGTGTACCCCTCAGTAATTCCACACGCATATAGAATTGTTTCCTTAAATTAAATTTAACAGTCAATGATCCTCATTCGAGTTTAAAATTAAAATAGTCTCATATAAATTTACTTTATTTAAAATTATTTCAAGAAATTTTAATTTTTCTGCGCACCATAGCTCTACAAATTTAAATTCTCAAAAAAATAGTTTTCTTTTTTATACTTTAAAATGTCTAATTTTTTTAATTCCATAGAATGAGACTAAATTGGAACTTTTGCAAAGTTATGTGACGAAATTGATTTTAAAAAAATATAGTATTGAGTTTGGAACGAAATTGAATGCTAAAACTATTTTGTAACAATGGATGGGTGCACATCAATAAAAATATAAATAAATAAATCTAATTGGATTGACAAGAAAATTACGAGTTAATTCACAATTTTAGATAAACATTAGCAAGTAATTACATGACAGATCATATTATCTACATAATAAATGATCATTAGATCAACTTTTGACTACATGAATTGATATTCTGATTCCAAGAGAAAGTTTACAAGATGACGTCACATACACTGAGGTGAGCAAAATATGCACACAATAAATAAAGGGCATGGATACAACAACCTTAGGCATAACAAAACACAGTACATAAGATCAGTCATCAATATTCAAGAACTAAAATGGCAATATTTGGAAATAACCCTAAGGGTTATCTCACTGTGGAGGAGTTCAAGCAATGGTTGAAGCAATTCGACAAGAACGGAGATGGCCGGATCGACGCAAAGGAGCTGAGACAGGCCATCCGCGACACGGGAGGGTGGCTCAGCACCATCAAGGCCAGTCGAATTTTGAAGGCTGTCGACACGAACTATAACGAATCCATTGATCTCGATAATGATGAAATCTTTAAGCTCCTAGTGTTTGCAATAAAACAATTAGGTCTGAATATCTCCTTCTAATCATGTTTTTGTAGTTTGCTTTAGACTTTGTGGATGAGTGTGGTGTAGAATTCGTGGACGTGAAGGTTGTAATATTGTACATATTTCTATATTATATGTAATGAAATATATATGATTGCAATAGACATATACGTAGATCATAAAATTTTGACCACTTTTAAGATTTCAGAAAAGTCATTGTGACTTGTGAGTCTATATATATATATATATATAAAATCCATTTCCAGGAATAAATTTAATAGGGCTTATGATAATTAGCTCGTAAAAAAAATATATATAGCTTCATATCCATTTTTCAATTAAAAAACAAAATAGTGTGTGTTGTTTAAATTTATCTCTACATTAATGTAATTCAATTCAATGAACTGTATACGAGTTATATTCGTTTGAATATAATTATCATGCATGACCCACTTAAATATAATATGCTATTATGTTATAAAGTCTGAATTATATCATGTTATAATAAGCCCATGATCACGATGATCAAGTAATATATAAAATGAGATTACTTCCCGTTTCAATCTGTTTGATCTTTTAAATTAATGGCAATATTTCCCGTATTATTTAGCATCAAAGTATTTAGACAAACTATGTGATCCTAATTTACTTAATACTATATGTTAAAAATTACTTTTTAATATATTTTTAAAAAAAATATTATTCCTTAAATTCTTATATATTGTGACTTTTTATATTTTTGTTGAGATTTATAATATTTTTCATTAGAAAGAGTAATAGTTTATAATCTCTTTAAAAATTAAATTTTCAAGTACTAATTTTGTAAAATCAAGTGCGTGAATTGGGTTTACAAAGAACAAACTCTTTCATCCATGTATCTTTAGTTGTATGAGTACATAATAAAAATGAATAAATCTTCAATATGTATTCGAGTTAAAAATCAAAATTGTCTCATATAAATTTATCATTATTTAACATAGTGCCAATAAACTTAATATTTCCGAAATAGTTCCATAATTGTAAAATTCTCATCAAAATTATTACTTTTTACTTAAATTGTCCATATTTTTTAATTTTATTTTATAGAATTGAACCATGAGACAGAATCAATGCATTTACAAAAGTAATGAGACGAAGTGGGTGAAAAATATTGTTTTTGAAAGAAAATTAGAACAAAATAAATTAAAATGTTTAGAGCAAAAATGAATATCCTAACTATTTTGAAACATTTTTTGATAAAGTAAAAAGTTACTAGACAATTTATATACAGTATGTTTTAAACTTATACGTAGTATTACTTTCCTTTTTTTTTTTAATTTATTTATGGCACAACAGGGAATACACAATTTTGCCTATGGATAATCTATTCAAACTTAATTACATGGAATCACGCAAGTTCATCAAGCAATTAATTACATGAAGATATCATATACAAATGTTTCAATTATTTGCAACTTTTGAGTCCATTAAGTGATTCAGATTCCAAAGAGAAAATCTTATACATTTCACATCACACTAGCTAGTAGAGGGGTGGCTAAATATTCACAATAAATAGAAGGCATATCTGAGATGTTTTTTCCACACCAAATACAAAAAAACATACAAATTAAGAAATGCCTATTATAGTTCATAAGTATAGAGGTAGTCTATCCATAGAAGAATTCAAGAAATGGTTGAAGAAATACGACAAGGATGGAGATGGAAAGATCAACGTCAAGGAACTAAGACAGGCCATCCGAGACACCGGAGGGTGGTTCAGCACCATCAAGGCAAAGCGAGTGTTGAAGGCTGTCGACACGAATGCCAACGGATACATCGACTTCGACAACGATGAAATTAACAAGCTTGTAGTGTTTGCAAGCAAACAATTAGGTCTGAAGATCGTCTTTGATCACATATAATTTTGCTTCACCTTTAATGTACAATGCATTGATGTACAATTTGTGCACTTTCATGCAAAATATTGTAACAGTGAAAATGACAAAAAATATTCACTATTACTTAGAAGTAATTTTAAGTGGCCACAAATGTTATATACAATTTATTCTAGCCATTTTTTATGGAATAGACCAAAATACCCTTGAGGGAACCCACTTTTTTTACATGTTTGAGGAATCAGATTTCTGACTTTTATGACCAAAAGTACGAAAAGTACACTAGGGGAATCCGATTCTTCCTATTTCTGAAAAAGATGTCAAAGTACAACTATGTAGGCATGTGTTCCCTCATATGCTTACAAAAAATGAGGTATATATATAATAGCGGTCCAACCATGGTGCTGCATCATACACATATATTCATTTTCATTGTTCTAGTTTTTTTTTAGTGTTGAACATTCGTGGAGCAACTATTTTAACTAGATTTTTAAAGGCGTGAGAATTTGGGGAGCAGTATATAAGGTAAGTTGTAAACTTGTTTTAACAGCTATGAATGCATTAATTTGATCATTTTTACATGTCGCATGAGTGCATTTTATGTATTTCAACATTTTATAATAGAAATAATAATATGCCGAATAGTGTATGTGAAGTATAAAATATATCCACATTAAATTTTATTTTTTTAAATTAGCAACTCGTAGGCCGAATAGAACAGGATTTGTAGGCCGAATAGAACAACTTTGAAGGTCGAATAGAAGAAACGTTGGCCGAAAAGACCCAAAAAATATATCATACGATAAAAAAATAAGTAGGCTGAATAGAACAAGTGTTGTAGGCCGAATAGAACAATAGAAGAAACGCAGGCCAAATAGAAGAACTTAAATTTTCACATTTAATTTTCATTTTTAAAAAAATATATAGGCCGAATAGAAGAATTTTGGTTGGCCGAATAGAACAACCTTATAGGCCGAATAAGAGAGACGTAGGCCGAATAGAAGAAAAACATACAGAATTTGAAAGACATCTGAAGGTAGGCCGAATAGTGTAACAGTGTAGGGCCGAATAAAATAATACATTGGCCGAATATAGTACATTGTTGGCTGAATAGAATACTTGCAACTAATTATGATGTCGTCATTTACATTTTCTTGAAAAAATATGCAGATGAGCTATAAACAAGTTGGGATGTGTTGGGGTGGATATTGGGATGGGTTACTATACAAAGGTGGGCAGGTTCACTGGTTATACTTGCGGGATGACAATCTGTACTATACTAGTTTGCTATTAGAAATTCATAACATAATACAAGCTGATTTAGATAATTGGGGTTATGAAGTTATTCTCTCGTCGAGTACAGTGGTCGTATGTCTAAATATAAGATAAAGAATGATGTTCGTGTGGCAGAAGTTTTCAACTGTGTTGATGTAGGAATGGTGTACGTGACACTTGTTCATGTCGCTGGCAATGCATTCGTTGAACCTCCTGCACAAGGTTCAGGGCATAGTTTGGAGTTAGGGTTGGGTTATAATGACGGAAGTGGTGGTCCGAGCAATGATCTATGTTCGAAGGCACAGTTTAGTTCTAGGCCTGATTTTAATTTGAATGTAGCATATAGTCCGACCTCAGAGATGCAGCGGTGTGGTTTTAGGGAATCTATAGATGCTGAAGATGATGACAACTCTGGTGAGGGTGAGGATGATGTACATGCTTATAATATGATGTTGAGCCCGGGAATAGGACTATCGAAGAAGAACATGAAAACAACGAAGGTGACATACAGTAGGACTGTAATCAGTCTTCTAGCGAAAGTAATGATGGTGCTGAGGAGAGAAGAATTCAATTGTATGAAGAAGTCTGTGATTACATATGTCAGAGAGGCGGCCCTAGCTTTCTTGAATCGATTAATCGCGACTTGTCCCGTCCTGAAATGCAGCCACAAGATTGTGAAAGTATTCGGCCCACCACCCGTCCCTGGTTGATTCCAGGTATGAATACTATGTTTATTTAGAGATGAACTAAAGTAAACTTGTACTTTGAACTAATGCACCTGATACGGTTATACGCATTCCAGTTGTAGCTGACAAAGAAGATCAGATGACTGTCCCTGACTTTGATGCGTCTGGCGTTCTTCACAAGAAAAGTGTATTTGATACAAAAAAGAAGTTGCAGACTGCTGTAAGAATCTATAACTTGCGTAACGGAGTTGAGACCACTGTTGAAAGATCTAGCTTGACCAGATATAACGTGGAATGTAAGCTCAAAGGTAAAATCGGTTGTCGATTTGCGATGCACGCACGAATGAGCTATGGGCTGTGGAGGGTAGTTAAATTCGTTCAACATCACGAGTGTTTGAATGATCCAGACAGGCCCACTCCTACACATGTGTCATCCAACGTCATCGGTCAATATTTTTCTGCTAGGCAATTTGACAAGATTATTGGGCTTTGACCCCAGGCGATGAGACATGAGATAGTGAAGGATTTCGGGTTCGACATTAGCTAAACGTGGCGTTAAAGGCGAAAAACTGGGTTGTTGGACACACGTGGAGTCATCCAGGAGATGTCACAAAGAGCATGTTTGCTCACACTGCCGACAGCCAGGTCACAATCGAGTAAATTGTACTGGAGCTTCATCATCACACAGCGGTCCACCTCCTCCGACGGCTGCCCCGAATCCCCGTATACGTAGAGATAAAAAATGTGGCATTTGTGGTGAAACTGGACACACACGTCTACTTTGTCCTTCTCAATTATATCAGTAGTGTATAACTTGTAATTTTTATCAATTATAGCAGTAGTGTATAACTTGTAATTTTTATCAATTATAGCAGTAGTGTATACTTATAAAAATAAAATAAAAAAGCAATTAAGTGTCCAACGGTAATCAATATTTTTTTTGTAATTAACGAAACCAAATGTCATCCCTTTTCATTAGTGTTGCCATGAGTACATCATGCTGAGGTAATAATGGTACCAGCCTGAAAGATTAGGAAAGCAATATGCCTCCGGTAACGTAACATGTAATTGGGAGTGCTCTAGTTAAAGTCCCTCGTTAATAACCCTCAAGGGTCCTGAGACACGCTGGTCCGCAACTGGATCTGTCCTCCTGTCTATAACAAACCTCTGCACGAGCTGGAGTCAATGGGAAAGTGTACGGAACCCCTTGGGAGTCAATCTCGCGCAACAAGGCTGGAATGACGCGTCTGAATGGTAGAGTTTCTGTCATCCGATGATCCCTCATTTTGGGCTCGTCATCCCACCTATGCCGGAAGGAGTCAAAACAGAAGAAGGTCATATCCTTCATAATCAGTGCACATGGGTAGTAGTGTCCAGCCGTGTGGACTATGAACATAATATATCAAAATAAGTTTTGAGGAATGCATATATAAGATGTAGAATCCTTGGTCAAAGTAGGAGATATAATTATTTGATCACATCATGGGTTAAGATACAATACCACATCACATTCTATCCATGGCCTGGACCCCCTCCACACGGGTAACCTCCCTGCTGCGTACGCACGAAGATCTATCAACAAATCATCACTTATGTTGGCAAATGTCGTTCTATCATCTCTGTACCACCTCGTGTGCTCATTCCATATGGATTGAACTCGTACCTTAGAGGAAAATCATTGTATACGATTGGTCTCAAAATTACATGGAAAATTTATACATACGTTGCTTATGTGATTGTTATTTACAGAGAATTGCATGTCCAGAATGCAGTAGTTCCCAACATCCTGATGGACGTGAACGCCTATGGCTGCCGGTCGCTCTGATAATATCCGGAGGTATGCATCTAGGTGCTGAAACATATAGAAATTTATTACAGAATATTGTGAGTTAGTGAACATATTTACTTATTAAGTACACACATGAAAGCTCTCTTAATTACCTAGTCGTCAAACCAAGCACTGGGGTTCTCCATCTCAGTGAAAAAAGCACTGCCGACTCCATAGTCGAGTCCGACATCGACCCTGAAATCAAAAATTCTTTAACAATAAGCACAAATATGTAAAATAATATATGAAAACATCTAAAATAGTAGATTAGCACGTACAAATCGTTGCTTGTCTTAAATCGCAGGTACAGTTGCCAGCGGCGCTCGCGGTCAGTCATTGTGAATGGTGACTGTAACGCTGCACTTGGGTTTCTTGGCCGCTTAGCACGCATCAAACCATCTTGAGCGACACCAGGTGTGGGAGCCATCGGACTCACAGGATCCACCACTGTAGGAGGGGTAGATCTAACCCCTGACCTTGAGCTAGATGGCTCATACTTAGACCCCCGACTCGGTAAAATATCAGCTCGAAGGCGCCTGAACTCCTGTGTAAGCGCAAGTCAAAATAAATGTTGTGTCTGATGCACAGCCACCATCTGACATGCAAGCTGGGATAACAACTCCTCCTGCTGATCCAGCCTATGGATGACCCTATCTTTGAAATCTTGATCATATCCGTAGTGGTCCTGCTCATATTCGTGATCCTGCTGACCATACTCGTGGTCATCTTAATCATCATATCCGTGATCTTGCTGATCATATCCGTGGGCGTCTCCCATCCCACTCCCATGATGAGCAACGACTCGAATATGTCAGCTACGAGCGGAGGATGGAAGAACATGATGTGTGGGATCATACGAACTGCGCTCAGCATACCTCGTCTCCCCTGAATGATGTCCACTGTGGTCAGGACTAGGAGTACAGGGAGGGCGGTAAGAATGATCATCCCAATTTGTTACCCAAGCTGAAGGATCATCCGTGCGCTGGCCGGTCCACCGATCCTCAACAGCCACACCAGAATAGTAATGCTGATCCCATGGATTACTTTTAGGATAGTATGCCTCCACCGCAGTCTGCTGCTCCACATATGTGAAATCAGGCTCCCGGACGACCTTTCGTCTGGGGTTAGAGAATGCCTTTGTGTACAGCCTCATGATCAACCCCTGTAAAGGATCATCATTTATTCCAATTCAATAAACCTTTCTGTGCTCCTGGGAAAGCACCCGCGAAAAATCCACCACTACAAGATCCTGATTAAAAAAAATCAATACATTTAGATACAATATCACTGATTTGTCTGTACCGATATGGATTAATGATTCATAAAAATTTAGATTTCATACCTGAGAAAACAGATTCATGTCAACCTTTTTCACCTTACGAAAAATCCATCGCAAGCAAAGTGGCCTATTTTCCTCCCTATCGGTAGGGACATGGTCATACAGTGCCGCAAGGGCAGGTAGACGCTCGTATGCCCAAACCTCTCACACGTAAACTACATATGTTAGATTATTACTGTTGCTGAAACTAGTAATACACTATAACTTTAAGTGATCTACTATAACACGTACCAGGAGCGCAAATGTGCACCCGTAAAAGTGGTATCTGTACTTGTTGAGGTTTGCTCCTTTAGGAAGTTCGGTCAAAATGTAGTCCATAAAGTGCAGTAGAGCCATATAACTGACCTGGCCCCAAGGGAATAAATCTCATCTAAGCTCGTCCTCTACTAGGACCCAAACCCAGTTGTCTACACTCACCTTGGAAACATCCTATCCAAGGAGAAAATAGTACAACTATAGCACCTTAGCAATTTTAACCGCGTTCTTGGGGCTAACACCACTAAATTTTGCACCTTCAAAGTCACGGGCAATCTCACTTATTAGTGGTCTTTCGCCCTGACCATAATCCATATCGTACACCCCACTAGACGGGATATGATATGACAAATTCGGATTAAACTTCACTCTGTTCCGAAAGCAGAGCCCCATTATCCGCATGAACTCTATCCTACTAAAGCTAAGACACTCGTTCCCAACTTAAAGATATCTAGCGGTTACGTCATCCCCGCCACGTATGATCTCCCGTATCATGAGACCGTGGAGATTAGCATGCGCGATCCAATCGTCGTGAAGACCCCAGTAATGACCAAAACAAGATCGCTTGAACATCTCCTCTGCATTACCCCCAACCATTGTTAACTGCTTACGGATAAGTGCCATAACAACCCCAGGTTTGCAGTAATTATGTAAACTGCAGTTCTGCCCCTGCATGCTTGGACGCTTCCATTCACCCTGCACAAATTTAACTTTTTGTTAAATAATATGTAACACACATAAAAAAGATGTACTCTGCATCAATTCAACCAGCTTACTTAATAAGACAATAACTGATAATTATATCAAATAACAATAAGTTCACTCCAGCAACTGAACAAATATTGGCACACTCAATTATTTGTTCTATTCGTCCTACTTTTCCTTCTATTCGGCCTACAAACTGTTCTATTCGGCCTACAAATATTGCTCTATTCGGCCAAGGTCAGTGCTATGATATTATTCAAACTACACTTTTTTTCTATTCGGCCTACACTTCTTCTATTCGGCCTACAAATCTGTTCTATTCGGTCTACAAAAAATCTCTATTCGGCCAACCAACATTTCCAAATATTCCAAAAATTCAAGTCCTACAATTTGTTCTATTCTGCCTACACTTGTTCTATTCGGCCTACAACTTTGTTATATTCGACTTAAGATTTGTTCTTCAGCCAACCAACATTTTCAAAAAATTCAAAAAAAAATCCTACACTTTGTTCTATTCGGCCTACACTTGTTCTATTTGGCCTATAAATTTGTTCTATTCGGCCTACTAAAAAGCTCTATTCGGCCAACCAATATTTCTAAAAATTCAAAACATAACACTCCTAGAATTTGTTCTATTCGGCATACACTTATTTTATTTGGCCTATACATTCGTTCTATTCGGTCTTAAAAAAAATCATAATCGGCCAACAAAAATTTTCGAAAAATTCAAAAATAAAATAAAATAAACAACACCACACAAAAAATTCTAAACATGATGTATACACAGTTAAGTCACATTCATCACATTACAAAATGAATTCGCATTTTACACATATGAACAAAACCACACAAATGTACTTCGTATCCTCGAAAACGAGTACCACAAACTCAATGTAGGACACATTATAAACAAATAACTCACAATTTAAAAATGCAAGTAAAACAGCTTTCATACATACCCGAAAATTTGTCATTTCGAAAATTCACCAAATTCACCTCGTCGGAAACGCCTATTCCGGCAGATGGAAAGGAGATACCGAGAAATAGGTACTACAAATGGGTGGCGCTGCTCTTTGTGCTTTGAGACGAAAGGAAGAGAGGAAGATAGAGGATGTTGGACGAAAAGGAGAGAGGAAGAGAGAGGATGTTGGACGAAAAGGAAAGAGAAAGAGAGAGGATATTAGACGAAAGATGAGAGAGAAGAAAGATGGAGTATTTGGAATGAAAATGACGTTAATGATATGATATATACCCCACCAACCCATATCCAAAATTTTAGTTTGAAAATTTTTAAAACTTTAAATGTGGTCCACTAAGTACAATTTTAAATGTGGTCCTCCCACCCCATTTACTGCAGTCAAAACTGACATGATATGACCCTTTATTTTAGTACTTTAGGCGACAGTTATTGAGGGTAATTTGGGGAGTCCACTAAATAGTGGCTAGTAAAAATTGTTTTTAATGGATGTGGCTACTTAAAATTGTACTTAGTCAAAAGTGACTATTAAAAAATCGCTCCGTTGTAATTATATACTATGATGTAAGTACACATGTATATGTCTTGTTTTAATTTTAGTCCACACATATAGGGAGTACTTATTTTTGCAATGGCAAAATTATTTTGTTAAGACACACAAAAAAAAATATGCCATATTTTTTAGAACAGTATGCTACTTCCTCCATCCCAAAAATATTTTCACATATTTTATTTTTTTTCGTCCACAGAATATTTGTACATCTTAAAAATAAAAACAATATACAATATTAATAATCTTATAATATTACAATATTATAAAAATGACACATTCATTTTACACACAGTCTAGTCAAAATCAATTACAACATACAATACACTTTATTCTATTCAATTACCCATAATATATACCCCTTCTTTTCTTACACCACTACAAAAAAAAAAAAAAATTAACTTCATGTTATTAAATATGTGCATGTATTCTTGGGACATATGGAATATTAATTATGTGCTAATGCCAATTTTTAAGCATTTAATTTAGTTTAATTTTCATTTAGGAATGACAAATTTGACCAAATCATTCAAAATGAACTTAATTTGTCTTTCTTGAATAAAATTTCGGCCCATAAATATAATAATATTTTTATTACTAATTACTTGTAAATATTTTTTTTAAAGAAACATATATTATAAATTATTAAATTAAAACTTACAATTTATTAATTAAAAAAGAAAATGAGTGCATTGATTTTAAATTTGTGCTCCCGAATGTAGAGTATATCAAGTCCACTCTAAATTTATCCTATAATAAAGTCTAAGATGCAATTATATAATTAGTATATTTTCAAAAGTTTGATTTTCCCAATTAATTAAAAGGTATTGGTGGCTATAAAGAAGGGTGGTAAATTAGAACCATCCGGCCCCACTATTAAGATTATCACTTTGTAACTACCATTGAAATTATAAAAAATTATGAACTTGCCTTTAAAAAATATATTCTCTCGTACTGCGAAATTTCTTTTTTAATCCGTTCCAATTATGAATGTTTACAAAATAAAAAAAATACATTACAATACTACTTACTATTACACATATTTCAATAACTTTACATACATTTTTCATTAAATTATTAAAGGCTAATCTTATTTGCACACATTCTCCCATTAAATACACATCCAATTATTATAATATTAAAATTAGTATATTTTAAAAGTCTAAATTACCCTTAATTTTATTGAATACACACTTATATATTTTATGAAATAGTTTAAATACACACCTCCTTCTATTTTATACACACTACATTCTTATGTTATAAAAAAATCGAAAATACTCTTTATATACATTAAATATACACTCTTAAAAAAAAGCCGTCACTAACCCAAGATGTAATTTATTACAAACTTGTAATAATTTATTTCTCTCATAAAATGAAAGTAGTCCATCATTAACCTGAGTATGTATTTTATTTTATTTTTTGAAAAAGTTATCAATTTTTTTAGTAATAACTTTTTATTTAAAGTATTATATTTATTTTATGAATTATTTGTTAAAAAAATTAATTAATTTTTTATTTATTAGGTATAATTTTTTATTAAAATATTATAGTTTTGTATTTATTTTATAATTATTTATAAAATAATTTAATTGTTTGATTTCACTTTTTCTTGATCATTTATTATTTTTATTTTAAAAAATTGAATATTCATCTCATTAGTTTCTCTTTAACTTAACTAGTAGTATTTCAAAAAATATATTTAATTAAATAATGAGTTAAATTAAATCTATGTTTAAGTATTTATTAATTAAAAAATTAATGGTAAATTTTAAATAAAAATATAATGTCAGATTAATTAAAAAATTATTTAAATTCAATTAGTTAATATAATTAAAATTAAAGAACTAAATAATAATAATAAATGAGACAACGATAAAAAAAAAAGAGAAATAGAAAAACACGAAGGATATTGGATGTTAATATAAACTAAAATCTTCTTTCATTATTAAAAGCAGCACGTTTATGTTTTTTTTATATTGATTAATGGATATTCAGTTGGGTGATTTTATTTGGTGTATAATCTAGGCGTGATTTGACGTGATTTTTAGTAAAATTGAATTGTGAATTTTGGTGTTGTATAATTTTGAAATTAAAGGGTTAATTTTGAGATTTTAAGGGGTATTAAAATTTAAAAATTAAAAAGGGATGTGTATTTAATAAATTAGTTGTATTTAATAAAAGGGGATGTGCCAATAACAATACTCTTATCTAAAATACTCATTTTTTATATACATTTAAATAAACTTTATACATCTTTATAAATAAAAAAATTAACTTTTCTTAATGTTCATGCACTAAAATACGTGCACAATTTATTTGTACGGCGGGAGTAGTACACATTATGGTACACTCTCCTTGAAAAAGAAGTCTTGGATAAAACCGTGTCACGTTGATATTATTTTATACTTTTGTAATTTCTTTTATATTTTTATTAAAATATTGTTTTTTATTTTTTTTGTAAATATTATCATTTTTCATATATATTATAAATTGTTCATGAATTATTTCATAGTATATCATTATCAATTTTCATTAAAAATATTATCACTTTTTATATGTCTAGTGATTTTATGAAACGATCTCACATAAGACTTTACCCCTCCTTAAAATAAAATTAAAAGATAATTATATTTAAATATCATAAACTGCAAAAATAAATGCATAAAATATTACATGAATTAAATCTATACTCAGAAAATTGACAGTACTAAATCTTGATGTACGCATTAATCATAAGAGTAACGCTCCTGTGCATCCGGGCGCACGGAGCATATTCCGTGCGCTTTTACAATTTTCATACCCGTTTGCAATTTAAACACCTAGTAATATATAGATTTAAATAGAATTGGAGGTTCCTCCGTGTCTTGGGAACGCATGAGCTTTTGCCAATCATAAAAGACAAATAAACGTAATAAAACATTAGAATGTACATTCATGCTAATGACGCAAATTATATTTTGCAAAATTTATATAATAAAATTTGCTAATGACGCAAATTATATTTTGCAAAATTTATATAATAAAATATAAAATTTATAAATAAAATTGATAGTTAATTAAGTGTGACTAGTGACTACAAGCTAGCTCGTGAGATGCTCGATATGGATTTCAATTTTTTTTAAAGAAGAGTGTGAAATCGTTTTAAGTAAGGGCTTATAACGTGAGATGTATAAAAGGTGATAAGTTTTATAATAAAAAAATGATACTCAATTAATAAAAAGTGATAATGCTATCTAGTATAAAATAATTTCATGAGACAATTTCACGCAAGACTTACCCTTTATTTTTATTTTTTAATTCGGGTAAATTTCAATTTCAAACTTAATGGAGTACTTAATTTGATAAGTTTAGGAGCATTATCGATTTTATGATATGTCTTTTAAGTTTGAGTTGGTCTCTTGTGTATCATGTACATAATGTGTGTATAAGAGTATTATATTTTGTTCTAAAGAATATAGTACACTTTAATTAATAATGATATAATTTTTTCATTAAAAAGATCTACTGAAATATAAATAGTATAAATGTTTGATTTTAAAAAAAAAAAAATTTTCACAAAAAATAAAGAGTACAAATTTTTATAATAAAGTGTATAACATTTAATATTAAAGGGTACAATTTTAAAAAATATGAAATTTGGGAGCAAAGTATTACTTGGAGCGTGAAAGTTTTAGTCTTAAATTTAGTCTTAAATTTTAGTAATATACTACTATTATATATATGAAGGTGACTAAAAGTAGTTTTGTGATTATCAAAATTTTGAATTGAATCATAACACAATTTAAATTATATTATTTAACTTAAATTCTAACAATAAGATCTATCAAGATCAACGCAACACGATTACATTCCATTAATTCATGCATTATAATTATATTCCGAGGTATTTGGGAGAACTATTATTACATTTTTTAGTTGTTTTCATATGATATGTACTACTTATAAGATACTATGATCCACTTAAAAAAAATACAAAATATATAGTGAGAAAGATTATAACTACTTGCTTTTCTAAAAGAAACTATATATTATACTTAAAGAAAGTTAAGAATATTCTTTACTTTCGATTAAATTAATAACATGGATTAGGGGCATTCGTTGACGGAATATTCTTCATATCGAACCCTTTATTGGATTCCATCTTATCCAACCATTTCCATGATTATTTACATCCTTCTAATTTGCTCTCACGAAAAAGTTACATCCTTCATGGAACAAATTAGAGGAAATACCCTGTTTGCCCTATCTTGCATTTTAAAATGTAAAAGAGTCCATTTTAACTTTAAAACTTAAAAACTGTTCACTTTCGTACTTGAATGATTTTAATACCCTCATGTATTTTTTGGTCAATTGTACCTTAAGGGGGCAATAATAATTTTAAGGGGGCAATTGATCTTCTAATCGGTCAATGATAATTTTAAGAGGGCAACTAGTCTTCTAATCGGGCAATGATAATTTTAAGGGGATCAATCATTTAATGATCGATCTTCTAATCGGTCAATCATTTAATAATCGGTCAATGATTTAATGATCGATCTTCTAATCGGTCAATGATTTAATGATCGGTCAATCGTTTAATGATCGGTATTCTAATCGGTAATGATTTAATGATCGATCTTATAATCGATCAATCATTTAATTATTGACAGAATCAATGATTTTTTTTTTCCAAAATTAAGTTTATAATTTTAAATAAAAATAAAAATGGTAGGTCATATGGTGTTAATGACAAATTATATGAAAGTGTGCAGATTTGTTTTTTAAAAAAGGAAGTAGGCATTTTTACATGATCTTCCATATAGCCTAATCCCCAACAATTTAATATAATTGTACTCTTTACTTCCTACTCCCTTCGCCATACCTAAAAAGAGTCTTATGATTTTGCACGTGCATAAAGAAATATTATTATTTAATGTATACTTCCTCCTTCCCACCCCAAATAGCACAATTTTACTATATTGGGCGTCCTGTCCAAATTGCATCATTTTCCTCTTTTAGTAAAAAGGGTCCATCAATGGCCACCACTACACATCACATCTCTCTAATACACCACCCACTTTACATAAAATAATAATACTTCTTAATCTACGTGTAAAAAGCAAATGGTATTATTTGTCCAGGACGGAGGGAGTAGTAGATAATTGTATTAGTGAGAGTGTAGACTCCATATTTTAATTGTACTAGAGGGTGTATGGGGTCTCATATATGTAAAAAAGATGAGACTTCTTGAATGGCACCTCAAATGAAAAATAAAAATCCTCTTTGAAATAAATGAAGGAGTAGGGGTGGACGAAATTACCAAAAAATTGGTACACCGCAGTTATCATACCGCAAAATAACGCACATGTCAAAAATTTCAGCATATCGAAATTTTCGGTACGATATGATACCGTACCGATTTTTTCGGTTCGGTATCGATATGAAAATTTTTAAATTTCGGTATATCGGTATATACCGAAATACCAAAATAAATATCGGTATTTCGGTATATACCGATATATACCGGTATACCAAAATTTTAATTAAATTAATATTAATATTAATTATAAATAATTATATATTAATTAAATAATTATAAAATTAATACATATATAAGGGTGTGCAGCTTGTGATTCTGTGAACCCTAGAGTAGCAGCCGCTGCAAGACCAAGAGATCAATCTCCTCCCTTCTCCGGCCTCCACGTCCTCTCTGCTCTCGATCGGGTACCTCCTCTTTCCTTGATGTCTATTTTTATATATACATAGATGCATATATAGTGTAGTGTATACTTAATATTAGTTGGGCACCTGAATGGCCTCACAATGGGCACACACACCACTTTAATTTCCACTCAAATCGGTGTTGACGATTCCACCAAATTTCACCCATCGGCTGTGTTCTCGGTGTCGCATATCGTCGCACAGCTGTCTCCCTTCAGCCACTGTCTTTCTTTTAGGGTACTGGTCGCGGGCCTTTTAGCGACAGACCCTGCTTCCCCGATCTGGGCATCGTCGGAAAAGATCTCGGCCTCCACTGGCATTCGTCCTTGCCGACGTTTAGTGCCGTTTCAAATCGATGGGTATCAATCTCCGACAGTTAGTCACCCAATACCTGGGGGTCGTTTCTCCTCGCCATCGCCATATCCAATGGTCGCCGCTTCCCCCTGCTGTATCCGACAAGCTTTCGTTGTTTCTTGGATGAAGCAAAGCTGGAAGCGCACTTTTCCATTTTTATATTTCTCTTTGTTTAGATGGACACACAAAATTAGTACTCTATTCATATTTTAATAGAATTTATATACACACTTTTGACTTGAAGAGTCATCATAATTTTGTATTTATTTATTTTATAGGGTTGAATGTCAATCAAGAGTCTTCTATAGCTACTACCACCACACTTTTAACTTGAAGAGTAAGTAACATCAATCAAGAGTTCATTATGCATCTACCACCACACTATTAATTCATTATGCATCATTAATCTATTATACAGGATAGGTTTGAGACTTTGAGTTGCCAACTCTGTCTGCTGCTGATTTCACTTATTACATGAAGTTCTTAACCAGATTGTCGTGGAGCATTGGGTTTTTGACCAGATTTTAATATGTATTTGTTGTTGCTTAATGTGTCATTGGAAATGACATGAATCCAAGAAGAAGTATATTGTGTTAAATTTGGTTCTTGTTGTCCTGCTAAACTAATTATTCATCTTAATTGGTTGATTGTGTTACTCTTTATAATTTGAACTTGGTTGTTAACTAGTTATTGAGAATTTGTTTAACTTTGGTTATTATGTTGTTTGAATTGTATTACTTACTTTTTAGGTGTTTGATGAACTGCAGCAGGTTTTTTTTTTTAAATTCAGTATTTTTCGGTATTTTTTCGGTATATTGATATTAAGTAATGTTTCGGTATTTTGGTAAAATTCGGTATCGACAATTAGCTTACCGAAAATTTCGGTATACCAATTTTCGGTATACCAAAATTTTCGGTACAGTAACGGTATACATTTTCTGATATCGAAAATTTCGGTACGGTATACGGCATGCATGAAAATTTTCGGTATACCGTACCGTCCACCCTAGAAAGGAGTATATAAATATTTCGACTTTTGTGGGACGAGAAAAGTATATATCATCATTTCATTTAATTATATAAGGTAGATGTGTTGATTTCTATATATCATTCTTTTATTTAGTATATATACGAGAGTATATATCATTCTTTTATTTAGTTACTTTAGCAATGAATTTTTTTATTTTTTTAAATGTAATTATATGATGTTATTGTTTATATTTATTTATATCAGATGTTTTATGAGAGAGTATCCGTGATAATTTGATCATCTATATTCTACTTTTGTTTATATCATAAAGAATCCGTAGAATCTTTCTCCTTATCTCTAGATTTGAGAAGTATCACTATAAAGCGAAGGGTCCTGATACAAAAGAAAATTTTTAGGTCTCCTTTAAAAGACACTTTTATTATTTAAACAAAAATAATAATATATAATTATAATAATAAATTCTCTATCAATAAATTCGTTAATTTTTTTTCTCAAAAAAGAGTAACATCATTTTATGAAAAATCACATATGTGGTTAGCATATTGAAAGGAATTAATGAATTTTTTAAAGAAAATGATCAACGAATAAATTTTTATTTTTTTGAAAAATAATTTGAAAATTTATTTTTTTGAAAAATAATTTGAAAATATAAGACTGAGATTTTATAAAATTTTTTAGTTATTTTTATGAAAAGTAATTTATATATAAATTAAAAAATATATTTAAATTTGATTTATCTCTTGATGAAGCTGGGAAACACTAAGGTAGTAAGGTTAGAATTGAGCATGAGACCGACCATCATCGAGTGATCGAACAACATGAATGACCATATAAACTATTCTACTTGCGTGAATACGTCTCCCAAACTCCCAATAACATCATTTTATTATTTGAGTATTAATTTTTACTCCCTTCGTCTGCCTGAAAGAAGGTCTTTTACTTTTGTGCACGTTGATTAAGGAGTATTATTATTTAATGTGTAGTGAGTAGATGTAACACCCCGTAATTTTATTTTGAGTTAATAGGTATTTATTATTTACATTTTAAATTTAAGATAGGAGATAGGGATATTATTATTTATTAATTAATTATTGTTATGGAATTTTGAAAAGAAATAGCTAGACGACGTTTTCTCTTATCCGGAAAAAAAAATTAAATTCTTTTGTGCACGATCTCAGAGGCAGTCGTACTGCCTCCCATCAATTCTCTCCTCACAACATGTTTTCTGCAGTTTCCTCAATTCCATCGATTATTTCTGCAGTTTCTCCAAAACTCTTTCCTTTCAATTTTATACATAGTTCTCATTTTTTCCAACCATATAGATATGCAAATTTTTCCTTCCCCACAAAATACATAAACTCTATTACATATTATTCCTCGCTCATTCATACGATATGATTCGATACTTTTCGTAGGTTATGTGGGTAAGACTTCTTTTTATAGTTTTTGATGAATGTTAGATTACATATATTTAGTGATAGTATATTGATTGATTAATATTTGTGATTCTAGGCTTTCTGTGAGTGAAGGCGGATAATCCTTTTAAACTCTGCTTTTGTTGGATCGAATGTGGGGTTTACATATATACATTTAAATGTTATGTGATGAATTTGATGTTCTGCGATGTGTATGACATGAAACGATATGAAAATTACTATGTTCTGTGATATGTAATAAATGTTACAGTGCATTTAAGCATGCATCGCGGGGACGACGGTCCTATATGAGGTCCTCCTCACCGTGCACAGACATTAGTTGGCCTACGGCATGACAAGTTACATGACATGTTACATAGTACATGATATAAGATACATGTTTACCAAATTTACAAGTTATAATGTTGTCACGATCCACTTTACATAACTTATAATTCACTAATTAACATAAACATCGTCATTATAAAAACTACATATTTTTTTAATAATATATTTATTAACCAAACGGTCACACCAGT
The DNA here is from genome assembly GCA_023678885.1 of Pogostemon cablin. NCBI lineage: Eukaryota > Viridiplantae > Streptophyta > Magnoliopsida > Lamiales > Lamiaceae > Pogostemon > Pogostemon cablin. The sequence continues at coordinate 20,761,306 of CM042968.1, forward strand.
TCAACATACGTAACTAGTTTCTGACACCACATCAATCCACACAAACTGGTGACAATATTTATTATATTACATAACAAAATATCAGCGGAAACAAAATAAACACACCGTCTAGCCCAACAGGTCGTCATCTATCTACATCTTCTCAAAACCCTGTAGGAGCTCCACAACTTGCACAGTACACCACATACTTAAATATCATCAGACTCACCTATAATGCATAAACTAGTGAGACAAATTTAGTTTTTTGTCGCCTATTTTCTAATCTTTATAATTGGTCTATTTTATTTTGAAACTATTCACGTTGCGGGATCCCCACGACACACTTATGATATGCACCCCAATTGAGCTCAATGGGGATGATTTTTTCGAACCCCGAATATAGTGCCGAGAATGATTTTTCCGAACCCTGGTATAGTAGTGGAGACAATTTTTTCGAACCCTGAATAAAGTACAGAGAACGATTTTTCCGAACCCAGAATAAAGTGTCGGGAATTATTTTTCCGAACCCTGACAGAGATGAATATATAGTGGCACACCATTAGTATCTTATTAATTTTGGGAAAACACTTTTTTTATGTTCATGCATGGTATGCAACCAGGACAATTAAATATGCATCATAAACCATTTACTACACCATTATAAACATTTAATCAAAATAAAAACAACAACTTAACTTCAATTCACATCAATCAACTTATGGAATAACAACTTCACCTCAATCACATAGATCCATTTATAGAATAATCACTTCATCTTGATCACATGGATCCTCTTTTAAAATAACAACTTCATCTCTGATCACACAGCTCCTTATAACCAATATCTTTTCAAATCATACAATTATATTTTCAACAGTTTCCAATCAGATAGATCTATATAGAACAATAATATTATTATTTCAAATCAAATAAATCCAAAACTTGTATTGCAAATTTATTACAAATAATTTACAAATGATATTATTGAATATGAAACACATTTTCCCCAAATCACATAAATCCACAACTTGTACCACAAATTAATCCCAAATAATTTATAGCGTAATTAAAATAATCACAAATGATTCATAAATAATTCTCACATATTAATCACAAATAATTCACACACAACATGTTTATGCATTGTAGTTGGACTTCTACTTACTTGGACTTCGACAATAGTAACACTATAGACCCGTGAAGAACTGTAATTAATCTCCTATCTTCCGTCCCAACACGAACATTCCCTCTTTTTTTCTTTCTCCCTCTTTTTCTCTTTTTTTTTCTTGATCTGGGGTGTGAGGTAATGAATTCCTCAACACCCATATATATAGGCAAGAGGGTTTGGGGTGAGGGGAAACGCACGGCTCCCTTAGCCAGTCAAAATATTTTTTTTATTAAAAATCATGCAGCAGCCATGCATGCAAATTCAATTTTGGCTGCCAGCAGCATGCATGCAAATAGCCGCTCATTTTGACTTTTTATTATTATTATTATTATTATATTATTATTATTATGAAAATACGTGTGATACTTAATAATTAATAAAAATATATTTATACACATAAAATAATTTACTCATATATCCAAATTAATACACGTAAATATTTATGCACACACATATTCACATATTGTCACTATTATTATCACAGATGTCTCAAATAAAATGTAAAGATAAATAAAATGTAGAAAAAATTGTCACATAATTGCCACATAATAATCATATAGTTGCCACATAATTATCACATAATTATAAAATGCATATAATACAAATTAAATTATATTAGCACACGAGTAGTGAGAAGCTCGGGTATTACATCCTCCCCACCTTATAAAAATTTCGTCCTCGAAATTTACTTACCTGAAGAGTTCTGGATACTTAGCCATCTTCTCATCCTCTCTTTCCCAAGTAGCCTCCTCAACTAATTGATTCCTCCATAACACCTTCACTAATGCTATTTCTTTATTTCTGAGCTTCTTTACTTCTCGCTGCAAGATCTCAACTGGTATTTCCTCATAACTCAAATCTTCTTTCAATTCAACTGGTTCCTTCCTGAGAATATAAGATAGATTCGGAACATACTTCCTCAACATAGACACATGAAACACATCATGTACCCTAGACATCGATGCTGGTAACTCCAACTTATAGGCAACACTTCCAATTCTCTCAATAATAGTGAACGGACCAACATATCTTGGACTAAGTTTTCCTTTCTTTCCAAATCGCATTATTCACTTCATTGGAGATACCTTCAAGAATACCTGAGCACCCACTTCAAATTCCAATTCTCTTTTCCGTTTGTCTGCATAACTTTTCTGCCGTTCTTAGGCAACTTTCATCTTCTCTCGAATACGGGTAACAGCTTCTGACATTTCACGAATCAAATCTGGACCCAAAAGTTTCCTCTCTCCAACTTCATCACAATGTACTAGAGACCTACACTTCCTCCCGTACAGTGCTTCATATGGTGCCATTCTGATAGTGGACTGGTAACTATTGTTGTACGAGAACTTTATCACAGGCACAAATTTACTCCATTGACCCTGAAAATCTAATACACATATTCTAAGCATATCCTCCAAAATCTGTATCGTACGCTCTGATTGACCATCTGTCTGTGGATGAAATGCAGTGCTGAAATGCAGTGCTGAAAGATAATTGTGTCCCCAATACCTTATGCAAACTCTTCCAGAAAGCAGACAAGAATCTTGTATCTCTGTCTGATACAATGGTAAGTGGTACTCCATGGAGTCTGACGATCTCTTGTATATATAGTTGGGCATATCGATCCATGAAATATATAGAACAAATAGAAAGAAAATGAGATGACTTAGTCAATCAATCCACGATAACCCAAATGGCATCGTGACCTTTCACTGTCTTCGGTAGCCCGATGATAAAATCCATAGTAATATTCTCCCACTTCCACTCTGGAATAAATAGAAGCTGCAAAGTTCTTGCTGGTCTTTGATGCTCGGCTTTGACTTGCTGACAAGTCAAACATTGCTCCACATATTGTGCAACATCTCTCTTCATCCTTGACCACTAATAATGTGACTTCAAATCACTATACATCTTAGTAGCTCCTGGATGTACAGAGTACGGTGTTGCATGAGCCTCTGCCATCACTTCCTTCCGAATATCGTCCACATCAGGTAGACATAATCGACCTCTATAATGAATCACGCCATCATCTCTTAACTGAATGTCAGAAGACTTTCCAGAGTTAACATTATTCTTTATCTTGTCAAACAACTTATCCACCTCTTGTCCCTGTCGAATCTTATCCATCAAAGTTAGTCGAAGTGTCAAAGCTGCCATTTTTGCTTCCAACGATCCTTCCTAAATGATCTCCACACCCATTCTTTGCAAGTCAAGAAACTCTGATTTCTGATTTAGGCTTGTAGCAGCCACACTCTGTATTGCCTTTCGGCTCAATGCATCAACAATGACATTGGCTTTATCCGGATGATAATTGATAACACAGTCATAGTCCTTCACCAGTTCCAACCATTTTCTCTGTCTCATATTCAACTCTTTCTGAGTGAAGATGTACTTCAAACTCTTATGATCAGTATAGATTTCACAACGTTCCTCATATAGATAATGCCTCCAAATTTTGAGTGCAAACACCACTGCAGCTAACTCCAAATCATGAGTTGGGTAGTTCTTCTCGTACTCCATTAATTGTCTGGATGCATATGCTATTACTTTCCCATTTTGCATCAATACACATCCAAGACCATTCTTCGAAGCATCACTATAAACCTTGAAATTTTCTATATCCGTAGGAATTGTTAAGATAGGTGCTGATGTCAACCGTCTCTTCAATTCCTGAAAACTCTGTTCACATGCCTCCGTCCATGTGAACCTCACATTCTTCTTGGTCAACTGCGTTAATGGTGAAGTAATCTTGGAGAATCCTTCAACAAACCTTCGATAATATCCAGCCAATCTAAGAAAACTACAAACCTCAGTGGGATTTTAGGGTTGTGGCCAATCATGGATTGCTTTAACTTACTTGGATCCATCAAAATTCCTTCTCTCGATACTATGTGACCCAAGAAAACAACTAGATCCAACCAAAATTCACATTTCTTAAACTTCGCATATAACTTTTTCTCCTTTAGAATCTTTAACACCTTTCTTAAGTGTAAAGCATGATCCTCTTTATTCTTAGAGTAAATCAGAATATCATCGATAAATACAATCACAAACCTATCGAGAAATTCCTGAAATACTCTATTCATCAAATCCATAAATGATGTCGGAGCATTTGTCAAACCAAACGACATCACTAAAAATTCATAATGCCCATACTTGTACTAAATGCAGTCTTCGGAATATCCTCCTCCCTAATCTTCAACTGATGATACCCCGACCGCAGATCAATCTTTGAAAATATAGCTGCACTCTGTAATTGATCGAACAGATCATCAATGCGGGGCAATGGATACTTATTCTTGATTGTAACTTTGTTAAGTTCCCGGTAATTGATGCACATTCATAACGTGTCATCCTTCTTTCGAACAAAAAGAACTGGTGCTCCCCAAGGTGAGAAACTAGGTCGGATAAATCATTTGTCTAGTAACTCTTGCAATTATATCTTCAATTCCTTCAATTCAGCTGGTGCCATTCTATATGGCGCTTTAGATATAGGAGCAGTTCCCGGTTGCAGCTCAATAACAAACTCAATTTCCCATTCTGGAGGCAAACCTGGAAGATCATCTGAAAATACCTTCGGATATTCCTGAACTACTGATATATCACCGAGGACTGGACAATGATGTCCCTCAATATTCATCACGCTCACCAGATACCCCTCACAACCACTTTCCAACAACCGTTGTGCTTTTGTTGCTGATATCATAGGAAATCTGAAGTTCTTCTTGATCCCAACAAAAGTAAATGGTTCTCTCTTCAATGGCTGAAAAGTAATACTCTTCTTCTGACAATCTATTGTAGCACCATACTTTGACAGCCAATCCATGCCCTAGATGATATCATAATTATTCATACTTAACATAATCAAGTTAGCGAGGAGTTGCATCCCTTCAATGGGAATAACACAACCTCGAAGAAGTTGATTAGTTTATTTTGGTTCACCAGAAGGTATCATCACATCATAATTAGCTCCTATTAAGTTAGATGTTCTACCCAACTTCCTTACATACTCAGTGGATACAAATGAATGTGTTGCTCCAGAATCAAATAACACATATGTAGAAGTGCCAAAAATAGCAAACTCACCCACGACAACTGAGGGATTCGCATCTGCCTCCTCCTGCGTCAAAGTGTATACTCTTGCTGGAACTCTCACCTGCTGTCTTTGCTTCCCTTTCTTAGGACAAGTAATAGTCACATGTCCTTTCTCCCCATATGTGTAACACGTTCTCTAAGGAATGTGACACTTCCCACCATGTGGTCCAAGACAATTAGGACATATGGGTGGTGGTGGCGGCGGTGGCACCTTACCCTGATCGAATTTGAGACGTTTGTTTTGTTCTCCTTGTGTTTCTAGAACATTAGGTTTCGGCCTCTGAAATTGCATTGGCCTCTTATTATCTCTCCCAATCTGCTGCACTGGTTTCTGTTGAAACTGGCGTCTGATAGTTTGTGCTTGTCTGATCCTCATTTCTGCTTGTTCAGCAATTTGAGCCCTTTCTGCAACTTGTGAGTATGTTGCTCCTTGCAATCCCGCCATACTCACATCTCTGAAAAGCTCAAGTCTTAAACTTTCCACGAACCTTTCCACTTTCAATGCCTCCGTACTCACCATGTGTTCTGCAAATCTCGACAACTGTTCAAACTTACAAAGGTAATCTGTGACTGACATACCACCCTACTTCAACTGTATAAACTCATTCATCTTCATCACCCTCACTGGTGCAGTAAAGTAATTATTTCTGAAAAGTTCTTTAAACTTTTCTCATGTTATAGTCGTGACATCCTCGATACTTTTAATGGTAACCCACCAGTGACCTGCACTTCCTTGTAGCATGAAAGAGGCACACAACACTTTGTCCCCAACTGGAATTCTACTATATTGAAACATGTTTTCCACCGTACGTAACCAATCCTCTACATCTGTGGGGTCTGCTGCATCTTCAAATATCGGAGGGCTCAACTTTTGAAACCTCTCACAAACCATTTTCACACGTTCTACTTGACGTCTATTTTGATTAGTATTAACCTCTGGTTGTCCACCCATGTCTCTTTGCTGAATTAGTTGTTGTATTTGTTGGGACTGGCGTTCTACCAATTCCATCAGTCGAGTAATCACCGCATCACGATTATTTTCTTTAGTAAGTATTGCTTGCTCAGCAGTTCTATCACTTTCAGAACTTTCACCCGTAGTCCTTACTATTTTGTCTACTAACTACGAGTCCTACACCACATGACCAATATAATTTATAAAACACATAACAACACAGAAGGAAAATAACACTTACATGCAAAGCTGCTCTCCCAAGGAATGAGTTCATGTACATAGACAGTCTGCAGGACCAAAACCGCGCTCTGATATCACTCTGTCACGACCCACTTTACATAACTTATAATTCACTAATTAACATAAACATTGTCATTATAAAAACTACATATTTTTTAATAATATATTTATTAACCAAAAGGTCACACCAGTTCAACATACGTAACTGGTTTCTGACACCACATCAATCCACACAAACTGGTGACAATACTTATTATATTACATAACAAAATATCAGCGAAAACAAAATAATCACACGGTCTAGCCCAACAGGTCGTCATCTATGTACATCTTCTCAAAACCCTGTAGGAGCTCCACAACTTGCACAGTACACCACATACTCAAATATCATCAGACTCACCTACAATGCATAAACTAATGAGGCAAAAATCTCAGTAAGTAGAAATCATGCATGATAGTACATGAAAATGCATTTAGTTTTCTATCGCCTATTTCCTAATCTTTCTAATTGATCTCTTTTATTTTGAAAACTGTTCACGTTGCGGGATCCCCACGACACATTTATGATATGCACCTCAATTGAGCTTAATGGGGATGATTTTTCCGAACCCCGAATATAGTGCCGGGAATGATTTTTTCGAACCCTGGCATAGTGGTGGGGACGATTTTTCCGAACCCTGAATAAAGTACTGAGAACGATTTTTTCAAACCCAGAATAAAATATCGGAAATAATTTTTCCGAACCCTGACAGAGATGCATATATAGTGGTCGCACACACCATTAGTATCTTATTAATTTTGGGAAAACACTTTTTTTTATGTTCATGCATGGTATGCAATCAGGGCAATTAAATATGCATCATAAATCATTTACTACACCATTATAAACATTTAATCAAAATAAAAACAACTTAATTTCAATTCACATCAATCCACTTCTGGAATAACAACTTCACCTCAATTATATAAATCCATTTATAGAATAACCACTTCATCTTAATCACACAGATCCCCTTTTAAAATAACAACTTCATCTCGGATCACACAGATCCTTATAACCAATATCTTTTCAAATCATACAATTATATTTTCAACAGTTTCCAATCACATAGATCTATATAGAACAATAATATTATTATTTCAAATCAAATAAATCCAAAACTTGTATCGCAAATTTATTACAAATAATTTACAAATGATATTATTGAATATGAAACATACTTTCCCCAAATCACATAAATCCACAACTTGTACCACAAATTAATCCCAAATAATTTATAGCGTAATTAAAATAATCACAAATGATTCATAAATAATTATCACATATTAATCACAAATAATTCACACACAACATATTTATGCATTGTAGTTGGACTTCTACTTACTTGGACTTCGACAATAGTAACACTATAGACCCGTGAAGAACTGTAATTAATCTCATATCTTCCGTCCCAGCACAAACCCTTCCCTCTCTTTTTCTTTCTCCCTCTTTTTCTTTTTTTTCTTGATCTGGGGTGTGACGTGATAAATTCCTTAACACTCATATATATATATATATATATATATATATATATATATATACATATATATATATATATATATATATATATATATATATATATATATAGTCAAACAAAAGGGTTTGGGGTGAGGGGAAACACACGGCTCCCTTAGCCAATCAAATTTTTTTTTTATTAAAAATCATGCAGCAGCCATGCATGCAAATTCAATTTTGGCTGCCAGCACCATGCATGCAAATAGCAGCCCATTTTGACTTTTCTTTTTATTATTATTATTATATTATTATTATTATAATAAAAATATGTGTGATATTTAATAATTAAGAAAAGTGTATTTATACACAAAATAATTTACTCATATATACAATTTAATACACGTAAATATTTATGCACACATATATTCACATATTGTCACCATTATTATCACAGATGTCTCAAATAAAATGTAAAAATAAATAAAATGTAGAAACAATTGTCACATAATTGCCACATAATAATCATATAGTTGCCACATAATTATCACATAATTATAAAATACATATAATATAAATTAAATTATATTGGCACACGAGAAGCTCGGGTATTACAACTGTTGTCCGATATCAAGTGAATTACATTATATTTAACTGTAATATATGTTTCTTCACTGAGCGGTTGTAGTGCTCACCCTTTTCATATGATTTCAGGTTGAGGTTGAACAGAGATGCGTAGTGCTGTGGTGAATCTTTATGAAAGTATTATTAATTTAGGAAAATTAAGTATTTTAGAATGTTTTAATGCTTTAATTATGTGTTTGAGTTTATATTTGTCATCGTGAACTTCTATAATATATTAGCGTGAATATATGGAATAGTTTAGAAAATCTTATGTATTTGAACGTATTTGGTGTATAAATATTAAAACATTGGGATTTTATGTTTTAAATACAAAGAAATTATTAAATATTATTTTTTATGCATTTTTAAGTAAATGTTTAGGAGATGAAATTTCGGGCTGTTACAGTGGTTGTATTAATGGGAGTGTGGACCCATATTTTAGTTGTATTAGTGGGTGTGTGTGAGTCACATCTGTGTAAAAAAATAAATGACCCTCTTTGGAGCGGACAACCAAAATGAAAAAAAAAAACCATCTTTTAAAGGGACGGAGGGAGTATTAAAATGCTATTGCTTTTGGATTGGCCCCTCGGTAGGTGATCGCACCTGCGGGTTTCGAACATGAAACCTTTGGGAATTTCACTCTTAAGCACCTCAAGTCCTCACCGCTAGGCCAACTCCTGGGGATTAACACACAACACTAATATAACTACTGACTATACATTAAATTATTATCACTCTCAACTCACTGCACATTAAAATACAATATTTTTTTAATCTCCATACAAACAATTAATGTTACATCATTGATTTCAAATCAGACCGAACTGGCCGATTCGATCAGTTGAATTGGGAACCGATGTCCAAACCGATCCAAATGACTCTAAAACATTATTTTTTTTTGGTTGAACCGGGACAATCGATTTCAATACTATAATATTTTATTTTTATATTTTTCTAAAAAAATTTGAATGTTTTTCATTATTACAATATTTCGCTTTTACTTTTATGTATTATACTTTTTTTTAATAAATGTTGTTTTTATAAAATATGATTGAAAATAAATATGTGAATCTAATTTTTTGATTGAATTGATCCGATCAATTGAACCTAAACCATTACCTCTTCCAATTCAATGTCCGATCAAATTACAAAAACATTACGTTAAATCATTCGTGGAAGTATAAATATGGAGTTAAACTAGAATACACTTCAACTACAATTGCACCTAGTTAGTAATTAGGAATTTTACATCAAAAAATTAATTAATTATCTCAAATTAAATAATTAAAAATTAAAATATAAACAATAACCATACCTTAAAAAACTAATCTATCAACCAAGAATAACCCATATATATATATATATATATATATATATATATATATATATATATATATATATATATATATATATATATATACTAATTGAAAAAGTGCAGGGCTCTTGTAGGATGGGCGGTGCGCGTATAAATATGTTATCTTCAAAAATAGTATCAATTTAATTTTCTATTAGAACAATTTATCCTGCATAAAATAATTCGAAGAGTATAAATTTTGTTGAACATCTCAATCATAAAGACCTCTTCAATTATAAAATTAAAAAGATAACAATACTCTAAAAATTTATACTAGACTCTAAAGGTAATTCTTTTACTTTAGAAATTGGTACTACTCCTTCTGTCCTGAACGCATGTCCACGTCTACTATTTTCAAAGATATTAACAATCGTTATTCTTCCGTCCCAACAAGCTTTTCAATTTTCCTTCGTAATATTCAATTTTGCTTCGTATTACAAAGGAAAGTTGAAAAGCTTGCCAATTTTTGAGCATGAACTACATGAATCGAAATGTCAACCTGATGAATCAATCCATTTACACCTTTAAATTTAACTTCTACATCAAACAATCGACCGCACCTGCTCTATGTTCTACGCTTTACAAAAACCCGACTCAGTGTCAGGAAACTCGAAAATGATGCTTATAGCAACATCATATGATACCCCGAACTGCATTTGCAGCATCACAGTCCAATAACGATGAGATCTTCTGCAAACGGTGTTCTAGGAAGTTCTCCGCTTCACCACTGCTCTGGACATAAAACGAGCAAGAAGAAAAGCCAATGTGTGTACGTATATTGTCAGCAGTTCTCTCCACGAAACAGAAATTCTGTGAGAATCTTTCCCTATATCTAAAGGGACAGTCAGCAGTTACCTCAAAACTGCGATAATGTCTTACAGATTCGTCTCCAGTTGAAGATTTTGAGCCTTCATAAGTTCAGGGTAGGTGGAGGAAGCTTCCAGTAGTTCCAAGTATTAAAATCTTCCTGAAACCAGAATTAATGAGTTAGCATTGCCTACGGAGTGAATAAAAGGGTACATTTTAACGGTCCTAAGGAGGATATCAATGGCTGAGAGAACACAAGCTAGGACAGCGCAACAGATGGCAAAAAAAATGAACTTTTCAAGATACTGGAATGTGAAAAATGGAAGGGTTGCACTTCTTTTTTTCCTTTTCAAAACGAGTAAATGACACATGCGACTTATACTTCCTCCGTCCCTCTTAAGTGGGGACGATTATTTTTTCAAAAATATTAAGAAAAGTCATTTTTTTACCAGCTTTATTGGCTTGTATAAGTGTGGTTTTTTTTTATAAAAAAAAGTAACTAAGGTGTAAAGCATGTTATATGTGTTAGGTAATGACACAAAAATTGAAACTATGGTGTATCGGTAAATTTGTTTAATTTTTTTTTTACCATAAACGGATCGAGTCTAATACAGAGAGATGGAAGAAAATGAAAATTGTCTCTGATAAAGAGGGACGAAAGGAGTAACATGCAGTGGTTCTGAAACATAGCCGACTTTAAATGTCATACTAACTCAGATAATCAAGACCACGAGAAACTAACCTGCTCACAAGTTGGCATGAGGGGAAACATGCCATGTATGAGGTCGTGAAGAGACGAGTAAGATTTGGTGTCAACTCGGCGGTTCACAGCAATCTCACCCTGTAGATATTTCGTGAGAAAACATCCTGAACCTCACATATCCCATGTACAATTTCACATAACATTGACGCACATACCTTAGGGTTTATGATAAATATTTTCCCCATTGGAATGCCAACCTTAAGATAGCTGACCTCATCGGTGTCCCTGTTTCCAAAACCTGCATAGAATGGATGACTACCGGGAGGAAACAAGGCTTTGATGTCCTGTGGAATCAACAATACCATCAGATTCTCCTCCTTCTAGCTAAAACGCAGTACTTACTTTCCAAAATCAACGATATAACATTCACATTAATCTATTCGTATCATATTTTATTACATCAGTAATCCTAATACACCCAAAAACACACAATTCACAACCAAACAATAATCTTGCAAGTCTTGTATATATAACTCGGAAATGGAAAGATTACACGCCATTTGCCAAGACTTATAAGTGAACTGAGGTGTCAAAGGGGGTGAAGAATTTAGTAACGAACCTCCAAGCAAGCAATTTTGAATTCATGAGGAGCTCTTCTAACAACTGCAAAACAAAGTGCAGGGGATCTTTAGAAAGTTGACGTAATTATAAACCATGGAATGCTTTCTATATAACGATCCAGAATCACCAAATATAGAAAAGCACAAAGACAAGACAATTTTATGCAAATATGTAAATGTAAATGAACCATGGGAGATAATAACCTTCTCGAAATAAAGAAGGAAAGAGTCCATCGGGGGAGATGACGACAGGCCCTTCTGGCAATGCTTTTCCATCCTGAAAGAATAAATTAACTCACTGAATGCATACATGTATGGGTTACAGAACCAAAATATAAGAAAGATATCATTCTGATAAATTAGTTTTTACAGTTCAATAGAGAGATTGAAATTTATCATATCATTGAAAGACAGCAGAGTGAGTATATTTTTTAATAAGTGAATTAGCTCAAATAAAAGATGTCTTAGAAACTACATCATTACCTGTTTGATATTAAAAAGAAATTGTCGGGTAATGAAGGACTGAGAAATCGAACGTGCACTTAAGAAAATTAACTGATAACCGTTATCCTGCCAAAAAAAAAAAAAGCACAAAACATCAATCCACATTAAGTTTTTAAATATTCTGTGAAGATAAAAGCATACATTTTCTCCAAGCTTTTTCATCTAAAAACTAAAAAGATTAACAACATAGCATGCATGGAATCGTGGGGAAAAAACACAGAGATATCAATGGACCTTGATTGCTGAGAACAGATGGGCAACACCTGTCTGCGACCAATCCATACCAACCAACGGCATGACCTGGCCTAGAAGATCAGAACTGTATCCACAGGAACAGTCGATAAGAATTGGATAGGGAAGAAAGGCATTCACAACTACTCAAAGGGACTTCATATGGAATTCATAGAAAGGCACATATGACTGACATAAAGCACATGACATATTCAGTAAGCTGTGTAAATCATATAAATGGAGTGGATCTAGGCCACTGAAATGATACGGTATTGAGGAGAAATCACGGATAATTTACCGAGTAATTGTCCCATCAACATCAGATATCACGATTCGAGCATCCCATCTCCAAAGGAAAATCCGGGCATCAACCTGGATGCATAAACTTCTAGTCAAATAGAAAACAAAAGTGCATATAGATATCAAGCAACAAAATAACAAGCATGTATAAGATTGACAAATGACAAGGACAGCTGTCAGCAGCTACCCTTAAACTTGAGTTTCAATGAAAAAACAAAGTTGAAGGAGTAAAAAAATGTAACCTGTTGCTTGCCCAGCATTGAGGTTGAGAAGGTGAATATTACAGTATTCTTCCCTTCTTTTAAATTTAAGGATGCCAACTGTTCGGACGTTGGAGTAAGTGTCCTTACTTTCTTCTTAATAACTTTTGCTTTGGTCACTTCTGTTCCTGTGTCCAAATCACTAGGTATATCAAGATTCTTTATGCCATTTGAGTGATCGGTACCATTCATGTCTGCATTAGAAACTTTGTTTCCCCTTGTTCTCTGAAAAGGGAAGGGCGAATTACTTCTGCTTCCTTCTAAAGAATCCAATGATGCAACACGCCCTGAAAAGACATTACATGTTTGAAATCCATGTAATGCTTATTTTGGACTCAAACTATATTGCACGGTTCTAAACTGATTATATTCCTGGAGGGTTGAGAATGGAGGTTTTCTGGTTTCATTATGTTAATTTTTTAAGGCGAAAGACAAAAACATGGAACTGAGTAATATCCACATCCAGGAAGCCTTTTAATGGGGAGAATGGTGCACGATGACCTACTCGGCCCTGTGTTGACATTGACACTATACCCCGTTTACAGTCATCTTAATTATCTATTGGATCCAATAGCAAATAGAAAGTGATGATATTTTAGCGTGCAACTATATAAGCGAGTTTAGCAAAATGAATATAGAACAGAAATAACCATAATATTCAATTATAAATAACGTCAACAGATGCTTTCACTCTACAAACAAAGCCAGAAAATTTTAAAAATCTTAAAGAATATAATAGTATCAGTTTGCTGCAACTGGTCAATCAAGCAATCATACATTTCTACTGGCTTCAAGAAAATAAGTTCATTATATAAATCTCTTACCAATGGTTCGGTGAGCAGGTTCATCTTTGCTCTCCTTCAGATTTTTAACATCTCCGGCAGTTGTTTGGTGATTCTTATCTGAATCCGAACTTGCTTCAAGATTATAACTGAGGGGCCCTATGATGGGCAAAGAACTTGCCATTCTAGGAAGTTCCCTGGATTCTTCACTGACAGATTCAATAATGCAAGCGTCACTCGATGCACAGCATAATCTTGTTCTCTGTATATCAGCATCATTTAAGTAGTCATTTATAATAGACTGGTCTAACGAATAATTGGAGCGCAATTTTGCATCACTAGACGTCTCTTTCTCCACATGGTTTGAATGACTGACGTTAGCATGCTTGGCGTTAGTGGAGGCCAAACCTTCCATTTCACCAAAGAGAAGTAGCTCTTCTTCTGCACCTCGCGTACATGCTGGATCAGAAAGAGGCCCTTCAGAAGATTCCGGATTCTCTCTTTGACTCAAAATGTTACCTTCATCAATAGTTGAACAAGTTGAATAGCTAGAACTAGAGACTATCGGAGCAGTGATTGAGCTAATGTCCTTGAGGGGATCATTAGTTTGGTGAACACACACTAATTGCGAATAGCATTCAGTTACAATGCTTTCTGGAGCACCATTCGTAGTTCCTCCACTAACCGACATCTTTTCCTCATGAACGAATCTGAATTGATCCTCTTTGCCCAAACATTGTTGGATGTCCGACAACCCATTTAGCTTTTCAACAGAGTCTAGAATTTGTGAATCAGATTTTGCAACCTCTGAAACGATGCTGACAGAACTCACATGAACATCTGATGGTTCTGAATTTGAAAGAGTAGAATCCTCTCTGACACTTTCAACTGAAGTGGTTGTCTTAATAATGTACTCGGAAGTTTCACATTTCATTCCAACACCATTTTCCTCAGTGGTGGTTGCATCAAAACTAGAGCCATCCATCCGAGTTTTTTTATACACACCATCTTTCAATGTTTCTGAAGATGATCTCAACAAGACATTATCATCCTTGTTCTTGCTCTTGGGGGAAGGAAGATTAGTGGACCACTTCAAGTCCAAGAGATCAGCAGTAAACTCAGCAAGCTCCATGGATTCTGTCCTAACAACACCTGATGCATCTTCCTTCACCTGAAATCCCTCTGCTGAGGCCCGCCTCCCAAAAACAAGTCCAAGGAATTGAGACCTTCGAGAGTTGGCCCTAGAAACAGCTTTTCTTTCACTGTCATTTGAATCCGACCAATTGCCATCAAAGTTACAACTTTTGGATTTCAATGTCCGCCTATTCCTGTCTAGACTTTCCATATCCTCACCGGAAGAAGACGGAGGAGAAAAAGCTGATTCACTTTCCTCCACATCAACCTCCCCCAAAAAGAAAGCTTCCCCTTTATGATCCAAGTGCATATGAAAATCAACATCCACATCATTGACACTAATGTTAACCACCTTCTCTTTCGACTTCAACACCCCCTGAAACTTCCCAAACCGAACATACCATGGCGAAGATTTGTAGCTTCCATCAGGTTGCTCCACCACTATTATATCTACAGCACCACCAAATGGATGAAAGGGCCCAGAGACAGTATACACGCTCTTACTGATGTAGCTACCTATCCTCCCCACAGCTTGCATCTTGAAAGAATTAAAGAATAATAATCTACAACCTCCCAACTACCACAATCTTTAAATCTATACCCCCAAAATCTTGAAACTACCTAAAGTGATCAATCAATCAAGAATACACAAATGCTCCTCACTCACTCCTTCCCTTAAAATCTAACAATTTAAAAAATTCCAAGGATACCCCAGATCAAGAAACAGAAAAAAGTTGCAAACTATGACAAATCGAAGATGATTGTCCTAAAAAAAGGATTTACAACATTAAAGAGAATATTCAACATAAAAAACACAAAATCGACATCGATTCTTAACAATAATAATAACCACACATCTGCAATAAAAGAATAGGGAAATCCAGCTCTAGAAAGGTGTCTAATCATGAATTGTAAAATAAGATGACATACCCACATGCGAAGAACACTCCCACAAACAATAAACCGCCAAAGGGTGGGCGTTGAACAACAGTTGGCGAGAAAGGCATATTCTTTCCTAGATTATTCGAATGTTGTCCAGTATTTATAAGCACACGCTAATAATTGGCCACCCCCACACACAAAAAGCAACTGGAATTTAATTAATTTATCCAGGAAAATAAAAATTAAAAAAAAAAAACAGAAAAACACACACACTATTACATCTATATGGTATAACGATGAACGCAAAAAAAAAAACAGCGTTTCATGTGATTCGATGTTTGATGAAAGAAGAAGGTGTTGGGGGCATACATGGAGGAAAAAGAATTGCAAGAAAGGAGGAGAATTTGTTAAATTAGGAGTTTTTTTTTTCTTGAAATAGTAGTAGTATGTTTTTGGGTGATTTATGGTAGGATTAAAAGTATTTTGTTGTAATAAATTTTCTTGGAAGAAGTGGGATGATGAGATTTGGATTTGCGAAAGGATCAGATCCACGTTGGTTCCTTTTTAATCGACTTTGGTGGAAGATTTTAATACGTTGGATCATATTGTTTCAATTTTATTATTATTTTTTGTTGTTGGAATCTATCAGATATACTATTTTTTTCCTAACAACCTACTGGATTTATAGAAGAAAATCACTACAAGATTTATACAATAGTCGTAGGTTACATGTTTTTTTTTTTTTTGAGATGATCTATGATTTTAATTACTCCCTCCGTCGGTCCGTCCTCCAGCCAAATGAAATTTCGATTATTTCATGAATTATAATAATAACAGTTTATTATGTATATTTTGAAATTCGATTGCACGTGGACTTAGTTACATGTTATTTTCTCGTTAATTTTATTTTTTGCTTTCAAACCATTTCATGAGCTGAAACGCAGTAAATCTCTATATAATCTGAAAAAATAAATTGAGATTTTATAATTAGGAACTCAAAATTAATTAAATTTTTTGGGGGAAAAAAATCAAATTCAAGAATTTAGAATAGGTTCAATCTACTTCTACTTGTCCATCCATTAGAACAGACACGTAGTGTGACATATCTGCAAATGTGGCAAAAGAGGAAGAGAAGTTCAACGTTGCAAATTTTAAATTGCTGAATTGGGCTTGTTACGCGTACACAATATAGGAGTATCATTCAATAAAAGGGATACAAGTGTTTTTTTCTGAAAATAATAAATAGATATTGAAATCGGATTATACTAAAGCAGATTCTATAATCATAAATGAGTAGTGAAATTTTTTAATATGAATTGGTTGACTTTCTTGATTTCTAAACTGTTCAGTTGTTATCAAGTTATAAATAAATGTCCAAAGTTGATTGGCCAATAGTCAATCGATTATATCTATATATGTGATAAAAAGATTTTCCTTAAATTTTATATCAATATAAATTATTTGCACATGAAATTACAAGTATTTTTATGCTTATAGATTAAGTAACAATTAAAATTCGTGATTATGTTTTCCAACTCAAGTGGTGTTTGCAATTGATTTTGAAATGTCCATAATCACTAGTAACTTAATCTGTCCCAATACATTTCTTTTTTTAAAATTGGACCCACATAAAACAATAATACAATTAACTTCTCAACATTAAAATATTAAATCCCTTAATTTAGGTGAAAAAGTAATTGGAGAGAGAAGGAGCTAGTATTAAAAATGATTTTGAACATTCTTAAGTAGTGACAAAAACTGCTTAAAACAAATACTCTCAACATTATAACTCTCCAATTAATTATGCATCTTCAATACATAAAGAAAACATATGAAAAACAATAAAATACCATTACAATGTCACCCGACAGAGGTGGTGTTGGCAACTGACAGTGGAAAGACCAGAATAACATTTGTTTTAAAAATGAGTTCAACAGTTTTTAAGCATCGACAATCACACCCTTAAAACCATAAGACCTAAGAACGTCATTAACATTATCTAAAGTATAAGGATTTACAACACATGCATTCAGTAACATAGAAAGTAAGCACGTCTTATAGTTCAGCTAGATGCAATGGTAGTTGAAGCGTTGGTTCCGGAAGCAGGTGCTCCTACCCTTGTTTTCAGCTCTAGTACTTAAATTTAAGTGCATTGTTAGATCATAAGTATTACCAGTTCAATCTCCACTTGCACAACCATTGCAGCCACAATGCACGCATTCAATAACCTTCTCCTCCCGCAAATGCTTTGGGACTCGACAAACGCAAGTTGTTTGGAAGTTATGGTCACGGGGCTGTATGCACCTCAGGCAGCATAGCCTTTCATAACCAGGCTGCCAATAAAACACCGATAATTAGAAACTGTACACAAGTAAGACTGGCTATCCAAGTTCTTAAATTACATTAGATGCAACAATCTTAAAACCAACAATCATATGATTTCTGAAAATAGTTAAGAGCTTTAATCAAGACATACTACTTTCTATGTTACTTCAATATACAATGGTTGTTGGCTTCAACTTGTCCAATTGACAAATAAGATCTGATACGTATAATTTTAAATAGCACCAACACATGTAAAAGATTATTTGTAGGCATCATAAAATTATTCGTATATAATGAACAAACCTTTTTCCACTTTGCAATTAAGTTACGATCAGCATAGCCCTGATCCAAGCAGAACTCATATAATTCCTTGGAGATTTCCTTCCTCCTGTGATATAGGTCAAATATATACCGACTCTTCTGATGGGCTATCTTGAAGATTGGCCACAAGGCCTCACATTTCCTTTTATTATCATGTGGGTCATTCTCAGCTGCCACAAAAAATTCAAAAACATTGGAAACAGAAAGAAATCAAAGCGTTTGTTTACTAACAGGACGTATGATGCAAGAAATGAAATGACAGTTACATAAGCGATAATTTTAAGATGTTTGTCACCTTCTCTCATCTTCGCTTGTAGTTCACGAAGAGTAGGTTCAATCAACTCCCACCCCTCTGGATACTTTACACGGTTTGTCTTCACCTTTGGCATTGTCCTACACGCAGGAGACTGGGGAACAGGGAATAAAAAGATACTGAATTAATAACAGAATTCGAAAGTACAGCTTCAGTCACCTAAAAACATTTAAGCAAGTCTATCAATCTAAGCACTACACACTTTGTGGCATTTACAATATTAACAACATACTCATGATATCTCCAATATCTTTATGGTGGAAACCGCAAAGAATATTTATAATGGTTGGCAAATCAAATTTCTTTTTTTTTTTTTTTAAGAGGCTTAGCATCATCCAGAAGTTTGTAACTTTAATCATAAACTTGAACAAGCTGAATTGCAAGATAACTGGAAAGA
This sequence comes from Pogostemon cablin, assembly GCA_023678885.1. Classification (NCBI taxonomy): domain Eukaryota; kingdom Viridiplantae; phylum Streptophyta; class Magnoliopsida; order Lamiales; family Lamiaceae; genus Pogostemon; species Pogostemon cablin. The sequence goes on from CM042968.1 coordinate 20,780,789, forward strand.
ATTACTTTAAGAATTAAGGTCTTAGTTAGGAAGCAGCATGAATCAAAATTTTTAATCTGAGTTGATGATGGAACAGAGTGCATGCTAATAAGTATCAAACCAAACATTATCAAGATTCAGCTGATTTTAGCCCAAATGAAATCACATGATCAAGGGAGATTTGTTAAAGGATTACCAGTTTATATATTTTTTGCAACTATTAGTAGATCAACTGATTCTAATAAATTGACAAGGAAATAAAACTCACACAACCATTCACATGAAAATCAAAATAGCAATCACAATCAGTCTTTTTACAAGTTACAATAACTAATGCAAAATCGGCACGTAATATAAGATACCCAAAATATTTCAATTTGATTCCAAAAGATCTATAAACAAAATCCACATGCCAATACCCACAAATTGACACACAATGAATGCTAATTTATTTCTTAAGTCTTACCCATCTGCTGTGTATTGAAACAACTTTAATGTGTGACCATCCAGTATCACTGAATATTTATTTCCAAACTTAGAAAAGGTACATTTTTACAATTGATGCACTTCACTAATCATACTAACTGGGTCAGATCAGATACTAAAACAAGACACGCCTCCATGAATAAGCAGTTTTGCAAAGCTTGATTCTCCGTTTTTAATCAACTAAAGCTTAGAGGTTCACTAGCAATAGTTTCTGCAGAAGCCACAAGATACGTTCTTTTAGAAAATATAGACTTCACTTCTGTCTTTCCCCCATTTTTCTAACCCACTTTAAGTTATGACTAATAAAACTTAGAAAAGAGAAGCATCCGTTGGCGAAAATTTGAATAATAAGATAAATGCTGAAAACACCCAAACAAATTCATTCATACAAAATTCAAACGCTGGAAATACATTCGAGGCGATATAGAAGCAGTACCACACACAAATGCAAAGCGATTAATATAGAAAGCTTTAGTATTTACCGTATGGCGAGGGCAAAAATTCTGAGAATGGAGAGTGCTGGCGAGAGATGATGCCCGATCGTTGAGAGGGGACAACGAAGGCGAGTAAGCAAGACAAGTCGCTCGTCACACGACAGCCAACGAGGATGGGCTGACGACCAACGCCGGTGGCTAGGGTTAGGATTGCGACGGAGATGGCAGAGCAGATGCGATTTGGGGGCGTAATTAATTTTTCTTCTTAAAAGTAACTGAGGAAAATCGAAATAATATGACAAATTTAATAGTTTGGGCCTTCATGTTGGACTTTAAGGCCCAAACTATTCTATTACAACTTTTAATAGAAATTGGATCTCTCTTTAATTAAGGCCTGAATTTACGTGGGCTTAAAAAATGAAGTAAAAAAATGGCCCATATTAAAATCAATGGTATTCTTTTCATCGTACTTAAATGGCCCATATTTTGATAAAGTGATTCTACTTGCTTCGTAGAATTATTTTGAAAACAATTTTATCAGACGAATAAAAACAATATGTTTTTAATATAAATTATAGTAATTTTCGTTTAATTGAACCAAATAATAAAATAATGTGTTTTAGAATATATGAAACAAAATACATTTGATTGAAATTGTTTTTTCAATTAAAAATATAAATAAAAAATTCATTTATTTTTTCCCTTTATCTCTTTTTGGGTCTTACATAGATGATGCCCTCTTTCAATTTATTTTGAAAATGTCAAATCATCCTTTCTCGAGCCCATTAATTACTCTTTTCTTGTGGAGGGCTTTTGCTCTTTCCAAAAATGTAATTAATCAAAATTTGACCTATAAAGTTATGCAAATATAAATAAAACAATTTAAGAGCATAGAGTATTTTTTCATATATAATAGAGATTATTTAAAATATGGGAGAGGCATATTTTTAGTATCCTCCACCACTTTTTTTATATTTATTTTAAAATATTATTTTTCAATATTTATTTATAATGTTTGTATTTTTCTTTATTTTATATTTTTTCTTTTACTTTATTATATTATAAAAGTGAAGTGATAAATATTTAAGTGAGATTTTCAAGAATAAATAGTGTTGGAAGTATTGAAATATTAAATGAATTTAATTAAATAGTTCATTATAAATTTTTTATTATTATTATTATTTTAAAGAGGCTATTGAGCATAAATAATTATACTTTTGTTCTTTGATTTATGACTATTTTCAATTTGAAAAGCTTTAGGAGATGCTCTAAGCAAATTATTCATAAATTCAATGTCCGATTCTTTCCTTCTTACCACATGAAATACTAGTATTCTTCACGGTGGTAAATTTCTATTCTTTTGAATAAAAATTATTATTCTTGTCAAATTCTTTTATGTTGTAAAGTTTATACATTCCTATTAGGATTTTTTTTAAGGCAAAAAAATCGAATAAAAGTTTGTTATTTAAAAGAGTTCTTTTGAATAAAAATTATTATTCTTGTCAAATTCTTTTATGTTGTAAAGTTTATACATTCCAATTAGATTAATCGAATAAAAGTTTATTATTTAGAAAAGTATAAATTTATCGTTCTAAAAAGTGGTGTAATATTTTATACTCCCTCCCTTCGCTTCTAAGGTATTTATTTTACTATTTTTGACGTTCGCTTCAAATGTATTCATTTTCCCTATTTAGTAAAAAATACATAATATGGCCCACCATTTTTCTCTAATACAACTATTCACTTTACATATAATAATAATACTCATTAATCCAAGTACAAAAAGCAAATGGATACCTTAGAAGCGGATGGAGGAAATATTTTAAAGAGTATAATTTTAGATATATTGTACAACTCACAAGATACAAGCTCAACAATTTATACTACCCTCTCTCTCTCTATATATATCATGATTTATGATGAAAATTGATAAGATGATTTGATTAATAAAATAAAGGGTAAAATGAAGCACTTTATAGAGACTGAAGAAAGGGGCCAAAAGTACCCAATTGCATTATTGATTAATTTTTGTACTTATGGATCTTAAAATCATAGTCACTTGGCAACATCCACAACCCTTTTGGCCATGTTTGCTGATTCACATTTTACTTTTCTAAACCCTTTTGTCTTCACGAGGAAATAAATAATAATTACAAAAAAATGTATGGAGTATGATTAACTTTTTCGGCAGTGCTAGATTCATCGTGCCATTTAGATACGCACCACATGAATGTTTTTTGAACTAGCCGCCACCATATCATTATTACAAGTTTACAACGCAACTCAAGGAAAAAATTTTCGTCTACTCGAATTAATAAAAATAAAAATAGTGCAATAAAATATTTTATTAACAATTTTTAATATAAATAAAAAGTAATAAAATTTTTAATATAGAAATTATATAATTTTTTTTTTGGGCTTATTTAGGTGACCTGTGGTCACATGTGATCCCCTCACATGGATGTGTGCACTTATGGGGAGATGCATCCCTCATGCGAGGAGTCATCGGTGACCACATGTCAACTGAGAATTGCCTTTTTTTATATAAGAAGTAATAACTATTTAAAAATATATAACAACAATTTCACGTGAGAATGATTATATGGTTTATGAATTTCAGAAACATCACATTTAGTTCAATTAGTATGTCCAATTTTAAACATGATCTTTTTTTTTTCTTTTGTGTTTTCGGTTAACATTCTCAATTTTCTTTTTCTATTTCTAATTTTGATCCTTTTTCTCAATTTGAATCATTTTTTATTTAGAAAAACTAGACTAAAAGTTGGATAAAGGGATAAAAATTGAGAATGAAAAAAAAAATGTTCAAAGTTGGAATCGGACTTTCCTATTTGACTAAATTTAATATTTTCTCTAATGAATTTCGTAGTCTTGGATGTATACATGTGCTCTCTTCTCGAAAAAATTATTGTTCAAACAAGTCTATTGTTATTTTTAGGGGTGCCTAAATGTTGCTCTAACGGGAAGAACACCAACTCTTGAGCAATCAAAATGGAAGGTCGACTAAGCTAATAAATAGACAATATATGAAGCTTGGAGATCAAGATCATGATGTCGATGAAGATGACATATCGAAAATATTGATGTTAATGTTCAATTATCGAATGGTACAAATGATACTGCAAAAATTATTGTATACATATATGTAGTTAGAGAAACCACTAGGATTGGCCTATCAATGAGGACTTGAGTTATGTTAGGGTGAAATTTTTTAAGATTTTGGTTCGAAGTCTGTTGATACGATTAATAACTGTGGGGTTAGCTGATCATACAGAATGTAAAACTCTGACTAGCTTAAATGGGGGTATCCGTTAATAGACGGTGGGTTCCGATCTCCCCCAAAACTCATTGTGGATTCTGACTTCCCTCAAATTAGTCGTTTCATAGATATTCAGAACTAGCTGTGAATTCAACCTCCCTCGAATTAGGATTTGTCAGATTACGGGTATTAGAATTAGATGTGTGGGTTCTGATCTCCCTCCCTTAAATCATATTATATAATATGATTTAAGGGAGGGAGATCAGAACCCACACATCTAATTATATATATATATATATATATATATATATATATATAAAAAAAAAATTTAGAGAAGTTAATGTGAATAGATTGAGAAAAAATGGGAAAAGTAGGTAGCACCACACGAGTTGTTAGAAAGCAACATTTCGAAGATGGGTTCGATAATGTTACAATTTGCACTGTTAAATTCTAATGTGGTCTCATTTAAATGGTCCCTCCTCTAGATAACTTCACGTGTGTGGTCTTTTGGAACGTTTCTTTCCATTCTTTTTATTTTTTGTTGTAATGTTAATGTATTTAACACTTGTAAGTACATAATTTACTCGCACAATATTTTCTTCAAGATTTATCCACACATTTCCAAATACAAGGTTTAAGAAAATATACTTTTTATACATATATAATTTAAAAGGTGAACAAATTTAAAACATGAATAATTGATTGATATTTTTATAATATTATTATGGTGTTGTGAATATGTTAATATTATGCGATGTTAATTTCTAAAACAAGCATAATAATTTGGGACGAACAAAAATAATAGAGTAGAACCGTCTTTCTATATGATAAATTTATATACAACACTCACTCACTGATCTCCCTAAAAAAAATAATGAATAAAAAATATAATAAATTATATAATAAATAGTCGACACATTTTCCAGTACTTTCCAACATGCATGGATTTTTCAATATTTTATCATTTGAATTGTGAATAAAAGGAGAAGAATTTATTTATTATTATAAAAAAATATTACTCATTTCAATATAAATATAAATATAAAATATCACGTACAGTATGAGACTCATGACACCTATAGATTGATTGATGCATCCAATAATATTAATTTAACGTAATTAATCTCAAGCTTATACAAATAGATAAACAGATCCAGACGATTAAGATACATAAATCAAAATTTTAATTTATTTAACTCACGGGTGAATGTATAGCTCTAGTTTATAATTAAATACGCTTATAAGAGGGATTTAAAATCAAAAAGGTCTCATACCTTTTTACTTTTTTGGAAATAGTTCTAAAAAACTTAATTTCTCCGAATTAGTCCCACAACTTTCAAAATCTCATCGAAATGATCCTTTTTACACAAAATTGTCCAAATAAGCTAATGTCAAACCAAGTTCTAACAATACTTTCTCGGCAACACCCCTTTTACAACACAACTCATGTACCTTATATTAAACTCATTTTATACTCAATTTTTATCATGTTCATATGCTTCAAAATGGTATCAAGCCCTATGTTTATTTATTTATGAATGAAAAAATTATTATAAATTTATATCACTTAATGAGAGGAGAGTTTCAAAGAGATATGGATCCGAACGAAAGTTCGACATCCGAGAGTGACAGGACTATCAACCCTGTTCCAAATTGGAGCAACAGGGACTTCTGGCCTGTCAACTACAACGAGACAAACAGTTATATACAACAATATTATTGTGTGTTGTATAGACAATACGCAGAGAAAGAATACGAGAACGCCAATCGATTTTGGGATAACCTCGATCGAAGGTGTAAATTGGTGGAAGCCCTTGCTAACCACACCAAAGAGAAATCTCTGGAGGAACTACGCCAGATGTAGATAAGGTAATCAAAAGAGGTACCAAGAAACATCGTGGAAATCCAAAGTTTCACCAAGATCCATAGACGAATCCCTAAACAAGAGCAATGGAGGAGACTACCAAACCAAGGTCCAAGAGAGATCTGCAAGCCCTATCAATTCTCACACTGGAAGGAATGACAGAGTGGAAAGAGATCGAGGCAGATAACTCTAAGATGAACCAAGATCTTAGAGAATTGCAGAACACAGTGAGATTCTTTGGAGAATATTGCCAAAGCATGTCCAAGACAATGTTCGAGATCAGTCTTAAGATGGATAAGGTGGAGAAATTGCAGAACAAGCAACTCGACCTCATCATAAAGTTGACAGAACAAGTAAAATCCTTGGAAACTAAGGTGACAGGAAGGAGGTCAGGAGGAAGGTTACCACTAACCTTCGGAACATAACCCTTTTTACACCAAAAGGGAAAATGACGGAGGTCATCAGGCCAAAGTCGGAAAGCGAGAAGATGATTGTTATCCTTCAAGGAGAATCCACATCCTCAGATGGCAAGAGCAAATCTTGAAGATCTACAAGATCTATATGAGTCCTTCCAAGGGCTATCAATTGTAGATCTAAAGATGAATGTTGGAGAGGCATCAAGTTCTCAACAACAGTCCCAGGCCCATCAAACCCAACAGGATCGGAGCCAAGATGAAGGAACCTCTGGATCAACGGAGTCCATGGGGCAAGACAAGAAGATACATTCCAACAACCAGGAAACTTTAAAATGAAGGTCATATGAATGTCAACAGGAGCAAGCCGAGTTCGAGGATCTAATGTACACAACACCCCACATGGCCGGTCTCACCTTGAACTGATAAATCCATACGGGTTGATCTTAAACCTCGACACTCTAGACTTCAAGAATAGAGAAGCCTTGATCGATGAATGGACAAATGCCATAAAGATCGCAGGTGGCGCATTGGAGCTGGACAAAGAAAGGTTCATAAGATTCCTTACTATGAGCCTGGAAGGATCAGTAAAATACGCCTAGGATGAGCTCTCAGACGAAGTCAAAAAGGAGGCTATGGAAGGTGAAGATCTAGGCAATATTGTCGATCGAATGGCCAAGATCTTCAAGATCCATTTCATCGGAGTAGGCTACTTCGAAGGAATGGAAGAAGAAAAGAAGAAGAAGTATATGAATGCCCTATACAGCCTAGAACTACTTGACATTTGTCACGTAGATGAGTACATCAAACTCTTCACATAGTATAGATGGAAGTCAAAGGACAAAGAGAAAGAAGTGTTCCACCTATTCTTTGCCAAGATCTCAAGCCCATGGAGAGAAATGCTGATCAAAGAGTATGAACCATGTGAGCTGGATTCGATAGCAAGGAGAATGTCTTTCCTCAAAGCCAAGATTTCAGAGTGGTGTCATCAAGTGGCGCTACACAAGAACTACGGGAGATTAAGGGGAATCAACAAGACAGCCCCCTTATGTTGCGAAAACAATGATCTTCCAACTATCATTGGAAGAAACCCAAAGAAGCAGAAGAGAATGAAGAAGAATCATCCTTACAGTCAAAGGAGCGGATGATGGAGATCCAGAAGACCAAGATCATTTTGGTCTAAACAAAAGACCCGAAGCTATAAATCAGGGCAAAGATCTGGACCATCAAGATGGAGTTCAAGAAGCCAAGCCTCATCCTCAGGGTCAAACCAGAGGAGCACATGAAGAACTCCCACAAGAAAGACATTCCGAAGAGCAGCCACACGAGTCAATGAAAGTTTCAAGAATTGCAACTGCTACACATGTGAAGCCAGAGGGCATATCTCACCAGATTGCCCAGAAAAACAGAAGAGAGGAGTACGATAGTTCTAGACAACTCCAGAAATAGAGGAGGTTATTTACTTCCAATATCTAGTACAGGTATATCAATTCGAAGATATACCCTCAGACAAGAGCATCTATGAAGAAGAATTCTTTAGCCAAGATGAATCTTCCGAAGATGAGTCGGAGTGAAGAAGAAATCTTCAGGAAAGAGATGCAAGAAGTTATGTCTAGATTTTTTTCCCAGACATCTATTTCTCATAAAACCCTTATGAGAATCATGAAGGAGGATCCAAGGCTCAGCCTATACGATGGATTCACTGTGGGGAAATTGGAAAAATTCTTTCCAAGTTTCAAAAAGAGGAAACACAACATCATATAGAAAGTGACCAAAGGGGAGATTGTCATCCCAATGGAGCTCACAGGTAATATGATGGAAATGCAACTGGTTCCTTATGAAGATATCAAAAAGGAACTAAGTAAACTCCCGGAGAGGATGTCCAAGACTATGTCTTGGGTCCATATCGGAGCTATTCGGATTCTCATCAAAGCTACATTCAAAGAAGGAATCGATACTCCAATTGATATTGCTGTCTTTGATAAGAGAATCAAGAGCACAAGAGAAACATGCATAGGAGGACTCTCGGGAAATCTGTACGCAGAAAAAGTAGCATCCTACATTTATCCAAGGATCGCGTACAATCTGTCAAACTGAGATTCCAACAGGGCAATTACCCTTCATCAAGATTTCAAAAACAAAGACTTGATGAAGGAAGGGAACAGGCCTTACTCTATCACATACAGTATCTCGTATGCCCTCTCCAACACTTATCATTCGAATATATTCCAAATAAAGGAGTAAATTGAGATACCATAAGTGTTCGAGAAATTTGCTTGTGCAACTAGGCTAGAAATAATGGAGCTACCGTCAATTCACGATATGAATTTGTGAATCAGGAACAAGCCAGTCTGGAGTAGACAAAATAGCCTCAGATTCGAACAAATGAGGATTTCTTTCCAAGAAGAGAGAATGACCAGTGAAAAATGGGGAAAGAAACCAATCATGGAGGTGATCTAGGAACCGGAAAAATTCACAACTAAAGGTGAACTAAAATTCCCAGAAGGATGGATAGGAGTCGAAGTAATATTCGATATCACTAAAAAGAAAAATTTTATTCCTTGTGATGTCTTGTATTATCTCCAACAACCAACAACTGGGAAATACCAAGGACAGCTCAAACTCGGCGATCTAGAACTGATAATCGAATGAGTGGCAGAAAGATTCCCAGAACAACTAGTACTGGAATTAGAGTTTCTCAAGGACCATAAACCTTGGGAAAGGCTACAAGATGGAATGGAGTTTACGATCAAGGGAAAAAGATACAAAGTCTAATAGTAAAGGCTTAGGTTTTAAGCTTTGATCCACCCATGGCCACAAGTCTATTCTCGATATATATCACTGTAGGGATGATATATAAGGAGCATCGTGCAGAATACTTGAGGTTTACATTGATTCAGGATTCGGCATCTGCACAGCAAAGGAATGAGTCTTCCCGGAAGGCTCAGGTGATGAACTGCCAACAATTCTAGGAAAAGATTTCTCTCAAAGGGTGTTAATCCTTAACAGAGGAATCAAGCAGGCAGAAATCATGATCGGAGGAGAAAATCGTACCCCGTGGTACAAGGTGAAAACTCCACCGATATATTTTCACGACACCAGAACAGATATTCTGTTAGGAAATAATTTCCTACAGACATTCAAGCGTTTTACCCAAGAAACGCAACAAGGGGACTTATTTTCACAACCCTTTGTGAACATAAGATCATTGCACCAAGACTGCGTAATGCATTTCAAAGAAAAATGTCAATCAAATTTCGCAGCAAGCGTGGTGATGAAGGAAAATTGAGTCATCCAAAGATGAATGATCGAAGGAAATATGGCGAAGCGGTCCTTCAGATGAGAACCGAGACTAAAGGAGGTTGGAAAATGGAGAAATTAAAGGAAAATACAATCCATCTTCTCAAAGCAAGCTTGGGAGAAAGTATACAGAGAGACGTCACAATCAAAGAACAAACATCTTTGGAAGACGTCAAGAAGAAGATACAAAGGAACTTCAATGAGGACCCTCTAGCCTGGTGGGATAAAAATGAGCTCAAAGCTTTACTCAATGTAAAAGAAGGAAAGGAGCATGAGTTCGTGAGATACAATCATATCCTGATGAACCAAGAGGATCGAAAGGATATGCAACAAATACTTAAGGAACATCTGGACCTTAAGTTAATATCACCAGGAGTATCTCCATACAGCAGTCCAGGATTTCTAGTTCGAAATCATGAAAAAGTCAAATGGGAAAAACCGAGACTTGTGATCAATTACAAAGGGATCAGCAACATCTTGGAGTTCGATGGATACTATATACCAAGTAGGGAACACTTGGTCAACTGTATCAAGAATGCCAAGGTATTCTCAAAGTTTGATTGCAAATCTGGATTCTACCAGATTAGGATGGAAGAAGGAAGCAAGAAGTTCACAATCTTCTCCACACCACAAGGCCATTATATCTGGAATGTCATGCCTATGGGCTTGGCAAACGCACCCCAGATATACCAAAGGAAGATGGATAATCTTTTCAAAGATTATTTCTCATTTATGTTCGTTTATGTGGATGACATCCTCATAGCCTCAAAGAACATGACGGAACATTTGGCGCATTTGGAGATATTTTCAGAAGTGTGCCACAAAGAAGGATTGGTACTTTTTGAAAAGAAAGCAGTTATTGCAACAAGACAGATCGAGTTTCTTGGAGTTGAGATCGATGAATCCGGAATCATTCTACAACCACACATTGTAGAAAAAGTTCAAGGATTTCCTGAATATTTCAAGGACAAGAAGCAACTCCAAAGCTTCTTAGGAGTTGTTAACTTTGCTGGAATGTTCATCAACAATCTGGCACAATACAGGAAGGTGTTCAGTCCTCTGTTGAAAAAAGATGCTGAATTCAAATGGAAGGAATCACACCGAGAAATGGTTAAATAACTAAAGGAGGTTTGCAAAAAGCTCCCCAAGTTAGCCATACCAAATGACGAGGATGAATTGGTACTCTACACAGATGCCAGTGACCATTGGTGAGCAGCGGTGCTTACAAAGTCCACAACAGAAGAAGAAATGTCATGCAGATATTGTAGAGGGCTCTTTACGGAGAACGAAGCAAATAGATGGCACATCAATGAAAAGGAGTTATTTGCAGTTCGAAAGGCGTTCAAGAAACGGCCGTTATTTCTTCTCGCGAAGAAATTCATCCTTAAAATTGATAACACAAGCGTCAAAGCCTTTTTAAAAAATAAAATTGAATATAAACCAGAAAAGGCTAGACTTTTAAGATGGCAAGAAGAATGTCAATATTATGATTTTAATATTGTCATTATTAAATCTGTTGATAATGTTTTGGCAGATTTCCTGACAAAAGATGGAAGGAGCTGAAATAGACTCCATCCTGACTGTATCAAGGGCACCTGATAGACAACCTTGAGTTGCTCCAAAGGGAATTCAAGAATCTGGCACTCAATGCAAGGTGTGCCGAAAGAATACAAGATAGTGATCAGACCAAAGTGTCTAATCGCATACGAGACTGCATTCGAAACAACGCAAGTCTGTTCGAAGCAACACGAGAGTCAATCCTCCGGGCTGTTGATAGCAATTGCAATCGACAAAAGGTGAGTAGTCGAGAACGGGGCTCTAAACCCAGAGCAAGGAATTTAAGTACCCTTAGCACAAGTCCTAGTCTGGAACCTCCAAAAGAGGAACTGGTCTAAAGAAAAATCGAAGACCTGGAGTCACATCTAGAGTCGACGAATCAACCCAGCACCTCTGGGGTTAAAGAGGGAGAGATCAACCTTAGGCCTATGACAGGCAATGCTAAGGTTGGTATTAACTTAGCTGATTTCTATTATTGGCAGGAATATCAGGCCAGCTGGGAGTAATTAAACACCAGACAAGGAATCCGACCGGAGAAATGTCGGGTAGATATATCAGGGGAATATCCTCGAGTCTGGATGCGAGAAAGCTCAAATCCAATGAATGTAAAGCGGTGGTATGACTTTGGGGCACTAGCCTCGATCTATACTGTTGCACCAGGTTTCCTAGAACTTGCAAAACTTCCAGATTGGCTCGGAGAAAAGGTTTTCAAGGCATGGGAAAATAACTCGACTCTATCTAGGGGCGATGTATTGGAGCTATACTTCACCAGTGTTGCCCCATAACCAGTCGGGAAAGGCAACCACGAGGCTTTCCATACATCAAGCTAAAAAGACCCAATGTCTCAGCATCAAATAAGATTAAGAGTCTTCTGGAAAGAAACCAGTCTTGGTTTCTATATTTTCTGAAGAACAGATCTCTACGCGAAGAGTGAGGGGTTTGTATGCCTGCATCAAAGCCATGGTGGAAGTGAAGTTCTCATTCAAGTTCGAGCATAAGTCTTTGAATGGGTCTTTCTTGTTGAATACTTTAACAGGAAAAAAGACAGTGTTTGCGGAGAAGGCTTTCCAAGAAAAATAAGAACTTCTCTGGAAAAACAAGATTCCGGTGAGTAAACAAGCCCATCGGAGATATTGTAACATGTCACATTTTGGGCAATGGACGAACAAGGTATGCACAAGCTGTTCCACCCAGGCAGAACCAGAATTTGGGATAGGGATAAGATTGGGCATAGGGATGATCAGAACTACTGATCCACCCACAACAAAGAAGACATGTGGAAAGAAGAGGGTAAAACCTCTTTGGAATACCCAGGAGCCAGGAGAATCATCAGGCACCAAAGAGGACAAATGACTCCTCAAAAAAGCAAGAGCCAGGTGACCTTTCCGAAAGGGTAAGAGACATGTGATCGACAGGGAAGATGACCCACAATGGGGAACCCAATAAAGAAACCAGCCAGCTGATATAAAGTGATGCAAGCAGTGACGTCACAAAAAAGTAATCCAATAAAGAAGAATGGACCAGCCAGCTGATAAAGTTGGAATCCGAGACAGATGACGTAAGTGCTGATGCCAACACAATGATGTAAGCAGTGACGTCACAAAAGATTGAGAGGCTTTGAAATCCGGATTTCAAATCCGAAAGCCTCTATAAATAGATGTGTTGAGAAAGCAGAAGGCATCGACCATCACCCTCTGTTTTCTCTTTCTAAAATAAACATTGTATTCTTTTCTTTTCTTTGTGTGAGTGTTCTGAGTGCAGCTACAATAGGTAGCTAAATGAGTTATCTACTCTTGTTCTGTGAGGATAAGTGTGTAATAAATTCTCCATTCAATAAATAAATAATCTTGGGTTACTGCCCGCATGTAACCTTCCATTTCATTCTGCAACTTCAATCTCCATACTTTTCGACGAGAAGCAGTAGCAGTGTCCTGTACACCCGGTGTAGGAAACAAACTAGAGTTGTGCTGAGGTCCACTGAAGGAACGGGATTGATCCATCATACTACGGGGCGCGTGGTTAGCTGTGAGGAGCAGTTGTAAAACCCCGAATACCCGGTGGATTGACGGTCAAAAAAGGTACTATTACTGTTTTAAGCAGGTCAGCTATGAGATTAATGTTGTTTAATTAATGTACGAAAACATGCTGGGCCTGATGTGGTCGTAATGGACTATGTCTATTTTGAAAGATAAGAATTCGATGAAAATGTGGTGAAAATGAGTATATAAAGGTAAAGAAAGCTATTTTATTAAATAAATCTGGAAATAGTAAAAGGAGGGGTTGATACATAGCAAAACTTTTAAAACTTTTGAAGAAATTCAAAAGTTATGGGACTAAATTGGAGATAAAATAAGATATGGGACTAAATCGGTGAAATTTTAAAAGGTACGGGATCAAATTAAAGATTTTAAGTATTTTGGGACCGTTTTTGATAAAGTAAAAAATTGTGATACAGTTTTGGTATTTAACTCCTTATAAGAGTGACTAATAAGACCAATTAAGTTATATTAGTATATAATATATAGGCAATGGAAATAATTAATTTAAACTGAAAATGATGTATTTGGAATCACATGAATCTTTACGTTGACAAAGCTTTTCTTGCTAGATAGGATTTTTTTTCTTTAATATTTCATTTTGATTGTTATTTTTTCTCTTTATGCATGGGGTTATTTTTAATTTGAATGCAATTAAGCTAGATGAATTTTATTTATCAATGAAAATAGTTGCAGAGAAAACTACAAACTAGCTTGTTTTCTTTAAATTTCATATACAACACGAGTCACCTCATTATTAAATTTACTTAATATCCGCAAGTTATATTTTTAATTTATCATACTTATAAATATTAATATTTTAATTCATTATTCATTATATTTTATATTTTAAGTATCAATAATAATATTTTAATTATATAACAATTATACTTTAACATATCTCACAATATGGAGTGTATATTGGGTGCACTCATATGTGTATTGTCTTTTTATTCTATTTTGTATGCATATTATTCTATTTTGTATACGTGTTTTGTAATAATTATATACTTTTTTCACATTAAATTTTCATTAAAAAAACTAACATCCATATGTGTATAACTTTTATTGAATATTATATACAAATTTTCATTAAAAAAATTAACAATTAAATTATATATATTTTTATTCTTAATTGTATATGTTTTTGTTTATATTTATATATGGGTACACTTATCTTTAGGTGCACCCGAGTTCACGATATAAATTGCCCACAATATGTATTATATTCTCTCAAAAGGCTTTGTGTATATAGGGTGGATCCAAATTTTACATTTTGGAGTAAAATTTAGTACTGCTCCCTCATCTCGTAAATACATGTAAGTATTATTAATTTATTATTATTTTTTATCAAAAAAATTGCCTTTATAGAAAGGGTATAAAACATACCCAAGATACAATATCACCAATACAAGAGATAAAAAATAAAAATATGAAAATAACAAAGTTAATTTTCTAAACTCTTCCTTTTCATACATTAAATCAAAAAAATCGATTTCTTGAATGATGTGCAATCAAATACGAACATGACATGAAAAATTACATATTATGTATTTTGATCCCACATAACTTAAGAAAATGATTTTGTAATTTAGTGTAAGAAAATGAAGAGTTATTTTTTATAATATAATAATTCTTCTATTAATTGCAGCACTCCTTTGTATTTATAAGGGAAGGGTGTAATTTTAAATGGGATGGAGTATAATATTACACTATTATTCTTATTTTAAAAAAAATTCATTCAAATATTTGCCACATTTGCTATTGGAATTGAGTTATTTGATGGGTAATAAGAGTATATATTATTTCATCAATGGATTAAATTGGTGTTTCACATTTTCTGATTAAAAGTAATTATTTCAAATCAATTAAGTTAGGAATTAGGATTGCGAAGATAGGTGATGATGTACCCTTTATAAGGTAAGTATAACATTGTTGATCGTAAATCTCGACTTTAATATAAGCATTTTTATAAAATACTACTTAAATAAATAAATGAAATTATGATGAAACTTTTTGCTAATTATTAATTATAAAATGGAGAATTCTATATACTGTATGCATATATCAATCCAAGTATATATTGCTTGTGCTTTTAGAAAACCTATAAAGTCTTGTTTTGAAAAATCAATTCCACATGAAAATCATCAAACAATCATCTTCCTCAATCTTAGGGGACCCCCTCTATTAGCTGTTCGCCTGAAAATGAGATTTAATTAAATTTAAATTAACTATTCAATTAATTTATTTGTACTTATAATATATTACATTCTGTTTATCATTTTCTTTATTACAAAATAAATAAATAAGAAATTGAGTTTTAATTAAATATTTTTTTATTCTGTATTTTTTCTTATATTATTATTATTATTCTGTTTCAGATAATAGTATTATAAAATTACTGATTTAATGTTTTTATAAGTTTTTTTAAATGAAATAATAAATATTAAATATGTGGTAATTTTTATGGAAAATCCAACTTCGAAAAAAAAAAGTAGTTATATAATTATAAAATCGTAGTTATATTTAGACAATACTCGAAGGGCGATGTATATATAGAATTTAACTCTTGTTTCATATATTTAATGATATTTTGAAGTTATAAAAAAGTTATAAAATATCATTATTAAGTACTAAGATTCAGTGAAAATCTCAAATTAATATAGTTTCACTAAAAACTATTTAATTTTTTAAAATCTCCTTTTCAATAAGAAAAAAAAATCATTACCAACCAAAATAATTTTACACAGAAAATTCATAAAATTTTAATCCATATATATAAAGAATAAACAAATAAATAAGAATTCCCACAATAATTTCCAACAAATTAAAACAATTTGTTGTCCCCATGAAAATCAAGATATGCCAACTAAACTAAAATGACAAAAAAAAAATCTTGAATTTGAGGACAATTAGGCATTTGAATTATGAGCTCATTATTAAATAATCATGAATTCTTAAAAGCTATACCTTCACATATATCTCATCATCTATGCTATTTTTATACACTGGAAAATAACTAATGAAATTAAATACCAAAAAAAAAAAAAAACTCAATATGAATACCCTCCTATGGCAGCTTGATTTTACTTTTATCTTCTGCAATAGAATTCTTACAGTGAGCAATTGCAGCTTGAATTGCCGCTTGCAACTCTTCCATGGTGCTATCATTCTTCGTCGGAGTTACAGTCCCACTCGCCACCAGCAGCCCACTATTCGTCGGAGATGTTATCATCGACGCCGGAGCTGAAAACTCCCCCCTCCTCCCCCTCACCTCCTTCTTGTTCGATTTGAACCTTAAATTCCCCGAATACGAATACGGCTGTTGCCGGAGGAACTCGTCGGAGCTCCCTCTCTTGTTCCTTAGCGACAGAAACGGTTTAATGAATCTCATATACCTCTTAATCAGAATCTCGAATTTCGACGATCTTTTCTGTTGATGATC
Source organism: Pogostemon cablin (assembly GCA_023678885.1). Lineage (NCBI taxonomy): Eukaryota > Viridiplantae > Streptophyta > Magnoliopsida > Lamiales > Lamiaceae > Pogostemon > Pogostemon cablin. The sequence continues at coordinate 20,797,580 of CM042968.1, forward strand.
GTAATTTCTTTCTTTTTCTTGATGATGATCGTCGTGTTTCCTCCATTTGGGAATTCCGAAGAGAGAGAAGGATTTCGATTTCCCCCTCCCTTTTCCCTCCAGGACGTGGCGGCTCTCCTGGTGGTGCCGGTGGCGGCGGCGGCGGTGATTGTGATCGTCGTCATCGTCGTCAATGTTGGCGGAGTACTCTTCGCTGCTTGTAGTGGAGCTTGTTTTGTTGTTATTAAGGTTGTTGTTGTTGTTGTCGGCGGCGGGATTGTCGGGTAATAAGTCTTTAATCGGGAGGGTAAAACTGTCCAAGGAGTTTGTGGAGGAGCGGGGGGAAACAGGGAGGTGGGAGAGGAGGTGGAGGGGGAGTAAGTGGCCGTGGAAGAAGATTTCATCCGCCGGAGATAAATCAATGGCGGCGAACGGTGGCGGGGAGGCTTTATCGGGGAGTTTGGCGGCGGCGGAGGGGTGGAGGGAGATGGTGAAGGAGAATTCGTGGGAAGGAGAGGATGAAGCTGAGGGTGGTGGGGATTGTACCTGCTGCTTTGGTGGTTGTACGTCTGCTTCAATTCTTTCCATTTGATGCCCTTGTCCTTCCATGATTATTTCTTTCAAGAGAAAAAGAATATTGTCAGAATTTTGAGCTCCTATTTTTCTGGTTATTACAAAATTTGTGGGAGATAAGGATAATCAGAAAGAGGTGGAGGTTAGGGGTGGGGGGTAGGGGGTGGGGGTGGGGGTGGGTGAGTGTTGGCTTAAACTGCCTTATGCATGCAATGAATCAATTATAGTTCTGAGCTTGGCATATTTTGGCGAGGTGGGGACACGTGGTGGCTGGAATGGAAGCTATTAATGGGATAAACCACAACATTAATTAATTATTTTCTTTTTAAAAGGTTAATTAACTATATACCCAACTCATCTTTATACTTAAAGATATTAAGTATAGTTAATTTTTAACTTATTTTTAGAAATAATTTGATATTTTAATATGGATACTTTTTTATAGGAGGGGTATATGTGAAATGAGTTGGTCTCTTGTATCTAGGTACAATATTTTGTTTTAAAGAGACAACATTATGTTCTAAATAAACTTTTAAAAAAATATAGTGATTAATGTTATTCTAATCAATTTATATCAGTAAAAAATATATGAAAAAATTATGTTGGTTTATATGTACATCAATCAATAACAAATAGAAAAATAGAAACCAAGGAGAAAATATAGAATGGGCGTAATTCCATATTAATTAGAACTAATTCATATGCTCCCATTTTTAATTAAGGTTCCGGCTAGAAGCATACAAGTACTATAATGTGCTTCTTTATGAGTATCGGGTGACTATGTATGTAGGGGTATGATTGGCAATTTTACAGCAAAAGTAAGAAAAAAATTCAATATAAAAAATTATTTCCAAGTTCAGGATAGAAGATAATTATTAACCTTTCAATAGAAAAATAGAAAGGAAAATTTTATAAAGAATTAATAGAAAAATAGAAAAGAGAATTACTAATCTAACCTTTCTTACAGTTGATGACAAAGTAGAACTCGAACTCTTCCTGCACGCAAGAGTGGCACTTCTCGTTTTCAGAACCGCTTTCGCTTTGGATTTGGATGTGGGTGGATGTGTATTCTATTTTCTTTGGAATGTGTGGATCTACTAATAGGCTTAAGTAACCACTCCATATAGCATGTTTGATTTTTTACAGATTGTGTTCTCACATACAAAATTATCATTGATTCTATTCACAACATATAATTGTCGTTGATTCTGTTCACACACAACCTTGATCGTACAAATACAATATACCACATGTTATATCTGTTGGAGAAAATTAATGACCAAAATTCTTAATTTAATAAATAATTTCACTGATAATTTTAATTATTATTTAATTAATAATTAATTTACTAGTTAATCTTTGCTAACCAATTGAATTCACCAATAAAAAGAAAAAGTAATTTGCACGGATTGAATGAAATAGGGGAAACTATGGACTAGGGTGGGGTATTTAGCTCTTATTTAAATGTAGTTTTTTTTTTCTTTCTTTTTAAGAAGAATTATGGATTGAGTATCAGTTTGGATTTATTATTATTTTTAAATAAAGGTATATTTTTGTTTCATCCACTGTTTATATTATAAATGTAGTTAGTTAACATATTATTTAAATTAAATAATAATAAATTATAAGATATTATCTTACAAAATATGTTTAATATTTAAAATTTTAATACCGTTATTATTAAATAATTTTAAGTGATTTCATAATTTTATATACTGATTAATTTGATAGTTTTTTTATTTTTTATTAATTTTTAAATTAATAGTTAATTTATTTTTTAGTTTTATATTTAAAATAATTCTATATAATAAGTATACTTTAATAATAGAACATCGCTCACATATACTCCCTCCGTCTCTTGCTAAGAGAGTCTTTTACTTTTGGCACGCGAATTAACGAGTATTATTATTTAATATTTAGACATAATTGTATTAGTGGGAGTGCATGTTCATATTTTAATTGTATTAGTAGTTGTGTGTGGGTCCTATGTGTGTAAAAAAGGAAAGGAAACTCTTTAGGTGTGACATCCAAAATTAAAAAAAAAAAGACACGAGGGAGTACTTATCTCATAAGAGAGTATCGTATTAATAATAATAATAATAATAATAATAATAATACAATTATGTGCAAATTTGAAATTTGTAATTTTTTAAAATTTATTTTTTCATTTCTCATAGAATTTAGAAGGGGAAAAAAAATCAACGGCACCTGGCCGGATCTCCAATTCAAAACCCGTTACTTAAATCCAAGAGTCGTACTTATATAGTACGGACTTATGTAAGCATTTCTTATTTACAGATTAAAATTAAGTTATTATACCTTAGTATTATTATTATTTTTTTAAAAAAAAAAGTAAAGGTCAGACTTTAAAAATTAAATAAAACATAAATAAAAATGTAATCGTATATGAATCATTGTAATTAATTATTAATTTTATCGTGACATGTCATTCAATTTTACAATCTAAGTGGAGAGGAGTATATTTTAGACCAAGTAGACATATAACATAACGTGACATAAATAAACACTGAACCATCGCAGACGCACCCTGCTTCCTAACTGATTATGATAGCCTATTTTACTAAATGTTTTAATTCGCTGTATTTTTTTTTTTCACCACAAAAGTTTGACAATTAAACTTAAATATGACAATCTTAATCATTCAGTTGAGATTTTGCTTGTGGCAAAGTTTAGGTACATTTTCTTTTAGAGTGACTATATATATCGATATATGTTTATTTTACATTAGCGTCAAAATAGTATCTATTGTAAGATGGTGTTTATATAAGATGATTGTATGATGGGTTAAAATATGATTATTTTATAAGTACACAGAGGATATTTATTGATAGTTAAAATATATTTTTCTAAAATATAATGACTAAAGTAAATGATGATTTTAGGATAAAGATATTTTATTTTAATAATAAACATATTTTACTAATAGTCGATCGGTCTTATAATTCCCTCAGATATATTCATCTCACAAAAGAATGTCACATAAGTCACGAGTGACATGGATGTGAGGAGTGATGATTGAACTGCTGAGATGTGTTCGCGGCTTCAGTTGCCACCAGTTGCGGGACACCGCTCTAGATTAAATTGTCATATGTGGCTGTTTTGTGTAACAAGCATGTGATCAGGCCGTCATGGCTGTCGAACATAACTGACTTGTGTGACCCCTGCATGAACTTCCATGTGTGGCTATCTTGTGGAGGTGCCTTGTGCGGCTGTCAGACATAACTATCATGCTTGGTTGTCTAGCCAACTATCATGCTTGGTTATCTAACCATTTTATGTGTGGCTGTCCTACGGAGGAGATGATAGAACTACGGCTTCCAAATAGAATTTCTAAGTATGAGCGAAGCTATCATTAATGAGCCAATCTATCAAGGTAGAACTATCATAGGTGGAGCTGCCAAAGGTTGAGCAAGCATGTGATTCTTCTATGGCATATGGTTCGATTCTTGTTCACTATAGTGTCGGGCTATCAATATTAGCCCCTGAGGTATTAAGGTATGACTGTCATAATCTGACTATTAAATGTAGAGTTATTGAGATTCTTCTATGACAATTATCACTTCTTATACATTATTACTGGACATTTTTATAAATCCTTTCTCAGTTTTTCGTAACTCTTAAAAAATTGCGTTGTACCGTAGTACCATAACAAGTTAAAATGATGAATTTAAATTAAATAAATAAACAGAGATATATTACAAGTGGTAATAGATTGAGTCAACATATCCTCTCCATGTGCTGTAATGACACGTCATTGTCGGGGTGTTGACAACTATGTAACTATGCTCTTTTTATCACTTCTCTTTTAATTAATTGCAAATAACATCGCTACCTTTGGATAATGAATTGAATTCTTCGCAATTAATGGGTCAAGTTCAGATATTTTACACTGCCCACATTTATTTATTTAATTCTACTTAATCTTGAGTTGTTCAAATGTATAATTTATTTTTTTATTAATATAAATAATTGGAAATCTGACATTCATGTCGATGTGGAAAATTTGTTGGGAACAAATTGTGGTGGTTTCAAGAGACCATGGAATGACGGTGAATTATTTAACAAATTAATTTGTAGACCACATAACAACTACTTATAATTGGTTAATTATTAATTAAGCCAACAAATCTTCTTAAATAATTACATGGAAGTTTCTTTTTATCTCTAATGTTTTCCATGGTCGATGTCTAGATTAAGAAATTGTACGGTCAATGATTAAATTGAATGTGGTCATTTGCGATTTATTTTAGCATAGAGTTTGATTTTGTTTCTTTATCTGTTAAAGAACTGTCATATCTATGCTTTATTATAATTTTTATGAAAAAAAAATGTTTAAATTATACTTGTCACACTAATAGATAAGTCTAAAATCAATGCAATTGGATTTATTAATTCTTAATAAAATAAGTATATATTTAAATATGTGGATGATGATTGATTTATGAGTGTGTAGACTAAGAGTCTATATTAGATTGAAGCTTTTTGAATGCAAGTCTAAGAATAACTATGTAATATTGAGATTGCCTAAAGTAACAACATCATGTTGATAGATTAAGTTGTCTACTTGATCGATTAAGGGTGTCGACTAGACTCTAAATTAGATTGAAGTTAATTTTTCAGATGTAAGTCCAAGAATAAAGTTACTAAATTGTGAGGGATTGAGATTAGTTAAAGTGGACAATATAGTGTTTGATACATCGAATTTTCTACTCGACCCTTTATGTACCTATAAATCTAACAAGACAAATTCTCTCCTGAGATATTACATATGTGAGATGATTTGTGAGACGTGTTAAAGTATGTCCATTATATAGATAAAGTATGTTTAATTATTGTTAAAGTATATTTTTTAAAATATGATAAATGATGAATTAAAGTATGTTTTAGGGTGTTATAATATGATTCTTTATTGAGATACTTTAACTACGAATAAGCATATATACTTTACCAATATAATAAGCATACTTTATTAATAGATTGAGCCGTCTCACAACCGTCTCACCAAAAATTAGTCTCACAAGGAGTATCTCATATAACGATTACATTCATCATAAATGATTCTAATTCAAATATATAAAAACACAATATTATCATTTTTACCCTCTTATTTTTGTACTTATCATTTACTTTTGGGGGCTTTTCACAATCTCCCATTCAAATTTATTGCCAATTATTTCAAAATTAAATGGATGATCCAAGGATATGAGGTATACATATATGGTTAGCTAATGTTGAGTGTAAATAGCAATGCAAATGATTCATTGAACAGAAAAGACCGAAATTGTCCCTACAACTAGTGTGCATGCATGCTACCTACCTTTAATCATTAATTGGATTCTCACTCAACCACTTACTTTCTTTGACTTCCTTAATTCTTCCTCGGACTCTCACTTTACAACCCATTCACTCCCATTTCCATATTATTCCCAACTCTACTTCCTCCGTACTGTCCTGAGCAAACGTTTGATATTTTTTCATTTTGGTTTGTCGTAAGATAAGATTTGCATTTTTTTTATTAAGTGAGACACACAAAACAAGTAATATATCTTTATAAGACGCGCAAAAAGTAAACTTAAACATTTGCGATTGACGAAGGAAGTGTATATGCGCACAAAATGGAATGAGATTTATTATTATGGTTTGATGTAACATCTTCTATTGCATGCGTTAGATGAGTGATACGTATGGGAGAGAAAAATCTCAGTCTTCCCCTTTAAGGTATATAAGTTTGTTTATATCATATGTGTCATTCGTCCGACGATTTCAAACCGAAGACATAGCACCAAAGAATTACAGAAGATTGGGACTTAGTTTCATCTTATAAAGATGCATGTTCCGCTCAAGAATTTCTATGTCAAGAAAAATAAAATTAACGTGAGTTGTAATAATAAAAGCTACATTTAGTTAAAGAAGAAATATAGTACTAGTTTGGTAAGGGAGGTGGGACCAGAAGACACGTGTAGAGAGCGATGTGGTAGAAACATTATGGTTTGCAAAGTTATAAGGTCGGCATCTCAATCATGGAGCCATTATTTTGGTGGACTTACTCTTCTTTTCCACTTAACCACTCAAACACCATTTGCTATTCATCTTTTTAGATAAGAAATTTCGGACTAGATTGCTATGTTTTTGTCTTATTTCACGTTTCTATTACACAACACTCATTCTATTGGTGGATGCTAAAAAGAATACCGATATCTTTCAATAGAGAAATTCTTGTGTGAGAAGATGTACACGACTTAACAAACCAGCTCGGTTTCCCTACTCCATCTCGTGTTCCAATACGTATTTCATATTTGCAGAAAAAGAAAAAAGGTTATGTGCCAATCATCCGATGTCTTGAAACACTAGATGGAGTAGGGAATCTCGACTCCACGCAATTTTGAACGAAACAGAAACGCAACACATTGAACCTGCGTGGGCGGGGATGGGGTGGGGGGTGCTTGAGTTTGGACCATTTGTTGGCAAAGTGGAGTTACAGTTCATACCAAGAATGTAGTTCTATGTCCGATGAAGAATATATTTATTGCACCACCATTCTTAATATCACAATGTCACTTCCAAAATGAAGTCAAAAAGGGGCTCCAAAGACCTTTTACATTTAGTACAAGGCAAACGAACCGATATTGATATTGATATCAGAGCAGAAATAAGACGGACAAATTAATACACGAATTGTGCTTATGCTGTCTTTAAAGCTCATCTTAACTTGGTCACAGAGGAAAGAATATAAGTATAAAACATTGTTATGGTGACAAATAAATGTAACGTCCTAAGAAATGCTAGTCAAACATCCTATGATGACACAATATTACATTGACAGATTCAAACTGTTGTTAGCCATGATGTGGTTTGGTGAGCGATCGAATGAGTTACCTCTGATCTGTTATATGGTGATTGTACACATGGTCGGACGAAGGTGTATCTCCACAATAGCGTTTGTAGGTTTCGGTTCAAATCCCACTACTCGTAGATGTTGGTCTTCTAAGTCCAAACAACAGTCTTGATCTTAACTATTCACAATTGGGTCCCAATTACCCTTTTCTAGCTTATGCCAACAGTAGGAAATCGATTATGTTGAGCCTTCTCGGTTATAGCTCTTTTGCGTTTGGTCCGGGAGGTTGACTAGTCACTTCCACTACTATATCTACCAGCTGTTCGAAGAACAGAAAAATTGTAAATATGATGTCAAGAATACCTTTGTTCTCATGAAAGTTATGTGCAGGGAATAAGTATACCTCCAGAAGGTCTTTTCCCTTCCATAGCCTCTTTCTTGTCTTGACAGCTCACACAAAGGAAAGGACCGTCCCAAGGTCGTAGCTTCCTCGAGTCAACCGTTCCAGCATGTATCGATATACCTTCTCCGGGTTTTATTTCTGATTGACAAACAGCACATACAAACAGCTTAAACATGTTGCACACCGGGTACTTTGAGTCCAATCTGTAAACACATGTAACATAAGATTATTTTCAAGATTTCGTTTTTCTAGTTCTGAGCATTACAAGTATTGAAAACACCATTCAGACCTTTCAGAAAGTAAAGCTGACCCTTCTTCGAAGAGTTCCTCCACCACGTCCGGTTCACAATATTCTTCCTTGCCAGCATGAGAAGATGACTCTGATGGCTTCTTCCGAAACATAGCCTTGAAGACTCTTTTCCCTTGCTTCTTTACAGGTATTTTAGGGGGATCAGGTTTTTCGTGTGGTACTATATCTACTACAATACAGGTCGTGTCATCCCGTAGACCTTTCACCTGTACAGCTTCCTGCAAGTACGAGACGAAGGGAAATTGGATACCCAAATGCACAATGAGACCTAATTTTAATTATTAAGTATAGAAGAAGTATTACTTTGACAATTTGCGAAGCTGCAGCATCTGCTGGCATTCCTCTGCAGCAATCGAAAGCTGTTTCTGCAGATACTGCATCCCAAACACCATCACTCGAGATAATAAGCCTTCCACCGGTCGAAGACAGCTGCATGTATGAAATATGAAAAGATTTAGCATTATAAATTTTAGCTTCATGAAAACAGTGGCTCAAATGACACGAGGGAAATAAAATTATGTCGGCATTAGGATCTATCAGAACCATGAAGATAGTATTCTTCATTTCATTTCATTTTATTTCATAAACTCCATAATTCAAAGAATCCAAAACGAAACGCAGTCATAACATGTACTATAATTTATTGTAATGGATTTTATTCTCAGACATTCTAATGTTCATGTTCTCAAATAACTTCATTTCATCATGGCTCACGATAGTTGTAGTTCGTTGTTATTAATGTCATTGTCACTATAGAAAATGGAACAGATTAATTTCAGACAAAGTCAAATATGTGCAAGAAGGGACAAACCTTTACTTGCTTTACATAGGGTATGGGAACTATAAACTCTCCGACATCCATATCGCCAATGGATCGTGAAAGACACAAGCCACCAGGCCAACATCTTAATGGACCAATCTACATAGAAACAGACATTTTTAATGAATAAAAACTATGTGCAAAAGACAAAAGATTATTTGGAAATTGAAAACCTTCAGGTTAATATTTTCACTATTTATTTCCAAAACTGAAAAAGTAATGCTGAATTATATAATTGAACACTTGCAAACTGACTTCACTTAGTTTGTTAGTTATGTTAAAATTCTATGATGGGTGAATAGAAGAGTACCTCAGTGCCACCTCCTGTGTTAAGACGACCAACTTCACCGCCACTAGAAGTTATTCGTTCCCTCCTGTTTCATCAATAATTAGTTCGTTGTAAAAGAACTATATATATTGCAAATGAAATGGTAATAATAAACTGCTTACTCTTCTTCACTGCATTCAAGTCTATGATCTGCCGAAAGATAATATATGGAACCTTCAGATTCAAGTACACCACGAGAATCACCGACTGAAGCAACAGTTAATATCCATCCCTCGATTATTACAAAGGTTACTGTCGTTCCAGAAGTTTGAGCTGATAAAGCAAAGCAAAACATTAGCAGCCATTCTCAGAGAGAGAGATTACATTTCAGGTATGATCTAGTTAAATAGCTAATAACTAAAATATATTGCTATTCATAAAATATGCAAAGAAAGCTTAAAAATTATGAGATTTCTGGTACACTACATAGAAACTAACTTCATAATCCTTTGAAAATTGTTACTTTTTATGAATGTTGATGACTTTTGCGAATAACACAGATTACTCAAGCAAATGTCCGGAGTTTGGAAACCACAGAGGATTTGATGAGATGAAAAAATCTTTAAACATCTGAATTTATTGAAATAACTGTCAAATTTATTCTAAATTCAGACGCCTCCAATGAAACACAGAAAATAAATAAAAACACACTGGGAATACCACATGAAAAATCTTTAAACAAGAAAATTTGTTCATTATTACTTAGTAGATTTTTTTCCAAAATCAGAAGCTGACAAGTGACAATATCCGATCAATTTGGTTTACTGCTTGAAAATAATACTCCAGTTGTTAAAAACATTTCCTTTACAAAGTTCTGAGGCCATGACCATTTTCCCATATGACAATTAACCTGCACAATAGCATCCCTCCGGATTTTTTAATGATAATAGTTGAAAACTTTTAGATGTAATGGAACTTTATATGCTTAGGAATATTATTTTAGCCTCAAACTTCATCATTCGACAGTTAATATCCAAACAAAGTTGGTTTTATGGTGGAGATCATGGCAATCATATGATCCTTAAAGTCCTTTCTTCAACTGTACTCATCTTTCGGAAAGCGATTGGTTAGAAAGATAGAAGTACCTCGTTCCTGAAAATCTTTATCAGTTTTCACAAATCCTGCTACCAAAGCCCTGGGCAATGCTGAGTTCCACTCATCACTATTAAGATCTGGAGGAATAGCATTCAAGACATTGTTCAAGAGATTCTCCTTGGAATATATAGCAGCTGCAGATCCATTGTGACCATCAAATAACTGAAAAAAAAAAAAATTTCAAATGAATAATGTTCGTAAGGAGAAAGAAAATAAAAGCAATATAATCACAAGGTAAAAGCTTAAATTTCTTTGCTAAATAGCCATAATGCACTATTCTTCATAGATGAAATATTGTGTTTAATCAGTCATAAATGTTAAAATATGAGAAAATCGAAAACTTTACAATTCAACTTCTTCAACACAGGGCAAATATCAGATTCAAGACAAGACTTGCATACGAAAAGGGGGAGTCATCTAAATCCCTTATGTATTATTATGGAAATACTTTTCCTGTTAATGAAGTACTCCACATTTTTTGTCTTATTGTTTCCTATCATTCTCAACCCACAGTCTCCTCCGTCTACACCATCCACAATGTCAAGTACCCACAATCTCATCATAAAAGCATCAGCAATCATTGAAAGATAATAAATAACACCAATCCAATCAGATATTTAGCATCCAGCCATCAACAAATATCTCACCAAAATGCTCAAATCAAAAGATACCAATTCACCAATCAATCACATTGAATGCAAGAGGACATGATAAAACAAGAATATATACGTCTTCATACCGCGAAAACAGAATACGTGGCGATCCCATCGCCTAATACCCGTTGACATTCAGTCTTGATGAATGTCAAGTCCTCCCCTTTCTTGCTCTGGCTAGCCTGGCCATGAGTAATCTCCGGCCTTTCGATCTTCTCACTCACCAACTCCCGTTTTAACAACACAGATAATGGGACCGTTTGATGGTCACCACTCTTAGACAACATTGCTAGGCCCTTCCCAAGAATCAACAGATTCCCCTTAATCCAACGTTTTCCCTTTCACAAATCCAAAAAAATAGAAGACTTTCTACAAAGCCAATCCTCCTTTATCTTAACAACAATAATGTTGGTTCCAATGGATTCAATCAATACAAATCCAAAGAAATCCTACACATACAAAATCACAAAAGAAAGAAACAAAATTTAGACAAAAGGGCATCAAAAAAGATGTATACATCCACAATTGCAATGATCAAAGGAAAAGGAAACAATAACATCAATGTAAAATGCAATCTAAAGCGATACAAACAAGATCCTCCTTTCGGAGAACCCAACAACAGAATCGTTGTATTTCAAGATTGATGATGAGACAACCAATTTGAGAACAATGTGGATTAAAATAGAGTTAGAAATTGATAAAGGGTCTGCCCCAAAATAGCAAAGAAATCAAAAAAGAATAATAAGAAGAAGATCAAACGCACAAATGATGAGAAAAACGGTGTCGGATTGGAGTCATCAAGAAACGCAGATCCCGGCGTGGTTGGATTCCTAAGTTGCATGAAAATCGATTATTGTGCATCCCACTCAATGTTGGTGGTGGAGAGAGAAAATGAGAGTGAAAGAGAGAGAAAATTGTTAATAGTGGGGGCGTGAATTGAAGGAGGTGTTGGGCAATTTGGTGCTATATTTAGAGGAGTATTCTATGACTACAATAAGCCATTAATTAATTAAAATCAAGAAAATAAATAAATTGTGTGGAATTATGTAGTTTGATGTGCAGCAATTGAGGAATGAGAATTGACATTCTTAGCTGTTAAAAAGCTTGTCTTTTCCTTTCCTCTTTCACTCACTCCTCTGCGCGTCACCTATAAACTTATCCACTCGGTTCGACCCTCTCACACTCCAAAATACTCGCTCTGAATAATTACATTTATTGTTTGTAATGAAGATTAAAAAATAAACAAATTTTCTTGTGAGAAGTTATATAAGATAATTACTGAGACTTGTTAACGTATTTATATTATATTATCTTAATGATTGTTAAAATATATTTTAAGTATGATAAATGATGAATTAAAGTATGATTTTAAAGTGTTATAATATGATTTATTATTGACATATTTTAACTAAAAATAAACAGTATATAATAAGCATGCTTTAGTAATTAGTCGACCTGTTTCACAAAAAACAACAAGGAGGTGCCTCTAAAAAATATGTATTTTAATAATTAGTTGTTATTTTTTTATTAAATATATGTTACCACTTTTATTTAAAAATGTTGTCACCGTTTGCATGCTATAATATGTTCATAAAATAATTTATTGTATCTTTATTATTTAATTTTTATCAATTTATTAATATTATTCGTGTCACGATTTTACTCTTTTGCCAAGAAATTATAATCATCGTATAATCATAATATCTAGGACTATATACAACTATCAGAGATCAACATAATAATAAAAATCGTACTATAATGTCACTTTCAAAAAGAATAAGTCAAGTCTAACAAAATGTAAAACAAATTAAAACGCTTGGAAAAATAAATTATTCTGTCACCTATTCTACCTTCTCATTTAAAGAAAAAAATATATTTTATCATCAATCAATTCGATATAATAGGAATTTTAAAACTAAATTATTTATGGCAAAATAGACAATTTTAATTAATTCAAGGAGGAGTGTCGTGTATACTGTTTTGGTGGAACCATTAATTAATTGTAATTACTATGAATTAGCCGACTTAAACGGCCAATCAAAAATGATTAATTAGTTGCATGAAAAAAATTGGTTAACGTGTTTGCTGCTCACTACCAAAATTTTCATCCAAGTGGATATGAATTGGTCAATAATTGCACAAAAATTCCAACATTTTTGGGTAAAATATTATTAACATATTGGCACCAACTTGACCAGGTTCAATTCTCATGTTAAACGAATTAGGAGAGATGATATAAGGAGGTTTGAGGGGAAGTAAGTACTAAGAGTTAAAATACTCCCTCCATTTCTATCATTAGTCTCCATTTTTATTTGTAGTGAATAGTTGTATTAGTATTTAGTAGTGAGTGATGAGATATATGTGGAACCCTTTTACTATAAAAGGAAAATAAGAACATTTGAATGGAACGCCCAATATATTAAAATAAAAATCTTTTGATGGGACGCCCAATATATTAAAATAAAAACCTTTTGGTGTGACGGAGGAATTACTATTTTCCAAAGTATGATAATTATGTATTAAAATATTCCATAATTTTAGAGTTGTATAACACGATTCATTATAGATATACTTAAAATATTAATATACATACTTTATATAGATGTATTATGATAATAAATCGACAAGAATTTGTGTGCCCGGCGTGCGCTTTTAAAATTTTGTGTAAAATTGTATATTTTTTAGTATAACGATGTGTACCTTTTATTTTGTGAAGAAAAATAAAAAATATTAATAAAATATATATATCATTTATAATAAAATGATGTACCTTATTAATTAAAATTTATATCCTTTAAAATAAAATAATAAATCATTACTTATAATATTAAATTTTAAAAGCTCATTCCGCCGTGAGCTGTACACGCAAGCCTCAATCTGATAAATCAACCCTCTCAGATACATCGATTTCACAATAGATTACGGTATCAAAATATCGTTAATTACACATTTTTAAAGAAAAGTTAATATGGAGTATTTATAATAAAAAATAATTGGGTGACAGCAGACACCAACTGCCAATAGCCAACTGGAGGATCACTGACTTTGCTCCCGAAATCCACGCCGTCCTTCACAACCATTTTACACTTCCAATCGAATGGATTTATTAATCTAGTAATAGTATAATTTAATTAATTATCTTCTATTTTCTTAGATCTTGTGCCTGTGACATGGATTTATGAGAAGAAAGGATTATATTTTACTCCCTCAACTTTGAGCAAATATTTACATTTACGCTTTACAGAAAGATTAAAAATAGGATTTATTATAACTAGGTACACACTTTAGAGCTTAAATACTCTTAAAAAATATATATATATGACAAAGTCTCTTGTGAGACGCTCCCTATGTGAGATTATTTATGAGACGTGTTAAAGAATACATATTATATAGATGAAATATGTTTAATGATTGTTAAAGTATGTTTTGTAAAGTATGATGGATGATGAATTAAAATATGTTTTTAAGATATTATAATATAATTAATTATTGACATACTTTAACTACAATAAACATACTTTATCTATACGATAAGCATACTTTAATAATGAGACAACCCGTCTCACAAGAGAGTCTATATATATATATATATATATATATATATATATATATATATATATATAATGTATTTTTATTTGCTAAATTTCTAATTGTGAATCTGCAATTAATAGGTATCTTCGTCAAAATAGGCGGGCCAAAAGTGGGCTTGGGATATATATATATGGGCCTGACTGTAATGGTGTTTGGTCCAATTTTGTGGGCAATATAAATTAATATATGAGTGGGAATATGTTAAATATTAGTAACATATTTATATGGTTCCACACACACTCCACACACACACCACTAATGCACATACCCACTACACATTAAATATTATTTCTCCCACTTTACTTTATATTAAAATATTATACTCCTTAATCTCCGTGCCAAAAAAAAATATTACACCTTCTCAGGACAGAGGGAGTATTAAATAGATATACATACAGTATATGAAAAAATAGCACATTCTTACTTTTTAACTCGTTTCGTGTCCGTTGGTTGTATAATTTTTACATGATTATATTTATGGTTGAACATGCATGTAACTATGTAAACGGTCACACATAATGTTGATTAAAGAAATCTATATAAATATTATTACCTATATAATTACCCGAATAAATTGAGGTTGAGATAGCCCACATAATTGCATGCTAAAGTTAATTAGTTTTTTCTAAAATAAAACTCATACATATCTATATTTTAAAATTTTAAAAATACAATTAACTTTAAAATAAATCTGTGTGCTAGTGTGTAAGTATGGAATGTAACTATTCTTTGATGTGTTAAGAATGTTTTCCGTTTGGAACAGACCTGGTGTAGACGTTTTCATTGGATGAAATAAGTCTGATTCATCTGCTGTAGTTTGGATATCAGGCTTGGGATTGGTTAGTTATTTGATTAGAAAAGAATCAGTTACACGCTCTAATTCAACTGAAGAAAACCATCACGTGATAAGTCCAATAAATAAGTTTTATAAATCAAACTTTATAGTTCATTCAGTTTTCAATCTTTCTTAGGGGTAGGTGTTGATGATCTCTTGTTTGTAGTTATTCAATAAAAGATATTTCGTTTAAAATACTCAAACACAATTCACATAAAATGCCAAATCAGATTCTAAGCTGTAAATTTTACAAAATAAATAAAACATATACTACTTAATACCTGACCTTTTATAGCTTTAATTCAATAATTTCATTTTCCTTAGAATATTTTTATACTCTGAAAATTTCCTTTAATTATACCATTATTTTTATCTTTAATCCTTTTAAACTTCAATTTTTTTAAAAGAAATAAATAAATAAAAGTAAACTAAAAACATAGAAATCCAAATAAATTAAAATTACAAATTCATGCTGCACATTAAATAACTTAAAACGCTTTTACACCAAAAGCTTAACCAAACTAGCCTAACAACGCCGATAGTGATGAGCTTCCTAATCTAACTAAACTTTTTACACACACATGCTTTTATTAATAAGCTGTAGAATGGGATCCCAACAAGTTCCTTAAAAAAAAATGAAGGGATATTTATTCCCACCTGTAAAAATAGATGAAATGAAAAGACTGTGAGTAGTTCATACAACCATTGTGATGAGAATATTTTCATAAATTTAACTTAAAAATTCTACTAATTTTTTTCATATATTTTCTTCACTTTTTTTTTTCCGACTTCTTTTCAATTTCTAGGGATTTCTATATTGATTACTTGAAAATACTTATTTACTCATAAAAAATCAATAAAGTTATTATTTGTATATTTTTTATTAAACTGCAGAAGGAATCCATAGTTTCATAATTTCACTTTTAAGAATTTATTATGATTTCATTTAAATTAACTAGAAAATAGTATTGCAAGTAATATATGAGTAAGTTTATACCTTCACAACTCAA
The DNA here is from genome assembly GCA_023678885.1 of Pogostemon cablin. Taxonomy (NCBI): domain Eukaryota; kingdom Viridiplantae; phylum Streptophyta; class Magnoliopsida; order Lamiales; family Lamiaceae; genus Pogostemon; species Pogostemon cablin. The sequence continues at coordinate 20,814,033 of CM042968.1, forward strand.
GGTAGTGTGGATTCTTCCTCTTTGTTAACTCTATCACCACTCTCCACCCTTGAAATGAACACCTATGAGAAGAGAGAGTTATAAGGATGAATTCCCATATGAAGTATCTCTTATTACATGAATCACTACCTTGAAGACAGTTGGCTTAACTAACTGAAAAACCAGAGCATCCCCATCCACCAACCGATGATCGACAGCAAACTTTTTCCAGCCGCCGCTAAGCCCACTTTTCCGGGACAAATACACCACCGGCCACTCCTCTCCGCCTTCATCCACCAACGAAACCACACAATCGTTTCTTTGAAGTTCCCTCTTGCAGAAACTAGTATTCAAACCCTGCCATGCCACCCACACTATTAAATTACCACCTCATTAAAAAATTTAAGCTTGTAGAAAAGAGAATCGAGAATCGCTTAATGCTAAATCACCTCTTCTAAAAGGTTATGCTTGCAAGAGGGAAATCGTTTAATACTTAATCAAGTCACTTTGACACACACTTGTTTTTACACTTCCAAATTCATTCTTGAACAACTGAGATGATGATGATGATTCTTACCAGCCAGAACCCCCCACTGACGTGGGAGGGAAGCATCGATCTGACGAATGTGGGATGATCGCACCCCAGATTGGATTCCTTCTCCCCTGCTTTTCTTGCAGCGGTTTCCCTCGCTTCATCGGATGCGTAAACTCTCTCCGAAAAATCCATCCTCCTTTGAACTGCTCTGTTTTTTACCAATCATGTGAGTTCAATTATTTGAATGATTATAAGCACAGTTTATTAATTGAACCAACCTTCTGGGGATCTGGACTCGTTCGTAGAAAGTAACCTGCGAGGGGGTTCGGAGGGATTAATGTTAGTTCTTAGATGTGTTTCTTGAATTGAGTTCAAGAAAACGGTACCTCCTTGTACTGGGGAGCAGATTTGTTGGAGAATCGTTCTGATCTTCTCACTGGAACAAGCTCTTTCCTGGCAATCCTGGGTTTCGTCTTCTTCATCTGTCATGAATTCATTAGTCAAAAAGAAAACACCATTGATATGAAGAGAGAGAGAGAGAGAGAGAGAGAGAGAACCGGTGAGGATTTGGGAGAGGAGGCATTTTTGAGAGCCAGAGAGAGAAGGGGGAGTTGGAGTTGTTCCATTCTTTTCTTGTTCTCTTCCATTCTCTGCTCCCTTACAGCCTCGTACTTCATTTTGGGCATCACCATTTCTTTCTTTGCTCTCCAAAATTCATACAGAGAGAGAGAGAGAGGGGAGAGGGAGAGGGATGAACAGAGGGAGTAGTATTTTTTCGACCGTTGGAAGAGCACTTCTACTATTGGTAATAAATGCAGTATTTTTTCAACATTTTTCAATTTTTTGTTTTCATTTTTTTCAATTAGAGAGTGGAAGACTAACGGTAAAATTGAGTTTATTTTAATTTTGATTTTGAAAGAGTTTCTCGTTCTAATTGAAAATTAGGCGGGCCGTGTATTGGTTTTCGTGTGGATTTTTTAATTTTGTCCTTTAATTAATGGAATGAGGGCAAAAATTAATTGTAATTTATCATATTTGATGAAGCCAGAAGGTACATCAAAGAATAAAATCGATTAAATAGAAAAAAGATTGTGAGAATACAACACTTGGTTAATTATTCAAATTTTTTCGATCGCTATGTTTTTTAAGAAAATTCTCGTACGAGAATAACCTTCAAAAAGTATGCCGGAAATCCTTTGTCACATAGATGTTGAGATCCTTTGATGGTCTAAGTCAATTTATCATTTTAATATATCAATCATTCACATTATAAATAATAATCCAAGATTAAACAGTAATCATCAATATCTCTCTCTCAAAGATAACCTGTAATAATATACGCTTACCTTTTCCTCCAGGTAGTTTATGAAATTATGCTAGTTACCAACCTTCTTCGCCATTGTAATAACAGTAAACTTTTACTCCCTCGTCCGGTTCTAAAGTGTTACTCCCTCTATCTCTGTCTGGTTCTAAGGTGCTCGTTTGCTTTTTGTACGTGGATTAATGAATATTTTTATATGTAAAGTTGGTAGTTGTATAAGAAGAAAGTAGTGAGTCATATTGTGTGTTTACTAAATAGGAGAAATTGACACCTTTGAACCAGATATCAAAAATAATAAAATTGACACCTTAGAAGCTGACGGAAGGAGTATTATAATATATTAATAAATGATATTCCCTCCGTCCCAACTTCAACTTCACACTTTCCATTTTGGTCCGTCCCAAATTCAACTTCACACTTCCATAAAAGGAAAAAAGTAACAAACTAATATCCCTCTAACATACTTTAATTTCAAATTTGTCATCACATTTTTAACACACATAACGTACTTTATCATTTATTTATTATCCAAAAATACTATACTATCCTCAAAAGTAAGTCAAAAAGTGATTTTTCTTAAACTCCGTATCTACAGTAAACGTGAACTTAAATTTGGGACGGAGGGAGTAATATATTTATCACATCAATGTTTATAATAATAATATAAAGTTAATAATCACAAGTTACAAGATAAATTTTGTTAATGGGTCAGGGTGTCTTCTTTGTGAGTTTGTAGCATTGCGTTCTTATACTTTTCTCAATTGTGATTAAATATCATGACTAGATTCACCGTAGTAAAATATGTGAGTGAACTGTCTTTTTGTATTATGTGAGAAGAATAATTTTAATTTTAAAAAATAAAAATTTGGAGAGTATGCTCTATGGAAAATAAAATATAAGAAAATCGAGTGATTTAGTTAGACAAAATTCATACTCCCTCCGTTCCACCTAAAGGTCACCATTTTACTATATTGGACGTCTCATTCAAATGTCCTTATTTTCCACTTTTAGTCTAAAAGTACCACATGTGGCCCACCACTCACTACTAATACAACTATTCACCACACATAAAATAATAATATTCCTTAATCTACGCATAAAAAACAACCGGTGACGTTTGGGCGGGATGAAGGGAGAATATGATATTCTTGTAGTGTCAATGAGAATTAATAGTGTACTCTGCTGTTATTTTAACCATATATAAAATTCATGTATATATAATAAGTATTCTTGTAATTGAGAATTAATATTGTATTGTGTTTTTTTTTTACCGTATAAAGATATGAATTTGAGGAAAATTTTCATTTTAACCCTGTCTCACAGTAACACCGTTTTAAATTTTTTTATTTAATTATCATTTTAATAATTTTTATTAAATATGTTATGTATATTATAAATTATTTATAAAATAATCTTAGAATTTTTATCAGTATAGTTTTAGGGGGTGATATTATAGTGTCACACCGGTCTTTCCCTATAAATTTAAAAAAAAAAAAAAAAAAAAAAAAAAAAAAAAAACCTGTAACATGCATGAGAAATAGAACATAGGACAAGTTTGAAATTGTGCAACCACGGAACTCATCTATAACATATCGACAATCAAATTATCTTTCACATCATATGTAAAATACAAATAACAATTAGAACATAAATGGACAAGACACATTTTATTGAATTAGATTATCCCATCTGATATTACACAGTCTTGAACAAGAATATCCCTTAAATCAAATGAGATGGTAAACGTTATATAGACAACGACGAGTAATCCAGAAGCAAAAAAGCTGTATTTTGCTTCGTTGTAAGATGAAAAGACGCAGATTGATCACACAAAATGAAGCAGACAGCACGAGTGTTCATATCAAACTAGGCAACAGTGATTGGTCCTGTTATGCAGAAGCAGAAGCAGAAGCAGAAGCAGAAGAATGTCCTAATATTTGATCAATCCTTCATTCTTAAGCCATGGAAGCAGCTCTGTTAGGCCTTCTTTCAAACTTCTAGTTTCGTAATACTGCAGGTCATCCTTGGTCTTCTCACATGAGAATGCCCACTCATGCCTCAACACAGACACAACCTGCAGCATACAAGTCAATTGAGACGACAGCAAGAATGGAAGAGAATATTGAGTAGAGAGCAAATATGGTGGCAACCAAACAGCTTCTCTTTTCAAAATTAGCTTTCAGTTTAACCCAAAGATTAGTAATTGAAAATCACTTGAGAATATGTCATACCAATTTCAAAGTTGAGTAAAATAGTACCATCATTGATGCAAGGCAAGAAAAGAAAAGAAAAGAGTAATCCATACCGGTGGACTGATAAGGGGAAGCTTCCCTGCCATTCTGCAGAAAATAACACTTAATCATCCATATGCTTCAAGAACACAAAGTGGGATCGAAAACCTAGGCTTTGCTGTGTGAGTAATCTCTGCACCCAGATCAAAAACGTCTTTGAAGGATGCATTTTCTCCTGTGAGAAGATATCTTACACCTTTGCCCATTACAATGGTGAGCCCTTTCACTACATCCTCAACATGGACGAATGAGGCCGCGTTTGCTGGTGGCCCAAAGTAACCCGGTAATCGCCCATTAAAGCGTTCCACATAAGGAGCATATACACAAACACTTAAGCTTCAATATTAATTAGATGGATGATGAACATCAAATACTTCTAAAATTATAAAAACCATGGAATTTGTTAACTTCACAACAAAGCAGAAACTCTAAGTATGAATTCAAACGCTTTAGAAACTTGTTCAATCCCACAGGAGGAGGAGAAGTAATAACTGCAATAGCTACTTTCCTAATTCAAGCTTTAATTCAATGGAGATTAACTCATTCTTAATCAATTAAATATTCCAAAATTAAGCTCTACAGATCAACAACACAAGTATATTAATATTACCAGACGAGCCAGCATATTTCCCGTTGTTAATTTGCCAGGACCATATATAACTCCAGGATAAACCGACACGATCGGCACCCGTTCCGCCGCAGCATCCATAACTATCTTATCAGCTATCACCTTCGATTTCTCATACTCTGTACAGAAATACTCGGAATCATGTACCTACAAAAGATGATGAAAATTTCAGAACAAGCCTAAAGAAAATTCAACTTAAATTGCACCATAATAATTTCAATACTTGAGTCTCATCCCCAATTCGGCCCCCATCCGTCGGTCCTAGCGCAAAGAAGGACGAAATATAGACTATCGTTGAGACACGATTGTTCTTCCAATCTAGCTCCTTGTACGCCTTCAACAGATTTTTCAATCCTCCAACATTAACCTAACCAAATCTCAGTCAATTAATTAAAGATCCGATCTCGTCATAACCAACTTGACAATGAAATAATTAAGAATTGAAGCAGGGGTTACTTCATTGAACTTGTCCGGATTGGGAAGCCAGGGGTCGACAAGGGCAGCAGCGTGGAAGACGATATGGATGCCGGAGAATGATCGGAGGAGCGATGGATAGTCAGTGACGTCACCGTAGACGAGTTTGAATCTACCGAAACTATCTTCGTTATGACTGTCGTCAGGGGGAAGGCCGGAGACGTCGCTGGTTTCGCGAACAAAGACGTGGACGCTGTAGCCGCCGTTGTAAAGCTCGTGGCAAAGCCTTCCGCCCAAATAACCGGAGGCGCCGGTCACCAATACCTGTATTTGCATACCTTTGTTTTTTTGTTTTTTGTTTTTTTATGGAAGAAGGGAGCGATGTTGGCTCTAATTTTTTAAATTTTAATTAAGCTTTGGTCCTTATATATTTCATTTGTAATTTCATTTTGATCCTAGTTTTTTAATCTTTTACTAAGGGGCCCATTATAGAATACTTCTATACAGTCCTTAGTTCGTATGATAGTATCTCATGAAAAATGAGTACTCTCTCCGTTCCGTCATTATAATTACATTTATTTGTTTTTGTATGTGAATTAATGAATATAGTATTTTAATGTGTATTGAGGTGAGAGAAATAATAATTTAATGTAAAGTGTGTAGGTGTATTAGTGAGATGTGTGTACCCATGAAGAGAGAAGTAATTAATTTGTGTGGAGACCATATGCTAAAAAGGGAAATGTAACCATTAGGATGTGACGCCCAAAATGGAAATATGTAACCATTAGGACGGGACGGAGGGAGTATGTCTTACTACATACTCCGTTCGTTTGCGTTAATATTTACGTTTTGTTTTTTGCACGTAAATTAAGATATATACTATTTTAATATGTGGTGAGATGAGATAAATAATATTTAAAGTGAAGTGGATAATTGTATTAGTGTTATATATGGGCCGTACATGGAATAATTATTTATTTTGTGTGGGCCCAACTTGACAAAGAAGGAAACGTAAACCTTAACTTGTGACAGATCAAAACGGAAAATGTAAATTTTAACATGGGATGGAAGAAGTAATAATTTTTGTTACATTTACTATTTGTACTAATGTTAAAAAATATAATATTTTAATTTATAGTAAGTTGGGAGATATAAAAATTTAATGTATAATCTTGGAACTAATTGAGTGGTATATATTTGAAGAAAGGAGGGAGTATATTCATTAAACACATATAACTATGCATCCTAATTACATCAAAATTATTATTCAGTTAATAAAAATTTTATTTTAGAGTAATTAATTATTAATTTTCTAAATACACAACATTACAACCTGTCAAACACAAATGAACAACTTAAGTGCACCACCTAAATGATCTTAATCATTGTATTAAGCTTAATTTAATCTCCATTATGAAATCAAATGAAATAATTTAATTTTAAAAAATAATTATCCACTACACTCTATTTTAAATCTATGAACTTTAAATATACAAGTGCATCAATATTATGATTTTTTTTTATATTAAGAAAATGATAACTCTTTTAGAAAATGTCAACAAGTCAGGATGGGTAGTTGAATACATGGATCCTTTCTTTTAGAAAATGTCAACAAGTCAGAATGGGTAGTTGAATACGTAGATTCATTCTTCTGTCGTAGATCCAGGCCGCTCTGTACAGGCGGGTTGGTCCATCCATTTTAATCCATTTTGTTTATTTATTTTATTTTGAAATGTTTATAATAATTAATATAAAGGGATAGTTACTACTGGTTACATTGAAATCTCCTTAATTATTATGAGATATAAACATACAAAAATATTACTCCATCCGTCTAATGTATTTTTACCCACATTCAATTTTGGGGTGTTCCACGTATTTTTACCCATTCCATTTTTGGTAAGAATACATAATATTTTATTACTTACTTTTTACATTCCCAACAACTTTAATTATTTTTTTACACTTTATTCATCATTCTCAACTACTTTATTTACTTTTTCTTTTTAAATTACTAATTTATCCCTACATTTTCTTACATTATATATAAAAAAAATAACACGTCTTAATCTCCGTGCCCGTACAAATGGGTGAAAATACTCGGGACGGAGGAAGTACTACTAACTACATAAATATATATATATATAGTGATATTCCAATATCACCTTTATAATGTGCTGCACATAAATGTTTGTGTGCAACAAAAGTTAAGTACAGTAAAAAAAGTATGTGCAGCAAAAAAGTGTAGTGGTTCAGCAGAGGTCCGGTGATCGATCATCGGTAGTTCGACGACCGGCCGACGGCGGTCCGCGGTGGATGAAGGTTTAGGGTTTGTGGTTTAAAAGTTTATGAGTTTAGGGTTATATTTGGTATTTTACTTTAATATTTTGTATGTAAAAGTAATTTTTTTAAATCAATGTATTTCACAGTAATTATGGGTACAAAGTGTGTACCTATGAGTAATTTTTCTTAATATAAATAATGTATAGTAAATTATTCTTAATACCTACTTCCTTGATAATAATAGTATATAAATAGTTAGTTGCACCACAAGTTGCAATGCCATTGCACATGAAAGATTTGACAAGCTTGGTCAATCTCTTCTATATCTTTTTGATTTAATTAATCATTTTGCATGCTGTATAATTTTTTTTACTTGAAAAGCAAGTGGGGTTATATAATTGAGCCGTCGTTTTTCTATCACGTTTATACTATATATTAAGCTTCTTAAATTTTTAAGATTTCTTATCATTAATTGATTCTTATCATATTGAAATGTTTGTCACTTGGTATAGAATTCAAATATATAAATTTTTTTTTTTACAAAATAGATGTGATATGAATTAAATAATTTCCACGATGTTAAAATGAACCTAGACTATCACAGCCGGAGACGTTGCTGGTTTCGTGAACAAAGGCCCTGACGCCGCCTTGGTTGAAAAGCTCTTGTGGAAATGGGGTGGCCGTTGAGAATGGCTTTGTTATTTATGAAAGGAGGGAAGTTTGCCTCTGATTTTTTAAATTTTAATTATGTTTTGGTCCTTAAATATTTCAATTGTAATTTCATTTTGATCCTTAGACTTTTCCAATTTTACTAAGGGGCACAGAGCCCGGTGGCCCGTCCATTATAGTTGGTAACTTGGTATGAAAGTAGTATTTCATGCAAAATATTTGCCCGTGGAGGACATTTGGATGTGACACTCAATATAATAAAATTGAGACCTTTCGGTGGAATGGAAGAATTACAGCCTAGATATCTTCTTTCTCTTATTTATTTATTTATTGAGCAAAGTTAGTTGTTAGTATAGTTAGTTCACTAATCCTTCAAACCTGAGTCACTCACATTAATGAGAGTTTAGTGGACAGATGAGCTAGCTCATCTGGCTGTACATCCTAATTATATCAAAATTATTTTATAGTAAATAAAAAACTAATTTTTAGAGTAATTAATTACTGCTTCACTGGAAAATTTTAGTCGGTCGAATTAATATAAAGTGTGTATTTTCTTTTTTAGTAGATGAAATACAAACAAAATAATTAATTTATCTCCATGGAATCTATACTCAACACTAATATAATTAACACTTCACATTAAAAAATAGATTAATTATAAAAAAAAATCACGAATTTTATTCACATTATAATATATTAATAAATTAATAATATATTTTTCCACATAAATATTGATAATAATATAAAGTTAAAAATCACAAGTTACAAGAGAATTGTTGTTAATGGGTCATGGTGTCTTCTTTATGACTTAATAGCATTATGTTCTTATAATTTTCTCAATTGTGATTATATATTATGACTAGAATTCGGTTGGAATAAGTAGATCCTCATTCATTCCTAAGAGACAAATAAAGAAGAGCATAAAAAACACAACACAAGAATTAACGTGGAAAACTCTAAAATCGGAGAAAAATCACGGACCGAGAAAATACCACTATGTGAAAATTTTTTACAATCACACATAATTTCTCTCTCTCTCCCGACCCCAATCCCTACACTCTTATAAATTTTTGACTAATTCACACTTTTCTCCCCATTCTCACAACCGAGAATCAAAGAAAGGAATTTAAGAAGAATCAAACACAAAGATTAAAGTGAACTTGATTGGTGCGCTTGCCATCAAGTCCAAGGCCTCCTTATATAGCACCAAGGATCCCTCCCCTTTTACTCTTCATCCGATGTGGGACAAAGAAATAAAAGAAATCTCTGCTTTTATTTTTGACTAACCCAACAATCTCCACCTTGTTAAAATAAAAGAAGATTCATTATTTTCACCGGCAATCATTCTCAACCCCTAGAATCCCTTAGAATCAACCATTCTAAGAATCATTGTCTTCACCGACAATCAATTCTCTATCTGGAGAATCCTACTCCACCATATGAGTAGACCACTTAGAATCAACCATTTTAAAAATTTCCTGCGACACATATCAAAAAACACCTGCTGATATTTATGGTGCTACTTCAAGCTCTTGGCTACCCTTGAAAGTTCATCAACTATCGATATACATCCACCACACACCCTACATCACCTGCCAAGTCAATGTCCGTGTGCAAACTTGTGGACCAACCAATATTATTACATCCCTTTTCCATGACAACTGAACATGTCATAAGGATTCCCAATAACATTAACTCAACATTCAGAGCTGTTGCCGCATCAGCTCCTCCTTGACCAGCAACATCACCATTGTTCCACCATAAGCAATTACCGTCTGTACCAACATGACATCACTGCCTTTTACCCGCCAAGCTACATCAGGTTTGTCTTAACCCTTTTTCTACTGAAAGTGTCGTCACTTGAAGTCGATTCCAATCATCCAGAATTCACGATGCTTTTCCAATTGTCGGCCCGCTACTCTTTACCGATCTAGCGCCCCCAATACCAAGTACCACATCACTATCTTCCCCGTTGAATCGCCGCTTCACACGCCACCAATCATTACTGGAAACTCGTTCCTTTCAAACCTCCTTGAGCCGACTCCATGGAAAACCCTATGCCGCTGTTAAGCCAACTCCACCACCGGGAGTCCCAGCAATTCACATTGCTGCAGGTCCAAGAACTTCGCTAAAAACTGTTGTCCCGCAAATCCTACCCCTTGTCACGCCACTGTCGCCACAGTCCGACGCATTTCACTGCAAGAAAGGAGATGCCACCGCATCCGGCTGTTCTTCTGACCCCCTTGTGCCACTAGCTTTACCCACTTCTTTCATGTCACCCTTAGCCCAATGAATAACCATCTTCCTCTCATAAAATCTTTTCTGATGTAAAAGGTCAGACTGTGCTGCAACCACAGAGCATACTAAGAACTTTATAAGCGCCCGAATCGGGCTCTGATACCAATTATTGGGATAAGCAGAGCCTCATTCATTCCTAAGGGACAAATAAAGAAGAGCATAAAAAGCACAACACAAGAATTAACGTGGAAAACTCTAAAACCGGAGAAAAACCACGGACCGAGAAAATACCACTATGTGAAATTTTTTATAATCACACAGAATTTCTCTCTCTCTCCCGACCCCAATCCCTACACTCTTACAAATCTTTGACTAATTCACACCTTTCTCCCCATTCTCACAACCGAGAATCAAATAAAAGAATTTAAGAAGAATTAAATACAAAGATTAAAGTGTACTTGATTGGTGCACTTGACATTAATTCCAAGTGCCTCCTTATATAGCACCAAGGATATCTCCCCTTTTACTCTTCATCCGATGTGGAACAAAGAAATAAAAGAAATCCCTTCTTTTATTTTTGACAAACCCAACAAATTCACATAGTAAAATATGTGAGTGAACTTCCTTTTTGCACATAAAATGTAAATTATATGAGAAAAATAAATTTTAATATTAAAAAAATAGATAAATTGGTGAGCATGATCTAAGACTGGAAAATAAAGAATAAAAAATCGAGTGATTTAGTTAGACAAAATTCATACATGGAGTATATGATATTATCTTGTAGTATCATTGAGAATTAATATTGTATGGTGCTGTTATTTTGACCCTATAAAATTCATATATGATATTCTTGAATTAATATTGTATTGTACTGTTATTTTGACCATATAAAGATATGAATTTGGGGAAGATTTTCTTGGGACATCATTTTATATTTTTTAATAAATAATAATTTTTTATTTGAGATGTTATATTATCAATTTTTTTATTAATTGGGTATCACTTTTCATTACAAAAAATATTATATTTTTTATTCGTTGAGACTTATTCGTTGAGACAAGAGGGTCTCACAGAAGTGTTTGCCTACATATTAAAAAAAAAAGAAAAAAAAAAGAAAACTGGTGCGTAAATATACATGAAGAGAGTGTTAATGTGATATTATCATAATCTTTTAAGTTTTATCTTTTCTTGTTTTTTCGTTCTTTGTTATCCAGGACATTGTAACATTATTGAAAACAAATCTGATTTTTTGAATGAATAAGGTTAAAAACGGTTATTCATAATTGTTGAAATTTTTAAATGATCTTAAAGCCTCCAGGATCGAATTATACAAGGGAGTTGCGTGGGAGTTGGTAGGAGTTAAGATGATAACCACCTCTAACCACCACAACTACCATGAAGATTTATCCACATCTAATTGTGTGTAAATAAGGGATGTATGATCAGATTTAATGAGAGATTAAAAAGGGTGTGTTCATAAATAGATTGCTTTTCAGAGAGTTTCTCTATCCTGTCCGAGAGTAGATAGTCGGGATACTTGTCTCTTCAGCTGGGTGCTTACAACAATCCAGATGATTGTTATAGTAGCATAGATTTTCTCTTTTAGTTTATCACTTCTTTGAAGTATGTTTGTTCAAGTTTTCTTGTAATAGTCAATTGTATTTGTTCATAAATATATCAACAATGATATATCTTTTGTCTTGAAGGTCTTACTAGTGAAACACCCAATAGAAAGTTTTGAAAACTCATAATATCTCCTTTTAATTTTTATTGTGCATTGCTAATGATTTTATTATAACATTCTTTGTAACAATATACGTTTTTTTTTTAGAATTCCACTATGCACACACTAGGTTGTAACATAGAGAATACAAAATAAACATGCAACATATGCATGAGAAATAATACATAGGACAACTTTGAAATTGTGCAGCAGAACTCATCTATAACATATGGACAATCAAATTATCATACGCATCATACGTAAAATGCAAATAACAAAAGATAAATGGACAAGATACATTTTATTTGAATCAAATTATCCCGTCTGATATTACACTGTCTTGCACGCCTAAAAGTGCACCTTCTTGCACAAGAGTATCCCTTAAATCAAATGAGATGGCAAACATTAAATAGACAACGACTAATCCAGAAGCACAAAAAAAAAAAAAAAAAAAAAACTGTACTTTGCTTCATTGTAAGATGAAAAGATGCAGATTGATTACACTTGTGTAGAAGATTTAATTGGTACACACAAAATGAAGCAGACATCACGAATGTTCATATCATACGAGCAATGGCGAACTAGGCAACAATGACTGTTCCTGTTATGCAGATGCACAAGAATGTCCTAATATTTGATCAATCCTTTGCTCTTCAGCCACGGAAGCATCTCTAAGCATCTCTGTTAGGCCTTCTTTCAAACTTCTAGGTTCGTAATACTGCAGGTCACTCTTGGTCTTCTCACATGAGTATGCCCACTCATGCCTCAACACAGAAACAACCTGCAGCATACAAGTCGATCGATTGAGACGAACAGCAAGAATGGAAGAGAATATCAAATACAGACTCAGCAAGTATGTAGCAACCAAACAGGTTCTCTTTTCAAAATTAGCTTTTTGTTTAACCTAAAGATTAGTAATTGAAAATCACTTGTGAATATGTCATGCCATCATTCATTCAAGACAATAAAAGAGTAATCCATACCGGTGGACTCATAAGGGGAAGCTTCCCTGTCATTCTGCAGAACAGAACACTTAACCATCCATATGCTTCAAGAACCCAAAGTGGGATCGAAAATCTAGGCTTTGCTGTGTTAGTAATCTCTGCAGCCAAATCAAAAACGTCTTTGAAGGATGCATTTTCTCCTGTAAGAAGATACCTTTCACCTGGCCGACCATTGTCCATTATAATGGTGAGCCCTTTCACTACATCCTCAACATGGACGACCGAGGCCGCATTTGCTGGTGGCCCAAAGTAACCAGGTATTCGCCCATTAAAGCGTTCCACAAGCTGATACATAAGGAGCATATACACAAACACTTAAGCTGCATTGTTAATTAGATGGATGATGAACATCCAATACTTCTAAGCTTAAAACAATCATGAAATTGTTAACTTCACAACAAAGCAGAATCTCTAAGAAAGCTACCCTAGAATTCAAACGCATCATAAATTTGTTCAATCCCACAGGAGGAGGAGAAGTAATATCTGCAATAGCTACTTTCCTAATTCAAACTTTAATTCAACACTATGAACATCAATGGAGACTAACTCATTCTAAATCAAGTAAATATCCCAAAATTAAGCTCTACTGATCAACAGCACAAGTATATTACCAGACGAGCTAGTATATTTCCCGTTGTTAATTTGCCAGGACCTTATATAACTCCAGGATAAACCGGCACGATCGGCACCCCCTCCGCAGCAGCATCCAACGCTATCTTATCAGCTATCACCTTCGATTTCTCATACTCTGTACAGAAATAATTGGAAAGATGTACCTACAAAAGATGATGCAGCTCAGCTGAAAATTTCTGATCAAACCTAAAAATAATTCAACTTAAATTGCACCACAAATAATTTCAATACTTGAGTCTCATCCCCAATTCGCCCCCCATCCGTCGGTCCTAGCGCAAAGAAGGACGAAATATAGACTATCGTTGAGACACGATTGTTCTTCCAATCTAGCTCCTTGTACGCCTTCAACAGATTTTTCAATTTTCCAACATTAACCTAACCAAAGATCCGATCTCGTCATAACCAACTTGACAATGAAATAAATAATAAAAAAAATAAAATTAAGAATTGAAGCAGGCCTCACTTCATTGAACTTCTCCGGATTGGGAAGCCAGGGCTCGACAACGGCAGCAGAGTGGAAGATGATATTGATTTTGGGGATTGCTCGGAGGAGCGATTGATAGTCAGTGACATCACCGTAGACGATGTTGAATCTACCTATACCATTTTCGTCACGACTGCCGTCAGCGGGGAGACCGGAGACGTCGCTGGATTCGCGAACAAAGGCCTTGACGCCGTAGCCGCCGTAGTAAAGCTCGTGGCAAAGCCTTTCGCCCAAATAACCGGAGGCGCCGGTCACCAATACCTGTATTTGCATAATTTTTTTTTTCTTCTTTCTAGTCAATTGAATTTGAATTGGAGTGGAGTGAGTTGTTTGTTATTTATGGAAGGAGCCGATGACGTTGCGTCTGATTTTTTAAATGTGTACCCACTTCTTTAATAATAATAATAATATATAAATAGTTAGTTGCAACACAAGTTGCAATGCCAATTGCACATGAAAGATTTGACAAGAGTTTGGTAAATCTCTTGTATATTTTATTTGATTTAATAAATCTGATCACATAGTTATATACTTTTTCCATAGAGAGTTACATTTACATAGAATTATATTTTTTTTAATAAAAGGATTCACACAAAATAATTAATTTATTTCACAATAATAATACAATTATTCAATGTACATTAATTATAAAATTTCTCAATTTACTACATATTTAAATACAATATTTCTTAATCTTCAATATAATCTTCAAATTTTTTATTTAATTTTACTTCAACTAAAGTATGGCAATATTCCTTAATATTCATACAAGCATAACTCTTCTAATAAGACCGAAGGAGTAATTTTTTATTTAATTTTACTTCAAAGGAAGTGGGGTGAATAATTCAGCGGTCGTTTTTCTCTTACATTCATACCATATGTATACTACTTCATCCGGCTACTTACAAAGTATCCATTTTACTATTTCTGGCATCCGCTTCAAATGTATTAATTTCCTCTATTTAATAAAGAAATTACACAATATGACCCACCAATTTCCTCTAATACAACTACCCATTTTACCTATAATAATAATACTCATTAATCCACATGCAAAAAACAAATAAAGACCTTAGAATTATGCACGTGCAAATAGCAAATGGTTAGCTTTCAAGTGGTCGGAGAGAGTATATGTTAAGCTTTAGGTCATCTTCAATAGTTTGCACCATTTTGCAGCACATTCAGCACAAAAATGGTGTGAAAACAGTGATTCATCTCCAGCAGTTTGCACTACTTTTTTCACTATATAATAAAAAATTCATTTAATCTTTATTTAATCTATTTTCAACATAATTAAAAATGATTATACATTTAATTTTGATATATTTATCTTTAATTTAAACAAAATAAATCTATCTTAAATATTTAAAAGATATTCATTAATTAATAAAATATTTGAAAATTAAATTAGAATATTAAATAACTTAAATAAAATTGCCCAAATAAAAATTCCATAAATTTATTAAAATAGAATAAATATAATACATACATAAATACATTTAAAACACATAAACTAATTCATCTTTTATCATTAAAAATAATTAAAAAGGAACACATAAACTAATTAATTAAATCATTAAAACACAATAAATAATTAATTAAAAAGGAACACATTAAAACACATTAAAAAGGAACACATTAAATCATTAAAACACATAAAATAATTAATTAAAAAGTAAAAAAAAATAAGGGGCATGCGGACGGCATACCCACCGCATTTTGGTGAGATTTTATAGTTTGCCACAAAATGCCGTCCACGATACCGCTACTACTAGAGATCGATTTCCACCGCATAACACCCTTTCATGCCAAAATACCGCGCTGCTGGAGATGGCCTTACTAAAATTTTAAGATATCTTATCCTTAATTGATTCTTATTCTATCATATAATGAAATGTTCTTTTCATAGAATTAAAATATGTATTCTTTTGTACGAAATGGATATGATATAGATTAATCTCCGTAAACAATGTTGAATGAACAAAGGCGCTGACTCCGTAGCCTTGGTTTGGTTGAAAAGCGCGGCAAAGCCATCCGCTAAATAACCGGAGGCGCCGGTCACCAATATCTGTATTTCCATAGCTTTTTTTTGTAGTCAATGGAAATGGGGTGGGTGGAGAATGGCGTTGTTATTTATGGAAGGAGCGAAGGAAGTTGCCTCTCATTTTTTAAATCTTAATTATGTTTTGCTCCTTAAACATTTCAATTTCTTTCATTTTAATCCTTAAAGACTTTTTCAATTATACTAAGGGGCCTATTATAGAGTACTAGTTGGTAGACATGTACCCCGGTTCGGAACCGCCGGTTCCGGTTCCCAACCGGCGGTTCCGATTCCAAGGTAGAGGGAACCGGAACCGAACCGGGGTACGAAAGTTTCGGTTCCGGAACCGACGGTTCCAGTTCCGGTTTTAATTTTTTTTGGGTTTTAAGCGTAAAAAGTAAAAAAAAATTAAAAAATCGGCGGTTCGAATCGGAACCGCCGGTTCGGAACCGGAACCGTCGATTTTTTTCCCAAATATGAGGAACCGGAACCGAACCTTCCTTATCCGGTTCCGGTTTTTTTTGGCCGATTCCGGAACTGGCGGTTACGCTTCCGGTTAAAACCGGCGGTTCCCCGGTTCGAACCGCCGATTCCGTTTTTTTGTGCATGTCTACTAGTTGGTAACTTGATATAAAAGTATTTCATGCAAAATAATGCAAAATTTCCGCACACTATACATTCTAATTATATCAAAATTATTTTATAGTAAATAAAAAACTAATTTAGAGTAATTAATTACTACCTTCGTTCCGCTTCAACGCACCCCCTTCGTCTCATCCTAATAGTTTTATATTTTCTTTTGTGTCCCTTCCTAATAGTTATATTTCTCTCTTTGGTATATGGAACCCACATAAATTAATTACTTCTATCTCCATGGGCCACACATCATACTAATACAAATATCCACTGTATATTAAAATATTATTTATCTCACCTCAATACACATTAAAATACTATACTTCTTAATCAACGTGCAAAAAATAAATCAATGTGCAAAAAATAAATGTAATTATTAGAACGGGACGAATGGAGTACATGTTTTGCCATTTTAGACTACCCCAATAAAAATTGTATATTTTCTTTTTTAGTAAATTAGACGCATACAAAATAACTAATTTATGTCCATGAAATCTATACTCAAAACTAAAACAACAACTCACTTCACATTAAAAAAATGGGTTAATTGTAAGTAAAACCACAAAGTTTTATTCCTATTACAAATTGACATGCTGTTGTCGACCTACCAAAATATAATTTATTTTCGACTTACTAAAATATTTAGTATAATGGCAAGTACGAGTCGAACCCAAGAGAGTATAATGAATTTTGATTAAATCTAAGTATTCAAAACGATTAAAATAAATAGGGGGTGGTTTTATTTGTGAAAAATCGATAAAACTCAAATAATAAATGAACTCAATATTTAAATAACAAAGTAGAAGAATATTAATTATAAACTTAACCAATTGATAAAAGCCTAGTTTAGGATGACGGTACGACCAATCAACCCGAATATTCTTAAGTTTATCAATTAGGGTACGACCACTAAGTTGATTCAAACTCATAAACACATTAAAATTCTAAACATAGGATTACTAGGCTACGAAATCCGGCTATGTATCATATAACCTAGATCCTATTACACCTAGGGGAAATAATCTCTATTTGCTACTTAATCCAATTCCTACAACAATCACGGATTGTAAATCATGGAATAGCATTACGCATTAAAACAATTAATCTAATTGATCAGGTTAAATTAATTATCAAAGTGCTATAAGGAGCATCAAAGTATATAATAGATAAATTCATTCAATAATAAAATCCTTAATAATTAACTAACATTTAACGGGAGGTTCTCGAAATTCTAAACTAGAAAAGGGGATTAGCCACACATGTTCATAATGAAAAACAGATTAAAATATAAAATTAAAGAACCGATGGTGTTTGATTATCTTCAATCTTCACGCCAATCTGCACGGGAGAGAACTCTCTGCTTCACTCCAATCTGCACGAGAGAGAATCACGTTCTGATCTTGATAAATTCCGGTATTTTTCTATCCAAAAATAAATAATATCTCCCCCTTTTACTTGATCTCTTTCCTAATTTATTTCTTCCAAATGTATCTCAAGATCTTTTCTTTATCTCTTTTGATCGATCATGCCACAGATTTGGATAGATTCGATCCTAAAAATATGCTGGCTGATTTATTTCCTTATTTGCTCCTTTAATAACATGTTTTCACATCCATTCAAATAATTGAATTAATTATCTCTCAAAAACAATATAAGTCAATATTAACACATAAATATCATATAATTAAATCAATAGACTTGAATTTCTACTAAATAAACATGCTAATATATGACTTATCACAAATTAATCTTCACATTTGAGAAATTGAAAAAAGAACATCACATTTAATAGTGGTGGTTCTTTTTTATAATTTTCAAAGTTAAGGATTAATTTGCAATATGAATAAAGTTTATGGTTTTCTTGCAATTAACCCTTAAAATATTATATCTCTCACCTCAGTACACATTAAAATATTATTCCCATCGTTTCAAAAAAGTTTACATGCCCCTTTTTCGGCACGGAGATTAACAAAAGTGATAATTTGTAGTGGTATTATGTTTTTGGTAATAAATACTCCATCAGTCCTCTTGAAATGTATACGTTTACTTTTTGCACGTGGATTAAAGAGTATAATAATTTAATGTATTTTGAGGTAAGAGAAATAATATTTTAAAGTGTAGTGGGTAGTTGTATTAATGTTGAGTGTGGGGTCATGTGAGATCATATCAATCTAAAAAAAGAAATGAATACTTTGTAATGGGACGGATCAAAATGGAAAAATGGATACGTATCAAGGGGACGGAGGGAGTAAATGATAAAATATATTAGATGTATTAAGTAAGGGTGATTTTTTTAAAAGATAAAATGTATGGGAAAGGGTGATTGTAATTTACTTTTTGCTTTTTTAGGAATGTGCAAATTTTTGTAGGACAACCTAAAATGGAAAGTGTGCCATCTGAAATGGGATTGAAGGAGTATATCTTTTTATCTACGAGCAAAAGGCAAACGCCCATTTTTCAATGTGATGGAGGGAGTATTATTTAACTAAATCAAAAATATTACTCCCTCCATCTCGGGTATTTTTAACCATTTGTATTAACACGAAGAATAAGAAGTTTTTTTCTAAAAATATATAATGTAAGAAAAAAAGGGATAAATTTATAATTTTGAGAGAAAAAATAAATAAAGTTGTTAGGAATGATAAATAAAATGTAAGAAAAAAGGTTATTAGGAATGATGAATAGAGTATAAGAAACACGTAAGATGTATAGCGTATTTTTATAATTAATGTAATGTGTAAAAATATGTGAGACAACTCAAATGAAAAGCGAATAAAAATACTTTGGATGGAGGAAATATATATATATATATATATATATATATATATATATATATATATATATATATATATATATATATTAAATACAAATGAGTCCAACTTAAATGTACCTAAATGATTTTAATTGTTATATTAAGCTTAATTTAATTTTTATTTTTAAATAAAATAAAATAATTTAAATTTAAAAAGAGATAACTACTCACTAGATTCTATTTTAAACCTGTCAACTAATTAAGAAATGACAAATATGTTTGGTGTATTAGGTATGAATGAATAATTTGTAAATAAAGTGTAAAGGTGATGGTAGTTGTCTTGAACTTTTTTTTAAAACTTATTATAAGAGGTTAAAATTTTTGTAGGATGGATTAAAATGAAAAGAATGAAAACCCAAAATAGGGGGAGTTTAAAATATATAACATCAAAATATTCTTCGTTCCCAGAATACATACACGTATTTGGTGATATAGAGTTTAAGAAAATAACTTTTTGTTGTAATAATTATGTAAGAAAGAAAATGATTATTTTGGGTAATAAATAAAATAAAATATATAATATAATTGATTTTAATTAAATTGTGTGAAAAAAATAATACTTTTATAATATTATAATATTATTGATATTTTATTTAGCGTGTGCAAATATTCTTGACACATGCCAAAATAAAAAGCGTCCAATTATTCATAGGATGAGGGGTAAAAAGAAATCCGAACTTTGGGTAATGTTTTCCATATATACAATAATAATCGTGTGATACTCCCCTTTCATTATATGCCAACACTTATGTGGTCTCTTTTCTAATATTATATACCTTATGGGAAAATTACATTTTTGATCCCGTAAGAATTGCTCAATGCCAAAAAGGTCCCAAAATTGGCAAATTAGGTCCATACGAATTTTTCATCAAAATCTGTTAATAGTTAACGAAATATTCTGAACTGTTAGTATGACCAAAATGACTTGTAGATTTGATTCCATAATTAGTAAAAATAATAAAAAAAACTAATACAATATTTATTGAGAGAGAAAATAGAGGGGAATTGTTGTAATGGATTATGTCTATGTTAAAAGACATAAATAATATAAATCTGGTAGTTTATAATAATATAAGTTAATTTGTGATGAAAATTTTCGAAAAATTATGGTTATAATATTTTTATGGGACTAAAACCACTACCTATGGACCAGTGAATTCCTACGGGACTAAAATTGAATTGAATGAATTCTTATGGGACCAAATGTGACATTTTCCCTATACCTTATATATTGTTAGAATGTTTAAATTAAGGGATATCACATGGTTTACAACTTATAAGAGTTTATAATGTAATACGGTACGATTTACAATACACTGACTCTTTATTTTATGGTTAGTTTTAAGTATCACACTTTGTTTCCATCCAATGCCTCGTTCCCACAGGTCAAACTTCGCGACTCTATCGAGAAAGAGTTCATCCTAGGAATAGAATCCTACCAGTAAGGCTCACCCTTGGCTCGCTTGGAAGACGACCTCGGAGGTCGAGAGTATGCAATCTTTGGAGCTTTGGTCCCTGACATAATTTTTTTTATTTAAATGGGCTGAAAAAGCCAGCACTGTTTGACATAATGAAATTCGATTGAGAATTCCATGTAATTTCATCTGATACAAAGTGTTTTTTTTTTGTTTTTTTTTATTTTTATTTTTTTTGTGTAGAAAGCAAGTTCATGAACCGCCAAATTAAAAGCACGACCTACCCAACAAATGGTCCTCGACATAATTAGGAGTGAACGAGTTGAGTTGCTTTCAGCATTGCCTATGCCCTCAAATTAGCAATAGCCTACTCCTCAAGTTTTGCACTGTAATCTCAGCACCTTAAGAATAGGTTAAGGGGTGGCAACATCTCATTGATCAGTTAGCTAAAATGTCTTGAGATATGGAGTATTAAATATGATTGAGAGTAAATTAAATGCACTTTAAAAAATGTCTAAATTTTGCTCATTAAATATCATGTAAAAATAGCATATATTTGTACTAAAAAAGGGATTCTTCCCCAAACATTTAATTTAAGGCTTAAAAGTAGTGACATCTTTAATTAGTCTTTTAATGTGTACCGGCATATGATTAACCTAATTGTCAAGTTAACCTCCTACCGGAGTTAAAATAATTTAAGATACTTACTTTTTAATAAATTATTTTAGCTATCATATCAACATCTATTAAAGTACTGTTAAAGTACTACTCCCTCCGTCCCATAGTTATGTTCACCGTTACTGTAGATACGTAGTTTAAGAAAAGTTGTTTTTTGACCAACTATATTGACTTTTTAGGGGTATTGTGTTATTTTTAGGTAATAAATAAATTATAAAATATGTTATGTGTGTTAGGTGTGAGTGATATTTTTGAAATTAAGATAACTTTTGAGGTTGATGATTGATGTGATTTTTTTTGTGATGAAGATAAGTGTGAGACGGGCGAAGACGGAAAGTGTGAGCATAAATATGGGATGGAGTTAGTATTATATAAATGGATAAAAATACGCACATATTGGATTCGGACGAAATAAGTACTCCCTCCGTCTCAAACTCGTTATCTTACTTTTCGTTTTCTGGGTGGTGAAGATAAGTGTAGAACGGACGAAAATAGAAAGTGTGAACATAAATATGGAATGGGGGGAGTATTATATAGTAGATGGATAAAAATATGCACATATTGGATTGGTACGAAACAAGTACTCCCTCCGTCCCAAACTCGTTGTCTTACTTTCTGTTTTCATCCGTCCCAAACTAATTGTCTTATTTCAAAAAATAAAACTTCACATCAACCAATAACCTCAAAAGTTTATCTTAATTTCAAAAATATCACTCACACCCAACACACATAACATACTTTATAATGTATTTATTTATTAACTAAAAATACCACAATACCTCTAAAAAGTCAATAAAATTAGTCAAAAAGCAATTTTTCTTAAACTTCGTGTAATCGTGTCTACAGTAACTAAGAAAATGAGTTTGGAATGGAGGAAGTATCTAGATGTGAATAATATGGACATTGGACACCCATCTCTACCAATAAATGTATTCGTATGTGGTGGGCGCTTGAAAGACACGGAGGGGGGAAGGGTGGTTGACAAGTCAACTGCTTGATTCCCAAGCTTACGAGTTCTCTACAAATGAAATAATGTCTCTATTTAAACCCACACAACCAACATTTCTCTCATCCCCCATTCTTTCATTCTCCTCGCTACACACATGGGGAGAGAGGTTGGCAAACATGGCAAGGTGAAGAAGACTTATCCCATTCTCTCAACTCCAGGGCCCAAGTCCAATTCCATAAATGGGCTCAACCCACGGCCCAAATTCGGCCCATTTATCAGAGCCTCACCTAAGCCCAGGGGAAAATGCCATATCAGCCCGGAGTGCAAGACCAAGGGCAGCCAACATCAACATGGCCTGGTGAGGGCCTATCCTTTCCTCTCACCTTCATCGCCCAAGCCCAATAAGTTTAATAGGCTAACCTCACAGCCCACCGCCCATTTATCAGAGTCTATGCTAAGCCCATGGGGAAATGCTATATAAACCCGGCCTGCAAGGCTAATGGGGCCCGAAGGCTTCATTTGTTATCCGATAATGTTGCTGATTATAGTACTTGGAAAGTGGTGGATGTTAGATTATATGGATTTTCAGGAACCAGAATTTTGGACTATTTGGATCAAGAAAATGACTCCATAGCAGATTACCAAGATCAAGATTGGTCGTTGAAGGATATTTGAGTTTTTTTTTTTAAATAATTTATTGGGAGGATTATTACTAGGTACACAAAAAAACCCTTAATTAATATGAGATACAAACATAAAAAAATATTACTACTATCTACAAAAATATATAGTGATATTCCAATATTACCCCTACAATGTGCTGCACATAAATGTTGTGTGCAGCAAAAGTTCGTGTGCAACAAAGTGTGTACAGTAAAAAAAAGTGTATGCAGCAAAAAAGTGTGGTGGTCCGGCGGAGCTCCGTCGAAGCAGTTTTCCGGCGGCGGCAGCGAGCGGCAGTTTTCTGACGGTCCGGCGGTGGGTGGGGGTTTAGTGTTTGTTGTTTAAAAGTGTATGGGTTTAGAGTTATATTTGGTATTTTACTTTAATATTTTGTATGTGATAGTAATTATTTTAAATCAATGTAGCTAATAGTAATTAGGGATACAAAGTGTGTATCTAATAGTAATTTTTCCTAATTTATTTAAATGACATTGTCGTAAAATGCACCCAACGGTCATCAATAAAGAAAGGTTTACATGAAAAGGTTCAACCAGACTCACTCAAATATCATTCTTATTTATTAGTATTAGTATTCACTTGCATAACGTGAATCGATTTTGAACCTCAAGTGTTTGCATTAGCTTCTTTCTCGTTGATGATGTAGTAAAAGGGCATGTTTGCTGCTGTTGTTTCACTTGATTGATGATTCTATTCAATACTCATCTGATCATTCATCCCTTTGTGGACTTAAGATTGTTGGAGACTGAAAAACTTTTAGATTGCTTCAGTTATGGACTTGCAGTATTACTCAATGTGTGGTTTTTATTTTTTCAAACTTGTTAATTTTCAGTCTCTTTTTGTTGAATTTGAGAGTAAGGGCTTAATCAAATATTAACTTATTTGAATATACTTTTGGTACCCCTTTGCATATAACAATCGAAGAATAAGTTGAGGGGAGTGACTATTTACACCCCCGTTTTTGATAAACGTGCCCCATAAATTTATAAGACTAATTTATCCTTATATGTTAATACATAAATGCCCTTATATTAATTTAGTTACTATTCGTATCCCCAAATATATTAAACGCACCCCATAAATAATTAAATTAAAATATTCTAAATTAATATAACCTAAATACCCTTTAATTAATTACCTTGAAATTAGTTTAGGAACACGCTCTCTTCATCCTGAATCATAATTATTTCTACAAAAATTATAAACATTAAAAAATGGGGAAGGTGATATGAATGATGATGAGTTGGAAATATACTGGATGAGATCTCTCATATACCACATGAAATATCATGAAACAGATTTTGATCTATATGATCTAAAAATATATCAAGACTTTCGTTAACCATGATCAATACGCATCCAAACGATTAGACCAATTTTGAAAAATGAAACAGGTGGGTTCCAGGTTGCAAGCCGAACGTTCCGAACAACATTCCTTTAATGCTCGCCGGAGCAGGGCTACTGTAGATGGGGTGGGCGGGGTTCAATGGCGGCGCGCCGACACCACCAATAAAATATCATCGATGGCGATTCTGAACACTAACACTGGTCAACATCATCATCAACGAAATAGTCACGTATGCATCATAACCAATAAAATGGGTTTTCTACCAATCTTACGTTTTTCAACCAATTTGTAGATATTATGGTGGCGTTTATTCACCTTATCAAATCATGAGTTTCCAACCCATTATATTCAATTTCGGACAACGGATTTTGATTGGATTCAAGAATTAAAACTGCGTTTTATGATTTAAATCTGTTTGAAATTTTAGCAAAATAGTGTCAAATCTTGTAATTAATCTCTAACACTGTTATTCCGATTAAAGGTTTTTCAAGGTTTATAATTATCTAATAAAAATGTTAACCATTTAAGGGGTAAAAATGTCTTAAGTGGGGTTTATTTAGTAATATGTATATATATTAGTAAATTATATTGGGTATGTCTAGTAAATGGGGTAAGTTTAGTAAGCTCGGGGTGCAAATAGTCATCCCCTAAATTGATTGGGGCGGCTATTTGAACCCCCGAATTTATTAAACGAACCCCATTAATTTATGATTTAAAATAGGTTTATGTAAGAAGACATAAATACCCTTATATAAATAATAAAATAAAATTAGTTATGAAAAATGGCAAAAACTCTTGTGCACCTTGTGTTAAATTGTATACCCTTTAGTATACAGATGTATACCATTTATTTTCTAAAGAAAATTATTGTGTATCTGGACGCATGGACAATACTCCGTGCGCCTTTAGAATTTTATGTTAAATTGTATACCCTTTAGTATAATAAAGTGTACCCTTTATTTTCTAAAGAAAAAATATTAATGAAAAGTATATACCCTTTAGAACAAAATGGTGTACCTTTTATTAATTATAGTGTATACCCTTTAGACCAAAGTAATGTACCATTACCCATAATACTAAATTTCTAAAGGCACACGGAATGTGTTCCCGTGCGCCCGGGCGCACGCAAACCTCACTCATTAAAAACTGTTATAGATACCCCAATTAAATTTTTAAATACACTCGTAAAATAGGATGAAAAAATTAAAAAAAATAATAATGGAAATCTTGGCGCATTCATCATAGCATATCAGCAACACGGTTCGGTTCTCCCGTGTATGCGCAGTAATGCTGTCGGAGCTCTTGTGAATATTCTTCTCATTTCTCATCGCTGATCGATTTTATATCGATCGAAATCATCTTAAAACATTCAAATTGAAACTAAAATCATTTGGAACACAATTTTTAAAGCACTACAGAACCTAATCCCCCTCCCATATAAATTCACCCCCAACTATTTCTGTTTCTTCCCTTTTGCCTGCTTATTCATTGTATTCTTCTCAACCTATCAAAATCCAAATTAGAGACAACAATAAATATACAGGCAAAGGTCAATCAAACACAAAAGGATGCGTCGGTTTTGAGAATCGAACACATCTGTAGAAGTATGTTTTAACACGCTCAGTTTTGACAACCGAATAAATATGCAGTACTCTTTTAATTATAAAAGGGTATATTTGTGTTAATTGGGATATGTTTAGTAATTCGTACTAACTTACTAAAATATATTGGGGTTTATTTAGTAAACGGGGTATGTTTAGTAAATTTGAGATATATTGGAGTTTATTTAGTAAACGGGGTATGTTTAGTAAATTTGAGGGTATAAATAGACATCCCCTAAATTGATATCTTGATTAAAATAGAAATGTAGCATTCTTGATTCCACAATGTCACTTCCATAATGAAGTAAAAAAAGCTCCAAATAATATCATGTCTTTAGATTCAATATTACAAAAGAATAACCGATAAGTGTACACAAATACAAGAGTGAACTGATGGTGCCCTTAAAGCTCGTCTAAACTTGATCACACAAGAAAGAATGTAGTATAAAATAATGTTTAGAGTGACAAATTAATGAAACATCCTTTGATGACACAATATTACAATGACAGATTCAAACTGTTGTTAATCATGATGTAAGTCCATGAGTGATCAAGTAAGTCCTCTGATCAGTTTTATGGTGATTGAACATCTCACACACGGTCGGTTGAAGGCGTATACACAATTACAATCGTAAGTTTTTAAGTTCGAACTCCATAACTCGTAGATGTTCATCTTCTAGGTCAAAACATTGTCTTGGTCTTTGCTATTCACAATAGGGTCCCAATTACCCTAGCTTATGGCAACAATAGGAAATCAATCGCGTTGAGCCTTCTCGGTAATGGTTGGATAGCATTTGGTCAGGTAGGTTGACTAGTCACCTCTCGGTTTTACTGTTTGTACCAGCTGTTCAGAAAATAGAGAATGCGTAAATATGGTTTCAAGATTACCTAGCTTTCATGGAAGTTAGGTGCAGACGAGTATACCTCCAGGTCTTTTCCCTTCCATAGCCTCTTTCTTTTGTTGACAGCTCGAGCAAAGGAACGGACCGTCCCAAGGCCTTAGTTTCCTCGAACCACCTGTTCCTGCATGTATTGATATACCTTCTCCAGGTTTTATTTCTGCTTGACAAACAGCACATACGAACAGTTTAAACATGTTGCACACCGGGTACTTTGAGTCCAATCTGTAACGCGCAACAAACAAATGTTTATTTGTAAAATTTTGCTCTCTAGTTCTGAGTTAGAAACGAAAACTGTATATGACACCATTCAGACCTTTCAGAAAGTAAAGCCGACCCTTCTTCAAAGAGTTCCTCCACAACATTTTCACAATATTCTTCCTTGCCAGCCTGAGAAGAAGAGACTGAAGGCTTTTTCCGGAACACGGCCTTGAAAGCCCTTTTTCCGTGCTTCTTTGGGGCCACTTTAGGAAGATCAGGCTTTTCAGAGGTTTGTATATCTATGACAATACAGGTTGTGTCATCTCGTAGACCCTTCACCTGTACAGCTTCCTGCAAGTGACAAGATAATTAGTACACAGCATTAACATAAGAAACTCTGAATATTAAAATATAACTTTGACAATTTGTGAAGCCGCAGCTTCTGCTGGAAGCCCTTTGCAACACTCGAAGGCTGTTTCTGCAGATACTGCGTCCCAAACACCATCACTTGAGATAATAAGCCTTCCACCCGTAGATGATAGCTGCATGTTTAAAAATGAAATTATTAGCATATAGTAATTGTTATTATTCACAATGTCTGATATGTAACTCCATAAGTTTATGTTTCATGAAAACAATTAGCCCTAGTCTACTATCAACCAAGTTTCATGTGAAACCTCCCTTTAAAAATTGTAAAGGGCTAAAATATTCTAAAACCTAAGAATAAACATTAAACAAGGGTATAATAGGACAGAAACAACTAGGGCTCACATAATTAATTATGTGAACCCGGTTCACACAAGTGTTTTGCCTTGCATCAATGTTGAAACAAGAAAATGCACAACTGAAAAAAAGCAATCATTTAAATACTACAAAATTTGGTAAATTAAACTTTTATTTGGAGATATCTGATGTCTTTAAGGGCATTTGAACTTGAAAATACTATTCATGTTCTCAAATAAGTTCATTTACTTATACTCAGCATCTGAGTTTCATAGCTAGAATTCGTAGTCATTAATGTTTCTATAGAAATGTATAGATCAATATAGATTTCCAACTTGAGTAAAAAATTTTCAGTTAGTTCATATACACAAAATGGCTTTTATTCTGCAATCAAGAGTTTCACAATGGGAACAAACCTTCACTTGCTTTACATAGGGTATGGGAACTATAAACTCTCCAACGTCCATATCGCCAATGGATCGTGAAAGACACAAGCCACCAGGCCAACATCTTAATGGACCAATCTACACAGAAAAAGAGCATTTAAATAATTAATTAAATACTAAACACAAAATATAAGAATAATTGGAAATTGGAAACCCTCAGGTTATTGTTTTTGCCTTTGATTGCCAAATATTAAAAAAGAAATATTTTGAATCATTTAAGAGTACACTTGCAAACTGACTTCACAGAGTTCTTTGATTTATTTTAAATGAAAAGAGCAGAGCTGCAGAATGACTTCTACTAGAAGTGAAAAGAAAAATACCTCAGTGCCTCCACCTGTATTAAGGCGACCAACTTCACCGCCACTAGAAATTATTCGTTCCCTCCTGTTTTATCAATAATAAGATAAATGAACTTCATTTTAAAAGAATTATTCATATTGCAAATGAGATGAAATAAACAACTGCTTACTCTTCTTCACTGCATTCAAGTCTATGATCCGCTGAGAGATAATATATTGTCCCGTCAGCATATTCAAGAACACCACGAGAATCACCAACTGAAGCAACAGTTATGACCCATCCCTCAATTATTACAAAAGTTACTGTAGTTCCCGAAGTTTGCGCTGATAAATCAAGGCAAAAAATTAGCAGCAAACTGAGGGCTTGAAAACTACTACAAGTTTGAAGTTAAATGATTCTCAATTCTACACAACTAAACAAGTCACTTAGTTAATTTTAGGCAGCAGCAATTTGAGTTGCATATTACTTTGCAGGATCTGGCATTAAAATTTTAACTACAGAAGGCTCAAGGATGGAATATTAAAGACACAAAAGAACAAAGCCTTTGATTGCTTTAGCCAAATATCTTGATCTAATATATCCAAGAAAATTTTGCTCATGTATTAATGGGGGCTAGAAAGACTAAACATCTCAATGTATAAATATGTGAGTGTGTATGTCAAACAGTGCACATTGAAATCTCAATTACCCTACAAGAATTCCGTGCACAACATTAAAAACAAAACTTCATAATTCTCTCAAATTTGTTATTTCTTCTGAATCTGCTGCTGACATTTGCAAATAAACTCAGCTTACTCCAGAAAAAGTCTCAAGTTGGAAACCTAGACCCAGTTGTAACTCGAAAATTAAATAAAAAACAGAGACAACCACATGAAAAATCTTTAAACATCTGAATAAAAACAATTATCAAATTTACTATAAATTATTTTTCTACCTCAACTCCAGTTATAACAAGAAAAGAAAAACACATTAATACCATGTAAAAAAAAAACCTTGGAAATCAGTTGTCATATTTATAGCATAAATTGTTCTCTAAATTGGACACTGCAAATACCCCCATCAATTTGGACTAGCACAGTGAAATAACAGTTCTGCAAAGTATTTCCTTTACGAATTGCCAAGCCATGACCAATTTCCCTATTGACAATCAGCCTGCTGCAACAGTATATATCTGGGCTTTTATGAATTCAAGATATGTAGTTGAATTTTACAAGTATTATTATAACCACAAAGTTCATCATTGACAGAAAATATCCAAACAAGGTTGGCTTTATGATGAGGATCAATAGCAATCATACAATCCTTACATTCCATTCCTCAACAGAATTCATGTTTAAGAAAATTATTAGTTAGAAAGATAGTTATACCTCGTTCCTGAAAATCTTTATCAGTTTTCACAAAGCCTGCTACCAAAGCCCTGGGCAATGCAGAGTTCCACTCATCACTATTAAGATCTGGAGGAATAGCATTCAAGACATTGTTCAAGAGATTCTCCTTGGAATATATAGAAGCTGCAGATCCATTATGACCATCAAATAACTGTAAACAAGAATTTTGAATGAATAATGTTTGTAAGAAGAAAGCCAAAAAGCAAAATAATCATAAGGCAACAGCTTAAATACCATTGCTAAAGAGACATTATCAACTATTCTTCACAGATGAAATATTGTGTTCAATCAGTCAATCTTTCATATGAGAAGATTATGCCATCCCAGAAACAAATATAGCAAATTTTATAGTGTATTCTTCAATTCCTAAGGTTATGTGAGGGGTGACAATTAAAAAAGGATGAAGAATACACAAGTCATGATTAGCAAACTCAATTCAACTTCTTCAACGCAGTGCAAAGATCATAGTTGAAGACACGACTTGGATTACTAATATCTCATCAATTGCTCAAATCAAAGAAACCACATTGATACATTGAATAAACAATAAAACATGAATGGTTCGTTGTTATACCGCGAAAACAGAATATGTGGTGATTCCATCACCTAAGACCCGTTGACATTCAGTTTTGATGAAAGTCAAGTCCTCCCCTTTCTTGCTCTGGCTAGCCTGGCCATGAGAAATTTCAGGCCTTTTGATCTTCTCACTTGCCAACTCCCGTTTTAACAACACCGATAATGGGACTGTTTGATGGTCACCATTAGACAACATTGCTAGGCCCTTCCAAAGAAAAAATACACTCTTCTTTTATGGACCTTTCCCCTTTCATAAATCCAAAAAAATGAAGACTTTCTATGAGCAAACTTCCTTTCTCCTGTTATTGTTGATTCCTCGGGATTCAATCAATAAAACCTCAAAAAATCCTATACATACAAAATCAAAAAATAAAGAGAAAATTCAGATGATAAATGTACAAAATAAGAATTATTACACACATTTAAATTAGATGGAATGTGTATAATCCAAAAATGCTGCAAACTTTCTTACCCTCTTAACCTATAATTTACATATATAACTCTTCCCTTAACGTTATTATTTTCAACAATTATAACAATATTGATAACATATTCATTAAAAAAAATCAATTTACTCGGTGAGGTAGCTAAAGATTATTCATTAAATAAGTTATAAAGCAATTCTCAGTTAGATCATACCATGAAAATTTCTCTCCAAAAACACAAAACATAAGTAGATCTCATCATATTCCATTCTTCATATCAACCTTAATAATTAGAAGGCCAATTTAAAAAAGACTGTGTATAGCAGCTTTCATCACTTTGTCATCTATAAATGCAAACTACTATTGACTTCTTCAAATTGCTATGTTATAACACCTTCTCGCTTGAGTTCAGATCACATTTTATTATAAACAATTATATTTACGCTGAATTTCTCTATTTCAGGAAACCAACCCAATTGGTATGAGAAATCTTTAACACAATGTACAACTATAGTTGCATATATAATTGTAAAAATGGTAATTGCATCTTTCACAAATGTATCAGTGAGCAGTCAAAATAATTGCACCTGAACAACCAATATATGGTAGCACTAGTACGGGTGCACCTTAATTCTAAGGTGTTTACACAGATTTGTAACTTCTTATGATATACTAAATGTTAAATTAGAAGTAGTAATAGCTGTTAATAGTTTTGCAAATAAAATGTCTTTCTATCAACGGATGCCTGAGATTAATTTGAATCTCGAATTGCCTACTTATTTTGAATCCTAATATTCTGAAAATTTCGGTTTACAGAGCATGTAAAATGTGTTCTCTTGTTCTATACATCAAGAATTAGAAAGTTGCATTTCTGTGAATTGACCAAAGTCTTTCTGTTACGTTCTTCCTAAATTTCATGTAACTTCAGTGATAAGCATGCTAAAACTCTTATTATTTGTTGTTGTGGCAGAATATGACTGCATTGATGTTTATATTCCAGAACTCTTGAAGTTGCAGATTGTGCTAATTAAGATTTCAGTTGTGGGCAAGCTAAAGAAAAAGGTTCTTCATCACATGATTAAAAAAACAATACCAAATCCAGGATTCGATCTGAATTAAGTGCTTCCTATCAATCTCAACATAGAATGTATAAAAAAAAATGCAATGGAGACGTATTTTACCTTTGTAGCGTCGACCTCTCCTCTGATACTCGAACGCAGAGGAGAGTGGTGGAAGATCGAGAGAGGAGGCTTCAATTAGATGCGTCCGCCAGGTCTTCACAAGCAATTGGTGCACACGAGCGAAAAACGACGAATAAATTTCCAATCAGAATCAAGTAATACCTTGAATAATCAAAGAGATCAGATGCCGAACGATTCTTCACCGAAAACACTTCCGGCGAGAGGAAACGCTTACAGACGAAGACGCCGGCGGCGAGAAAGAGCGACGTCGGCGGGAGAGTAATTAGACAAAAGCAGGTGTTGAGAACGTGAAGAGGATTGCAGGATAGAAACAGAGACCACGTGGATTAAAACGGCGCCGTGATAATGACAACGGGTCACCGGCTATAAATCAATATGTCTTTTATTTCCTTGGACTTAATTGGCCGGATTTGGAAAGCGCGTAAACCATTGTGGTGTGGCGGTCGGCTCTGTTTTGGTAGCGACGAAGAGGAGTTAAAGACAATTTCTTTGTTTATTGAATTTTTCGAATTTACAAAATTTAGTTATTATTAGGTCAATTGTTTAAAATTTAAATTTTATTTACATTTGATTGAATTCAGTTAGACAAAATTTCTTGTGAGATGTTAATTATATGTGGCAGTTTGTGAGACTTATTAAAGTATGTAAGGTATAAAGATAAAGTATGTTTAATGATGGTTAAAGTATATATATTAAATTATGATGGATAAGTATGATTTTAGGGTGTTATAATATGATTTATTATTGACATGCTTTAACTGCAAATAAACATACTTTAATTAATAAGCATACTTTAGTAATTGGTCGACCCGTCTCACATCTATCTCACAAAAAATTCATCTCACAAGAGAACTTCTCAGTTATGGTCTGTTTAATGGTTTGTTAAAAATAATCACGGGGTCCTTAAAAGAACGAAATATATTATTCGTTTTCGTTGATAAAATGTTGGTTGTTAAATTTTTAAGAAAAAAAATTATTTTTGTTGGTAATCCGTTACTAATAATTTCGTTAATAATTAATAGTATAATGATAATGATTCTGTTGGTAATTCGTTAATAAATAAGAAAAAAATTATAAATTTGTTAGTATTACGTTATTAAAAAAAATATAATTTTTATTGATAATTCATTGAACAACCCATTAAATTAAATTTCAATAAAAAATGATTTTTTTTTTAAGCGGTAGCTGTTGACCATCTGCATAACTAAATAGAGGGCGTGGAAACAATGATTTTGAGAATACATCAGTATTTTTATTAATAAATATTACTCTTTCCATTCCTTGTAGTTATGTTCATTTGTAAAAACACAAAGTTTAAGAAATATTTATTTTTTTAATATAATAATGTAAGACAAATTAGGATTAAGTTGGTAATTCTCTTTAAAGTAAATAAAGTTGTTAAAAAATATTAATAAAGTGTAAAAAAATAAATAAAATAGTTGGAATTGATAAATAAAATGTTATAAATAAGTTAAATATATAATGTATTTATATAAATGAAACGTGCTTAGATACTCAATCTGAGAGAGTACTGCCTATAAGTATAGCTTGTTTGCCTTAGGATGATTGGAATTAAGAGAATTTGGATCCTCTCCCGTAAATGAGTTCATTTCTTCTCATATGAACAGTGATTTTATGTGAGGGGGAGTTACAGGGAGTTGGAAATGTTTTGATACATTCACATATAATATCATGTTTATTTTGAATGATTTTTTAATTTATGAAAAGGTTCAAATAGGATGACAATTATTGAGGATTAGTATTTGGTAAATATTTGGTCATATAATATTCATTTCGTTATTGCGTCAATCGCAATCCAATAAGGATACTTTAAAATTTTAAGTGAAGATAAAA
The DNA here is from genome assembly GCA_023678885.1 of Pogostemon cablin. Lineage (NCBI taxonomy): Eukaryota > Viridiplantae > Streptophyta > Magnoliopsida > Lamiales > Lamiaceae > Pogostemon > Pogostemon cablin. The sequence continues at coordinate 20,848,413 of CM042968.1, forward strand.
AGGATTAAAAATAGTATATGAAGAGATTAATTAATTATGTTAACCATTTTCTCAAAAAAGTAAAATATATTACGGGAAAGGATGCAAAAGAGGAGGGGGGGTTGAAATGGTTTGAAGTATTCAGAACAGTAACAAGAAAATGAAAGTGGGAAATTCTGGTAATTTACGAAGATAACTCATAACTTCCCTCCAATTCACTGATGGTTATATAAGTAATAGATTACCAGCTTCACAGATACATTAGCAAGGAATACTATCACGATCATCATCATAACATCACAAACCAAGCATTTGTGCTCTTACAAAATCGAGACGAACCATCATAATCTTGACCGACGAATGCATTTCAAGGGATTGAACGAAGAGTTCCTTCGCCCAGAAGCAAATGGCGCTCGTCTCGTGGAGGGTGAAAATCTTAGATCCCAGTCCTCCACATTCTTTGGAACACAAACATCGAAGAGGAAGTGACCCAAAACCCCATGTGCATTTATTTTGGGTGGGCTGGACAAGGGCACATACTGTTCTTTCGGTTGATCCTGCACAGACCCGACATTCCTATCCTCGTGATACTCCAGAGAGCTGGGTATGTGGAAATGGTCATTTGAGTAGAGATCGATTCTTGGGAGGCTGTGACTCGATTTAGCAGCTGCTTTTCTCAGGTCGAGAAATGGATCAGAAATTTGATCGTGTGTGAGGCCTTCCATGCCCATCTTCTCACCTTCAAGTTGTCGCATTCGTTGAGAGTATGTCATAGAAGCTTTTGCAAGTAGCTCAGTCACAGCAATCCTGTATTCTTCAGGGTAATACCGGAGATGACCTGGTCGAATTACAGCAAGAAAGCTATTATAACAAGACACGTAAATTGAAAACACAAGTACGAAAGTGATGGAAGATTGTCATTTTAGCAGAGTTGCAGTGCTTGTGTTTCACAGCACTCTTAAGATAATGATTCGTCCCTGCAGACTCGGGGAGAGAGGGAGTTTACATATAACCCACCACATCTGTTCCTGCTCGTCCAGCAAGTTACTTCAGCATGATTACAATGAGTTAATTATCTTAAACTTCGTTAAAGATGTCATTTGAGAGAGAAGCTTCTATACATTATTCAATTGCAATCAGTATCTATCTCGATATGTAACCTTCTAAAGTTCTAATTGTATAATGCAGAGGAAATTAAAGCTGACAAATCAGAAAGCATACCGACATGAGCTGAAGTATTCCATTTAACGAGTTTAACATCAGCTCCAAGGTCTTTGAGTCTACTGGCAAAATTGCAGATTATTTGAACCGCAGCAAGATCATCATCCTCTGAGCATAATATGAGATATGGAGCCCCAATACCCTGATAAAATTTACATCAATAATCATAAAGAGCTGAAGAATTAAGGAAAGATTAGAATATGGCAGACACTTACGACTGTAGAATACAGAGTCTGCCAATACCCAGCACGCTGCGACTCAAATCTGCTGAGAAAAAGTGCATCTAAAGTGGACAAAATGCCCCTTGCCATCCATGATGCCAGGAGTGGAGGATGTGAAGTTTTAAGAACAGTTGGATGGAGAACAAAACGGGTGCCTATATCACTCACAAAATCCACCGGACAAGAATCGAAAATGTGGCCAGAAATACAGTCTCTAACAAGCCGGTATTCATCCTTCACCAAAACCAGACCAGAAAATCAGGAAACTATTTCAACAAAAATTATCACCCAAGGTCATTGAAGAAAATGAAGAAATCCAGCAGGTGAATAATTCATCCAAACTAACTGCCATTTTCAGAAAAAATAATAAATTATCATTTTATTATACAGATGCAGACACTTCAGTGCGTGATGCATTTACACACTAAATACCCACATAATCAGCACACAATTAAGTTACAGTTGGATAGGCATATTTAAAAATGTATTTGGAATCCAATTATAAAGCAAATTCATAGGTGTTGTTGGAGGAAAGATTCAATGAAAGATCCATCACACTCACTTCAAACTATTTTTCAAGATTTTTCAAGTGATGTGGGTGAACTTTAAAAACACTCTAATTGGGTGGGTTTCAAATACCCTCATTTCAAATCCCTCAACCATCAATGCAACTTTACTGAGTCTGAGATTAAGATTTAAGAGGGTAAAATTGATGAGAATACCAGATTGGGTTGCTCTTCACACTTTCCCTCAATTATCTGCAACCAAATGGAAGAGGGTATAGTTATTTCATAGAGCTCAACCAAAAAATTAATAATCCTAATTTTCTAAAATAGTACACACAAACAGATATAAGAAAAAACAAAAACTTTCTTCAAACTAATAAGAACAGCATTTACCTGAATAACTTTATACATACAAGCTTTCGGGCCACCAGAGAAAGATGCAAACACAATGGGGCATGGCCTAATTTTTAACTCCTGCATGTGATATTATATAAGATCATTGTATGCACAAGAATTTCAGCCACCAGAGAAAGATGCAAACACTAATCTTAAGTTCTTGATATTGCATGAAAAGGTAATTGATACAAAAAAAGGTTCCAAAAAATTATATATATATATATTTTTCTTTCATTGTTGCATCATTTTACATTGTTTTGTTTGTTTAGCTGCTTAATGTGATTTTTTGGGAGGAGAACAGTGTGATCACTGTGCAATAAATAATCAAGTAACGGGAGACGCAACTAAGGTACCAGGACCATAGCGACACTGTCAACTTCCAGATACTATTGCAGAATGCAGCGCCAAAAGCAAATCAAATTGCATGTGGTGTTGCATCAAGGAACTTACTGACCCATGAGAGATACTTTTTCAAGGCTTTTTCTTATGTTTTAGACATATAACTCAAATATTAAAGTTCATTCTGCTAAAAAAATTTCCATAAGCTTCTTAAAAAACAATGGAACAGATTACTGACCTGAACAAGCTCATTAACTATTTCTCTGGCCAATGACGCTGCTTTATCTAGAAAGAATCTGTAAATGAAAAGAATATTAATTTTGTTGTTATGACTTCTTACAATAAATATATATACATATATATCTCATAAAATTTTCAACCCACATTCACTGGTTCTTAGTACAAGAGGTTCAAATGCAGACAGGCTGGAAGCTTGAGAGCAATATATAGTACTTGGAATTTATTCAGATTTTAAACAGTTGAACCTAAATCATAAGATCAACCTGACTTTTCTGTACATAAAGATGGCTGTCTAAATTTCAAATATAACAATTGCTATACCTAATCGGGGACCGTAGGAATTATTATGTTACACAATGACTAAAACGCAACAACAACTTGTGTTTCTAAACTACATTCACAACAAAGCCATATTGATTGTAAAGAATGAATTGGTTATTACACAAATTTTAGTCAAGACAATAACACATCAGTAAACTGGCAATTCAATATAAATTGAATTTCTTCTGCGTGAATGTTTTATTCGATCATGAACTCGGTCGCATAATGGAAGGTGAAAAGCTTCTACTAAGGTGGGTATTTCTCGATGCAAAATTGGCTGAGTGGCATTCAGTTTTGTATCACACACAAAATTATCCTCGTGTAAAGTTTAGATCAACGGCAATACAAAACCATGTGTCCATAAGTCCTCAATACAAGAATTTGACTTTGATCAGAATCTCACAGCTTCATCTCTTTTAAGGGAATCAGATTTAAGTAGCTCATCACACCACAACCTTATCCCAGATAACTCTGAATCCTTAAATTTAGTTAGAGTTGAAGAAATTCCACTAGAACCCTCCTCCATGCCCTAAACCCACACTGTGTGTTTAAATTCAATCAACTAGCATTTGAGCATATAATGCGATAATATGATCATTCAAGAACCCAACTAAGAAATAAATAAATAAAAACACTGTCTTCCACAATCAAGCATCAATTCTAAAGAAAATTCAGGAGTAGGATCAAAATCATGAAGGGATGAAGTAGAACTTACAGATTGAGAAATTGAGAGTGGCAAACAAGGGAATTCCACCCAAGAGAAGAGTAGATATCAACGTAATCCTTCAAGTGCTTCTCCTGACTTGACATCCATGCGAAAATCACAATGATCCCTTCCACTTTACCCCTCTCCTTTCTCCCCCAATAATAATTCCCACCAGAACCCCACATATTCTCTTTAACTTCCTCTTCTGTTCTCTCTCTCTCTCTCTCTCTCCAATGAATTCCCAGAATACAAAAATTCAAGATTTTAGACAATTAATCAGCAAAAATAATAGAAAGGTGAAGAGGTATGAGCATGAATTAGATAGGCTTGAGGAAGTTAGTATTTCTCCATACTTAACGCTAATTCACAGATGGATTTTGATATTGACCCACCTTCTCTTTTCAATCTGTTAATGTTTTTTTTTTTTTTAATCTTGTTTTAATGAGTGGAAGTAGGGGGTGGAGTAGGATTATACCATTGTTGGGAAAATTTCACAAATAGTCATGTAATAATTGATCCATTGTAAAAATAGTCACATACCTATGTCATGGTCCTAAAAGTTGCACTTTTGATCCCGCCGTTAATTAATGGATGGAAAACGTTAAAAACATACAGAAAAAAATTAAGGACACAAATGACAATTAAAAGAATTAATATCATACAACAAACAAATAAAACTCAGGAAACATGGTAAATAAAATATGATTGACTTCTCCTTTTAATAAAATAATAATTGCAAGCTTCTTCGGATTCTGTTGTGAGATTCAATACACCAAACTTTCTCACCCATCACCATTGATACTCTATGGATTTTCTTTGAAACTATGGTGAATCCCGCACCGCGTAGCAGTTGGGCTCAGCCTTCGACGCACTCGCAGAGCTGGTTCAGGATCGTGACCAGCTCGCAGGAGCTTGATGAGGACGACTCCACCTTCCATCGCATTGATCCGGTTCCTCCTCCACGGGCAGGGCTCCACCAGCAGCTGACTTCGTCACTTGAGGTGAGATCTTGTTGGCTATGATCTGGGTAACGTGTTTGAATAATACGGGTGTGGATCCGATCAGATTATCCGGTCGGCAATGTTGAATCGGATTTTAGTAGAGTTATGGTGTGGGATCGAGTTCTGTAGCTCCCGGATTCCAAAATTAACGACTACAAGAACTCGCCATTGTTGTCTGCAAAGAATTTATTCAGCTCCGAATCTGATAACTCGATCTTCTGCAAGATGTTTACGGCGACGACGTCGTCGAATTTTTCAACAATAGAGGAGAGGAAGTCCATGGCGCTGGAGATCTGCTGCTTTGGTCTCTGTGAGCAATGGATCGGAGTTGGAGAATTTGGTTTGAAATTTGGGCGACTTGTTGGCGCCATTGATGAGGTTGAATCTGTCGACGGGGGCTTGGGCATGGGAACCCGGTCATCGGCGTTGAGGGTGCACCAGACGACAAATGGTGTGGTTGGGAGTGAGATCGGCAGCGGAGGTGGGTTGCTTGGTGGCTGAACTCATTTATGGCAGAACTCTTTTGCAAATTAGATTTGCAGGTTGATTTAGTAAATAAATGTTTTGTGAATTTTTTATTTTAACTTCTCTAATAACACACTACCACTAACAGCGCTACATTCTCACGCCCTGAATTTCTGTTAGTTGACGGCAGGATGTGATAAAAAATTCCTAAGGGCCTAATTATGAGAGCAAAAGGACCGTTTCGAAAATCATTCAATCTCATGAAACTAAAAATGAAATTTTCCATACCATTGTTAGGTTGGGGTGGGTGGGGGGTGGTAGGGGCTTGTCTTTGGCAATTTAAGCAAATGATTGAACTTGTATATCTTTCCCATCTACACCATCAATAAGTGTGCCACATCTTGAATCTTCACCATTTAAAAATGACATGGTTGTGCTCAATGTTTTTATTTTGTCAAAACCTTGTGTGCCCTGGTGCACGGGAGCACTTTCCGTGCGCCTTTAGAATATTGTGTTAAATTGTATATCCTTTAATATTAAGATGTGTACTTTTTATCTTCTGAAGAAAAATAAAAAAAATATTAATGAAAAGTGTATACTTTTATAACAAAATGGTGTATCCTTATTAATTAAAGTATATACCTTTTATAACAAAATAATGTACTCTTATCCATAATACTAAATTCTAAAAGCGAATGGTGTGCACCCGGGCGCATGCAAGCCTCACTCTTTTATTTTAAGGAAGAAATAATCTTTATCGAATCGTTACTTTTTAAAATATACTAAAATTTTAGACGTGCGTTGCAAATCACAAACACGTCATACTTTGTGATACTTTCGTCATTTATCAATAGTTTTCAACCCCTTCTCCGACAAAGGTATTAAGAAAAAGTAATAATTTTTAGGAGTATTATGATTTTTTTTATAATAATAAATAAATGATAAATTATGTTAGGTGATTAAGGAAAAGTGATAATTTTTAAGAGTATTATGATTTTTTTATAATAATAAATAAATGATAAATTATGTTAGGTGTATTAAGTACGAATGAATTTTTTGTAAATGAACTAATAAAGTTTTTGAGAGGAGGTTAGGGAGATTAAAAAAATTATGGGACAATCCAAGATGAAAAGGGTGAAAACTATTGAGAGAGAGAATTATTATTATTATTATTATTATTATTATTATTATTATCTACTTTTACCAATTGAATATATAAGAATATTAAGTATTCAATCCACATTATTTATTGTGTAACTTTCTTTTTAGTAATTATTATGGATTTCATTTTTCATAATAAAATTTTAAAAAATTACAAAATAAATTACAAAATGTGATCACTTAAAATTTAAAATTAAAATATGCGAGCAAAATGTGATCACAATCGTGTTATCTTACTTCAAATTCATACTATCATAAAAGAAAAATGAGCTTATAAAACATTTTACAATTTATTTATTATAGTGATATCATGTCATTCTTATTTTAATTTTAAATTAATAATTTATTGAGTCAAATTTCACATTTTAATTGATCGAACTAGTTTTGATTGATCTTTAAATTTTTATCAAACTAAAGACATAAATCAAACTTTTTTTTCCCTTCAAGAATCAAACAACAAATGATCATTGTGTATCAATTCAAATCTTAATCAAAATATATGTACCTAGTCTTTTTTTTTTCATTCTATTATAACTTTAATTTTTGCAGAAAATGATAATACAAAGATCTACAAAAACTGCATGCAAAAGATATCTACGAAAAGTGAAGTGTGTTCAATACATTATGTAATTGATTGAGCTTGATATGCATATATATATATATATATATATATATATATATATATATATATATATATATATATATATATATAAAAGTATCAAAACACTAAAATACATGTAGAGAAATAAAATAAATAAATCAAAGCACTAAAGTACATGTAGAGACAAGAAATAAATAAATAAGATAATACGGTAGAATTCTATTGTATCTCAAGGCTCAAGACAATAAATTTGCTTATCAGAATTTTCTTCTAATTTTCCCCATAGCAATAACACATCAGATCATCTAATGTTTTATGGAAATATCTTTCAATATAGAAATCCCATATTTTATTCACCTTATAAATCGAAATCAAATCAAATCTCATGTTTTATAAAATAAAGGGTACGTAACATAAATTAATGGGGAGGATATCTAAGAAGGCCTTTAAATCATAAGGCAAGATGTGGCTACGGTGATTTCCATTTCCAGTGATGAATTATGTCATCGTCTCTCATTCTCCACCATTCCGTTGTCTCCCCCTTCTTTTACTTCTATCTATTCTTCGATGCTCATGAATTTGTGCCTTTCATCCTTCCTCACCCCAAAGTAGTGAATTTCTACAATGGTCTGTTGCAGCAAATTTCTCGATTCATGAATGGATACTATGTCTATAATCCCACAATGAAGCAGTCGAGAAAAATTATTTTTATTGAGATCCACGATGATAGTGATATTTTTGGGATGAATTTAGTTGATCCTTCATATCTCCACCCTACATGATCTTAATATATATAGGTGATAATATGAAAATTCAAGAGAGTTGCATTAAATTCAATATCAATTCTATTAAATTAGAAATGATGAGTTACATAAATTATAAATTAAATTCATGCACTAAAATGAAGATTAAGTGAATTTTGAATCATTAGTGAAAAATAAATTAATAAAATTATTAATATAATTAATAATGTTAAAAATGTTATTATCAAAATAAAGGAGAGATAAAATGGGAAAGAAAAGTTTATCAAAAGTTAGGTACTTTTAATACATTAAGATTAGGTACTTTTAACATAGTAAGATTAAGATAAGATTAAGATTAAGATAAAGATAAATTATCATTAACAATAATAATATTAGTCTTTTATGTACTTTATAATTTTTTTAGAATCAAATTTGGATTATTCACCTTAGTGAGGATCTTAATGGCCAAGTGGTCTATCCCACCAGGGTTTTCATATAGTTGTATATGAAATAGTAACCCTTCTTTAACAATTCAAATTCCTACTTATAATCGGTTTACACTAGATTTTGGATTAAAAAATATGGCAAAAACTATTGCATGGAATATTTTTAATAAAAATAAAGTTAAAACTTGTGTGTCCATTGCATCATGTCTCTAAATTTCATGTTTTTCTAAAAGTTGTATCCTTTTATATTAAATGTTATAGTTCCTTTTAATATAAAAAATTATACCCTTAATTTTTTAGAAAGAAAAAAAAAAGCATGACTTTTTTTAATTAAACTTTTTATTATTTATATTTCAGCAGACCTATTCAATAAAAAAATTATACTCTTATTATTAAATGTGTAAATCCTTTAAACAAAATGTTATACCCTTTTTACACCTTGTGTCAATATTATACTCTTTTGCATCTTGTGTATTTGGAGAGATATGAAGAAATCTCATTTTAAACTTAGGGTTGCTAAGTTAAATTTCTTGTTACAATTTATCAAAAAGTAATAATTAATCTCATTTTGACTAAAATTAAAAACACCAAAAATGTGAAATTAAGGTTAATGACTTTCTAAGTTCCGACATGGACTTTACTTTTGACTGGACTTTTTAAATAAAATCAAGCTAAAATACTACTACATATAATTGGAAAGTAAAAATCTTGTGGGTTCCAACTTCCAAGCTATCAATTATCATCAAGACCTCATCGCCAATATCCACAATAATTTTCATGATTTGATTTTTTATTTTAATAATGATGAAAATAGAAATTTTGACAGAACCGCCCATACTCAAGTCAATTCAAATTATCGTGACAAAATTCTCACATAACTTGTGAAGCGAATGTCACATATTTTTAAGTTCCACCTTTTCAATTGAGAAAAAACATGTGATTTATTATTAATTTATTTAAAACTAAATTGTCCTATTTAAATACACAATAATATAATGTAACTATTATATCTTTAGGTTTAGAATTTAGGATTTATTCTTTATTTTAATGGTTTATAATAAATACTTCCTCCGTTCCATTTCAATGTTTACATTTTTATTTTGCGCGTCCCATTTCAATGTTTACGTTTTTCTTTTTGAAACATGGACCCACCTAAAACAATTAATATATCATTCAACACTAATACACATACCCAATTTATATTAAATATTACTCCCTTCGTCCCTAGGTAAGAGTCTCATTTACCATTTTGGTTGTCTCACCCAAAGGATCCCAATTTCTTTTTTGGACATATGGGACCCACTCACACCCACTAATACAATTAAAATATGGGGCCCACACACCCAATAATACAACTACCCACTACACATTAAATAATAATATTCTTTAATCCACGTGCCCAAAAGCAAATGAGACTCTAACCAAGGGATGGAAGGAGTATATTATTCCACTCACTATCTATTAAAATATTATACTACTTCTTAATCAATGTGGAAAAAACAAACATAAACATTGAAATGGGACGGAGGGAGTAATGTAAATCACAAATTTGTTCTAGCATAAATTAAATACTTCCTCCATCCCGGAATAATAAGGATAGCCAATCAAATCTCGTAAATATATTTTGTAATTGTACACATCTTAACAGATTTATTTATTCATAATTTTCCTTTTATAACTGATATATAATTGCCTTAATTTAAGGCTGTAATTATTTTGTAATCTCATTACTTATAATGGAATTGCACATCACCAACATCAGCGGTGATTTTATACCTTCTCTACACGGGAGGTACTTCATGTATTGTTATTAGTTAAAGAAAATTTTATTTTTTTATGTATAAAACAAGAAAGGGAATAAATACTTTGGTGATGTTTGTTTTGGGTTGTGAAGTTGAGTGAGGCTTGCATGCACCTAGGGGCACACCATGCGCCTTTAGAATTTAGTATTATGGGTAAGGGTACATTATTTTGTTCTAAAGGATATACACTTTAATTAGTAAGGGTACATCATTTTGTTCTAAAGGGTATACACTTTTTATTAATATTTTTTATTTTTCTTCAGAAAATAAAGGGTACATATCTTTATACTAAAGGGTATACAATTTAATATAAAATTCTAAAGGCACACAGAATGTGCCCCGTGGGGATAAAAAAAATTTTTTGCCCTATAAGTTTGGTCATGTACAATTTTTGCCCAAAAAAGATAATATTTGGGTATTTGTCTCACTATCTTCATAATTGCGCCAATGTTGCCCTATTTTCACCGGAATTTGATATTTTTGCCGGAATCGATCACGTGCATGTCACGTGATCATCGGATTTGTCATTTCCCGGAGGGAATTTTTTTTGCCCCGTAAGTTGGCCATGTACAATTTTTGCCCCCAAAAAGATAAGATTTCGGCATTTGTCCCAATATCTTTATAGTTGTGCCAATGTTGTCCCATTTTTTTTGGAATTTGATATTTTCACTAGAATCGATCACGTTCATGTCATGTGATTATCGGATTTGGCATTTTCCAACGAGTTTCCTGACATAGCGACGCAGTGGCATCCACATTAACAATAATAATATTTTATTGGTAATTTAATTTTAAAAAATACCCTCAATATCGATGAACTCAGTTCTTACATGCCCTCCATGTGCTTCCATCATCTACGCAAACTCACTCTTCTTGTCAATCAGGGATCCCCTGTCTACCCTCTTACCACCATGGGCGGCAACTGTCGGATCTTCTACTCTAAGGACCTACCACCAACGAACGGATCACATTATACATGGCCTCGATCTGTACCCTCCGACAGTGCGAGCAACCACATGATATTGGAGCCATGCAGAGGAGGATGGGGTCGTTGGCATTCTTTTAGCTCCGATTCAGTCCTTCGTACCCCACTAAAGAACGGATGGTTCATTATCAGTCTCGTAATTCTAATTGTGATCTGGAGATTAATATCAAGTGTACGTATCTCCACGTGGTAGACCATGTTGCCGGCAACGCTGCTTTCCATTAAGAAAACCCTAGAGAATTCAACGAATTCTTCGATCAAAGGGTTGGCGTCATGACAGGCGAGTGCTTAGGTTTTAGCCCACTGCACTTCGTCCATGAGGTCGTCGTGCGCCTCCAGAAGACGACTCTTCAATGCTAGGTATTACTCGACGGAAGAGATGAGAGAAGGAACGTGAGCAACCATACGGTTGCATGACTCGTGGAAGAAGATGGAGTGGTGGCGCTCAAGAATACGAATCCTCCGCCGTGGAAGTAGATGATGATGGGGAGCTTGGTGACGTGAGTAAGGTGGCGCGAGCGGAAGATCCAGTGGTTGCCGTCCATGGTGGTGAGAGGGTACACGAAGAATCCTCTAATTGACAAAAATAGGGAGTTTGCGTAGATGGTGGAAGTACGTGAGGGCCGTAAGAATTATGTGCATTGATAGAGGTATTTTTTAATTAAATTTTCAATAAAATATTATTATTGTTGTTATTGATGTGGATGTCACTGTGTCGCCAAGTCAGTAAATTCGCCAGGAAATGCCAAATTTGATAATCACGTGACACGCATATGATCGATTCTAGTGAAAATGACAAATTTCGGGAAAAATGGGGCAAAATTAGCACAACTATAAAGATATTGGGACAAATGCCCAAATCTTATCTTTTTAGGGCAAAAAATGTATATGACCAAACTTACGGGGCAAAAAAATTTTCTGCTGGGAAATGCCAAATCCGATATCACGTGACATGCACGTGATCGATTCCGGTAAAAATGTCAAATTCCTACGAAAAAGGGGCAACATTGGCGCAATTATGAAGTTAGTGGGACAAATGCCCAAATGTTATCTTTTTTGGGGCAAAAATTGTACATGACTAAACTTATGGAGCAAAAAATAATTTTATCCCGTGCCCCGTGCGCCCGGGTGTACACAAGTTTTTGCCTATAAAGTTTGAAAATTATAAATAATGATGTTATATTTGGTTTGAGTTTTTTATAGGGTAGATTTTAACTTTATGTAAGATCAATGTGTAAGAATGTACTCCCTCCGTTTCCTTTCCATTTTGGGCGTCCCAAAGAGTCCCCTTTATTTTTTTACACATAATATGAACTCTCACACACCCACTAATATAATTAAAATATGGGGCTCACACATTTACTAATACAACTGTTCACTACACATTAAATAATAATATTCCTTAATTCACGTACATAAAATAAAAACACTCATTTGCATGGGACGGAGGGAGCATTAATTTACGTAAGAATAATAAGTAGATGAGAGATGAGGGAACATTAATTTACGTAAGAATAATAAGTAGATGAGAGAGGAGAGATAAAGAGAAAGTGTATTAATTGAGAAGAAATAATGTATATAGATGTATATATATGGGTGATTTTTTAAAATTGGGTGTGGAATTTGAAATCCAAACCTGGGGTTTTAAAACTAAGAACGAACATCTAGTTTATTTTATAAAAAGTGTAAAATTATTGTGATATGTACAAAAATGAGTTTTTATGTTGAGATCTGTGTTAAAAGTGGATATTATTATAATGTGTTTTTTTATTACTCTTAATAAAAGTAAAGTGTAAAATATTTTGGAGGAAAAATAAAAAAGTAAAGCTTAAAATATTTTTTGGGAGGAGGAATAGTAAAGAGGTTATTGAAAACCCCTTCCTACTAAGCTCGCAATTGTAGTGTAAAGTTAGATTCCTACCTTCGAATTGAAAAAGAATTACTCATTGCAAGTATAATTATATAGAACCTTTATCATAAGCAACTTGAGACTAATCTAAAGATTAATCTCTTACACCAATATCCCAAAAGTAGCATGAAACATGTTTTACCAAACATTATGATGTTATAAAATTATAAAATTATTCTTTTAACACATGAAAAATTACTAAAAAAATATAGTATATTTTTTAATTTAAAATATAATATTTCATTTCACTTGTTTTTATAATCTCACCAAAATCAAGGTGAATTTATTACCTAAGAAAATTATGGACTATTTTAAAGTTTAATTTAATACTTTTATGGAGTATGTTTTAAGTTTAAACAACAACTTGGAAATAATTTTTGTAAAAGAAAAAAAAAAAATGCAATCACATAATATTGCTCCATTATTCATTCAAATAACATTGTTCAATTTAATTTTACGAAAACACAATACTCCATCTGTTCACATATTTTTACCCACTTTTTATTTTGGATTATCCCACGTATTTTTACTAATTCTATTTAGGGTAAAAATACATAATACTCCCTTCGTCCAGTGCAAAGGTAACCATTTGTTATTTGCATATGGACAATTTTAAGGTATTTATTTGTTTTTTGCACGTGGATTAAGGAGTATTATTATTGTAGGTAAAGTGGATAGTTGTATTAGAAGGAAGTGGTGAGTCATATTGTGTACTTTCTTTACTAAATAGAGGAAATTAATACATTTGAAGCGGACGCCAGAAATAGTGAAATGACTACCTTTACACTGGACGGAGGTAGTATTTTATTACTTATTTTTTACAATTTCAACAACTTTAATTACTTTTTTAACACTTTATTCATCATTCCCAATAACTTTATTTACTTTTTCTTTTTAATTACTAATTTATCCCAACTTTTTCTTACATTATACTATATTAAAAAAATAATACGTTTTAATATCCGTGACCATACAAATGGGTAAAAATACTTGGGACGGAGGGAGTATAAGATATTTATAAGTTAAGACTTATTTTTTAGTATTATAGATTTTATGCTTTTTCAGTTTCTAAGAAAGCAAAGATTTTTCTTAAAAATATATTCCCTTTAGTAAGGATAGAAAATGGATAATGAGAGCAAAATATTTCCAATTTAATAACGAGTGAGTCACCATTTAAATTCTAGACAAAAACATGTTTGAGATGTGTCATGTGTAAGCCGATAGATTTAATAACTTCTATATTAAAAAGTTATGCTTAATGAAAGAAATAATGTTAATTAATATATAATTTATAATATACATAAATAAATAATAAAATTTTATAAAGATATAAAATAATATTTTATAACAAAATTGATAACTTTAGAAAAAAATTGTCGTGAGAGCTCCTAACGGTAGTCCGTTAGGTTATACCATTTCAAGAAAAGAACCAAGTATCGCCCAAAATTACGGTATTTGCAGAGAACAGTAGTCTCATCTCATTGATACGATCGATCTCTGCCCCATCCCCTCGAACCCAAACGAAAATCTCCATATCTCTCCAAGAAATTTGCTGATTCCCAGAGTCTATCGATAATTACGACATACATGGGCGTAGGGAGTGGGAGAGAGAGAGAGAGAGGAGGAGAGAGAAAGTGATGATGGGATGGAGCAGAAGTTGAACAACTTCAGGGAGTAGTGAGAGATGGCGAGAGGAGAGTGGGGGCACAATGGGAGGTGTTCTTACAAGAGTGCTACTCTCGTTGTGTGCTCTGTAAACGTTGTAGTTGCTGTCTCTGTGCTCCGCTCTCTTTATGCTTTTCTTTACATGTACCCCATTGATGATACTCAGACCAGTAAGAACTTGGTCAAGTTTTGATTTTTATTGAGCTTTCTAGGTGGCACTTATGTTAATTTTGACTATCCTGAGAGACTGTTGTGTAATTACTAATTTGAATTATTTTATGGTTGGTTTTATCTGAGTTCAGGGTCTTGACTCTTGAGAGTGGTGATAGGGATTTTTATTTTGGTTTTATTTTCTTGAAACAATATTATATAATTTGGTGTGAGTTTAGGAATGTCAGTGAAATGGTGGTTTTGTATGATTTCAAGGTCTTGAGAGTGGTTGTATTGTTTAATGTTTTGGCTCTCATGGTAATAATGATTTCCATTTGGTTGACTTGTTTTCCTAAGTATCAATGTGTATTCTTGGCTTTTGTTAAAAAAAGGCTGTTTAACTCCAAAATGGAGCACTGATTGAGGTTTTGAGCTGTGGATTATATGAGTTGTGTGATGAGCTACTTGTCATATATGTATTTTATGAAGAGGTTTAAGTGACCATGTGTTGTGGTCTTACAGCATTTAGGTACACTGCAGATCAAATTAGGAAAATGGAGGAGTCGAATCTAATACGAAAAGCATCAGAACCTACAGAACTTATTTATCTGGTGAGATGGGATCCCATGTTTCCGTGTAGTTTTTGAGTGTAATGGTAGGTTATGATGGCCTTGCAATGCTCTTATTACATGATTTTTTTTTTTGTTGTTCAAGGCGACACAATTAAAAAATAGACTTATAAGGGAAGAAAGAGTGGTGGAAGTACCACAACATTTGAGACAAAAGCTAGTAGGTGAGATCCTCGATAGGTTAAGAAGCTTGGATGCTGCTGCTAATGCAACAGAGCAACGAGGTGAGTAGAACTAGATGTCCCAATCTTGTATGCTCAGCTTTGCTATCTTTTATCGCATTCTATGTCATAAAACTACGTCCTTTAACTTGTATGCCTTATCTCTTGCTCCTTTTTCTTTTATTGCTGGGGTGGGTGGGGTGGGTGGGGTGGATTTGATTCTTCAAGAATAGATGATCACTAGACTTTGGTAAGATGTATCAGGAACGAGTGCTGTGATGCGATGAAGGGTGTAATTCCGTAGTTCCTGATTCCTCTTCATCCTACATTAAAGTAGCAGATGATTTAATTTATTTATTTTTATTTTGGAGGGTTTTCTATTAATTTCCAACTAATTAGGCATGTGATATGATGTATAGCTTTCCTGCAGTACTCTGGCGTAAAGATTTCTAGATTATTAATTATGTAAGATTTTTGTGTTGTTTGAGAAAAGTTAGAGTTTGGTGACGTTTTCTTTATGCAATTTATCATTTCATCACACTGTTGTAGGCTATAAATGAGCATGCACTTTGTCAAATATCCAAACAGTTGACCAGAATATCATAGTTACTGCATCTAACAAATTTCTGCAAGGTTGTGTTGATATAAGGATCTAGATTTGAGGGAAAGGATTTGGGGAAGATTCCTAGTGATTCCATATCTTGGTGCATAGAATAGACCTTCTACAACAGTCCCCACTGCTAACATCTGCTATATTTCCTTTTCCTTTGAAGCTCGTTTGATCTACTCAAGTCCATTGCTTCATTGCATTGTCAATCCTTTTGCTGGATAGAATGCATGTATGTGTTTGTTGTCTGAATTCTGAGGTTACAAATATTTCATTTTCACTATACAGTTAAAGGATCACCCTTGTCCTCTCTTTGTTTATCTGCATAAGTTTTGTGCATCAACTTTAGTTAAATGGGAAATATGTCGTTATTATACACACATTCATTCCAAGTACTTTGATAGAACTTGAGCTAGAGCCATAGTGATTAGAAAAATAAACATTAAATTCAATGTGGGGTTTGACTAGTTAACCTTTTCTCTTCGACATAGCAAACATGCTTGAAATGCTTGCACAACCTTTGGTTTGTGTTAGTAGTGCATATATTTTTCACATATAAACCTTCTCTTCTGTATTAATTATTTCCTTTTCAGTTTTCACCAGCTAACATCCCCTTCCGGTCGTTTGTAGCTCTTGTATATCTTCTTTGCAGTACCATAATGTTAAAATTTTTCTCGCTGAACTATTAAAAGTGTTCATTGCTTGTGTTTTCTCTTCTATATTGATTAGAATTTCTCTGAATCAACTCTATGTTAAGATAGTCTTTATCTTAGATGTAGTTGTTACCTTCTTAGATAGAACTTTATCTTGAGTTTGCTGATCATAAAATCTGATACTTAATAGACATTTTAATTCGTAAATGTCTAATCTTATTCTGGGAGTTCCTGATGCCTTGTTGATGCTCTTTGTTTTCACAGAAGCAATTGAAACCTGGCGCGAAGAAAAACTTAGAGAAGCTAACAACATTATACACGGGACTGATTTAAATTCGAATATACTGCCAACGGAAGCTGGTATGATCATTCTTTGCATGGTTATACATATTGTTAACTCTACGTGGAAACAGAGTAGTTGAACTGTGATCCGTTTAACAGGTATAGTTGCAAAAGCCTTAGAATCTGATTGGACCGAGTTGGCATTGGAGCTTGGTCTCTGGACACCAGTCGAAATCATTAACAGGGAACACGACGACAAACCTGATGGTGAAGAAGATGAGTTTGGTAAGATCACTCTTTCTACTGTCCAAACTCAACCAGAAGTGGTCTTTCCTTTACAGTTTACAGGTTTCGTACTTTTCTTGAGCTTCATCTCATCCTTCCAGAAAAAGAGATCTTACCGGGAAAACGGCCACCTCCAGAATGCAATGCCGAGCTCCATACTGATTATGATGGTGCTGCGGTGAGATGGGGCCTCACCCACCACAAAGAATCGGCCTATGATTGCTGCATGGCCTGTTTGAATCACGCCAAACTCGCGAAACCCGGCCAGATGAAATGCAACACGTGGGTCTACTGCCCGTCCGAGAATGGTTGCTACACTCCTGACATCTATGAACATAAAAACCAAGAATGCTGGCTAAAATACGTAAGCTCCCTCCATTTCCCATCATTTTATTTGTACATTGTTGAAATTCAACATTCTTGATTGTAATATCCATCCCTCTGCAGTCAGCAACTCCCAAATTGAACTTCAAGGACAGGTATCCTGAATCGTATCGCGACTCGCATCCAAACTCACCCGTGATCGTTCCATGGGTATCCGGAGTAGTCAGCACGTGAAGTGAGCTCATCGTCGCCACAGACAAAAAACATCGTACGATGCAAGAGTGTTTGTAGTTCTAAGAATGTTCTGCTCAAGTCTTAAGGTGATAGTCAGAATACAGAGGTTTCATGGATGTAATATCAGAGTTTATATGGTGTGAGAATTCACCCCAGAAGCTTTAACTTTACATTAATGATATTCATACTTTAATTGATGAAATTTTTTGTGTATTGATGTTATTTTCCGTCTTCTTGGAACTCAGAATTGCTGTGTTGAGGTGCAACTAAGACTAATATTTCTGGGCTTCAGTTTATAATTTCTATTTCGTGCACATATTTAATTTTAAAGGATTAAAATAAAAAAAATAACAATAAATTCTAATTTGGTGCATTTTTAATATCTAAACCTTTGAATTTTAAATTAATTGAATCTCACCCTAAATTTAAATCTTAAAAAATTAAATTAAAATGTATAATTGTAATTATAGTAAGTTTACCTTATAAACCCGTGGTCAAGTGCACTCCCCAATTACCCTAAATTCCAAAGATAAAAAGATTAAATCATTAACAATTACCCTAAATTCCAAAGATAAAAGATTTAAGTAAAATAAAAATATCACATCTTTATATATTTGAAATATTCAATTTAATTGATGGTTTTTTTTTCTTAAATAAATGAAAATGCAATCGATCTAGAGGGTAAGGAAATGTTTGAAATTAACATAAGATAAAAAGAAATTTAATTTTAAATAAATTGACATAATTGTAAGAGAGGATACAATAGAACCCTTCAATCAAATCAAATATATACTAAAACCAAAATCTTTAAAAAAATTTAAAATGGTCATTTATTAAGTTTAACCAGCTATTCAAAGCTCTATTCAGCTGGATAAGGCTCGAGCTCAACTCATTTCATAAATACTCGAACTCGTCTCATGCTCATTTTGTTAATGAGATGAGTTCGGTTCGGTTATTTTAATAATAATTATAATTAATAATAATAATATTAATAAATATTTTATTGAGTATTATAATAATAATTATTATTAAATTAAATTAAAAATTTATTCGATCATGCTCGAAAAACTCGACTTGACACGAAAATTATTCGGGCAAGCTTGAGCTTGTTCTAAGGCTCTTTTCCTCATCGAGCAGAATTCGAGTATATACTACTTACACTCGCTCGGTTCAAATACCAGTTTTACAGTTACCGCCACCGTGAGATGGTCACATGCAAGATTGCCCAAAGATTTTATCTTCATTTCTATTAGGGTTAATTGTAAATAAAGTCCTAACATTTACTTTGCTTGCAAATAAGTAGGGGTGGCAATTCGTGCTAATGAGTTGGGTTTCGTGTCGACATGATAGTGACACGACACGATAAGGGCAAACCCAAACACAACACGATAAAATTCGTTCCAACACGACACGAACACGAAAAATAACAGGTTGACACGACACGATAACAACACGATAAGAAAATAAAAAATAAAAAATACTAATAAAAATAAATAAAAAATTTTAAGTAAATATATTTTAAAATTATTTATAAGTATTTTTATCATATACTCCCTTCGTCTCGTCCACATTGCACCGTTTACTGTAGCTTTTGTGAGAGCTTTATGCAGCAAATGGTGCAGTTTGACCGGGACGGAGGGAGTATTTGTCTAATTTATATTTATTTTGGATTGTTAACAGGTTAATGGGTTATTAACGGGTTAATGGGTAACCAGTTAATATTAATCGTGCTTAACGGGTTGACACGAACCCAACACGAACACGACACGAAATTTTATGTTCTTATTGGGTTGAAACGATTACAACACGAACCCAATAAGGCCAAACACTACCCCGTAATTATCGTGTCGTGCTATCTTGCTCGTGTCGGGAATTGCCACCCCTAAAAATAAGTCAAAACTTTTGAAAATTTGCTAAGTACCTCACTTTAAAGTCTTTTTGCAAAAAGAATCACCGGGTAGCGGAAGGCTTACAAACAGGTCAGTGACCGGGCAGGTCTCCCGCTGTTCGGTGGTTCTTTTTGCAAAATGACAGTAAAATGTGGTACTTATTTGCAAATTTTCCAAAGGTGTAGACTTATTCGCAATTAAAATAAATGTTAAGACTTTATTTGCAATTATCAATTTCTATTAATTTAGAGTGAATCTTATGTGAATCGAGTTCACGAGTTAAACCCGTTTTTGTAAAATTACTCTTTAATATATAAAAAAAATTCTCTTTGAAAAATAATATTTTTTAATTTAAAAGAGTAACAATTCATCTCTCTAAAGAGTAATTTTTCATATACTAAGGGTAATCGTTTTTCATATACTAAGGATAATTGATAAATCAGGGTTTACAATAATTTAAAAATTAATAATTTATGTTTTTAAGACAATTGAAAATAGAATTTACCTGTGAAACGGTTAAATTTAGTGTTTATAACTAATTTATGATGCATTTTAGTTATTATAGTTTCTACTCTATCACTTAACACTCATGCATCTTATCATTAAAGATAAAGATTAGTTAATGACATGATTAGTTTTTCCTAAAGAAAAAAGAGGAACTTGATTAGCTAATTTTTAATATATTAACTCCAATAATTAAAAATTCATGCAGCAGAGATGCATTTTATGATCGAAGTAATTCTGAATTTTTCTCAGCCAATGCTTTCTAAGATCAGTAAAATAATGGAAAATATATACTCCAATTTTGGCTGACCAAACCCACCAGAGAGAGGAGAGAGACAGAGAGGCGTCTGGTCGCCTCCTTCAGCTTCATGACTACTATTATGACCTTCTCAATTTGAAGTCCTCAACTATGAAGCTCTCAAGTCCGAAAGATTGCAGCTTCATAAATTATGATGGAATTATCCACAAGGTTCGTAATTTATTATCTTCTACTGCTCTAATTCATCTTTGCTGCAGAAACCCTATGCTCTTGCGTTGGTGCTTTTCGTATTTTGATCCGTATTTGATTTTCTCATCTCTGTTATTTTGCAAACCTGCTCTGAATTTTCTATCTGGATTTTCTGGCACCTTATGATTGTTCTTGATTCAAGAGGTTGAGGTTTTTTTCCCCCTATCTGGACTTCTCTTATTTCCTATATTTATTTGACTAATTGAATATTAAATATATCAGTGCTTGATTTTAGTGAAAATGATGCGTTTCCATACTTGAAGAGAAGACTTAAATCATTGTTATTCAAGATTAGTGATGGTTTTATTCGAGATAATTGCATTATTTAATTTCTCAATGCTTGCATTATGCAATTTAGATTGGGAAAGTTGTTGTTTATAGTGATTTAAGTAAGAAAACTGTGTTTCCTTGCTTGAAGACCTATGTATAAAATTTATTGCATTCTGTGCTTACTTTTGCTGTTAAATCATAATGGAAATTTGGAAAAATGTCCCTTTTAATACTTTGTTTTGAAAATTGCCACCCACAATAATTCTTTTTTGAAAAACGACACATTGGAAAATTTTAGGACACAATTACTCCTTGTCTAAATTTGGGTAACACGGGACCCCTTATGTGCGACAGTTTAATCGCATATTCAGTTGCACAAATGGTCGAATGCAGGGTCGCGTGTTTTGTCTCGTAATCAGTTGCATAATTGGTTGCCTATGGAGTTGCATGTAATAGAAAATTATAGTTGCATAGTTGATCGCTCAATCGGTCGCATGCAAGCTCGTTTGTGTACCTTAAGGAGGGTAATTTTGTCTTCATTATTTCAAAGGTGGCATTCTTCAAAAAAATATATTGTTTGACAATTTTTGAAAAGTTGTTCTTTAAAGGAGCATTTTTCCACCCAATCAAAATGAACTCATTATATGGAGTATGGAATTTCAGAGGGTGCAATGAACATATTTGGCCTCAAGGTTTTAACCTCGATTTCGTCTTGCAGATCCTCTCTGAGTTAATTTCCTGTTAAAGAAAACACTATTGGATGATCCATTTTCCCCTTGAAGCTGCAAGGTTTTGATTTTCCATAATCGAGTTTGTTGTATGAAGATGAGTTGTACCGAAGAAAAACATCCATGGAGTGTGTTTGATGGTATTAAGACCAAACCTGTTGCTCCCGAGCAACTCATGGCCGAGATCAGTGCTGCCATTGCTGCTCTAGAGTATGCTCGTGCATCCACTTTCTCACATTCTACATCTCCCTTGACGAAGTTCAAAAGTGCTAATAAAAAATCAAGCTCTAAATATGATGCTCGAATGGCTGATGAAGCATACAAGGCAGGATTAGCATCTATGGCTGCAGGGAAAGTCGATGAGGCTGCCGTCTCCTTAAACATCGCTCTCTCTAAGTGCCCACCTGAAAAGACTTCCGCTGTTGCTAAGATTCAGTCTCTTCTTTCTCTCACGTCCCAACAGCACAAGGATTCGTCGAATCAATCTGATACAAATACACCCCTTTAAGTGTTCTGCCATCCCTCCCACTCTTGAAACTTTACATTGTGGTGTCCTACAACGATCGACCAACCAAATAAAGACACAAGAAATCTTCGCATGGATTCAGTTTCAATAGGTGTTCTCTAGTTTTCTGCAGCTGTGTTGTGAATCTATCAGTAGATTTTAGTTTTGTAAGAATGAATTGTTCTTTAGAATCTGTAATGTATAATCTAGGTAGATCTTTGTTAAGTCATTGTGATAGCCTCAGATATTTTCTTGTAATAATCTCTGAAATGTGTTGGTTGGTTCCCTCAAAGTGTATGAAATCATTTGTATCATTTTAACATTCTACTTAGTGTTCCCTCATCTAGATGCTGTCAAGTGTTCTTGTAATAAATAATCAATGGTATATGTTAATCTCTTATTAGAGTTAGAAGTGAAAAAAAATTCAATGCTAGAATATAACAAGAAAATTGAAAAGTGGAACCAAGACATGGAATTTGGAATTGTCTTAAAAACTTATCCATTACCTTTACTTATGTGCTGTCCATTGTCTTTTACTATAAGAGATTAGGATTTTGAGAAGTTAAATAGCTACATTTGATATTCGGCAAAGACTTGGTATAATAACTTGGAGGATAAGAATTGATAACATTTATAATTATAAAAAATGATAACTAGTATTTTGTTAAAAGTTTATAGTATAAATTAAAAGTGATAACATTTTAAAAGAGAAATTATAATATATTTAATAAAAATGATTCATGTAAATTGATTATGATATTATTTTGGGTAAATTGCCGATTCATTTTAAATCATATTTTACCTTATTATTATACACTGATGATTTATAATCAAACAATGAAATAAGTAGATTGGGATTAAAGCTAACGATATTGTTGAGGAGCTATCTCCATTCTCCAAGACTCCAAAGGAAAATCTAGATAATAGATTTGAATCAGGTATCCAGTAAACTTCTCTCTCTTTTTATCTTTTATTTTTAACTTTTGCTTCACCCCAAAGAATGGTATGAAAATATGGAATAGGTTAAGTGGGCACTGTCACAGAAAAGACTTAGTATCAGACTTAAACACACCAAGATACACAAATAATCTATATAATATATATACATTTGTGTGTATGTGAGTCTTCTACAAACATTTAACCCTTCATACTCTAAACTTATCACTACAAAGCTTAACAAGTATTGTGAAGATTTACTGTCATCATGACTCTATTTAGTCAAGAAAAACAATCCAAAAGATGCAAATTCCTTGCTTCATTCATGAAATATATGTTTTCAAAATGCTATATTTTTGTAGGGAAACTCCCTGTTTCAAGCCCAGAAGCAGAAGAACCAGCCCTTGAATTCGACGACGAGGATGATGTAACTCACACCATCTCTGCACTTTCCCCTTAAATCTCAACATGTTCTTCTAACAAACTGAAAACTGTGTGTTACAGGTATGTGTTTCAGAAATCATAAGCAAGTACGTGGAATCGAAAAGCAGTAGACGGGCTCTACCTCTGGAATCATCATACTTGATGATTATTCCAAAAGCAATGCAAACACAGGGCAGCTGTTGGGATAATATTGATGATGTTTCTTCTACGGGTTGTCGACTTTCCAGGTGTTCAAGTGCTACAAGCTGTGATGCATATTTCTCCGTGAAGACACATTTTTCCCAATCATCAAGCTTGAACAGGATCGACTTTCAGGATTTCAGCACGAAATCTGTTGTGAAGGGTGGCCATTTGGGCTTTGCAGGAGGGCTCTGTTGTTGCCTCCTCTGCCAAAGTCTCCGCCATCGTGTCATAGGGAATTGAGCATTTGAGGGTTCCAACTAAAATTATGTAGAATTATCAATTGATGTCCTGTAGGCTTACCTAATCTCTAGCAAAATAAGCTCAATGATATTTTATTCTAGTATTTGCCTTTTTTCCAAGAAACATTATTTACAACTAGTTTGTTATCAACGTTAAACTTCTGCACACAAATCATCAAAAGTTTAGGTAGCATTATGTTGATGAAATAAAAACACTTAAAAGTTGAAATACTACATAGGAATCAATTGTGTCGACGTGATTCAAACTTCATCAAGAGATGTCACAAATTTAGGCCGATAAGCATCAGCCTTTGTCCAAATCTACCACTCCAGACTTATCACACACACTCTTACCTTATAGATGAACATTGAGACAATTCTCTATGATAGCAATAGAAAAATAAATATAATCAGTTTTATAAGGCCTGCCCTACAGATATCAGGATTCAATATAAAGACATGAGGGAGCTACTACAGTACACAGAAAAATTGAAGACGGCACATCAAAGAAAGATGGAACACCGGAAAAATGAATATGTCCAATAACCTCTAGAAAACAACTGTATCCAGCATAGTCCCCAAAGTTTGAATAATGTTTGAAGACATCAAGTTTGAGACATGCTCCTCGAGATGCTTCTTTGCATCTTGCTTTCCCACATTCGCTATAGCTAGCTTTTCTGGTGGCAACTCGTCCTCATCCTGAACAGCTTTGTTATATTTGATTGCCAGACTTAGCATCTCCTGTGTTTGTAACAAACAGTAAAAATTCATTAGAATAAGCTGAAGAAAGCATTCATATAGTGTTTTTCACAGGTTAATGCTTAACCTTAAATACCAACATATAATCCCATTTTACTTTTCTACAATACATGGCATGCTCTCATATTTCAAGGCCAACATCAGAAAACATTGACCATCAACACAAATCTATTACAGCTATTTGCTCGGTTTATGGTTACATGCTAAAAGAAAACAAACATAAATGTTAAAAAAAACCATCCAAAGTACCTGCACTGTCTGCTCATTTGTTTTGGAGTGGGTATCAAACCGCTGCAGGGTCAGTCCATCAGTCCATTTTTTCTTGTGGAGATTCAGGAGCATCTTCTCCTCAAGTTCATTCTTCCGGTAATTTATAGCAATGGAGTAATAATGCCGGTTCAAACCATGAATCAAAGCCTATAGCGAAATCAACTCTCCTTAATTAGAAGTTCAAGGTAAAAGAATTTGAATGGAAGTCAAAGTACTTCAAAAAAAGGTTAATACTTGGATGGATGGTTTATTTAGGTGCCCAAGGTTGGATGTTGTTTGTCTTGGTTCTTGACCGAGCATCATGGTCTGAGGGTTGATGAGACGGAAGGCATCAATGACCACCTTTCCTTTAACACTCTGAATTGGATCCACCACCACTGCCACTGCCCTTTGATTTAAAGCTTCAAAACTCTGTAGGGTAAAACAAACATTGACAATTTATAATTCAGCTCAAAGATATGTGATATATTTTTTTTTTATCAAAAGAGTCATGATAGAACAGGAAAGTGGAATCCTGATGGCATTGGTTACAACATTATCTGTGATTCATTAATGTGCAGTCAAAGGAAGCAACCCTTTTTCCAGAGGCAGGGCCTCAGGAAGGATTAATCGCCCCCTCAAAAGCAAAAACTCAGATAAGAGGAGCAAGTGCCTATATATAGCACCCTAAATATTGTAAGCAACAGAAAGTTGAGAGATGAGGGTAATAACCTGTTGAGTGTTGATGTCAACACCAGAAAGCCAGCATCCAAAACCAGGATGTGAGTGGTACCAACCAACCACCATCTCAGGCCTGTAATATAGAAAACAGGACAAGCTCAATATTACCACAAGAAAATGATTTTTTCAATCCCAGAAATAGTTAAAGAGAAGGCAAAAGTATAAACACCCTATATTTTGTCTAAACTTGTATTAAAACAAGTAGAAAACTTGCCTGATTTCAACCTCAGAGGCAAGACAAGCCACTTATTCACAGCATGATAAAATTATATAAGAATGCAAGCTTTGCTAACTCTAATACCATCATTCAGGCAAGACAAGCCACTTATTCACAGCATGATAAAATTATATAAGAATGCAAGCTTTGCTAACTCTAATACCATCATTCAGGCATAATATTTACACTTGATAAATAAGAACATTCATAAAAAGTTTAAATCAACCAAACTGAAAATTTATTCAGAGAATATAGGATCCTAAATTATACTACTAATTAGAGATGGAAAAAATAAAAAATCAAATTTAGCAATTAGAAGTAGTTTGACAATCAAACAAACGAAGGTAAACTTTATGAGAAACAAATTAGGCCCCTTCTACTCCTACAAAAGAGAGGTAATTTGATACCTTCCAGTTTGCTTGAGCATGTCAAGCATATTCGTCTGAAAAACGTGATCCACGGCTTCAACACTAACTCCGGTGCCACTCTGCGGCATCGCAAAGACGTCCACCACACGCACTGTGTACTCATCCACAAACTCCCCCAACATCAATCCCATCACTTCCATCGGTACACCCGCCCTACCTGCAACAATTGACAGCACTCGATCAAAGAGAAACCTCAGCAATTAACCAATCGGCAATTCCAATAAAAAAAACCCCTAGATTTACCGTGTTTGAGCATTTTAAGGAGGGCAAGTGACGATATGTAGACTTGTTCGGATGAATCCAGGGTTGGGGAGTCCGGTGGCGGGTGGCCGAGAGAACCGCCGGCGCCGGCAAACATCCGGTGTAGTCTTTCCATGCCAGACATCTGAGTTTCGCCTACTTTTCCTGTTTCCGGTATCGCTTCTAGCGCCTTCGTATCCAAGGTTTATGCTTTTGCGTCTTATGAGTTTCGAATTTGAAGATTTCTTTGGAAACAAGACAGGGGTGTCTTTGCAGTGATGCCCTTAAATTTTATGTAATTTCTACGTATGGCCCAAACACATCCTTTAATTACATATTGTATCCATAAAAATATTAAACTTTTTCAGTCCCATAATAATTTATAGGGTTAATTGAAAAAAAAATTATGAACTTTATACCTATTGCAAATTAATCTTCACTTTTGAGAAATTGCAAAAAAATAAAAATAAAAAAATCACCACCTTTAAGTATTGTTGAAAAAAAATTCTACTTTAGTTAAAAATTGAGTTTATTTTTCAACAATAGATGGTGGTTTTTTTTTTTAATTTCTCAAAAGTGAGGATTAATTTATAATAGGAGTAAAGTTCATGATTTTTTTTTCAATTAACCTTAATTTATAATCTGAATTCATTTTAATATTTTCTTTCATATTTAATATATATATATATATATATATATATATATATATATATATATATATATATATATATATATATCACACACGGGAATTATCATTTTCACTCAATACACCTAACATCTTTTAGTACTCCATATTTTATTCATCACTCAAAACAATTAAATTTTCCTTAAAAATTCAATAAATAAGTTATAAAGTAAACCTTCTTAGTATAATGACTCAATTTTGTTATTTCTTCGTACTTAATGTCTCCAGGACATGCTGTGTTTATATTTTTCTTGGAATTACTTGATAGATGATTTATTTTTTTAAATAGTTATTATTATTAATTTATTATTATTTTAAACTTCTTTTATTTTTAACAAGATGACCTTTAAGTGAGCACAATATTAAGAAAGTGAGGATTGGTGTAAGAAGCCCATTTAAAATTGTGAGCAGAGTTGATTGAAATATATGGTTGGCCCATTTAATATGTCCAGCTTAATTGTGTTTTAGGAAGGTGGGCATCCTAAGATATTAAAGCCCATATGTTTTACTTGTACACAAGCCCATATCTTGTAGTGACTCGAATGTTCTTTTTGAGAATATAGAAAGCCCAACTTCATGACGGTCATCTCCTAGTCCTACTTATGGAAGAACGACCTGCATATTCAAAGGAGTAATTTTTTTAAAAAACATAATTGATTTAGAGTTATTTGTATACACTGGATACACCAATGGATTGATAGGTTAGTTTTTAGGATATACTTCCTCTGTCCCGTTCAAAGGGTTAATTTTTTGTTTTTTCACATGAATTAAGAAGTATTATTATTATTTAATGTGTAGTTAGTAGTTGTATTAGTGAAAGTGTGAGCCTCATATTTTAATTGTATTAGTAGGTGTGTGTGGATCCAATGTGTATAAAAAATAAAAGGGGATTATTTGTCTGGAACGCCCAAAATAGAAAAAAAATGCCCTTTGGAAGGGATGGACGGAGTAATTATTTTTATTTTTTAATTTTTTGATTATTTTATATTAATATTTAAAAGAGGTTATTGAATAATTTTTTGATTTAATGATTATTACTAATTAGATGTACGTTGCCACAAATGTAGTTTGACTCATCTATTTATTGAATAAATCTGAAAATTTTACTATTATTATTATTTGTCTTCAAAAGATAATGATTTTAGATGTTTTATTGATTATGTTGATCCCACAAGTTCCTGCAACATTTTTAACACAGAAATTTTCATTAATTATCACCATGATACATATTTCATGTAAAGTTTGATAAGCTCGGCAGAACATTCATAATAAGCGCTTGGGAATATTCATCTATAGAGTAATAATCTGACATTTATTTTTTACAAGCCCTAAACTATCATACATCTGAACTCTGAAGGTTCATCTCCTCCCAATGTCTAACTGCTCATATAATACAATTACACACACACAACCACATGACATGGGCACACTTGCGGAAAAGCATGAAACCTTAATTAATTAAACATAGTACAAAAAGAGTCATGAAATGTGCATAAAACACGCACAAAAACATAATGGACAAAAAAATTAGCAGATAATAAGATTACATAAAAAAGTTACCAGTAACATGTAACTGATATTCCAGCCTTTCTTTTAGCCAAAAATTTGTCACAGCTAACACCCATTGAAGTAAATGGGAACATATTATTATAGCTGCGTACACAGTTACAAAAATCTTTAGTAGTATCATTTCGACCGAGGTATAAGTCTATTAATTCTAGAGGCATTTCAGTTTCCGCTAATTTTATTTCCCCAGAAGAACAACAAAAGTAGGAGGTTCAAGGTAAATACGTTGTGCGTAGCAAAAGGTACAGGCGGATACAACTGGTAGCAAATCAGGAGTATTCACAAGTTGTTGCAACGGATCAGTAACTATATTTGATGGTTCAACCACATTTATAATCGGTGTTCTTTTTTATATTTATTTTTTGCCGACGATCATTTTTAGCTCACCTACGATCTTCCAAATTAGAGTATTTTCGCGTACAAAGTTTTGTTGGCTTATTTACAACATGCTCACTTGTTTTTTGGCCTGATGACATTATGTTAACTACTTTCAAAAACTGGAACTCAAAGTGGGTATTTAATTAGGGTAGTTATTGGTAGTGGCAAACAATGATATTGCACCTTACATGTTATAAAGTTCATATAAAACAACACGCAACAAAATATTGCATAATAAAATAGTTGTAAATATGTTAAAGAGAGAATTAAGTTGCAAATGTACTTATTTGAAAAATAAACAAGACGTACCTGTTCGCTATTCCGCTTAATGAGTCAATAAAGCGATTGTATGACACACAAGAAATGTGTATGGTAAAAGTAACAGATCTGCACAAGTCGTATAACAAAATTCTCACCAACGGAAAAATGTTAAAACTATTCTAAAAATACTTAAGATCATATTGTAAAAACTAAGGATGCTAAGAAATCTTTTTCTCTGCAAGAATATAATTTAAACTTGACAAGGCAGATTTCAATCTTTTATTTAATCCAATAACTTTAAATGTATCCTCAACTATATATTATAGGATGTAAATGCCGACAATAATAAAAATGAGTTATTCAATGATGTAGTCATATTAATCTTTTAACACACCATTATGAGTATACTAATAATCTTGCACTATTCGAATACAAAATAATAAACATTTCTGCCAATTGATCTACTTATATAGTACTTTCTTAAAATGCAATCTAAATCCCTTTAAAATAGCTAAATTCCTAATAATAATAATAATAATACCCAATCAAACACGGTCCACATAACTAAATCATCAGACTTGTCATTCACGAAAAAATTAAAGGCAAAAGCTTCTGCGGCCCAAGGGACACGGAGGATTCCTCCGTGTCCCCATGTGAACACAACCCTTCCCCCTCCAATCCTATTTAAACTTATGTATTGCTAGGGACCTAAATTGCAAAGGGACATGAAAATTGCAAAGGCGCACGGAATGTGCTCCGTGCGCCCGGGTGCATAGGAGTCTCACTCAAAATTAAAATGGATTTGTCATTACAAAAATAAATTCTTTTCACCCTATGTGGGGCCACATCCAAGATTAAGATTATGTATATACACACTTGAGTTAAGTGATTGGTTCTTATGATATATATAAAGATGAGTTTATTTTATGGGACCATTAACATGGATTGATTGTGATAGAAAAGTGTCCAATACTTACAAAATATGTACCCTATTAATATCATTGAATGACTTTTTACGTCCTTGTAATTCATAGTGATAATAACAGACCATCCACAAGATTGCAAAACATGCAAACGCCTATTCTTGACTCATTAATGATTAATACATCTTCCTCACGACCAACCCACAAACCAAAAATCACAAAAAAGTACATGTACTTCTCTTATCTCGTACAGGGCATTCCAATCAAATTTGAGGAATAAGTTACTTCTAGCAACACAATTCGGAGTGTACGCCTAAAGGAAATATTAAAACTAATATCTGAAGGCCTGATTATGCAAAGGGCGGCGCTATTGTCACCCAAAACTTTACTAAGAGCACCCAAATTTTATAAAAAATGATAGTGAATCTCCTATTTTGCCCCTACCCATAAATTTATACCAGTGATAACTTCAACCAACATATTTTGCTAAGTTCACCCTAAATTATTACTAAACACAGCCAAAATTATTTATTTATACATCAAATCTTAAACTCTAAAAACATCCCTTGGAAAAACTTAGAAAAAGAAGACAAAGAACAAGATTAAAACAACAAAGAAAATTGATGTAAATTATTGAAGAATATCTATATGTAATTAATATTATGTCGATATTTACATATATTGCACATATATAATTTAATCGACAGTAAGAATCCTATAGGCAGCAGATAAATGGTTCTTGTGATAGAGGTTGTATTTCTTCAAATCTTTTGTCATGTCGACACACTCAGACCGATTAGATTTGTGTCCTCATGTACGAACGAGATGATGAGAAGTGATATTATATATGGACGGATTAGGGATTAATGTGGAAAACGCAAGTGGTTAGATTTGGATTTCACAATTAATCACATGGGTAATCAGTACAGAAGCATATGCAAGAAATGTGATGAGTTCTTGGAATAAGAGATTGAATGAAATTGTTAAATCTGTAGCAAACTTATGATCTCTTTATCTTTGATTAATTATTCCTTCATGTTTTTTAATCTCGTTCTTTATCTTCTTCTTCTAAATTTTCTCAGGATATAGATTTAGGGTTTAAGATTTGATGTATGGAGAAATAATTTAGGGTGGGCTTAGCAAAATAGATAGATTGAAGTTAATATTGGGTGTAAGTTTAGGGATGGGGCAAAATAGGAAATTCACTATCATTTTATTTTAGATTTGGGCGCTTTTAGTAAAGCTTCGGGTGGCAATATTGCCGCCGTTATGCAAAATAAAAAAAAGATAACAAATGAAGCGCACTTCCAAGGATAAAATTCATATCATACAAATTGATCCTCTCATCCATCAAAGACATCATGTAATAACAAATACTTTTAAGGAATCGTCCATCCATCTAACAAGAACATCAATCTAGCCATCATCAAAGCTCCGGTGGAGTATGTCGGCAAAATACTTCATATATCAAGTGCTGCACATTTTGTGGTGACCTCATTCAACAAAATAATTAACAACAAAACCAGCAAGTAGATTTCAAGAGTCACAACCAAACCACGTCAAGCACAAAACCATAAATAATTTTTAAATGACCCAAGAATTTCATAGAATTATATATATATCCACTTATTGACAAAAAGGCCAACTCTTCATTGTATCTCTTATAAGTGGAATTCCCCAGCTTAAGTGTATTAAGCAAGAGAATTATATGTGGCTTTCCAAGATTTAAAGTATGAACTTGAAACTTCCCAATTTGATTTTCTCTTATTAAAGCCTAAAATCTGGTAGGTTTTGTGAATGATGATATAGATAAAGCAAGATGTGCAAATATGTTTATTATTGTCAATTGTATAAAAGTAAATGCCACTAATTTATACACAAGGCAAGTTTATAAAACGTGAAAATCACAAATACCAAGTAAATTATAAGGGAGGAGCATGCCTGTTATGGCCGCCAACGGATGCACCTCACGTGGTGCTGAATGCGTCACGAACAGCAGGAACCACTATGTGCGGCTAAACAAAAGCACAATTGCCACCTCTGCTAATCATAAATACTTATGAAATGTCAAAGCATAGCACAGAAATAAAGTCTTACGTTACAATCTAAACATTCTAGAATATTATTTGGTGTACAACTTTCTTCTAGGAGACATTACATTAGTCAGACATAATTCAACGACAAAGATGATAATGGTACCTACTACGATGGCTCTTCCACATTCCTTTAATAATCTTTTTAATTATAATAATAATTATTATTAGGAAGATAAAGTCAAGTTTGTTTGAATTCAATGAAAACTTTTTGCTTGTGTGGTGGAGTCTAGATGAAGGAAAGGTACTTAAACAAAAAGTAAAAAAGAAAATCCCATTATTATTTAAAAAATAAGGCATTTTTATGATTAATTTACCTTTTTATGGTTCTGAAATAGAGGATTGCCAAATCCACATGTAACCGAAACTGCAGGAGATATCTCTTTTATCATCGCGCTCTTTCAAAGCAGGGAAAGAAAATAAATGGCTTAATAAACCTATTCAGATGCTCAGAGTCAACCTTTTGGTGATTTTACCACCTTCCAAAAAACTTGGATAAATTAATGATTCTTCAAAATGATTTGTTGGGATCAGAATTGAAAGGTTATTCAATTTTATTACTAAAAGACTATAACCCAAATATAAGAAAATGACAGAAGATTAAAAAAGAGTTAAAACTGAACAGGATGGAGTATAAGCTTGAAGAAAAGAATTATTTAGGTAAATCAACAGAGTAGTTTCACTGCTGAAAGTATAATAGCTAGGAAAGAGTAAAAGTGATCTTGGGGGAAGAAAGAACTGGGTGTTAAATATACTATGTATAAACCATATTCGGCACCAATCTTTATATACACAGCAGAACAAGAAAAAGACATAACTCAAAAGCTTATCCATGAACTCAAGATGCGAAAGTCTTGGATAGAACCTAACAAAAAAAATACTAACCAACCCCCTAAGATTCACAAGGAAAACCTCATAGATACAAACTTTTTTTGACACACGGAAAATGGATTTCATTTCATGGATCTAGGGTAACTCTTCTCAGCCTCTTATTAAATACCCCCTTCCTTGACCTAAGACTCATTATTCAATCACAACAACATAGAACCCCAATAATAATCCAACAAAAGAGTCAGTAGCTTAAAAATAATTGAAGAGTTCTTATTTACAATTCAAGAACTGAAAAGGGCTCAAAGTATGCTCAGTCCCATTGGTTATAACGCTAATTAGGATAGGACAAGGTGACAAGCTAACTGATTGACAATTCTAAAGTGATGTGTTATTCATATCATTACGATAGAGGTCATGCATTTCTTAATTGCTTTGCATAATTGAAGAAAGGCGATTGGGATGAAGCCCGAACAATATTTAGAACCACAAGACAAATAATACCGCAGAAATCGAAAGGAAAACCACCTAGTTTTCAAAAGTAGAAAACTTGCCTGTACCAAAACCTAGAAGCTATGGCTAAGGGGTCCGTGAACCAACAAGCTATGGCAAAGAGGTCCGTGAACCAACAGCGAACGTAAGGACGTCGGAGATGGGAAAAACTAAACGAATGAGTGAGACGAAGGAATTGAATCCTATAGAATGATAGGAAGTAAGAAGTCATCCATCCATCTAACAAGAACATCAATCTAGCCATTATCAAAGGATACAAGTGTCAATTCCAATTCCATGTTTCATTCCAAAATCAATTATCAGTCAGGTATATAGGGCTATCACAATTCCAAGCTAAACAAGATAATTTCTAAATAAATTTCTATTGAAGCATTTCATCAAACATATTGTTATCAAAGGGCAGAAATCAAAAGGGGAAACCAGCTAATTTTCAAAAGTAGAGAACTTACCTGTACCAACACCTAGAAGCTATGGCTAAGGGGTCCGTGAACCAACGGCGAACGTAAGGACGTCGGAGATGGGGAAAACCAAACGAATGCTAGCTGATATCTGAAATTAAATATTAGAGAAGAGTGAGACGAAGGAATGGGATCCTGTAGAATGATAGGTAAAAAAACAAATCAAACGTACAGATGAGGGTGAAGGGAGAATGTTCAACTGGCAGCACAGGATGGAGAACCAGACTTTGGAGAGCGAGCGGTGGAGACTCGGTGCCGGCGATGATGAGCAATGAAGAAACCAGAATGGCGAGCAAGCGGTGGAGAGTTAGCGCAAGCGAAGACAAGCGGTGGTGAAGAAACAAAAGCGTTGGTAGCGGTAAGAACGCGGAGTAAAATTAAGACAGAAATCTGACGCGTGGCAAGAGTTAGACGTATTTTAGATTACCTGTAACCGGCTTGAAACTGGCAACGAACCAGTTCAACTTCTATTATAATAGGTAATAGATACTCCGTATTTTGAATCAGATTTATGGTGTAAATCCTGTGATTCCGTTTAAATTAAATCCTAGCAATACATAAATATATTTTAATTTAAATCCTAATAATACATATAGAGTATAATAGGATTAGTGTTAGAGTTACTTGATTTAGTATTAAATAATACATTTCTCTATTAAGCTTAAGCTTTTAGATGAGGTGGTCATTTAACATGGTATCAGAAATCATAGTTAACAAATGTTGAGGGTTCGAACCTTACGACACACCCATTTATAAAAAGAAATCCGTATATATGACTTAAGAGAAATTTTCCTGCCTATGAAGGGGCGTGTTAGAGCGACTTGCTACCAAACTTCAATTTGGCTGAGGCGGTTCTATTACAAGGGGAGTGATTGAAATTATTGATACAAATCTATATCTAAGAAATGTAAAATTAGTTTAGATTTTCTAACAAATTAAATAAGCCGTCTATTTTATTTTAAAATTTTATTAGAAAAAAGAAAGAAGGTAACCATCAATCATAGTATCATTAAAAATGATAATTAACATATTCATTAAAGTGTTTAGAATATAATAATAATATGAAAAGCTGTTTCCCACTATGTGGAACACATGAAAAATAGCAGTGCATGCATGCTCACAAGTGAAAAAAATGGGATTACTTATTTCAATTTTATATTTGATCTTTTATTTTATTCATTAGATTCTTGTTATGTGTTATAATTAATGTCCAAAATTTACGATTTAATGATCATTTATAGAGTATGATTTTTCTATATTGTAAAATATGGTATGTGAAATAAAGAATTCAATCGCAAAGTAAAAGCTATAATATATCCCTTGATTAATTTTTTTTCTTACCAAAAATATACGCTTTCTATTTTATATATTTCATAATAATAAATTTTATCATAAAAAAAAAATTCACCTAAATCTCATAAATAAAATACATATAAAATTCTTAAATGTTATTTAGCTAACACACTTAATATATACTAATTTATTTACTCCCTCCGTTCAAAAGTTACTTTAATTTTAAATTTATCACTCATTTTTCACATACATATCATTATTTTATAATTTTTTATTAACTAAAAATACTAAAATATCCTCTAAAGTCAATTAAATTTGTTAAAAAGTACGGCTTTTCTTAAATAAAGTGGAATAGTAAGTTTATAATTAGAATAAGGGAGTATTATTTAAAAGGCTTCATTATTATTTACTAAAAAATAATAAAACAGATTTAAAAAAAAACTTCAATTAATTAATTCGGAACGGAGAGTTTTGTGTATTACTGCTGGTTTTTTTTTCCAAAAAAATAATATTATTATCATTTTATTGTTATTATTATTTTAATTTTATTACGTGGAACACATGGAAAAGGCTTGTTACATTTCTGTATTTTAGAAAGCATTCCAATAAAGCATTTGAAGATATTGGATATTTCGGGTACGTTTTAATTTGTTTGTTTTTTTTTTTCTGTTCTTTTTTTAACTGTTTTTTGTTTTTATTTATTTTTAAATCTTACAGTTAGTTCTAAAATGAGTGAAATAAAACATCTCCAAGAAGTTAATGTAAAGAGAAAATTCGCCATATTTTAAAAAAATACAATAAAAACAATTTTCAATACATTCTTTATTTTAATATTTTCATTTAAAAAAATTATGTTTAATTTGAAGAGCAAAAATCACTTTACACATTTAATGTTATTTAGTATGGATAATATTTTCATTTAAAAAATTATGTTTAATTTAGACCATATTGTTCTTTTTTTTTTAAGTTGAGTAGAATTAATGACGCCATAAATTAATAATATACTAAAAAAATTGAAATTTAGAGTAGCACTCTGCAAGTAATTAATTATACCATATAATCCATGTTAATGATGTTATTTCATGTCTATTTTATGACAGTGTCAATTGATAATGCTATAAACTAATATTATCACATAAGATTACCGATCAAATGTAGTAAAATTCCGTATAATTTCTTTCTTTCTCAAGATTAGTGAAGTAATTATAAAAGAAGTATGAAAGTTTTATTGGAGCAGAGGAAGCGTAACATATATTCACGATACATATTACAAAGTTTCTTCATGAGACGGGTTATTATGAGACGAATCGATTCATCATTAAATCAGTATATTTATTGTATAGATAAAATATGTTTAATATAATTTGTTAAAGTATATTTTTTAAAGTATCTCCCTCCGTCCACTTGAAAGGTATCTGTTGATTTTTTGCACGTGAATTAAAGAGTATAATAATTTAATGTATAGTAAGATGAGAGAAATAATATTTTAATGTATAGTGGATAGTTGTATTAGTGTTGAGTGTGAGGTCATGTTTAGTGGTTGTATGTCACATTAATCCAAAAAGGGAAATATATACTTTATAATGAGACGGAACAAAATGGAAAAATAAATACCTATTAAGGGGACGGAGGGAGTATATTGAATTATGAATTAAAATATGATTTAGTGTGTTACAATATGATTTATTATTAACATATTTTAACTATAAATAAGTATATTTTAACTATAAAATAAGTATACTTTAGTGATAGGTTAACCCGTCTCACAACTAATCCGTCTTACAAGAGATCTGTTATAAAAAATAATGCATTTAATTTTGAATAAGTTAATAATGATAAATCCTTTAAAAATTTGCATGTCTATTGGTAAGACCCGAAATTCCCTAAATTAACCTTATACCATCAAACATAAAAGGCTAAAAATATGATTTCTTTAATTTGAATTCAGATAACAATATGGACATTGATATTTATCATTTCTTAATTTAATTAATTTTAATTTGTGTAAAGCATTAAACTGCAATATACGACAAAAAGAATTGGTCCATCATGCATTAATATTTTGAAAAAAGAATGACACGACATTGTCACAATCGCCCACTATTAAGTAATGGTTACGTGTATTCATATGCTTAAAAGATTTTATTTGTCAATATCTCTTGTGTAATGACTAATTTATTTAATGGTATGATGTAAAAAATTAATACATACGATTATACCGAAAATCCTATTCATAATGCTAATTAAACTAGGCAAGGGATTGTGTAAGATTATCTCACGTAAAAATTCACGTAAAAAACTTATGTTAAAAGTGATAATTTTTATGATGAAAAATAAGTACTTAATTAATGAAAAATGATAATACTATTTTATAAATAATTTATAATATAAATTTAAAGTGATAATATTTTATAACGAAAATAATAATTATTTTAAAAAGTATAAAATGATATCATGTTAGATAATTCATGCAAGACTTACCTCATAAAACTAATGTGACTTTTTTTTTTCTCTTCTAAGAAAGTTGGTATCAAGTGCATTCAGTGCACGTGTGTACTTTATTAATACATTAATGTATACTTTATAAATATATATAATTTCTTCATATTCACTTTTTTATTTAAAAAACTATTAGAGAATTTATTAACAAAGTAAGTTCTTATTCATTAATACATTAATGTGTACTTTCTAAAATGTTTTATTTAGATGCAAAAAGAATTTGCCTTTTTATTAAAAAAAATAGACAGTCTCCCGTGAGACGCTATTTATGTGAGACTATTTGTGAGACGTGTTAAAGTATGTTTAATGATTGTTAAAATATGTTTTGTAAAGTAGATGAATAATAAATTAATAATTTTAGAATATTATAATATGATTCATTATTGATATACTTTAACTACAAATAAACATACTTTAGCTATATGATAAGCATACTTTAATAATGGATCAACCCGGCTCACAATCGTTTCACAAAAAACTCGTCTCACAAGAGAGTTTCTCCAAAATATATGGAGTTATGGGATCAGCAAAATTTTATTTAAATCTTAATAAAGATTAATTATTATCATACTTAATCAAAGCACGTGTTAGGGCTTTCAATCAATATTAGAGGAACATGGGAGAGTGATTAATGTTACTCTAAGGCTATGTCAATTTAAAGTTTTATAAATCTCTATATATATAACACATTTTTCAATGCACATTTTTTTTCCCAAAAAATTTTCCCTTTTTCTTTTTCTTTTTCTTTTTCTTATCACTTCTCTCAAATCAATCTATACTTTTATACTCCCTCTTCTTGTAAAACCGTAGCGTTTGCTTTTTGCACAGGAATTAGAAAATAGAGTACTTTAATATATTGAGGTGAAAAAATAATATTTTAAAGTATAGTGAATAGTTGTATTAATAGTATTATTTGTCCCATTAAAATATTTAAATATTTTATCTCATTTACTATAAAAAAAATATAAACTTTTTATAAAATGCCCAAAATAAAAATGTGTAAACATTTTAATGAGACGAGGGAGCACATATTAACACTCACCACTTACGTATTGATTTGATATGAAAATATATCACATCAAAATTTAAAGCAAACATAGATTATAATAATTCATGATTTTTAAATAATTCACTGTCTCCCCCCTCCCCCCTCCCCCCTCTCTAATAATATCATTTGCTTGAGGATCATTAATTAATGAGTCTCTAATAATATCAGTTGCTTGAGGATTATTAAGTAATGAGTATTGAGTTTTTGTATTAGTAATGTGTGAGAATTTCATATATATTTTCTTAAAAAAGGGAATTGATATCCTTTGAAATGGACTCTCAAAATAACAAAATTATATACTTTGGGAAGAATGAAGGAATTCTTACCGAGTTGTAAATTTTACTCCTTTCTCTTCCAATGTAAGGTAAACATTTTGATAGTTTGGTTTATTCTTTTTTAATGTATAAATTTATTTTTTAATGTATAAATTTATTTATTTTTGGTAAGTGGGTTCCCAAAAAAAATAAAAAATTAACATCCCTAAAATTCTATAGTAATACACAATTTATCAGCAATTCAAATTAAATTTAAGGAAAAAAAGATACTCCATAAAAGTAAAACTAAAACTTATTTACTACCCAATAAAATATTATATAAATTCCCTCCATTTTATAAAATCTTTAGAACTTTTCTTTTTTAATTTGGGTGACAAATTCTTGCACAATTCAAAATGAAACATTTATATCTAACAAATTCAAAAGTAATTCTATTTTAAAATTTACCACTCATTTTTCATATTAATATCACAGCTTTATATTCTTTTAATTATCTAAAAATACTAAAATATATTCTCTAAAGTTTATAAAGTTGGTTAGAAGGGATATATTTTTTATACAACAGTAAAAAAAAAAAAAAAGTTCCCCGAAACTATGGGAGTATTTTACGTATTATTAATAAAATTAATGTGATAAGGTAGTGATGCATTAAACGACGTGGTACCTAGTGTTTTGATGTGCATTGATCAGATTGAAATGTTTTGAAAGCTGCCCATGTGTGTATTTTGAACGTGAACGTGGCCGACACTGACGTTGATAACAAACTGCAATAATTACCTTCATATTATCCAATTATTATATTTTATCATTCTGCTCTGCTGTGCTCAATTAATTTCTCTACCATAAATTTTTAGAAATGTGATTAACTGGGGCCCACCAAGTATTGATTTATTTGATAAAGAGATTGTGTCACATCTAAACAAGTCGTAGAGACTAGAGAGACTGGTCCATTTTATCAAATGACTCTGCTATTTGAATCAATTTAATTCGAATTAATAGTCTTTTAATAAGGTTCAATTACTACTTTAATCTTATTACTAATTTAATTTATATAAATTCATTAATTAGATTAATTAATTTTCTTCTATAAATAAACTATAACTAATTTAAATTTATTTGAATATCGTATCTTAGTATTATTATTTTTATTTTTTTTGTTTCTTCTATATTATATATATATATTATATTTAAAATTAATTTTATCTAATAATTATTTATTCAAAAATGAAAAAAAAGTATGGACAATTTATTAAATTATATATATTATACTTAAAATTAATTTTAATTAATTATTATTTATTAAAAAAGGCATGGACGATTTACACTACAAAAAAAATTATTTTTTAAAAATAGATATTACCAACAGTGAATTTCATTATTAATTACCGGCAGATTAGCAACAAAAATGACATTTTTCTTTTAGCAACATAATGCCAATAAATTTATTCTCTATTTTACTAACGAAATTCAATCCGTTGGTAATTACCAACGGATTACCAAGGAAATCTTTATATAAATTACCAACAAAATTATTTACCGATGGAATTGAATTTTCATTGCTAAAAATTTACAAACCTTCACTTTACCAATGGATTACGCTAGTAAATCAATTTAACAATGTAATTAAGACTTCTACCAATAAAATATTCCGTTGGTAAAAAATATTTCAGTATTTTTGTAGTGTTATTAAATTTAAAGTTAGTTTAAAATGAATATAATTTTAAATTTTAAAGTTAATTTAAATAAATTTTAAACATAAATATTAAAAGATATTAAATTTGTATATATTTTTAATTTATATAATATAATTTACAACATAAAAAAAACATGCACAGTAATAAATTATTACTTCATAGTAGCGTAAAAATAATAATTTCATTTTATAATATACAATGAACTATTAACTTTAAGGTAAACATTTGTACGAGATAGTTTCACGGATCTAATTCTGTGAGAGGGATCCTTTTGAGATCCAGATTTATCGCTTTCTAGAAGATTTTTTGATTCACCGTTATGTTTCTAGCTAATAAAGCAAATTAAATTGCATTTTTGGCGCAACATCATATTTATTATGGTTGAGGTCTCAAGAAAAGTGATAATATTTTTAATATATATTAGTATGTGTGATCAATGAAAATTTATAATCATCCAATATATTATTTAATAAACAATTTGTGCGATAGATGAAAAAGTAAATTTGTGTGATAAATGAAAAAGTAATGATATTTTTAATAGAAAATGATATTTTATAATAATAAAGTGATAATAATCAATTGAATTGTTTTATGAAAAATAATTTAAAAGCTAGATAAAAGTAATAAATTATTAATAAAAAATGATATCTAATAAATAAAAAATTATAACTTTCGTAATTAATATTTAGTTATAAAAATTGATAATATTTTTTAATAAAATAAAGTATACTACTTTTAAAAATGAAAAAATTATTTATTTTAAAATATTATGAACAGGAGAAAAAAACTGTTGCGTGCATTTTTCATAGCATTTATTTAAATGAATTATACGCTAAACAACATCTTAGCATTTATTTAAATGGATATATATAAAATATAAGTGTATATAATTATTAGTTTATAAATATAACTAATGAAGAATTTTATTATTAAAATTGTAAATATAATTATTTACTAATAATTATAAACCCATTTATATATATATATATAATTTTGTTTAATTAATAATAATAAATTAGATATAGATTAATATTTATATTATAATTAAAATTATTTTATAAGAAAAGTAAAACAATAAATGCATCTCATTAGTTCAATTAATATGATAAATTCTTACCTAAATTATAATTAATATTACCTTATATGTTAAAAAGGGTAATTTAGTCTATGAACATTTTTAATTATTTAAAACTTACCATAACAACTCAATTGATCCGGATCAATTTGATCCGTTTATATTTATCGATAAAATAGCTTAACTCTCGTTCTTTCTCATAATTTTATTAATAATTACACAGCACTTATGTTCACATTAGTACCTCATTTTTATTTGACAAATGAGACCGATCAAAATGGTTATGTAATCCATCTACCGTTTTTGTATTGTTGGATTGATAAATAAAATATAAAAAGTATGTGATATTTTTATAATGTTGTGATGCTTTAAAAATATGGAGTAATATTGTGTAGTATTACTATTATTGAAAACAAGCAAAAGTTTGGGAATGACGAAAATGAAAAATGCACCAAAATGCTAACGCGGAGAAAGTATATGTATTTCATTAATAATATGCAGATAATTTGTAAAATAAATAAAAAAATGATAGAATTCTTAATGAATATTGGAATCTAACAAAAAGTAGGGAAACAATCATATATTACAATTTTTTTTTCATGTTCTCGTTAAATAAATCAGTGTTGTGGTAATCAAATCAAAGTTCAAACCGATCTCTTCAATGCTTTGAGATTTAACCAGTCAGATCAATCGAATCCACGATTCAATCAAAAAATTTAAAATTATCTATTTTTAATAATATTTATGTATTTTATGTATAATTTTATATTAGCATACTTAAGGTAGATGTGAATCTAACACCAATTAAAAAAAACCAAATATTTAATAAATTAAAATTTAATTTAAAATAAAATAAAAAATTCAAATCATTTTTTTTGACCAAACAAGGATTTATTTATTAAGGATTTATTTATTAAGTAGAACAAGAATAAAAGTTATTGAGAAGCCCATCCACAAAAATAGGAGGCTCGACCCAACAATGAGTACTAGCGACTGATCGCGAAGCCCGAGCAATGCAATATGTCAATGTATAGGCAATACGAGGAATAAGATGAACTGAACAAGAAACGTTTGATGTAAGAAAACTTTTGCATTTTGATATGAAGTTTCCAAACACTGATATCTCCGCTTGTGTTTTTGAAATCACATCATATACGGTCTTGACATCTACTTCAAAGATAACACGTTCAAGTCCTAAATCCTTTATCCATGACATCGCCCCAAAGAGACCCATGACCTCACCTTCGTCCACATGAAAATTTCCAGGAATAGATCTACAAGAAACGAATATTCCCTCTTTATCTCTTATTATCATTCCTATTTCTGTCTCTAATGTGTCCTCAAAAAAGACTGCATCCACGTCAATCTTTATGTAAGATGGTGGAGATTTGTGCCATGATTTGCAAATAATATCATTATACTTCTCATTGTTGGTGCCTTTTTTGCGATGTTCCACTTAGTAAATAAGTTCTTGGTTAGAAAGATTGTCCTTGCAACAGAATCTCGATTCTTGTCTTAAACTACCTTATTTCATTTACTCTAGATCTTCTAGACAATCATGACAAAAATAATCTTGTTATCAACTGTTGCATCATTAATAATACATAAGCAAAGTTCTCTTAAAGAATTAAAATCATTTAAGCCAACCAAAAAATAATAAGAAATAAAATTAATTAATTGGTATTAATTAAGCATGGATTCTTAAATTTTAATTAAGCAAGGACCATGGCATTAATTAAGTTTGTCCTTGCCCATGTGGCTTTTAAATACCAAGAAAAGAAATAAAAACTTAAATTAAAAAATTTCTCATTCCAGTAAGAACTTCTTTTTCATTGAAGCTTGGAGATGAGGCTGGTTAGTATGGAGTCGAATCCGAGTATAAAGTTCAGCACCCATATAAGTTCATTTTCGATCCAAATCCAATGAAGAATTAAAGTTGGTCGTTGCAGACGGATTTGATAAACAGTGTTATCACTCAGCATTAAAAAATAAAAAATAAAAAAGGTGGTTATCGGTTCACAGTTCACCGATTTCTTCATTTTTTACCAGTTCGAACTGTTTTTTCTTGATTTTATAGAAAAAAATGGGTTTTAGGGGATATTTTGACTAGTTTTCCGCTCAGTTCTCGATTGAACCAGTCGATTCGATTCGATTTAAAAAAAATAGTGTAATAAAAAAATAAATAAATTAATTAATCAATACAATTACTATATACTCCCTTCGTCCCGCACCAAGGGTCTATTTTTTCCATTTTGGTCGTCCTACCCAAAAGGTTTCCTTTCATTTTTTATACACATGGGTCCCACACTTACCCACTAATACAATTAAAATTTGGGATCCACACTCCACTAATACAATTACTCACTACACATTAAAAAATAATACTCCTTAATTTATGTGCAAAAAAGCAAAATACATCCTTAGTGCGGGACGGAGGGAGTATATTAATTTAAATTCAAAATTTTGAATTACTTACTATTTGATCCCA
This sequence comes from Pogostemon cablin, assembly GCA_023678885.1. Taxonomy (NCBI): domain Eukaryota; kingdom Viridiplantae; phylum Streptophyta; class Magnoliopsida; order Lamiales; family Lamiaceae; genus Pogostemon; species Pogostemon cablin. Next base: position 20,893,362 of record CM042968.1, read on the forward strand.
TCTATAAGGTAATTTTAATAAAGGAAATATGCTTATTGGTAGTTATATACTATGTTTTTTCTTTAAGTGTTACATATGTTTTTCTAAAATGTGTTAAATTATAAATTAATGTGTGATTTTAAGGTGCTATATTATACTTATTCACTATAAATATACTTTAACTATCAATAAACATATTTTACATATTTAATAAATATACTTTAATAATAGGTTGATCTGTTTCACATATATCTGTTTCACAAGAGGATACCTCTTAAAGGTATATTTCATCCGTCCCATAAATAATGTTACATTTACTGTAAGTTGCATGAAAATTAAAAAATAATGTATTTTAATGTGTAGCGGATTGAGATGCATAATAATTTGATATAAAGTTAGTAGTTTTATTATGAGTATTTTGTGTGGGGCCATAAAAATATAACATTAATTGTTTTTTGTATGTCTCAACTATAAAAAATGGAAGAGCTACTTTATTATGAGACGGGAATATATCAGACAGATCAACTCATTGTTAAAGTATGTTTGTTATTAAGTAAATTATGTTTATTACTAGATAAAATATGTTTGTTGTGAATCACACTATAACATTCTAAAACATATTTTAATTTATTATTCATCATAATTAGATAAAATATTTTAAATAACAATGAATATACTCTATTTATATTATAACAATGATACTTTAACAATAGATCAACTCCACTTATATAATTAATGTCTCATAAGAAATTTGTCAAAATAAAAATATAATAATATTTGTAGGGTGCCATATTTTATTGGACGGAGGAGTACTGTATATCTTTTGCAAGATATTTTCTTTTCTAATTTTGTCTGAAGAAAATATTTATACACACATACTATATCTCAGTTCCAGTACATAAATTTCTACACACATGTATTTTGGATGTAGTTTGATTCCGCAATCTATATTACAGCATTCCATGTGTTGGTTAGTTTAATTCTGCAACCATACACTACTTGCTTTCCCAAAAAAATATATAAACTATTGGAAAGTCAAATAAAAGATTTGAAAAGTTGTACCAGTTTCTTTCCATATTATGTACTATTAAATTTGGAACTCTACCTCCATCTTGGATCACGTGTACTCTTTAAGAAAAATTATTTTAAATGTGTAAGAAAAATTATTTTGAATTTTGACAAATTACTTTGTTGACTTTATAATAGAATATTACAATATTTTTAAGGATTAATTACAAAATAAATCATGAACTTTACTCTTATTACAAATTAATCCCCATTTTTGAGAAATTGCAAAAAAAATCACAATCTTTAAGTATTGTTGCAAAGCACACCCAATTTTTAATTGAAAGTATGATTTTTTTTTTTTGGATTTTTTTGCAACAATACTTAAAGGTGGTGGATTTTTTTTGCAATTTCTCAAAAGTGAGGATTAATTTGCAATAGGAGTAAAGTTCGTGATTTTTTTTGCAATTAACCATATTATACTCCATATAAAAGCATAGTATTAAAATAATGTTTGGTGGGTTAGGTGAGGATAATATATTTAAACTTTAGTAACTTTTAAAATTATGAATAAAGAAATTATTTATTTATTTATTTTTTTGTGAAGAGTATTATAGAACATACAACTTTAGAAAGTGTGAAGAGTTTGACCGAAGGAGTATATATCAATATATATGTAGTTTTTTTTTCTTGGTCTGATAACATTTTTCACACTAAAACCATAGTAGTAAAAATTTGATAATGTATAATCTTTTAATATATTAAATTTTAAAGAAATATTATAATTGCGGTTCGTATACTCTATTAAACCCGGACACCTATTTAAAACTAACATATATATTTGGCATCAATCAAGGGAATGAATAGTATAATTTGACATCAATTTAAAGAATGTAACAAAAAGTGAAACAAAATTATTGTGTAAATAGGTGATCCTATTTAAGAGAAAGAAATAAAAATTATAAGTTTATACTTTTTTATGTGTAAGTTATTAAATAGTGTGACATAACAATATTATACAAAAATTACATAGAAAATCCCAACCACATAATTATATATTTTTTAAATAATAAATAAACATAAAGTAAGTTATATGTTTAGTGAAAGTAAGGTTATAATATTTTAATAAAATTTTATATTTGAAACGTACATGCAAGATAATTTTATAGTGAAAGTAATTTTATACATGCAAGATAATTATCGTGATAATCGAACAGTCCAAATTTTTTAGTACTGGATAATTGAGATGTAAGATGTATTGTACTCCTTCTGTCTCAATTAATACTCCATCAATTTGAATGATTGAGGTTTTTGCCCTCACCTTCCTGTATCATATAACATTTAAAAAAGATAAAATATACATCACATTTAAATATTATCGAATAGCGAACTTAAACAATGGACAACGTAGATGTTATCCGAAAACGGCTCGAATTCTCTGTGTCATTTTGATACATCATCTCCTGTGTCAAACCGTTGGATGAACGACACATAGGAGAGAGGAAACAATACCCCTATACCTTAAACCCTAGGGGCAATGGTTGAATTTATTTCCCCTCTTACGTGTCAATCACTTAATTATGGCATAAAAGATAATACACGAGAATGACGCATAAGATCCGGTGTGATCCGAAAATATATTTATACACACACGCTTATGTCTTCGAGTGTGTATACGAGGTAACATGGAAGTATTGAACGAAAGTAAGCAACCCCTTTTGGCATCACCCAAAAGATCGGAGCTCCCTGACAAGATATGGTCTGAATCCAAGAAGCTATGGCACATCGTGGGACCCACCATCGTCTCCCGTATTTCCAACGTCACCATGAACGTCGTCACTCAGTCCTTCGCCGGCCACCTCGGCGATCTCGAACTCGCCTCCGTCTCCATCGCCAACAACGTCATCGTCGGCTTCAACTGGGGCCTCCTCGTACCTACCTACCTTCACCACTTTTTTAATTCATTGTATTTCATCTGATCTATAACAATTGAAATTTAATTTATTACCGTTGGGAATGGCGAGCGCATTGGAAACACTCTGCGGACAGGCATTCGGAGCAAAGCAGTATAGGATGTTGGGAATCTACATGCAGAGATCTTGGATCGTTCTCTTCTGCTGCTGCTTCCTCCTCCTCCCTCTTTACGCTTTCGCCGCTCCGATTCTGAAACTTGTAGGACAGCCGGACGACGTGGCGGAGCAAGCCGGGACGGTGGCGCTGTGGCTGATCCCGTTGCATTTCAGCTTCGCGTTCCAGTTCCCGCTGCAGAGATTCCTGCAGTGCCAGCTGAGAACGGGTCCATTGATATGGGTTCCATTAATAGCTCTGGTGATCCACGTGGCGCTGAGCTGGATCCTTGTCAGCAAGATTCAGATGGGAGTTGTCGGAGTTGCGTTAGCGTTGGATGTATCATGGTGGGTTTTGGTGGTGGGTATGTTTGGCTACGTGGCGTTCGGAGGATGCAAGGATACTTGGACCGGGTTCTCGGGTCAAGCTTTCTCCGGGTTGCTGGAATTTCTTAACCTCTCTGCTTCCTCTGGAGTCATGCTCTGGTCTAACTCTCTTTCTCTCTCTCTTCCATCTCTCTTCCACATCTCTCTCTTCAACTTTTCTTTCATTTGTTCAGTTTGGAAAATTGGTACTACAGAATACTGATTGTAATGACTGGATTCTTCGAGAATGCTAAGTTGGCCACCGATGCATTATCCGTCTGGTATGGTAAAATAACATCATTTTGTTTTAGTATCATTAATTAAATTAAAAAAAAAACAACTCTTTGAATGAATGGTACTTGAAAATTTTGTTTAGATTTTTTTTCTCTAGATGTAATTATTTAATGACCATAATGGAAGACGTAATACTAAAATGTGGAGTAATAGAATATCTATAGGATAGAGGTCTGGTTTAAATTTAGATGAGTGGTACCCTAAAATTTAATTAAATTTGGATGTTTGCAGCATGACTATCAGTTCGTGGGTGATGATGTTTCCCGTTGCCTTTTTTGCTGGAGTCGGGTATGTACACATTTAATGCTTCCAAACACAATTTGTATGTCATTTGGATGTATATATCATATTCAGTGTCACGACTCACATACTCACATACTTGATAAGTAGGACAGATTATAAAACACTACTATTATTTAAAATAAAAAATAAAAAATAAAAAACTCATATTTTTATAGGACAAAGTCTTTTGAGTACAAACTTATTTCTGTGCGTCCAAATTTATATCATTAAATATTGAATGTTATAACTTTAAATTATACTCTTGATTTTGTGAGAAAAAAAATATATAATTAGTAAAACAGTCATAATCTTTCCACATTTTCAATTTAAAAAAAAAATGTGTTTATTAATTAAAGTGGATACTCTTAGTTTAAAATGTTACATCTTTTATTGATTCTCATTCTCCTTTTACATAGGAACACCACATTCCCTTCAATCAACTTCATTCCTAAAATCATTACACTTATTAATAATTCTCATTATCATTAATATTTTGGTATCTGAACCAAGCGACTCCTGACAGGGTACGAGTGGCGAATGAGCTGGGACGTGGAGATGGAGCAGCAGCTAAATTTGCGACCAAAGTGAGCGTGGCGCAATCCACAATTATAGGGTGTTTCTTCTTCGGCATTGTCTTAATTTTCAGAGCCCAATTAGGTCTCTTATTCTCTACCACTGCTGACGTCATCTCTGCCGTTGACCAACTTGCTCCTCTCTTGGCTTTCTCCATTCTCTTCAATAGCGTGCAACCTGTTCTCTCAGGTACGTACAAATATTATCCAATATGCAATTAAATTTTTTGTGTAATTTTAGATATTAATTATCGTATATTGGTGATGTACATTGCTTCTTCTATATCTCTAAATCATGGGTGTCTGTTTTTCAAGAATCAAAATAATAAATCACATTTTACCATTGTTATCATTGATTTTGGTAAGGACATAGAACTTTACCTATTATTATTGAGAGATGTAGGGGTGGCGGTTGGATCAGGATGGCAATCATGGGTCGCATGGATAAACATTATTTGCTATTACATCGTCGGATTGCCTATCGGACTTCTCATGGGTTGGGTCTTTCATGAAGGAACCTTCGTAAGTAATTCATATTTACCCAACAATATATATTACACTAATTATTAAAATATATTAATAATAATTAATATTTTAATTTTAATGTTTGATTAGGGGGTTTGGGGAGGGATGATATTTGGTGGAACAGCATTACAAACCCTCGTATTAAGCATAATTACCATTAGGACTAATTGGAAAGTGGAGGTAAGTCATTTCATTGATGTGAAGTACTAAAGTTGCTAATTCAAAAAGCACGCTTTCACCGTTATGTTTCTCATTTTACCTTTTTTAATTTATAGGTTGAAAAGGCGACTAGTCGTGTTGAAAAATGGTCGAACCCCGCCAATGAGTCAGAGGGGTGAAAAAGTAATTAAGTGATGAGTGAAGGTCAATCATGTCAATCATCTCGTTGTTATTAATTTCGTTTTAATTTGCTAATGTTCTTTATAAATTGTGTTCTTCCATACCCACACAATGTGCTTGTTTGCATGTTACACATAAATCGAAAAGCTTGATATTTAATGTAATGATTGAGTTTTGAAGGTTGTTGTACTCTTTTACACATGGACCAAACACTTACTAATACAATTAAAATATGGATCATAATCCCACTAATACAAATACTCATTATATATTAAATAATAATATTCATTAATTCACGTGCTAAAACGCAAAGGATCCTCTTAGTGAGGGACGGAGGGAGTATAAGTAAAGTTGAGATATTTGGTAGGAAGAATAAGTATTACTATAAATAGTGAAATTATATTTAAAACCCTTGGTTTTTTATTTAATTATAAATATCTTTTTCCTTTAAAAACAAATATTCAATTAGAAATGTAAATAACCCACCCACCTACCAAATCAACATAAAACGTGAGGGAAGAGGAAATAGGGCATCTCAACTCTATTTCTCCAATTTCGTTGCAGTGCGTTGTAAGAGACGGCCAAACTGGAATTGTAAGAGAATATACAGGATTGACAATAGAGTACCAAAATCTCTTTGATCCAATCGTGTTTAAACAATCTGGGATTCTCAAATAAAAAAACAGCAAAATTCTTACCTTATAAAGATTCTCTTAATAATCAGAGATATGAAGATTAAGGTGGAAAGATCTAGTAACGATACTAGATCTAGCAAAATTCTTATCACCTAAAGATTCTCTTAATATACTATGTATATTCCATTACAATTTGCTTCCTTTTCTAAAACCGCGAGTTCTATTCTATTTTCACTAGGAATCTAGGGTTAGTACTCTTTCTATCCTGGGCAAATATGTGTATTTACTTTTTGTACGTATATTAAGTAGTATTATTATTTTATATAAAGTAGATACGTATATTAGAGAGATGTGATGGTATTGGTGAACCATTTTTACTAAAAGAGAAAAATAATACAATTCAGACGGGAAGCCCAATATAGTAAAATAGTGCTATTTGGGTGGGATGGAGGGAGTAATTAGTAGTGTATTCACAAAGGGAGTAAAAGGGTTTTTTGGTAATTATATGGAATAACTCTTCAATCCATAAACTTAATACTTGGATGTTGGCCATATAAAGAATGAGGAAGGAATAGTAAATTGGACCGCCCTAAGAATTTTAATATTCATGTAAGTTAGTCCCGCTTTCCATTATAAAGTAGGGAGAGTGACCCAAATACTCATTATAAATAACTAGGGTGATCATAAAATTTTCAAAATTGTCCGAATCGAACCACATTGCACCGCTGTTGATAACTTTTCATAACAAACCGCAGTTATTTTTTGTTCAAAACCGCACCGCATAATCGGGACAATTACGTCTATTGGAAGCCGACCGCACCGCACCGCACTGCTTATTTCATCTATATTTAACTATCAATATCCTAATCAAGAATCATTAACCATTATCTTAATCAAAAAAAAAAAAAAAAAAATATATATATATATATATATATATATATATACACATTTTAGACATGATTTTTTTAATCTAAGTCTTTAATTTTTATATAGTATAATAACATATATTATAGCTTTTTAATATTTATACTATTTTAATTAAAACATATATGAGATTAGTTTAGTCAATTTAAAGTCATGTTGTGTTAACAAACACCTACACTTACATTAATTTAAAATCGCCAAACCATAAAATAACCGACCGAAACCGTTTGAAACCGTAGAGTTAATATTTTTAATAAACCGCCATATTTATATATAATTGAAAAACCAACCGCCTATAGCAATGCAATTTGAATTTTTCAAAAAAATCGCAAAATCGTACCATGAGCACAACTATAAATTATCAAAATTATTGCAAACTATCAATTAATTTGTATAACATTCCTACTCAATTATTCATTTTTGAACCAAAATACCCCATTTTGGGGTTCCGATATCGAATCCAACATCCGATGAAATATTTCTAACTTATCGGAATGCTATGTCGAAAAACGCTAATTTCGCAGAAAGCCCCAAATTGAAGCCTCACGTGCAGTGCACGTGGGGTTTCCCGGTAAAATTCATATTTTTCGGCGAAAACTGGTAAGAAAATTGAACGAATTCATTGGTTATGGAATAAAATTGAGTCATTTATTTTTTTAGGACAAAAATCGAAGTTTATCTTAATTATAGGACAAAAATTGAATTTAACTCACAATTTAAGTACATATATTTATAGAGTTAAATATATTCAACAGTATGATGATTTTTTAATTTGTAAATAAAAATGGTTTACGTACATGCATGACCTGATTCTCAGATATGAAGCTCGAAAAAAAATAATGAGTAAATCCTGTCTGATTGTTGAAACGAAATATATGAGATTTAACGGCATTCCAATTGATAGCAGAAGCTTATCATCATTAAACCACAACCACGTAAATACATAGTTGAGTCTCTATCGCCCCCGGACATAGCTCAAGTGGTAGAGGGGATGGTGGAAATGTCTTCCAACTGAGCTTGGTTGCTGCAGGGTGGGGGTTCGAATCCTGCCTTTGGTATGGATTTGACCCCTTACAAGCACAAGTTAAACAGTGAGCCCTCCCTATAAGCACAAGTTAAACAGTGAGCCCTCCCTATAAGTCATTTGAGGTACATTTTGCGATTTACCTCCTCCACCAATTTACAGGACAGGGGCGGTGGGGACCCCTAATGATGGGGTACACCATTTTTTCAATGGGGACCCCTAATGGTGGGGTACACCATTTTTTTATAGTTGAGTCTCTATCATAAAACCACAACCACATAATGACATAGTTGAGTCTCTATCGTCCTATACGTAACAATTTAATGTGATTATAATTTGAACGTGGACTCACACAAAACTATTAAATATCTCTTTGACCCACAATACTATACTAATACATTATCCACTATACATTAAAATATTATTTCTATCACTTTACAAAACATTAAAATATAATATTTTTTAATTTTCGTTCAAATAGTAAACATAACAACAATCGTGAGACAAAGGGAGTACATATTACTTTATCAAACAATCTCAAAAGTTATTTTAATTCCATATTTGTCACTCTTTTTTCACACATATCAGTACTTTTTTATTACATTAAAATATGGGAAGAGGGAGTATTATTTACTCCATATATGTACCCACGGTTGTGACTTGGGATTGTGTATATGAGGTAACATGGAAGTGTTAAACGAAAGTGAGCAACAACCCCTTTTGGCATCACCCAAAAGATCGGACGAGATATGGTCGGAATCCAAGAAGATATGGCATTTCGAAAAAATGAATTTTGACGGTACGGAGCGAATCGAAGATAATATTATATTTTTTTAATAAAAGGTAATAATACTTTAAAAATAAGAAAATACTTCTATAATACTGCTTCACAATTCATATTAAGAGTTTCATGAGACATATAAGAAGAGATGATATTTGAATAAAAATTTATACTCGAATTGATGAAAAGTAAGAATGGTGCATTGCATTATTTCATAAACAATTCATATTATAAATAAAGAATGATAAACTTTTAATGAGAAGTGATAATATATTTAATAAAAAATGATAATTACTTAAAAAATGTAAAATAATCTTACATAACACGACCTTATATGTTGCCCTGAATAATAATAGTACTAAGATAAAGAAAATTAATAATTTTAGATTTTTTTAAACCTTTAACTTTAAATTTAAGGTGTATTTCAATTAAAATCTAATACTAATATTTTAGACATAAATATGAATTATCATTTATATTTTGCATTTTATCTTTATTAAATAAATATAAAATATAATTATTATTTATTAAATTTATGATTGAATTTAGACTTTGGAGATACCATTTACTTTATTCATTATATTCTCTGAAATAATACTTTGAACATATTATTTTATTTATTTCTTATTTTTTTAAAAATTTATTTTATATTATTAAATATATATTTTCTAATATACACTAATAAATAAATATTTAGAGCATTAGATATATTTTTAAATTATTATTTGGTAGTATATTATAAATAATTTTAATTTATTAATTATGATTACATTATAATTAGTAGAGTAAAATTAATTAATTCATGACATATAAAGTATAAACTATAAATAATAAGATAAATATATTATATATAATTTTAATGCATAATTTTAATTCGGCTTTTCGGTACGGTTCGCTCCGGTGATATCCAATATTCGGTACGGGAAAGTAGAAAATATCCAAGTCCGTACTAAACGAAAAATCGGTTCATTTTGGTTCGGAAAAAGTCAAAATGTCATCAATTTTTTTCGGTTCGGGATTAATTCGGTGCAATTTCGGTACGGTTTTGGTTAAATCCAATATTCATGCACATCCCTACGTGTAACAGGAGATGTAACACTAAAATGTAGCAGGACATGCAAGATCGTTTATAAGATAGACAAAAATGCATAGTAAGTATAAATTTGACATTTTTTTAAATAAAATGTATAGAAATAGATTTTTAACACTATTTCTATCTTTGAAAATACAAAAAAATTTATGGAATAAACTAAATTAAAGTATGAATACAAATAATAATTATTATTTTTGAGAGATGTAGGGGTGGCAGTTAGATCGGGATGGCAATCATGGGTTGCATGGATTAACATCATTTGCTATTACATCGTTGGTCTGCCCATCGGATTTCTCATGGGTTGGGTCTTTCATTGGGGAACCTACGCACGTAATTCATATTCCAACAATATATATTAAAATAATTATTAATATAACTAATATTTTAATTATAATGTTTGATTAGGGTGGTTTGGGGAGGGATGATATTTGGTGGAACAGCATTGCAAACCCTGGTATTAAGCATCATTACCATTAGGACTAATTGGCAATTGGAGATAAATCAATTACTAAAGTTGTTGATTCAAAAAGCACGCTTTCACCATTTTGTTTCTCATTTTTGCCCTTTTTTAGGTTGAAAAAGCGACTAATCGTGTTGAAAAGTGGTCGACCACAGCCATTGGGCCAGAGGGATGACAATAATTAAGTGATGAGTGAAGGTCAATCATGTCTTTTCACTTCTAATTTCGGTCAAGGTGAGGCTCCAATCGGGGATTTTTGTTTTCATAATCATTGTTTTTAATTTGTTGAAGTTCTTTATAAATTGCGTTTTGTTGTATCTACACAATGTGTTTATTTGCTTATTGCAACTACGTTGTATTTAATTTAATGGGTGAGTTTTGGAAGTTATTGTACTCTTTTACACCCGTTTATAAATAAGATGAATGACGTGTGGTATAATCTTTGTAATTTTTGGGGGGAGTTTTCTAGTGGAATTTTGAAGCCTTAAAAAAAATGAATGATTTGTTATAGAGCAAAGTAAAATGATGAAATTAATATATTTTAAATAATAAAAAGGTATCAATTTAATGACAGTATATTCGGTGGGATAGTTCCACCTTGGAACCGTCCCCTAAGTAACAGAGTATTTATCAGCTTGATAATAGAAAAGAATAAATTATATGAGATTTGTAACTTGTGCCCAAATAAAGTATAATTTGATGTAAATTACTTCCTCTATTCATTTATTTTTTTAAAGTTAAAAAGAATATTATTATTTAATATAAAATGTGTAATTTTATTTGTAATATGTGTAAGGTTATGGGTAGAGTTCCTTTACTTGAAAAAAATAAACACCTAAAAAGTGAACACGGGTCATGCATGAAGTCCAATAAGAAAAAAATGAATACCTTAAAAATGTACGTTCAAAATTATAAGAATGAAGTATTATTATTTGATTAGTGTATTTTTGGACCATTTCTTCATTTATGTGTGTTTATCCATGTTAAGGGTTGGTGCTAATCTAATAATCTTGTCTATATCCTCCTAATTTTATGAGATGAGATTTTTTCTCCGCATATATTAAAAAAATGGGAAGTATAATTTTTAAACATTCCCTCCATTCATCTATAATGCATCTATTTGCCTTTTTGCACAGTATATGAGTGAGTAGTACTATTTATATTAGTGGCAGAGATTATGAATAATGTCCCTTTTTCTAAAAGGAAAATTTATATTTAAAGTGGATGCTGTAAGATGACAAAAGTGATAACTTATCGGTGGACAGAAAAAGTATTTTTATAAAAGTATTAATCATATTAATAAGCGATTTGAATCTCAGATAACATTTTTGTTTTATGTTTTCTGATCAAATTATTGGTTAAGTGACATGCAGTATATACACAATATTTATACCATGAAAGAAAAATTAATATTTTCTTCTTGAATAAATATCAACTCATCTAATATATATGATAGAAAATGTGACATAAAAAATGTAACAACACACTATATGCCTAGACATGTATTCTCTCCGTCCCGGTCATACGTCCCTATTTGTTTTTTTGACGTGAATTAAGAAGTCTTATTATTTTATGTGTAGTAAGTAGTTATATTAGTAGTGAATTGTGGGCCAAATGTGGGCCCTTTTACAAAAAATGGAAAATGAGAATATTTGAGTTGAACGTCCAATATAGTATAATGTGAATCTTTCGGTGGGATGGAGAGAGTACATTTTAACTGGAATCGACAGTTTGAACTGGAGAATCGATAGTTAGAACCGGAATCAAAATCGCCGATTTCTGAAATGGCTAAAATAGAACTAAAACTGGATATATTTTGATTTGATTTCGATTCCTCATTTCATGTAACATGACTCGCAACAAACCGATTGTTTTCTTTCTTTTCATTTTTTTTAAATACGATTTTAAAGGAATTGAGAACCGATAATTCTTAATTGAAACCGTAATCGCATCGGAACGATTTCAGAACTGGACCGATGTTTTTGAATTGGGGTACATGTCATTAATAAGACGTTAAAAAAGACAAAATCTCAGCTGGCGCTACTAGCCACCGGCCCTCCTCCTGTCCGTAAAATAATACGTACAGCTGCCAAATCATGTCTAAATGATAAGGTTTGATTTGGACTGAGGGAAGCACCCTATGCATGGTGAGTTCACACGAAATATTGAAATAATGAAAATTGAGAATTTCTCTAAGAAAATTTTCATAAATAATTCATAACATGAAAAGAAACATTTTTAAATAAATAATGACAATAATTTAATAAAAAAATTATAATTAATAAAAAAAGTATAACAATCTCACAAGTATTTCCTCACACGTGCATGCAGACTTGATTTTTTTAATTAATAATTAAATCATGTGAATTGTTAATGAAATAACAAAATTGAAATTAAAATGAGTTGGTCTCTTTTGCTCCCGGGAACACATCGTGTCTTCATGGGAACACAAGAATTTAATATTGTAAAATTTTGTGTTCCTATGGGAGGACGGTGTGTCTTGGGGTGTTTTTGCCAATTAAAATACTCCAATATTATTGGATTATAACGTGGAATGGGTATTTTTTTTTAAATGTTAAAATACATTAAAAATAACGAAATAGAAAATTTGAAGGGATGAATGAGATAAAGAAGGAAATGTACATATCTTTCAAGATAAATAAATACTTGTGTAAGATAGATTACATTTAAAAATAAAATAAAAAATCATTATTGTAATCAATAATTAAGTCTAATTATATATTACATTATAACATGAAAGGAAAATAAAAAATAAAAAAATTCAAGTAGTATATTTATGACCGGCCCGATCAGTGATATCCCCAAAGTTCAACTCCTTATAATGTTATTGAAATTAAAAATTATATAATTATTTATAATCAATATCAGTTACACAAGTTTTTTCTGAAAGCTACACAAGTTAAACTCAATATGAAATCACGAAAATCGACATAATAATTAACTATTTAGAATCAACATTAGATCAAATTATATTATAATAATGATTTGTTTACCTAATAATGTATAAAGTAATAATGATCATATAATGTTTAGTTAACTGTTCAACAATATTAGGTAAACAAATAATTAACTGTATAAAATTTTGATCACTATCAAATTAAACAATAAATAAATAATTTATTTACCTAATGATTATATTAATTAAAAATCAGGCATAAAAAAGTAAAATTAGTGTATATATAATGATAATTTATAATAACAAAAAAATTTACAAGTAATTAAATTTGAATTCAAAAAACAATAAATTTCGAAACATATATACTGGTGTTTATATATACCATGACTTAATATATAACATACTTTATACCTTACACTAATTTAATAAAAATTGAAGTATAACATATCTTATATATTACTTATTTTGTAAAAAAACTAGCACTACAAAAAAACTAGCCGGCAGTGACGGACTTTGTGAAGGATTGATGGACTTTGTGACGGAAAGCGCCCGTCACTCGAACATGCATCACAAAGTGTTTTTTACGGTCCCGTCATAATTAATGATGGAAAATCATTAGTGACGGAATTTGTGACGGTTTCTTTTAACCAATATGTCACCCGAACATGCGTCACAAAGTGTTTTTGATGGTCCCGTCATAATTAATGATGGAAAATCATTAGTGACGGAATTTTTCGTCACAAACTTAAAATTCTAAAAAAAATTAATTAGGCAAGAATCGAACCTTGTTGATCATGTGAGTGCTTGACGGCCTCAATCGGACTGGCTACCGCTAGCCCATTTACATTTAATTACATTTCTACCACTTATACCTCCTTCAGAAATTAATTGTGTAGATTGACTCCCAACCGGGTTTGAACCTAAGTGGGTGCCAAGCAAGAGTGCTTGTGAGCAAGTGTTGAACCAATTTGGCTAGATGTGTTAGTTTTTAATAAATATTGTATATATTCAATTAATTTGTATTAAAATAACATCAACCAACTTTCAAAATAAATATGGTGGTAATATTGATTAATGTAATATATATATTAATATGACTAATAATTATTAAAACATTATTTATTTATTTATTTTATTATTTATTTAAGAGAAATATAAAATTTTCATAATTAAATTAAAAAATCCTTATAAATTTTAAATTCTCAATCTATAAATAATATCTAAATATATTATTTATTTATAGATGAAAAATAGGTCAATTTGCATTAAAATAAATAACATTCTTATAAATTTTCAATTTAATTCTCTTATAAGAAAATACATCATCTCTATATTTTTCTTAATTCAATCACAATATACTTTATTTTTATCAATTAAATACACTATCTTTTTTTTTTAAAATTCAATCATCAATTTTCCATATATATATATATATATATATATATATATATATATATATATATATATATATATACTAATAATGAATACGCTGTTACAAATAACTTTTTTAAAAATATGAGGTGTCGCAACGTGGTTAAATTTCGTATGTTTTTTTATTTTTTTGTTTTAATATTACATATATAATCTTTTTAATTTTATTTATTAATTATTATTATTATTATTATTATCATCATGTATATATTAAATCACACAATAAATTAAAATCACCTTTAATCATATTTTTTTGATTGATTAAGGAAATAATCAATAATAAAATATATCCAATTTATTAATATTATTATTCATGTACATCTTCAAATTAAATACCACTTTTAATTATATTTTTTATTGGAAATAGATAATTAAGTCAATCATATTTTTAATTATATATTTTTATTATTTGGCAAAGATTTTAAAATTAATATTACTATGTACAACACAATATATTCAATTATTTAAGTTTAAATAAATTCATAATAAATATTAAAAAATAATAATTTTTTTTTAAAAAAAGTAACTCTGTTCTTATAATTATTTTGATTTTAAAATTAATATTATTATACACAGCAATACAATATATTCAAGTATTTAAGTTTAAATAAATTCACAATACATATTAAAAAATAATAATTTCTTAAAAAAATATGTAAGTTTAACCTTTTGTTTTATATAATTAAATTAAATAGCATAACAATAATATACATGTGTAACGAGCAAGTACAATTTTAATATTTTTTTTAAAACTGTAATTTGCGACGGACTATGTCCGTTACAAAATTTGTGACGGACAAAGTCCGTCACAAATGAGACCCTTTTCCGTCACTAATTAAAAAAAATAAAATAAAATATTTTTGTGACGAAAAAAAGTCCATCACAAATGCCGTCACAAATATTAGGAATGACGAAATTTTAAACGGTCAACTATTAGCCGTCACTATTTTCAAAGTGCCATCATAAAGTCCGTCACAATTGTGATGACAAATTTTCCGTCACAAAAATCGACGAAATTTTAAACGGTCAACTATTAACCGTCACTATTTTCAAAATACCGTTATGAAGTCCGTCACAATTGTGACGACAAATTTTTCGTCACAAAAATCCGTCATTGTCGAACAACTTTTTTGTAGTGTAGATTACCTATATGTTAATATGATAAATTAAAAAATGACATTTCTTGTATTCATATTTTTTTGTGAATATGAAAAATATCATCCCCTCCCTATTTTCCACTATAATGTATAATTATTGTATTGAATTTCATCATTTTAGTCTTACTTTATACTCCATTTTATATAAAGGATTGGATATTGTTATTGTAATTTTGTAAAATTTTGAAATAATGGATTGTAATAGTGGACCATTTTAGTTTTGTCCATTCCGTGTAATAACCTACTCAATTTCTTTGGAGGAATTTCAATTATTATACTTTACTATTCCGTTATATTTTTGTCCACAAAAACCTTATTATCTACAAGACAATAATTTCTACTACTTAAAGACAAATTTCAATTCTTACACGTTGATAGCCTGCATCCCCCCTATCTCTTCCTACTTCCACCAATCATTAAACCTATGGAACAACCCCTATTGAACGACGCATCCACCAATCGCCGGGAAACTAAGCTCACGGCGGAGGTCTGGTCGGAATCCAAAAAGCTATGGCACATCGTCTTCCCCACCATCGTTTCACGGATTTCCATCGCCACCATGAACGTCGTCACTCAGTCCTTTGCCGGCCATCTGGGCGACCGCGAACTCGCTTCGTTTTCCATCGCCAACAATGTCATCGTCGGCTTCAATTTCGGTCTCTTAGTACGTATTTCTTTTATCTTATTTTCTTTTTACTTCTTTTAAAACATATACTTCCATGCAACAGTTTGGGGGGGGGGGGGGGGGGGAATGCTTTAAAAAATTTACGGGACAAAAAATGCATGAAACAAACACTTTGGGACTAAAATGCGAAATTTTGGGACCTAAACAAATGTGACTAATGAAACCAATATTACAATTTTCTCGTCCAATACATTGCAAACGATTTTTTTTTTTTTTAACTTTAATGACTTTTGTAGGCTAGTTTACACTTTTTACTTAATAAAATTAAAGTACTTCTCCATCCCAACTTTAATTTCACATTTTTTTTATCCGTTCTAAAATCAACTTCACATTTCTATAAAAAAATATAATTAATATCCTTCTAATTTCAAATTTGTCATCACTTTTTTAACACACATAATATACTTTATCATTTTTTTATTACCTAAAAATACCATATAACCCCTAAAAGTAAGTAAAAATGTGTCTTTTCTTAAACTCTGTATTTACAGTAAACGTGAAAATTGAATTTTGAATGGAGGGAGTGTAAAATATGTTGTGCGTGTGAGTTTTAGATGATAATTTTAAAATAAAATGTACTAGACAGTTCTGTAAAGTGTTTTTACCATTTAATTAGATTTTTTAAGAAAATATATAAATTGTTCCTCTAGAAAATTGGGAGTTTGAAGTATTACTCAAAATTTTTTTATTAAATTTTTTTTATTAAAAACTTGTTTGAAGGAAGAGTGATGATAAGTATTTCTTTTTTTTCACATTAAATTTCTTTTTATACGTCCCACATTAAATTACAAAAAAAATAATAGTATTAATTTTAAATTTTAAAATTACATTTTAATTACAAATTTACCACTTCCACCTTACGTAACATATTTTGTAGTTTATTTAATATCTAAAAAGTGTGACTACAAGTAAATGTGGAATGGAGGAGGAGGAGGGAGTAAATGAATTATTTACTGAACACAGTTGGGAATGGCGAGCGCACTGGAAACACTCTGTGGACAGGCATTCGGAGCTAAGAAATACAGCATGCTGGGAATCTACATGCAGAGATCCTGGATCGTCCTCTTCTTCTGCTGCTTCCTCCTTCTCCCTCTCTACGTTTTCGCCACCCCCATTCTGAAACTTTTAGGACAGCCGGAAGACGTGGCGGAGCAAGCCGGGTTGTTGTCTCTGTGGTTGATTCCGTTGCATTTCTGCTTCGCGTTCCAGTTTCCACTGCAGAGATTCCTGCAGTGCCAGCTGAAAACGGGTCCACTGATTTGGGTTCCATTGTTGGATCTAGTGTTCAATGTGGTGCTCACTTGGATTCTAGTGACCAAGATGAAGCTAGGGATCGTGGGAGTGGTGGTGGCTTTGGATGTATCGTGGTGGCTTCTAGTTGCAGCTCTCTTTGCCTACGTGGCATTCGGAGGATCATGCAACCATACATGGACCGGGTTTTCGGTTGAAGCTTTTTCCGGGTTATTTGAATTCCTCACGCTCTCCGCTTCTTCTGGTGTCATGCTTTGGTCTCTCTCCCTATTCTATCTTAATTACAAAAGAAACCACGAACTATACTTCTATTGCAAATTAATATGCATTTTTGAGGAATTGTAAAAAACAACCACCTTCAAGTATGGTTGCAAAACATACCCAAAAAACTCTACTTTTAGTTACAAATTGGATGCGTTTGCAATAATAGTTAAAGGTGTTGTTTTTTTTTTTTTTGCAAATCCTCAAAAGTGGGAATTAATTTGCAATAGATTTGTGGGTTTTTTTTCAATTAACTCAAGATTACTTAACAATAGAATTCATCAATAGAATAAAATCTGTTGCTATTTATCAACGGATTACCAACATAATCATTATATAAGTTGCCAACAAAATTCTTAGTAACGAGATTGAATTTTCATTGCAAAAAATTTAACAACCACTACTTCACCAACGGAAAATTATCATGGATTTTTTTCTCAATCGTTTGGTAAATTATCAATGGAATATTGCGTTGATAAAAAAAGTTTTTTAGCGTGAGTTGCAATGTTTAATTTGTTGAGAGAGTATGAAAAAAAAAATGAATAGCTTACTGCATTGCAATGATTTGTTGGTATAGTTTGGAGAACTGGTACTACAGAATACTGATAATCATGACTGGATTCTTCGAGAATGC
The DNA here is from genome assembly GCA_023678885.1 of Pogostemon cablin. Taxonomy (NCBI): domain Eukaryota; kingdom Viridiplantae; phylum Streptophyta; class Magnoliopsida; order Lamiales; family Lamiaceae; genus Pogostemon; species Pogostemon cablin. The sequence goes on from CM042968.1 coordinate 20,912,043, forward strand.
TAAATTAGCCACCGATGCATTAACAGTCTGGTACCAAATTATTTTCTTTTATCACTATTCCTATTCCTATTACTATTAATTAATTTTTGATAGTTTATTTTTGCAGTTGCATCAATTGTACACTCTTATTCGAGTTTTAATTTCATAAATTAAATTTTGTGCAGCATATCTATCAATCAATGGGAGATGATGTTTCCGCTAGGCTTCTTCGTTGGGATTGGGTATCTACTTATTTTAAGCATTCAATATTGCCTAGTTTGAATAATCATGCAATAAGTCAAGAGTCCTAGGATTAATCACCCAATAACTTGGATTGTTGGATTAGAGTGATCTTATTATTGAAAAAAAAATTCAACATTAATATATTAAACAAAAAAAAGTTAGCTATTATTTAGTCTATTAAGAAATCTTGGATGCATTGGTTTATCAATACTACAAGGTAATCATATTGAATCATAAGTGAAACAGTATTAGTTGTGTAGAGTTGAAAAGATGATAATAATTTCCTAAGATATACTCTAAAGTCTAAACCATAAGACGGTCATGAACTATAGAAATAAGATATGATATAATTATATATGAAGCACATTGCATTGAAAAAAAAAACTAGTATTTTTTAACAACGAAATTTGTTGATAATTTTTTGCTATAGGTAAGTTTTTAGCCACAAAAAATTCAATTCTATTGATAAATTATTACGTTGACAATTCGTTGCTAATAATTCCGTTGACAATTTATATTATAATTTAATCGGTAAATAGCAAGGGATTTCTGTTGTTAATAACATAATAAATCTTTTGGCATTATGTTTTTAAAAGAAAAAATGTAAATTTTTTTAACAATCCATTGATAATTACCAACAAATTAAATTTCATTGCTAAAATAAAATTTAGTGTTAATTATACAACTATACACTGTAAATTAACCTTAAACCTAAATGATCACCATTAAAGTCCTTTAGATAAAATAAAAATAAACTAATTAGATGTACTGAGTACACTGCTATCATGGAGTACTATATAGAAGTATTATATTAATATAAGCTTCAATTTTCACTTTATGATTGTTATGTCTAAAACTTAATTTGTTGTCTAAAAGAGTGAGGAATGAATAATAAAGATTGTAAAATGACAGAGTAAGAGTGGCAAATGAATTGGGAGGTGGAAATGCAGAAGCAGCAAAGTTTGCAACCAAAGTTAGTGTGGTGCAATCCACAATCATAGGCTGCTTCTTTACTGTCCTTGTAATCATCTTCAGAGGCAGCTTAGCCCTCATCTTCTCTTCCAGTGCCGACGTCCTCGCTGCCGTCGACGATCTTACCCTCCTCTTGGCCTTCACCATTCTTCTCAACAGCGTTCAACTCGTTCTCTCAGGTACACCCCAAATCCCTAATAGGGTTTAATGCTAATTTGTTCGTTTTTTTTTTTTTGGAAAAAGGAAATTTATTTATTTTGGGTATGATAATTACCCACAAATTTACAATCAAATACCTACAAATAGAGTTTTGACCAAAACTAACAAGACTTACTACCATATTGAAAATCTAAATTAAACAATTTATAGGATTTTTACTCCACATAGAGAAAACAACACCATTTTTTAGCCATCTCTTTTTCATTTTCCAGCAACTCCATGTATGGGCTTTTATCTCCTCAATAATGCTAATTTGTTCGTTTAGAAGAGTTTAAAAAATAACCCGTCTCAAATATTTTTTTACTTTATTCAAAAAGGTTCCAAAATAGTTAGAACATTTGTCATTTTTGTCCCAAACCTTTTAACTTCGATTTTATCTCAAAACAATACTTCCTCTGTCTCATGACAAGGTACGCGTTTGTTGTTTGCACGTGGACAGTTCTAGGGTCTTTATTTGCTTTTTGAACATAAATTAAGGAGTATTATTATTATAGATAAGATGAGTAATTGTATTAGAGGGAAGTGGTGAGTTTGTGTACTTTCTTTATTAAATAGAGGAAATTGATGCATTTTAAACGGATGTCAGGAATAGTGAAACACATACCTTGTTATGGGATGAGGGGAGTATTTATTATCAATTTCATCTCATAACTTTGAAAAAGTATCGATTCAGTCTTATTATTTGGAATTAGAAAAATTGAACATTTTTAAGTAAAAATGATCATTTTTGTGAAAATTTAAAAGCTATGTAATTATTTTGGAGAAATTAAATTTTTTTAGATTATTTTGAATAAAATAAATTTGTATGAGACGCTTTTGATTTTAAAATCCATTTCGACTCATGCAAGGGGTGGCGGTTGGATCGGGATGGCAATCATGGGTTGCATGGATAAACATCATTTGCTATTACATCATCGGCCTGCCTATCGGACTTGTCATGGGATTGGTCTTCAATTGGGGAACCTCCGTACGTAACTCATACTTATTCATTAGGAAATGGATCTCCCCAATACGGGAGGTTCATTTCCTCTCACTATTCATATGAACAGTGATTTTTATTATTCATATGAATAGTGAGAGGTCAATTTCCTTTCATATGGAATAGGATTTGGATCCTTATTCATTAATATATGTTACACAAATGATTAAATTAAATATGTTAGAAATAATTGTGATTTAATTTTAATGTTTGATTAGGGGATTTGGGGCGGCATGATATTCGGTGGAACAGCATTGCAAACCCTCGTATTAAGCATCATTACCATTAGGACTAATTGGCAATTGGAGGTAAGTTTATGCAGTAATTACTAAAGTTGCTATTAACAAAACCACGCTATCAACGTTATTGAAGTTAACTTTTAATCACGTGCGCATTTTCAGGTTGAGAAAGCCACTAGTCGTGTTGAAAAGTGGTCGGTCCCTGCCATTGAGCATCCAAGGTGAACAGGAAATTAAGCGATAAAGTCAAGGTCAATTATGTCTTTTCACTTCCTACTCGAAACACATCCTCAATTTGTAATCTTGTTTAAATTTTCAAGATTTCAATATTTTATTTGCACATCTGGAATAATCGGCCTTGAATTGTACTTAGGGCTGTTAAATGAGGGGATCGAGCTTGAGTATTGCATACTCGAGCTCGACTTGAGTAGTTATCAAGTCGAACTCGGCTCGATTTGATAATAAGCTTACAAATGAGTTCGAGCTTAACTCGAGAATGACTTAATCGAGCTTGAGCTCGACTCGGCTCATTAAGCAAAACGAGTTGAACTTTCGAGCTTTGATGAGCTTTCAACCTCAATCGAGCCGAATTTTAATTAATATATTTAATATTATATTTAATAATTATTATATTAATATATATAATTATCATTATATAATATTTATTATTAATATTTATATTATTATCGAGCCGAGCTCAGCTCGATAACGTAATGAGTATTTAGACAAGCTTGAACTCGAGCAACAATAATCACGAGTCGAATCAAACTCGAGCTTTATCGAGCCAAGCCGAGCCGAGCTATTGAGCAGCTCGTTTCTTGTAACAGCTCTAATTGTACTCTTGAGTCTTGTCGTTTCAAGTTCGAAGAGAAGATTTCGAAGAAAAATATCTATAAATATAGTTTGACTATTTTATATCACAACTAGATAATGTACTTTGACACTTTTTACAGAAATAGAGAGGAAACAGATTTTTCTACTGTACTTTTGGTCAAAAAAATGAGGAATCTGATTCCTCAAACACGTGAACAGTGGATCCCTATTAAGGGTATTTTGGTCCATTCCATTAAAAATTGCTAAAATAAATTGTATATAAAATATGTGGCGAACTTAAAATTACTTTTAATGAATAATAACTATTTTTTTGTCATTTTCACTAAAAAATACTAATTAGTTCAGTGATAGACCTGCATGTGGCCGCCTACAGCCCATATTTTGTTAGCCTTTTTACTTTCTTTAAATTTTTTCAATATAATTTTAATCTTTTACCTTTAATTCTTTTTATTAATTAATATTTTTAACATTGATTAGTAAATGAGGTGTTTTTTACGGCAACTTCTCCAAGAAGATACTATTGTACTTTTATATCTATATATTATAGATATTGAGTCGATGGGCATTAGTAAACTAAGTAAAGCTTAAACAACAACAACACCATATTTATACTTTTTTTTTTTTAAATCACTCCCGACTCAAAAAGTAATGCATTAATTATTTAAATTAAATAGGACAAATTATCAAAATTCCCCTCGAAATTTATTCAAACTACAAAATAAACCCTATAATTTGAAAAATTACCAATTACCCCTTTAAATTGTGTATCTGATTTGAACATTAATAAATATACATATTTTTTAAAATATAGAAGGAACAAATGATTAATAAATACTCAATTTATTTAACATGTTATTTTTAAATTTCAATAATTTTTTTTAATTTCTTTAAATGTAAAAAACTTGGATTAGAGAGGTTTTTTTTTCATGTTAAAAAAATTCCCTAAGTATTGAAATTTAAAAATAAATAAAATAATAAAATTTAAAAATATAATATTAAATATATGCGTATTTATTTCATTTTCATGTTAAAAAAAAATTCCCAAAAACCCTTATTTTCTACATTTAAAAAAATAAAAAATAAAAAAGTAAAATTTAAAAATACAATGTTAAGTACATGTGTCTTGATGTCATTTTCATTTCTCTTTATTTTAGTGAAGGGGTATTTTTATTAATATTCAAATAAAAAACAAATTAAAGGGGTTAATGGATAGTTTTTTAATCCACTAGTTTATTTGGTAGTTTGAACAAATCCGATAGGAGTTTTGGTAATTTATCCAATTAAATATTCTTCAATACATTTATCATTATTCATTATTTTCAAATTCATCGTATACCTAATACATCAAATAAACATATCTCTCAAATGTTTTCTTACATCAGTTTTAGTAGCATCAAATTTGGACAGGGATGGCAATCATGGGTTGCATAGTATCAGTCTACTCATTGGACAAGTAATGGATATTGAGCTTTCATTGGGGAATTCCATACTATATTAATATTTATTATTCACACATTAGTACATTAATTAATAGAGTATGTTAAACTTTAGATCTTAAATCAACTTAATTAGATCTATTAGCTAGAATAAATTTAGGTGGACTAGTTCATTTGGCCAATAGATTCAACATTAAAGTGAGTAATTCGGGTTCAATTCCAATTAGAAATGAATTAGGAGAGAAGTTATGTAAAGGCTTAAAGAAATGAGAAGTATGAATACTTGGTAAACTAACTATACTAACAACTAACATTTACCAATAAAAGAAAAAAATATAATCTAAACGATTATTTATAATGAAATTATTTTCTTACCAATAAATAAATAAATAAAGAACACCATATTTAAATACTGATGCAAAACGCATTCAATTTGTGATTAAAAGTGAGTTTTTTTTTAGAATTTGGATGCATTTTACAACAATACTTAAAAGTAATATATATTTTTTTGCAAATTTTGAAAGATAAGAATTAATTTGTAACAGTATTAATGTTCGTGGTTATTTTTTTACAATTAATATATATATATATATATATATATATATATATATATATATATATATATATATATATATATATATATATATATATATATATATATATATGTAAAAATTTAATTTAAACGTTTGATTTTGGGATGATATTGGGTGGATCGTAACAGCCATTCAAACTCTCATATGAACCATAGTTATCATACCAGTGCATAAATTAAAAAAGAAAAAAAAAATTAACCACTGTTAACAATAGCTAGGTAGAACTAATTGGCAAGTGGAGGTAAGTAAGTTCTTTGATGTAAAGTAATAAAGTTGGGCTAAATTTAATACTCCCTCGATTCCACATATTTTTACCCACTTTTCATTTTGTGGTGTCCCACCTATTTTTACTCATTCCATTTTTAACAAAAATACATAATATTTTATTACCTACTTTTTATAATCCCAACAACTTTAACTACTTTTTTACACTTTATTTATCATTCCCAACAACTTTATTTACTTTTTCTTTTTAAATTACTAATTTATCTTTATTTTCTCTTACATTATATATTAAAAAATAAAACGTATTAATCACCGTGCCCATACAAACGGGTAAAAATACCTGGGACAGAGGGAGTATCAATTGTAGTTTTTATAAGTTTTCGTAAAAAAAGAAAAAAAAATTTATAAATCTAGTATAAGAATAAGACATAGTATTAATTAAATAATAACTGAGCATGGATGGCGGATCCTAGCAACCACGTGCCTCCTCGTGCCCGCAAAATAATACTCCATACTCCACCAAATCTATTTATTATTGAAATGCTAAGGTTTGACAAGCAAATAAAGCAACTTATAGATTTGGTAAAAAAAGTGGTTTCACATTATTTCACACAAATTTTTTATCTATTTCTAAAGGTGTTGTACTGAAGTAATTATAGATGAATTCTTATTTATTTTTTCTTAAATTATTCTTTAATTAATATTAGCTCTTTTTTATCCTATGTTCTCATTCAAATGTCACAGTTTTCACTTTGCTTGTCACAAGAGTTTTCATATTTCTAAAAAATCAAAAAATCAAATACAATCACATTTCTCATATACTTTATTTACAAAAAAAATCACCCTTATCTAACACGCCTAATATACTTTATCATTTATTTAATACCAAAAAAATATTATAATACTCCTAAAAGTTATCACTTTTCTTAATTTTCGTGCTGGAAGAGACATGCAAACTTTTGTGGGACGGAGAGAGTATAATTCTTTTCGTACAAAAATTCAATAAATTACAATTTCGAGCAAGATATTAATTTTAATACTTCATCCATTCACATTATTTATTTTATTTTTATTTTTATTTTTACTAGAAATAATTATTTAATCATTTTAAAAACATTTAAAATTTTAAGGAAAAGTATTTACAAACTCTAAATATCTGAGAAATGTAATTGTATTTGTGTATAACTATAATCATATATCATTAAATTCTTAGAACTAAAACTACGTTAAAGTCTAAAGATAAATATAATTAAAGTTTAAGAAATAATAATTACATGAAGGAAGGGCAAAATAGTCATGTAACTTTCTTTAGAGCGATTCTGAATTTTTATACTTTAAATTTTTGTCCACAAAAACTATACTATCTCATAAGCAAGAATCTATACATAAAACAATTTTCATTTTATTACATGCATGTTAATAATTTGCATCTCCTGTCACACACTCTCTCTCTCTGCTACATCCACCAACCTTTATACATATGGAACCCCTTTTACACAAGGCATCTATCACTCGCCGAGAAAGTAAGCTCACGGCGGAGGCGTGGTCGGAATCGAAAAAGCTATGGCACATCGTCGGCCCCACCATCGTTTCCCGGATTTCCAACACCACCATGAACGTCGTCACTCAGGCCTTTGCCGGCCACCTTGGCGACCGGGAGCTCGCTTCTTTTTCGATCGCCAACAACGTCATCGTCGGCTTCAATTGGGGTCTCTTAGTAAGTCCACTTCGTACTTTCAATATAATTTTTTTATCTATCAATTTTGTCCTAATATCTATGTTTTATTCCTATTTTGTAGTTTTTGTTGCATCTCCTAGTACGTCTGCCAATATCAATTTTGTATCTAGCACATTTAATCATGTAATTATGAACGATTCTTACTTTGGTCTTCTTTTCTATTCTTCTTATTTTAGTTATTTTTTCCAATTTTAATCGTTGGTGTGAATTCTTGGTATTTTATTTATTTATTTTATCAATTTATCCCCTTTCAGAAATACTCCCTCTGTTGTTCCTTTTAAAGAAAGTCTTTTTTTCCATTTTGGTCGTTCCATTCAAAAGTCTTCTTTCTTTTTTTTACACATGAGACTCACACACTCTTATTAATACAATTAAAATATGGGACCACACTCCCACTAATACAACTACCTACTACATATTAAATAATAATACTCCTTAATCTACGTGTCAAAAAACAAAAAACCCTCTTAACAAGGTACGGAGAAAGTATATACATTGATTAATAAAAATCTATACAATTATTAAAAAATAAATATACTTTATTGAATTAAAAGTAATATATATATGTGCACGCATATGATTGAGTGCACATGATATCAACCCATAAAGTAAATACATCAAAAATTGTTTAGGAAAAAAAAAAAAAATTGTGAACGAATGAAAATGATCAAATTTGAAATCGAACATATAGAGGACTAAATGTGATATATTATTTTTTTTTTATGCTGATGTTTTAGCATTTATCTTACACAAAATTTTACAGTTAGGAATGGCGAGCGCATTAGAAACACTCTGCGGACAGGCATTCGGAGCAAAGCAGTATAGGATGTTGGGAATCTACATGCAGAGATCATGGCTAGTTCTCTTCCTCTGCTGCTTCCTTCTTCTCCCTCTCTACGCTTTCGCCACCCCGATTCTGAAACTCTTAGGACAGCCAGACGAGGTGGCGGAGGAAGCCGGGTGGTTGGCAGTGTGGTTGATTCCGTTGCATTTCAGCTTCGCATTCCAGTTCCCACTGCAGAGATTCCTGCAGTGCCAGCTGAAAACAGGGCCTTTAATTTGGGTGCCATTGATGGATCTGGTGCTCCATGTGTTGCTCACCTGGATTATGGTCACCCACATGGAGATGGGAATCCTAGGGGTTGTCTTGGCTTTGGACGTATCGTGGTGGATTCTGGCTCTGGGTATGTATGCCTACGTGGCGCTTGGAGGATGCAGCCACACTTGGACCGGATTTTCGGTTGAAGCTTTTTCCGGATTATTTGAATTCCTCAAGCTCTCTGCTGCTTCTGGTCTCATGCTCTGGTCTCTCTTTTCTCTCTCTTTTCATAAAAAGTATTAATCATATAACGCGTGATAAAGAAAATGAAACGTTTTGTTATTATTTATATGGTGTACCCCACCATTTAGGGCCCCCACCGCCCCTGCCCTGGGGATTGGTGGAGGAGGTAAATCGCAGGATGTGCCTCAAGTGGCTTATAGAGAGGGCTCACTGTTAAACTTGTGCTTGCAAGGGGCCAAATCCATGCCAAAGGCAGGATTCGAACCCCCACCCTGCAGCAACCAAGCTCAGCTAGAAGGCCTTTCCACCCTCCCCTCTACCACTTGAGCTATGCCCTGGGGGCAATTTTGTTATTATTTATAGTCTGGAGAACTGGTACTACAGAATATTGATAGTGATGACTGGATTCTTCCAGAATGCTAAATTAGCCACCGATGCTTTAACAGTCTGGTATGGATTTATTTTCTTCCTATTAATTAATTCTTGCTTTATTTTTGCAGTTGCATATATATATATATATAAACTCATTTAATTAAACTTTATTTGGAGTTTTAATTTTATAAAATTTGTGCAGCATGACCATCAATTCATGGGAGATGATGTTTGCACTTGCCTTCTTTGCTGGAATTGGGTAACTACTTATTATTTTAAGCCTCCAATATTCATTGGATACAATCTTGTGTAGGTTCATTATTTATCCCATCATCAACCAAGATTAGATAGATATGAGATCAAATTACATAATTAAAATAAAAAATAGAAACTAGCCATTATTTTGATTTCAGTTAATCATATTATTAATATACTCCGTTTTCAACTTTCACTTTATGATCTCAAAGCTTAATTAATTGTATACAAATAGTGATAAATAAATGATAGGATTAAATTGTAAAATGGCAGAGTGAGGGTGGCAAATGAACTGGGAGGTGGAAATGCAGAAGCAGCAAAATTTGCAACCAAAGTTAGTGTGGTGCAATCCACAATCATAGGCTGCTTTTTTGCTGCTCTTGTACTCATTTTCAGAGGCAACTTAGCCCTCATCTTCTCTTCCAGCTCCGACGTCGTCGCTGCTGTCGATGATCTCACACCCCTCTTGGCCTTCTCCATTCTCTTCAACAGCGTTCAACCCGTTCTCTCAGGTATGTACACCCCCAAACTCGAACGCCGTTCTGTTCTGGTTTAGTGCTAATTTATTCATTTTGGACACATTATGTTCTTAGGGTTTTTTTTTTTGTTCTCTCAGGTATGTACACCCCCAAAGTCGAAGGTTTAGTGCTAATTTGTTCATTTTGGACACATTATGTTCTTAGGGGTTATTTTTTTATCGGAAAAAGTTAGTTGTTAGTATAGTTAGTAGTTAGTTCACCAAGCACCCATATACCCTTATTCTCCAAGTCTCTTTATAACTCTCCTCCTATTCGTTCCCAATGAGAATCGAACCAGATTCATTCACTTTTGTGAGTAGCTCAGTGGTCAGGTGAGATTGTTCTTAGAGTTTAGTGTTAATTTGTTTGTTTTGGACACGTGTAGGAGTGGCGGTTGGGTCGGGATGGCAATCATACGTTGCATGGATAAACATCATTTGCTATTACATCGTTGGTCTACCCGTCGGACTTGTCATGGCTTGGGCCTTCCATTGGGGAACTTCCGTACATAACTCATATTTATCCAACATATAATATATTTTTATTTATATAAATACTGATTTTTTAATTTAAATGTTTGATTAGGGAATATGGGGAGGGATGATATTCGGTGGGACAGCATTACAAACTCTGGTATTAAGCATCATTACGATTAGGGCAAATTGGGAAGTGGAGGTAAGTAACTAAGTAAATTCATTGATGTGAAAGTACTAAAGTTGCTCTTCGCATAACACGCTTTCAACGTTATTAATAAATTTAACCCCATGCGTCTTTTCAGGTAGAGAAGGCCACTAGTCGTGTTGGAAAGTGGTCGAATGAAGGGTGAAAAAGGAATTAAGCCATCGGTCAAGGTCAATCACGTCTTTCCACTTCCAAATTCCACACAGTCCATTGTTTACAATTTTAACACGTCAATATTTCATTTGCTCACATTATATAGAATAGACTATTCATATTCTGAAATTGCTAAGGTTATGGCTGTTGTAGATGATGGTATATCAGATCTATAATCAACCTAATCTTGTTGAATACACAATCAAACTATGAATTGAATACAAGAAACTAGATCACATATGATAACAACTTAAATTTGTGTGTGTATGTGTGATTGTATGAAGAAGAAGAAGACGTTTATAGTGGTTCAGATTGCTTGCACAAGCTTACATCCACTGTGAGAGAGAGATCTATTATTGATTGAGAGAGCAAAACGGATTACAACGCGTATATGCAAGAATCACAGCAATATATACATCATACGCTTGCACAGAAAGTTATAGGACCAACACGTGTAACTGACTTCCAGCTGGATTCTCAGTTGGTTAAAACGAATCTCGACGGATATAACCAACTCCATCACACACCCTGCATGGCCAGCTATCTATTCACGTTTGGAACTTTCCAGAAATCGTTCGTATGCGAACTGTACAACGGCCACAAGTCACCCTGCTCACGGCTGATGCACCCGGTGTAGTCTTGCTGATATGTTTGTGAGTTTCTTGATTCTGCTGATTCTAGTGCACCCGTTTCACTCATGCATCATCATCAGCTTCAACCTTAAACACACTCATACTCATTCTAATGTTGATCATTCATTAGTATGTAGTTTTCTATCACAATTCTCCACCTAAAACTTCATACTCAACCAATACTCAATCACTCCTTCACTTCACTGTTTTTACCAAGACAGCCAACTTGCACACTGCTTTTAAGAGAGCAGCTGAACTCTCCACTGATATGTTCAGCATACATTGACAAGACTCTTGCATAGCTCAAACTTTGAACTAGGCAATGCCTTAGTGAGGAAATCAGCTGGATTCTTGGCTGTTTCAACCTTTTTAACCACAACCTTTCCTCCTTCAACTAAGTCTCTAACAAAATACATTCTTACATCTATGTGCTTTGTCCTTTCATGAAAACCCTGATGTCTTGATAAGTGTATAGCACTAGAGTTATCACAATGTATTAGTACTGATTCTTGTACTACACCAAACTCAGACAAAATTCCTTGCAACCACAAACCTTCCTTTACTGCTTCTGTGAGTGAGATAAACTCAGCTTCAGTTGTAGACAATGCAACCACTGACTGATGTGTTGATCTCCAACTGATAGCTGTACCAAACAAGCAGAAAACATAGCCTGATAATGACTTCCTTGTGTCTAAGTTTGCAGCATAATCAGCATCTACAAAACCTGCAAGAAAATCAATGTTAGAGGTAAATTTATTGAAATGCAAACCTGTTGTTAAGTTGCCTCTGATATATCTATGAATCCACTTAACAGCTTCCCAGTGATCTCTTCCTGGACTTCCCATGAACCTGCTCACCAAACTCATTGCATGAGCCAAGTCTGGTCTGCAGCAAACCATAGCATACATGAGACTACCAACTGCATTGGCATAAGGAACCTTCTCCATTTCTGATACTTCTTCACTAGTTCTAGCTGATTGTTGAGCTGACAAAGCCAATCTCTGCTTTACAGGAGTAGACACAGCTTTACTTTGATCCATATTATACCTCTTGAGAACCTTTTCCAAGTATGAGTTCTGATGTAACACAATAGAACCAGCTGATCTATTCCTTTTGATTTCCATTCCTAATATAACAGTAGCTTCACCCAAATCTTTCATATCAAACTCAGATTTCAACATTTCATTCACAGTTGTAATGCCTTCCATAGACTTATAAGTAATTAAGATGTCATCAACATATAGTAACAAGAAAACATACCAGTCACTATCTTGTTTGATATATACACAACTGTCAAACTTGTTTCTTTCAAAACCACATTTGACAATGTATTCATCAAATCTCAGATACCATCTCCTAGGACTTTGTTTCAATCCATATAGTGACTTTAGAAGTAAACAAGCCTTATCAGTTGAGTTCTGAACTGAAACTCCTTCTGGAACAGTCATATAGATCTTTTCCTCCAAATTTCCATGAAGAAAGGCTGTAGTCACATCCATCTGATGCAATTCCAGATTAAACTGAGTTACTAATGCTAACAATATCCTAATAGAACAATGTTTCACAACTGGAGAGAATATCTCTGTACAATCAATGCCTTCCATTTGAGAAAAAACCCTGGCAACTAGTCTTGCTTTGAATCTAATATCATCAATCCTTTCAGGTGAAACTTTCTTCTTGTAAATCCATTTACAGCTCACTAACTTCTGATCTTTTGGCTTTAGAACAATTTTCCAAGTCTGATTCTTCTCCAATGAAAGCAACTCTTCTTGCATAGCAGCACTGCACTTTCCATTATCCTTACTGCTCATTGCTTCCTGATAGTTTCTAGGTTCATATGAATCAATATCCTCTGCAGAATAAAGTGCAAAGGATACAATATCAGCATCTACAAACCTAGCTGGAGCTCTAATAGACCTCATTTGTCTATCTCTAGTCAACTGATAACTGTTAAGCAGTTCATCAGTATTAGAAGTAGTCTGATCATCTGTACTTGGTGACTTAATTCCTCCTTGTACTGTCTCTTCTTCAACTCTAAACTGATCCTCCTGAATCTTGTTCACAGGCTCCACCTCAAGCTCAGTTTCAGATTTACCTTGACCCTGAGGTTTTAGTGGCATAATAGCTTCATTAAAGGTAACATCTCTACTTATCATAATCTTTTTACCTTCAATGTTCCATAGTTTGTAAGCTTTAACACCTTTGGGATATCCAATCATGACACATTTGATGGCTCTTGGAGCTAACTTATCCTATTTAACATGTGCATAAGCTAAGCAACCTATCACTTTGAGTCTAGTGTAATTAGCAATATTTCCAGTCCATACTTCCTGAGGAGTTTTGAACTTAAGAGGTGTTGATGGACACCTATTGATTAGAAAAGCAACTGTACTAACCAATTCACCCCAGAAGTCTTTAGAAAGACCAGAACTACTTAATATACATCTAACTCTCTCAAGTAGAGTCTGATTCAGTCTCTCTGCAATACCATTTTGTTGTGGTGTACCTGGTACTGTCTTGTGTCTCATGATCCCCCTCTCCTTACAAAACTTGTTGAACTCATCAGAACAATACTCAAGACCATTATCAGTTCTTAATATCTTAACTTTGTTGTCACAGCTATTCTCTACCTCAGTTAACCAATTCTTAAAGGTAATGAAAGCTGTATCCTTAGACTTTAGTATATATATCCATATCTTCCTACTGTAATCATCAATAAATGAAATAAAATACCTGCCTCCTCCTTTTGTTTGAGTTCTTGCAGGTCCCCACAGATCTGAATGGATATAATCAAGTTTAACTTTACTTGTATGTTCACAAATACTAAACTTCAGCCTTTTAGCTTTACCAAAGATGCAATCCTCACACTGATCCAGCTTATTTGTTGATCCGATATTGATTACATTTTTCCTTGACAATTCTTGTAATCCTTTCTCACTTATGTGAGCTAATCTTCCATGCCATAAGTAAATTTCATCACTTCCTGTTGTGACATTACTCTGTCCAATCACTGTATGTCCATCAAGTATATATAATCCATTTTTCCTGATTCCTTTCATCACTTTATACTCATCTTTCTCAACAATGAGTACACCTCCTCTAGATCTAAACTCATGATCTGAAGCATCTAAACTTCCTAAAGAAATCAAGTTTCTTTTAAGTTCTGGAACATACCTCACATTTGTCAATGTCCTAGTAACTCCATCATGCATCCTCAACCTGATGGATCCAATACCTCTTATGTGACATGTGTGATCATTCCCTAACAACACTGATCTAGCTTGATGCAACCTAAGATCAGTAAACCAATGCTTCATAGGAGACATATGGAATGTACATCCTGAATCAAGGATCCAATCCATGGATCCTTTTGATGATCCAACCACAAGTGCCTCAGGATAATCAGTGGCCTGATTCTGATTATTTACCACTTGATTTGCTTGCACTCTTTGTTGTCCATCTTTACCAGCTTCTGCTTTCCTCCTCTTTTCTGCTTTATACTTGTAGTAGTTTTTCTTGTAGTGGCCTGGTTCATGACAGTGAAAGCATTTCCTTCCATCATTATCTGAGTTTGACTGATCAGTCTTGTATCCTTGTTTCTTTGAATCAGAATTGCATTTCTTGTTGTTCCTTTTACCATGATCACTCCTCTTGACCATTAATCCATCTCCTGATATTCCTTGATCTTCAGAAACTTTCTGAAACTCCTTTGTCTTCAGAGCAATCTCAACTTCATCAAGACTTATAGTTTCTCTATTCCCAAACAGAAGTGTATCCTTGAAACTTCCAAAGGACTTTGGGAGAGCTGACAACAAAATTGAGGCCTTATCTTCTGTTTCAATCTTCACATTAACATTTTCTAGATCATCTAACACCTTATTAAACTCATCAAGCTGAACTAGAACTGATCTCTCCTCAACCATCTTAAAGGAATATAATTTTTGCTTTAAGTATAAACGGTTAGCAAGAGATTTTACCATGTAAAGATCTTCAAGTTTCTTCCATACAACTCTTGCAGATGTCTCTCTCTGTACTTCTCTCAAAGCTTTATCACCAAGACACAATACAATGGCACTTAGGGCCCTTTCTTGGATATCAGCTTCTGCAGTAGCTTCAATGGCAGTTTGTACAGCTTCTGCAGTTGTTGCTGGTTTGTCCTTGATAGCTTCTGCCAATCCTTGTTGTACCAAGATAGCTCTCATCTTGATCTTCCACAAACCAAAGTCAGATTTCTCTGTAAACCTCTCAATATCAAACTTAGTTGCAACCATGGTGTCAACTTCCTTCAATTTTTTCTTGATTCCTCCTTATGTTGATTGCTGTTGTTCGTGGCTTGGATTTCCCACAGACAGCGCCACTTTGTTGTAGATGATGATATATCAGATCTATAATCAACCTAATCTTGTTGAATACACAATCAAACTATGAATTGAATACAAGAAACTAGATCACATATGATAACAACTTAAATTTGTGTGTGTATGTGTGATTATATGAAGAAGAAGAAGACGTTTATAGTGGTTCAGCTTGCTTGCACAAGCTTACATCCACTGTGAGAGAGAGATCTATTATTGATTGAGAGAGCAAAACAGATTACAACGCGTATATGCAAGAATCACAGCAATATATACATCATACGCTTGCACAGAAAGTTATAAGACCAACGCGTGTAACTGACTTCCAACTGGATTCTCAGTTGGTTAAAACGAATCTCGATGGTTATAACCAACTCCATCACACACCCTGCATGGCCAGCTATCTATTCACATTTGGAACTTTCCAGAAATCGTTCGTATGCGAACTGTACAACGGTCACAAGTCACCCTGCTCACGGCTGATGCACCCGGTGTAGTCTTGCTGATATGTATGTGCGTTTCTTGATTCTGCTGATTCTGGTGCACCCGTTTCACTCATGCATCATCATCAGCTTCAACCTTAAACACACCCATACTCATTCTAATGTTGATCATTCATTAGTATGTAGTTTTCTATCACAATGGCAATAAAAGAAGAGTCTTATAATTAATCAACGACACAGTAATGACTCCAAATTGATCTATCAGTCTCACTCTACATCATGCATGCATGATTAAGTTTTGGAAATCTTGTCAAAGATACTAAATTATTCACTTTCACTTTGTGGTCTAATGCATGTTTTTTAATGCAAAAGAACATGAAGTGTATTATTAACAAACATGAGCAAGTTTAATTTTTAATTTATAAGAATTTAGGATTCACGACCTTTAAATTATAGTCTAATATATATTATGAGAAGAAATAAAGCAATAAATGTGAAAAATAAATTAATTACAATATCATTAGATTTTTAAATTTTTTAGAAAAAGTAATGCAAGGAAATTATCATAATACACCTCAAATGAATCAATCATACAACACATCTAATTGGTTCTCAATTTAAGTTACAATAATAGAGTCAATTAGGTTGTAGTTCCTCTACGAGGTTCCCAAAAACTTTTAGAATCGAAACCAAAGTTAATACCTTTCAAAAAAGTACTAATTACTCGTAAGAGTTTTCTAATTAGATACTAAATCATAATAATATTCACATTTCTAAGTATCATGAATTCAATAAGGTAATTGGTTCCGTCACTGTATTGATTGACCTCTCAATCTAACACTTTTAGTGTTCATTTATGTAGTTTCAAATATGGGAGGTCGTCTCCGACTCTTCCTTCATTAATCTGCATAATCTATACTCCTTATGATTCAATGATTTAATTCAAAGCCGGAATATAAATTATACAATATCATAAATTGATCCAACATCCAAGCATCAATTAAATATCCAAATAAAAAAATAGAAAAGAGATTAGTAGAAATGCATAAATAAATTAGAAAATAGATAGAATTAACCAAATGAATTCACCATAAAAATTGATCTCCTCTACTCTTTTGGTAATACACCTTTTCAAAAAGCATTATATCTACTTTAAAATTTGAAATTACGTAATGAAAATAAATTCCTCTCAAAATGAGGGAGGAGAAAATATAAATGATTTCTCTCTACACTATTCTTTAAACTAGGGTTTTGTAAAAGGTGAGAACGAATGGAGATGTAAATGCTGCTGGGTGGAATGAACCTCGATCTGTTCTACTCTTCAATTTAATCTACGGATTTGGGCTTATATAACCAATTAACAATAAAATGAAATTATCCAAACAATTAAATGGGCCTACTATATTAAGCTCAATTGATCCGCTGGGTGGAGTTACAATTAATTGAATTATTTGGGCTTATTAAAATTAAATTATTGGACCCAACCCAATTAATCACCTGACATTGAAACTGAAAATTTGGGAATTTCGGTGGGCTTCAATTGTAAATGGGCCGAAAGTTTTTAAGTAAACTTTCAGCTTGCACACAATTTGTTTGAACCTGGGTGGGCACTAAGCAAGAGTGATTGTGCACAAGTGTTGAACTAATTTGACTATATGTGTTTTGTATTAATTTTTAATAAATATTATATATATTCAATTAATTTATTTTAAAATAATTTCAACCAACTTTCAAAATAAATATGGTGGTAATATTGATTAATGTAATATATATTAATATGACAAATAATTATTAAAACATTAATTAATTTATTTTATTATTTATTTAAGATAAATATTAAAATTTTCATAATTAAATTAAAAAATCCTTATAAATTTTGAATTTTCAATCTATAAATAATATCTAAATATATTATTTATTTATAGATGAAAAATAAGTTAATTTGCATTAAAATAAATAACATTCTCCTAATTTCTCAATTTAATTCTCTTGTTAGAAAATACATAATCTTTATATTTTTCTTAATTCAATCACAAACTTTATTTTTATCTATTAGATATACGATCTTTTTTTTAATTTAATCACCAAGTTTCCTTTTTATCTATATGCCTTATCTTATATATACTAATTACGAATACGCTGTTATAAATAACTTTTTAAAAGTATGAGGTGTCGCAACGTGGTTAAATTTTGTATATTTTTTATTTTTTGTTTTAATATTACATGTATAATCTTTCTACTTTTATTATTATTATTATTATTATTATTATTATTATTATTATTATTATTATTATTATTATTATTATTATTATTATTATTATTATTATTATTATTATTATTATTATTATTATTAGGGATGATTACTACTAGGCGCAAAAAAAACCCATAATTACTATGAGATACAAACATAAAAAATATTACTACTAACTACAAAAATATATAGTAATATTATAATATTATCCCTACAATGTGCTGCACATAAATGTTGTGTGCAGCAAAAAACCGTGTGCAGCAAAAGTTCGTGTGCAGTAAAGTGTGTGCAGTAACAAAAGTGTATGAAGTAAAAAAAGTGTGTGCAGCAAAAAAGTGTGGTGGTCCGGCGGTGGTCCAGCAGAGCTCCGACGAAGCTCTAGCGACGGCGGCGGCGGTCCGACAACTTTTCCGATGGTCCGGCAGTGCTCTGGCGACCGTCCAGCGGAGCTCCGACGAGGTCAGTTTTCCGTCAGCGGCGGTTTCCGGCGATTGGCCGGCGGCGGCGGTGGTCCGACGGTGGGTGGGGGTTAGGGTTTGTGGTTTAAAAGTGTATGGTTTTAGGGTTATATTTGGTATTTTACTTAAATATTTTGTATGTGATAGTAATTAATTCAAATCAATGTATCTAGTGGTAATTAGAGGTATAAAGTGTGTACCTATTAGTAATTTTTCTTATTATTATTATTATTATTATTATTATTATTACCATAATTCACAGATTCAGAGGCAACATTAGCATTATCATTAGAATTATTCCTCTTAGGATGAAGACACTTGTTTGCAAAATGTCCCATTTCATGGCAATTAAAGCATTTCTTGATTTTCTTGTCACCATTCTGATTATTCAGGGGTTTCACATTAGAATTTTTATCCTTGTTCTTATTCTTGTTCTTGTTCTTGTTACGATTGTTAGGTTTCCCCTTAACATGCATAACCTACCCATAATTCTTAACACCCCCATTTTGTTTTAAATCATGCTCCTTGCTTTTTAAGACATTCACCACAATATCAAGAGTAACGTCATCAAGACCATACTTTATAGCAGACTTGACATCACTTTAAGAATTAGGTATAACATTTAAAAGCACAATAGGAGTGTATTCATCAATATGCTTGTCACCAGTTAGCTTAATATCTTGAATCAACTTCGTGAACACATCCAAATTTTCTTCAACATCTTTGTTTACATCAAGTTTAAAACGAAAGAATTTTTCAAGAAGAAACATTTTACTAGGCAAAGATGTTTCAGTATACAGCTTATCCAGCGTTTCCCACAAAATTTTTGCGGACTCATGCACACCAACTTTTCTAAGCACAAGATCAGAAAGATTCAAGATAATTGCAGACAAAGCAAGCTCATTCATCTCAGCCTTTTTAGCAGGTGTATCATCCTTATCATACGAGTGATCTACAGGTTTGAATACCCTTTGTTGAATGAATATGCACTTCATTTTCTGTTTCCAGATACTGAAGTCTCGCTTACCATCAAACGGTGCTTGTCCAAACGAAGACGAAGCCATGGGTATTTAAAGTTGAGTAGAACACACTTTGAACGGAAAAAATACAGAATTACAGAGCAACAATCTGTCACACACCAGGTTGGCACTACTCTAATCACACACAAAGCGAGAAACGAAGCAGTATAACACACAAGGACAGATTTTCAGCAGCGGAAATTGAAAGACTAAGATGACAGTTTCACAAAAGAAACAAACAAGAATAGTAATAAGAGGGCCAGCTGCCTCAGGGCATCACACAAGAGCAAATAAGAGGGCCAGCTGCATCAGGGCATCAGACAAGAAAAAATAAACAAGAAAGGCTCAAGCTATTTCACCAGAGCGGTGTCTCCGACGAGAACACCGTACCACCTCTACGAGCCACCAGCCTGTTAATTAACGGGGTGGATCCCTCGTAGTCTTGTTCACATAGAAAACACGAACGGGGCAGCCTCCACTCCAAGTTTCAACCTACACACAAAGTGAGAAATATTGGGGGTTAGTGAAGGCACAATCTGAAAAAATTTCAGAAAAGAACAATCCGAAAAAATAACAAAATAAATCTGAAATTTTTCTGAACAATATAAAATGAGGAGGAGAGACACTTCCCTTCCACAAATGGACACTCCAATCTGACCGGAACCCTATAACATGAGGAGGAGAGACAATATTATTTATTTATAGATGAAAAATAAGTTAATTTGCATTAAAATAAATAACATTCTCCTAATTTCTCAATTTAATTCTCTTGTTAGAAAATACATAATCTTTATATTTTTCTTAATTCAATCACAAACTTTATTTTTATCTATTAAATATACGATCTTTATTTTAAATTTAATCATCAAGTTTTCTTTTTATCTATATATCTTATCTTATATATACTAATTACGATTACGCTGCTATAAATAACTTTTTAAAAATATGAGGTGTTGCAACGTGGTTAAATTTTGTATATTTTTTATTTTTTGTTTTAATATTACATGTATAATCTTTCTACTATTATTATTATTATTGTTATTATTAGGGAGGATTACTACTAAGTACAAAAAAAACCCTTAATTACTATTAGATACAAACATACAAAAATATTACTACTAACTATAAAAATATATAGTGATATTCCAATATTACCCCTATAATGTGTTGCACATAAATGTTGTGTGCAGCAAAAGGCCGTGTGCAGCAAAGTTCGTGTGCAGCAAAGTGTGTGCAGTAACAAAAGTGTATGCAGTAAAAAATTGTGTGTGCAGCAAAAAAGTGTGGTGGTCCGGCGGTGGTCAGCTCCGGCGAAGCTCCGGCAACGACGGCGGCGGTTCGACAACTTTTTCGGTGGTCCGTCAGTGCTCCGGCGACCGCCCCACGGAGCTCCGGCGAGGTCAGTTTTCCGTCAGTGGCGGTTTTCGGCAGCAGGAGGCGGCGGTGGTCAGGCGGTGGGTGGGGGTTAGGGTTTGTGGTTTAAAATTGTATGGGTTTAGAGTTATATTTGGTATTTTACTTAAATATTTTGTATGTGATAGTAATTATTTTAAATCAATATATCTAGTAGTAATTAGGGGTATAAAGTGTGTACCTATTAGTAATTTTTCCTTATTATTATAATAATAATAATAATAATAATAATAATTATTATTAACCAAGTGGGTTAGCCCACTTGGCCACCGTGCTCCTCACACAAGTGAGTGACCCGGGTTCAAGGAATAGGAGGGGAGTGAGGCTTGGGAGAATAAGGTTGTATGAAGACTTGGTGAACTAACCGGGTTCGATTCTCATTGGGAACGAATAGGAGGGGAGTTATAAGGAGGCTTGGGAGAATAAAGGTGTATGAAGACTTGGTGAACTAAGGGGAGTTATAAGGAGGCTTTGGAGAATAAGGGTGTATGGAGACTTGATGAACTAACTGGGTTCGATTCACATTGAGAACGAATATGAGGGGAGTTATAAGGAGGCTTGGGAGAATAAGGGTGTATGGAGATTTGGTGAACTAACTACTAACTATACTAACAACTAACTTTGTTTGATAAAAAAATTATTATTATTATTATTATTCATGTATATATCTTTAAATCATGTATATCTGTAAATTAAAATCATTTTTAATCATATTTTTTTGATTAGTTAAGGAATAGATAATCAATAAAATATATTCAACTTATTAATAATATTATTTATGTACATCTTCAAATTAAATATCACCTTTAATCACATTTTTTATTGGAAATAGATAATTAAGTCAATCAATAAAAATATATCCAACTAATAATTTATTTTTTATTTTTATTCTTTTTTTGATACAAATAGTTAATTAAACCAATCAATAAAAGCATATATATCTTAAAAAATACTATATAAATAGATCAAATATTAATTAATATACGTAAATCACACATACTAATTATGTAGGGTTATTCATGTTTATCTTCAAATTAAATATCACCTTTAATCATATTTTTTATTATTTAGAATGCTAATTTTATTTATTTATTTATTATTTATTATTATTATTCATGTATATTATTAAATTATGTATATCTATAAATTAAATAACACATTTAATTATATTTTTTGATTGATTATAATAATTCATCCGCGTATTACGCGGGAATCTGTACTCGTATATATATAATCTTAAAAGTTTTATTATTTAATTAAAAATTCATCTATTACAAAATATATGACTATATTATTTAAAATAAATCAAGACACATAAATATTTAAATTATAACAATTCATACAACTCATTGCCATTTAAAATTAAAGTAACTCTGTTCTCATAATTATTTTGATTTTAAAATTAACATTACTATACAACATAGTATATTCAATTATTCAAAGTAAATAAATTCACAATAAATATTAAAAGAATAATAATTTCTTTTTAAAAAAAATTATGTTCTCATTATTATTTTGATTTTAAAATTAATATTACTATATACAACACAATATATTCAATTATTTAAGTTTGAATAAATTCACAATAAATATTAAAAGAATAATAATTTCTTTAAAAAAAAGTAATTATGTTCTTATAATTATTTTGATTTTAAAATTAATATTATTATATAAAACAATACAATATATTCAATTATTTATGTTTAAATAAATTCACAATACATATTAAAAGAATAATAATTTCTTAAAAAAACATGTAAGTTTAACCTTTTGTTTTATATAATTAAATTAAATAGCATAATGTACATGTGTAACGAGCAAGTACAATTTTAATAATTTTTTTTTAAATTGTAAATTGTGACGAACAAATTCCGTCACAAAACACAAAAGTCCGTTACAAATGAGATCATTTACATTGTGACCACATTTTTCTGTCACTAATTAAAAAATAAAAATATAATATTTTTGTGACGAACAAATTCCGTTACAAACTTTGTGACGGACAAAGTCCATCACAAATGAGACTCTTTACATTGTGACCACATTTTTCCGTCACTAATTAAAAATATATATATATATATATATATATATATATATATATATATATATATATATATATTTTTGTGTCTGAAAAAAGTCCGTCACAAATTTTCCGTCACAAATGCCGTCACAAATATTGGGAATGACGAAATTTTAAACGGTCAACTATTAGCCGTCATTATTTTCAAAATGACGTCATAAAGTCCGTCACAAAAATCTGTCACTGTCGAGCAACTTTTTTGTAGTAATTACATGAACCCTAACATAAAATTAATCTAATTTTTAAGTGAATTTAACTCATTATAATCTATCTACACCCAATTTCATGATTGCTTTCCTTTTCTTGAAAATAAAATAAAATAAAATAAAAATTCCATTTTAACATTATTTTCCTTCAATATTTTTTTCTTCAAAATTGACTAAAGAAATTGGTTGCAGTGACAGAATTAAAAAAAAAATCCTAATTTTAAGAAAATATATATATTTATATTAGAATTAACGAAAAAAAATTCTTTATACAAATGTATTCGAATAATATATTCAAAATAAATAATGACAAAGTGAAAATTAATTTTTGGATTAGAATTCGAAAAAATGAAATTTCGAGTTAATGTGTTCTAATTATATATTTTATAAGTACGTAACTGATTTTGAGTAAATGCAATTTCAAGTTAACAATTTCGGTATACGAATTTTTGAGTAATATGAATTAAGTGTTTTTCGAGTTAATGTTATTTGAGTTAGTTAGTTAGACTAAATGTAAATTTGGGTAGATTTTTTCAAGTTAAAATTTTGAGTTACTAATATTTTTCGAGTTAAAAGTACGAGTAAATCCAAATAATTTATCCTAATTTACGTTTAATTCGAAATTTTATTTACTTGATTTTTTAACTTGAAAATTACTTTTTATTTTATTATTGTTTTATTCAAATATATTCGTGTAAAGAGTTTTTCCTGGATTGTATTAAGGCATAAGTAATAGCATGATTAGTGAACAGCGTGATTAGCTAATAGCGTGATTAACGTACAAAGATTTCTATCAAATATTTAATTAATTCTTTCTTTGTACATAACATGTATCCGTTGTATCTCTCCTATATATAGTGAATATTTTCTTCACCAAATTCAAGGTGAATCCAATATTGATTCTCACATGGTATCAGCAGAATCCTGGAAATTATAATACATACGTCCATTTTTTTTCTCTTCACGCAGATTTCACATCATATCTCTTTCTCAAATTCTATTACAGTTCTACATCATCTCTCTTTCTCAAATTGTATTACAATTCCACATCATCTCTCTCTCCTATTTTTTCATAGGTTAATTGCGTATAAAAACTCCACATTTAATTCAGTTGTAATTTAATCCAAACTTTTTGGAATTTTGCAAATAAAACATTCACCTTTTGATTCATTTGCAAATTAAACTCATGGGCAGGAGGAGCTGCCCAAATGATGATGTGGCAATTTTTTTAAATATGAAATTGGGTGGAATTGGAGGAAGAGCATTTGGATTTGGGGATTAAATCCCTAGAAATTGGCCTGTTCTTTCCACGTGATGCTATGTTTCCATCTCGATTCATCCCTCCACCATACTCTGATCGAAACCCTGCTGCAATTTCCTCCCCTCCGGCACCTTCGTCTTCTCGATCAACGGGAATTGGGCGGCGGGGGACACGGTTCCGCCGCCGCCGTCGGGTTCCTAAAAAGCGAAGCCAGAGGTGGACGCCGCCGTGGGGCTCGGCCCGGTTAAACGCTGGACTAATGACATGAACTCATTGGGGTTTGCATGTATGATTTTGGGGGAGATGATGTAGATGATCGCCGCCGGCAGCGGCGGCGCATGGGCAGGGTAGTGGTGGTGTGTCACCTACGGCGGGACAACATGTGGCTTTCAACCGGCAGCAAATCCGTCTCACGCGCCTTTCTCCTCCGTCGTCGGTGCTGCCGCCGCCGCCGACGTGTTGGTGGTTCAACGAACAGTTCTACCGGGATCCTTCTAAAGATGGAAGGAGGTGAGAGAGTGTTTTAATAATAGACAATTAAATTTCATATTTAAAAAAATTGCCACATCACCATTTGAGCAGCTTTTCCTGCCGTGAGTTTAATTTGCAAATGAATCAAAAGGTCAATGTTTTTTTTTTTGCAAAATTCCAAAAGTTTTGATTAAATTACAACTAAAGTAAAGGTGGAGTCTTTATACGCAATTAACCATTCTTTCATCGATATCCCTCATGGCCACCGAAACTATCCCTTTTGCAACACTTCTTCACATTATCACAATTCGACTTACATCATCAAATTACCTCATCTAAAAAAATCAGATGACTCTCATTCTTCGCTGCAACGGACTACTCCCAATCGCAGATGAAAGTGAATCTGTCCCTTCAGAAAAAATTGAAGATGCCAACGGAGTAGAAGCACCAAATCCAAACTTCACGGCCTGGTCTCGCCGTCATGATCGTTGTCTATGCCTCATTCTCGCCTCATTAACTGAAGAATCAATGACTGAAATTTTGGGTCTTGACACTGTTCGAGATATCTGGATTGCATTGGAACGATCCTTCTGTCCGTCAACCGAGTCCCACACAAATCAGTTGCGTGACGAGCTCCAATTTCTGAAGCGAGGGTCAACCTCTGTCACTGAATTTGCTCGTAAATTCAATATATTATGCCACCAACTTGCAGCCATTGGAAACCCCATCAATGCCTCCGACAAAATTCACTGGTTTTTAAGGGTCCTTGGGCCCAACTTCAGAACCTTCGCTAATGTTCATCTAGCGATTTCCCCCACACCCAACATCAATAATCTGATCTCTCAAGCACGAGATCATAAGCTACGCAACATCATCACTTCCGACGCGTCTGAAACTCCTCAAGCTGCCTTTTACAACAACTCGCGTCAATCCCATGGTAATCGTTTCAGAAATTACCGTTTGACCACTGGCAACAACAACACTTCTCAAGGACGCACCAATTCTAGTCGTCCCTACAGTATTCCAAGCTCCAATTTTCAGGGTCGTGGTGGTAGGCGTTCAGGGAATAGCAGTTCCAACAATTTCTCAAAGATGCACAACAACGACCAGTCTCGCCGCCATTACACCCCTCGCTGCCAAATTTGTATGGGGCCTGTTGTTGCTTGTTTTTGTCATGAAGACTTAAATAAGAACAAACATGAGTGATCTCCTCCGTCGCCAATAATGAGCGTAGAACTTGAAGAAAAGTAAATAAATGCAAAGGGGATTAACATGGTACGGTTCAATAGAACCTACATCGACGGGAGTCGAAAGAGTATTTTTATTAATAAATGATACAAGGAGATGAGCTAGAACCCATTTACAGTGATGAAGAGATGTAGAAAGTGTAGAGAGAGAATTATTTGTGGGTGTGTTGGAGGTTTGTTGAAGATGATGAAGAGTGTTGAAGATGATGATGAAGTCCGCCTTCATCTCTTAGATTCCTCCCTTTTCTCCCTCTCCATTCACATGTCCTTCATGTGATTTGATAATCCATGATCCAATCCTTTTTGTGTGAACCAATTAGGTGTTGCCAATTGTTGGAGGAGAATCAAATTGGTTATGGAGTGGTCTCAATCCTTTCTCTCCTTGGTTGATAGAGCATCTTCATATGTGATGAGTAAAGGGGATGTGCTCCTCCATGCTATAGTTGTGCTGACGAAGCACATGGGAAGGGGATAAACCCATTTCTGCAGGGTTTAGGAAATGTGCGGGACTTATCCTCGAGCATACAGAGGATAAACAGAAGGGGATAATGCTGGTAGCATTCTGACGGGATTGTCCTCGGCTACTGCTCCATAAGTTCTTTCTCATATTCTTTGTCAATATTTTGCATATATCATTTGCTTCTCTAGCGTATAATGCTACGCTCGTATGAATGTAATAACACCCATAACAGGGCCACACTACGCACATGACTGCTCAGGACGCTATGAAGATCAGCCTACTCAAGCAAACATAACCGAGGCCTTTCAAAGTTAATGCAATGTTGCTGACGTTTCTTATTCTGATTGGTTCGTAGACACAGGTGCGTCCGCACATATGACTGCCTCTCCATCCAATCTTGATGCGATCGTTCCCTATACAGGTAACAGCTCTGTCACCGTTGGTAACGGTGCTTGCCTTCCTATTTCTCATTCGGGTTCTCGCATTGTGAATAATTTACCACTCTAGACGTTCTAGTTGTGCCCCATATAACTAAAAATTTACTCTCTATAAGCAAGTTGACAAATGATTTGGATGTTAATGTTCTGTTCATTAATCATTTCTTCCTTGTTCAGAATCATCGCACAAAGGAAATAGTGACAAAAGGCAGGTGTAGAGATGGTTTATATGTTTTGGAACAAGGTCCGTCTACTTTGATTGTTGCTTTACATTCTGCAAGAACACATTCCTCTTTTAGCATGTGGCATTCTCGTTTAGGCCATGCATCTTTTAATGTTATTAAATTGCTGAATAATATGGGACATTTACGTGTTAATTCTATTTTACCTATTCCTTCTATTTGTGAATCTTGTCAACTTGCTAAGAGTAAGAAATTACCCTTCGCATTGAACGAAAAACGTGCATCCCATTTTTTGGATTTGGTACATTGTGATTTGTGGGGACCTGCCCAGTTACTTCTTTATCTGGTTTTAAATACTATGCATTGTTTGTTGATGATTATTCTAGGTTCAGTTGGTTATATCATATGTGTGCGAAGTCGAATTTTTATGATGTTCTTACACTTTTTTATGCACTTGTCACCACAGAATTTAGCACTTTTGTTAAGATTTTTCAATCTGATGGAGGCACTGAATTCACTAGTAACAAAGTGCAATCTTTTTTCTTTTCCAAAGGCACTCTTCATTGTTTTCTTGTCCATACACTCCTCAACAAAATGGGCGTGCTGAGCGCAAACACCGTCATGTTACTGAAACTGGATTATCTTTATTGTTTCATGCACATACACCGGTTCGGTATTGGGTAGATGCTTTTTCCACTATCGTATACATCATTAATCGATTGCTTTCTGCTTTGTTAGCTAACAAATCTCCTTTCGAACTCTTATTTAACTCCATTCCTGACTATGGCTCATTTAAGGTGTTCGGTTGTCGTGTATTTCCTTACTTAAGGAATTACGCTCCTCATAAGCTGGCACCTCATAGCTCCCCTTGCATTTTCTTGGGCTATAGTAGTATTCATAAAAGCTTTAAGTGTCTTGATCCTGCTAATAATCATATCTACATCACGCGACATACACAGTTTGATGAATCTATTTTTCCTTTCTCCAATACTAATCAGTTATCTTCTTCTGGCACATTGGATTATTCAAATTTCTTGGATGTTCAAGGTTCACCATTACCTTTACAAAGGTCATTTGACACTCAACATTTATCATCGGACTCTCGTGTTTTACAACAAGACTCTCGTCCATGTTCTGTTTGTCATGATCATTCTGATGATCCGCTTCCACAACCACTTGAGAACACACCGCCTGACACTCCATTGTCACCAGCAACTTCGGCCACAGAATCTCCACCACTGGTTGTTCTACCTCATCAACCACATCCTACGATTGTTGGACATCCCATGCAAACCGATCTAAATCAGGAATCTTTAAACTTAAGTATCCTGTTAATATAGTCTCAACTGCGTTACTCACTTCTCTTTCTCTTTCTGCAGAACCTCGAAGATTTAAAAGTGCCGCCAAGTCACCTCATTGGCTCACCGCCATGCAGGAAGAGATTGACGCCCTTCACTCAAACCAAACTTGGGACCTTGTACCTCGGCCCCATAATGACAATATAGTTGGTTCAAAATGGGTTTTTCGCACAAAATATAAGTCTGATGGCACTATTGAGAGGTACAAGGCTCGCCTTGTTGCTCAAGGGTTCACTCAAATACTCGGGTTCGACTTTACACACACTTTCACTCCCGTCGTCCGTGCTGCCACTGTATGTGTTCTTCTTGCGCTTGCTGCATACAAAAACTTGCCCTTGCACCAATTAGATGTCAAGAATGCCTTCCTGCATAGTGTTCTTGACAAACCTGTGTACATGTCGCAACTACCTGGTTTTGTCGATCCCCGACATCCTTACCATGTTTGTAAGCTAAAGAAAGCTCTTTACGGTCTTCGACAATCTCCAAGAGCCTGGTTTGATCGTTTCAGTTTCTTTCTCATTTCTTTAGGCTTCAATCGAAGTCGATCTGATACATCTTTATTTTATTTTCACCAACATAAATGTTCTATATTCTTACTTCTTTATGTTGATGACATAATTCTCACAGGTAACGATGCTGCCTCTCTCAAGAGTTTTGTGAATCGTATACACTCTGAGTTCGCCATTAAGGACTTAGGGCAACCTAGTTACTTCCTCGAAATTGAGTTTTCACATACTTCTTCTGGTCTTTTCCTAAGCCAGACGAAATATGCTCATGATATTCTCTCTCGAGCCAATATTGTTGATTCGAAACTAATTTCCACGTCCTTATTTGCAGGAGAGTCACTTGTCAGCACTGGTACCCCATTCTCTGATCCTACACTTTACAGGTCTCTGGTAGGTGCTATTCAATATCTCACCATCACCAGACTCGATATTTTCATACTCAGTTAATCATGTCAGCCAATTCTTACAAAATCCAACCGAAAATCATTTCTCAGCTGTTAAGCGCATCTTGCGCTATGTTAAGGGTACCATCTATCATGGTTTGACTTTTTCCCACTCTAAAGATCTTGCTATTCTAGCATACTCTGATGCCGATTGGGCTCGCTGTGTCAAAACACGACGGTCAACTTATGGTTATGCAATATTTCTTGGTGGTACCCTAGTTTCATGGAATACAAAAAAGCAACCAACGGTTGCTAGATCGAGTTGTGAATCAGAATATAGAGCCTTGGCCAATGCAGCACAAGAAGTTGTCTGGCTCGATCAACTGCTAAGTGAGCTACGCATAATACCATCAACAACGCCTATCTTGTTGTGTGATAATAAAAGTGTCTTGTTCCTGAGTCAGAATCCTATAGCTCACAAGCGTGCCAAACATATTGACATTGATTGTCACTTTGTACGGGAACTTGTGTCTATCCATCGTCTGGAAACGAGATATGTGCCCTCTCAACTACAGTTGGCCGATATTTTCACCAAAAGCCTTCCTCGGCCGATGTTTGAACTGCTCCGATCCAAGCTACGTGTTCAGCAAAACACTGCACTTCGCTTGAGGGGGGATAATAGTATGATTAGTGAACAACGTGATTAGCTAATAGCGTGATTAACGTATACAAATTTCTATCAAATATTTAATTAATTATTTCCTTGTACATAACATGTATCCGTTGTATCTCTCCTATATATAGTGAATATTTTCTTCATCAAATTCAAGGTGAATCAAATATTGGTTCTCACAATAAGAAAGAATATTAGGGCTTATAAAGAAAGAACATTTTCTTAAAATTAGAATTTTTTTTCTCTTTTCTAAATCCTGTCGGGACGTTGTAGTAAATTAATGATCCTAATTAACTACAACCTCAAAAAAAAAAAAAAAAAAAGCACATCAATCATTTAATCATTAAAAAATTCTTCTTAATTTAAATAATATTACTTCCACGTAACATATACTCCTGAAATTTAAATAATAGTATTACATTTTATTTTTATTATTTAAAAATATATCATTACTTCTGAAATTCAACAAATTAAAGTAAATTTAAAAAGTGAAACTTTTCTAAAATCACGTATACCTACCGTATTACTAATGATAAATATGAGTACTTTGATATTTTAAAGAGTTTGTTTTGTTCTTCTCTAAATAATAAATCGATATTTTAATTCAAGAATTTTTTTTTATTTTAACACAAAAATGTATTAAGAGATTCAAATTATCTTTCATTAATTCATTGATTTATAGATTTAACATCAAAATATAATAAAAAATTTAGAACAATATTTATAAAGAGGAATCATAACTAGTTTTTGAGGTTGGAACATTTTTGGACAAAACTTGTGTGAGATATTTTTCTTATTTTTCTTAATTAGTTACTCCCTGCGGGGTACACCATAAAAAGTTTTTTTTTAAAAATAAATTTTGGGCGTTATTTTTTATATACCCTGCTAATATAATTAATATTGAACCCACATTTTTATTAATACAATTACCCACTACACATTAAATAAAACTTAATAAACTTGAAAAAAGTAAAATGTACTCTCCAAACCAGACAAATGGAGTATTACTTTTTATTAGGTATATTATCATTTTTCAGTTGTACTATAAATTATTCATTAAGTGATTCGAAGAATAGTTATCAATTCTCAAGTTGAATTCCATATTCCACATATGGTGTTTTATTGGTGTTCACAGTATAAAAAAAAAAGAGTGAGACTCTTGTGCCCTAGGGTACACCGTGCGCCTTTACAATTTCCGTGCCCCTTTGCAATTTAAACTCCCTAGCAATAAGGTTTAAATGGAATATGGAGGGGGAGAGTTGTGTTCACATGAGGACACAGCCGTGTGTCCCCGTGTCCCTGGGGGCGCAGGAGCTTTTGCCTGAAAAAAAAAACTATACCCTAAAAATGACTATTAAACCCTTGGGATATGTATTGAATTTTGGACATTTTTTTTGACACGTGACAAACATTTAATTTATAGAATATGAGATGAAATACGTGATACATTTGATCAATTCTCATATGTTATGTACTACACTTTTTTTTAATTGATATATTATAATTTTTTATCCATTTCATATACAACGCGAGTGTTATCTTTTTTATATTTCTGTCGGTAAAATACGTACATACGTTGGTATCTACTCAGCGAAGAATCTATACATATAACAAATTTCATTTATTACGTGCATCTTAATACTAATTTGCATCTCTCCTGTCACTCTCTCTGATCAGCTGCATCCACCAACACATGGAACCCCTCTTGCATGATGGATCCATAACTCGCCGGGAAAGTAAGCTCACGGCGGAGGTGTGGTCGGAATCCAAGAAGCTATGGCACATCGTCGGCCCCGCCATCGTTTCTCGGATATCCAGCACCACCATGAACGTCGTCACTCAGTCATTCGCTGGCCATCTAGGCGACCGCCAACTCGCTTCTTTTTCCATCGCCAACAACATCATCGTCGGCTTCAACTTTGGTCTCTTAGTACGTCTTTTTTATCTCTTCATTCTTTTAAAACACATACATCCATGCAATAGCATCTACTCTTTAATTAAAATGATTTATCAAAGAAGTGGTAATAACACTTGTGTAAACTCTGCAGTCTCTCTTCCAATCCTATTATACCCTATATATTTCTAGGGTTTAAATTAAAGGGGAACTTTAGGATTTATATCGTAAATCTGGTTCACAGAGACTAACTCTACTTTAATTAAAGTTGGGAATGGCGAGCGCACTGGAAACACTCTGTGGACAGGCATTCGGGGCGAAGAAATACAGCATGCTGGGAATCTACATGCAGAGATCTTGGATCGTTCTCTTCTGCTGCTGCTTCCTTCTTCTCCCGCTCTACGCTTTTGCCACGCCTATTCTCAAACTTTTAGGACAGCCGGACGAGGTGGCTGAGGAAGCCGGGTCGTTGGCGCTGTGGTTGATTCCGTTGCATTTCAGCTTTGCGTTTCAGTTCCCGGTGCAGAGGTTCCTGCAGTGCCAGCTGAAAACGAAGCCTTTGATTTGGGTGCCATTGATGACTCTCGTGGTTCATGTGTTGCTCACTTGGATTCTGGTGACTCACATGGAGCTGGGAATTGTGGGAGTTGTTGTAGCTTTGGAGGTATCGTGGTGGCTTTTAGCCGTCGGCTTGTTTGCCTACGTGGCATTCGGAGGATCATGCAACCATACTTGGACCGGGTTTTCGGTTGAAGCTTTTTCCGGGTTATTTGAATTCCTCAAGCTTTCTGCTGCTTCTGGTCTCATGCTCTGGTCTCTCTCTTCCCTCTCTTTTCATGAAACATGATTAACAATTTTATTTTATTAAAAATAGTAAAAAAAAACTAAATTTCTCCGAAATAGTTTTAAAACTTTTAAATTCTCACCGAAATGATCATTTTTACTTAAAAATATCTATTATTTCTAATTTAATGGGATAAGATTGAATCAGTGCTTTTACAAAGTTATGGGACGAAATAGGTTTAAAAAATATTTGGATGAAATCGAAGCAAAACTGAAAGGTGTAGGACGAAAATGAATGTCTAACTATTTTGAAACTTTTTCGTATAAAGTAAAAAAAATATGAAACGGTATACTCCCTCCGTCCCATAGTTAAGTTCACCGACACTGTATATACGAAGTTTAAGAAAAGTTATTTTTTGACCAACTTTATTGATTTTTAGGGGTATTGTGGTATTTTTAGGTAATAAATAAATTATAAAGTATGTTATGTGTGTTAGGTGTGAGTGTTATTTTTTAAATTAAGATAACTTTTGAGGTTTTAGTTAATGTGAAGTTTTCTTTTTTGGGTGGTGAACATAAGTGTGGGACGGGCGAAAACCAAAAGTGTGGAACGGAGTATATTTTAAACTCTATATAATCTTGAACAAATTACAAACAGCTTAAAATTTACAAGAAAAATGGATCAATAATACTATCATTATTAAAGATTTTTAGCTATGAAATCTATAATGAGGATATCTTGGTTCATTATTAATTATTTTTCTTATAGGGTTGGTACATAGTAGCATGTAAATTAATTGGCAATGTTTTGTGGTATAGTTTGGAGAACTGGTACTACAGAATATTGATAGTAATGACTGGATTCTTCCAGAATGCTAAATTAGCCACCGATGCTTTAACAGTCTGGTATGAATATATTGTTTTAATTCTTTTCTAATTACTATTAATTCATGCATTATTTACATAAACTCATTTTTATTGATTTTGTAAAATTTGTGCAGCATGACTATCAATTCATGGGAGATGATGTTTGCATTTGGCTTCTTTGCTGGCACTGGGTATCTACTTAGTTATTTTAATCCTTCAATATTCATGAAATAATTAAGTCGATATAAATAATTTACATCGTCGAATTATGGTTCATTGATTTATCTCGATCACCAACTCATCGTCAACCAACACTAAATAGTATTGTACACATCACGTGATAATTGATAAATTGATATATCATTCACATTTATGAACTCAAGACAATTAATATGGACCACTTAAAAAAAAATAGACATTTTTTAGTTCTAAGTTAATAATTCTCACTTGCACTAGTTTTATGATCTCAAAGATTAATTATTTGTATATAGAGTGTTTGTTATCCATTGAGTTAATAATACTCCATAGGTCTTAAAATTTTATTAAAATTTAAGGAGTTTACATATAAATTGCACTAAGTGGGCTACATTTTCTTTTAATTAAGTCGAAAGGGGCTCGATGAATTAAATTTTAAGAGGAGATGAGTTATATTATCTCAAAAAACTAGTAAAGAATTAAGACAATTTTCATGCTCATTCGGATGACTTTTTCATAACGCACTAAATAAATTTGGCAAAGACTTGTGTACAATCTTCAATTGGTACAACCTCCGGTACAACCTCCTTCCTTCACCTTCAGTGTGTGTTTTCCTTTTTTTTTAATTGTTGCTGTACATTACAGTTTTTTTTTTAATTTTAGGGATATAATTGTAATTTTACCCTTGTGGTTTAGGGTATAATTATCCCTTAGGGTTTAGGTTATAATTGTAATTTTACCCTTGTGGTTTAGGGTATAATTATCCCCTAGGTTTAGGGTTTAGGGTATAATTGTATTTTACCCCTGTGGTTTAGGGTATAATTATCCCAAATGGTTTATGGTTTAGGGTATAATTGTAATTTTACCCTTGTGGTTTAGAGTATAATTATCCCTTAGGGTTTAGGGTTTAGGGTATAATAGTCATTTAAATAAAAAAAATTAAAATAAAATAAAAAATAACATTAATGAAGAAGCAGAAATTAATTAAGAAGGGTAGGGACCAAGGTTGTACCAATTTAATTGGTACAACGGTTGCACCCTAGTCCCTCTCAAATAATTTTAATGAATCAAACACAGATAAATAAATAGTAGAAATTGTAAAATGGCAGAGTGAGGGTGGCCAATGAACTAGGAGGTGGAAATGCAGAAGCAGCAAAATTTGCAACCAAAGTTAGTGTGGTGCAATCCACAATCATAGGCTGCTTCTTTGCTGCTCTTGTACTCATTTTCAGAGGCAACTTAGCCCTCATCTTCTCTTCCAGCTCCGACGTCGTTGCTGCCGTCGACGATCTTACACCCCTCTTGGCCTTCTCCATTCTCTTCAACAGCGTTCAACCCGTTCTCTCAGGTACACCCCGAAACTCGAAAGTTGTTCTGTTCTTAGGGTTTAGTGTTAATTTGTTCGTTTTTGACCCGTGTAGGGGTGGCGGTTGGGTCGGGATGGCAATCATGGGTTGCATGGATAAACATCATTTGTTATTACCTCATCGGCCTTCCCATCGGACTTTTCATGGGTTGGACCTTCCATTGGGGAACCACCGTACGTATTTCATATTATTAATCCAATATTTATTACACATGCAATTA
Source organism: Pogostemon cablin (assembly GCA_023678885.1). Classification (NCBI taxonomy): domain Eukaryota; kingdom Viridiplantae; phylum Streptophyta; class Magnoliopsida; order Lamiales; family Lamiaceae; genus Pogostemon; species Pogostemon cablin. The sequence goes on from CM042968.1 coordinate 20,947,922, forward strand.
TTCATATCATATATAGATATATAAATGATTAATAATGTCAATTTTAATGTATGATTAGGGGATTTTGGGAGGGATGATATTCGGTGGAACAGCAATGCAGACTATTATATTAAGCATCATTACCATTAGGACTAATTGGCAAGTGGAGGTAATTGATGTGAAGTACTAAAGTTGCTTTTCACAGTAACACGCTTTCAACGTTATGTATGAATAAACTTGAGCTCTTTATTAAAAGCGGGTTTTCAGGTTGAGAAAGCCATTAATCGTGTTGGAAAGAGGTCGATCCCCGCCATTGAGCATGAAGGGTGAAAGAGGAATTAAGCCATCGCTCAAGGTCAATCATGTCTTTTCGACACATCCGTCTTGTTTACAATTTTAAGTTTTCAATATTTCACTTGCACACCGAAATAAACGACTTTGAATTCTATTCTCTCCCCTATGTTTTTTACTATTAGTGTAATAACCTTAAATAAATGTGTGAAATATATTATTTGTGTTAAAAAATGTATGGATTATCATAAATTTTAAATTAAAAGAAAAGTCTTATAATTAATCAACTACACAGACTTCAAACTGATACATCAGTCGCACTCTACATCATGCATGCATGATAGTGTGTGAAATCTAGTCAAAGATCCTATACCTTAGTCCAAAACTAAATGCATGCATGATAGTGTGTGAAATCTAGTCAAAGATCCTAAATTATTATTATATTATTATTATATCACCATGGACCTTAGTCCAAAACTAATAAACTTATTGTCCAACACTAATATACTTATTTACTTTACATTAAATATTATATCTTCCAACTTCATTATTCATTAAAATACTACACTCTTAATCAACATGCAAAAAACAAACGTAAGCAATAACACAAAACAGAAAGAGCATATCACAAAAACACGAATAGGGTCAAGTTGCAAAAGTAGACAATATGACAGTTTTAGGAAATGGGGAAAGTAATTTTAATTGAAGTAAAGTGATAAAGAAAATGCAAACCCAAGTTTACGATAATTTTGACCTAGCAGCCACGTGATGGACCTTCGTTAGTTTTAGACATATTGAGAAACAAATGCAAAAAAACGTGTGGAACCAGAAATATATGAAAAAAATCTTTGGGACGGAAACGCGAAATTTTTGGACCAAAACCAAATAGGATTATGATGGATGAGATCACTATTACAATTTTCTCGAGGACCAAGTGATGATCTAACAGCCACGTGAATCCACATGACGGACCTCCGTTAGTTTTAGAAGGTACCGGTTTGGGGGAAAAAAATGCTAAAAAAAGCGCGACATCAGAAATGCATGAAAAGAAATATTGAAACAAAACTTTGGGTTCAAAATTAAATGGGATTGAAATAGTGGTTATGATCCCTCATTTCATATCGTATTCCACAATACTATACCTTTTTAAATGATTATTAAACTTAAAAAACTAAGTTGCTTGACATCCAGCGTGATATGTGTGCAAGTCAAATCATATCAATTTCCATACTTATCATTAACAATAGTAATTGATTACACAAAAGTATTTTTGTCCACAAAAATCTATAAATTTCCACAAAATAGATATCTTACTCCACATCATATAACAAAACAATATTAAATAATTAGAATCATTAGTAAACTTTATAATTAAATAAATAGTAAGCTTTATAATTAATTCTCCATAAAAGATATGGAAAGCTCGAACGAATTTCAAACCCAACCACTTTTGCCATCACCTAAAGGATCCAACGGCAGTCGCCTGAAAAGCAAGCTCGCAGCTGAGGTGTGGACGGAATCCAAGAAGCTATGGCACATCGTGGGACCCACCATCATTTCCCGGCTCTCCAACACCACCATGGGCTCCGTCACTCAGTTGTTCGCCGGCCACCTCGGCGATGTTGAATTCGCCTCCATTTCAATCTCCACCCAAGTCATCGCCGGCTTCAACTGGGGCCTTCTGGTACGATTAGATTCTTCTATTACATTTTGGTGTTACATCTATTGTTGCGTATCTTTGGATGATTGACACGTATATTATATAATAAAATATACTCCCTCCGTCCTGCGTTAATATTTACGTATTCCATTTTGGTTTGTTCGAAGTTAAGGTTTTTTTTTTTCAAGTCGGGCCCACACAAAATAATTAATTATTTCATATAGGGTCCACACACAACATTAAAACAACTATCTACCCACTTTATATTAAATATTATTTCTCTCATCTCACTATACATTAAAATATTACTATATCTCTTAATCTCCGTGCAAAAACCAAACGTAAACTTTAACTTGGGACGAAGGGAACATACCCTTAAAAAAAACTTAAACCCTAGGGACAATAGTTGAGATTTCCTTCCTTGCACACGTGTGACTATCTAACGCGTATAATAGGAGATGTAACACCAAGTGTAACAAAACATCCAAAATGTGTTACATTTCCAATTAACAAATTGTGTAACATTTCTTGTTTCAAACTGAGTGATAATTAATTGCAGCTGGGAATGGCGAGTGCTCTGGAAACCCTATGTGGGCAAGCATTCGGGGCCAAGAAATACAGCATGCTGGGAATCTACATGCAGAGATCATGGATTGTTCTCTTCTGCTGCTGCTTCCTCCTTCTCCCTCTCTACGCTTTCGTCACCCCAATACTGAAACTTTTAGGACAGCCTGACGATGTGGCCGGGCTGTCGGGGTCGCTGGCGTTGTGGTTGATACCGGTACATTTCAGCTTTGCCGTTCAGTTTCCGCTGCAGAGGTTCCTGCAGAGCCAGCTGAAAACGGGGCCGTTGATTTGGGCTCCATTGATGGCCCTGGTGATTCATGTTCTGCTTAACTGGATTCTAGTGAGCAAGATGCAACTTGGAGCCATTGGAGTTGTTCTAGCTTTGGATATATCATGGTGGATCATGGTTTTAGGTATGCTTGCTTATGTGGTATTAGGGGGATGCAAACTCACGTGGACCGGGTTTTCGGTTGAAGCTTTTTCCGGCTTGCTCGAATTTCTCAAGCTCTCTGCCTCCTCCGGTGTCATGCTTTGGTCTCTCTCTCTCTCTCATCTTTTCGCTATCCAATATTTATAATCTATCTTGAGTTAGTCAAATTCAAAAGGAAGAATAATATATGATTCATGATAAAAAACTTAATTACAATCATTTTGTGACTGCAATTAATTATTATATTTTGTGATATTATATAGTTTGGAGAGCTGGTACTACAGGATATTGATAGTGATGACTGGATTCTTCCAAAATGCTACATTAGCTACAGATGCATTAACAATCTGGTACCATATAATCTTTTGTTAACAATCATTAATTAACATTATCAGGCTTTAATTAAAGAAATTGCTGTCCCCTTAATTCTTGCAGCATGACAATAAATTCATGGGAGATGGTGTTTGGTCTGGCCTTTTTTGCTGGAATCGGGTATCCATTGCTTTCTAATTATAATATTAATATACTTACATTATGTATCATATATATACTCCCTCCCATTACTTAACATATAATAAGATCATTTTCGAATAAATAACCTCTCAATATATTAATTTTTTTACGATTGACAGGGTACGGGTGGCGAATGAATTGGGAAGTGGAAATGGAGAAGCAGCAAAATTTGCTACCAAAGTGAGCGTTGTGCAATCAACAATCATAGGATGTTTCTTTTTTGGCATTGTGTTAATACTCAGAGCCCAATTAGGTGCAATATTCTCTTCCAGTGGTGACGTCATCTCTGCAGTTGACCATCTTGCCCTCCTCTTGGCCTTCACCATTCTACTCAACAGTGTCCAACCTGTTCTCTCAGGTACTAATTAACAAGTAGAGTTATTTATAATTCATGATTATGAATTATAATACTAGAATAAAAGTAATTTTGATGCATGTAGGGGTGGCCGTTGGATCAGGATGGCAATCACGTGTTGCATGGATTAATATAATTTGTTACTACATGGTTGGCCTACCCATGGGACTCCTCATGGGTTTTGGCTTCCAATGGGGAACCTCAGTCAGTTTGTTTATTCATTATTCATTATATACTATATCTAATAAAAATAATTAATTTTCAAATTTATTTTTATTTTAGGGGGTTTGGGGAGGGATGATATTCGGTGGAACTGCAATTCAAACTATAGTATTAATCATCATTACCACAAGGACCAACTGGGAAGTGGAGGTAACTAAAGTTGGTTTTCGCGATAAGTGCGCTTTCACCAGTTTTCATGTTGACTATATGCGACTTTTCAGGTTGATAACGCCACCAGCCGTGTGGAAAAGTGGTCCATCCCCATCAATGAACCTCAAGGGCGTAATTAATCAAGATTAGTCAAAGGCTAATCGTGTCTTTTCAGAGGTTTGGTTCCACATATAATAGTATCAAATGACAAATAACAATGCAATTGAAAAACACGTCATTTCTACAATCACACAAATTTTCACATTTTAGATCCACCAACTCTATCATGTTTAACTCTTATTATAACGTCCAGCTTCATGTTAACTGTTAAAAACTCTTTTCTTTTCTTTTTTACCAACTATGTTAATTTTAGAGTACATTGACCAAATATATTAACTCTGGAGGGTATTGCAAAATATTAGATAATAAATAGGTAGTATATAAATTAATAGTACGTGTGTTAGGTAGGAGCTACAAATTTAAAATTTAAGTTTATGGGGCGGACAAATATAAGAAGAATAAAGGGTTTTCAATAACAAACACAGTATTAACCAATCACAGGAATATGGTGATATTTATGAATATATAAAAGTATCAATCCCAAATTTTTTTATTTTTTTATGTAAGATATCTCTAAAATATTGATTCATTAGGATTTTAACCATTACAAATAAAATGTCCAACTATAGTAATTCAAATGGAGAAATATTTCTCCCATTGCAGATGCTCCAAAGCTGAATGAATATCAAGTTTCATGTTCAACTTAATTAATGCTTCAAATGCAGCTCTTGAATTGCTGTGGCAATAACACAAATACTATTAATCTGTCTCAAAAACATATAACTAAAAGCAACACCATGCAACCAGCTAACCTATCAAGATTAGGAATGGACTGCAGAAGTATGCCTATGAAGCTTCACAGATAGTTCGTCAAAACACCAGTATCAAGAAATAAAGACGCAGAAAGAAACGATATCCAGGAGTCACAACTGACTCGCGTTGCACATAATTCAGAGGGGGCTCTGAGCATATTCATAAACACGAAAGATTCCCACTGTTGCTTCAACAAAGAGCAAGCCCATAACTTAGTCGCTATGCTACTAACAGATGCAAAGGATAGGCCTTTCAACATGATCAATTCTCTATGTTATCTGAGTACATTCATTAATATGGGAAGATAAAACATAACAATGGCAATAAAAAACTGTTAATCCTGGATGAATATACAAGAAAATATAATTGTAGATGAATAGGCTTTCGTAGATTATAAAAACTTTTACTCAATTGACTAGGCAGTCGACTGTATTTGATTAATTGATTGATCACAACAAGTGATATCCTAGAGAAAAAGAGAATACAGGTCCATTTCCAATACAAATATCAAGGCTGGATTTAAACCTCAAATTTACCAACTAATAGTAAAATAAATGCACCAACCTAATTCACATAACTTAATCACTTTGGAGCAAAGAAGATGCGTTTTTTCTGTTATTTTTACTTTCCAAAATCAAAATTGCAGGGTATTAAACAACAAGGTAACATAACTCGAACGGTCTATACAAAACACTATGAATTGATGAATTAGTAATCAAAATTATGCACAAAACAGGTTCCAGAAGGGTCTGGTGTAATATTCAGCATATAGAGGAAACGCATGAACTAAAGCCAATTAATAAAGGATCAACATAACACCAATCACCTGGTCTCTAACAATCAGCTATCGATTCAAGGCTTTACCTCCTTTATGCGCCGTGCAGATCTTTTTATAAGGAAAGAAGCATCAGTAACTTCTTCTGAATAAGGACTAACAAATTTATTGAAAAACTTATCATTAGACAAATGAGCAATTGTTCCTAGACTAGGCCACTCTCTAATCAAATTCCTGCTTTCCAGAACGCTTAAAATCCTTAGTCGGGGCTTATACCTCATTTCAACGCTGAATGCAAGTGATAATGGGCTATTGACGATACTGGAAATATCAAACTTCCCAGTAGCAAGAAGGAGCTCTTTAACTTTCTTCACTTTCTCAACGGACACACCAAACACCCTTGGCTCCTTTTTAATCATGGCCACTATGTCACTTTCTGAAAACCCCAAATTCCGGAAACCTTGCAGCTTCATGTCCAAGGCTTCATCACCCATTCTAGCAAAAGTTGCAATAGCATATACGAATTGGTTGGAACTTGCATCAACCCCCATTTCTTCGACCTTCGCTGCACATTTCCTTATGATTTCAGGCTTCATAGTAAAAGAACCCGGATAAGATTCGATTACACAGCGTATACGCTGTATAGGTATGCCACAGCTTTTCAAGAACTCAACATTTGGCATTAAAATGTTTTCCAAATTGCCACTAAGAATCCACGAGGTTGAGCACAACACCTTGGCTACTCCATAAACGGAACCCAACAAACCCTTGAGAAAAGATATTGAAGGAATGATGCTATTATTCACGCTAAGATGCAAAATTGCAGGATTGCTTGAGATTATCTTGGTAATATCTTTGGAAGAAAAGCCCGCATCTTGGAGAATTTTGATCTTAGGTTTAAAGCTATACTCAGTTCTACCCGCCATTAACAGAGGCCTATACCTAGCGATTTTCATCAACTGAGCATTCGAAAACCCACTCTGTCTAAAGAACGAAAGTACCAAATCTACATTTTCTGAGTTTTTAAGATGACTCAACTCCGAGGCAACTCGTGAAGCCAATTCAGGGGAGAATTCATATTTACGCACCAAAATATCAAGCAATTTAGGGCTATTACAGAGTTTTCTTTCAGCCGAAGTGGAGAAAGCGAGGAGAGAGGGGGAGAGAGAGAAAATGGGGGATCTCAATCTGCACACAAATGGTGAGGAGTGCTTCCAAATTAAAAAACTCAGATTTTTGCGAACGAAAGCAATCATCTTCTTCACACAATTCGACAACTGAAATCTCCGTAAACAATAGGGTTTTGAAATTAATCACCTGCCTGAAGAAATCAAATGGAAAAGGCCCATATGAAAAAGCTTCACATCGATCGAGGAAAGAGAGACGGCAGAAACCAAACACCGCACTGATTTGAGTAGATTATGAAAATTTAAAAATCAGGTCTCTCTTTGTGGCTCCACTCGAAAATTGTGTATGTCTCAGTTTAAAAACCAAACACACGCACAAAAGTTATAAAAATTTTTTCTACTAACTTTATTTATTTTTAAAGAATATTATGATATTTTAAAATAATAAATAAGTAATAAAATAAACTATTTAAGTCAATTGAGAATGACATTTTCTGATAAAGTAAACTATTTAAGTTGATTGAGAATGACATTTTAAAAATATGATAATAATGAAAGATATAAGTGAATTGAAAATGACATTTTTAAAATTATGATACTACTAATAATAGTGCAGTTAAACTCATGCATTATAAATCGTGTAAATTTACCATTGATATGCCAAACCACAATTTCATTACAAAAGTAACGTTCATATTTTTCAAAATAAAATATTGCACCCTTTAACATTCTTGCACCAAGTGTACAAGATCAACTCATTTATTTTTTCACCATTGTGTGAACCGAGTTCATGATGTAAGCCCTGTGATTCTCTTTTCAATCATATATACTCTATGTATTAATAGAGTGTTTAAATTAAAAAGGATCACAAAATTTACAAGGTCTATGATATAAACGTGATTTATTAGAGATTAACTCTTATTTTTGAGATAATTTAGGATATGCATTCTAAGATTTACATGGAAAATTTAGGATATAATAATAATAACACATTCTCTTATGAAGCGAATATATATGAAATAAATTGTTAGATGAGTTAACCCTTTAAATATGCTTATTATATACTCCATCAGTCCTACCTAAATGGTTGTTTTTACTTTTTGACCCAAATGGTTGTTATTACTCTTTGAACGTGAATTAAGGAATACTATGATTTTTTAATGCCCAAATGGTTGTTTTTAATTTTTGGCTCAAATGGTTGCTTTTACTTTTTAAACGTGGATTAAAGAATATTATCTTTTAATGTGTAGTGAGTAGTTGTATTAGTAGAAGTGTGTGTCCCATATTTTAATTGTAGGGTAGGTCTTGCGTGAGACCATTTTACATTTTTTTAAATAATTATCACTTTCTCTATAAAACATTATTACTCTCGCTATAAAATGTTATTACTTTTCATTTACACTAAAAATTGTTCATGAAATAACATTATCATTTTTCATTAATTTAATTCACTTTTCAGTATAAAAGTTATAACTTTTTTACCGTATCACGTAAGCCCTTACGTGAGACGGTCTCATACAAATCTTTGTCTTAATTGTATTAGTGGATGTTTGTGGGTCCTATGTGTGTAAAAAAAGAAATAGGACTCTTTGGGTCCAAAATGAAAAAAAAAAGAGACCCTTTGAATAGGATGAGGGGAGTAAATAAAATATGTTTATAATGAATGTATTATAACATCTTTAATTCATCATTCATCTTACTTAAAAAAAATATTTTTAATTATCTATAAATATAATTTATCAATATAATAATAATACTTTAACAAGTAATCAATTTTACATAAGCACCATCTCACAAAAGTAAATACTTTGTAAATAATAATTACTGGAGTACAATTTTTATAAAATATTCAAGTAATAATTACAATATCAAATTCCTGAGAATTCAGGAACGAACGCAATAGGGCAATCAACATGCGAATGATATGATCCAAAATAACTAGGAAAGTGAAAAAGCACAACTCTGTCCATGAGTACTATTTGTGCAAGCCACAAATAGCCTACTCTATTTTAAAAAGAAAATATACAAGTACATTATAGTTACAAGTTAGCACACACCACATGTGATCAATTTCCAACAAGACCTATCAAGCTCAGGAATAGTCTGCATATGTATGCATATGAAATTTCACAGATAGATTGTAAAAACAGTAGCACCAAGAAACGAAGCAGGTAAGAATTACCACACGCAATTCAACAGAATTCATGAATAAAGGAAATAGTAGATTGACCACATTACCCAAAAAAAAGCACTCAGAAAGAAAAGATATCCAAGATTAAAAAGTGGCTTGCGTTAGTTTTGAGCCAATTCATAAGCAAGCAAGATTCTGTATAACAGGAAAGAGGACAGTGAATAAGAAAAGCACCTCTAATGAGACTCAGCTCTCTTTCCACTGTTGCTTCAAACAAGAGATAGCCCAAAATTTAGACAGCTATGCTTCTAACAGATGCAAAAGATAGGCCTTCTACATGATCAATACTCTTGTGTTATCCGAACACATTCATTAATATGGGCTGATAAAACATCACAATGGCAATAAAAAACTGTTAATACTGAATTCTAGATGAATAAGCTTTCTTTTATTATAAGAACTTATACTCAACTGACTAGGCAGTTAACCGTATTTGATTAATTGATTGATCACAACAAATGATATCCTAGAGAAGACGAGATGACAGATCCAATATAAATATCAAGGCTGGATTTGAACCTTAAATTTTAACAACTAATAGTAACATAAGTGCTCCTAAATCACAAAATTTAATCATTTTGGATATCCTAAACACGTGAAATCGATGAATTAATAATAATTACGATGCACAACACATGTTTCAGAAGGGTACAGGGTAAAATTCAGCATATAAAATGAACCCATGTATTGAAGCCAAGAAATAAAGGATCAGCATAAACCTAATCACATTGTCTCTGACAATCACATATCGATTCACGATTCAGCCTATCGATTCAAGGCTTCATCTCTTTTCTGCCCCGGGCGGATCTTTTTATAAGGCAAGCATCACTAACTTCTGAATAAGGTCGAACAAATTTATTTAGAAATGCATCATTAGACAAACGAGTAAGTGTTACTAGACTAGGCCACTCTCTAATCAGATTCCTGCTTTCCAGGATGCTTAAAATCTGCAGGCGGGGCTTATACCTCATTTCAACACTGAATGCAAGTGATGATGGGCAATAGACAATACTAGAAATATCAAACTTCCCAGTAGCAAGAAGGAGCTCTTTAACCTTCCTTGCTTTCTCAATGGACACAGTAAACACCCTTGGCTCCTTATTAAACATTGCCACTATGTCACTTTCTGAAAACCCCAAATTCCGGAAACCTTGCAACTTCAGTTCCCAGGCTTCATCACCCATTCTAGCAAAAGTTGCAATAGCATACATATATTGGTTGCAACTTGCATAAACCCCCATCTCTTCGGCCTTTGCTGCACATTTCCTTATGATTTCCGGCTTCACCGCAAAAGAACACGGATAAGATGCCATTACACTGCGTATACGCTGTATAGGTATGCCACAGCTTTTCAAGAACTCAACATTTGGAATTAAGACTTTTTCCAAATTGCCACTAAGAATCCACGAGGTTGAGCCCAACACTTTGGCTACTTTATAAACGGAACCCAACAAACCCTTGAGAAAAGATATTGAAGGAATGATGTTATTTTCCACGCTTAAATGCAAAATTGCAGGATTGTTTGAGATTATCTTGGCAATATCTTTGGAAGAAAAGCCCATGTCTTGGAGAATTTTGATCTTAGGTTTATAGCTAAACTCAATTCTACCCGCCAATAACAGAGGCCTATAACTAGCAATTTTCACCAACTGAGGATTCGAAAACCCACTCTGTCTGAAAAACGAAAGTACCAAATCTACATTTTCTGAGTTTTTACGATGACTCAACTCCGAGGCAACTCGTGAAGCCAATTCAGGGGAGAATTCATATTTACGCACCAAAATATCAAGCAATTTAGGACTATTACAGAGTTTTCTTTCAGTCGAAGTGGAGAAAGAGGGGAGAGAGGGTGGGAGAGAGAAAATGGGGGATCTCAATCTGCACACAAATGGTGAGGAGTGCTTCCAAATTAAAAAACTCAAATTTTTGCGAACGAATGCAATCATCTTCTACACACAATACGGAACTAAAATCTCAGTAAACAATAGTGTTTTGAAAATAATCACCTGACTGAAGATATCGCCAAATGAAAAGGCTTCACATCGATCGAGGAAAGAGAGACGGCAGAAATTTAAAGCCTCAATTTGAGCAAAGAATTATGGAGTTTTGGGGGGAAGTTGTAAGATGTTTAAAAATCAGGCCTCTATTTGCAATAATCGTCAAATACTTTGCTAGTGCATACATATACCATGGTTGACCCGTCCATGAGCTCCACTCGAAAATTGTGTAATATACCAATTACTATAAAAACTCATGCACATATTATGAATTGTGTAATGGAGCATAATTGTGTAATTTTACCCATGATATTCCTACCGATGATTCCAACCAACGATTTAATTAAATGAATAAAATGTAACACTCTTTAATACGAATTTGAAACAAATACATAAGAATATTTTCAATAACATCTTTATAATTGGGAGAGTATTTTGTGTATAATATAGGGTATTTAAAATTTAGAATGTCATATTTTTATCATTCTCCAATACTATCTCTATATTTCATTTAATTTGTTATTTTTTCAAAATTTATAAAGTGGCCAACTACTAGAATTAAATATTAAATGTAACAATTACACCTTTGAATTTCAAGAAATAAAGCAAGTAAGAATTACAACAAAAAAGTCCTAAGAATTCAGGAACAAACGCAATGGGGTAATCAACATACGAATGATATGATCCCAATTTCCTAAATAACTGGAAAGTGAAAAAACACCTCTTGGAGTACTATCTGTGCCAGCCACCTACTTAGCATACCTATCAAGATCAGGAATGGTCTGCAGATGTATGCATATGAAAATTCAAAGATAGATTGTCAAAACAGCATCATCAAGAAATGAAGCACGTAAGAATTACCACACGCAAGTCGACAGAATTCATGAATAAAGGAAACAGGAGATCGACCACATTACCAAAAAAAGCACTCAGAAAGGAATGATGTCCAACATTCAAAAGTTGCTTGCTGTACACATAATTCAGAGGGGGTTTTGAGCCAATTCATAAACAAGCAAGATTCTGGATAACAGGAACGAGGACAGTGAATAAGAAAAGCACTCCAATGAGACTCAGCTCTCTTTCCACAGTTGCTACATACAAGAGATAGCCCAAAATTTGGACACCTATGCTTCTTACAGATGCAAAAGATATGCCTTCAACATGATCAATACTCTTTGTTATCTGACAAATTCATTAATATGGGCAAATAAAACATCACAATGGCAATGAAAAACTGTTAATACTGGATGAATGTAGAGGAAAGTGTGAATTCCAGATGAATTAGCTTGGAAAGTCTGTATCCTAGATGAATAAGCTTGCTTTTATTATAAAAAATTCTACTCACCTGACTAGAGAAGACGAAATTACAGATCCAATATAAATATTTTGAACCTCAAATTTTAGCAACTAATAGTAACATAAATGCTTCTAAATCACAAAATGTAATCATTTTGGAGCAAAGAATATGTTATTAATTTGATATTTTTCCTATAAAAAATCCAAGATTGTGGAGGAAACATAACTCAGACAGTCTATATCCAAAACACTTGGAATCAGAATTAGTAATCAAAATTAAGCACATCACGGGTTTCAGAAGGGTACAGGGTAATATTCAGCATATAGAAAAAACCCATGTATTGAAGCCAAGAAATAAAGGATCAGCATAACACTAATCACATGGTCTCTAACAATCACCTATCAATTCAGGATTCATTCTATCGTTTCAAGGCTTCTTCACTTTTCTGCCCCGTGTAAATCTTTTTATAAGGCAAACATCAGTAACTTCTTCCGAATAAGGACCACCAAATTTATTGAGAAACGCATCATTAGACATACTAGTAAGTGTTCCTAGACTAGGCCAATCTCTAATCAGATTCCTGCTTTCCAGGATGCTTAAAATCTGCAGGCGGGGCTTATATCTCATTTCAACACTGAATGCAAGTGATAATGGGCTATTGACAATATTGGAAATATCAAACTTCCCAGTTGCAAGAAGGAGGTCTTTAACCTTCTTCACTTTCTCAATAGACGCCATAAACACCCTTGGCTCCTTATTAAACATTGCCACTATGTCACTTTCTGAAAACCCCAAATTCCGGAAACCTTGCAGCTTCAGTTCCCAGGCTTCTTCTCCCATGCTAGCAAAAGTTGCAATAGCATATATATATTGGTTGGAACTTGCATAAACCCCCATCTCTTCCGCCTTTGCTGCACATTTCCTTATGATTTCTGGCTTCATCGCAAAAGAACCCGGATAAGATGCGATTGCACTGCGTATACGCTGTATAGGTATGCCACAGCTTTTCAAGAACTCAACATTTGGAATTAAGATGTTCTCCAAATTGCCACTAAGAATCCACGAGGTTGAGCTCAACACATTGGCTAATTTATTAACGGAACCCAACAAACCCTTGAGAAAAGAAATTGAAGGAATGATGTTATTTTTCACGCTTAGACGCAAAATTGCAGGATTTCTTGAGATTATCTTGGTAATATCTTTGGAAGAAAAGCCTACGTCTTGGAGAATTTTGATCTTAGGTTTATAGCTATACTCAATTCTACCCGTCAATAACAGAGGCCTATAACTAGCAATTTTAACCAACTGAGGATTCGAAAACCCACTCTGTCTGAAGAATGAAAGTACCAAATCTACATTTTCTGAGTTTTTAAGATGACTCAACTCCGAGACAACTCGTGAGGCCAATTCAGGGGAGAATTCATATTTACGCACCAAAATATAAAGCAATGTAGGGTTGTTACAGAGTTTTCTTTCAGTCGAAGTGGAGAAAGCGGGAAGAGAGGGTGGGAGAGAGAAAATGGGGGATCTCAATCTGCACACAAATGGAGAGGAGTGCTTCCAAATTAAAAAACTCAGATTTTTGCGAACGAATGCAATCATCTTCTACACACAATACGACAACTAAAATCTCAGTAAACAATAGGGTTTTGAAATTAATCACCTGCCTGAAGAAATCAAATGGAAGCTCCCAAAATGAAAAGGCTTCACATCGATCGAGAAAACTTCAGGATAAGCACACTCCGAGCGAGTGTGAGCTCCAAAAGAAGAAGGGAGGGAGATTTCCAGAAAACTTCACAATAATCTTCACTGAGCAGAAACCGCAAACATTCACAGGGAATGAAACTTGTGTGAAGAGTGAAGACGTTTATGTGCTTCTGACATGTAACAAACTTGTACTGTTGTGGATAATGGGCCTTCAATTCTTGAAATGGTGTACTCACCATTAGGGCTCCACCGCACCTGCCCTGGGAATTGATGGAGGAGGTAAATCGCAGGACGTGCCCCAAATGTCTTATAGGGAGGACTCATTGTTAAACTTGTGCTTGCAAGGGAAATTCATACCAAAGACAGGATTCGAACTCCCACCCTGCAGCAACCAAACTCAGCTGAAAGGTCTTTCCACCCTCCTTTCTACCACTTGAGCTATGCCCTGGGCATGGGGCCTTCAATTCTTGATGGGCTTTTGGGTTACCCATCTGATACGTTGAGTTCAGTTGCTCCTTCATGTTGGCCAAGTTAATTGGGTGATCCCTATCATTAATGCCGCACTGATTTGAGAATATTACGAAAGTTAATGAATTCCGGGGGAGATTTGACAGAAGTTTTAAAATCAGGCCTCTATTTGCAATATCGTCGAATACTTTGTGAGTGCATGCATTTACCTTGGTTGACCCGTCCGAAAAAACCCCTCCACCACTCATTACTAATATAACTACTCATTACACATAAAATAATAATACTCTTTAATCTAGCAACAAAAAACAATTGATGACGTTTGGACAGTACAAAGGGAGTACTATACTACTCTTTCAATCTCAATTAATTATTCACCGTACGGAATTTAAGAAAAAAAGTTATTTTTTCGATCACTTTTATTAACTTTTAGGAGGTATTATATAATAATTTAAAAGGATTATTACTTATAAGTACGCGTTAGTATAACCCAATTATTAATAAATATATTGATTTAATTTAATTACTAATAGATATATAAGGCTTAATTTATTTTCAAGCATACCTAAGTATACTCTTCAATCGCGCTTTAAGCATGGATTTCATGAACTACCCTATCTTCTATTTCACTCCAAATTGCATGCTAATGTACAATAAAATAAAAAGCTTAATGATTTCTTATTTTGGGAAAATTTATTGGCGTATTCTTTCCTCTAGTAAGATTGCATACTGATGTATATATCTCCGTTCACTCTTCAATCACAATTTAATATCTTCTATTTCTCTCTTCGAATTGCACTTTAAAGGTAGAGTTTAATGGGTTTCTTAATTTGGGGGTGGAGTGTAATTTCCTCTGAACAGATTGCGCACTGGAGTACATAAGCGTGTACTCTTCAATGACGATTTTTATACTTTATTCTTTGTTTCTTTCTCACAAATTTATTTCTCTCACAAGGATGCACACCGATGTACATTAGTACAATTACTTAATTAGGTTTTTTTATTATCTCCTAACGATGCACACTAATATTCAGATGTATATGAATATTATGGGTAAAAGAAAATAAACTTTTGTATTTGTGAGAAATTTTCTAAAGCGAATGTATAATTTACTAATATGCTTAAAAACGTTTTGTATTTACTGACCATATTTTAAATAATAATTACAATTTATATATTTTTTTAATTTTAATCTAAAGATATATAGGAGTATGTTACTTATAACGGTTTAAATTTTATATACTTGAAGTTTTAGTGTATAATTATGATAATAAAACTAATTAAGTGGCCATGTACTAGAATTAAATATTAAATGTAACAATTACACCCAATTCACACTCATCAAAAAAACGGTTAATTTGAATATCAAGAAATAAAGCAAGTAAAAATTAAAACATGAGAGTCCTAGGAACCAAAGCAATGGGGGTAATCAACATACGAATGATATGATCCCAATTTCCCAAATAACTGGGAAAGTGAAAAAACACCTCTATCCATGGAGTACTCTTTTTGCCAGCTTCCTACTTAGCATACCTATCAAGATCAGGAATGGTCTGCAGATGTATGCATATGAAAATTCAAAGATAGATTGTCAAAACAGCATCATCAAGAAATAAAGCACATAAGAATTACCACGCGCAAGTCGACAGAATTCATGAATAAAGGAAACAGGAGATCGACCACATTACCAAAAATAGCACTCAGAAAGAAAGGATGTCCAATATTCAAAAGTGGCTTGCTATACACATAATTCAGAGGGGGTTTTGAGCCAATTCATAAACAAGCAAGATTCTGGATAACAGGAACGAGGAGAGTGAATAAGAAAAGCACTCGAATGAGACAGCTCTCTTTCCACAGTTGTTACAAACAAGAGATATCCTAAATTTTAGACAGCTATGCTTCTTACAGATGCAAAAGATAGGCCTTCAACATGATCAATACTCTTTGTTATCTGACAAATTCATTAATATGGGCAGATAAAACATCACAATGGCAATAAAAAACTGTTAATACTGGATGAATGTAGAGGAAAGTCTGAATTCTAGATGAATAAGCTTTCTTTTATTATAAGAAATTCTACTCAACTGACTAGAGAAGACGAGATTACAGTTCCAATATAAATATTTTGAACCTCAAATTTTAGCAATTAATAGTAACATAAATGCTCCTAAATCACAAAATTTAATCATTTTGGAGCAAAGAATATGTTAATATTTTGATATTTTTCATATAAAAAATCCAAGATTGTGGAGGAAACATAACTCAGACGGTCTATATCATAAACACTTAGAATCAATGAATTAGTAATCAAAATTATGCACATCACATGTTTCAGAAGGGTACAGGGTAATATTCAGCATATAGAACGAAACCATGTATTGAAGCCAAGAAATAAAGGATCAGTATAAAACTAATAACATGGTCTCTAACAATCACCTATCAATTCAGGATTCATCCTATCGATTCAAGGCTTCTTCACTTTTCTGCCCCGCGTAAATCTTTTTATAAGGCAAACATCAGTAACTTCTTCCGAATAAGGACCACCAAATTTATTGAGAAACGCATCATTAGACATACTAGTAAGTGTTCCTAGACTAGGCCAATCTCTAATCAGATTCCTGCTTTCCAGAATGCTTAAAATCCTTAGGCGGGGCTTATACCTCGTTTCAATGCTGAATGCAAGTGATATTGGGCTATTGACAATACTGGAAATATCAAACTTCCCAGTAGCAAGAAGGAGCTCTTTAACCTTCTTCACTTTCTCAAGGGATAAAGAAAACACCCTTGGCTCCTTATTAAACATGGCCACTATGTCACTTTCTGAAAACCCCATATCCCGAATACCTTGCAGCTTGAGTTCCCAGACTTCATCACCCATTCTAGCAATAGCTGCAATAGCATATATGAATTGGTTGGAACTTGCATTCAGCCCCATCTCTTTGGCCTTCGCCACAGATTTCTTTATGATATCTGGCTTCATCACAAAAGAACCCGGATGAGATGCGAATGCAATGCGTATACGATGAATAGGTATGCCACAGCTTTTCAAGAACCCAATATTTGGCATTAAGACTTTTTCAAAATTGCCACTAAGAATCCACGACTTTAAGCTCAACACCTTGGATACTTTATAAACGGAACCCAACAAACCTTTGAGAAAAGAAATTGAAGGAATGATGTTATTTTTCACGCTTAGATGCAAAATTCCAGGATTGGTTGAGATTATCTTGGTAATATCTTTGGAAGAAAAGCCCATGTTTTGGAGAATTTTGATCTTAGGTTTAAAGCTATATTCAATTCTACCCGCCATTAACAGAGGCCTACACCTAGCAATTTTCACCAACTGAGGATTCGAAAACCCACTCTGTCTGAAGAACGAAAGTATCAAATCTACCTTTTCTGAGTTTTGACGATGACTCAACTCCGAGGCAACTCGTGAAGCCAATTCAGGGGAGAATTCATATTTACGCACCAAAATATCAAGCAATTTAGGGCTATTACAGAGTTTTCTTTCAGTCTAAGTGGAGAAAGCGGGGAGAGAGGGAGAGAGAGAGAAAAGGGGGGATCTCAATCTGCACACAAATGGTGAGGAGTTCTTCCAAATTAAAAAACTCAGATTTTTGCGAACGAATGCAATCATCTTCTTTACACAATACGACAACCGAGGGTTTTGAAATATATCACCTGGCTTGAAGAAATCAAAGTCGAAGCGCCCCAAATGGAAAACATCGATCGAGGAAAGAGAGCAGAAACCCAACACCGTACTGATTCGAGGATATTGCGAAAGGGCTATGGAGTTTCGGGCGGGATTTGTGAGATTTTCAAAAGTCAGGCCTCTATTTGCAATAGGGCAAAGGGTAACATAGGACCTCTATCTTTATCTTTCAGGATCATATAGCCCTCCATCTATTTTATTGGTCGTTTAAACCCTTAAAATTTCTAATTTGATCAAATGAGCCCCTCATCTCCCTAAAATAAAACACTGACGCCCTTCTGTTAAAAAATATACAAACGGTGTTAAAATTACACTCATTTTACAAGAAAGAGCTACGCATTTTCTTGATACCTCCTTTAAACAAACAGGTAGAGAGTCTTTGGAACAGAGATCACACTGCTGTAGTATCCCATCTCTTGCAATTAATGCAACAATTACATCAAATCGAAGGAAAAATTAACAAAGCATCCACAATCATCAATCAATAGACAAGATAAACCAGTATGGCAACAATTTACTTTAGAAGCGCACAAAATATCTTGTGAAATCAAGGTAACAGAGGATATTAAAACAAAGAGAATATTGATCAAATGATGTTGTTAGCAATAGCACAGATTTGAGCTATGCGATTACGAGTACACATAGTTCACCTACCAATTTGGAGCAGAGGTGCTTGTTTTTATCTTATCTCTCTAGCTTGGTTCTCTTTCTAGAATCTGCAAAATTGGGTCTGTTACGCAGTAATTCCCCCAATAAAACGGGAGAAAACAGAGGATGACGATGATGGATTCCCCTCGGTTTTCGTCACAATGACTCCAACGTAACCCAACTAAGAGGTGATGGATCCAAGGAGGAAACGCATCAAAGAAAAGATAAATTTTCATTGCTCATTGTTGTATTTCTGATAGATTGTGTGTTATATTATTTTTTCTCATCTCCCTTTATATGGGAATTGATTCATTTCTTTCCTTCTAGATTGTTCCTTCTAATCAATAATTGACAAATGTCCTATTCTAGAATCATCGCTTAACAGATTTGATGCCTTTTTGGTGCTCTTGTACCTCATTGGTTAATATGGAATCTTTGTCTAACAAACAATTCAGGACCACTATATCATATCCTTATTCTTATTCCTATTCTTCTACTGTCATTCTTCACCGTTTTCTTCGGAGACCATGGGTTATTTCCCGGGATTAACTAGTGGTTATTCTTTGATTTGTGCTCTTGATTATCCTCTGGATAAAGAAGATATGCCTGAGTTCATCTCGCCTTCTCCCGTCCCTTGGGCCTGCTTTATTGGGCTTCTTTAATATTTAGATTTGGGCCAAGCATTTCTCCCATAACACTTCGTACATGTGAATGGGCTTACTTCCAAGAAGAACGTGTACAGCTTCGGAATGTTTCTTCTATAACTGATCGTGGTGGCCTTTAGCGAGAGTGAGGAGAGACTGACGGCAGCGGTGACGCCGGTGCTGAGAGACGCTCGGAGGGTGGCGGAGATGGTGGATCTGCGGCTGCCAGGGGAGATCGATATGGCAGCGGCGCTGTCCACAAAACTGTTTTTCATTCTTTAGATTACTTAACACCGTTATATTAATTTTTGAGAGAAGGGTATCAGTGCTCTATTTTAATAAGATGAAGGGTTCATTTGATCAGATTAGAAATGTAAGGGGTTTGAACGACCAAAAAATTAGATAGAGGGCTAATTTGATCCCGAGAGATAAGATAGAGGTCCTATCCGACCCTCTGCCCATTTGCAATATCATCTAATACTTTGAAACTTGTAACTGGTAAGCAGACATGCACCAAAAAATTGAAAATTTAAATTGGATTAATGTTTGAAAACTTAGTGATGTTTGGTTTGGGGTTAGGTGAGATTTGAAAACTATGAATAATGTAACTATGTTTATTTTGAATTTTTGGTAGGTTAAATTTTAATTTTATATCAAATCAATATATTAATTTATTTAAAAATGTTAGATGAGAGAGGATAAATAAAAGAGAAAAAGTGTATTAATTGAGAAGAAAAGATGTAGTAAGTATTTATAGGGGTGATTTTTAAAATGTAAATGTGAGTTTTGAAAATTAAAACCTGAGTTTAAAACTCTAAAAACAAACATTACCTCATTGATTTAGTTTTTCGTTTAATTCGAATTTATTAATCGGAATTTCTGTAAAGAAACTAGATTTGTTTTCATCATGTCGAGATTCCTGTCTTTTCTTTTTTTTTTCCACATATTGCAGTTGCAAGAATTTATGGTTGAAATTTTCTTTAAACCGGCTGGCGATTTCAATTCTGATCCGCCAAGTTTTTTTTTTTAATAAAAGAACAATGAATTTGATATTATTTTATTTTAAAGAAACAGTCAGAGCTTAAATTGAAAAAGGAAAATCGTAAAATGTATTTCAAATAACATACTCCCCTCATCAACTCCATACAATAAAGTACACATTTGCAAGAAATACTAATATTTCATCAAAAACTTGTGTGACGAATAAGTTTGCCTTGTATAGCACAGATGGATAGTCAGAAGATGAGTGAATTTGAATATCAAGAAATACAACAAAACAAGTAAGAATCACCAGGCTTTAATCCACATAATTCAGGGTCAATCAACCATACAAATGATATGATCCAAATAACAAGAACTCGAAAAGTGAATAAAAACACCTCTCTTTCCAAGTACGATGGCCTATTATTTGAAAAAGAAAATATACAAGCGCATTGGGATGATCTCATGAGATATCTTACTACTTCCCATATGCAAATAATATGCCTTCTAAATGATCAATACTTACCTGAATATGTGCATTCGTATG
Source organism: Pogostemon cablin (assembly GCA_023678885.1). Taxonomy (NCBI): domain Eukaryota; kingdom Viridiplantae; phylum Streptophyta; class Magnoliopsida; order Lamiales; family Lamiaceae; genus Pogostemon; species Pogostemon cablin. Next base: position 20,969,059 of record CM042968.1, read on the forward strand.
ACCACATAAAACATCGCCACGACATTGTAATCCTGGAAGAATGTAAAAGAAAATCTAAATGGCATATGGATATGCTTTCTTCACTTTTACACAACTCACTATGCAGCCGACTTTATTACAACTGATATTATCTTAAAGAATAACAGATTACAGATCCATTACAATTAGTATCAAACTGATTTTGACCTCTGAGTTTAGCTATAATAATAATAACATAAATGCACTAAATTAATCATTTGGAGAAACTTTCAAAAATCCAAGATTGCAAGAGTATTAGGATGAAAGCAAACATAACATAGATGGTCTGACTAAACACCTCTATAATAATCAAAATTAGGCACAGAACATGTTACATGTTTCAAATGGGTACCGAGCAGATTTCAGCAGATAGAGCGAACCATGTATTGAAAAAGAGAGTTTAAGGGTTAATCTAACACAAACTATCACCTATCAAATCCAACATCATCATAGTGCTGAATGCAGATGTTCAAGGCTTCGACACCTTTTTGCTCCGAGCAGTTCGTTTTGTAAGGTGAACATCACTAATTTCTTTGGAATAAGGACTAACAAATTTATTCAAAAACCTCTCGTCCGACAAATTCAGAATCAGTCCAAGACTAGGCCACTCTTTGATCAGATTCCTGCTTACCAGAATGCTTATAATCCGCAGTCGGGGCTTGAACCTCTTCTCTACGCTGAAAGCAAGTGATAATGGGTAATTGACGATACTGGACATATCGAACTTCCCAGTAGCAAGAACGATCTCTTTAACCTTCTTTACTTTCTCAATTGATACAGAAAACACTCGAGGATCCTTCCTAAACATAGTCAAAATGTCACTTTCTGAAAACCCAGCATCCTGAAAACCTAGCAACTTCTGTTCCCAGACATCATTACTCATCCTAGCAATAGTTGCAATAGCATATATGAATTGTTTGGAACTTGCACTAAGCCCCATATCTTCAGCTATCACGACGGATTTCCTTATAACTTCTGGCTTCATTGAAAAAGAACCAGGATAAGAAACTAGCACACTACGTATGCGAGTTATAGGTATGCCACAGCTTTTCAAGAATTCAACATTTGGCACTAGGATGTCTTCTAAATTCACTCTAAGAACCCACGAGGATGAGCATAAAACTCTACTAACTTTATTAATGGATCCCAACAAACCCTTCAAGATAGATATTGAAGGAATGATGTTCTTTTTCACGCTTAGATGCAAAATTGTAGGATTGCTTGAGATCATCTTGGTAATATCTTTGGAAGAAAAACCCAACTCTTGTAGAATCTTTATCTTAGGTTTAATGCTAACAGGACGGCTCGCCATTAACATAGGCCTATACCTAGCAATTTTCACCAATTGAGCATTCGAAAACCCACTCTCTCTTAAAAATGAAAGGACAGGATCCGTATTTTCTGATCTTTTAAGATGACTCAAATCCGAGGCAAGTCTTGAAGCCGATTCAGAGGAAAATTCATACTTACGCACCAAAATATCAAGTAATTTAGAGCTATCACAGAGTTTTTTTTCACTCAAAGTGGCGAAAGAGGGGAGAGAGGGGGAGAGAAAGAAAATGGGGGATCTGCACACCAATGGTGAACTGTGCTTCCAAATTAAAAAACTCAAATTTCTGCGCACGAATGCAATCATCTTCTTCACACAATACGAAAACTGAATTCCAGCGAATAATTAAATTTTGAGATAAATCACTTGCCTGCAGAAATCGAATTCGAAGCGCCCCCAAATGAAGTGGGTTCTCATCGGTTGATGATAGAGTTACTGGAGAATCCCTAAGCGCACCGATCTGCAGAGGCGTTTATGAAAGGGCAACAACATTTTGGGGGTACATGTGAGAATTTTTTTAATAATCAGGGATCTATTTGCAAAATACTTTCCTAATTTATGTGAAAAAGTTAATGTTCGTAAGAGTTTTTATTTAATTATTTATGTTTAAATTAAAAATCAATAGAAAAATGAGGTTGAAATAATTATTGTAAAGTATAATGTGTAGAATTTGCATAACTTAAAATTTCTAAGCAAAATTCAAAAGTTTACAAGAATATAATATTTTAATATGTATATAATGATTTTAATTGTACTTTTACGTTTTTATCCTCAAATTCAATTTAAATTAATTGTAGTTTGTGTAATATTGTATAACTCTAAGATTATTAATTTCTAAGGGTGTGTGATTCACTTTAAATTAATAATATTTATTGGGCTTTGAAATTTTCTAAAAATTAGAGAATTTATATGTTAATTGAACTTATGCGAGCTTAATTTTCATCTAAACCCATTAATAAAAAGTAAGGTGCCCGGTGAAATACAACATTGATTGGAAGTGTGTTACAATATCTCATGAAACTAATATGAAATTAAGGGAATTCTAATGTTCATCCATTGCTTATCACATTTACAAGCTTTATTAACTCACCTATTAACCTTAGTGAACCAAACACACCCTAAGAGTATAATCCGCACTTATGGTAATATTTAAGTGGGAGTTGGAGTATTTTTATTTCAGTTAGTAAAGTTTGTATTTTTATTTCAGTTCGTAAAGTTTTAAGTATCTAAAAATAATCATCATTATTATAGGACAAAAACTTGGTATCGTCACGAAATCATCATACAAAATTACAAATGTCGTAGATATCACTTTCGCACTGTATGATGTATCATTTTTCAGAAATAATAAAGTAACAACTTTCTATTAGTAACATGTTACCCTTTATCTGTCTCTTATATCTACTCAAATTCTTCAGGTTCCTCTTTCAATGTATGTTTCAAGTTTTACTTTGATGGTGCAAACCAAGAGCAAGGATTTTTATCTTCTTGGTCTTACATTGTGCTAAGCAAAAGCAGACGACTCGTCTAAGAGACGAGATAGGATGTCATCGCTGATCTAACCAAGGATGTAGGAGAGGATCCAACTTATCTTGTTGCTCCCATCCCTGATACAAAGGATTAACAGTAGCAGCAACTCTATCAGTTGGACTGAAAAAGAGCAACGGAATGCATCAAGAAATGACTGAAGACAATGACCTCGTTTAGTAGCTCGAATGTGCTTACGACAACATTTGATCTTCTTTTTAGCAAACTTACTCCACAAACAGTTAATCTGGATAACACCAAAAATACTAAGAAATTAACTTGTAAATAAAGTTGTGATTACCTTCAAGAATATGCTCCAGATTTCTGTGATGCCTGGTTTGGAAATGATGGACACGAAGAAACGAAGAAAAAATTTAAAACACAAATAAGCCAACACAGACAGAAATTCAAGGACTTGCCAGGAATGCAGGCCAAAAGTTGGATGACTTTGCTTATATATAAATATAGAGACAAGGCATTTGAGAGTAGCAAAGATTAACACTATTGTTCCATTACTATTAGGATGGTAGTTAGAGTTTGGACTATTAGTAATGATACGAAAACAAAATGCAAAACTAAACAAAATCAAAGGACAAATAGACTTCAGGATAAAGAAACATAACAAGACTGAAAGAACAAATCACGGAAACTTCTTATCAACGCATTCATAACTTTGCATAAAAGTGTACAAAAAATGCTCAATATTACCAACGCAAAGAAGAACGAGATCACTCAGCTAGCTTCAATAGAAAGCACAACACTACATTCAAGACTGCTACATTATCCTAGTTGCTAAACAGATGTTTAAGGTTTCATCTCCTTCTTGCCACAGACCGAGAACTCTTAGCAATCCAAAGACCACTAACATCGTCAAAATAAGGGCCAACAAATTTCTTAAAAAATTTATCGTTTGAAGAGGTAAAAATTGTTGAAAGAGTAGGCCAGCTCGTAATCAAATTCCTAGCTTCCAAATTTTTTAAAATTTGGAGCTTGTGATAAACCTATTTTCAACAAATGCATTTGGGAGATCAACAATATCCGACATATTGAACTTCCCAGACGCAAGCAGAAGGTCTATAACCTTCCTAACCTTATCCATGGACACAGAGAACACTCGTGGATCCTTCCTAAACATTTTCACTATGTCGTCTTCCGAAAACCCCAGATTCCGGAAAGCTTGCAACTTGTGTTCCAAGACATCATCACTCATCTTAGCAAGAGCCGGAATAGCATAAAGAAAACTATTAGAACTCGCATCGAGCCCCATTTCTATAGCCTTCTCAGCACTTCTCCTCAAAATTTCAGGCTTGCTAGTGAAACAAAGTGGATGACCAATGAGTATAATACGAATACGCTCCATAGGAATGCCATAGCTTTTCAAGAACTCAACATTAGGCAACACAGTATTATGCAAATTCGACGAAAGGAACCGTGGTGACATCCTTAATACTCTAGCAACTTCATAATCAGACCCAAAAAGCTCCCTCATTGCAGATAGTGAAGGAATTATATTATTTTGCAAGCTAAGATGTAAGAACCTGGGATTACTTGAGACCAACTTGGCAACGTCGCCAGAAGAGAAACCCAAATCCTGTAAAATCTTGATCTTGGGTTTAATTAGACCTTCAAGCCTAGTTCCAAGAAGTCGAGGAAGATATTTCAGGATTTTCTCAATTTGAGCATTCGAAAAGCCACTGTTTTTGAAGAATGACAGCATTAAATCAGCCTTTTCTTCTGGATTATCAAGATGGGTCAATTTCGAAGCAACTTGTGATGACAATTCATGGGGGAAACCGAATTTATGCAGCAAAATATCATACACTGTAGGGGCGACGCTGGGTTGGGCGTCCGTCGAAGTAGAGATAAAGTGGAGAGGGAGAGAGAAAGGAAAAGGGGATTTGCACAGAAATGGTGAATTGGGGTTCAGAATCAAAGAGCTCACATTTTTCCGCAAAAAAGCAATCATCATCTTCTTTATTATAAAATCACAACTCAAAATGAAATAAATCTTTCGGGCTTAAAAATGAAATCTCACTTGCCCGCAAAATTCGGAGCTGCACTTGAGCGAGGGGTCCTAGAGTGAAGAAACGAACGACGTAGTAATCCTTGCGACGCCGTACTGCATATGCAGGTCAAGTTTTTTTTTTTTTTTTTTGGGGGGGGGGGGGGGGGGTGTTTGAAGAAAAGAAAAAAAAAAACTTTTAGTATTAAATCTTTGGTCATTATTATTTGTAAGAACTCCTTTGATTCATCTTTCAAGTTGATTTCTTTGACTTTATCAATTTTTTAAATTGGATCTTTGGATGAAGTTTGTCCGTACTCGGGTTTAGGTTTGGAGGCTTTAGAACATTTGTTCGGAGGCGGCGAGCCTTTATTCGGATCGAACGTTGACTTGAAGATTTGCTGTGTTCGGATCGAACGTTGACTTGAAGATTTGGTGGGGTTCGGGTTTGGAGGCTTTAGAACGTTTGTCCGGAGGCGTCGAACGGATCGAACGTTGACTTGAAGATTTGCTGTAAAGTACGCCGCTCAATTTGGTAGAACGTTGACTTCACGAAGACTGTTGGATGAATTTGATATGAAGAAGTCGAATCAGAGAGGCTTAGCACCTTAATATTTAAGGATGTTCTTGACTTGAAGATCTTAGCACCTTAATATCTGAGGTTGTTCTTGACTTGAAGATCTTAAACTTGACTTGGATCTTGAGCTTGACTTAAAAATCTTTGAATTCTCCGAGCCAGGATCTTCAGAATGTCTGGATTAAGGACTAAAGGCTCTTATTAAGTGGAGAAAATAACTACACATGTGATATGTTCTCTCAAAATCTTCAAAATGTCTGGGTTAAGGACTAAAGAAGCTCTTATTTATAGGTGGAGAAAATAGCCACATATTATATATTCTCTATTTGAGAAGATATGTTGGGCTTTTCCCTTTAATTAAGTATGCTTGAATGTATATGGGCTTATGTAATTAAATTAAATCTGCTGAATTTGACTTGGGTCTATTTAATTTAATTAAGTATGTTGGGTTTGATTTGGATCAGACTCACTTAACATATTTTGGGTTTGTTTGACTTGGGTCAGGTCCACTCGACTTGAATCGAGCTCATTTAACTTGAATTGAGCCCACCTGACTTGAATTTGAGTCCAAATAATTATGTCAATTATCAATTATTTATTTATTTACTTAAAGAATTAATTTATTTAAATTCCTTCATAAATCAATATTTACTCAATATTTAATATATTTTTCTCTGCATTTTTATTTATTAAGCAATAAAAAAGGCAATAAAATTTAATTTGTCTACCGTATAAATTGAAATAGAGGTCTTTTTCTTAGCTGTTAAAATTTGTTCAAATACTCCAAATAACATAGTAAAACATTTGGCGACATGAATAAGATATTTATATTACATTTCTAATAAAAATGATATTTTATAAATTTAAAAGAAAGATATAAATCTAATTAAACTACTTCAGTAAATACTCCCTTAGATGAAATATATATACTTACATTTTACTTTCAAACTTGATATTTTATAGATTTAATTTCAAATTTCTTTTATGAAATTTTGAAAATTTTATTTTTGTTAGGTTATATTTCTCTTTGTTACAACATAATAAAATAACCATCGATGCTTTTGACATCACATGATTGTATTATACTCATTCCGTTCCAAAAGACTGGTGATCAGTGTATTGGGAATGGAGAGACAAGAGAGTATTGTATTTACTAATAAAATTGATCTATTCACAGTTCTTCATAAGAAATAGTAAAATGAGGCATACAACACAATCTACTCTATACAACGTCCAGAATCCAAAGTATAACTGAGAAAAATCGCTGGCATCGACAGTTAAGAAAGTCCATAAAGCTCGACTCGACTAAGTTCGTGCTCTCAATCTAATTGTTAAAAACCCATACGATGAACTGAGCGATGATGATAATTTAATCTATCTGAGCAAAGACGATAATTTTAATCTATCTCGAAACACAATATTTCAACAAGAAAGAAATCTCTTGATGGAACTAGGAAGCATCATATGGCCAGTAAAAGAACTTAATCTGCAGATAAAAACATCACAAAATTAAGTGACAAACATAAATTACTGGGAGAAACTTCACAAGAAGAAGCTGGATGTGAGAAAATACCCCTTCAATTCTTAATGTTCAATGGAAGCCACAAAATTATTACTCACTGGATGTCTCTTTTCCGGTCAATCTATGTTGTGTTTGGCGACCGATTACAGCAGTAAATAGTCCTCAGGTCGAGTCCTTATTTAGTTAATCCCATTTTATTCGAAGAACAAAGCCCATTTTAGCACAACTTACCTACATCAACCAACAAATTTCCCTTTTCCTATATCTTTTCTTAAAAGAGCTCTGGATAATTCGATAGATATCTATCTAATCAGGTGTAGCAAAAAAATGCAGGCCAAATCTTCGACAACATATTTCTTACATATACTCTCGAGGAAGTATCTCAATCATGCATTATTAATGCGGATAAAACATCACCATAACAATGAGTATCACGAATCAGATAAGGTAAAGAGATTAAGATTAGTCCACAACTACAATGGTTTACTCTAGATATTGAAGTAAATCATAACATTAAATCAAATTTGAAGCTATTAAATCGTTTCTTTTAGCATTTCCCTAGATGGCCTGACAAAAAACTTCTCATTACATGCAATGAACCAGTGGATCCATAAATTGAATACTGAATCGAAATATAGGCAAAGAAGGGACACACCTATTTTGATTCAGTAGGATGCTGATCACTTATCCATTTAACCCAAAGATCAGAACTTCATTATGTGGCTTAAACAGATACTTCAAATTCCATCACATTTTTGCCACTGGCTGAATGCTTTGTGATGCAAATGAGGGCTAACATATTTCTGGAAGAAAGCCTTATCCGACATTGTCATCCATGAAGCAAGAGAAGGCCACTCTTTAATCAACTTCTTGTTTTCAAGAATTCCCAAAACTTTCAACCGTGGAGTGTACCTCTTCTCAATGCTGAACATAAATGCCAATGGCCAATTGACAAGGGTACTCAAATTGAACATCCCAGTAGCAAGTAAAAGCTTCTTTACCTTCTCTATCTTCTCCGTGGATAAATTAAACACTCGTGGCTCCTTGCAAAACATAGTCATTATATCACTGTCTGAAAACCCCAACTTCCGAAAACCTTTCAGCTTGAGCTCCCATGAATCTCTGCTCAAATGAGCAATAGCTGGAATAGCATAAATAAAACTTTTGGAAGTTGCATCGAGCCCCATTTCCTCAGCCTTCTCTACACATCTCCTCATAATTTCCGGCTTGATTAGAAAACATCTCGGTTGAGCAAGGAGGATGATCCGGATACGATCCATAGATATGCCACAGCTTTTCAATAATTCAACATTAGGCAACATTGATTTCTGCAAATTCGCAGTGAGAAACCATGGAGCTTTCTTACCAACTATGGCCACTTGATCATCCGATTCCAACAAGCCCTTCAACAGATATAATGAAGGAATTATGTTAGTCTCCAATTTCAAAAACAAAATCGAGGGATTACTTGTGAGCATCTTGCAAATTCCAGCAGGAGAAAATCCCTCATCTTGAAGAAACTTGAATCTGGGTATTATTTTATCTTCAAGACTGACCGAAAGAAGCCGTGGTCTGTCTTTTATGATTTTCACCAACTGAGCATTCGAAAATCCATTCTCCTTCAGAAATAACAGCGTCGAATTAGCTCTTTTCGCAGTCTCAACATCAAGATCACTCGCGATTCGTGAAGCCAACTCAGGTGGGAAATTGTATTTATGCGCCAAAACATCGGAGAATTTAGGGTTTATGCCCAGTTCGATTTCCCTCGAAGTAGAGAAAAAACGGAGAGAGACAGGGAGGAATCTGCAGACAGATTGCTTCGAATTCAAGTTGTTCAGATTCTTGCAAACATATGCTATCATCGTCGCCAAAAAGAATTGGAATTACAGAGAAGCGATTTTTGAAATCAATTAGGTTTAGCGATGAAATCACTTGCCAGCAAAATCGAAGCAATGGGAATGAAATGGTTTGGCTCAGTAGAGTGCTTGGAGATTGACCAAACCCAAGCCCACTAGGGTTCGACTCCCTTAAGCTTTCACAGTTTCTCTCTCTTTTTATTACTTTTTTTTTCCTTCAGAAAATAAAACCGAAAAATAAAAAAGAATTTTGGGTAATGTAATAAAATGGTGGGAACCAATATCTTAATTTTATTTACTCTTTAATACATAAAAAATTAATATTTAAATAAATAAATAAATTATTACTCTTAATAAATAAACAATTATTCTTCAAAAATTTGCATATCTTAATTTAACGATTATATTTTGACAAATACTAATATATACCAGTTTATAAGGTGCACCAAGTAATCTAAATACAAATGACCCTACTTATTTAAATAAATATTAACCCATTTTCACTTGGATTCTCATTTTCTCTTTCTTCGCTCTTCGATCTCTCTCCTTTCCATTGGCCATCCAAATCTTTCTTCATATCGAATCTTTAATTCTTCGTTATATCTACCTTCATCTCCCCCGCCATTTCTTTAATTCTTCATCAGATAAATCTACCCTTCTTCCTCCCTCCGAAGATAGAAGCTCAGAGTTCAAAATGACAATGGTAGATCTAATTGAGATCTTACGATAGAGGTTGTAGATCTGATTCAAATGCTGATGGTTGTCTCAGAGTTCAAAATGACAATGGTAGATCTAATTGAGATCTTACAATAGAGGTTGTAGATCTGATTCAAATGCTGATGGTTGTATCCGGCATCGTGGGTCATGGATCTATGCTTTTAATCAATGATTTCAAAATCGGACCGGACAGGTCGGTTCAATCGGGAACCGGAGCCGGTCCGAAAGCCCCCTAAAAACCGCTTTTAAGGTCAAATCGAAAAAAATCAGGTTGAATCGGCTCAAACCAGAATAACCGACTGAACCGGTCAAACCGGTAACCGACGATTCCTTTTTTTTTAATTTTCAACTTTTTTTTTTATTTTTAATTTTATTTTTTAAAATTTTCAATTTTAAACTTGAATGACTAATTTAAGAGCCAACAATTCTAACAATACAATTGTAAAGAAAGGGAAGTATTGATCTTTATATGTGATCTAATACCCCTTATCTTCAATAAGAAATCAATGTGGGATGAGAAATAGAAGGGGAATCATTAGTCTTTATATAGAGTTTCAATGTTCTCTCTTTCCAATAATTAACCAATGTGTGATATTGATTAAGATGAGAATAATTTTATTAAACAAAATATTTACTACATGTAATTTAGTACTAACTAATTATTTGTTTAAATTTGAAATAAATAAATTTATTTGCTTTGTATACAAAAAAAAATAAATAATTTTTTTAATAAATGTTGATTAAAATTAGAATTAATTATTTTCTTTTTATATTAGAATGAACCATTTTAATTTTATTTTTATTTCAATTTCAATATTCATAATTAATTTTTTTGATCCATTATTTTTAATAAATGTATATTCACATGTAAATTAATATGTTAATATAAAATTATCTATAAATAATAAATTATTAAGTTATATAAAAATATTAAATCATATATAAAATAATAAAATATTAAATAATATATAAAATAATTAAATATTATTAAAAATAGTGAATTTCCTGTTTTTCCGATTGAACCGTCGGTCCAACCGGTTCGACCGGTCCGACCGTGAACCGTTGGGCTCTCCGGTTTGACCTCCGGCTCGGTTATAAAAATACTGCTTTTAATACTTTATTTTTTATTTTATTTTTTTAGTATTTATCACAACAAGTATTAACTTATTTTTTAGACTAAAATGTCGATTGGATGAATGTAATGTGAGAATTCGGTGATTGATGAATGAAACTCTTGAATTTGATTATGATGTGAGTACTCTTGAATTGAGATATTGTGTATTGTTTTAATTTTGTGCAGTGTATATTTTTAATAACATAAATGTATTACCTTTTAAGCTTAAATGTATACTTAATTTTATATAAAAAAAACTAAATCTTATTAATTTTTAATATGCATATGGCCCCGACTATTAACACCTCTAATTTCACTGTGTACATATTAATATTAATATGGACTAAGTTATCTCTATACAAAAAGACAAGTTTAACCTTACATATATATATATTCTCCATATAATAATAAATTAAAGAATTAACTTATATTATTTAAATAAACACAATTTTTTATGAATAAAATATATAACTATTTTAATTAATAAAAATTAAGACTCATTAAATAAAGAATATTTAAAATACTACAATATAAATATTAAAAAAAATCATTAAAAATATTTTATCAAGGCATTATGCAATTCAATTACATGAAATAAATTAAAGGTTGAACTTACATTCAATTTTTTTCTTCAGAATTTATTATTATTTTAATTATTATGAATTTAGTTAAACTACACTGTGTTGCGATGCATAATTATTAATTTGAAAATTAAAATAATTATTATAATAGAGTTGCTTTAATTTTAAAGCACAATAAATTTTTTTATGAATTGTTGTATAATTTTTTATATTTATATTATGTAGATTTATATATTATATTTTAAATATTTAATGTATCTTGATTTTTATTTAAGATAGTTATACTTTTTTTAATAAATAATTTGTGATTATATTCTAAATTTTTTAAATTATATATATTTTTAAAAAACATATTAATTATTAAATTGAGAAAATATAAAAAAAATGTGTTTTTAATTGATTAAATTAAGAAATGATAGAAAGATCAAGTATTTCTTTTATAAAAAAAAGTTCGTAATTAAATTAAAAATTAAGAAAAATGTCATGTATTTTAATATAATTAATTCTAAATTAAAAATTTATATATATATATATATATATATATATATATATATATATATATATATATATATATATATATATATATATATATATATATATATATATATATATAATTCTTCTCTTGAAATATTTAAGAAGTGAGAAATGGAATGTATTTTATGAAGTGAGGATTGGAAATTAGAGCTCAAAAAGGGATATTTAGTAAGAGGGTAAAATTCTATTTTATGGGGTGTATAAAGTGGAAAATTAGAATTAAAAAAATTAATTTGGGGTGTATTTAGCTATTGATGTGTGTATAGTGAAAGCGGTGGTGTTAATAGCCGGGCCCTATGCATATTCATAATGTATTAATTGTAATTTAATAGTATATATATTTTTCTCAATAAATGTATTATATTTTATAAAAAAATCAATATTGATATTATTTTTATCAATATTTTCATCAACGTATTATTTTTGTTATACAAATTAATATAAAATACTATACATTTTAGTATAAGATGTAATACATAAATGTGTATATATTTTAATATGCAAGTGTATAAGTTGTAACTTATTAATGTATATGTTGTAACACATTAATGTATAAATAATACATTCATATGTATATTAACTTTCATTTAATATAAAGAATACATTTATTAAAATAAATATGTACATTGCTTAATTAAAACTTATACACAATAAACTAACTTATGTGAAAGTATTGTATTCCACATTCCATTCGGTAACTTCATCCAAATAGGAAGGAATTACGTTTCACTGGTGTCCATCCAAACATCAGTTTCCTCCACCCAACAAACATCAGTTTTCTCCACCAAACATCAGCCATTGATTCCTTAATAGAACCTAATCCAAATCAACTTGAAAATTTTATCCCCAACTCTGCCATAATTCTAATACATCAAATTTAGACCAATCAACATCTATAATCAACGGAGGGAGTGGATGCACAAAGAAAGAAGGAGAAACGGGGAGAGAAGAAAAAGAAAACAAGAGGACAGGACGAGACCGCGGAGAGGGAGCGGGTGAACGGAATGATGCAGCGGATGGAGGCGGCGAGCAGAGAAAAGAGGCGGAGCAGGCAGATTGGAGAGAAGAGAGAGGCGGCAGTGGCGGACGGAGCAAGGCGCGGAATTAGAGAGAAGACTAGCGGCAAATTTGAGAGTGAAGAGAGGAGAGTTTAGAGCGACAAATTGATTGCAAGTGAAGAGAGAGGAGAGTCAATGAATTAAATATGGATCCTGTTTTTAGTGTGCAATTGATGTACGTTAGATTTACTCTTACATTTTAATACATAAAATAATTATTTTTTTAAAAATAACTTATTACTCTTAAAAAAGTAAAATTTTATTATTAAAATATAATTATATATAAATGAAATTCACATTTGAACCCATTCAAATAAGATTCACCCAATAATTAATTAATAATTGTATAATATTTTAAAGTTAGTACAATAATTTAAATTTGTGCACCGAAATGCAATGTCGAATTTATCTTCTTACCCAGTCCTTTACTTTTCTGTCGTAAAAAAAATACATTTACTCTTTCAGTTCCATATAGAAGGATGTTTTTGTTTTTTTTCATAAGTATTAAAAAGTATTACTCCTTGCGACCACTTGTAAGGTAATCATTTGCTATTTGCACGTGGACAATTTTAAGGTCTTTATTTACTTTTTGCACGTAGATTAAGGAATATTATTATAGGTAAAGTGAGTAATTGTATTAGAGGGAAGTGGTGAGTCATATTGTGTACTTTCTTTACTAAATAGAAGAAATTAATACCTTTGAAGCGGATGCCAGAAATAGTAAAATTGATACCTTGTAAATAGCCGGAGGGAATATTATTTAATGTGTATTGAATAATTGTATTAGTGGGTGTATGAGTCCCATATTTTAATTATATTAGTTGGTGTGTATGAGTTTTATGTGTATAAAAAAAAATGAAATTCTTTGCATGAGATACCCAAAATTATTAAAAAAAAAAAAAAGGCCTTTAAAAGGGACGACAAAGTATATCCTAACACACTAGTTTAAATTTATCTTCGAGTCCTTTACTTTTTTTGTTGTCAAAAATAACATTTACTATATATCCTAACACATAACTTTAGAAGCCTAAAACGTGGCTCCTCGTTGACATGTTACCAAGGACATCAAACTAATAAAACCTAAAAGGACTAATTTCGATTTTATTTTAGTAATAAAATAATAGATTAGATGACTACAACTCTAATTACTAGAGTTAAATTACATTGATATACATAATGTATTTTCTAACTACTGGAGTTTAAAAAAAAAATCCACAATTTATTTTATTTTAATGTAAAAAAGGTATATCCATATAAAGTTAGTATTTAATAGCTCAAGAAAGGAATAATCTTTAATTTTTCTCCAGAGAGTAATCTAAACGGATTTTACTCATTAACTATTTTAAATACCACATTTATTAAATGAACGAAATTTCTTGTATGTTTTAAACCTTTTTAATTTAATAAATTTATTCACTTACAAGGAAATTCTATAAATACACTATCTCTTATTAATAATTAATTAATGAGTTGTATTATGTGAACTTAATACAATGACAAACAATTTGGTTGTCATGCATTTTAATTTATAATTTATGAATGATGAAATATTATTTTTTAAATAAATATTAAATCCTTAAATTCTTGTGTCATTATTGAATTACTATTTACTATTTTTTTAAATCACTAATATTATTCTTCAAAATGTGATATGTTTATAATTTTTTATTTTTTTTAATTGAATTTGAAAGAGTAATATTTTTTATTTAAAAAATTAATAATTCATCGATCTAAACATGGTACATGATGAATCCAGTTTAAACCATACTCACTCTATTACGATATACTCCTACAGGATGAATACATTTATCTTATTGTACATTTTTTTCAAATAAAATTATTTTCTTGAAAAATAGTGTACCCCACCATTAACGCCCCATCGCCCATATCCTGGGAATTGATGGAAGAGGTAAATCACAAGATGTGCTTCAAGTGGTTTATAAAGATAGATCACTGTTTAATTTATGCGGGTCAAATCTATATCTAAAACAGGTATTATTATACAATTTTTTCAAATAAAATTATTTCCTTCATTTAGTAAATAGTTGTGTTAGTGTAGTTCATAATCCTATATAAGAATATTAATCACTTTATATGGTGTCACTTCTCAAAAAAGAAAAATATAAATCTAATATTTAGATGAATAAAATGACAAAATTCCCAATATTTTACTAAATAAAATTACTTCAATTTAATTTGATTTTTCATTGTTAAATCGAATAGAAGAATCACCAATAGAATAAAAGAATCATTAGCCCCGTCGCTCACACCAATCATACTCATGACAAATGCAATCAACTATTCAATTTCCTTATATCATCACTGATTTTATTTAATAAATATACGATTTATTTATTAAATACTTTTTATGTGTTGCCATCAATATTTAAATTGGGTAGATGTTGCATGACACCGTCTCACGTGAGACAATTTTACACGTTTTTAAATACTCCTAGTTATCACTTTTGCTATAAAATGTTACTCCCTCCGTCCCAGGAAAGATGACACACTTTTCATTTTGGGTTGTCCCATAAAAGTTTGCACATTCCTAAAAAAAGCAAAAAGTCAAACACAATCACCCTTCTCCATACACTTTATTTATAAAAAAAAACACTCATACCTAACACACTTAATATATTTTATCATTTATTTATTACCAAAAAATACCATAATACCCTAAAAGACACCACTTTATTAATCTTAGTGCCAGGAAAGGGGGTGCAATCTTTTCTGGGACAGAAGGAGTATCACTTTTCGTTATAAAATGTTATCACTTTTCATTTATATTATAAATTGTTCATGAAATAAAATTATCACTTTTTATTAATTTAATATCACTTTTCAATATAAAAGTTATCACTTTCTGACAATTTCACACAAACCCTTACATGAAACGATCTCACACAAGTCTTTGTCATTTTAATTACATCAATTATGTAGGAGTTTAATTATATTTTTTGGGATATTAGTATTTTAATAAAAAAAACATATTGTGAAAAACAAAGTGAAAAATAATTATAGAATAAGAAATCTAGACTTAATTCAAAGAGAATCACCAATTCTATTACCCTATTTCATTTATTATTTCATTTATTAGATGCTTATTATATGTTATAATTAATGCTTAAAGTACCGTTAAATGTATGTGCACGGTAAACAAGTAAAAAATATGTTATGAAACATATATATAAAATCTAAAACCATTATACGATATATGAAATTCGAACAACAATATATAATGAGTTAAAATATCTAATTATTTTATTTGTGTGTTAGAAAAGATTATTTAATCTTAAAATAAATTTATTTCAGTAAAACAATTAAATTTCCTTGAATTGTAATTAGATAGTGTACATAAAAGTAAAAGAAAAAAAAAAGTAGAATTAATTAAGAGCTAAACTAATTTTTGATAATTATTAAAAGAAGATAATGAGAATGAAGGGGTTTATATGTAAATAAGAAAAGATGGATATGGAAATGTGTCAATTAAAGTAAGTTCGGTCAAAGCAAATCCAGAACGTTATAATGGGAAATGGACCCCAAAACACTCATGGATAAAGAGAAGGCACCTCCCACTAAGCGCGCGGTACAATCCACACTGCACAATCGCCCGTTTCCAAAAAGACAGTAATCACTAACCCTAATTCCCAAATTCACAAAAAGAAAGCAACTGAGTGTAATTGTACGACTACCCTTTCAATCCAGCTTTATTCTTTCCCGTTGCGATATATATTTTGTATGTAGAGATAGAGATAGAGATAGAGGGAGAGGAATAGCCACAAAAATTTTCTGTAGATAGAGAGAGAAAGAAGTATCCAGTGTGTGTTTTGTGTGTGTGGAGATGGATAAAGGAATTGGTGGTGGTGATGATTCGTCTTCTTCTGTATCCTATGGAAATAGCAGTAACAGCACCAGTGTTAGTAGAGATTTGTATCTGAAACAAGTGAGTAGAAATTCGCACAAGATTTCTAAGCCCATTCGGAAGCCCGGCCCGCTTCCCTCCACTGCTACGTCGTCGTCTTTGTCTTTGCCGTTGCCGTCGTCTTCTCCTGCTCCGGCTATTTCACTTCTCGACCCTAATTCGGGCCAGAATCAGCCTCAATCGCAGCAGCCGCCGGTGTACAACATCAACAAAAACGACTTCCGCGACGTCGTTCAGAAGCTCACGGGCTCTCCGGCGCACGAGCGGCTATCGGCGCCGACGCCCCCTGTCGCTCAGTCTAGACCCTCCAGCTCGCGGCTGCAGAGGATTCGGCCACCGCCTCTCGCCCAAATTGGTAACCGCCCTCCTCAAATCAACCAGTTACTTCCTCGTCCCCAAAACGACGGCGTACAGCGACCGGCTCAGCCCTTCACGCCGCTGCCGCCTTTGCCCTCGGTTCACCCCGCGGCGGAGTCCCCAATTTCTGCCTACATGCGGTTTCTACAGAACTCGGCTTCAGCTTCTGTTCCTTCTCCTCTTTGGAATGGAGGCGCACCCATTGGTCAACGTCCAGAGTCTCTACTGCCACAAAACGACGTCGCTCAACGCATGCCGCCCCCTCAGTCCTCTCTGTTTCCGCCGTCGGAGTCACCGGTCTCTGCCTACATGCGTTTCCTCCAGAACTCATTCTCTTCATCCGGTGCTCCACCGCCGCTGAACGGTGTCGCGCCGCCGCCGCATCCTCCTATTGTCCCCTCACTGCAACAGCAACCTCATCTGCCATCATCTGCCGCCGCTCCATCACCATTTCCCGTGCTACCATTGTCACCGCTGCCATTTGGATGCATACCTTCTCCGAGGTCTCCCTACGGAACCCTGTTTTCACCAACGGGCCAGTTGGGGTTGCCGCAGCTTCCCTTATCGCCGACCCTGCCCGTTCCAAGCCCAAGGTGGAAGGGCGTGTAAGGCAAGCACCCAAGTGCAAGAAAGGTAAGTTCCTTTAGGGTTTCTACAGTTTTATTTAGATTTTAGTAATACTGTATGTTGCAGATGTACATGGTTTTTGTAAGAAACTACCTTTGTATTATAGTAGAAAGGTAATCAATGCTTGTTCTTTGCATGAACTGTGAAATCAAACTGGCAAAGGCAGTTAAGAAAAACTGTGTTAGCTTGTTTACATGTTCGTGGAATCCATTGGATTTATTGGGAGCTAGTTCTAAGATTTGTTATGTATTCTTTTCTTCATTAGTTGATGGAGTATATCTTTTTCAGTTTTCAATATTGAATCTTTAGCTGCAAAATTTCTGCAAATTGCCCTCAGTTCTTATATGCTTAGATTAGTGGTTCATCAGGACAATATAACAGTTACTACATTAATAGTTGATCAACATCAAGATACGAGGACTATGTGATTTGGTTCGTAAGTATGATATTCATTGAGTGCTATACTGGTAGCTGATTTTGCTTAATATAAGAAACAGAAATTAGTTGATCTAGATGGTTGTCACTTAAAGAAGTTCGATACTTGTAGATATCCTCAAGAATGCCATATGGTTTATGTGTTCTGGGCCTTATCAAGAATGGAACGTTTTTGGAAGCTTAGATGGTGAATATATGTATTTGATGACCATCTTTGCGCGTAAAGGGTGGGAACTTGAGCTTCTTGGTTGAGATGAATTCGCAATACTAAAGTTTTCTTCTTCTAGTGATTACCAAGTGTTTAGGGAGATCAAATAAGCATGCTTGGACCTAAATGTAGCTTGTTTTCCATGTTGGCATGAAATAGAGTTGGGCCCTGTTTCCAAGGTTACAATTACAGCATGGGGGCTCTTTACTTGCAAGTAAATTCGCTCAAGTATCGAATTCCTTTTCACTATTTTTTAACATTGGCTTAAGGTGGGAAAAAAGCTTTGTAAAAAATGAAACACAGTGTTTATGAAGAAGACATTGTAATACTTGTGGAAATCACATTGGTATTTATTTTTCTAAGCAGGATTGTTGATTATGGCAGGTTGTTGTCTTGCAAAAATCTTGGACAATTGCAATCTAGTTTCATTAGATCGTTGGGTGTTTTCCATCTTACTATTTGACCATGTGCAAGTTTTTCTTTTCTATCTTATTGTTTGATCTCTAGTTTGGAGATTTAGCCAGCTGTAACTTTATAATTATTATAATTAATGATAAAGATTAATGTCCAAAATATTGAGAACATCGAGATTTATTTAATACTAAGGGCTAAATTAAACTTGAATAGGTTTTGGGTTTAGTGTAGCATATAATATAGTATACAATTAAAAAAAATTAGATAAGAAGTGATAACATTTTAATGAAAAAGTAATACTTGAAGTAGTAATGAAAAGTGATACTTGTATAGTTAGTTATTTCATGAATAATTTGTAGTATGGATAAAAAATACTCCTTGAATTTAAAGTAATACCATTAACTTTGATAAAACACTGATAAATTATTTAGAAAACCGATTAAAAAAAAGTGGCTCAAGCAGATGTTCCCCTTAGCATTATTCTAAGCACATTGCAAGCACAAGTTAAACAATGAGCTTTCTCTATAAGTCACTTGATGTACATCTTGTAATTTACTTCTTCCACAAATTTTCAAGGCAGGGCGGTGGGGTAAACCATATATTATTCTAATAAATGTACATATGCTCTGCATATTTTTGGGTGGTACTCCAATTTGATTGAATTTAATCTTAATTTAATGATTGAGGACTAGAAGGAAATACAAAAATAATTATAAAATTTATATTTAATTGTGTTGGACTTGCGTGGCATACAACAAAATCATTTCCAGGATAAATCTTACTCTGTAGATGTAGCAATAAATTAAATCTGTGCCCACAAGTCTGAATTCTTTAGATATTATTTAGCATGTGTCTTTTTATGTGAACCCACCATATCTTGGTAGTTGGTACCGCCCATTTCATGTTTAACAATTAAACTATAAATTTACTTTCTAACTTAAAAAAGAAGTAGAAAGATAATAATAATAAAATTGGAAAAAAGGTGTATAGAAACACCCTTCTTTTGATTTTTTCACTCTAAAGATATTGGGATGGAAGTAAACAGAGTAAGAAAAAAAACCAGAAATATCAATAAGCTACCAAAACAACCCATAATTAATATATAATATTGAACTATATGAGGTGTATGAATTCTTGTACCACACATTTTTTGCTGGAAACTGCAGGCATATCATCTTCGTTCTACCAAGTAATGAGACAGAAAAGAGAATGTATTGAAAATCTCCATGCGAACACAAAGACAGAAACAGAATGCATTGCCACTAAAAAGACACCTATGTAGTGTTATCAAAATATTATGCTTGCATGGCCATGATTACTCAACTTAGATGGTGTATTTGGATCTCATATTTCAGCAATGGATGGGAAAAGAAAGTACGCCAAATAGAATCATAAAACTTTCTTCATTAAGTTTCTTTTATCTGCAATGCAAGATCCAAGTAAGTTGGGAGAAAAGTAACCATACCTTAAAAATAATTGGCATTATAGCAACACTAGAAACTTCTCAAGAATGAACAGTTAGAAACAGGCAAAAAACATGCTTCAAAAAAGTACAATGACACTAAGCAGACTTGGAAAATTCAAATACTTGTAGTCATATTTTGAGGCCATGAAATAGAGGAACAAATGGAAACACAAGGAGCATATATCTGTTCAGTTAGCTGCAAAGGCAACACAAAACACATCACATGGTCTCTGGTAGGTCAATCAGGTGATTAAGCTTATGCCTTTTTGCCACTGATGGGAACATCACAAATTCTGTGTGCATAAGGTCTGATAAATTGCTTAGAAAACATATCATCTGATAGTCTGTAAACTGTACCAAGATCAGGCCACTCTGTTATCAGATTCCTGTTTTCCAGAGCTTCTAAAATTTGCAGCCGTGGGATATATCTATTTGGAATGCTCATTGCAAGTGATCTTGGACAATTGACAATGCTGGAAATATTGTACTTCCCAGTACCAAGCAGAAGCTCTGTTATCTTCATTATCTTCTCCTTCGATACAGTAATGAAATTCGGCGCCTTCCTAAACATTGTCGATATGTCCTCATTTGAAAAACCCAAATCCCGAAGAACTTGCAATTTAACCTCAGTCTGCTTGCTCATAGAAGCAATGGCTGGAATAGCATAAATGAAGCTTTTGGAACTTGCTTTGAGCCCCATTTCTTTGGCCTTCTCCAAAGATTCCCTTATAACTTCTGGCCTCGCCGTGAAACACGCTGGAAAGTGAACGAGGATGATTTGGATACGATCCATAGATATGCCACAGCTCTTCAAGAATTCAACATTGGGCACCAGAGTGTTTCCAAAATTTGCTGTCAGAAGCCATGGGGATCTCTTTATAACTTTGGCAACTTCACTATTGGATCCTAACATACCCTTCAAAACAACTAATGAAGGAATGATGTTATTTTTCAAACTCATCCTCAAAATTCCAGGAGAACTTGATCTTATCTTCCAAATGTCACCCAACGAAAGGCCCACATCTTGGAGAATCTTGATCTTGGGTTTAATGCCATGGCTGCCCTCAAGACTAGCCGAGAGAAGATCGGGCTTGTATTTCAAGATTTTCATCAACTGAGCATTCGAACAGCCACTCTCTTTAAGGAATGATAGAATCGAATTAGCGTTTTCAGGGTTTCTAAGACGAGTCGACTCTGAGGCAACTTGAGAAGCCAATTCAGGAGAAAATTCGTAAACGTGCCTCAGAATTTCGGACAATGTATCGCTGACGCAGCTGACGGCTGAAGAAAACTGGAGAGACAGCGAGAAAAGAACAGGGGAGGATCTGCAGCGCACAGATTGTGAAATGTGCTTCCAAATCAACGAAGGAATCTTTTGCGAACGAATGCAAACATTTTCCTTCGAAAATAACAACTGATGGTGTAATGAATCAGCTGCGATTCGAAAGGGAATTAAGGTTTAGATATGCAGAATGGGGATGATTCAATTTCCTCCATTTTCCCAATTAAAAATAAATAAATTACTAGAAAATAGTGTAATTTCACATTTACCCTCAAACTTTATCAGCTTCTCACTTTCATCAAAAAGTTTTTTGTTTTTTTAAATTATTGGAGTTAGAATATGTACTACCTCCATCCGATCTTAATTGTTACCGCATATCATTTTAATGGTTACATTTATCTTTTTAGTATATATAGGGTCACAAAAAATAATTAAAATTATCTTCATATTATACTAAAATATTACTCCCTCTGTCCCACATCAAGGAGTGCATTGTACCATTTTCGTCCATCTCAATACAAGAGGTGCATTTCCCTTTATAGTAAATGAGACCTACACAAAACCATTAATATATCTCTATGAGACTCACACCCCATACTAATACCCTACCCACTGTACATTAAAATAATATTTCTCTCACCTTAACTACCTATTAAAAATTATATTCCTTAATCTACGTGTAAAAAAGTTTAGCTACTCTTGTGGTGGGACGGAGGGAGTATATTTCTCACTGTCTTACCTCAATACATATTAAAATACTATTCCTTAACCCCTTAAAAACAAACATAATCATTAGGACGGGATAGAGGGAGTACATATATAATTTGTAGTACTAATAAAAATTGATATTTTTATTGAAAAAATAATAGTATCTTTAATAAAAAAATGATAATTATTTACGAAAACTTAAAAGTTTTTTTAAGTGAGACGATCTCAGACAAGTTGTCAAAATTGTTTGCATTATTCGAATACTGGCCATCTACCCATACCAACCAATTTCATTCTCCTATTCCATATATATTTCGTAGACAACCTCTGAATTTGATGGAAATCTTTAACTCAATCAAGTGTGAAATAAAAGAAAAAGGGAGTTGAATAGAATAAGTTGTCGAAATTGTTTGCATTATTCGAATACTGGCCATCTACCCATACCAACCAATTTCATTCTCCTATTCCATATATATTTCGTAGACAACCTCTGAATTTGATGGAAATCTTTAACTCAATCAAGTGTGAAATAAAAGAAAAAGGGAGTTGAATAGAATCCTCACTGTCGCATTGCAGAAACAACTTCTCAAAATGAGAGGCTCACTGTGTGTAATGATTTTGCCAATTAGCCTCTATTAATTAGTTAAGTCACCATAATTTACCTTTCCACCATTCTATCGGATCGGAGTATAAGGACACATGAGATGGGCAATTCCACATTTTTATTCCAAGAATCTCCCTATAATTGTATGTATATACAAAAAAGACCTAAGAAACATTTTAAGGGAGCATTTCTGTTTATTTGTTTACAAAAGTTTTTGCAGGTGGCTTCAAGATGAAAACTTGAAGTCTTGATTCTGCCGCAGGGTGCAAAGGGAAAACCATACACCAAACTTAAATAGTTAATCAATTTAGCAGTAAACAGCTTAAGAAAAAACCAGAAATATCACTAAGCTTCCAAAATAACTCATAATTAATGTATACTGCAAATATTGAACATTAAATGAGGTGTAAAAATTTTTGTATCACACATTTTTTGCTGGGAACTGCAGGCATATCTTCTTCGTACTCCTAAGTAATGAGACAGAAAGGGCAATGTATTGAATCTCCATGGGAACACAAAGACAGAAACAAAATGCATTGCCACTAAAAAGACACCTATGTAGTCTAATCAACTTAGACTCCGTATTTGGATTTCAGATTTCATCGATAGAAGGGAAAAGAAAGAACACCAAACAGAATCATAAAAGCCTCTTCATTAAGTTTCTTTTATGTTTTCCTTACTAAAGTGCAATGCAAGATCCAAGGAAGTTGGGAGAAAAGTAACCATACCTTAAAAATAATTGGCATTATGGCAACACTAGAAACTTCTCAAGAATAACAGTTAGAAACAGGCAAAAAAATATGCTTCAAAAGAGTACAATGACAGTCAGCAGATTTGGAAAATTCAAATACTTGGTAGTCATATTTTGAGGCCAAGAAATAGAGGAACAAATGGAAACACAAGGAGCATATTTCTGTTCAGCTAGCTGCAAAGGCAACACAAAACACATCACATGGTCTCAATCAGGTGATTAAGCTTATGCCTTTTTGCCACTGATGGGAACATCACAAATTATATGTGCATAAGGTCTAATAAATTGCTTAGAAAACATGTCATCTGATAGTCTGCAAACTACACCAAGACCAGGCCACTCTTTTATCAGATTCCTGTTTTCCAGAGCTTCTAAAATTTGCAGCCGTGGGATACACTTATTGGGAATGCTCATCCCAAACGACCTTGGACAATTGACAATGCTTGAAATATTGTACTTCCCAGTACCCAGCAGAAGCTCTGTTATCTTCATTATCTTCTCATTCGATACAGAAACGAAATTCGGGGCCTTCCTAAACATTGTCAATATATCCTCATTTGAAAAACCCAAATCCCGAAGACCTTGCAATTTGAGTTCAAAAGTCTGCTTGCTCATTGAAGCAATGGCTGGAATAGCATAAATGAAGTTTTTGGAATTCGCTTTGAGCCCCATTTCTTCGGCCTTCTCCGAAGATTCCCTTATAACTTCAGGCTTCGCCATGAAGCAAGCTGGAAAGTTAATGAGGATGATGAGGATACGATCCATAGATATGCCACAACTCTTCAAGAAATCAACATTGGGCACCAGACTGTTTTCAAGATTTGCTGTCAGAAGCCATGGGGATCTACTTATAACTTTGGCAACTTCACTATTGGATCCTAAAACACCCTTCAAAACAACTAATGAAGGAAAGATGTTATTTTTCAAATTCAACTTCAAAATTCCAGGATTACTCGAGCTTATCTTCCAAATGTCACCCAACGAAAGGCCCACATCTTGGAGAATCTTGACCTTGGGTTTAATGCCAGTGTCACCCTCGAGGCTAGCCGAGAGAACATCGGGCCTGCATTTCAAGAGTTTCATCAACTGAGCATTCGAACACCCACTCTCTTTAAGGAATGATAGAATCGAAGTAGCATTTTCAGGGTTTTTACGACGAGTCGACTCTGAGGCAACTCGCGAAGCCAATTCAGGAGAAAATTCGTAATCGTGCCTCAGAATTTCGGACAGTCTATCGCTAACAGAGCTAACGGCTGAAGAAAACTGAAGAGAAAGCGAGAAAAGAACAGGGGAGGAGCGCACAGGTTGTGAAATGTGCTTCGAAATCAACAGAGGAAGTTTTTTACGAACGAATGCAATCATTTTCCTTCGGAAATAACAACGGATTGTGTAATGAATCAGCTGCGATTTGAAAGGCAATTAGGGTTTATGTAGAATGGGGATGGTTCAATTCCCTCCATTTCGCTATTAAAAGAAAATAAATTAGAAAACAGGGCTGCAAACTAATTTGGTAATTTCACATTTACCCTCAAACTTTATCAGCTTCGCACTTTTTCATCAAAAAAGTTTTTTAAATTATAGGAGTAAAAATATGTACATAAATATTTAATGCAGCAAAGTCAAATGACGAAAAAACTGTTTTCTTTCATTTAATTATATAAATTAGATGTATTTAAATTTAAAAGTAAAGTAAATTATCGAAGTACATAATGTTTGACTTTTTAACATATATACATAATAATTTTAGAGCACCTAAGTGGATTTGGTGTGATATAGAGAGTATTTAAAATTTAAAGAGTTATACTCCCTCCATTCTAAAATATTCACACACTTTTCTTTTTTGATTTGTCCCACAAAAATTGACATATTTCCTTTTAAAAACATGAGACCATACACACATCACACTCACCACTAATACGACTACTCACTACACATTAAATATTATTTCTCTCACTTCACTTTACATTAAATTATTATACTCTTTAACCTTCGTGCCAAAAAAAAATGTGTCAATTTCTCCGGGACGGAGGGAGTATTTTATATCTCCTCCAATACTCTCTTTATATTTCATTTAATGTGTTATCTTCCAAAAAATTATTAATTACTTTTTTATATTGTATTCTCTCCTAATATGTTTTATTATGGATGTGAATTAATTATAATATATTTTATGGACATTTCAAGGAAATAATGTGTTGGAAGTGATGAAATAGTTAATACAATAAATTTTAAAGAGTTGTTTTGTCTCTCTAAATTTAAAGAGACAAAATCATTATTAAAATTTTTTTGTTATTTTGAAAAGACTATTGTAGATGAATTTTTTATGTTTGACTCTTTAATTTAACCATTTTTAACTTTAAAGAGCCTTTAAAAGATACTCTTAAATAATAGTTTAGCTTATGGTAGATTATTCATATCCCAATTTTACTAATGCATTCTAATTACTCCAAATAATATATTCTTTCCGACCTCTTTAAAAGAAGGTTTTTTTTTTCTATTTATATATTTTTTTCTATTTGAGCATCCCAATCAAAGAAATTTATTCGAAAATAATAGAAAACATTCTCACCACAGGCAGGTTAATTGTGCGGAGAATATCAAAGTCTAAATTTCATAATAGGTTAGTGGGAATGATCTATTGTATATTTATAAGAAAATTCAATATGTGGTTTGACTTAATAAATAATTGTTTGAGGTGTTTGGATTGAATCATTTCAAATTCAATAGATTTGAAAATAAGTGGATTTTAAATTTATTGGATTTTAAATCAATTCATTTGAATTCCAATTTTTGATAAATTATGGATCTTTGAAAGAATTTCAAATTCATAATTCAAAAATTATTTTTAAAATAAAAATTTATATATGATAAAAAGAAATAATAAATTTTATTATATTAAATATTAAAATTTAAAATTTTATTAAAAATAATTTTTTGGGAGAACTCTACCACCCAACCTACCCCTACCCACCCCATCAAAATTTTTTTTTTATAAAATTTTATGTTTTTAATATTTGAATAATAAAAATATTACCACCCAACTCTACCCCCAACCCACCCACCCACCCCCCCCCTCAGCCAACACCACCCCACCCTAAATTTTTTTATATAAAACTTTAGATTTTAATATTTAAATAATAAAAATATTACCACCCAATCCTACCACTCTATCCATCCACCCACCCCCCACTCACCACCCCACAATTTTTTTTAAAAAAAAATTTAAATTTTAATATTTAAAAAATAAAATCTAAAATTTTATTTAAAATTTTTTTTGGGTTGGGGTGGGTGGTAATATTATTATTATTCAAATATTAAAAATTTAAAATTTTATAAAAAAAATTTTTTTGGTGGTGGCCGGGGGTGGGGGGAGTGGTTGGGTGTGGTTGGGTGGGGGTGGGCTGGGTGGATATATATTAAATTAATTAATTTATATATTTTATATGCTAATATATCAATTACACAATAACAAAGGATTTCAAATGACACGGTTTGAGTATGAATTTGAAATCCATTCAAATACAACTAAAAAAATTCAAAATCAAATCCATGATTTGAAATCTATTGATTTTAATCTTGGATTTATAAATCCGTTGATTTCAAGTGGCATCCAAAATATGAGGAATGAATTTGAGGGAGGATTTATAAATCCCTCCTCAAATCCATCGATCCAAACACAGCATGATGGAATTTCAAACTTCAAAGTAAATGGATGCTCGTTTAATTTGGGTACTTCAATCTGATTTCGAAGCCAACTAAATTGCACACTCCATTTGTGCTTCTTCAGTCTATCCCCAGTGCCCTAATTTTTCAGAACTAAGGGAATGGGTAGTGACACGAATTCAAACGGTCGGACGAGCAATTGTGCCGACCCTCAGTCTACACGTATGAAGCCCCATGGATATCTGCGCCATGAACAGAGTGATAACTATTTATGAAAACTAAAAAAAACTCGTGTGATGATGTCACACAAGTTATCCATCTAACAATTTGTTTGCATTATTTGAATACTGGACATCTACCCACACCAACCAATTTCATTGTCCTATTTCATAAATATTTCTTAGACAACCCCGAATTTGATTTGAAATCTTTAAGTCAATCAAGTGTGAAATAAAAGAAAAAGGAAGTTGAATAGAATCCTTACTGTTGCATTGCGGAAACAACCTCTCAAAATGAGTGGCTTTTTGTGTGTAGTGGTTAAGTATTATTGCGGGACGGAGGGAGTATTAATTAGTTAATCACTATAATTTACTTTCCACCACTTTGTGTGATGGGCAATTCCACCTTTTTATTCCAAAAATCTCCCTATAATCAAGTGCATATACAGCAGACAGACAAAAGAGACCTAAGAAACATTTTAAGGGAGCATTTCTGTTTATTTGTTAAAACATAAGTTTTTGCAGGTGGCTTCAAAATGAAAACTTGAAGTCCCGATTCTGCCGCAGGGTGCAAAGGGAAAACCATACACCAAACTTAAACAGTTGAATCAATTTGGCGTAAACAGAGTAAGAAAAAAACCAGAAATATCACTAAGCTACTAAAACAACTCATGATTAATATATGCTGCAAATATTGAACATTAAAGAGGTGCAAGAATTCTTGTATCACACAGTTTCTGCTGGGAACTGCAGGCATATCATCTTCGTTCTTCTAAGTAATGAGAGAGAAAGGGCAATGTATTGAATCTCCATGCGAACACAGAGACAGAAACAGAATAGATTGCCACTAAGAAAGACACCTATTTAAGTGTACTCAAGTTAGACTGTGTATTTGGATCTCAAATTTCAGCAATGGATGGGAAAAGAAAGAACACCAAACAGAATCATAAAAGTCTCCTCATTAAGTTTCTTTTATCTTTTCCTAACTAAATTGCAATGCAAGATCCAAGGAAGTCGGGAGAAAAGCAACCATACCTTAAAAATAATTGGCATTGTGGCAACACTAGAAACTTCTCAAGAATGAACAGTTAGAAACAGGCAAAAAACATGCTTCAAAAGAGAACAAAACAGACTTGGAAAATTCAAATACTTTGATAAGAACAGAAAAATAAAAGAAAAAGAAAATCAAACGTTTGCCCAATCAAACGGAAGACTCCGTTTGCCCAAAAGCCTCCAGGCTTCTTAATCCAATCATAATTTGATATCCATCCATAAACCCTAAGTACACCTTAAATACTACTACTCACAAATACCAAAAAGGAAAGAAACCAAAACCCTAAGGACCTAAACAAAACATAATAAATAATGGACTCAAGCCCTAAACATAAAGATAATTAAAATAAATAAGATCAGCCCACGGAAGTGGACCCAAGCCCGTCCCCGTCGATCGTGAACCCTATTTTGCTTCATATCAATTTCATCCTCCTTCGAAACAACCTTGTCCTCAAGATTACAAGGTTGCAGTCAGGTAACCGCCATAGAGTAAATATGAAACCCACGCCTCTCCTCAAAAAGCTCTTTCTCTCCATCCATTAACTCTTTCCCTGTCACCTTGCAATACTCGTACTGTTTGAGGCCCAACTCCTCGTCCTCCTCAGCCAACAACATTCTCAGTTGTTTGAATGGGCAGTCATGTCAAGGTGTAAAGGGTTTCTTACCCCTAAAGCACAACTCTTTCGCTCTAAAGTTCTCCAAGGCTCTCAGTGGAAGATGAGTAAATCTGGAATGAGCAGTAAACTGCCCAGACAGCCCCATATTCGTCCCGGACAGCCCTGAATTCATCCCCGAGGGATCTGCAGTCGGCTTAGAGAAACTGCAAGTTGACCCAACCTGCACACTGCTGCCCCCTACTACCATATTACTTACCACAGACAGCATTGAACAACCAATTGGGTCAGATCCATTGAAGGACGAAAGTTGCACCAAACATATTTGCAGTTGAGGGTGAATCGCCGGCGGTAGAGTCACCATTTCGGTCTTCGTAGCATAGATGAATAATAAAGGATGGTGTAATGAATAAGCTGCGATTCGAACGGAATTAGGGTTTAGATATGCAGAATGGGGATGATTCAATTCCCTCCATTTCGCAATTAATTAAAAATGAATTTTGTAATTACATATTCACCCTCAAAATTTACCAGCCTTTCACTTTCATAAAAATAAGTTTTTTAAAAGCCAAATTATCCTACAAATTTTAGTTACTTTATTGAACAAGTAATGATAATGGAATAAAAAAAATCTTAATATCTATATTATTTATTAAGAAACATACTATATGTATAAAAAAAATGTTTTATTAAAATTAAATTCTTGCCCGAAATATTAATCTAATGTAACAAAGTCAAAGGAGGAAAAACTGTTTTCTTTATTCAACTATTAAAGTGAATCGTATGACTAAATTCATAATATTTGACTTTTCTCCAAAATTTAAAATAAAAAAAATCTTAAAGTGTTTAACTTTTGAGTTCGACATTTATGAACTAAAGTCCAATGGATGTTATAATAGTATTTTTTTTATTCCCTAAATAAAATCAATTTTTTCATAATTACATACTCCATATTTCTTTACTTCCGAAGGAATTTAATAACTAATTTCTCTCTAGCTAATAATTATCAATTGATGCAAGGAAAATACAATATTATATTTCGAAAATTATTTTTCTAAAACATACTAATTATTTACTTCGTAACTTAATTATTTTAAATGCTCCTAGTCACCCATGCTTTTTAAAACAATTGAATTATTATTGAATTGAAGGTGATGATGTTGAGAAATTTTGGGGCTTTTGTATAAATAACAGAAAATGGATGTGAAATTTGGCAATTTAAGAAATCAGTCAAACGAAAACTAGATTTTTAAATTTACAAAGAACAGTATTCATTAGCCCTAATTCCCAAATTGACAAATTCAACCATTAGAGCTCGCCTATCTAGAGGGAACCGCCATTTCAATATTTTAATTTTTATTCGATATGTAGAGAGAAATTACCAGTAATTCTCATTCTTGTATCGATTTAGAGAGAGAAAGAAAGATCAGGTGGGGGTGAGAGAGAGAACTTGCGTTGTGTGTGTGTGTGTGTGTGAATATGGATAAAGAACTCGGCGGTGATGATTCTTTGTCTTCTTCTGTATCTTATGGAAATAGCAGCAGTAGAGATATGTATTTGAAACAGATGAGTAAACATTCTCATAAGATCTCGAGGCCAATTCGGAGGCCCAGCCCGATTCCCAGCACTACCTCCACTTCGTCTCCTGCTATTCCACATTTTGACCCTAATTCTGGCCAAGCAAAGCCCCAATCGCAGCAGCCTACGGTGTACAACATCAACAAAAACGACTTCCGCGACGTCGTTCAGAGGCTCACGGGCTCGCCGGCGCACGAGCGGCAATCAGCTCCAACGCCACCGGCGGCGCAGCTTAGACAATCGAGCTCGCGTCTGCAGAGGATTCGGCCACCTCCTCTCGCCCAAATTGGCAACCGTCCTCCTCAAATGAACCAGGTGCTTCCTCATCCCCAGAACGACGCCGTTTTTCGACCGGCGCAGCCTTTCACGCAGCCACCGCCGATGTTCTCAGCTAACCCAGCGGCGGAATCCCCAATTTCTGCCTATATGCGGTTCCTCCAAAACTCCGCTTCTTCTTCTGTACCTTCGCCTCTATGGAATGGAGGTGTGCCAATTGGTCAACGGCCCGATTCTTTGCCACCTCAAAACGGTGGCGGTCAACGGTTGTTGCCGCCTCAGTCCTCTATGCCTCCGCCTCCATTGAACGGTGTTGCACCGCCCCGTCATCCTCCGACTGTCCCCTCACTGCAGCAGCAGCCGCATCTTCCGTCATCGGCTGCTTCTCCACCATTTCCTGTGATGCCATCACCGCCGCCATTTGGATATGGACTTTTTCCGATGTCTCCCTACGGTAACCTGTTTTCACCAACGGGCCAGTTGGGATTGCCGCATATTCCCCTATCTCCAACTTTTCCCCCTCATCTCGTCCAATCTGACAACCGCCCTCCTCAAATTAACCAGTCACATCCTCAGTTTTCTCAGTTTCCGCCATTAGAGTCACCAGTCTCTGCGTACATGCGTTTCCTGCAGAATTCGGCTTCATCTGCTCCACCACCTCCATTCAATTGCGGTGCACCGTCTCAACATCCTCAAATTGCTCCCTCACAGCAGCGACCTAATCTTTCATCGGCTGCTGCTCCTCCGTCACCATTTCCTGTTCTGCCATTGTCACCAATACCATTTGGATGTTTACCTTCTCCGAGGTCTCCCTACGGTACCCTGTTTTCACCAGCGGGCCAGTTGGGGTTGCCGCAGGTTCCCTTGTGGCCTACTCTGCCCGTTCCCAGCCCAAGATGGAAGGGCATGTGAGTAATTGCATCTATAGAACAGAAAAGTAAGTCACTTTTGGGTTTCTCCGGTTCTTTTATTTTGATTTTGATGTTATTTACACTTTTTATTGCAGATATACATGGTTTTGTAAGAAATTAAGAGTCTTCCTTTGTATAATAGTGAAAAAATGATAATTTTTTGTTCTTTACATGAATGGAGGTAATTGTAAAGTCAGTCAAGGAGAACCTGTCTTTACTGGTTTACAGTTGGTGGAATCTATAGTATTTGTTATCATGATTTGTTTGACATATCTTTTTAGGTTTTGATGTTTAATCTTTCTCTGGAAATTTCTGCAAACTTAGTCATTTTAGTATCTCTGTATGCTCAATTTAATGATATATCCAATTATCCATATTGAAAGTTGATTGTAAGATAAGGTGTCTTTGTGCATAGAGGGTGGTTAGTCAGTGCTCCAATGTTGAGATGCATTCACAATATTAAAGTGTTGTTATCCTAATGATTAAATCCCAAATGCTAAGTGAGATCAAATAAGTATTGCATGTAGCTTGTGTTTACATTGTTGGCATATATGCCCCATGTTTTTTAGAAATACATATGGACATCCCTCTTTAATGGAAGGTGAACGTTAAGAAAAATGATACATGTATATTAGATTTTCACTCTTGATTGGCAATTGCCCTTTTGCTCATTTTTTAACCTCGGGTTTAGGTGGGATAGGAAGTAGTATATAATGTAAAATATGCAGTCTTATCATTTGAAGCTTGGAAAGGATTTATCCTTGGTACTTTTTGATTGAATCTGGAAGCCAGTGGAGCGTCATGTAATCAAGAGTCATACTAGTTCTTGATGTCTCTTTGGTGGTTTCACATGTCGTGTATGTAACTAGTCTTGGTGAATTTTTAGCATATTACATACCACAATGTGAAAGAGATTGAAGAGCTTTAGGGCTACTGAAATGAATATTATAGGAGATCAGTTGACCATTTGGCCTATCTAGAAAGATCATGAAAATTTGGCTCAACGTCTTCATGTGGCCATATGGGTGTGCTATCTATGCAGGAACACTTGTAGAATGAATTTAAAGCGTACTTGGGGTAGTAGTTAATGAAACCATACAAAATATGTTTACAAGACCACTAAAGATTACCTTTTTGGCATGCTCATTCATCCATCCCCAAACTTATGCCAGAATATCGATTCTTATATTTTCGTCCTAATACGCACGACATATTTTACACTTAATTTATAAAGTCATCCAAAAAATATCAATAAAATTAGAAAATAAAACAAGTTTCTCATCGTATTGGTGTACAATATTGTGAAGTTTAATCAGGAAGCTTTTTTTTTTCTTTTCAAAACTGTAGTCTTGAAACTGAATAAATGAGTGAATATTTCCTTTTTCTTTAGTTATACTTTAAAATATTCATTACTTGCTCCATGGATTTAGTATTATGCTTAATTTCCAACAACTGGCCTACATATATTGTAATAAGTGGAGCAAGATGAGATCCATGATCCACCCACATCCTTGTGCACCTTATACTATATTCTACAAAATTTTCACATATATATTTTGACACGCATTAATTCCAATAATGGAGGAATTGATTAAGCATTTTAGTCACGGTGAGCACGAATTGAGATTGTTTGTTGTGGACGAGGATGAGTATCCAAAGCCACACCGGTGCGCCATCTGCGGGTTGCCGATTCTATCTAGCCCCTCCTATTTTTGTGCTGCTGATTGCAACTTCTTCCTGCACAAGCCATGTGCAGAATTGCCTGAGGAAATGTTCCACCATCGCCTACAGATGCAACAAGTACGGTGAGTGCAAGTTTCATGTCCATCCTCTGGTGGCGAAGCCAGTGGAGATCAGGAGCAAACACATGAGCCACATCGGTGCGCCATCTGATGAGTATCCACCGGAAGCTGTATCATCTGATCATCAAACGCACTCAGTTATCATTCCCTATACTGGTCTTCTCCGCGTTACAAATGCCATTTACAAGACCACAGCTCATCAACTTTGTGCCAATCATCTTCCCACGAGTTTCAACATTTACTCCAGCATTCTAGTTTCGACGGGTTGCTGCAACGACAGTTCGATCTAGAATGTGCGGTTGCACCCAGAATAATCAAGCACGCCTCACACAAACCACACCGGCCCCAATTAGATATTAAAGACGTATATAGTTTGTGTTATCTGTAACTTTGTTATACATGTAAGGTGTGCTCTGCTCCCCAAAAAGACTCGTCATAAGTACGACCACCATCCTCTGCACTTGATAACAGCTGCTCATGAAGAGCAAATCAAGCTCAGTTTGTGGTACTATGAGTGCCACCACTACTTTCACATCAACTGCATTCCCTCTGTGGGACATATGTCCAAAATCAACTTCGGTAAAACTTATGATGCCCCTAAACTCCATCAACATCCCCTCACTCTTATTCCCATGGATTTCATGAGAGGTGTCATCTTTGAAACCGAATCAAGAAATGGCTGTCATTTTTGGATTCACTTTTCTTGTGCAGCTTCTTCGATACTTCCTCGACTCTTGTTGCGCAACTAGCTAGTATTATGTTGATTGAATTTGAATATGTAAAAATAAAGACCTCATTTAATAGTAATGTTATTCTATATTTTCTTAATTAATTATTAAAAATATTATCACTTTTATATATTTATTTATTATTTTTTATTTAGACAAATTCTCTTGTGAGACGTGTTAAAGTATGCATATTATATAGATAAAGTATGCTTAATGGTTGTTAAAGTATGTTTTCTAAAATATGATAAATGATTAATTAAAGTATGATTTTATGGTGTTATAATATGATTCATTATTGACATAATTTAACTACAAATAAACATAATTTACCTATATAATAAGCATACTTTAGTGATGAATTGACCCGTCTCACAAGAGAGTATCTCTTTTATTTATATTAAAAATTGATTATGAAATAGTTATGTCATCATTATCACTCTTTATTAGTCAAATGGAATATCTTTTTTAATTAAAATTTATCAATTAACATTTATTGAGTTGGTTTTTTATATTCCTAGGTCTACAAGATGTGCAAGAATATAACATTTTGTTTTTGTTTTTAAGTATATGCACTTTAGTTAATAAGGTATATTTTTTTCGTTAAAAAGATTGATTGAAATATGAATATTATAAATGTTTAATTAAAAAAAATTACTCAATTTTTAAGAAATAAAGGGTACACGTTATATACTAAATGGTATACAATTTAATATTAAAGAATATATAATTTTCAAAAAATGTGGATTTGGGAGCATGATGTCCCCGAGTCACGCAAGTTTTAGCCATTTATATTTAAGTTTTATTATTTATATAGTTATTTTATATTATTATTGAAACTGCAAAATCACCAAAACCGAGTGATGAATAGTTTAAAAAACAAACAAACAAAAATATAATAATTTTCAGCTTAAGGAGCTTAAACGAACCCGAACTCGAAGTAATAATTAGTTTTTTATAATGTCGAATTCGAGTTTGAGTTCGAGTTCGATTTTATTTATAATTAGCAAAAATATTTCGAGTCAAACTTGCAAATTATATATTTTACACACGAGCAAGCTCGAGCATAAAAAGAAATTGAGCTCGAGCTCTGAAATAAAGAAGTGAGTGAGCTCAAGCCTGATATTCTGTTCGACATGGCTCGATTAAATCTCTAAATTTATGTTTAAAAAATATATAATCTCTCATTTTCATATTAAATTTCACATCTTTATTTTTGTTAGTCTCATATTCCCTCCGTCACATAATACTTTTCACATTAATTGTTCCACGCTGTTTGAGAAAATATGCACCTTTTGACGAACTTTATTGACTTTGGAGAGTATTGTAATATTTCAAATGACACACTTTCTATTTTGGTCTTTCCCATAAAAGTTTGCACATTTCCATAAAAAGCAAAAAGTAAAAAACAACCACAATTTCTCATACACTTTATTTACAAAAAAAACTATTTCTACCTAACATACTTTATCATTTACTCCCCCGGTCCCGCAAAAAGAGTTACACTTCCTTTGTAAATTATAAAGGAAGTGTAACTCTTTTTGCGGGATGGAGGGAGTATTTATGTGATACCCGAACTTCTCACTACTCATGTGTCAATATAATTTAATTTTTGTTATATGCATTTTATAATTACGTGATAATTATGTGGCAATTATGTGATAATAATGTGACAATTATGTGACAATTGTTTCTATATTTTATTTATCGTTACATTTTAGACATTCGTGATAAAAATTGGGACGGTGTGTGAATATATGGGTGCATAAATTTTTACGTGCATTAATTTGGATATGTATATAATTAAATTATTTTATGTGTATAAATACATTTTTCTTAATTATTAAGTATCACACGTGTTCTCGTAATAATAATAGTGGGTAGAAAAATATACACGTATGTGTATTAATTTGTAAATGTATTATATCTTAGCTATTAAGTATTGCACGTAAATTAAGAATGGATAATAATAAAATAAATAAAAAATAAAAAATAAAAAAAAAATTGGGGCGGTGGGATAGTCATAATTGACTTCCACCCCACCCCTATATATATACATGTTAACACAGCAAATGAAAAGCAGAAGGAAAAGAGGAAAAAAGAGAGAGAGAGGGAGAAGAAAGGGAGAGAGAGGGAGAGAGAGAAAGGGAGAGAGAGGAGAGAGAGAGGAAGAAGAGAAAGAGAAGAGGGAGCGCGCCGGAACGTGCGTGTCGGAGCGAATTAGTTACAGTTCTTTACGAGGTTTATATTACTGTCGGAATCCAGGTAAGTAGAAGTCCAACTACAATGCATAAACATGTTGTTTGTGAATTATTTGTAATTAATATGTGTTAATTATGTCATGGATTAATTGTAATTAGTTTAATTACGATATGAATTATTTGAGATTAATTTGTTATACAAGTTGTGAATTTATGTGATTTAGAGAAAGTAGGGTTCATATTTAACAATAGTATTTGTAAATTATTTGTGATAATTTTGTGATACAAGTTGAGGATCCATATAATATCATCATCCTATATAGATCTGTGTGATTGGAAACTGTTGCAAATATATTTATATGGTTTGAGAAAATATTGGTTATAAGGATCTGTGGGATCCAAGATGAAGTTTGATTCCAAAAAGAGATCCGTGTGATCCCAGGGTGAAGTTGTTATTTCAGAAGTGGTTTTGTGTGAATTGAAATTAAGTTGCTGCTTTATGGTGATTAAATGTTGATATTGATATTGTAAAAGGTTTATGATGCACATTTAATTGTTTTGGGTGCATACCATGCATAAACATGAAAAGTATTTTTCCTCAAAATTAATAAGATACTAATGGTGTGTGCGGCCACTATATATGCATCTCTGTCAGGGTTCGGAAAAATCGTTCCCGACATTTTTATTAGGGGTTCGGAAAAATCGTCCCCACCACTTTGCCAGAGTTCGGAAAAATCGTTCTCGGCACTATTTTCGGGGTTCGGAAAAATCGTCCCCATTGAGCTCATTTGGGGTGCATATCATAAGTGTGTCGTGGGGATCCCGCAACGTGAACAGTTTTCAAAATAAAAGAGATCAATTAGAAAAGTTAGGAAATAGGCGATAGAGAACTAAATGCATTATCATGCACTGACATGCATGATTTCTACTTACTGAGATTTTTATCTCACTAGTTTATGCATTGTAGGTGAGCCTGTTGATAATTGAGTTTGTGATGTGACTGTGCAAGCTGTGGAGCTCCTTCAAGGTTTTGAGCGGATGTACATAGATGACGACCTGTTGGGCTAGGCCGTGGGTTTATTTTGTTTCCGCTGATGTTTGATGGTGTAATATAATAAGTATTATCACATGTTTGGGTGGTTTGAAGTGGTGTCAGAAACCAGTATGTATGTTGAACTGGTGTGATGGTGTTGGTTATAAGCATATTATGTGAAAAAAAAAAAAAAAAAAAAAAAAAAATTTATATGCAGGTTTTTATAATGATGATGTTTATGTTAAATAGTATTTGAATTATAAGTTATGTAAGGTGGGTCGTGTCAGAGTGGTATCAGAGCACGGTTTGGGTCCTGCAGACTGTCTATGTACATGAACTCATTCTTTGGGAGCGCAGCTTTGCAAGTAAGTGTTATTTTTATTCTGTGTTGTTATGTGTCTTATAAATTATATTGGCTATGTGATATAGGAAGTGTAATTAGTAGACAAAATGGTAAGAGCTACAGGTGAAGGTTCTGAAGGGGATAGGACTGTTGAGCAAGCAGCACCTCCTGAAGGGAATAATCGTGATGCGGTCATTACTCGACTAATGGAACTGGTTGAGCGTCAGTCCCAACAGATACAGCAACTGATTCAGCAGAGAGATATGGGTGGACAACCAGAGGGTAATGCAAACCAAGATAGACGTCAAGTAGAACGTGTGGAAATGGTTTGTGAGAGGTTTCGAAAGTTGAGCCCTCCAATATTTGAGGAGGCAGCAGACCCCACAGATGCAGAGGATTGGTTACGCACGGTGGAAAACATGTTTCAATACAGTAGAATTCCAGATGGGGATAGAGTGCTATGTGCTTCTTTCATGCTACGAGGAAGTGCGGGCCACTGGTGGGATACGATTAAAAGTATCGAGGATGTCACGACTATGACATGGGAAAGGTTCAAGGAGCTTTTCAGAAACAAGTACTTTACGGCACCAGTGAGAGCCATGAAGATGAACGAGTTCATACAGTTGAGGCAAGGCGGCATGTCAGTCATAGATTACCTTCGTAAGTTTGAGCAGTTGTCGAGGTTTGCTGAACATATGGTGAGTACGGAGGCACTGAAAGTGGAGAGATTTGTGGAAGGCTTAAGGCCTGAACTTTATAGAGATGTGAGTATGGCGGGACTGCATGGAGCAACATACTCACAAGTTGCAGAAAGGGCTCAAATTGCTGAGCAAGCGGAGATGAGGATCAGACAAGCGCAAGCCATCAGACGTCAATTTCAGCAGAAACCAATGCAGCAGTCCGGGAGAGTTGATAAGAGGCCGATGCCATTTCAGAGGCCGAATTCAAATGTTCAAGTGGAGCAAGGACAGAGACGAGGAGAACCCAACAAGCGTCCTAAATTCGATCAGGGTAAAGTGCCACCGGCGCCGCCACTACCTATATGCCCTAATTGTCTTAGATCACATGGTGGAGAGTGTCAAATTCCTCTGAGAACGTGTTACACATGCGGGGAGAAAGGACATGTGACTACTACTTGTCCTAAGAAAGGGAAGCAGGCACAGCAAGGAAGAGCTCCAGCGAGGGTGTATACTTTGACGCGAGAGGAGGCAGACGCGAATCCCTCAGTTGTCACGGGTAAGTTCTCTATTTTTGGAACTTCTACATATGTGCTATTTGATTCTGGAGCAACGCATTCATTTGTATCCACTGAGTATGTGAAAAAGTTGGGTGGAACACCTAACTTGATAGAAGCTAATTATGAGGTGATGATACCTTCTGGTGAGTCAAAGCAAACTAATCAACTTCTTCGAGGTTGTGTTATTCCTATTGAAGGAAGAAGACTCATCGCTAATTTGATTGTGTTAAGTATGAATGATTATGATATCATATTGGGCATGGATTGGTTGTCAAAATACGGTGCTACAATAGATTGTCAGAAGAAGAGTATCACTTTTCAGCCAGTGAAAGGAGAACCGTTCACTTTTGTTGGAATCAAGAAAAGTTTTAGATTTCCGATGATATCAGCAGCAAAAGCACAGCGGTTGTTGGAAAGTGGTTGTGAGGGGTATCTGGTGAGTGTAATGAATGTTGAGGGACAGCAATGTCCAGTTCTTGATAGTGTACCAGTAGTTCGGGAATATCTAGAGGTATTTCCAGATGATCTTCCAGGTTTGCCACCAGAGCGAGAAATAGAGTTTGTTATTGAGTTACAACCAGGAACTGCTCCTACATCTAAAGCGCCATACAGAATGGCACCAACTGAACTGAAGGAATTGAAGATACAGTTACAAGAGTTGCTAGATAAAGGATTCATCCAACCTAGTTTCTCTCCTTGGGGAGCACCAGTTCTGTTTGTTCGAAAGAAGGATGGCACATTGAGGATGTGCATCGATTATCGGGATCTTAACAAAGTTACGGTGAAGAATAAATATCCATTGCCTCGCATTGATGATCTGTTTGATCAGTTACAGGGTGCAGCTATCTTTTCGAAGATTGATTTGCGGTCGGGGTATCATCAGTTAAAGATAAAGAAGGAGGATATTCCAAAGACTGCATTCAGTACAAGGTACGGGCACTACGAGTTCTTAGTGATGCCGTTTGGATTAACAAATGCTCCTGCAGCATTTATGGATTTGATGAATAGAGTATTTCGGGAATTTCTCGATAAATTTGTGATTGTGTTTATCGATGACATTCTAATTTACTCTAAGAATAAGGAGGATCATGCACTGCACTTGAGAAAGGTGTTAGAGATTCTGAAGGGGAGGCAGTTGTATGCGAAGTTCAAGAAGTGCGAGTTTTGGTTAGACCGAGTTGTTTTCTTGGGGCACGTGGTATCGGGAGAAGGAATTTCAGTGGATCCAGGTAAAGTTAAAGCAATCCATGATTGGCCACAACCCTCAAATCCCACTGAGGTTCGTAGCTTTCTTGGATTGGCGGGATATTATCGAAGGTTTGTTGAAGGATTTTCTAAGATTGCTTCACCATTAACACAGTTGACCAGGAAGAATGTGAAGTTCACATGGACGGAGGAACGTGAACAAAGTTTCCAAGAATTGAAGAGACGATTGACATCAGCACCTATCTTAACTATTCCTACGGAGA
Organism: Pogostemon cablin; assembly: GCA_023678885.1. Taxonomy (NCBI): domain Eukaryota; kingdom Viridiplantae; phylum Streptophyta; class Magnoliopsida; order Lamiales; family Lamiaceae; genus Pogostemon; species Pogostemon cablin. The sequence goes on from CM042968.1 coordinate 21,009,791, forward strand.
CAGGAAACTTCAAAGTTTACAGTGATGCTTCAAAGAATGGTCTTGGGTGTGTATTGATGCAGAATGGGAAAGTGATAGCATATGCATCCAGACAGTTAAGGGAGTATGAGAAAAATTATCCAACTCATGATTTAGAGTTAGCTGCAGTGGTGTTTGCACTCAAGATATGGAGGCATTATCTGTATGGGGAACGTTGTGAAATCTATACAGATCATAAAAGTTTGAAGTACTTTTTCACTCAGAAAGAGTTAAATATGAGGCAAAGAAGATGGTTGGAATTAGTGAAGGATTATGATTGTGTTATCAATTATCATCCGGGAAAAGCCAATGTGGTTGCTGATGCATTGAGCCGAAAGGCAATACAGAGTGTAGCTGCTGTGATCGTAAATCAGAAACCAGAGTTGCTTGATTTACAAATGATGGGTGTGGAGATCATTCAAGAAGGATCGTTGGAAGCAAGGATAGCAGCTCTGACACTTCGACCAACTCTGATGGATAAGATTCAACAGAGCCAACAGGAGGATAAATTGTTTGACAAAATAAAGAATGATATCAGCTCTGGAAAGCCTTCTGACTTTCAATTAGGAGATGATGGCGTGATTCGTTATGGAGGTCGATTGTGTCTACCTGAAGTGAATGACATTCGAAAAGAAGTGATGATAGAAGCTCATTCAACACCCTACTCTATACATCCAGGAGCTACTAAGATGTATAGAGATTTGAAGGCACATTATTGGTGGCCAGGGATGAAGAGAGATGTTGCTCGATATGTGGAGCAATGTTTGACTTGTCAGCAAGTCAAAGCCGAGCATCAGAGACCAGCAGGAACTTTGCAGCCTTTATTTATTCCAGAATGGAAGTGGGAGAATATCACGATGGATTTTGTTATCGGGCTACCGAAGACAGTGAAAGGTCACGATGCCATTTGGGTTATTGTGGATCGATTGACGAAGTCAGCTCATTTTCTTCCTATTAGCTCTACGTATTCCATGGATCGGTATGCCCAACTATATATACAAGAGATTGTCAGACTCCATGGAGTACCACTTACCATTGTGTCAGATAGAGATACGAGATTCTTGTCTGCTTTCTGGAAGAGTTTACATAAGGCGTTGGGGACACAGTTATCTTTCAGCACAGCATTCCATCCACAGACAGATGGTCAATCAGAGCGTACAATACAAATCTTGGAGGATATGCTCAGAGCATGTGTGTTGAATTTTCAAGGTCAGTGGAGTAAATTTTTGCCTTTGATAGAGTTCTCGTACAATAACAGTTATCAGTCTACTATCGGGATGGCTCCATATGAAGCATTATATGGGAGGAAGTGTAAATCTCCAGTTCATTGGGATGAAGTTGGAGAGAGGAAACTTTTGGGTCCAGACTTGATTCGTGAAATGTCAGAAGCTGTTACCCATATACGAGAGAAGATGAAAGTTGCTCAAGATCGGCAAAAGAGTTATGCAGACAAACGGAGGAGAGAATTGGAATTTGAAGTGGGTGATCAGGTATTTTTGAAAATATCTCCAATGAAGGGGATAATGCGGTTTGGAAGGAAAGGGAAACTCAGTCCAAGATATGTTGGTCCGTTCACTATCATTGAGAGAGTTGGCAGTGTTGCCTATAAATTGGAGTTACCAGCATCGATGTCTAGAGTACATGACGTGTTTCATGTATCTGTGTTGAGGAAGTATGTTCCAAATCCATCTCATGTTCTCAGACATGAACCAGTTGAGTTGAAAGAAGATTTGAGTTATGAGGAAGTACCAGTTGAGATCTTGTGGCGAGAAGTGAAGAAGCTCAGAAATAAAGAAATACCATTAGTAAAAGTATTATGGAGGAACCAACTAGTTGAGGAGGCTACTTGGGAAAGAGAGGATGAGATGATGGCTAAATATCCAGACCTCTTCAGGTAAGTAAATTTCGGGGACGAAATTCTTATAAGTTGGGGAGGATGTGATACCCGAACTTCTCACTACTCATGTGTCAATATAATTTAATTTTTGTTATATGCATTTTATAATTACGTGATAATTATGTGGCAATTATGTGATAATAATGTGACAATTATGTGACAATTGTTTCTATATTTTATTTATCGTTACATTTTAGACATTCGTGATAAAAATTGGGACGGTGTGTGAATATATGGGTGCATAAATTTTTACGTGCATTAATTTGGATATGTATATAATTAAATTATTTTATGTGTATAAATACATTTTTCTTAATTATTAAGTATCACACGTGTTCTCGTAATAATAATAGTGGGTAGAAAAATATACACGTATGTGTATTAATTTGTAAATGTATTATATCTTAGCTATTAAGTATTGCACGTAAATTAAGAATGGATAATAATAAAATAAATAAAAAATAAAAATAAAAAAAAAATTGGGGCGGTGGGATAGTCATAATTGACTTCCACCCCACCCCTATATATATACATGTTAACACAGCAAATGAAAAGCAGAAGGAAAAGAGGAAAAAAGAGAGAGAGAGGGAGAAGAAAGGGAGAGAGAGGGAGAGAGAGAAAGGGAGAGAGAGGAGAGAGAGAGGAAGAAGAGAAAGAGAAGAGGGAGCGCGCCGGAACGTGCGTGTCGGAGCGAATTAGTTACAGTTCTTTACGAGGTTTATATTACTGTCGGAATCCAGGTAAGTAGAAGTCCAACTACAATGCATAAACATGTTGTTTGTGAATTATTTGTAATTAATATGTGTTAATTATGTCATGGATTAATTGTAATTAGTTTAATTACGATATGAATTATTTGAGATTAATTTGTTATACAAGTTGTGAATTTATGTGATTTAGAGAAAGTAGGGTTCATATTTAACAATAGTATTTGTAAATTATTTGTGATAATTTTGTGATACAAGTTGAGGATCCATATAATATCATCATCCTATATAGATCTGTGTGATTGGAAACTGTTGCAAATATATTTATATGGTTTGAGAAAATATTGGTTATAAGGATCTGTGGGATCCAAGATGAAGTTTGATTCCAAAAAGAGATCCGTGTGATCCCAGGGTGAAGTTGTTATTTCAGAAGTGGTTTTGTGTGAATTGAAATTAAGTTGCTGCTTTATGGTGATTAAATGTTGATATTGATATTGTAAAAGGTTTATGATGCACATTTAATTGTTTTGGGTGCATACCATGCATAAACATGAAAAGTATTTTTCCTCAAAATTAATAAGATACTAATGGTGTGTGCGGCCACTATATATGCATCTCTGTCAGGGTTCGGAAAAATCGTTCCCGACATTTTTATTAGGGGTTCGGAAAAATCGTCCCCACCACTTTGCCAGAGTTCGGAAAAATCGTTCTCGGCACTATTTTCGGGGTTCGGAAAAATCGTCCCCATTGAGCTCATTTGGGGTGCATATCATAAGTGTGTCGTGGGGATCCCGCAACGTGAACAGTTTTCAAAATAAAAGAGATCAATTAGAAAAGTTAGGAAATAGGCGATAGAGAACTAAATGCATTATCATGCACTGACATGCATGATTTCTACTTACTGAGATTTTTATCTCACTAGTTTATGCATTGTAGGTGAGCCTGTTGATAATTGAGTTTGTGATGTGACTGTGCAAGCTGTGGAGCTCCTTCAAGGTTTTGAGCGGATGTACATAGATGACGACCTGTTGGGCTAGGCCGTGGGTTTATTTTGTTTCCGCTGATGTTTGATGGTGTAATATAATAAGTATTATCACATGTTTGGGTGGTTTGAAGTGGTGTCAGAAACCAGTATGTATGTTGAACTGGTGTGATGGTGTTGGTTATAAGCATATTATGTAAAAAAAAAAAAAAAAAAAAAAAAAAAAATTTATATGCAGGTTTTTATAATGATGATGTTTATGTTAAATAGTATTTGAATTATAAGTTATGTAAGGTGGGTCGTGTCAATTTATTATAAAAAATATTATTATACCCCTAAAAGTTATCACTTCCTTAATTTTTGTGCCGGAATTAAGGGTGCAATCTTTTGGATCTTGGATGTCCTGTTACATTTTGGTGTTACATCTCCTGTTATATGCGTTAGATGAGTGAAACATATGCGGAGAGAAAAATCTCAACCTTTCCCCTTAGGGTATAGAATAGTTCATTCTACGTGTCAATCATCCAACGATATGTAACAGGAGATGTAACACTAAAATATAACAGAAGATCTGAATCGAATCTTTTGTGGGACGGAGAGAGTATAAAGTAATGATATGTGTATGAAAAAAGAGTGGTAAATTTGAAATTAAAGTAATTTTTGAGGTTGTTAGATAAAATGATGTTTTCTTTTTTGAGGTGTGAAAAGTTTTGTGGGATAAATAAATGAGGAAAGTGTGAAAGATTTTATGGGACGAAAAGAGTATTAACTTTATCATCCAAAAAAGAAAAATATTATATCTTACAATTTCATTTTAGTTATAAATTTATTATTCACACCTAAAACATATTACATACTTTATTTATTATTTAAAAAAAATACTAAATTAACCTCTTAAAGATAATAAAATTGGTCAAAATTTACATATTTTTTTGGGACCAAATTTTAAATAGCAACTGTTGACTAAATACAATTTTAAATAGCCACATCCCTTAAAAATAATTTTTAGTAGTCACTATTTAGTGGACTCCCCAAATTACCCCAATAACTGTCAGATAAATGACGACAATAATGGGGGCATGATTATGTCAGTGTTGACTCCATTAAATAGGGTGGGTGAGACCACATTTAAAATTATAGGAAAATCTCATAAAATTGATTCTTCTATTTGACCTAAGTTTCTTCTATTCTGCTCAAAATTTTGTTCTATTCGGCCTATACATTTTGTTCTATTCGGCCAATATTTTTTTTTCAGAAAAAATTAAAAAAATTTGAAAAAAATATTTCTTCTATTCGGCCTATTCGACCAACTATTTTGTTCTATTCGGCCAACACAATTTGTTCTATTCGGCCAACACTTTTTTTTTCCTGAAAAAATTTAAAAAAAATCGAAAAAAATATTTCTTCTATTCGGCCTATTCGGCCAACAATTTTGTTCTATTCACCCAACACAATTTGTTATATTCAACCAACACTTTTTTTCCAGAAAAAATTAAAAAAAAATTTAAAAAAATATTTTTTCTTTTCGGCCTTACTATATTGGAACCAATATATTAATCTACACACTCATCCACAAGGATGAGTTGCAAAGTAGAAATATTAAAGCTAATTAAAATTAATATAAAAATTATTTATTAATTGTAAAAATATTAAATTGTAAATTTTTATAGTTTCAATTCTCCCATATTAATTCATAAACAAGGAGTAATTTAGTAGGTTCATCATACATTAATTCACCCTTGTGCTGAATTCCGTAACCGTAAATAAAGTACAATTAATGTATAAATGAGATCTCTTACTTTTAACAAATTTTAAGACCTTTAATTGTTATTATTAATTAATATATGAACCAAATATTCCTAGACATGCACCAAAAAATTGAAATCGGAGATTCGAACCGGGGAATCACAGGTTTTAATTGGAACCGGAACCGCAAAAATGGAACCGCAATTGGATATACTCCGGTTCGATTCTGGTTCCTTATTCTTTGGGAAAAAATCGGCGGTTCTTGTTTGAACCGCCGATTTTTAAATTTTATTACTCCCTCCATCCCACGTATTTTTACCCATTTTTCATTTTGGGGTGTCCCACGTATTTTTACCCATTCCATTTTTGATAAAAATACATACTCCCTCCGTCCCATATTTCTTCACAGTTACTGTAGATACGGAGTTTAAGAAAAGTTATTTTTTTACCAACTTTATTGACTTTTGAAGGGTATTGTGGTATTTTTAAGTAATAAATATATTATAAAGTATGTTATGTGTGTTAGGTGAGAGTGATATTTTTGAAATTAAGGTAACTTTTGAGGTTGTTGGTTAATGTGAAGTTTCCTTTTTTGGGTGGTGAAGATAAATGTGGGACGGACGAAAATGGAAAGTGTGAAAATAAATGTGGGATGGAGGGAGTAATATTTTATTACTTACTTTTTACAATCCCAACAACTTTAATTATTTTTTTACACTTTATTCATCATTCCCAATAACTTTATTGACCTTTTCTTTTTAAATTAATAATTTATCCCTACTTTTTCTTACATTATATATTAAAAAAATAAAATGTCTTAATCTCCGTGCCCGTACAAACGGGTAAAAATACATGGGACGGAGGGAGTATTATTATTTTTTTACGTTTTTATGCTAAAACAAAAAAAATTGAAATCGACGATTTCGGAACCGGCAGTTTTGGTTTGGAACCGAAACCTTTCTACCTTTGATTCGATTTCGGTTCCTCATTTTCAGGAACCGAAATCGGCATGGATGTCTAAATATTCCCACTCTTAGCAGTTTAGTTATACTATTTTGGTGTTATATATTCTATTGTGCATTATTGGATAATTGACGCGTATGATATAATAAAATATACTACTCCCTCAGTCCCAGGAAAGATTGCACCCCCTTTCCTGGCACGGAGATTAATAAGTGTTGACTTTTAGGGGTATTATGATATTTTTTGGTAATAAATAAATGATAAAGTATGTTAAGTGTGTTAGGTATGAGTGATTTTTTTTTTGTAAATAAAGTGTATGGAGAAGGGTGATTGTGTTTGACTTTTTGCTTTTTTAGGAATGTGCAAACTTTTGTGGGACAACCCAAAATGGAAAGTGTGTCATCTTTCCTGGGACGGAGGGAGCATATCCTAAAAGGAAAGTATCAAACCCAAGGAGAAATGTTGGAATTTTTTTACTCGCGTACGTGTCACTCAACTAATTCGTATAATATGTAATATAGTAGAACATCCAAGATATCTTACTATATACCATAAGGCAAACTATTACGACTGTGCAAATTAAGGCCCAAGCCCTTCTATAGAAGGCCCAGCTTATGGAAACACAACTTCAGTGCATGAAGGGAAGAGGGAATCAAGTAGTTAGTGTCAGGAAACAATATAAATGAGTGGGGATAGGAATAAGAGTAGGCATGGAAAATATCATAGATTCTGTTACTCTGTATCTTGTTTCATTAAATCAAACGACTGAAGGATTCTACACTCACTCTAAGAATGGTTTTAATTAACAAGATCGTTACAGAAACATATACTTAACTCGTGTTTGATTTGCAGAAAGAGAATTCATACTAGTGCCAGATGAGGAGTCATTCCCAAGCTTGAGAATCCGCAGATTCGTAGAGAAAAATACTGATCAAGAGAAGACGAAGATGGAACATCACGGGCATCCTTTGATCCAGCTTTAAGCTCTTATTGATTCATCTTATGAATACAACGAAAGATCCTCTCTAATTCACTCCCTTTTACTCTCTATTGAATGAAGCTTGTGATCACACACACACACTTATGAATGAATTAAAGAACAACAAAGCAAGTATAGTGGTTCGACTTCAAAAGCCTATGTCCACTCTCAAAGGAATTTGAATCTTATTGATGATCATACAACTTGTAGAGCTAAACTGAAAAGATCACACTTATATATATAAACCCTAAAATACTTCTTCGTGGTTTTATGGTAGGATGATCAACTGCAGGTGATGTAATCTGCATGGCCATGTGTTTGTTAGTTAGTTAGATGAAATCTTCAACTAACTAACTCCCTCAGCTCTCCTCCTTCTCATCTGATCATCCACCATCCAACCGTTTGATCATGCAAGCAATCCATGGTTCATCCTTGGGTCAGTTTACCAATCCTTACTTCTTATTTGATTAACTGGCTTCACCCAATCTCTACCCTCCACGTATGAACTTCCTATCACACGCACAAAACTATCATGCATGTGTCTATACCTTCTAACAATTCTCTACCTTATAGACATTGCACTACCTCAACAAGATTCAAACACCCCACTCTGCTATTTTAAAGGTACAACCATACCTTTTCTTCTTCATATTGCGTACTGAACAAGCCCTTACACAATCCAAACTTGTGAATTAATAAAGCCTTGGTCAATACATCAACTGGATTGTCTGTAGTGTTGATTTTCTTCACTACAACAGCCCCCTTCTCAATTTCATCCCTTATGAAATAAAGTCTTACATCAATGTGCTTGGTTCTCTCATGATACCCTTGATGTTTGGATAGATGAAGTGCACTTTGATTATCACAAAATACTTCAAAAACTTCTTGCTGAATCCCAAATTCCTTTAAGATTCCTATCAACCAAATACCCTCTTTGACAGCTTCTGTGAGTGCTACATATTCAGCCTCTGTGGTTGATAATGCTACCGCATGTTGATATGTAGCTTTCTAATTAATAGCAGTACCAAACATGTTAAACACATAGCCTGTCAATGACTTTCTTGTATCAAGATTTGCAGCATAGTCTGCATCAATATATAACACAATAGTTTGATCCCAATCTGTCCTTCTCTGAAACTTTAACCTACTGATGCAGTTCCTTTAATGTATCTCAATGCCCATTTCACTGATTCCCAATGCATTAATCCTGGTTTACTCATGAACCTGTTGATTAGACTCATCATATATGCTAAGTCTGGCCTACAACACACCATTGAATACATCAAACTTCCAACTGCACTTGCATATGGTATTCTGTCCATTATTGCCCTTTCTTCATCTGTCTTTGGACTATCTTGTAATGACAGTCTCAATCTTTGTTTTGTAGGCACTAAAAGTTACTTGCACTGATCCATATTATACTTCTTCAAAACTTTGATCAAGTATGATTCTTGATTCAAGCTTAAAGTACCTGCAAATCTATCTTTCTTGATCTGCATTCCTAGTATAGTACTAGCTTCTCCAAGATCCTTCATTTCAAATTCCTTTCTCAGTATTTCCTCTACTGCATTTTTCCCTGTAATATTACCACATGCAATCAGAATATCATCTACATATAACAATAAGTAGGTGAAATTTCCTTCTTTATTCTTTATATAAACACAACTGTCATGCAAGCTCCTTTCAAAACCATTTGGTGTTATGTATTCATCAAACCTCAAGGACCACTGCCTAGGACTTTGTTTAAGTCCATACATAGACTTGACTAACTTGCAAGCCTTATTTTCTGATCTGTCAACATTCACACCTTCAGGTACTTGCATGTATATGTTTTCTTCAAGACTCCCATGTAGAAACGCAGTAGTTACATCCATCTGATGCAACTCAAAATCAAACTGAGTTACTATAGCAAGCAAGACCCTAATGAAACAATGCTTCACAACTGGTGAGAAGATCTCATTATAATCAACACCCTCCTTCTGTGAAAAACCTTTTGCAACTAACCTTGCCTTTTACCTAACTCCACCTTCTTTACTTGTTACTGGTTTTCTTTTGTAAAGCCACTTACATCCAACAAGCTTCTGATCTGTTGGCTTCTCAACAAGTATCCAAGTATTGTTCTTCTTCAAGGATAGTAACTCTTCTTCCATAACAACTATCCACTTATCACTCTCAGCACCTGAAATTGCTTCTGAATATGACCTTGGCTCATACATCTCAACATCGGTGTGCATAGGATACAACATCAGCCTCTATATATCTGACATGAGCTCTTATTTGCCTCCTTAATCTATCTCTTACTAGTTGATAGCTGCTCAAAGTCCTTCTTTCAGCTGATGTTTGACCCTCTTCTGGTGTTGGTAAGTTCGGATTACTTACTTGTTGTTTTTTACCTGTTTTAAGTTCTACCTCAAGCTCAACATGATCTATATCAGACACTATACCAGCTGCCCTCTCAATTAAAGGCATCTTCTTCTCATTGAAGCTTACATCCTTACTAATAATAAACTTATTAGCTTCATAACACCACAACTTATATCCTTTTGTCTCTTTTGGATATCCAACAAGCACACACTTGATGGCCCTTGGATCCAACTTATCCTGTTTTTGATATGCATAGGCTTGACACCCTATAACCCTGAGATGACCATAGCTAGGGAGCTTTCCAGACCATACTTCCTCAGGAGTTTTAAACTTAATTGCTGCTGATGGACACATATTAATGAGATAAGTTGCTGTTGCTACAAGCTCACCCCAAAACCCCTTAGAGAATCCTCCACTATTCAGCAAGCACCTCATCCTTTCAAGCAATGTCTGATTCATCTTCTCAGCAATCCCATTTTTTGAGGTATACCAGGAACTGTTATGTGCCTCTTAATACCTTTCTCTTGACAATAGCTGTTGAATTCTTGTGATACAAATTTCAGTCCATTGTCAGTCCTCAAACACTTAAGCTTGCACTGTGTCTGATTTTCAACTTCAGTAAGCCATATCTTGAATGCTGCCAATGCCTCATCTTTTGATTTTAAAATCCTTACCCACAACTTTCTTGAGTAATCATCAATGAAAGATATGAAATATCTTCCACCTCCCATAGTTGTAATCTTAGATGGCCCCCATAAATCTGAGTGTATATACTTCAACTTTGACTTAGTGTTGTGCTCTGCAGAACCAAACTTACTTCTTTTTAACTTGCCAAGTATGCAAGCCTCACACTGATCCAACATAACAGATGAGCTAAGATTCAGTAGACCTTGTCTAGCTAATTCTTGTAGCCCTCTTTCTCTTACATGAGTAAGTCTTCCATGCCACAGAATTGCATCATCATTTTCATGTAAAACATTGATCTGTCCAGTAATGACAGATCCTTCAAGAAAATACAGATCATTTTTCTTGATTCCTTTTATTACTACTGAACTTCCTTTCAAGACAGTGAGAATTCCATTCTTAAGCCTGCTTTCATATCCTAATGTATCTAACATACCAAGAGAGATCAAATTTCTTCTTAAGCTAGACATATATCTCACTTTATTCAGCAGTTTTACAGATCCATCAAACATTTTCATTTTAATGGAACATATACCTTCACTATTGCATGCTTGATCATTTCCTAAAAGGACTAATCCCTCATTACATTCAGTTAACTCACTGAACCACTCTTTAATGGATATTATATGGAAAGTGCATCCAGAATCTAACACCTACTCTTCTGAAGTAGAATCAGACACCACAGACAGTGCCTCAATAACATCATTCTTAGGTTGAATATCAGTTACCTGATTTGCATAGTTCTTCTGATTTCCAGTCTTTTCTGCAATCTTCTTGGCCACCATGGCCTTCCATTTGAAACACTGTTTCTTGTAGTGTCCTGGTTTATTGCAATGGAAGCAATTATTGTTATCTTCATCTGCTGGAACACTTTGACTCTTATCAAGCTTCTTCTTATCAGCATTGATCTTCTTGTTGTTATTACTCCAATTTCCTTGCTTCTTGGCAACTAATACTTCACCACTAATCTGAATATCTGGATTCTTGTGTAGTACTTTTGCTCTCAAGGCAAGTTGTACTTGATCTAGAGCAATTGTCTCATTGTTTCCAAACAGCAATGTATCCCTCAATCCTTCAAATGATGAAGGAAGAGCTGAAAGTAGTATAACAACCTTATCTTCTATATGCAGAGCCACATCTATATTCTCTAGATCATCAATTATCCTATTGAACTCATCTAATTGCCTAATAATTGATTTCTCTTCTGTAATCTTGAATGAGTACAATTTCTATTTCTTATACAATCTATTTGCAAGAGTTTTAACTATGTAAACTTCTTCTAACCTTTGCCAAATTCCTCTGGCTGTAGTCTCTTTTGCAACCTCCCTTAGAGCCTTATCTCCCAAGCACATAATGATGGCACTTCGAGCCTTGGATTGCTGATCTTGTTCTGCCGCTTGTGCTACTGCATCTATCGCCACTGCTTGATTATCAGGTAATGGTTTGATAGCACCTGAAAGACCTTGTTGAATGAGAATGGCCTCCATCTTCATTCGCCACAGCTTGAAGACTGATTTTTCTGTAAACTTCTCAACATCGAACTTTGTTGTAACCATGGTGATCTCCTTCTTCAATCAGATGGAAGAAGCTTCTTTCCCACAGACTCCCTCAGCTCTCCTCCTTCTCATCTGATCATCCACCATCCAACCGTTTAATCATGCAAGCAATCCATGGTTCATCATTGTGCCAGCTCACCAAATCCTTACTTCTTATTTGATTAATTGGCTTCACCCAATCTCTACCCTCCACGTATGAACTTCCTATCACACGCAAAAAACTATCATGCATGTGTCTATACCTTCTAACAATTCAGTTTGCGATGTATGTACACAACCCCTTCACTCTTCTTCCACATTTGCCCAATTGCCCTTTCACAACCTATGAAATCTGTGCCAATCATCTTCCCATGAGGTTCAAGATCGATACCAAATTCAGACAACTCCAGTTGGACATTCCACACTACATGTACTCATTCTCATTTGCCATTTTTGTGGTCGTATGTGCAATGGATATCCTTGTCATGACATGAATGCGCTGTCACACCCAAGACTCTCAAGCACTCCTCTCACAAACAACACCTCCTTCGCAGGAGCGACATCGACTATGGCGGATGTACCAGATGTTGCTCCCTACTAGCTTTGCGTTTGCAAGATCTGTGATTATGTTATACATCTAAGGTGTGCTCTGCTGCCTCAAAAGACTCGTCATAAGTACGACCACCATCCTCTGCACTTGATAACGACTGCTCATGATCATCACCACATGGTCCAGTTCTGTGAGTTCTGAGAAGAGGAAATCGAGCTCAAGTTTTGGTACTATGGTTGTCATGGCTTCCATATCAATTGCATTCCCTCTGTGGGGCATATCTCAAAGATCAACTTCGGTAAAACTTATATTGACCACAGATTCCATCAACATCCCTTACTCTTGCTCCCATGATCACCCATGGATTCAATGAAAGGTGTCAACTTTGCAGCCAAATCATTCAAGGGTTTCAAGATCAAGAAATGGCTTTCCATTGTGATCCATGTCAATTTGGATTCACTTTTCTTGTGCACGTGACAAGTACACCTGATCCAAACATTGATTGAATTTAAATATAATACTATATAAAAATAAAATCATATTGTTTCTTATGTTATTTTAAAACTACTGAATCTCATTGTAATCAAGAGTCATACTAGTAGTTCCTTGGTGGATTGGTAGCAAATTACATACCACAATGTGAAAGAGAATTTGAAGAGCTACTGATAAGCAGGATGTTCCTTTGAAGTAAAAATAAATATTATAGGAGATCAATTCACCATTTGGCCCATCTACCAAAGATCATACAAATTTGCATGCTCAACATCAGTTGGATTTTAGAATTACGAGTGCACTAAATACACGGATCAAGCCAGTATGATTAGACATGTCATTTCTTGGTTGATCAAAGGGTGAGGTGTATCACTCTTACATGGAGATGGTATTTTCAATGTGGATGGAGAACTATGGAGGAAGCAACGAAAGATGGTTAGCTTTGATCATTTGCATCGAAGAACTTGAGGGACTTTAGTACTCTTGTTTTCAGACAATACAGCCTTAAACTGCCTGCTATCTTCAGTTTAGCTTCTTCCAATGATCAACAGCTCGATATGCAGGTGCCTTACATAAAGGGTACATGAATTCCTCATTTGTCGAAAGACCGTGTGTAACTGGTTACGGTAATGCAGGAGCTGTTAATGAGGATGACTCTGGATTCCATCTGCAAAGTGGGGTTCGGAGTGGAAATAGGAACACTGGCTCCGGATTTACCAGACAACAAATTCGCACTAGCATTTGATTCTGCTAATGTCAGTCACTTTGAGGTTCATTGATCCTCTTTGGAGATTAAAGAAGTTGTTCAATGTTTGATCGGAGGCTGTTCTTGATCAGAATATGAAAACTATTGATGACTTCACCTACTCTGTCATTCGTAGGAGGAAGGCAGAACTAGAAGAAGCCGGTGGGACATTGGCCAAAGATGAAAAGGTGACAACTTAACTATATATAGACTATAGTTTCTTGTTTTGTTTTTTTCCTGACATTGTCCTGACCGAGAGTGTGTCGATCAGATCAAACACGACATATTGTCTAGATTCATCAAGCTGAGCAATGATCCTGACAGCAACATGACTGATAAAAGCCTCAGAGATGTGGTGCTAAACTTTGTGATTGCTGGTCGTGATACGACTGCAACCACTCTCATGTGGGGTATTTACATGATCATGTGTCACGAACGAGTAGAAGAGAAACTCTACGCAAAGCTAAGTAAGTTTGAAGGGGAACGAGCGGAAGAAGAAGGCGTCTCACTGAACAAGCATTACAGTGAAAATCAAGAATCATTTGATCAGAGAGTGATGCAATTTGCTGGATTTTTGTACTATGATTCCTAGGGAAACTATACTACTTACATGCTGTGATAATAGAAAATCCTGCTGTTCCTAAAGTTATACAGTTATTTTCTTACATAATGAAGTATAAACTCCCTCTGTTCCAACACAAAATATTTCACTAACACAGTTTTCACACCTCCTTTTGTGTGAATACTCCACTGGGATGGGATGGAGGAGTATATATTTTTTCTTTTTTAAAAATAATTAATCTGGAGTGAAGGAACTATTTTTTTTCTTATTGAAGAAGAAAAGGAGTCTTAAAAGCTGAATAAAACTTGAATATTTCCTTTTTCTTTTTTCTTCAATTACACTTTAAAATATTCATTACTTGGTCCATGGATTTAAAATTATTCTTAATATCCAAAAACTGGCCTATATAATTAGTAACAAGTGGAGCAAGATGAGATACATGATGTGCACATTAAACTACTATTCTACAAAATTTCACACACAAGGACACACATAAATTAACTCCACAATGGAGGAGTTGATTAAGCATTTTAGTCACAATGAGCACGAATTGAGACTGTTTGTTGTGGACGAGGACGAGGACGATTAACCCCATCATCAACCTCACCCTTTTATCCTCTCATATTCTACATCATGTATTATGATTTTGGCTTTTATTACAGTTTCCGCCTCTACAGTGTTGCTTTAGCCAAGAATTGCTCAATTTGCAGTAAGCCCTGGGTTCTTACCAAGAGTGGAGTCTACATCTGTGCTGAATCTAGTGACATGGCTCATGTGGCCTGTATAAACTCATCATCATCCAAGGAGATTCTAAATCCAGCTAGTGTAGTGCTATTCAGATCATATATGATCATGTGTTTAATTTGCAGAAAAAGAATTCATACGACTGCCAGATGAGGAGGAGTAGATTCGTGGAGAGAAATACTGATCAAGAGAAGACGAAGATGGAACATCACGGGCATCCATTGGAAGCTGAATTATCTAATCATAATAAGCAATCAGTTTGTGATGTATGTACACTTGTCTTCTCCTTGTTACAAATGCCATGTACAAGACACATGACCTCTGTGCCAATCATCTTCCCACGAGTTTCAAAATGTACACTGGATCAATTGAGTATGTCATTCCTCACCACATGGAATCATACCCCAATCCAATATTTCGTTGCTATACCTGTTCATGATGGTGCAATGGATACGATTGTGATTCACAAGGGCGACTACATTATGATCTAGAATGCGCGGTTGCACCCATAACAATCAAGCACTCCTCACACAAACCACACCTCCTTTCCAAGGGCTGCAATATCTTTTGCTCCTCCGGCCTCCAATTAACAATTAGATTTGAAAGACGTGTATAATATAAAGGTGAGAGTAAAATCTAGTTTCTATTATTCACACTGATACAATATTTATACAACTTACAGAACTAGAATAAGTCTATACAACTGATGTGGGATACATAAATAAGAATTACTACTATACAATATATATATCCTAACATATAATTGTTTGATCTGTGATTTTGTTATACATGTCAGGTGCGCTCTGTTGCCCAAAAAGACTCGTCATAAGTACGACCACCATCCTCTGCACTTGATAACTGCTGCTCATGATCATCACCACAAGGTCCAGTTCTGCGACTTCTGTGAAGAGGAAATCAAGCTTGAGTTTTGGTACTATGGTTGTCATGAGTGCACCCACTACTTTCATATCAACTGCATTCCCTCTGTAATCCAAAATCAACTTCGATAAAACTTATGATGACCCTAAACTCCATCAACATCCCCTCACTCTTACTCCCATGCTTACCCATGGATTTCATGAGAGGTGTCGACTTTGCAGCCGAATCATTCAAGGGTTTCAAGATCAAGAAATGGCTTTCCATTGTGATCTCTGTCAATATTGGATTCACTTATATTGTGCATATTGTAACTCAAGTTGTTTGCAACTTCCTCAAACCTGGACGCGTTACTAGCTATTGGAGTATTATGTTGTTTGAATTTCAACATGTAAAAATAAAGATCAACACTTGTGTATCACTTTTGATTTCCATGAGACAGCCTCACATGCATTCGGCTATATTTTGAGGGGCTAAAAAGTGATTTCAATTAAGTTTCCATTATCGTACAAAACATAATTGTAACATCATTTTGACGATTAGATTCAGCATCTGGATCGTATTGTTTTTCACTTAAGAAGTACAGATTTGAACAGATATATGAAACAAATAATACATCATTCCTGAAATAGTGAATCCAAATTGATAATTAAAGCGCAGCCTACAGAAAATGAAGGTAACTGAGAAAATTTAGAAAGAAAAAACTCAGCATATATAGTTAAGGGGTGCAGGGCAATGCGTTTTAATACGAGCGAAAAGTCAGTAGCAGCAACTCCTAGAATAAACCCCAAAAAATGGCAGATAGAAGAAGATTGAAAGTTAAAAGAGATGAAACAAACAACTTGCGACCCAAAATGGGATAACTCCACTCGAGTTTCCTCACGCTTGTGCTTCTTCAGGTTTCGGTGCTTCTTTGATATCATCACCGGCTCCATCTTCCTGCATTTATCATATAATGTCACTCGGTTAAACTTGAGTTCATGTTCGTTTTATTTATACCTATTTGAAGCAATTTCAAGGTTCAATGACATCTTTTGTCTCCTTTAATTATTTTCAATGATTTTTTTGCAGACAGTTTGCACATCCACATCAAAGCTATAGAACCAGACAAAGAAAATGAAGTTTATGGGAATCACAATACCTGCATATCAGAGGTCCACAAAGTGAGATTGTCACGAAGAAGTTGCATAATCAAGGTGCTATCTTTGTAGGACTCCTCGCCTAAGGTATCCAACTCAGCGATTGCCTCATCAAAAGCCTGGACAAGGCAGTGATAATGAATTACAAACATGGGTTAAGATTGGAAGCATTAAGGAATTTACAATTAGAAAGAAAGCTAAGGAAATGAGTTGAAATAGGATTCCACATCTACCTGTTTGGCAAGGTTGCATGCGCGGTCAGGAGAGTTCAAGATTTCGTAGTAGAAAACAGAGAAATTCAGGGCCAATCCTAGCCTAATTGGATGAGTTGGGGCAAGATCTGAATTAGCTATGTCCTGCAAATACCATAGAGCACATATTATTTTATGAGATAGAAATTACATTGTAACCATATCTCCATTATACGAAGATATGATGTGGATGAATCATGCAAACATCCAAATTTCAATTATCCCAATATCAAACTGAAGGAAATAGCTAACATGAACATCATAAGCCTAGAAGTTTCATATGAGAATATTCTTCCTACTTATAAATGCAAATTGCTGATAATCTAAAACAAACAATGCATCTTTTCAAAAAGCAGATCCAGGTGAAAATAAGCTTTAGACTGCCAATATCAATGCATGAAACAAGAAAATACACAAGCATGATCTTAAGGAAGCTCTATGTTGATAATTTGCCATAAATGAATGGTGTTTTTCACGCCCCATTGTCTTCACAGTTTTGAGATGTAATGAGAAAATACAGGAGAGATAATAGGAACTCTCATGATTCCAACATGTGAGCAGGGGATGTTGAAATCCTCCAGACTGCTTTAGTTTGAATTCAAACGTACAGATCTTTACAAAATGAAGATAAAATCGTAAAACTTCATTTTCAACACATTAATATTTACGAAGACTGATGCAACTTGATCTATTTAATTGCTTTAATAACTTTCCAGATAGATACAGCTAATCTAGCTGTTAAAGATAAATAATATTGCCATTTCATGTAAAGTTAGGTAAGAAAATTTACACAGCTAACCAACCAACCAACTTATAATCTAATATGGATTTCAAAACCCACCATTAAAAACCCATAGCGCGTCATTACTATCAAACTAGCCTATAAACAACCGTTCCTATAACAATTCATCCATCATCAGCTAATTTCAAACTTTAAGTAAAATTCCCTATGGCCAAATCATAGATTATCAACAACAATAAATTAGTTATAATTTCACACTAGAAATTAAGTATGATTCCTAGGTTAGATACAGTATGCCACACCATCTCTCATTTTGGGACTTTATTACCCTCATCATATGCATATTTGTGATGTGATTCAATAAATGTGGCTAGTGTGTAGGGAACATATGAATAGAAGATGAAGCCTTATCAGGAATAGGAAGTATTGTTTGCTAAAATGACCTATATCATCATAATCTACACAAGAAAATGACCTATCATTATCAGTAAAGTCACGAATTTCATATGAGTAAATTGATCAAATGTAGATTTGGCGACTAAGGTACATTCCTACATTAGTCCAATTCATTTCATCTAAATCATTTATCCGTACACTGCAATGAGGATCAATTCAAACCGACCTAAAGAACTACAACTATATGCAGGAAGTAAAAATTGATAATGAAATGAATAAATAATGTAGAAAAAAAGTGAATGAAAACCTGAGCAGCCTTGTAGGCAGTAAGAGTGCTCTCAGCAGCCTCTTTTCTTTCCGCACCAGTCTTGAACTCCGCCAAGTACCTGTGGTAATCGCCTTTCATCTTCAGATAGAAAACCTTGGAATCACCGGCGGAGGCGGAGGGAATGAGGCGATCGTCGAGCAATTTGAGAATACCGTCGCAGATTTTGGAGAGCTCGGATTCAATCTTAGATCTGTAGTCCTTGATGGTGGACACGTGGTCGTCATTCCCCCTGGACTCCTCCTTCTGCTCAATGGAGGAGATGATCCGCCAGGAGGCTCTCCTGGCACCGATGACGTTCTTGTAGGCGACGGAGAGGAGATTGCGCTCCTCGACGGTGAGCTCCTCCTTGTCCTCGAGGGCGGCGGAGACTTTCTCCATGTACTCGACCATCTCCTCGTAGCGCTCCGCCTGCTCGGCCAGCTTGGCCATGTAGACGTTCTCTTCGCGCGGCGCCATTGGTGTCGATCTGGATGGGAAATGGAGGAAGAGAGGAGTGTGAGAGATCTGATCTGGGAGTGGGAAGGGAGTTTAGGAAAGGAATGATAAATGGGAGAAAGAATGGAGGGGGGGGGGGAGATTTGAGGGGGGAATTGGTTTTAAAATCAAAGGAAGAGAGAAGATTTAGGATTTCTCAAGCTGGAATTTGGAACTTACCGCTCAGGACGCGGTGCATCCAATGACGTGCTCTCCTCTCTCTCTTGTTTGACCTTTTATTCTTTTTTTTCTTTATTTATTTATTTTTTTAAAGAATATACCTATAATATGGTAATCCCTTATACACACAGCTTGTTCCGTGGATACGAGATATAAATGGAATTTGTTTAACTTATGATTATTGTATTAATGTTTGATATTATGGAAAAAGGTGAAATGGTTGATAACTAGGTATCAATTATTTCATTTTATACTTCTTCTGTTCCGAACTTATGTTTACCGATACTGTAAATACGGAATTTAAGAAAAGTTGTTTTTTGACTAACTTTATTGACTTTTTAAGGGATATTGTGATATTTTTAAATAATAAATAAATTATAAAATATGTTATATGTCTTAGGTGAGAGTGACATTTTTGAAATTAAGATAAATTTTGAGGTTGTTGGTTAATGTGAAGTTTTCTATTTTTGGATGGTGAACATAAGTGTGAGACGGACGAAAATGGAAAGTATGAATATAAGTGTGGAACAGAGGGAATATTTGTTATTGAGTATTAACAAATGTGATAACAAGAAAAATAACATATTTATCCTAATAATAATAACAATAACAATAATAATAATAATAATAATAATTGGAAAAGGGTATAATGATAATAGCATGTATAATACTTAGGTATTAAAAATTGTGATATTGTATATCTCACCTCAAGTAGAGAACTGAAATAATAATGCGCTCAAGATATTATGAATAAATCGAAACTTTACGTGGTATTACGTAATACTCCCTCCGTCCTCTTGATATGTATCAATTTTTCCATTTTGATCCGTCCCATTACAAAACATCTATTTCTTTTTTTGGATTGATGTGACTTACAACCACTACACATTAAAATATTATTTCTCTCACCTTACTATACATTAAATTATTATACTCCTTAATCCACGTGTAAAAAGTCAATGGATACTTTTCAAGGGGACGGAGGGAGTATACTGCATCAATCTGTAGCTAATAATACCAATCAAACTAGCTCTCTACGTTTATCCATTATTACATAACATTTTTTTACAATTTAAAAGAAATAATTCCTTTATTTATAATCTAAAACTTTTTTAAATTTCAAAATTTTCATTCTCACCCAACACATATATCATTACTTTATATTTTTTATTATCTTAAAAAAATACTTGTTACTTCTGATCCTAACCCTCTTTGGATTTTAAGTTTGTTATTGCGTGTCTCTACTCCCTCCATAGTACAATAATACTAATTTTTAATTTGAGCATCTCACCTTAATAGTTACATTTA
Source organism: Pogostemon cablin (assembly GCA_023678885.1). NCBI lineage: Eukaryota > Viridiplantae > Streptophyta > Magnoliopsida > Lamiales > Lamiaceae > Pogostemon > Pogostemon cablin. Next base: position 21,030,453 of record CM042968.1, read on the forward strand.
TCTTATTGACAAAAGTATCCTTACAAAACAATTAATATATTTATATGGGCTTTACACACAACACTATTACAAATACACATTTTATATTAAAATATTATTTTTCTCATTTTCATTACACATCAAATATCTTATTTCTTAATCCGTGCATAAAACCAATGTGAGATGGACGAAGGTAGTAAATGAAATTGACTATGCTTTTATTTTTTTAAATGTTGAAATGATATTTGTGGAACAATACTAGTCCATAATTTAGTGAATCTACTAATATTAGCAACACTAGTCACTACCTGTCCAAGGTGTTTGTTGGAGGGAAAACGGTTTAATTTGGGTCTACTTATATTTCATAAACCTACCTAGTCTACAATTATCAAATGGTGTTCAAACAAAACAATATCTAAATTAACATAGCTCTTAGCTGTAAGCGTGTGATAATAATAATAATATTAATATTATACCAATGGTGGATGAACCTGCAGATTCTATTGCTAAGTAAAGATAAGGATGCTTCTTCCTAAGATTGTGTGGTATTAATAAATGATCGGGTGAGAGCGTGTGGACAGCTGGGAATAGAGTGAGAGACAACTACTAACTCACTTCCTTCCTTCCACTTTCTTAATCTATAGTATAAGCTCTACATCAACAATTCGGATTTACTGTTACATTTTGGTGTTAATCTCATATTACAAATTATTAGATGATTGACATATAGAATAAACTAATTTATACCCTAACAATCAACCCTAAGTAGGAAGGTTGAGATTTTCATCTCCTCATACGTGTCACTCATCTAACTCGTGTAACATGATATATAATACTAAAATGTAACAGGACATCAAGATCGTTAAAATTCCAAATGGTAATAATAATAAAATCATTAATAAATGTAATAGTAGCCTTAAAGAAGTTGATTGAAAGGTTGAGTAGTCAAGAATGATTGACAAATTTAGATTCACACTACTCTCATACCAAGTATTAAAAATGAGAATAAATACCTTTCATGCATTCTCATTATCTTCCTCTAGTAATCCTTACCAAGCTTCTTCTTAATTTCTTGACTTTTTAGTTGAGATTTTTTATAATCACTCCAATTGAAAAGAAAAAAAGTAAGTAAAAATAAAGAAGAGAGTTTTACCTTGAATGTAAAGTGAAATGTAAGAATAACACCTTGCTGAGCTGATAGTCATATGGTAGGTTTCGATTTCTATAAATGCAAGTGTTAATTTGTGAGTTTGATAAAATTCTATTTCCAAAAGATGTTTATAAAATTGTTTGCAATTTATTGCAAGTAGTATGGTGGTGGTAGGAGTTTAATGAGCATAAAAGATCATTCATACAAAGCTGTAAGCGTGTGTAATGGTGGATGAAGCTGTAAATTTACATTACATGCAACCAAAACCACCTCTCTTAATCAAACCGCCTCTGTTTTTAACTTTGCTTAATTCCTCTCACCCTATGCTATAAATACGCACACTTCTTCCCCTCCTTCCAACACACCCTCTCCCTCTCTCCTTTCTTCACTTCTCTTTCAGACAACAAAGAGACAAATGACATCTTCTTTTGGGATTGTAATGTTTTTAGCCATCTTCACTATCTTCAACCTCTGCATTGCTCAAAACCAGCTGCTCAAATATCACAATGTAGCTCTTATCCAGAGCAAAATCTCTGTCAATCTCATCTGGTATGGCAAATTCAAACCATCTCAGAGGACTGTCGTTGCTGATTTCATCACCTCTCTTTCACAATCCACGGCGGCGCAAACACCCCCCTCGGTGGCGGCGTGGTGGAAGATGGCCGACAAATACTACAACATTGCTAACTCCAAAAAACTCTCTCTCTCCCTCGGCAAACAAATCCTCGATGACAAATACTCCCTCGGAAAATCCCTTTCTCAGAAACAAATTGTTCTATTGGCATCGAAGGGAGACCAATTCAATGTCGTTAACGTCGTCCTAACGGCGTCCGACGTCACCATCGACGGTTTCTGCGTCAACCGCTGCAGATCTCACGGATCCAAATCCAGCGCCGTCAGGGGTAAGAATTACCGATTCGCCTACATCTGGGTCGGAAACCCCAAATCACAATGCCCCTGATGCTGCGCATGGCCTCTCCACCAGCCCATTTACGGCCCGCAGAGCCCGCCATTGGTGGCCCCCAACAACGACATCGGCGTTGACGAGATGATCATCAGTTTATCCGGGCTTTTGGCCGGAACAGCTACCAACCAGTTCAAAAACGGGTTCTATCAGGGCCCCACAGAAGCACCGTTGGAGGCGGCGACGGCTTGCCCTGGAGTGTACGCTAAAGGGGCGTACCCTGGTTACGCTGGAAACTTGCTTGTGGACCCCACCACCGGTGCAAGCTACAATGCCAACGGTGCTAACTGCCGGAAGTACCTGCTTCCGGCGATTTATGATCCTAAAACTTCCATGTTGTGAATTTAGCAAGAAACTCAAAACAAGACTTATTACACCACATGCACAGAAACTCACATATTTGGGATAGACGAAAGAAAATAAAAACACGAGAGGATTTACGTGGTTCGGAGATGAAACTCCTACGTCCACGGGAGAGGAAAGTGTTCTTTATCCATGAGAGATTATAGAGCAAAAACGTACACCAACTAGATGATGAAAACTCTGAATCCTTGAAGTGCATATGAGATCTTAGCAATGCTGATAACAACATGACTGTCTTATCTTCACTCGTCAGCTTGAAGTCCACATTCTCAAGCTTATCTGTAATCTTGCAGAACTCATCAGCTTGATCCATCAAGGGCCTTTCATCATTCATCTTAAAGACATGAAGTCTTTGCCTCAAATGTAACCTGTTTTCATTCGATTTTGCCATGAACAAGGATTTCAGCTTGTTCCATACTCCAATGGCAGTTGTTTCCTTTTTAACCTCTCTGAGTACTTTATCACCAAGACATAGAAAGATAGCACTTAGAGCCTTTTCTTGAAGCTCCACTTCAGCCGCTGCAGCTTGAGCATCCACCTCTGCAGCTTCATTGGCCGGAGTTTCTTTGATGGCTGCACCGAGACCTTGCTGTACCAAGATGGATCTCATCTTGATTTTTCACAACCCGAAATCTGATTTCTCAGTAAACCGCTCGATATCGAACTTGGTGATCGCCATGATGTTTCCTGTCTTCAATCACCTTCCTGCTTCTTCTTCATTTCTTGATTGATCTGCGTTTCCCTTCTCTTGGTCTATGGCGTTCCCACAGACGGCGCCAATTGTCAGGAATGAAGATCCCAACACTCTAAGTTGTGAAGATATAAGAAGAAGTGCTCATAAAAGATGATTGTGTAGTGTGTGATTCAACGAATGAAAGAGACGCGGATTTAAGTGGTTCGATCGAAAGACCTACGTCCACTGTAGAGTATAGAGCTTCTTTATTGATCAGTGTAAATCTCTATGCACATGGTTGATTGTGTTTGGAATGTTTACAAAGAATTTTCTAGTTGATGTTTGATGACATGGAAGTCAGTTGTAACTGAATGGAACTGATCTGGAAGTTTGATAATGGATTCTAAAACCCACTGGTGTGGTTTAAGAGGAATAAAAACACACAGCAGAATAATAATCATCTTCATCAGTTAGATTACAGTTCTTGGTTATGTGTGTTGCATTAAGTTTAAGGTGGAGATTGTGAGATGTAAACCTTAATGCATCACATTGGAGTGTTGGGAGAAGGTGGTCATAATGCATCAGTGCATGGTGCAACGGTGCATGGTGAGTAGGGCAGTTTCAGCTGATATTTTGGAGGGTTGGATGGATCAGTTATGGTCAGTTATTTACGTGGATTTATAGCTTGACACACAAGCTTTGAGATGGTGTCAGTTACAACAACTTAACAGGCTGTGTACAATCTGATTGGGTGCCTCAAAGATCAGCCAGCGTATAGTCTTATAACTTCCCTGTAGTATGAGTGTGTATATATAAGCTCGTCTATCTTGCTTATTGAGATGTACTCTCCTTCAGATTAAAACTGATCAATAAAGAAGCTCTATACTCTATAGTGGATGTAGGTCTTTCGATCGAACCACTTAAATCCACGTCTCTTTCATTCGTTGAATCACATACACAATCATCTTTTATGAGCACTTCTTCTTCTATCTTCACAACTTTAGAGTGTTGGGATCTTCGTTCCTGACACTCCAGATGTTCCACTTTTGTGTAATCTATAAAATATTACCATTAGGAAAGGATTAGGTCTACAACAATAATGTCACTGTAAATTCATTTATTCATTCATTATAACTATTATACGGATTAAATCGATGAAAGATTAACACTCAGTGTTGAGACATTTGAGATAATTGATCTCTCTCTCATCATTATTGCTTTTATTATTCCTAAGTCACAACAACTACTTTTTGGATTGTTAATACTGACTAGTTTTTTTCTAGTTCTATATATTGACCTTCATTTGTATTATTGTAAAAACACATTTCAATAATATGAAATATATTCTTTCTTCAATTCAATCTCAAATTCTACATGGTAATCATGTCTCTTGATTTAAAGCTGTTCAAAAACACCTCTAAGGTGTCTTCTCTCAAAAAAGAGGTTTAAACCTCTTCCACTCTTTCATTACAGCATATGTTCTTTCAAAAACTATTCAAAATATAAAAGCAGCCAAGGTCCTGTTCAAAGTCCTTCAAAAATACAGAAATTTATTCTTTGTCATCACTAAACCTTCAGATTCTCATATCCGTTCTCTATCATCCATCGTTCACTTTCGAAAGAATTCATCATCAGGTTCCCAGACTTAAAAATCAGTCTCATTGAATCAAATTTTGATTCTCAACTGTTCTGATCCAAATTCCCATGGGAAGCAACACTTTCGAAGGTCACTCAAGCCAGAGAATTACGAATGCCGTATTCAACGGACGAAATAACATTCCCTGGTCCAAATCATTGGAAGTTTTTTTTAAAATCCAGGAAGATGCAAGGCTACATCATCGGAAGCAAAAAGAAACCCGTACCAATCGACCCCAAGGCTCCAACCAAAGTAGAACAGACTGCCATTGACGACTGGGAATGCCAAGATTCCCAAGTCATCAGTTGGCTTGTGAATTCAATGAAACCCAAGATCGGAGACATATAAATTACCAAAGATTCAGCCTTCGAGATTTGGAACTCACTCAAAAAATCTATGGAAACAATCAGATCCATGCACATATTTTTCATTTAAAGGCTGAACTTTACTCACTCAAAAAGGGTTCAGCTTCCATAGCCGAAATAGAGGAGCGATTTGATAGAATGAGGCAAGAATTAAAACAGTATCTACCGAAAATCTCTGACATAACAACTATTGAAAAAATAGAGGAACAAGAACAGGTCTACCAACTTCTCGCCTCATTGGACGACTCTTGGGAGGCTGCTCGGAGCCAAATCCTCATGGCGGCAACACTCTCGCCCTACAAAGAGGTGGTCGCAAGGCTTCAACAGGAGGAAACCCATCGAGCGCGCAACACACCCTCCTTGAATCAAAGTGGAAGTGTCGACTGCTATGTTGGAAATCAGCGTCCAAGCCAAACGAAGAACAAGGAAAATCCATCCGTGACGACCAAACAAAAATACTGCAGGTACTGTAAAAAGCCTAACCACGTGAAGGAGCAGTGCTACCGTCTTCACCCGGAACTTCGGCCGATCAAGTTCGACCAAGGAAATCGAGGAAATGGCAGCAACTCCAGAAGCTTCGCAACGGTTGAAACTGATAAAGGCCTAGAGCAGATTGTAAAGTCACGGCTCAATGAAGGCTTAAGAGAAGAAGAAGATGGGCTTATTCCTAATGCTGCCAAATCCAAACCAAATCAGTATGAGGCCCTACTTAATCCAGCCCATTTCTCCTCCCTAGTGGCCCAATTCGGACAAGCAATTCAAGCTCAAACCTCCTCTCAGCCCACTAAAGTAATAGATCCATGTCCTATTCTTCATAACCCCTCTATATCATCTCAATCTGATAAAAAAAAATTTGGCCCAAATTATTCAAAACTTAATTTTGAAAAGGGGCCCATTTATCCTTCTAGTTTTCAAAGAAAAAATATTTTAAGCCCAAAAAACTTTAATTGCTCAAAAGAAAATCCTTCCAATAATTTTTTAAATAATAAAACTTGGGTCATTGATTCGGGAGCAACCGATCATATGACCGGTGATTCCTTTATCCTTTCAAAAATTTTAATCTTTTTAGATAAATCTCACAACGTTAAAATTGCTGATAATACTTATGTCCCTATTTGTGGAAAGGGATCAAGTTTTCTTTTTAAAAAAAAGATCGATAATATTTATTATTTACCATCTTTCGCTTTAAACTTATTATCCGTGAGTAAAATCATCAAGGAATTAAATTGTCGAGTTATATATTCTGACAAGGATGTTATTTTTCAGGAAAGATCGATGGGATGAACGATTGGTGAAGGAATCTGTGTTAATGATTTATATCTAATTAGTTTTCCTAGTTTAGCTGTTAACGTTTCAATATGAATCTGTGGCATATAAGGCTTGGACACCCATCCAACTTCATTTTTAATAAAATATTTCCTAATTCGTCTTATCAGGATAAGTGTGATACTTGTTCTTTATCTAAACACACACGTCTTCCCTACACAAATTCTTCTTCTACTTCAAAATCTATTTTTGATTTAATTCATTCGCATGTTTGGGGTCCCGCTTCGATTACATCCTATAATGATTTTAAATATTATGTTAGCTTTATAGATGATTTTTCAAAATATACTTGGATATTTTTACTTAAAAATAAAAGTGAAGTTTTCTCAAAATTTCAAGATTTTTTTCGCCTACATTAAATTTTCTCAAAAAACAATGGAATTTTTCATCAAACCTCGTGCCCCTACATACCCGCTCAAAATGGGGTTGCGGAGTGGGAAAATCATCATCTTTTAGAAGTCACTCATTCCCTTCTTTTTCAAAATAATGTTCCAAAATATTTTTGGTCAGATGCACTTCTAACCGCCAATTACCTTATTAATCGTATACCTTCTCCTAATCTCAACAACCTTAGTCCCCACAAAATTCTTTTTAAAAAGAAAGTAACTCTTGACCACTTACGCACTTTTGGATGTACATATTTTATTCACATTATCGTACCAATAAACTTAGTCCTTCTTTGGTCAAAACTATTTTTCTTGGCTACTCCGTAAGTCAAAAAGGTTATAAGTGTTATGACCCTACTACTAGAAAGCTTTATAATTCAAGAGATGTTACCTTTAATGAAAATGATCCTTATTACTCTATTGATAACTCTTCCGTTGATACTAACGACTTTATTTTTCCTATTTCAACTCTTAATGATTTTACTCCTTCTCAGGATCATCCAAATGATTTGTTTACTCCTATTCCTCTCGAGGAAGGAAATACTCCAACAGGAGAAGATTACGTCCCAATCGAAGAAAATACTTCAACAGGGGGAGATCAAAACACAATCAAAGATGATACTCTGAGAGGGGAAGAACTAAACAGCGATAATCCACCTCGGAGGTCTCTTCGGCAAACTCGGCAGCTTACCAAACTAAGAGACTATGTTACATATTCGGTATCATATCCTATCCAAAACTTTCTTTCTTATTCCCACATTTCAAAATCGCATCATGAATTTTTAAACTGCATAAATCAATTTGAACCTAAAAATTTCGAAGAAGCTAATCATTGTCCTACTTGGCGCAAAGTAATGGAAGAAGAACTAAATGCTCTCGAGAAAAATAATACTTGGTTGCTTGTTCATCTTCCTAAAGGAAAAAAGGTCGTTGGGTGTAAATGGGTCTATAAAGTTAAATTCGATAGTTTGGGAAAAATCGAAAGATATAAGGCTCACCTCGTTGCTAAAGGCTTCATGATCGTTGTCATTTTCACCTAAATTTTAGTGTTGTTATTTGTGTATTTTCAGATGTTTTTATCCGTATTTGTGTTACTTTTGGTGGAGTTCTTGTTATTTTGAGGAATGTGGTATGATTTGATAGAATTGTATAAATGAGCTTAAATATGTGTAAAACAGGTCAAGAAATGGACAAAAATGGAGTCGAGAGCGAAATAGAGTCAGACGGACACAGCATGCTTGTATACGGGCCGTGTGTGGAACATGGCCCTATAACAAGTAGTCGTGTATTGTCATCAGAAATCGCTGCTCGCCCAGGAGAATGGGCATGTGCTGGTGCACCGGCCGAGCGTTGTTGCACGCCCCGTGTGTGAAACACGGCCCTATAAGAAGTGGTCGTGTATTGTCATCAGAAATTGCTGTACGGCCATGTGTACTGCAACTCGAGCCGTGTCCGGAAGCATGCACAACATGCCGAAGTAGGTGTACTCTACACGGGCCGTGTGCTGCTACACGGGCCGTGTAGGTGCAAAAACCTATGCAGATTTGAGAAAGTTCCGGAAGCTTCTAGAAGATCCATTAGTGATATAAAAGGATGACTTGTGCGAAATTAAGTGGAAGAGATCAGATTCATAGCAGTTACACACACTCCACACCACATTTCCTCACGCATTAGATCCATAATCCATCTCTACCATCTAGATCCATCCAATTTCCATTTGATCTTCACTTTCACTCCATAAATCCATCATTCCATCCATTCTTCCACCATTTGAGAAGATTGAAGCATCAAGGAGTGAAGAATTTAATACATTGAAGAGGAGGAGAGGTCTTTCCATGCAAGGGAAGTCAATCTACTTTCCAATTATTGAATTTCTTCTTATTATGGCTCAAATGGAGCAAAGCTTGATTTGTATTGAATTAATCACCATGTTTAGTGGCAAGTCCTATAGTAGGGCTAATCATATGAATGGTTGAGGTGAAGAGTTAGATATGTAAAACTTGAGTAATGATTTGAATTGATTTGTGGATTTCCTTTTATGATATATCAATCATGTTTCATTTTAATGTTTGTGTGATTAAATCTTCTATTCATAGTATTAGGATGGACATTCCAATGTTGTGAGTGGATGTTTAATTGAATCATACATTGAATAGTGCATGCATGTTAGTATAAGGGAAGGTAAGTCATACCCTCCTTAGGCTTAGAACATTCATAGAGTGACACTTAAGAAATTGAGTGAAAAGAACCAACTTATGATTATAGTACCTTAAGGGAATTAAAATTAAGACCAATCTTAGGAGATTTAGGCTTGTAAAAGAGTCGAGAACATAGTCGTCTTGGCCATAGGGAATAAGAGTAAAATTGTGATTGCTTTTAATCCACAAGTTAATGAAAATTACCATCAAGACTTTTGCATATCAAGCTCAAGTCTTAACCATGAGTATGATTATCCTTGCTCTCTTCTCAAGTGAAATCTACTTCCATCCATTTGTCATTTGTTTGTTATTGGATCATTACTTTGATTAGTTTTAAATTCTAGTTAATTGAGTAGAGAATTTAGTAATTGTCTTAAATACTACATCTTCAATCTATCATCCTTACAAAGCACAAATTAATGAAAAATATGGATACAAATCTAAGTTTCATTTCCCTTGGGAAGATATTATTATAAATTTTGTACTTGGTCACGTGTTTACTCAACGATAGAGTCTTTTACTCTGCACATTTACTAAAAATGCGACTAAGAACATGGCGCCGCTGCCGGGGAAATGTTAAACTTTTGGTTGTAACGAGTTTGAAGTTGATTAGTTTTGATAATAATATTTCTTTTATTTGGTACTTGTTTACTTATCTTGGTTATTTGGAGAGCTAATTGGAAAATTCTTGTAGGTACATGCGAACTCGTTCAAGGTCTCAATCTATTGAACCTTTAAACTTAGAATTGGAAGCTACTTTAAGAAGACAAAGAAGATGAGTGTTAGAGACTACGGAAGAGAGTATGGAAGAAGTAAGGGATAATGCAAACATGGTTGATGAAGAAGGCAATATAAGGAATTTTCATAGAGTTGATAATGTTAGAGGAGGTTATAATAATCCAGAATTTGTGCCACAAGCGTATGCTCAACAAATGCACTTGCAAAACCAACATATGCAAGCTATTATTCAAAACTTGATGGCACAACAAGAAGCAAGGAATAATTTCCGGTAGTGCAAAATCAACCCCGTGGAAATGGAAATAATGGAGTGAGAATGAATGCCCGTGATCATTTTCAACCGTAATATGGGAATTATGGAATGGGCCCGCCATTGAATGTGAATAATTTTGAGATCAAGACGGGATTGATCAATATGGTGCAAGCAAATCAATTTGGTGGTGGTGCTATAGAGGATCCAAATGCTCACTTAGCCCAATTTACGGAGTTAGCCAACACGATAAAGATAAATGGGGTAGGTGAGGATGTTATTAAAATGAAGCTTTTCTCTTTTTCATTAAGAGATAGAGCTAAGGCTTGGTATCATACTATACCACCGGAATCCTACACCACATGGAGAGAGTTGGCACAAAGGTTCTTGAACAAGTATTTTCCGTCTTCAAAGATGTTGCATCTAAAAGGGCAAATCTTTCAATTCAAGCAATTGTCACTTGAGACATTTAGTGAAGCATGGGACAGATTCAAAGAGATGCTAAGGAAATGTCCACAACATGGATTCCCCGAAGTGCAATAAATAGGATTCTTCTATGCCGGTTTACATGGAAGTGAGAGGATGCTCATTGATGCTTCGGCGGGAGGTTCGATTTTTGGGTAAACTTTAAAAAGAGCAATTGCTATATGTGAGGAAGTAGCTTTGAATACGGGTCAATGGCCTATGGATCGTGCACCAGGAATATATGAAAGAGAAAGAATTGCTAAGATGGAAAAAGTGTGCTTGCAACAAGTTAAAAAAGTGGAGATGCCTAAGGAAGATATGACCGACAAAGCAATCACGGAGATACTAAAGAGGATGAATGCTAATATGCAAATATCTCCGAATTCTACATCGGGTGTGAATCAACAAGTATTTGCTAGTCCTCAACAAGGTATGTCATTGCCCTTGATGAATCAACAAGTGTGTCCTAATCCTCAACAAGGCATGACTATGTCTAATATGTGTCAATCTTCTCAAAGTTGTCAAATGTCTACCTCTATTCCTCAACAAGGTATGTCCTCTAATTTTGGAATTCAAGATGCATGGTGTCCACCCACGATGTCGCTTGAGGAAGTTGCCTTCATGCAAGGAATGAACTTCCAAGGAAATTATGGTGGTAACTTTGGTAATCATGGAGGAGGATATCCACAAAGACAAGGAGGATGAGAGAAAGTTAATTTTCAAGGTAATTTTAACCAACCCCGTAGGTCTGAGAATTTGTTGTATAGAAATCAAGAGAATGCCCCCACTCTTCCACCGAGCATTAATCTGGGAGAGAAAGCTCAAAATGGTATAGGGAAGCCTACGGTGGAGGATCAAGTTGCTAAAATATTTGAATTCATGAAGGAAGATAAAGAAGAATGAAGGCAAAGAGATGAGGTGAATGATAAGAGAATTAAAGTCTTGGAGACACAAATGAGTCAAATGGCAAGTGAAATGGGGGATGTTCATCGGCAAGGGAAATTTCCATCTACAACCATTACTAATCCGAAGGAGCAATGCAAGGCATTGAAGTTCGTAGTGGAACAAAATACGAAGAGCCTTCTATGTCAATGGAAGTAGAGGGGATAGAGTGTGAAGTTGAGCCTATGGAAAGCTTGGATGAAGAAGGGAAAGAGAAAGAGGTTGAAATTATTAAAAAAGATGAAAGTACCCCTATACTTGAAGAAGAAAAAGTGAAGTCTCCAAAGAAGTGGAAAATGTAGAGAAGAAAAACGAAAAGAGAGAGAAGAATTTTGAAAGGGATGAATGGGGAATTCCAAAGTTGTCCGTTGTAATTCCATTTCCACAAAGGTGCTTGAAAAAAGGGATTAGAAGAGAAATTTGCTAAGTTTGTTGATATGTTGAAGAAGATACATGTGAATATTCCTTTTGTGGAGGCTTTATTACAAATGTCCAACTACTCAAAGTTCTTGAAGGATATTTTGTCAAATAAAAGAAGTTTGGGAGAATTTAAAACGGTGAACCTTACAGAGGAATGTAGTGCAATCTTGCAAAAGAAACTTCTCCCTAAATTGAAAGATCTGGGGAGTTTCACTATTCCATGTGAGATGGGAGAGCATGAGAACTACAAAGCCTTATGTGATTTGGATGCTAGCATTAATTTGATGTCGTTGTCAATCTTCAAGAAGTTAGATATTGGTGAGGTCAAACCGACGTCGTTACATTTCAATTAGCCAATTGATCGTTGATGCATCCTAAAGGAATTGTTGAAGATGTGTTGATCAAAGTTGGCAAGTTTGTATTTTCCATTGATTTTGTGGTATTAGATATGGATGAGGATTCAAATGTTCCATTAATACTTGGTCGTCCATTCCTTGCCACAAGAAAAACATTGATTGATGTGGAGAAGGGAGAGCTTACTTTGAGGGTAAATAAAGAAGAGGTGATATTTTCATTGAGAGATGCTATGAGGTATCCCAAGAACAAAGAGGAATGTAGAAGATTTGAGGTTGTGAATAATATTGTTAAAGAGCATATGTACCATTTTCACTCCAAGGATCCGTTGGAAATTATCATAAGTCATTCTTACTCAATTGAATCTTTAAAATCTAAATCCTCTTTTTGTTTGGAAAATGATGAAATGATTGATTTTTTACATGGTTTAAATGCTTGTAGGGCACTCAGGAATGAGGAAGCAAAGGTTGAAAAACTTGATGAAGGACCAAAAGAGGAAGTACAAGAAAAGAAGAAGGTGGAATTAAAATCATTGCCAGAGCACTTAAAGTATGCTTACTTGGAAAAAAATAAAATGAATCCGATAATCGTATCATCTTCCCTTAATGATCTAGAATTAGAAAAATTGCTAAGAGTATTAAGAGAGCATAAATCCTCTATTGGTTGGAGCATTAAAGATTTGAAAGGTATTAGTCCATCTATGTGCATGCATAAGATTCATTTGATTGATGATGAGAAGTCTTGTGTTCAAAACCAACGTAAATTGAATCCTATAATGCAAGAAGTGGTAAGAAAATAGGTATTAAAATAGCTTGATGCGGGAATAATCTTTCCAATAAGTGATAGTCAATATGTAAGTCCTTTACATATAGTGGCAAAAAATGTTGGTATGACTATTGTGAGATCCGATACAAATGAGACTATTGCCACTAGAACTGTTACGGGTTGGAAAGTGTGTGTTGATTATCGTAAATTGAATGAAAACACTCGTAAAGATCATTTCCCATTGCAATTATAGACTAAATGTTGGATCGTCTTGCGGGGCATAAGTACTATTGTTTTCTTGATGGTTATTCCGGGTACAATCAAATATTGATTACACCGGAAGATCAAGAGAAGACAACTTTCACATGTCTCTATGGTACATTTGTATTTAGAATGATGCCGTTTGGTCTATGTAATGCCCCTGCCACTTTTCAGCATTGTATGATGGTTATCTTCAATGGTTTGATTGAAAATATTATGGAGGTGTTTATGGATAACTTTTTCATGTATGGTTCCTCTTATAATATTTGCTTGACTAATCTCACTATTGTATTGCAGAGGTGTGAAGAATCGAATCTTGTTCTAAATTCGGAAAAATGTCATTTTATGGTGACCGATGGGATAGTATTGGGGCACCATATCTCAAAGCATGAGTTAAAAGTGGATAGAGCTAAAGTGATAGCCATAGAACGTCTTCCCTCTCCTACTAGTGAGAAGGGGGTGAGATCGTTTTTAGGTCATGCGGGCTTCTATAGACGTTTCATTATGGATTTTTCCAAAATTGCTAAACCTCTTTGTAAATTGTATGAAAAAGATTGTCCATTTCACTTCAATGATGAATGTTGTGTATCATTTCAGGTGCTTAAGGATGCTCTCGCTTCATCGCCAATACTCGTTACTCCAGATTGGAGTTTGCAATTTGAACTACATTGTGATGCTAGCGATCAATCTATCGGAGTGGTGTTGGGCTAAACAAGGGAGAAAAAGTTTAGAGCAATCTATTATGCCTCGAAGACGTTGAATTCATACCAAGTCAATTACACCACAACAGAGAAGGAATTTTTAGCCGTAGTGTATGCTTTTGAGAAGTTTCGACCATACTTGGTTGGAACACAAACGATTGTCTACACGGATCATGCGGTTATAAAATACCTAATGAGTAAGAAAGATGTTAAACCTCGTTTAATTTATTGGGTATTACTTTTGTAGGAATTTGATGTTATTATCAAGGATAAAAAAGGCGTGGAGAATGTGATTGCGGACCATTTGTCTAGGTTGAAGAATGGAGGTGAGAATGAGGATATGAATCCAATTGTGGATGAATTCCCGGATGAGGACATTTTGCTATTGGAGGTTGAGCAAGTGTGTTCTCTCGTTGTGAATGTGCCACTTTGGTATGCCGATTATGTTAACTTCATTGTTTGTGAAATTGAGCCCACATTGCTTAATGAGTATAAGGAGAAGAAGTTTCATGTGGAAGTAAAGAAGTATTTGTGGGATGAGTCATATTTGTTTAAAATTTGTAATGATGGAGTGATAAGAAGATGTGTGGCCGAAGAAGAAGTAATGGGAATTCTTGAACTTTGTCATTCGTCTTAGTGTGGAGGTCACTTCGCTCATCAAAAGACGGGGGCTAAAGTTTTACAATCGGGGTTCTATTGGCCAACATTGTTTAAAGATGCAAAGAAGTTTGTGGCTAAGTGTGATAGATGCCAAAGAATATGAAGAATAGGTAAGAGAGATGAAATGCCCATGACCTTGAGAATTGATGTGGAAATATTTGATGTATGGGGCATCGACTTTATGGGACCATTTTCCTCGTCAAAAGGATATGTGTACATCTTGTTAGCCGTGGATTATGTGTCAAAGTGGGTGGAGGCAATCCCCACTAAGAATAATAATGCTTTGATTGTGCAAAGGTTCTTGAAAAAGAATATTTTTGCTAGGTTTGGAGTTCCATGAGCTTTAGTGAGTGATGGAGGATCACACTTCGTCAACAAGTTGATGGAGAATTTGTTGAAGAGATATGGAGTCAAGCATCGAGTGGCTACACCCTACCACCCTCAAGAAAATGATTTGGCGGAGGTTTCAAACCGCCAAATGAAGTTAGTTTTGGAGAAGACAATCAATGGAGAGAGGAAGGATTGGTCGGACAAGCTTGATGATGTCTTATGGGCTTATCGGACGGCTTTTAAGACTATTCTTGGTGTGTCACTATATCAATTAGTTTATGACAAAGCTTGTAATCTCCCCGTGGAATTGGAACACCGTGCTTTGTGGGCTATCAAATGCCTCAATATGGATGAAAGGGAGAGTGGTCAAGCGAGGTTGTTGAAGTTAGTCGAGTTGGAGGAGTTTAGAGGAAGATCATTTGATAACTCAATCATATATAAGGAGAATATGAAGAGATGGCATGATACTAAAGTGAAGGAAAAGACGTTTGCTCCGGGTTCTTGTATTTAATTCGAGGCTTAAGTTGTTTTCCGGAAAGCTTAAGTATAAATGGATGGGGCCATATGAAGTGTTTGAAGTGTTGAATGGATATACGTTGAAGCTCAAGGGTCCGAATAATGAGTTTGTGGTAAATGGTCATAGAGTGATGCATTACCTATCTCCTTCTCAAAATGAGATAGTGTATGTGGATACTCTCTCTTCCTAAACTTTTTTGTTTGTATGTAGAGTAGTGTAGATTTTATTTTCTTTTTGTTGTGTTTGTTAGTTTTCTTGTAGATTTGGTGAGAAGGTGGTTAAGCTCATGAGAAAAATGCATAAGATGGAAGACAAAGAGGCTAAAGATGAAATGATGATGTATGCCACACTACTCTTTACAAACTTAAATTTTAACACTTGTATTAATTTAAGTTTGGGGGGAGGTTGTGTGGTGGTCATATTTGATTATACAAATTACAAGGATGCACAAGAGTCATCGGGAAGAAGGTTCATGAAAAACCAACCGTGGAAACAACAAGAGTATGTCTCACCACTTTTTGCAAACTTAATTCTCAACTTGTTTCGATTTAAGTTTGGGGGGAGAGCGTGGTGTGACTTATACCTTGTTTACGCTTTAGTGTGTGATAAATCATGTGTGTTGTCTTGCAAAATGGTCAATTTTAAACAATTTTGAAAATTTTCTCATAAGTTAGTTTAGTTTTGGTATGTTTGGTAGTGTTTTAAATACATTTCAATTCATTCTTGATCATAATTGTGGTGTGAATGATATTTTGAAGTGTTTTGAGCATGAAAGGGTGTTTGAGAAATGGAAAAATAGGGCAAAAATAAGGTGAAGTGTGAAAAAGTGTAGAAACAGGGTAAACTGCGACACGGGCCGTGCTCCGCACACGGCCCTGTAGCAGTTGGCCGTGTAATTACATCAGAAAATGTTACACGGCCAGGAGGAAGGCCGAGTTATGCAGCTTGAGCCGTGCAGGAGAAGGTACACGGGGCGTGCTCCGCACACAGTCCTGTAGCAGTTGGCCGTGTAGTTGCATCAGAAAACGCTACAAGGCCTCACTTGAGGTTGTGCAGCGCAGCACGGGCCGTGCAGGGTTTGTTCCAGGTTTTAAATAGGATCGATTCGTACTCATTCCAAACAACTCCCCTCTTCTGTACACACTCCGTTTGCACCCAATTCACCTTTCCGAGCATACGAATCATCCACCAAGGTTAATTTAGAGTAATTGTGAGTGAAGTTCTTCAATCTTGCACATCCAAAACACATCTTGACATCCAATTGTCAAGAGGTATGAATTTTTGAACCCTAACTTATAAATTTTGATATGAATTGATACATGGGCTTTGTTATAGTGTGAATTTAGTATGCTTTATTGAGTGATTATCATACATGTTTCAATTTGATTTTTGAATAAAGTTGAATTAGGGTTCATGAGGAATAATTTGGGGATTGTGTGAGAATCATGAATTTGAGTGATTGTGTTGTGCTAATTGAAGAATTACATGAGTTTAGTGTTTATTTGTAAGGAATTAAACTTAGATATTGAGGATTTGGGCATGAGGCTATGTGAATTGAATAATGAAATTATGTTGAAACTTTATGCATGCCAAATGTTCGATGAAATGTCTAAGAGAGAATTTTGTTGGAATTTGAAAATCATATTTGAATGTTGTTTGATGATGATGTAATTTGGAATTCATATGTGTGATAACGCTTAAAATTGAGTTATGAATCATAGTTAGTTGAGATGAATGATGGTGAAGTGCCTATTATGATTTGAAATACTAATGAAGTGAATAAGTATGTTGATGCATAGTAGGTTCCATGCTAAGTTGTATAACTAGGGTGGAATTTAACTAAGTGCATTAACATTCTTATTAACGTAATTGGTTATAATTTGAGAATTATTGTTTTGTAGATGGCCGAGAGGAGAGTTAGACCAAGGAATGAGGACTTCATTGTAGTAACCGATCCAGGGGAATTGGCTAATTTGGATGCACAGTTGATGGAAAACAGAATACATTCGGACAATTTCGGGGTTGAGTTTGAGAATTATTGGGGAAAGTATGTGCTCCGTTGGCAAACATTGGCTTCGAAGATCAAGCCCACTCGTTTCCAAAATACGGAAACGATGAGAGGACTAGGACTCGAGGAGGATTTGAGGAAGCTATTCCATTTTGCTCAGATGGAAGCATTCTTTGACAAGAGGCCACCAACCTACTACCACTTAACTGCAGAATTCATGAGCACGTTACAAGTCAAGAAGGATCGGAATGGGTTTCCTATTTGGGTGACATTCCAGTTGGACAATGTGTTGAGAGAGAAGGTTCCCCTGGCTGAGTTGAATGAGTTTTTTGGTTGTCCACCATGTCCAAATCATCAAAGTTTCTATGAAGGAAGTGGTTTCAACCAACAAGAATGATGAAAGAACCTGGTGAACGATGGAACGGAAAGAGCAGAATACGTCCCTAGTGCTTCAAAAGGGACCGCAATCCAGAACCCAGTGATGAGATACTTGGAGAAAATTGTCTCAAATACCATCTTAGGGAGGTTTAAATGTGGAGCTGTTGGAGAAAAGCAGCTTTACATCATGTTTTATATCTACAATGAGTGACCATTGAACGTTGCAGCACACTTTGTGCATCATACGGAGAGAGTTGCTAAGAGACAATCTTCTCAAGGTCTAATGCTAGGAGGGATGATCACTATGATAGCTCAAGGATTAGGAGTTAATCTTCCAGGGATGGAGAATCAGATGGTGAGTGAAGGGTTGAATTACCAACAATTGATGAGAATGGAGTTCTTGACCACGGTTGGGAATCAATATTGTCTGAGGCAGGAAAAGAGAGCTCCATTTTCCTTGCCAACTCCAGAGCTCACTACGGTCTACATCGAAGGAAGTATGCCAACTTGGCAATTGCGAGTGCTAATCACTCAAGGGTCGTGAAAGTTTTCTATAGAAAAAATAGGGATGAAGTGGAAAAGGTTCTAAGACAGCTGAGAGTTGAAGAGAATCTCGAGCTAGCTAACTTGAGAGCTGAGTCAGTGCCCATGGAGGGAGATGAACAAGATGCACCACCGGAGCAGATGGAGTTTGAGAAGCAAAGACCTGATCCACCACAGTTAGAGGAAGAAGAGCAACAGCCGCCAGTGGGACCTGAGCAAGGGAATGATCGATTGAAATATATGATGGATGAGGTGAGAGACATGCGGCATATGCAACAGACGTATGAGGCACAAATCAAGGAGATCCGAGAGATCCAGCAGAAGCACGGAATGCATATCCAGAAGTTGAGAATTGGACAGCGTCGGAAGGAGTACTACGAGGAACAATCAAGGGTGCACGCCAACAACATGGAAGAGATGATGACCATGATGTTCAACTTCCAGTTCCCTGGATCCCCTCGTGCATACATCCCATGGAATGCTTATCATCCACCTCCACTTCCAGAGCTGTGAAGGGAGTACTTTGAGTGTTAGGCACTTCATTCATTTTAGCTATGATTACTTTTTGAAGCATTTTTGAATTAGATTTGATTTGATAGATTGGATTGTACTTAAATTGTTTGTTTTTTGGGAGGTTTCCTTTATTTTGGAATTTTATTTTAGTTTTATGCGATTTACTTTTCATTATTTTTGGTATTTTGGTTTGATTTTTATTGTTTGGATGTGATGAGAATTTGATTTTTATTGCTATGGATGTGAATTAATGTGTTGATACTTTTTGATGGATGATTTGATTTATGCATGTTATATGTTGTGTTGTTCCTTATTTGGTGATTCTTTGATTGTTGTGTGGTGTTTGTCATGTTGCTTTATTTTTGTAGGGAGTGTTTGGTGGTATGTTTTTTTGGGAAAGAGTTGAATATTTTTTTAATATGAGCTATAATGCATTGTTCGTGATGAATGATGACAAACATGTTAATGATTTCTACTTATTGAAATTGTGACATGAATTATATAATTTGTTCAATTTTGAGAAGTATGAAGGGTAATTATGTTTCTATTGGTCCAAGCAAACATTTGTGAGTCTTGAGCCTCAACCATGCCTCCATGGTTAATTCTTGAAGAGAGGACCAGTTGAACTTAGACAAACTAGAACTTGCTTATGGATTATAGGAATGAAGCCCGAATGGTGAAAATTTGTGAAATGATCTTAGGTCATCCTTGATGAATGAAGTCATAGCCATAAAAATTTTCTTACCAAAAATATTATTCCTAGTAAACCACTTTGAGCCTATAAGCTTTTCTTTGTGATTCAAACACAATACAAGCCTTTAAACCTACTTGAGCCTTATATATAACCTAAGTGTGGGTGATTGAGGAGATGATGATTTACAAGGTTTGATGTGAGAATTGTACTAGAAAATAAAGAAAATGGTAAACAAGCAACAAAAGGATGAAAGAGCTAAGTCAAATGTACATGCGACTTCAAAATAAGAAAAATGAGAAAATCAACAAAAAAATAAGCTCATGGAATCCAAAAGTCGAAAGAAAGGAAGCATGCAAAAAATCAAGAGAAACTCAAGAAATTCAAGGGATGATAATGGATAGTGCTTATGATTAAAGAAGAAAGTAAAGGAAGCTTGAAAGTGAGTAAGTTGGAGAAAGGTATCATCTCTTAAATTACTTACACTTGATTAGTCACTATTATCCAAAGTCTCCTACCCTACCAAAGAGCGTAAACATTACATCCAAAAGATAAAGACCTTTTTGATTACTTATTGAAACTAGGGTTGCTTGTGAACATAGTACATGAACAAGCCTATGGTGAGTTGGTTCTAACCGGTTGATGAGTGATGTTAAAAACCCTACTCTATAGAGTGTTGAGTGAATTTGATATCCTATGAGAGGCTTGGATTGAAAGGGATTTGATTACTCTTTTGTCATTCTTAAGATTGAACTTGTTAATCTTTCATGTTATAAGTTTGATGATGTAGGGATACTTAATGTGATTTTGTAGTCCTTATTACTTGTGATGTGTTGTGGTTTATGTTCGTTAGGTGTTTTCCTAGGTGAAAATTACTTCTCTTGTTTATCATTTTTCATTGTTCGAGGACGAAAAATACTTTAAGTTTGGGAGGTTGATCGTTGTCATTTTCACCTAAATTTTAGTATTGTTATTTGAGTATTTTCAAATGTTTTTTATCCGTATTTGTGTTACTTTTGGTGGAGTTCTTGTTATTTTGAGGAATGTGTTATGATTTGATAGAATTGTGTAAATGAACTTAAATATGTGTAAAACAAGTCAAGAAATGGACAAAAATGGAGTCGGGAGCGAAACAGAGTCGGACGGGCACAGCCTGCTTGTACACAGGCCGTGTGTGAAACACGGTCCTGTAACAAGTGGTCGTGTATTGTCATCAAAAATCGCTGCTCGCCCAGGAGGATGACCGTGTGTTGGTGCACGGGCCGTGCGTTGCTACACGCCCCGTGTGCGGAACACGGTCCTGTAAGAAGTGGCCTTGTATTGTCATCAGAAATCGCTACACGGCCATTACCAAGGCCGTATACTGCAGCTCGAGCCTTGTCCGGAAGCACGCACAACACGCCGAAGTAGGTGTGCCCTACACGGGCCATGTGCTGCTACACGGGCCGTGTAGGTGCAAAAACCTGTGCAGATTTGAGAAAGTTCCGGAAACTTCTAGAAAGTCCATTAGTGATATAAAAGGATGACTTGTGCGAAATTAAGAGGAAGAGATCCGGAGAAACGTGTAAGAAAATAATGATATTTGACTTAACGTTTTCTATCTAAGATTTAATGGTTTGGGACTAAAATTAATTTTGTATAAAATCTAATTATTTACATAATAAAATTTTATTATTTAATAAGATAATAAATTTCTTATCTTCTTCCACAACTTGAGTCTCTTTATTTATAGGTGTCATCTTCCATAAAGAACATCCTTGATTATTTGTTATCTCTTTTAGTGGAGATATTTAGATTTCACTCCATACTCCTGTCATCACAAGATTCAAGCATTCACTAAAATGATCTACATATATTTTAAAATGGATCTAAATTATATATTTCTAAGGTTCTAAAAGGGTCTATAAAGTTCTATATCCTTCTATAATGTTCTATGGAGGAATCTATCATGTTCTAAGTGATTCTACATACGTATATCATTAATGTTGCTCAAAACTTCTAGAAGCACACTGCCATAGTACAATGTTACATGCGTCATTTTTCAGCCTTAATTGATTGAGTGATCAGTAAAAGTAAGTGAATTTTATAGCTCGTTCCACCCTTAATATTTAGGTAAATGGTGGAAGTTTGTATACTTTGTGTCATGTACGTTCAACGTGTGTTACAAAATCCTTCATATGTATAGGTTAATTATCATCGTAACTTTTCTTAAATTCCGTGTTTATAGTATTCTTTGAGAGTTGGGAAGTAGGTATTATAAATTTGACATTGACCCCTGTAAACAACCTTAGCAAAAAGACATCGACACGTATGATTTGGCCACTTGGGTTTCCACAAAGTCCAGGTTTCAGGAACAACTAGAATCAATTAATTTAATTAAATTACAGTATTCGCAAGCGTGTGATGATGGTGGATGAAGCCTTAACCAATACTACCTCCCTCCCACCTCACTCTCCTCCTAATCAAACAGTGTTCTCTCTCTCTCTCCTCTATTCACTTAATCCACGGTTGATGGTTACATCCAAGTTGCAATATCATAATTCCTCTCACCTTTTCGTATAAATACACTTCCCCCCTTTCATGCATTTTCATCACAAACATCAACAAAACAATAACAGCAATCATCTCACATACGTCTCTCTTTCAGACAACAAAAATCCAAAAATAGAATGGCTCATTCTTTGGGGATAGTCAACTTCTGGGCTTTCTTCTTTCCACTCATGACTCTCTGCATTGATTCAAGACCAACGCCCGACGATCAAATTATGTATCACAATGGAGCTCTTCTCCAGGGCAAAATCTCCGTCAACCTCATCTGGTACGGCAAATTCAAACCATCTCAGAGGGCTATCGTCGCCGATTTCATCACCTCTCTCTCCCCCTCCACGGCGGCGCAAAAACCCCCCTCGGTGGCGGCATGGTGGAAAATGACCGACAAATACTACCACATTGCTACCTCCAAAAAAACCCGCCTCCCTTTCTCTCTTTCTAGGGAAACAAATTCTCGACGGAAACTAATCCCTCGGAAAAACCCTTTCTCAGAAACAAATCCTTGAATTGGCGTCTAAGGCCGACCAGTTCAACGCCATTAATGTTGTCCTGACGGCGTCCGACGTCACCGTCGACGGTTTCTGCGTCAACCGGTGCGGGTCACACGGATCCAAATCCGCAGCCGTCAAGGGTAAGAATTACCGATTCGCCTACATCTGGGTCGGGAACTCCGAAACACAATGCTCCGGATACTGCGCGTGGCCCTTCCACCAGCCCATTTACGCCCACAGAGCCCGTCATTGGTTGCCCCCAACAAAGATATTGGCGTTGACGGAATGGTCATCAGTTTATCCGGGCTTTTGGCCGGAACAGCAACCAACCCGTTTGGAAACGGCTTCTATCAGGGACCCGCCGGAGCACAGTTGGAGGCGGCGACGGCATGTACGGGAGTTTATGCTAAAGGGGCTTACCCTGGCTACGCGGGAGACTTGCTGGTGGATTCCACCACCGGTGCGAGCTACAATGCCAACGGTGCTAATGGCCGGAAATACTTGCTTCCGACGATCTACGATCCTTCAAGTTCCAAATGTTCTACTTGGTGTAATTTTAATAATTTTATTCATAAACCTAATGTAATTGTAAATTTAAAGGGTGATCCGTGGTCATTCATGATCCTCTTACACTCATGACCCTCTCACTCATATATTCCTCATGGTTGACCACATATCACCTAATAATTACCCGTAAATTTATTCATTCATAAGTATAGAAAATACTTTGCAAACTATTCTTCTTTTTCATTTTATTTTACAAGAAAGTATACTTAGTTCCCATTTGTAAATTTAGGCATCATTATAATAAATAAATGACAAGTATTTAATTATAGGCAAAGACTTGTGTGAGACCGTTTCACATAAGGGTTTACGTGAGACGGTCAAAAAGTAATAAATTAATAAAAAGTGATAATGTTATTATATGAACAATTTATAATATAATGATAACTATTTTTAAAAATATAAAATGGTCTCACACAATACTTACCCATAATTATAAGTGGAATAAGAGATAAAATAAGAAAATAGTATATGACATCCCATTTGTAAAAGCTTGAAAATGATAGTATAATCTTTTTATGTTGTCTTTCATTCTCTATTAAAAAAAGTTTAATTAGAGTTACGGATTGATTTTTCCATTTTCTACTAATCTATCTAATAACACAATTGCCCATATTTCTCAAAAATCAATCTTTATTATATCTTTATGACGAAATTATAAAACCAAGTCGTAAACAACCTTTGAGCAACCAAAATTCCTCTCAGAGTACATGATAAGTAGAGCCCAAGTAATACATTTGCTGCTCTAGTATACGAGATGATTGACATGTCACCTCATTTAATTTTACTCAAATGAAAAAAAAAATGTATTATACTCCCTCCATCTCACTCAAAGCGTTTCTTTTTGTCATTTTGGTCGTCCCACCTAAAGGGTCAATTTTCCTTTTTTACACACATGTGACCCACACACCCTCCTCTAATACAATTAAAATAAGGAGTTCATACTCTCACTAATACAACTATCAACTACACATTAAATAATAATACTCATTAAGGGAGAATATAATTGGAACACTAGATGGAACGGTTGTATTTAATATAGTATAACATAGAATCTAAGGATAAGTATGGACGTAGGAGTAAGACTTGAAGAAGGACGTCGACACCTGTGATTTGGGCCACTTGGGCCTTGGCTTTCAACAATGTCCAGTTTCACGAATATGAAACAACTTGAATTAATAAATTAAATTTAATTAAATTATCCATAAGCGTGTGATAATGGCGTATGAAGCCTCAACCAATACTACCTCCCTCCACTCCACTCTCCCATCCACTAATCAAACAGTCTTCTCTCTCCCTATCCACGATTTGGTTACGTCAAAAATTATTCTAGATAATAAATTATAAGAGTGCTCTTTTTCTGTGAATATGTTCTATTTAAAAATTATAAAAATAATTATTCCATTAAATATTAAAAATTTAATAAATAAACATTAAATCTTAAACATATAATTGTATATAAATCATTAGAATTTACATAATTAACTATATAAACCAGATTTTATTACTTTTTTAATGAAAAACATTACCCATTTCAACATGAATATTAAAAATTACATTATATTAAAATTTGAATATAAGTAATTTTTTTATTAATAAGAAAAATAATTTATTATTCTAAAAAGTCATTTTTCATATATTTCATTTTAACCTAGTGCTCGTTAGCTTAGTGAAATTAAGGCTAGATTGTTGCATAATCCCTCCAAATACATTATTTGCCCGATCATAACATCACAAATCTCTAGGACCCTTTAAAATATATATTTGTTAGCTTATTTATTTTGGAATCATAAATACGGTATGCCTAATGCATTTAAAAAAAAATGTACTCCCTCCATTCCATTTATGTTTGCACCTCTTCTTGGTATTTTACAAAGGAAATATGCGATCTTAAAGGAAACGGAGGAAATAGATATTTAAAACAAAATACCAAAATTCCGAATAAAAATGTATAATAAATCTTTTTGCTCTCTTTTATAGAAGCCCTTAGTTAACCTTTTTACATTATTCAATTGAAACATTTAAAACAAGTTACATCATACATACACCCTTTTTTAGCACAACACATCCCTCTTAAATTAATCTTTTATTTCTTATCATATAAGCAAACGAGCTCTAAAAGTACAACAATATTTCTAGAAAATTTAAGAGTTCGTTAAAAATTCATCAACAATAAATTACACGTCTATATACCTAACGGGAAGAAGTATATTATGACAAGAGTTGGAATGAGATATGATGTCTTCAAATATGGGAAGGCAAACTAATCTCTAATGCTAATTAAGATGAATTATGTTGCATTAAATGTGTGTTTAATGCATGGAGGGTAAAAGCGTGTGGACAGCTGGGAAATAAAGATAGTGATTGGCATGTAACATAATAAATCACTCCACTATATTTGACTTTTACAATTTAATAAATGAATGGTGCACTCTAATTTACTTCCATTCAATCTTTTTTCTACATCTTTATTAAATGATTTAATAAATAATCTTTATAACTGAATAATATAGTATATAGTATTAGAATAAGATTGTCTCAACAATATGCAGCTGCATTGTTTCACATGTACCCAACAACAACATAGCATAACTAGTTTGTTAAAGGGTGCGAAACACAATACACATACACATATGTTTGACTGATCCATTCTCACGTTATATAATTATTATAATTGGAGGAATAAAATACTAAATAATAAATAAATAACAAATAATATGTAAAATTTAAAGAGTTAAAAGAGTAATATTAATTAAGAACATAGAAGAAAAAAATTTCATATAAAGATTCAATTTTAATGTAAATCTCACTTTAGGGTTCCATTTTAGAGAAGGTTTCTTCTACAAATTCTCTTTCAAGAAATATATATATATATATATATATAAAAGAGGATTGTAAGGAAAAAAATAAAAATATAATGTATTCAAGAATGAATAAGTAAATAAATAATGGGTTAAGTATTTGTCCGGAAAGAACATCATGTTATATTTGTATTAGAATTTTATCATAATAATAGCATAATAAATTCTCATTGTAACAGCAGTGGGAATCGTGTTACGGTTACTTCTCCATTTTCATTTGCTCCAAATCCAATCGCTACAGTTCCCTTGATGATGATCGATGCTTATTCCCTTCATTTCATTTCATTTCATTTTTAATGTATCAAATTTCTTATTATGATCTTATGGAAGATCATGTTAATTGATAACTTCAAAAGTTAGAATACTCTTTTGCGTACCATAGATGAAATGAAATGCTTAAATTGAATAGGAGTTTAATTAACTATTTGTTCTAATCCCTTTATGAATTCTATTGTATTTTTGTCATCTTCTTATAGTAAAGAAAGAAAGGGATCTTTATGTGTACATAAGTGAGTGTGTGATTTAACTTATTTGGAAGTATTGAAATGCATTTATTTTTGTGGCAAGACATATGATATGTGAAGTGTAAGTATTCAAGCTTGTTTCTTATTTTTGGGAGCTCAAATCTAAATAGGTAATTAAGATTTCTTAAAAAACAATTCTGTGTATTTTTAAATCTACATGTATACCCAAAATCGTGGTAATTCTCTTCATTTCTTAATTAATAAAACTCATTACTGAAAATAAATAAATACAGGGGTATTTAAGTAAATTAAGTATATTCTAGTATTCGCAAAGCTGTAAACGTGTGATAATGGTGGATGAAGCTGTAACCAAAAACACTCTCCTACTCTTGACTAATGCCTAACGCCTCTCTCTTTTTCCACTCTCTCTCTCTCCTTCATTAACAATTTTCAATCCCTCCAACCCTTTTTGTATAAATAGACTTCTCCCCCTCCATCCATCTTCATCACAACATCCACTATCATCTCTCTCTCGCTTCACTCTTCAGACAGCAAAAGTTAAAAAAAAAAAAAACAATGGCTTCTTCTTTCCAACTTCTAAAGTTCCTAGCTTTCCTCTCTCTCTTCAATCTCTGCATTGCTTTAACAACCACTCCCGATCAAAACCAGCTTCTCAAGTACCACAATGGAGCTCTTCTCCAGGGCAAAATCTCCGTCAATCTCATCTGGTACGGCAAATTCAAACCATCTCAGAGGGCTATCGTCGCCGATTTCATCACCTCTCTCTCCCCATCCACGGCGGCGCAAAAACCCCCTTCGGTGGCTGAGTGGTGGAAGATGACAGAGAAATACTACCACATTGCTACTTCCAAAAAATCCTCCCTCTCTCTCTCCCTCGGCAAACAAATCATCAACGACAAATACTCCCTCGGAAAATCCCTTTCTCAGAAACAAATCGTCGAATTGGCCTCCAACGGCGACCAATTCAACGCAATTAACGTCGTCCTCACGGCGTCAGACGTCACCGTCGACGGTTTCTGCGTCAATCGGTGCGGATCTCACGGATCCAAATCCACCGCCGTCAAGGGTAAAAATTACCGATTCGCCTACATCTGGGTCGGAAACTCCGAATCACAATGCCCCGGGTACTGCGCGTGGCCCTTCCACCAGCCCATTTACGGCCCGCAGAACCCGCCATTGGTCGCCCCCAACAACGACATCGGCATTGACGGGATGGTCATCAGTTTATCCGGGCTTTTGGCCGGAACTGCAACCAACCCGTTTGGAAACGGGTTCTATCAGGGCCCCGCGGAAGCACCGTTGGAGGCGTCGACGGCTTGCCCCGGAGTGTATGCTAAGGGAGCGTACCCTGGCTACGCCGGAAACTTGCTTGTGGACCCCACCACCGGTGCAAGCTACAATGCCAACGGTGCTAACGGCCGGAAATACCTGCTTCCGGCGATTTATGATCCTAAAACCTCCAGATGTTCAACTTTGGTCTAAATTGTTATTGCTGCTTAGAATTTAGTAATTTACGCATAGAAAAAAAATTGTAATAGTAAATTCATTTATTCTTTATATTTATTTTTATATACACAATTATAGAGTTTGTTAAAGGAAGTGCTGAGCAAATAAAATCTTTTATTACAATAAACCATTTTTTTTAATTATCAGGTAAAAATTTTCATTTTATTAATTTATGGGTATAAGAAATATTTCAAAGTTTGCAAAACCAAGATAACACAATGATACTATAACAAATCACATTCAAAGAGTTAAGAGTTTGGATTATTAAGTTGTGATGTTAGTTTTGGATGCAAGTAAAAATAAAAAATTAAATTCAAGATATAGTGATTTTAGTAAATTAAATAAATAGTGCTAATTTTGTTTATTTAAATTTTAAGTAGAGTAGATTTTATTAAATTAATTTTATTTTCGTTCCTTCAAAACTCTATAGGGTGGATAATGATCTTAGTGGTCGCATTGCAATGCCAAATCATTCAGATTTCATATTAACTATTCCATTCATGCACATCATTTATTTTACAAATATCTTTTTGAGCAGATGAGATCACCTGTTACACAATAGTGTTTCATCTCCTATTACATAAATTAAATACTTGTCACGTGTCATAATTAAAGGATAAAATTCAATACTTGCCCCAAGGATTTAATAGTCATTTGTAGGGTATAGTTTTTTTATATAAAGAATTTTTTTATATAAAGAAACACCAATGAAACATGGAATGTGTAACAGAGAATTCAACTTGTTTTTTTGAGGGTTTCCATCTCCATCTATCCCTGATACTTCCTCCAAGATATTCACACACTTTCCTTTTTGGGTTATCCCATAAAAATTGATATATTTCCTTTTTAAGAATATGAGACCCACACAAAAATAATTTATTTATTTACATTGGCCCACACACACATCACACCCACCACTAATACAACTACCTACTACATATTAAATATTATTTCTCTCACTTTTCTTTACATTAAATTATTATACTTTTTAATCTTCATGTCAAAAAAAAAATCGTCAATACCTCCGGGACTGAGGGAGTATTTTGTTTTATTGAATAGTGACCTAACACGCCTTCAAATTTCTTAAGATCCTCCACTTCTCTTTTGACTAAAGGTATTCTCCGTTTTCATTTTCATCGCCAATCTTCACTGTTCCACATTTGTATTTCACATACTTTTGCCATATTGTTGGAATTGAGAAGAAAGAGTCTTGAAAACCTTAATTCAAGGGACTCTCCATCATTCTACATTTCTTCATTATATCAAGTGATTATCATTTTGGATTTTCCCCCAGATTTTGCGAAAAAATAATTATATATCAAAATAATTTGCAGCGAGAAAAGAAGCACAAGGTTGGCAAGGAAAAATGTAAAAGCAAAATAACCAAGAAAAAGAGAAATAGGTAACCAAAATCAGGGAGCTTAAGTGAACGTAAAGGCTAAAGCTTTAATAAATTTGAATTTGTGCTGCACTTATTATTATTATTATTATTATTATTATTATTATTATTATTATTCATGAATACTATGATGAAATTTACGTTAGATAGTAAATATAACTGCAATAATAAATGCAAAACAAGAGCATCCCATATTTCATTGATTAATGAGTTTAAACATCATTATTATTATTAATTTACAATTACTTGCCAAAAATAAAATCTTGAATTTGGGTAAAGGCAAGAAAATTTAAAAAATATTATATTTTGAAATCTAGCGATTAAACGATGCAATAAAATTAGATAAAGATTATATTTTATAAAATCGTTGTGCAATAACTACATAGCTATAATTTAGGTTAATATATCTTTACTATTTTAAACATAATTTGGTGAAGGGATAAAATTGAAATTCCACAATTTAATTTTGTACTTAGTAATAATAATAATTTTGAGTCCACATATCTAACAATAATAATAGAATATATATTGTACCTGAAAGTAAGTCTTCCATTATTTTATTTGAATGGTTAACATTTTTCTTCAATTAGAAACCTCCTTCTTGAAAAAATTTGTCTATGTGGTTTCGCCAGATTCGTTCTTAGAAAAATTGTGTATGTGGCGCTCCAACGTTAATCCTACAATTAGTGTTTTATTTAAGTAATATATTTTAATAATTTTATTAAATTTAAAATAATTAATATTTTGTAATCTTACCATTAAGGGTAGGTCTTGGCTGAGACTGTCTCACGAATCTTCTTATGTGAGACGGATCCTATCGTACCCATTAATATAAAATAAAAATAAAAAATAAAAAAAGGACCGGGTATGTTTTGTTCATCGAAATTACCAACATTTAACAAAATTGGGTGCTGGCCTTGCGACTATTATTTCAATTAAATTGTTTTTCGCTTTTAATAAAACATACTCCCTCAGTTCGGATTCAAGGGTGTCACTTGTTTTTGAGCACGGAGATTAAGGAGTATTTTTATTTAATGTGCAGTGGCTAACTGTATTAGTGGAGGTATGAGTCTCATTTTTTAATTGTATTAGCGGGTGTGTGTGGATAAAAAATGAAATGAGACCCTTGGGGCGGACGCCCAAAATGAAAAAAAATGATACCCTTGAAAGCACGGAGGGAGTATTATTTATTTTATTATTATTAATTAATTATTCAATAATAATAATATTATTAGTAATTATTTTTTAGATAATTCGATTATTATATTATTATCACTTTATTTTATTCAGGTATAACTTTATATTAAAAATATTATCACTTTTTATTCATTATACGAATAGTTTAAATAATTTAACCAAATCGTTATCACTTTTTAATGTGTTGTGAGATGAGAGAAATAATATTTTAATGTAAGTGGGTAGGTGTATTAGTACGATGTGTGAGTCCATGGAAAGCAAAATAATTAATTTTTGTTGGTATCATTTATTAAAAAGGAAAATGTAAAGATTGAAATGAGACGCCCAAAATGAAAATATGTAAAGATTGAAACGGGATGGAGGGAGTGTATTTTAAGGTATCTAACTGATAGAAAAAATAATTAGGCCCCAAATTGATAATTTATTCATTTTTCAGATTTTGAATTGAAAATATTCTACTATGATCGCTTCCTTTTATATTAATTGAATGTTCATCTTTTTAACACGAAGGTAAGAAATATACTCCCTCCGTCCCATAATACTTTTCTCATTTTCCTCATTTGTTTATCCCACAAAACCTTTCACTCTCTAAAAAAGGAAACATCACTTTATCCAACAACCTCACAAATTACTTTAATTTTAAATTTACCACTCCTTTTTCACACACATATCATTACTTTATATTTTTTTATTACCTAAAAATACTACAATACCCTCCAAAGTCAATAAAATTTGTCAAAAAGTGCAACTTTTCTTAAATAATGTGGAACAGTAAAGGTGAAAAGTTTTTCGGGACGGATGGAGTATTTAATAGTAAAGTGAAAAAAAAAACAACAAATATATATACTCCATGCATTTAATAATAAAATATAAAAATATATTTTTAAAATAAAAACATCACACATAATAGAACTCGCGAGATACAAAACTAGTAACATATAAATAAAAAGTGAGCTCTCTCTATTAGAGATGGCAACGGGTAGGGTACCTACTTATTTTGGGGTACCCGTATCCGATTAAAAAACAACTACCTCTATCTAATCGCTATTTTCTTTTACCCTCAAGTGTAAGGGATCAATTGTAGTGCGCGTGACCAAATAAAATATCGTTCCCACGAGATCGTTATAAATTTAATAAGTAATTATGCATGATAATTCAAATGCAAGATAAATCCACGTTAAACCAATCAACAAAAGCTCAATTTCAGTCAACTGTGGTCCATGCTTAACAACAAATCTCAAATTCAAAGTACAATTCACTTACCCATACCAATTAGAGTACAATTCCTTCAAATTCAACTTAAAATGGATAAGAAAACATACCTTTTGTCCTTGCCATGGGTGAATTGAAGTGTTGAAGTGTTTATTTAAAATCCCCAAAAATTAGGGCTTGAATGTGTGTGAAATGATGTAATAGTGTATGTAATGGAGAAAGGAAATGATGGGGAAGTGTTTGTGAGAGGTGGGTGTTGGAGGAATTGTCCGGATTCTCACCGGAATCGAGGCAGTCGCAGCGTTGGGCGCTGCGGCGGGCGGAGGGGTGCTCGTCGTACGCAGTGAGTGCGAGTGAAAATGGAAGAGAAAACTCACCTGGACAGCTTTATATACCCGGATGAAATCGAGCGGGGCGTCCGATTTATGGCTCGTAATCGAGCGTGGTGCTCGGCTAAGCGTCCGGTTAGGCGTCCGTTTCCTCCGTGAAGGCGCTCAATTTCTGCAATCAGAATGGGCGACGCGTTCGGCTCCCTGCCCGGCTTCACACACCTGCTTTTCAATTCAGTTTATACCCCTTCGTATCAAGACATCAGTACTTAATATATGACGAAAATTCCGACTAGAAACATAGGAAAAATTTACTCGATGTGCATGAAACTATTAAGAACATCTCATCCCCAAACTTAGATGAAAACGTGAGGTATATCTAAGTTTAAAGAGGATGTGAAAAAGTGTAATGCACACATCAAATAAATATTCCCAAAAGACTCAAGAAAAATAAAATAAAATAAATAAATAAATAAATAAAATAAAATAGTAGGTTGCTTCCCACTCAGCGCTCTTTTTTTAACGTCGTTGAGCGCGACAAAGCAGTGCAAATCAAGTCAAGAGATCAACAAATGTAACTTCCACTTCATCGTGATGATAATGCTTCAAGCGATGCCCATTCACCGTGAAGAGAGCTCTATTGTTCTTTTTAAGTTCAATCATTCCACTCTCATAAACTCGACTTACCTCATATGGACCCATCCACTTCGATTTCAACTTTTCTGCAAAAACCCTCAAATAAGAATTAAATAAGAGTACAGAATCTCCCACTTGAAAATTCTTACTTCGAAGTTTTGCATCATATCATCTCTTGGTCCTTTCTTTATAAATGCAGGAATTTTCGTACGCCTTCTCTCTAAACTCCTCAAGTTCATTTAATTGTAAAAGGCGACTACTACCTGCTGCATCAAGATCTAGGTTGATCTTCTTCACGCCCAAAAGGATTTGTGTTGAATTTCCACCGGAAGATGGCAAGATTTTCCATACACCAATTAGAACGGCGACATTCCCAAAACAATTTTGTAAGCAGTTCTGAATGCCCACAATGCATCATCCAACTTACTAGCCCAATCCTTGCAACTAGTACTTACAGTCTTCTCCAGAATCTACTTGATTTGACGATTAGACACTTCAGCTTGCCCATTTGTCTACGGATGGTAAGGTGTGGACACTCTATGTTTCACTCCATAAGACTTGAGAAGATTCTCCATTAGCTTATTGAGAAAATGAGTTCTCCCATCACTAATGAGAACTCTAGATACTCCAAAACGTGAAAATATGTGCTTCCCCAAGAATGCAATGACCGTCCTCGTATCATTCAACTTTGTTGGAATTGCTTCCACCCACTTTGAGACATAATCAACAGCAAGCAAGATATATAAGAATCCATTCGATGATGGAAAAGGACCCATAAAATCTATGCCCCACACATCAAAGATCTCCACCTCAAACACATTCTTCAAAGGCATTTCATCCCTTTTTGATATGCCCCCCATCCGCTGGCATCTATCACAATTCTCTACATAGAATCTACAACACTTGAATAAAGAAGGCCAAGTAAAACCGGATTGAAGTACTCATGCTGCAGTCTTCTCTGCTGCAAAGTGACCCCCATTTGGTCCATCATGGCACATACTCAGTACACTCTCCTACTCTTCCTCAGGAATACATCGGCGTATGGTGTTGTCCGGACACAACTTGTAGAGAATTGGATCATCCTATATGTACTTCTTGACCTCAACAAAGAACTTCTTATAATGATACTCAGTCAGCTTGCATGGCTTTATTTGACCTCCACTAGCCAAAAAATTGACTATGTTTGCATACCATGGTGCTGGAGGCTTCTTTACCATCTCTACTAACTCAAAGCAATCAACCACAAGTATGTCTTCATCAGGAAAGACTTCCTTAATGAATTCATACTTCTCATCACAATGATCCCTCGGCTCAAGTCTAAAGAGATGATCAGCTACCACATTCTCACTCCACTTCTTATCTTTAATCTCAATATCAAACTCTTGGAGAAGTAAGATCCATCTGATTATTCTTGGCTTTGCATCCTTCTTCTCCATCAGATAGCGGATAGCTGAGTGATCCGTGTACACCACTATCTTCATGCCCACCAGATATGGGCGGAACTTGTCAAAAGTATATACAACTGCAAGGAACTCCTTCTCTGTGACTGTGTAGTTCTTCTGAGCTATATCAAAGGTCTTGCTGGCATAGTATATAGGTCTGAATCTCTTTTCCCTAATCTGTCCAAGCACAACCCCCAATGTCATATCACTAGCATCACACATCAACACAAAAGGCTGCGTCCAATCCGGAGTGATCAGAATTGGAGCAGTTATCAAAGCCTCTTTAAGTACCTGAAAAACATGTAAGCAAGTATCATCAAAGTCAAAAGGTACATCTTTCTCAAGCAAATGAGACAAGAGTTTAGAATATTTGGAGAAACCCTTGATAAATCTGCGGTAGAAACCCGCATGACCAAGGAAAGATCTAACCCCTTTCTCATTTATAGGTGGCAGAAGTTTTTCAATGGCTACCACCTTCACTCGATCAACCTGCAGCCCCTTAGAAGACACATGATGGCCAAGTACTATACCTTTTTCTTACCATGAAATGACATTTTTCCCAATTCAGAATAAGGTTAGACTCTTGGCATCTCTCCAAAACAATAGTAAGGTTAGAAAGACAATAATCGAAAGAAGATCCAAAAACAGAAAAATCATCTATGAATACTTCATAATTCTCTCAATCACACCCTCAAAAATATATATCATGCATCTTTGAAAAGTAGTAGGAGCATTGCATAAACCAAAATGAAGCTTCCTAAATGAAAAAGTACCATACGGGCAAGTGAAGGTAGTCTTATCCTGATCCTCCGGTGCAATCATTATCTTATTGTAACCAGAATATCCGTCTAAGAAACAATAAAACTCATAACCCGCAAGCCTATTAATCATCTGATACATGAAAGGCAAAGAAAAGTGGTCTTTGCGTGTGTTCTCATTTAGTTTCCTATAATCAACACAAACACGCCAACTTGTAGGTATCCTAGTAGTCAAAGACTCTCCATTCTCAGATTGTACTATAGTCATGCCCCCCTTCTTAGATACCACATGCAATGGACTCACATAAGGGCTATCACTAATAGCATAGATAATATCAGACTTTAACCACTTAAGTACCTCGTTCCTAACTATTTCTTGCATTGCAGGATTTAAATGCCTCTGATATTGCACAGAGGTTTTCTTTTCATCTTCCAACCTGATCTTATGCATGCAAATAGATGGACTTATACCTTTCAAATCTTCCAAATACCATCCTATGTCGGACTTATGCTTCCTAAGGACTCTAAGCAGTTTATCATGTTTAAGTTCAGTTAAGGCAGATGATACAATTACCAGATATGTTTGATTTTCTCCCAGAAAGGCATACGATAGATGATCCGGTAAAGGCTTCAATTCCACATTCTTCTTCTCTTCAGCTTCAGGTTCTTCCTTCTCCAATGGTAAGAACCGTGGTGTCCATTTTCCTCCTTCAATTTTGGACACCTCTCTTTTATCTTCCCTGCAATCATTCAAAGTATTCAAATATCCATTAAATTCATCATCAAAAATATTAACTGAATAATCAGATATAAAATCAGTATCAAGCGTAGGAAAAGAAAGACTATTGCTGATGCATGTTTCCAATTGATCCTTAAACAGAATCAATGGCAATTTTTCCTCAATGATCTCATCAACAACATCAATGAACTTGCAGTTGCTTTTTCAGCTGGCCACTTCAATGCATTGTCAAGAGAAAAGACAACTTCATTATCTCCCACTCTGAGTCTCAACTTTCCGTCTTCAACATCAATCAGAGCTCTAGCAGTGGCTAAGAACGGTCTCCCCAAATCAAAGGCACATTGTTATCCTCTTCCATCTCAAGCACCAAAAAATCGATCGGGAAGATGAATTTATCCACCTTCACAAGTACATCATCATTAACTCCTCTAGGGTGCGTAAGAGACCTATTAGCTAGCTGCGAAGTAGGTCTCACCTCGCCCAAACCAAGGCTTTTGAATGTATTTAGGGGCATCAGATTGATGCTCGCCCCAAATCACACAAACCTCTGCATATGGCGTTCTTTCCAATCTGAACAGGAATAGTAAAACTACCCGGATCTTTTAGCTTGGCTGGCAACTTCCTCTGGATGATGATACTGCATTCTTCAGTCAAGTTCACTGTCTCCTTATCCCCAATACTACGCTTCTTAGACATTATTTCCTTAAGAAACTTTGCATAGTGAGGCATCTGCTCAATTGCTTCAACAAAAGGAATGTTGATATGGATCTTCTTGAATATCTCCACAAATTTCTGAAATTTCTCATCAAGACCCTTTTTCAACTGCACAGCAGGAAAAGGAATGGGATATTTTATCTTTGAAATCCCCAAACTATTTCTCTCAAGTTCATCCCTTTTATTCCTTTCTCTCCTAGCTTTCTCCCACTTCTTTTCTATAACAATCGGATAATCAATGTCACTCTGAAAACCCACTATATCGTGAAGAGCAAAATCAACCAGAATGGGATTCGGATAATCAGGCTGGGTAATCGGATGCACAGACGTGCTTGCTTAAGCGAAACCAAGCGCATTAACGGGCACTTCACCGGGTGTGCCGCCCGACAAGTTGATCAGTAGGCTGCTACGTTGTGGAGGAGGGGCGCTCGATTTTGGAAACTGCTCACCCGATTTTCCTACTTGAGCAAAATCGAGCACCATACCGGGCACACTACTGGGCGTAACGCCCGGCAAGCTGCTTGGCAGGCCACTTGATTTCACAATAGGGGCGCTCGATTCAGTATTCTCAGTGCTCGGATGCCACTTCCAGATTCCCGGCTGCGTATGCCTGCCTTCAGATGTGATTTCTGTATACTGATCTTCTCCAGACATACTGGGTCCTTCGTACTGTCTGCCACTCCTCAGAGTAATAGCATGACATTGGTGCTCTCTTGGATTTAACTCAGTATGAGCAGGAAATTTCCCCTGCTGTTGCAACTTTCCCATTGTAGAATTCAATTGACTGATAGCAAGATCTGTTTCTTTTTGTTTCCTTTCTACTTCTTTGTATCTTGCTTCACCTTCTTTATGTCTCTTTTCAGACGTTTCCTGATTTGTGACCATCAGCTTGAGCATCAAATCCATCTTATCCTCCATTGATGATGTCCCTTCAGCAGGTTTCTGAGCTGGATCAATTCCTTGAGGTGGTGCAACTGCATTGTTGGGATTAGAATAGGACAGATTTTCACTCCTTTTTTGATTGTTGAAATTTGAATTCCTTTAGTTCCACTCTTGCTGTCGGTTGTTCCCTTGGTCATTCCTTCCTCCATACTGATTGTTGGATCTGAAATTCTGTCTGTTTCTATTATCTCCTCCTTGAAACATAGCATAATACGCCTCCTCGAATTCTTCCTCATCTCCAACTTTAGTTATCTCCTCTCAATTTCCTTTCGTGAGGCGATCCATCTTATTATTCAACTTATCGAGTCGATCATGGAAAGCTGACACTTCACTATTTTCGGCTTGTATCTCAACCTTTGCCATTTTATCAAAAAAACCCTCTCCATCTGCTCTTTCTGCTGGCCAATCATAAGTGTTTGCAGCCATCTCCTCGAATATCTCTTCAGCTGCCTCTGCAGACTGCTTAAATATAGATCCACCTACTGTCGCGTCCACCAACACTCTTGAATCTCTTCTTAGGCCTTGATAGAAGAAGCCTGAGCATGTATCCTTTGAAAATCCATGTTTGGAACAGCTCCGCAACAGCTCTTTGAACCTCTCCCATGCCTCATAGAAACTCTCCAAGGATCCTTATTTGAATTGTGTAATCTTCTTCTTTATCAAGAAACTCTTAGATGGAGGGAAGTATTTATTCAGAAACCTATCTGCCAATTGTTCCCAATTAGTACAACATCCTTGAGGAAGGTTGTTGTACCACTCATTGGCTTTCCCCGTAAGTGAGAATGGTAAAAGCTGAATCCTGTAGCATCCTCCGGAACATTCATGTGCTTCTGCATCCTTGCATACTCATCAAACATCTGCAAATGCTCACTAGAATTCTCCAAAGGACTTCCACTAAACTGTTGTCTCTCTACCATTCGGATCAATCCGAAAGGCAGCTCAAAACTCTCTGCGGTGATTGCAGGTCCATTCAACCCAACATTAGTGATGTGCTTCAGTTTATAATGGTCCCGCATAGGCGTCGGTGCCTATTCTTTAGCCATCTCTCTAGTCTCAGTCTCCTCAGTTAAATCAACTCCGTCAAATTTATGTGAAAGCGTTTCCACTTCCTCTTCTTCTGACGAATAAAAACTCTCTGAATCTGAGCTAGGAATAGGTGTAGCTAGTTGTTTTCTTTTCCTTCTGTTCTCTATAAAAGCGCTTCAAGCTCTAGGTTTAATGGTTCGATTGCTCGTCCACTCGACCTAGTGATCATACACTTGTTCTCACTCAAAAGATCAGAATTGTTTGGATCACAAATAAAATAAAATAAAACAAGAAAAGTTTAACGTCCTACAAGAAAATAAATCACTATAGAATTAAATTTAAATCTATAAACGATCCCCGGCAGGCGGCGCCAGAAACTTAATCGCTATTTTCTTTTACCCTCAAGTGTAAGGGATCGATTGTAGTGCGTGTGATCAAGTAAAATATTGTTCCCACGAGATCGTTATAAATTTAATAAGTAATTCTGTATGATAATTCAAATGCAAAACAAATCTGGGGTTTTGTTTGAGAAGATAATTAATTAAACTAATAAAACTAAATTAAAATAAATATACTAATTATGCAATAAAATAAATCACGCAAAAGAAACGATTTAAGAATTCAAAGATGGAGAATTGGTAATGCTCGGGCAAACAGTTTAACTATGTGACTAATTTATCTATACCCAAATTAATTACCTGCAGATGTTTATAAGAGGATCACTAAGCCTAGTTAAATCACCTTGATCGGGTAGGATCTAACACTTATAATGAGATGAAAATCCTAGGATCAATAAGAAATTAACTCCCTCTCCCTCTATAGATACTTCATGCTAAATTCCATTAAAGGCTAGAACACTAGACTTCCCTTTCTAGGTATGCGATTGTTAACCCATTTTGTCTCCTTACCAATTACCTAATAATGATGTTTTACCAATTAATTAATATTCAAAATTGATTGTCTAACACTCTTAGGTATTATAGGCCAATCCCCTAAGACTGTCACAGGAAACAACAATTATTATGCAGAAATAAAGAATCCTATTAACTATCAATCAATGATACCGTCAAAAATAATTAAAGGAATCAAAATCCAAAAACACAATAATATGAACTCTCAAAATATCCTCTTCAATAAGGAAATAAACAATTTGCAGAATAATAAATCCAAGTCTAGGGCAATCAAATCACATAGTCAAAACTGTCTTAAAGCCCTAACATTACCAACAAAGAAGTTTAGCCCATGAAATTACGATGGCAAATTACAAAGATATAATAAATCCTAACCATTGTGCTAAAATAACAAAGATAAATAACTGAAAAATAAATAACCCTTTTTTAGGACTCCGATTCTTCAATCACGATCTCCGTCGAAATCTCCGTCTCCGATCCAAGTAACAACTCCGATCGTCTCTCCTGTTGAAGAATAGAAGATGATGGGCGAAGGCAGAGGACTGTACTATATTGTAGGCGTGAACTGTTTTTTTATTCTGATCTGCTCCTGCCCTTTTATACTGTAATTGGAATCGATACTAGGCCAACTTAATATACACGGTATTGGATGTGGGCAGCTCGACAAGTGCTGACAATCGAGCGTATCACTCGGCTTCTCTTCATCAACCGAGCGGCTCGCTCGACTAGTGGCACGACGGCTTGCTCGGTTTCAACAGTGGGATGCCCGGTTGAGGATACTGCCGCCCGATCTTTTTTTTCCAAACCGCGCCCAGTACCGGGCATACCACCGGGCGTGGCACTCGGTTAAACGCCTGGCTAGACGCTCGGTTATGCTACAAACGGGCGTTCTTCAGCTCGTTTCCACTCTAATCCCATACTTAGCCAATTTCCCTTCTTTTCCTGTAAATAACATGACAAAATATCTCTCGAGCACCTTTTAGTCAGTAACACCAAGAGCATTATCTTTTTGTGCAAATACTAATCAAAACGCACCAAAGAAGTAGTAAATCAGACCAAAAAGACCATGAATTTCCACTCTCATCAGTATCCGTATTCGTCCCATTTAAAAATTTATTATGGTACACGTACCCGTCCCATTACCGTTTAGCAATACCTGTGGGTACCCATACCCATTTAATATTTATTTATTTTATATATATTTATATTTTTTGTTGTCTAAATAATTATAATAATAAAAATCACATTATTATTAATTAAATATAATATAAATTCTATTATTTTAAATAAATATTTAATAAATATGATTGAATGAAACTTATAACTATTAATTAAATATATAAATATCTTATAATATACAAATTATATAATATTTTTAAATTTTATAAAATATATATATATAATCGAGTTACCCACGAGTTTTGAGATATTACTCGTAACCGTCCCAAATCTTAATGGTATTTCTTACAACTACCCGTACCCGTCTCAAACCCATTTATAATTACTCATACCCTAATCATTAGGGTTTGAGTAGACCGGATATTCAAAAATACTCATCCCATGGCTATCCCTACTCTCTATAAGCCAATTGACACGCATCTTTTGATTTAGTATTCCCATTCATAAAAGTAAAACCCTTCACTTTTTTCTTTCATTTATATGTCCCACAATGCCTCAACTGCAGTAAAATTAACACAATTATTAAATACTAACTTTATACTCTGTACTTTAATTTAAGAAATAAACACACTTTTTTCTTTAATCTTACAATTACCATTTTACTAATAAAATAATATGCTTTCATTCTTAACTTATTTACTAAAAATTACTATTACCACACACACACACAAAAAAAATAAAAATAAAAATCAGTAAGATTGTTAGGAGTAACATTTACTTGGACTAGTTGTGGTAAGTTACCTGGTAAGATTGGAGGTAACATGTAGTAATAAAGAATATTTTTTATTTTATAAGAGCAAATTGCAGTAATTTGCACAGTATTTCCAAAAAGAAAAAGAATGAATAAATGAATTTACTACAGCCTAATAATCGCAGTAACAAATTACACAAGAGTTGAACATTTAGAGGTTGAAGGATCGTAGATCGCCGGAAGCAAGTATTTCCGGCCATTGGCACCGTTGGCATTGTAGCTCGCACCGGTGGTGCTGTCCACCAGCAAGTCTCCGGCGTAACCAGGGTACGCCCCTTTAGCATACACTCCAGGGCATGCCGACGCCGCCTCCAACGGTGCTCCGGCGGGGCCCTGATAAAACCCGTTTCCGAACGGGTTGGTTGCAGTTCCGGCCAAAAGCCCGGATAAACTGATGAGCATCCCGTCAATGCCGATGTCGTTGTTGGGGGCAACCAATGGTGGGTTCTGCGGGCCGTAAATGGGCTGGTGGAAGGGCCACGCGCAGTACCCAGGGCACTGCTTTTCGGAGTTTCCGACCCAGATGTAGGCGAATCGGTAATTCTTACCCTTGACGGCGGCGGATTTGGATCCGTGAGATCCGCAGCGGTTGACGCAGAAACCCTCGACGGTGACGTCTGACGCCGTGAGGACGACGTTAATGGCGTTCAATTTGTCGCCCTTGGACGCCAATTCAACGATTTGTTTCTCGGAGAGTGATTTTCCGAGGGAGTATTTGTCGTCGAGGATTTGTTTGCCGAGGGAAAGAGTGAGGGAGGAGGCTTTCTTGGTTTTGGCGATGTTGTAGTATTTCTCGGTCATCTTCCACCAGGCCGCCACCGAGGGGGTTGTTTGCGCCGCCGTGGATGGCGTCAGAGAGGTGATGAAATCGGCGACGATTGCCCTCTGAGATGGTTTGAATTTGCCGTACCAGATGAGATTGACGGAGATTCTGCCGTTGAGAAGAGCTCCTTTGTGGTACTTGAGCAGCTGGTTCTGATCGTCTTCGACCAAAGAATTGGGAGTGGGTCTTGAAGCAATGCAGAGAGTGAAGAGAGAGAAGAAAGCCAAGAACTTGAGAATGGCAAAAGAGAACGCCATTGGAGAAGAGTGAAGTGAGAGAGAGCGATGTAGAGAGAGAAGAGTAATTGTTGGATTAGATGGTGAATGGATATGGTGGCGAAGGGTATTTATACAGAGGGTTTGTTGAGTTTAAAATTGGGGACATGAATTTACGTGAAGTAGAGAAGCTGCTGAGAAAGAGAGATGAGAGAGTGAGTGACAGCTCTGAGAGAGAGAGAGAGAGGGGGGGGGGGGGGTTGTGGGGGTGGGGGGAGTACGCGGTTGAATTAATTAGGGAGAAATGGGAGTGTTAACAAAAGAGGGTAGCCGTTGCTTATTAGGCAGAAGAAGAATACAAAAAGCATTACAGCTTCATTCATCACAGATTACAGCTTGCTTAACGCATCTCGATGTGTTCGACAATAAAGCTGGAACTTTTGTCTTTTACCGTAAATACCCCTCTCCACCCCTAATCTTTTTCTAACCCCACTTCTACTTGTTTGGTTTCGCAATCTCATCCACTTCCATAATTTGATAAGGTATCGATTTTAAACATTTATCATGCATATTTTTCAATGTCATTCCTTTTAAAATACACATATTATAACTAGACATGCACCTGGCGGTTCCTGTTCCAAGGTAGGGGGAACCTTGGAACCGGAACCAAACCGGGGTAAGAAGTTTCGATTCCGAAACCAATGGTTCCGATTTCGGTTCGAAACCGCCGGTTCCGGTTTTTTTTTGTTTTAAGCGTAAAAAGTAAAAAAAAATTGAAAAACTGGCGGTTCGAACTGGAACCGCCGGTTCGGAACCGGAACTGCCGGTTTTTTCCCAAATATGAGGAACCAGAACCGAACCTTCCTTAGTCAGTTCCAGTTTTTTTTGGCCTGTTCCGGAACCGGCGGTTCCGGTTCCAGTTAAAATCGGCGGTTCCCCGGTTCGAATCGCCGGTTCCGATTTTTTGGTGAATGTACTACTTTATTTTTTTATTTTTATCTTAAATATTTTAATTACCTTCCAAGGAGTTAATTAAACTTTTAAATATAGAATACTCCATCCGTCTCTAGGTAAGAGTTTCATTTTATCATTTTGGTTGTCCCACCCAAATGATCTAATTTCCTTTTTTGGACATATGGATCCTCTCACACCCACTAATGCAATTAAAACATGGGGCCCACACACATATACTAATACAACTACACACTATACATTAAATTATAATACTTCTTAATCCACGTATCCAAAAGCAAATAAGTCTGACGAAGGGAGTACTCTTTTCATACCCTCTCTTTGTAATTATCTTGTACCATTATTTTGTAAATTACAAAGTAATTGTGTAAGATAAGGAGGAGTATATCTTTCTAAACTCCATTCTTCATATTACAATTGGATTAATCAAATAGTGCATTGTCCAATCCTTTAGAACCTGTTTGATTTGGATTTAAATTGATTTAATATTGATAAAATAAATTATTACATGTGTCTTACTAATTACTGCATACTTTTCTTTATTATCCATCACCACACTTATGCAATATTCTAAAAATAGAAAAAATACATCACAATACTACTCACTTTTTACCCACATCCTATAACTTTACACATCTTTATGCATAAAAATTTAATTTTTCTTAATCTCCACACACTAGAATACGTGCATGATTTACCGGGATGGAGGGATTAAAAATTTATATTAAATCAAATATTATTAATTAATGAAAGAAAAATACACCATCCGTCCCGCGTTAACGCTTAGATTTTTCATTTTAGTTTGTCTCAACTTTAAGGTTTACATTTTTTTTTCAAGTATGACTCACACACAACACTAATACAACTATCCATTTTACATTAAATATTATTTCTCATACCTTATTACACATAAAAATATTATATCTCTTAATGTAAGTAAAAACATAAACG
The DNA here is from genome assembly GCA_023678885.1 of Pogostemon cablin. NCBI lineage: Eukaryota > Viridiplantae > Streptophyta > Magnoliopsida > Lamiales > Lamiaceae > Pogostemon > Pogostemon cablin. Next base: position 21,074,682 of record CM042968.1, read on the forward strand.
TAATCATTAACTCCGGATGAATGAAGTATTAATTAAGAAAAAAAATACTTAGTACAACTATTAGTATGAGTATGATCTATAATTGTATAAAGTGAAAATTTATTAAACTTAAATGTGTACTGTAATAAACTCATATAAATGGAGTGTAGCTTAATTTTCATTGAAAGGAGGTTAAAAGTGTAATTACGGTAAAGGAATGGTGAGGAAAAAAGCAGGGAGACGTTAGGAGTGGCAGGCTGGAGTGAGGTGGGGCAGTAAGTGATCATTGGGAGGCGAGTAGGGGTCTGAGTTGGCATAACGAGTTTAAGAGGGGTGACTCAGCTGAGTGGTAGTATCCTATGCATCTAATCTAATAATTAATTACCTCATCAGGCGAAGCATTGCCTCACTCACTGGACTACTCACCACCACTACCTCGTGACTCGTATTAACTCGTTCCTTCCAGCTGGATCTCTCTCCTCTTTCTCTCTCATCCCCCCTCCTTTTCCTTTTCGCTTTTATTATCCTGTCCCAGCTGGCAACACTACCCTTTAGCTTCATTTAAATTCAAATATTTTATTTTCTTTTTCATACATTAGATTTTTTTTCCCTAATCGAGACTTATTTTGTAGCTGGAAACACCAAAACCAAGGAAATAAATAAAATTATCTAAATCTAAGTAAATACATCCCAGTAGTACTTATAATTTAATTAAGTAGGTTTATGTCACAACTCCTTAATCATTCATGAACCAGTATGTGGATACAACTGTATAATTAAGTGAATGTTGAATCAAAACACACTGCATAAATAAAACAAACAATAAAAAAATTAATATATTGCATTGGCATTCTCTACTTAATTTTAAAATTGGAAGGATTCCAATAATAAAAATAAAAATAATTAAATATAAAAATAAAATAGTTGGTGGTATGATGTCCAGTTGCAATGGGCGCTAAAGCAAAGGGGATAGGTGTGAAGAATATTATTGAGCAGTCAGCGTGTTTGATGGGTGCTTCTTTGTTTCATTCTCTCCCAACATTACTAATTTTTAAATAAAATCAATAATAATAAATAAATAATATTCCTTAGTTCACTGTCAATTTATTAATTTTATAATTTTTGACTGTTTATCTTTAATTTATCAATTTTTTTTGAATTATGAGACTCACACCCTCCACTAATACAAATAAAATATGGAACTCACACTATCTACTAATATAACTACCTATTACACATAAAATAATAATACTCCTTAATACACGTACAAAAAGTAAACAGATACATTTAAAATGACTGATGGAGTATGATATATTGGTTTCTTACAAAATTTTATATGACAATATTTCGGATAGCATATTGTTTCCTTGTGGATGATTTTAAGTCATTATGAACCAAAATAGGAGTATTAAATAATTTGCAACAAATTTAAAAGTCAAACTACAGGCACAGAGCACTAAGATAATCTGAAATATTAAATTAAATTTTATTTAATCATAATCACTAAATAAAATAAATACAATAACTACTCGTTACACTCTAACATTTACCTAAAACCCTCTACTGCACCTGAATAACCCAAATTTAAATGAGTGGTCATCACATTTGCTACCAATTATTACTATGTGTGCACAAAATAATTTATTCTCTTTTAAACTATGTTTATTTTTAGTTTTGCGGTAGTGAAAGCTAGTTGGTTTCATTTTTCAAAATCTATAGTTAAATTTTAAAAGTTTTTTTACAAATAACTTATTATACTCCCTCCCTCCCAGATAATAAGATAATAAGGGCCAGAGACTTTATGTCCTCCTAGCATAGAACGGAGGGAGTATGTGATGTCTTATTTAAAAAATAATTTCCTAAAAATATACTCTTACTTATAGTTTTCTATTTACTTCATTTATTCATTATATATATATATATATATATATATATATATATATATATATATATATATATATATATATATATATATATATATATATATTTTTTTTGAATTTGTATACTTAAATTAAATACTATAATATTAGAAAACTATAAAAAGAATCCGTCATTTAAAAGTAAAATTATAATTATTTTTAAAGAACTATAATGGATAATACTATATTACTAATATACTTCATTAGGCTTGGTTGTAACTTTATTAAGGCTAGACTTTTTCATGTAAGATCGGACATATTTCAACCACTAATTAGGTGTTGATAATTTGATCAATTATCTGCTCTCACCCTACTCATGACATGTAAATACATGAGTTCCTCTTTTGTGCAATTCATTATAACCTACATTTGTATAATTAATTAAATAAAGTAGAAAAAAAACTACTTTACTTCCTCTCCCGTGAATAAACTCCCAAAATTAATTCCACATTTTTTTAAAAAATAAAAATAAAAATAAAAAATACATTTAATTCAATAATCTTAATTATAATACACTTTGGGGTCGTTTGGTGTGATCTGATAAGGTCGAATGAGATATATTGCATACCTATTTAAATTGTTTAGTAGTCCATATGACTAAGGAACCCTAAAAAATAAAGAAGCCCGTTCAAAAATTCTACTGTTAGCATTTGTATAAATAATAATAATACCGATCCCAATGAGGTGTTTGATATTGCGGCTTCAAAAGTAAATCAAGATAAAGAGGAAAAATTACAAGTCTATATATAAATAATCTCTCCAAATAATTAACATTTACAAATAAAATATACAATAAATCAAGATAAATAAATAGGAAAAAATGACAAGCCTATATATATAAATAATCTCTCCAAATAATTAACATTTAACATTTACAAATAAAATAAAGAGGGAAAACTACTATTTATAGGCTTATAACATTTACACATAAATAAAATAATCTACGATAATAAAATGGGTGTGAAACGATATATAATAGAAAAATGGGCATGGATATGGATATCAAGTACCCGCCCCATTCCAATCTAGTAATCTATTAGTAAAAGATATGTGTGACACCCAAGTTTAAAATTTTCGGGTATATCCACGATATTTTCACAATATATCCGTATTTGAAGAGTACTGATATCGATATTGAGGAAAATGATATATCTTTTCTGATGTCGAGGATATATCGGGAAATATAGGTAATAATATCGATATCGGTTTACCACAGTTCAAATTTTTTCAGATGTCGAGATATATCGAGAAAATATCGAGGATATATCGAAAATATCAAGAAATTATCCATATTTTAAAAAAAATTTTAATGATTTTTTAATATTATTTTACCAACTAAATACAATTTTTTTTATTAATTTGATTAATTTTAAAAAGTGAAATAGAGCAACACTTGCATGAAATTATTAAGGCTGTTTTATTTTTTTTAATTAATTATCACTTATTATCACTCTTCATTAAAATTATTACTACTAAGTAAATGAGGAGTTTCTTTCATTTACACAGTAGGATAGTATACTTTGATTAAAAATACAATTATTTTTGTATATTCAATCGAATCGGGACGGATGAAGTATTTTATTGGTACATAACAATATTACTAACTCATTAAGAATTATGTTCAGAATTTTTTTAATTTGATGAGCGGATACCAATAATATTTAGATGAAGATGACATCATAAGTTACATTTGAGCATCATAAATTATCATTTTGCTTTAGTTTTTAAGTATTTTATGAGTTTAGATTATTTAAATAGTTGTAATTGATTTGCTTGTCATATGTTATGAATTTTATTGAGATTTTAAATTGTATTTATATATTAAAATTAGTTAAAATATGTTATGAATTTTATTGAGATTTTAAATTGTATTTATATATTAAAATTAGTTAAAATATATTGCAAAGTTAAATAATTAATTTTTTTCAAGTTTCCATGATTTTTTTAATTTTTACCAATATCGATATCGATATTTGATATATCCATCGATATATTCGTAAATTTGAGATACCGATATTTTTACCGATATCGATATTTTAAACCATGGTGACACCTAAGTTTTTATGTGAGATAAATAAAAAGTGATAACATGATTAACAAAAAAATGATACTCAATCGATGAAAAGTAATTGTATAATGAATTATTTTATGACCAATTTATAATATAAATAAAAAGTGATAACATTTCACAGCGAAAGAGATAATAAAATTATCATTTTATATTCGTCTTATGTAAAAATTTATATGACAAGGTCTCACACAAGACCTACCAACATATTGTCATTTCTAAGAGTGAAAGCTGATTTTTAAACTCACAAGCGTTACATACAACACCAAATATTCTATTGTTTTTTATAATTAAAAATTTTTAAAAACTCTTATAATTTATCTTTTATAAAATTATTTTTCATACTACATCTCATTATTTTAAAATTATTTTTCATATTACAATTATATTTACTATATTATTATGCATAGAATATGACCATTCATCTAATCATATATGTCTTTAAAATAATGTAGTAATATGAATGAACAAGTTTGCACTCATAAACTACGTATTGATTAGTTGTGTTGTTTCCTCGCTTACATTCATAGTTAGTCATATATACCAATAAATAATACTATAGTTGCACGAATGGTTTCGTTGTAATTTAATTAATTAAATAACGTTCTCTCAATTATCGGCTAATTATGCAATTAAATATTATAACTTCCTTTTTTTGACTTTATCACAAAGCAATTTGAGATGTGTTTGTCTTATTTTGAACACAACAAATTTTATGAAAAATTTAGCTTCACATGATATCAATTATGCGACCGATTTAGTAATAAAGAATCTTTAATAAGTATATATTAAGTTGAATTCCTGTTATACATTCCATATTTCATTGGTGTTTCTTTATATAAAAAAAATATACCCTACAAATGACTATTAAACCCTTGGGGCAAGTATTGAATTTTGACATTTAATTATGACACGTGACAAATATTTAATTTATGTAATAGGAGATGAAACACCATTGTGTAACAGAAGTGAGGAGCCCAGTGGTCAGGTGGGTAGTTATATATATATATATATATATATATATATATATATATATATATATATATATATTAGTAGTATAAAGTTAGTTATTAGTATAATTAGTAGTTAGTTCACCAAGCACTCATACACCCTTTTATCTTCACAAGCCTCCTTATTACTCCCCATATATTCATTCCCAAGGGGAATCAAACATGAGTCACTCACCTTAGTGAGGAGCCCAATAATCAAGTTATATTAATAATGGTTGGTAGATATATGCAGATATTTTTATTAAAAAGAAAAATAATTATTTTTGGAATTGACGTCTAAAATAATAGAGGGGGGACTAATATACAACCTTCGTAATAAACATACTCCCTCCTACTACTTACAAGGTAACTATTTGCGGTTTTCACGTGGACAATTCTAAGGTTTTTATTTGCTTTTTACATGTGGATTAAAGAGTATTATTATTATATGTAAAGTGGATAGTTGTGTATTTTTTTTAATAAATAGAAGAAATTGATACCTTTAAAGCGGATGCGAAATGAATAAGTGGGCGAAGTACATTTTAAGGAACTAAAGGCATCTATATAAATCACAAAACTAGGTCCACAAGATCACACCTCCACCAAATTACCCATTTGGCTATTGAGGGCCCTTTTTATTTTTATTTTTATTTTTAACTTAAATTATTAGTTGTCCCATCTAGTGGATTAAATGCCAAAACGTTTCCAAGACATTCAACAAATAGTTAACTGGGCTTAACAACTCCTTAAATCAATCATTAAATTAAAATTTACCATCGCAAATCAGATTAGGGACATCATGCTTAAATAAAAAAAGAAAAAAAAAGAAGACAAAAATCGAGTGAGACCCCATCTTAGAGAGTGGACTGTTTTTATTTTTATTTTCAAATCGAAATAGTAATGTCCACACTCCACACACACCTATGCAAATTAAATCATATTATGGACCTACACTTTTTTCATTATCTAAAAAAACTAATCCCACTAAAAATATCAATAAAAATAGAAAAAAAAATCTAAAATCTTGTATCCATAATTCCAGTTAGTGAGGAGTATATATTTTCTAAAAAAGAACATGTTTTTCGGTACAAATTACAAATAAAGGGATCAATAAAAAAAATTAAAAAAAATATCTTATGTACAGTATTTCAGTTTACTTAATCTGCAAACCTTAATAAACATCTCTAAATCAATATAATTTGGTGAATGAAACAGACTGGGTCAACAAATCATAAAAGCCCAATTCTTGAGTTAATCACTTATGCCCATTAGAAATAGAAGTTATGTTGGCAAACTCATATTGGCCCAAACAAGGTTTATACAAGGGCGATACTATTGTCACCCGGAGTATTACTTAAGGCACATGTGTTGAAGACGAAAGACATGTGAAATATCATTTATAGCCCTACATTATTTTAAAACCCCAACCCATTAATTAATTAAATTAAATAAAAAAGGAAATGGTTTTGCTTTCCACACCCAATGGTTTGGGTACCAACATGGCAACACCTAAAAACTCTCACACTAAATACAAAACACACACTCACACACACGTCTCACACGAACTGAACACAAAACACACACACACACACACAAACAGAAAGCGGGAAAAGAATGCTGAAATGAGAAGAAAGAAGAAATGAAAGGAGAATTAAGAAGAGAGAGGGGGACTTAATTTCACACCCAATATGGAACAAGAAAAACGATTGATCAACGGTAAGTAATTTTCCACAGCATTCTTTCCAAATCGTACTAGGGGTTCATAGTTTTTGAAATTGTGTATTTAGTTGTCAAATAATTCGTGGGTTAATGAAATTTTTGATGGAATGTGGGTTTAATAGTTGGAAGCAACGTGAATTTGAGTTGGGTGTTGGAAAATCGATGTTCAAATTTTTCAGGACTGGTCTGTCGAAATTTCAATTAAATTTCGGTAGATCGTGGCCGAAATTTTTGCAAAAATGTTCGATGGTACATTGCCGAAATTTTTTTAAAATTTCGTTGGTACTCAGTCAAATTTTAATTAATCTTTTCACTTTTGATTATTGAATTCTGACAAATCATATCTATACTTGGACTACTGCATTCTTTTACTCTCACCATGTTGGGCTTGTCTTGGAGAGAGATGACTTCCACTATATATCTTAACCTTTGCATTAATAATGGAGTGGGTAAAATGTTCATATTCTCTATTCTGAATTGAGTCTTTCTTAATCTGGTTCAACCCTCTTCCCTCTTAGTTATATGAATTACAAACGTGGTCACGAATTGTAGTTTATAAGTCTATATGGGTCGACAATGCAAACAAAATGCTCTATAGCAGCTGGGACGCCATAATCTGTTGTCGTTGAATCTATACATAATTGGGGTGAACATGTTTTCAGTCTCAATTTTATAAGTGTGATTGATTAGAGTTTGTTAAACTGAATGTAGATAGTGATTAGAGCAGTGCTTTTGTTGAGTTGAATGTTGATCAGCAATTTGTGAAGAAGAATCAATTTTTTTATGATCTGATTATTGCCTTGATTTTGTCTATCTTTAAGTCGATGAGATAAAATATAAATTATTCCGCTATCTTTTTATGCTATATACTAAAACGTTAGTTAAGAAATTCATTTTTGTCCCAAACTTTTTTAATTTTGCTTTGATATCGTCTAAAAAATTTTGTAAAAGTATCGTTTCAGTCTCATCCCATAAAATTAAAAAACTTGAACATTTTTAAATAAAAAAGATCATTTTGATAAGAACTCAAAAGGTATAAGACTATTTTGAAGAAATTAAGTGTCTTGAGAATATTTTGAATAAAATATATTCATTAGGAAATACTTATTGTTTATATAAATTCAAAATTTTATTATATCACACTCCTAAAATATGAGGGCCTTATCTAGATTACCATATTTATATAATATTTTATTACTCTTAAGTACATATAGCATTCTTATTGTTTATATAAATTACAAAATTTTATTATATACACACCCCTAAAATTACAAAATCAACCTTTTTAAAATTAAAAAGTAGAATTAAATTATACACACTCCTTCCCAAATCAGAGACGACTGATGCTGATCTGTAGAATATGTAACACTATACATTTTATGGTGAAATTCAGATTCCATGAGACATCAACCAATAGAACTAGCCTATGCCCCCTACGCCCATCTGGATGCAAAACTCTCTATGTCTCCCTCCTCCACCTATATCTCTCTTAAATCATCAATTATACTCTCATTTCTGAGTCGTTTCTCTCAGAAATATTTACATAATATTTTATTATCTCAATAAGTATTAGATCATAAAAATATGAGGGCTTTATCTAGATTATAAATGTGGCTATATGTTTCTCTTGTTCAATATAGCATATGTCTTCATGGTCCCAAAAGATCATATTCAGGGTGGGGTGTGATTTTCTGCAGTATGTTGGACTGATCGTGTCTTTCCTTTGGCTATAAGTATCTATGTAAAACAAAGTGATATCTTTAAAATATTGCAGGTGATAAGTGCATATAGTTGTTATACAATTGTACGCTTTCTTTTTGCTTTGTTGAAAAAGGCAAACTAGTGCACTCCTGTTTATACTAAATGGTTGGTATTGTTATACAGTTATACTTTTTGTAGAGTTCTTAATATGTAGGTTTTTAACGAGACATCCTTAGGTACTTGTTTTGTTTTCTCTAACCCATAATTGAGATTTGACAATATCTTGAGTTGAAATGGTCAAAATATGGATGTCAGGAGATTTTTCCGTAAAACAGGCTTTTTAGGGATTAGGGGTATTTCACATAGAGACCTTAATAAGAACTTGATAGCCACCTTTGTAGAGCACTGGCACCCGGAGACCAACTCTTTTCACCTCTCATTTGGTGAAATGACGATCACACTTGATGATGTGCATTGTCTCACAGGCCTACACATTGATGGACTACCAGTGATGTCATATAGAAGGAGTAAGGTTGATGCTAGTGCGGAGATTTCTAAGTTGCTTGGGGTCAGTCCTAAGGATGCAAACGAAGCTCTTTTAGGTGCAGGAGGTAAAACTATAAAACTGGAGTGGCTACGTAAGAAGTTTATAGGGTCCATGCACGTCGACAATCCCCTCATGTTGTTGTATACAGTGAGAGCTTATACTTTATTTATCTTTGGATGTGCTTTGTTCCAAGACAAGACCAACTAGAGTTTTTGCTAGTTAGCTCGAGTATTTGCAGGCATGGATAAATGGACGATTTCCATCACTCGTTACACCCTCCCCACATGCTGAATACTATCCTCACTGCCCTTTTGCAAAGAAGTGGATAAGTGCTACAACTGCACCGGGTTTGTCAATTGATAAGGTTAAAGCCCTTAGAGAGTCCATTGACGTCTTGTCACCTGCAGAGGTAGACATTTAAAATAATATTGTTTATTATTTTCTCCTTGTATATAGTGTTTTAAATATGCTTTATTCGGGTATTTGCATCAGGTCAAATGGACACCGTACACTCGAATCAGACGTTATTTTTCTCATATTCCTATTATATTCTACTGGTCTTTTATCAGTGTAGGCGATGTCATTGAGGCTTATATGCCTGATCGAGCTCTAAGATAGTTTGGGCATGTCCAAAAGAATTCCAAAAGAGCCTTTGGGAGAGTATATCAGCAGATAGGGTTACTCGTCTATGCGGAGGAAGGGGGTGATTATTGACATGGCTCGCCACTTCTTGCACTGGAAGACACATTTACCAAATAAGATGTTCGAGCAAAGGGCCAAACCACTGTGGCAAGTGAGTGATGATTATATGGTTTGGTTTGTTAAAAACACTTGGCCAATTGTGGAAAAGCCAAGTCGCAAGTCATATTCGGGGTGACCGAGTTTCAAAGTGATCATACTACTCAACCGTATGACCAACTTAGTCAAATCGAAGCTGTGATAGATCCCATACTATACCGATGGGAGATGGGTGACCCCTACGGTCCGATTGGAGGAGGCTATGCACGCATTGAGCAATGTACGTGCTATCATTCGATGTGACATGGCTTCTGGAGCGCAGCCAAGAGGTAGTGATCATCAGAGTGACATGGGTGCATCTATTAGTATGCCGAAACATAGAAACAATGTCGGGCAGTCTTCTAGTAGGGGATTAAAATTCATGCAGAATTTTTTATGTTGGGCGTTGAAGTGATGTCGGTTATCTGTTTTCACAATTGTACTGTTGCTAATTTACTCAACTTAATTATGGTTATAATAGTTAACTTTGGAGGTTTTGTTTCCTCTTTTAATACAATTGACAAGACCCACCTTACTTAACTTATAATTCAAATACTATTTAACATAAACATCATCATTATAGAAATCTGCACTCATTTTTTTTCACATAATATGTTTATAACCAATACCATCACACCAGTTCAACATACGTAACTGGTTTCTGACAACATTTCAAACTACACAAACTCGTGACAATACTTATTATATGACATAACAAAACATTAGCGGAAATAAAATAAATCCACGGCATAGCCCAACATTTCAAACCACACAAACTCGTGAAAATACTTATTATATGATATAACAAAATATTAGCGGAAACAAAATAAATCCACGGCATAGCCCAACAGGTCGTCATCTATGCACATCCGCTCAAAACTCTGTAGGAGCTCCACAGCTTGCACAGTCACATCACATACTCAATCATCACAGGCTCACCTACAATGCATAAACTAGTGAGACAAAAATCTCAGTAAGTAGAAATCATGCATGTTAGTGCATGAAAATACATTTAGTTCTCTATCGCCTATTTCCTAATCTTTCTAGTTGATCTATTTTATTTTGAAAATTGTTCACATTGCGGGATCCCCACGACACACTTATGATATGCACCCCAAATGAGCTCAATGGAGATGATTTTTTTTCCGAATCCCGAATATAGTGCCGAGAATGATTTTTTCGAACTCTGACAGAGATGCATATATAGTGGCCGCACACACCATTAGTATCTTATTAATTTTGAGGAAAACACTTTTCATGTTCATGCATGATATGCACCCAAAACAATTAAATGTGCATCACAAACCATTTACAATATCAATATCAACATTTAATCACAATAAAATAACAATTTAATTACAATTCGAACAGATCCACTTTTGGAATAATAACTTCACCTCGGATCCCACAGATCCTTATAACCAATATCTTCTCAAACCATACAAATATATTTTCAACAGTTTTCAATCACACAGATCTATATAGGACAATGATATTATTTCAAATCACATAGATCCACAACTTGTATCGCAAAATTATCACAAATAATTTACAAATAATAATGTTGAATATGAACCCTACTTTCTCCAAATCACATAAATCCACAGTTTGTATAACAAATTAATCTCAAATAATTCATATCGTAATTAAACTAATTACAAATAATCCACAACATAATTATCACATATTGATCACAAATAATTTATAAACAACATATTTATGCATTGTAGTTGGACTTCTACTTACCTGGATTCCGACAATAGTAATACTATAGACCGCGTGAAGAACTATCACTAATCTCCTATCTCCCGTTTCTCATTCCGGCAAAAGTCACAAGACTCGAGTGTCTCTGACTGTACACGAGGTTTTTTGAACCTAGTTTGCTTCTGCAAAATAAATAGACAATATTAAATAGATAAAAACTGATCAATGATATGATACACTAATATAATAGGTACTTACTGGGATCTTTTGCCTTTTATTTGTAAAAAATACAGGTTTACAAGTCGTTGAACCCGTCTCGTAAATATTTGTCTGGCTAAGCATAGGCGAACATGTACCAACACATATATTCTCTTCATACTCGAATACACTTGGATCTCGTTTTGTACTTTTCAAGCTCTTCGGCAAACCTGCCTTAGGACGGCCACGAGTGGATGTAATAGGTTTGGGCTCAAGCAGTGGTGTGGTGATTGAGTTCTTTACCTCCCTTATCCGCCTAAGCATCAAATGTTTTTTAAATATAGATGCTGACACGAACATTTTCTCCAACCCATCCATGCACTCCCTCCACTGGGTTAATATAGCTTCATCTTCATCAACACTACATTTCTCTCTTGGTGCTTGGTGTCACCTCAATGTCAAGTTTTCACCAAAATTTATCAACACACTCAAGTGGAATTGGCTTGCGGGATAAGACAAACGTCGAGAGCTCATGTGTTCATGGTAGGCCATACATTTTTCGCAATATACAACCACAATAAGCAGGATCCACGGGTACATCAGCACTAACAATTTTCAACTCCTCCAAAATTTGATTTAAAGTGGTTTCCGACATAACACCGCGAAGAATTTTAAAGTGAATTGGACTATACTTGTGTTGCACAACATTTACACTCTTCTCAAACGAATTCTTGATCTTGGTGTGAGATGACTCCAATAGCGTATGTATTTCATTCCAACAATCCTCGAACGTACCCATACTCGTTCTAAGTTGTCTTTTTAGTATTGCATGATGTCCCTCAACCCTATAAAAATCCATAAAAATATGAATGTCAAGTAAGATATATGTTTACAAAATTTAAACAAAGTAAACATATCTCACAATCAAATTCAAACCTGCTTGTGGTGACATTCTCGTAATGCATTATGTTATTGGAATGATTTCCAATGCTTCTTCTTGAAATATTTCTTGCAATTTGCAAGAATATTCTTACTTATATGCCACCGACAAAGAAAGTGAGTTCTACTTGGAAAGACACATTGCACTGCTTTTATCAAAGCAAGCTCTCTGTCTGTGATGATCACCGATGGATAACATGAGTTATCAAGTAATAATTTCAAAGTGCTTAATGCCCATATATAGTTGTCATCTTTCTCAGATTTCATGAATGCACATGCTATGCAAAACGTCATGTCTGTGCTAGTAACTCCAACTATCTCCAACAAGGGAAATCTAAACCTATTTGTCTTGTATGTACAATCCATTAGCACCACGGATGGAAAGGCACGAAGCAAGTCTATACTCTTATGGTGAGCAAAGAAAAGGTCTGTCACAACTTCACCATATCGCCGATCGAGAAAGTAATAATCGTACTCATGTAGTTTGCCCTTCAAAAATTACATTTGAGACTGACCACCACGCTCATTAATCTTGTGTTTTGTACAAGCATTGTAGATAGTCTTCAGTTTATATACATTACCCTTGAACTTTTTCTTCAACTTTCGTATAATTTTCTTGGATTTCACATTACTCAACGATAGCTCTATTACGTAATCCTCCTCTGGAGTAGTTAGACGATCGGCGAATGCATGACCCTCTAAGTAAGTAGCAGTAGGTTGGTTGTGTATGCACAAACAACTTCCAAAACCCACTCTCCCATAATCTCTAGCTGTCTGGCTTTCAATAGAAAATGACATCTACATTTCTTTGTTCCAATATCCCTCTTCCTTCTATCTTTATCTTTTTTTAAATTGATATCAAATTCATCCACTTCATCATTTGCTAAAACGATGGCCATTTTAGGCATTCTATCATGATATTCCTCTCCTATTTCACAACCAAGGCATAAACGACCCTTGTATTTATTATTCCCTACATCAGACCTTTTAACAACAATAACCATCCCATTTTCGTTTTCAACTTTCTAACCCAATTTAGAAGATCATCTCTAGTTCCAAATAAAGTATGATTGGTGAAGAGATCCGTAAAATCCATCACCATCTCATTTAAAGGAGATGTACCATTAGCGAATTGTTTTATTTCTATCTTATCTTCCTGAAAAGAATAATTTAACGTATAAGGGGATGAATAAGCACCAAAGCTAGTAAAAATGAAAATTTGATTGGAGGTGTAAAAATTTCAATCAACATTGACCAAAATATTACACAAAATTCGATCACCTATTGCCGAAATTTTACGATATATTTCATACAGGACCAACCGAATTTAATAGCAAAAATTTCGGTCTACCCTGGCCGAAATTTATACACTTTTCAACCAACCAGTAATGAATTTTCTTTGTAATTTTCAGAGAAAATGAACTTGGAAGAAAACGTAAAAATTGCATAATACACAATTTGTGTAGTATAAAATAGTTTAAAACTTACCATTTCTTATCTTCATGCTCCATATTGCCAAAAAATAATCTCTTTCAAGCCCTAAAACAAAAATTAGGGGTTTCAAAATATAAATCATAAATCACATTATCCTTGATTGAATGAAAATAAATCTTTTGAGAATAAGCTAAAATTTTATATGCTTAGATTAACTCAATAAGTTTGCAAAGATTATAGGAATGAATGTGATTTAGTGTTAGTTCGTTCAAAAAAATTTCTCTTCATTCTTCTCTATTCTTCATCTTCGTTCATCAGCGTGTGATGTGTGTGCGATCAGTGTGTGTTTTTGGTGTATTGCGTGAGGGTGTATTTTTAGTTTGTGTTTTGGGTGTGCAAAGCAAAAAAAATTATTTTATTTTTTATTTAACAAATGGGTTAGATTTTTTAAAATGGATAGGGTTATAAATGATATTTCACATGTCTTTCATCTTCAACACGAGTACCTTAAGTAATATTTCGGTTGACAATAGTGCCGCCTCTATACAATGGGGTCTTAATAGTTAGACTTTCCTAGTACAACCAATCAGGGCCCTGGGCACGAAGATACATGATTTCTTCTGCTATTTCGTATCTGTAAAATTTCCTTTTTATTTTTTGTGTATTTTTTGTTTCTCAAATTTAAAATAAGAAAATTTAATTATTAACCTTAGTCAGTGTGACACACATACAAGGGTGTAGCATTAAAATAATCCGAACCACATGACAGGCATGAACACATTTTGACATAAACAAAATTAAGATGCACATTTAAATCACTATTAATCCATAATTTGGATTAAAAGGAACTTTTGAGATTTTTATTTTAATTTTTTAAATCAATAAATACTTGGGCGGCATATTTTTACTAAAATATTATTCAATTATTATTATCATTATGTTAAAATAACAATGATATTGCATTGAGTAAAGTTATTTTTGCTTCAAAAGAGGACTACCATCAAATAATTAATTAATTATGGACTCGAATAATTAGCCACATGTGATCACCAAAATGCATGTTTTTCTAATGCTTATGAAAAGTGATAAATCTATATATACTCCATCCAATATTCCAATGAGCATAAATCCATTGCATTCCTACCATACCAAAATCCTTATTCCAAGTTTGTTGTTTTAGGATTGTTTTACGATATAAAAAAAATTATATCTTATAAATAACAATTAAATTCTTTGGCATGTGGTAAATTTTGGATATTGATTATCAAGTATTAAAAGAATCTATTTAATGAAATAGAAGATGAAATGTGGAAATAAAATGTGTTATCACATTTGCAAATCAAGTACCTATCCATTTTGAAATTTCATAATTTCTTTTCCATCTTTTATACATTTATAATAGAATTCTAGATTACAAAACAATAATTCAAAGAAATTCAAATAATTTCTTCAAGAATATCGATTTCAAATTTACGAATTGATTAGTCATTTCATAAAAAAAATTACAAACATAACATATATCCACCTTTTTCTTTTCTTTCCTTTGATCATTTATATTCTCACAATATATTTAAAAAATTCATAAAAATATAAAAGTTCATTAATAATTTCTAGAGATATTTAATACTACAAATCAAAATAACAAATCAAAATTTAGCGTCATGATTGAGCAATGCGTTGGACTTTTATCTACTAGGGGACTGTACTAACTACTAACTCAAACATGTGAGACCGTCCATCACATTAAAATATACTATAATCTATTAATTATTTTATATACATTAAAAAATAATCACTAGTTAATTTCCTCGATTACGTACAACCTTCTATTCGTCTAGCCAAACGGTTTGTATAGAACTAGCAGTGCTATGTCTTTTTCTGCAAATTGAGTGGATGATGTGGATCAATCACACACCAAATCTCTCACGATTTTGAAATCCATCCGTCAACTTTAAACCACTCTTTCTGTAATTAAATTAAAAAATATTATAATTCAATGTGTAGTGGATAGTTGTATTAATAAGTATGTGTCAATTCTATATTTTAATTATATTAATGAATGTGATGAACAAGGAAATAAGACTCTTGGGACAGACGATTTAATTTAGGATTTAATAGTTTACCAATTTTTTAAGCTTTAAATCAATAAAGCTCAATTAAAAAAAAATGAACGGCGGGCTAGTCAACTCCCAACCCGCCAAAGCCCATGGCCCGTTTGAGTTAGTTCATAGTTCATATAGGCCCATCTCTGAACGTACTCATAAATCTTAAGCTCAACTCATCTCTTTCGCTAAAAAAAAATTCGTTCAATTAGTAAAAGCTTTTGTCTTATTATTAAATGAGTTTACTGATGAATTCATAACAAAATATGTTGGTAATTTTTTGTTAGTACAGTGTTGGTTGGTAAATTTTAACAAAAATCCAATTTCATTTGTAAATATTTTTATTGTTAATAATTTCGTTGACAATTTATATAATTTCACTAGTAAATAAAAATAAATATTATTTTGTTGGTAATAATATTATAAATATTTCTAAAAAACAAAAGTAGTTTTTTGCAATCCATTTGTAAATTACCAATAAAATTCAATACGTTGATAAATTCCATTAATAAAAAAGATTTTTTTTGTTTTATTTTGAAATATATGTAGATATATATTGTGTATAGTTTGCAATAATATTTATATGGGGCGTGATCGGTATTGCAAAAGTAAATAAATCATATACTTGCCAAATTAGTAAAAAGTTTGCAAATTTCATTAATATATTTAATTTGAGTAAATTTAATTCCTAAAAAAGGGAATTATATATTATTTTTCAGAATATATAGAGAATGATCTCAATAGGGCTTTGGTGAAGGAGCATGGCGGTGGTTCTTCGGTGGATGAGCATGGTGGTGGCTGTGTTTCGGTGGATGCGTGTGGTGATGAGGTGGAGGCACGCGTCCATGATGATGATGCTTTGGAGGATGAGCGCTGTGATGTTTGGGAGATGGGGCACGTTTGAATGATTCATCAACAGTCCATTTTTCGTCTTCAACTTCTAGAATTTGATCATTCTCATTTAATTTGAAATCAGATGTAATTGAATCTTGTTTTGTATTATACGCAAGAGATGGGGTTTTGGCTAAAAACAAGATAACGAAGAACAGTAAGAGAGTGTATAAGCTAGACATTTTCTTAAAATTTCTTTTTTTATGAGAAAATATGTAATGAGAAAATATGTAGTAGATTATACCCTTTTATAGTGTATGATGATCAAGTGCAGATCATAATTATAATTACCATATTATATTTTCAGGTAGTAGCATTTATTCACATCGTATTATTATAATGATTTAAAAGTAATTAACATTGATTTTATTATCCTAATATGTCTATTTGGAAATCCTTATTTTAGATTTTGAATTATATTTTGTAAAGTTTCTTATAAAAAAAACCCACTCAGGATCTCAAAACAATGCACTCAATAATTGAGGATAAAAGCACGTGTAATTCTCGGATCGAATTTCTTAATATATTTTGATGTTATATGTCTATGTTAAATGATTGATACATAAGATATAATAAAATTTATACGAAAAAGGAAAATATTAATCCTAATTTATTAACGCGTAAATTTCTCCTCATATACATGTAATTCACTTAACGCGTGAAATAAAAGATGTAACATACATCTAGGATCGTAAATTCAAACGTGTCGCCTAATTTATTACATTTAGAGTTAGTTTCCTGTGAATCAGGTTTACAGTGTAAACTATTTGGTCCCCTTTAATTTAAGGTATATAGGATTGGACAGTAGATCATAAAGTTTAGAGTAAGAAACGCGGGCTTACATACTAAACTATGTGGGCAAATTGCAATATGAGAACATGAACTTAAGGGAATTGCAATTTAGGACACTATTTTTTAATTTTATCGGCACAAACAAGGTTTATACAATGGGATCTTAATAGTTAGACTTTCCTAGGACAACCAATCAAGACCCATGGTACGAAGATCCATGATTTCTTATGCTATTTTGTATCTATAAAAATTTTCTTTTATTTTTTTTTGTGTATTTTTTGTTTCTCGAATTTAAAATAATAAAATTTAATTACTAACATTTGTCTGTGTGACACACATACAAGGTGTGGCATAAAAAATTCCGAACCACAGGACAGGCATGAACACATTTTGACATAAACAAAATTAAGATGCAAATATAAATCACTATCAACCCATAATTTGGATTAAAAGAACTCTTGAGATTTTTGTTTTAATTTTTTAAATCAATAAATATTTGGGCGGCATATTTTTACTTAAATACTATTCAATTACTACCATTATGATAAAGTAACAATGATATTGCATTAAGTAAAGTTATTTTTGCTTCAAAAGAGGACTACCATTAATTTCTAAAAATTCACCATCTTATTGGAGATTTTCAAATATATCTCGATTTTTTATTTTTGTTAATTTATGATCTATTTAATAGTTTCAATTCTATTAAGATCTTTTGTTTTTATCAATTCAATACACATCTATTTTATATTTTTAATTCTATCACAACTTTTATTTTTGCAATTTGATACACCACTTATTTCATATTTTCAATTCAATTCAATTATTATTATTATTATTATTAAAAATTATTTAAAAATTAAAAGTCAATATATGTCGAACAAATAATTCTTTTTTCTTTGTTATTACAGTAAATTCATAACTATAGTTAACTTGTGAAAGAAAATTATTTTAATAAATCGAACTTATGTAAAATTATATTTTACTGTAATGAATTTTTTTTATGTTTGACTTTATTACGATTATTATAGTAAATTTAAAATTGTAACAAAAATATTATGTAAACGAAATTACTTATTGAAAATAAGGATTTTATAAAAAATGAAATTAGTAATTAATTTGAGCTTAAAAAAACGATAGTGTATTAATCTCATTATTTAATAAATACGCGGTTTAGTATTATAATAATAATAACAATAATAATAATAATAAATTGAATTGAAAATATGAAATAAGTAATGTATCAAAATTGAAAAATAAAAATTGTGATAGAATTGAAAATATAAAATAGTTAGTGTATTGAATTGACAAAAATAAAAGATTGTGATAGAATTGAAATTATTAAATAAACCGTGTATTAAATTGACAGAAATAAAAAATTGTGATACATTTAAAAACCCCAACTAATATGGTGAATTTTTATGGAATTAACCCAATAATTAATTAATTATGGACTCGAATAATTAGCCACATGCGACCACCAAAATGCATGTTTTTCTAATGCCTATGAAAAGTTATAAAACTATATATACTCCATCCAATGAGAATAAATCCATTGCATTCCTACCATACCAAAATCCTTATTCCAAATTTGTTGTTTTAGGAATGTTTCACTATATAAAAAATTATATTTTATAAATATTCTATAAATGATTATTAAATCTTTAGACACGTGGTAAATTTTGGATATTAATTATTAAGCAGGACAAGAATATATTTAATGAAATAGAATATAAAATATGGAAATGGAATATGTGATCTCATTTCCAAATTAATAACCTATCCATTTTGAAATTTCATAATTTCTTTTCCATCTTTTATACATTTATAATAATAAAATTCTAGATTATTAAACAATAATTCAAAGAACTTCAAATAATTTCTTCAAGAATATCGATTTCAAATTTACGAATTGATTAGTCATTTCATAAAAAACATTCCAAACAACATATACCCACCTATTTCTTTTCTTTCCTTGATCATTTATATTCTCACAATATATTTAAAAAATTTATAAAAATATAAAAGTTCATTAATAATTTCTAGAGATGGCGTCATGATTGAGCAATGTGTTGGACATTGGACTTTTATCTACTAACTATTAACTCAAACATAATTGAGTGGATGATGTGGATCAATCACACACCAAATCTCTCACGCTATTTTGTAATCCATTCCTCAACTTTAAACCATTCTTTTGAATTAAGAAATATTATTATTTAATGTATATTAAGGGCTCGTTTGATACAATGTATTATAGGCTTTTCACATTCTTTATACTGCCATTAATGGAGTTTGATAGCAAATATATGGAAGTAAGAGATCCCGGCCCGTTGCTAAACATTATTTGCCTTTACATAAATAATATGGCAAAAATGGAGGTATTAGTAATATGGATTTGAACAGGAGTCCATACAATGTTAAAATTACTAATTTAACCCAGAGAATGAGAGAGAAAATCATTATCTTCCTCCCGAGTTCTTATTCTCTGTTGCACCGGCTCCTGTCTATCTACCACCACAATTCCTTAAATTGGAGAGGGTAAGAGAAGACGCTCGAATATCAGTTTGTGCCTTCAAAAATCAGCTGCTGAAAAGACGTTAATTAGAACATATAGGCTCAATTTTCGAGCACCAACATTCATGGCTTACAAGTCTTCCATAGCCATCTGCTCTTTTTCCCTTTCCACTGCAACAATACATACCCCATGTGTGATGTGTGCTTTCTTACTTTTTTTTTCTCTCTCTACTCCCTCTCCCTCTCCCTCTCCCTATCTCTCTTTCTGTTTTTTTCTCAGTTCACATCAATGAAAAAGAATGGAGGGTTTCTTTTCTACACGTGTAAATGGTATAAGACGTAATTAAATTAAAAGTAAAAGTTATTCTTTTATTTTCTACCAAACACCTCAACTTTTTATTATATCAATTTTAATACTACCTATCAAATAATCTTCAATTTTCATAGTACGAATACTTATCTTCATTTAAATTTCAATTCTAATATATATTCTCTTATCTTATGTCATCTATCAAACGAGCCCTAAGTATGTGTCGGTTCCACATTTTAATTATATTAATGGATATGTGTGGATCTATACGTATGAACAGGGAAATAAGACTCTTGAGATGCGGACGATTTAATTTAGAACATGATAGTTTATCAAATTTTTAAGCCTTAAATTAATAAAACTCCATTAAAAAAAATAAAAAAAATAAATGGCGGGCTAACCAACTCCCAAACCACCAAAGCCCATGCTCGGTTTGGGTTAGTTCATATAGGCCCGCCTCTGAACGGACTCATAAATTTTAAGCTCAACTCATCTTTTTCGCTAAAAAACTCGTTTAGTTGATAAAGCCTTAATTTTATTATTAAATGAGTTTACGAACGAATTAATAACAAAATATGTTGGTAATTTTTTGTTAGGATAATGTTGGTTGATAAATTTTTACCAAAAAAATCCAATTCCATTTGTAAATATTTTTATTGTTAATAATTTTGTTGACAATTTATATAATTTCACTAGTAAATAACAATAAATATTATTCTGTTGGTAATAATATTATAAAAACGTTGACATCCTGTTTCTAAAAGACAAAAGTAATTTTTTTGCAATCCATTTGTAATTACCAATAGAATTTAATAAGTTGATAAATTCCATTAATAAAAAAAGTTTTTTGTTATTTTGAAATATGTAGATATATATCGTGTATATATTGCAATAATATTTATATGTGATCGGTATTGCAAAAGTAAATTACTCATATACATGCCACATTAGTAAAAAGTTTGCAAATTTCATTAATATCTTTAATTTGATTAAATTAAATTCCTAAAAAAGGAAATTATATATTATTTTTTAGAACATATATAGAGAATGATCTCTATAGGGTTTTGGTGAAGGAGCATGGCGGTGGTTCTTTGGTGGATGAGCATGGTGTTGGCCGTTTTTCGGTGGATGCGCGTGATGGTTCTTCGGTGGATGAGCATGGTGGTGGTCGTGTTTCGGTGGATGCTTGTGGTGATGAGGTGGAGGCACGCGTCCATGACGATGATGCTTTGGAGGAGGAGTGCCGTGATGTTTGGGAGATGGGGCGTGTTTGAATGATTCATCGACAATCCATTTCTCGTCTTCAATTTCTAAAATTTGATCATTCTCATTTAATTTGAAATCAGATGTAATTGAATCTTGTTTTGTAATATAAGCAAGAGATGGGGTTTTAGCTAAAAACAAGATAACGAAGCACAGTAAGAGAGTGTGTAAGCTAGACATTTTCTTAAAATTTCTTGTTAATGATGAGAAAATATGTACTAGATTATACCCTTTTATAGTGTATGATGATCAAGTGCAGATCATAATTATAATTACCATATTATATTTCCAGGTAGTTGCATTTATTCACATCGTATTATTATAATGATTTAAAAGTAATTAACATTGATTTTATTATCCTAATATTTCTATTTGAAAATCCTTATTTTAGATTTTGAATTATATTTGGTAAAGTTTCTTCTAAAAAAAACCCACTCAGGATCTCGAAACAATGCACTCAATAATCGAGGATAAAAGCTCGTGTAAATTCTCGGATCGAATTTCTTAATATATTTTGGTATTATATCTCCTATTATGAACGTTATATGATTAATATATGAGATATAATAAAATCTATATGAAAAAGGAAAATATTAACCCTTAAGGACAAGGGTTGAGATTTTCTTCCTCATATACCTCCCCTGTCCCCTTTAAAGAGGGTATTTTTTTTATTTTGGTCGTCCCACTCAAATAGACCCCTTTCATTTTTTAAACACATGAGACCACACATACTCACTAATACACTTAAAATATGGGACTCACCCTCCCACTAATAGAACTACCTACTACATATTAAATAATAATATTCCTTAATCTACGTGTCATAAAACAAAAGACACTCTTAATGAGGACGGGGGAGTACATGTCATTCATTTAACGCGTTAAATAAAAAATGTAACACTAAAATGTAACATACATCTAGGGTCGTAAATTCAAACGTGACACCTAATTTATTGCATTTAGAGTTATTTCCTGTGAATCAGGTTTATAGTGTAATCTATGTGGTCCCCTCTAATTTAAACCCTTAGCAATACATAGGGTATATAGGATTAGAAGGGGACCATAGGGTTTTGAGTGAGAAAAGACACAGGCTTACATACTAAGCTATGTGGGCAAATTGCAATATGAGACAGTAACTTAAGGGAGTTGCAATTCAGGACACTATGTTTTTGAGTGGCGATTTAAGGATACTATATTTTAGTTTTCTTAATTTAAATTTAAATTATACCAAATTAAAATTTTCGGGCCTTATTTGGCTTCAATCCATATATAAAGATTAAGTCCTTAGTCGTTTCTATTTTGGTGAGGATTTTTAAACTGCCATTTGAAATTTGAACTGAAAAAATTCTATTGTAAATTGAGCATTTTTTTCGGATATTGTAAACTGCCATATTTTTACTCCTGTCATATCTTGGGTCACCTTGATTATATTTGCAGGAAAACACATGTTGCATTCCCTTTTTATGTTTTTCTTTTTCCTTTCTAAAGTCAAATTTTAAGTTGTCCCATCTAGTGGATTACTTATTACATGCCAAAACATTTCCAAGACATTCGACTAATAGGTAACTGACTTAACAACTCCTTAATTCAATCATTAAATTAAAACTTACCCTCGCATATTGTATTATGGCGCAGAAGATCTGGTGTGGTATTATGGACATCCATACTCTTTTAAATAAAATAAGTACATGTATGACATCGTTGTTTTTTATTTTTATTTTCTGATCTCTTGTTTCTAGTAATGTCCACACTCCAGAGTCCAAACATACACACACATGCAAATTAAATCATATATTATGGAACTAGTTCATAATATACTTCACACATTTTTCAATACCTAAAGAAACTACATCCCACTAACAAAATATCAATAAAATATAAAAAAATCTAAAATCTTGCATCCATAATTCCAGTGCTACCGAGTGAGTAAATAGTGTCTCAAAAGAACAAGTCTTCAGTACAAAATAAAAATAAAGAGATCAATTAAAAAAACCTTATGTATAGTATTTCAGTTTACTTGAACGGAAAACCTTAATGAACATCTCTAAATCAATATAATTTGGTCAATGAAACAGACTGGGTCAACAAATCATAAAAGCCCAATTCTTGAGTTAATCTTTTAGGCCCATTTAGAACTAGCAGTCATATGTCGGCAAACTCATATTGGCCCAAATAAGGTTAATAATGGTCTTAATAGTTGGACTTTTCTAGTACAACCAATCAAGGCCCAAGGCACGAAGATACATGATTTCTTCTGCTATTTTGTATCTAAAATTTCCTTTTATTTTTTGTGTATTTTTTGTTACTCAAATTTAAAATAAGAAAATTTAATTACTGACCTTAGTCAGTGTGACACACATACAAGGGTGTGGCATATAAATATCCGAACCACAGGGCAGGCATGAACACATTTTGACAAATTAATATGCAAATTTTAATCACTACTATTGATCATCCATAATTTGGATTTAAAAGAAAAAAAAAACTCTCTTATGAGACGAATATATGTGAAACAGATGGATTTATTATTAAAGTATGATTATTATATAAATAATGTATGTTTATAAATAATTAAAGTATACTCCATTAATAATGAATCTATAACATTCTAATTATAATTTAATGATCATTCATCATACTTTTGAAAATATTACTATATTTTATTTATATAATAATTATATTTTAACTCGTTTTATAAATAGTATCATATAACCATAGTTTCAAAGAGATTGTGAAAAAAAATCTTGATAATTTTATATATATATATATATATATATATATTAAATTAATAACTATTTTGGGCGGCATATTTTTACTTAACTGCTATTCAATTATTATTATCATTATGTTAAAATGATATTGCATTGAGTAAAGTTATTTTTGCTTCAAAAGAGGATTAGAGGACTACCATCAAATAATTAATTAATTATGGACTAGAATAATTAGCCAAACGTAACCACAAGATGCATGTTTTTTTAATACTATAAACCTATACTCCATTTAGGATGCCAATGAACTTAAATCCATTGTATTCCTACCATACCAAGAATCAACACAAGGAATTAAGTATCTATCCATTTTGAAATTTTATATTTGGATTTCTTTTCCTTCTTTTCTGCATATTATAATAAAATTCTAGATTACAAAACAGTAATTCAAAGATATTCTTCATGACTATCGATTTCTAATTTACGAATTGATTAGTTATTTCATAAAGAAATTCCAAACATAACATATATCCACCTTTTTCTTTTCTTTCTTTCATCATTAATTATTATATTCTCACAATATATTTAAAAAAAATCATAAATATATAAAAGTTTATTAATAATTTCTAGAGATGGCGTCATGATTGAGCAATATGTTGGACTTTTATCTACTAGGGGACTGTACTAACTACTAACTCAAACATGTGAGACCGTCCATCACATTAAAATATACTATAATCTAATAATTATTTACTAAATTAGAAAATAATCACTAGTTTATTTCCTCGATTATGTACAACCTTCTATTCGTCTAGCCAAACGGTTTGTATAGAACTAGCAGTGATATGTCTTTTTCTTCAAATTGAGTGGATCAATCACACACCAAATCTCTGACGCTATTTCGCATGCCCTACTTTAGTTTAAAGAGCCATTTTTGACGCTATTTTGTATCCCCTACTCTAGTTTAAAGAGCCATTTTTGCTTTTTTACTTATATTAAGGAGTGCTATTATTTAATGTGTGGTGGATAGTTGTATTAGTGAGTGTACATGTTATATATATATATAGGGTCAACTAAAGTTTTCCCGCTCAAATTTTGATCAAAATCTTTTCATAATATCTTTTCAATTTCTCGATTCTCTTCAATTTCTCCTTAATTTCTCTCATCCCAATTATACTGATTTTCCTTTTTAATGTATGATTTATATATAGTATTAATTTTAGGACAATTTATTTCAACCATCAATTATTTAATTATTTAAAATCAATCACATTTTTTAATTCTAATAATTTTATGTTCAACAAAATAATTAAAATTAAAGATATTTTTTAGATGCTTTTTTTTATCAATTAACATGTTAAAATTTGTTTCAATTTGAGTTAATTATTGAAAAAATTTGGGTTGTATTTGAAAATAATGTTGAGTAATTAAAACCATTATTTGAAATTGTTTATACGTTAACATATGATTATGTAATGAAATATAAATATTAATAAAAATTTTAAAGATATTGATTTTTTATAATTACATTAATTTGTTGTACACGAAAAACGAATAAGGGTCGTATAACATCGATTCAATTAAATACTACTTAATTCATTACACATAAAGAACTAAACTAAATATACATACCATCACAATATAAAACCTCATATATATGTATTTCCTACATTCCACTCTAATAGTTATATTTATTTTTTGCATAGGGCTTAAGAAATTTAGTATTTTAATGTATAGTGGATGATTGTATTAATGTGGCGGGTGAGTCATATTGAGATATTTTAATTACTTAATTGTGTGGGTCGCACAGAAAAAAAATATAACCGTTCGAATAAAACATCAAATTTAAAAATATTTAATTATTAGGATAGGACGGAGGGAATACATAATTATATGTGTTTATGTGTCCACGATATATATATATATATATTAATTTACTATTACAAAAAATCTATATTTATATAATTTTATTTTTTAAAATCTATCCCCGTGCAACGCACGGATTAAAGTGCTTGTAACAAAAAAATGAAATGAAACTCATTGGAACATATACCCAAACTAAAAAAAATGACTCTTTAAAACAGATGAAGGGAGTATATCTAGGGATGTAACTGGTAGGGTAAGGTACGGGTTGAGCAAATCCACATACTACCCGCTACCCAATTACCCTATCCATACCCTACCCTATTATCCTCAATTGAAGCATCGGGTAGGATACGGGTTTATCCATCGGGTAAATGGATAACTCGCGGATATGCGGATACCCGCAAGAAATGATGAACTGATATTTTAAACGGGTATAATACGGATACCCGCAGTAACTTGAATCTGACATACCCTACCCGCACCGACCCTGCACCTCCCTTATCAATTTTTCCCTCAAAATTGATGCAAAAACATCAAAATAAAATATAAATCATAAGAATAAAGTCCATAATAGGGAATAATATTTAATCATAGTGCAACAACATAGTTAATGTAATAACATGAAAAGAAATATCGTAATCCAACACTTGGTGATATATAGAAAACTATGATCTCCTTAGTATATATATATATATATATATATATATATATATATATATATATATATATATATATATATATATATATATATATATATATATATATATATATATTGTATAACGGGTAATCGGGTCAGGTATGCGGGCATAAAAGGTGTACCCTATCCTTACTCGCATATATTTTTTCGGGTACGGGTATTACCCGATCCTCTACCCGATTTTGTCTACCCTATCTTTACCCAATCACCCGAGTACCCGCGGGTAACCCTACCCTGCGGGTAAAATTGACAATCCTAAGTATATCATCTTCAATGTCACTCATTAAAATATATTTTTTATCTTTTTTTCACATATCATCCATCAAATAGTATAGCATAAAAGATATTAAGATACTGTTTTTTTTTTTAATTCTGTGCAAATTAAAAGCATACATAATAATGAACTAAAATCCATTGATGCTAGATGAAAAAATTAGAGAATATGTGCGCTATCACCATGTGAAAGAGAGAGGCAAGTTGATTTATTTGTCTAATTATCTCCGATATTGTTTATAAATTATAAATTAAAAAAAAAAAAGCAGGTTAGCCAACCCCTAACCTGCCAAAGCCAGTGACCCGTTTAGGTTAGTTCATATAGGCCCGTTTTTGAATGGAATCATAAATTTTAAGCTCAACTCATCTCTTTTACTAAAAAAAATTTGTTCTGTTGGTAAAAATCTTAATTTTATTATTAAATAAGTTTACCGACACTACAAAAAAGTACTCCCTCCGTCCACTGTTAATTTATCCATTTTAGCATTTTGGGTTGTCCATTCTTAATCTATCCATTTCACTTTTTGAACCATGGGACCCACACCTCCACTAATACAATTATCTACTATACATAAAATAATAATACTCTTTAATCCACGTGCAAGAAGCAAATGAATACATTGAGGATGGACGGAGAGAGTATTTTTTAGCAATAAAATTTACCAACAGAATTCAATTCTTTAGTAATTACCAATGAATTAGCAACAAAATGATATTTTTCTATTAGCAATGGAATACCAACGAATTTATTTTTTATTTTACCAAAGGAATTCAATCCGTTAATAATTACCAACGGATTATCAAGGGAATCTTTATATAAATTATCAACGGATTTCCAACAAAATTATTTACCAACGAAATTGATTTTTTGTTGCTAAAAATTTAGCAACCACCACTTTACCAATAAAATTCCGTTACTAATCCATTGATAAACCAATTTAACAATGGAATTAACGTTTTTACCAACGAAATATCCATTGGTAAAAAATAATTTTTTTTGTAATGCGATGAATTAATAACAAAATATGTTGGTAATTTTTATTAGTATAGTGGTGGTTGGTAAATTTTTACCAACAAAAATCCAATTCCATTTGTAAATATTTTTGTTGTTAATAATTTAGTTGACAATTTATATAATGATTCTATTGGTAAATATTAACAAATATTATTCTATCGGTAGTAAAATTATAAATACGTTGATATTCTGTTGCTAAAAGACAAAAGCAATTTTTTTGATAATCTATTTATAATTACCAACAGAATTTAATATGGCGATAATAAAAGAGTTTTTGTAGTGTTTAGAAATATATGTAGATATATATTACAAATAGATTGCAATAATCATAGGGGGCGTGATCTGTATTGCAAAAGTAAATTACTCATATATATAGACATGCCACATTAGTAAAAAGTTTGCAAATTTCAATAATATGTTTAATTTGAGTAAATTAATTCCTAAGCAAGGGAATTATATATTATTTTCTGGAACATATATAGAGAATGATCTTAATATGATTTTGGTGGATGAGCATGGTGGTGGTTCTTCGGTGGATGAGCTTGGCGGTGGCCGTGTTTTGGTGGATGTGCGTGGTGGTTCTTCGGTGGATGAGCATGGTGGTGGCTGTGTTTCGGTGGATGCGTGTGGTGATGAGGTGGAGGAGCGTGTCCATGATGATGTTGCTTCGGAGGAGGAGTGCCATCATGTTTAGGAGATGGAGCGCGTTTGAATGATTCATCGATAGTCCAACTTTCATCTTCAACCCCTAGAATTTGATCATTCTCATTTAATTTGAAATCGGATGTAACTGAATCTTGTTTTGTAATATAAGCAAGAGATGGGGTTTTGGCTAAGAACAAGATACCTAAGAACAATAAGAGAGTGTGTAACCTAGACATTTTCTAAAAATTTCTTGTTAGTGATGAGAAAATATGTACTGGATTATACTCTTTTATAGTGGATGATCAAGTGCAGGTCATTACCATTACTATATTATATTTGCAGGTAGCAGCATTTATTCACATTATATTATTATAATAATTTAAAAGTAATTTACATTAATTTTATTATCCTAATATGTCTACTGGAAATCCTTAGTTTAGATTTTGAATTATATTTGGTAAAGTTTCTTAAGAAAACCTCGCTCACTCAGAATCTCAGAAACAATGCACTTACTAATTGATGATAAAATAATTGATGATAAAAGCTAGTCGTGTAAAATTGTGTTCCGACTTTCTATATATTTTAGTGTTGCATCTTCTATTGTGAACTGTTGGATGATTGATAAAATAGGAAAAAACAATATTTGATAAATTCAAGCTTTAAATTAATAGTCTTACATATTTCAGCCTGAATGGATAGAAAAAATAATTTATGTCACGAATTGATAATTTACGAAATTTTTCAGGTCTTGAATTGATAAAATTTCAATTATACCCTGAAAGGAAAATATCATCAACCCTAAGGTAATGGTTAAGATCCTGAATTGATAAAATTCAAATAGAAGAATTTCATAGGAAGACCTAATTTTTAGTTTAGGTCTCAAATTAAGACCTGATTTTATAAGTGTTTCAAATTAAAGTCTAAATTTAGATATTTTTCTCAAATTAGGGCCTGATTTTTGTGTTTTTCAATTTGTTCTCATTTTAAGACTTACAATGTAATTTATTTTCTCATTTTAAATCATACAACATAGTTTAAAAATATAATTATACACCTTCAAATTAAAATATGTCATTTTTATTAATATTTTATATTTTTCTATAATTTATATTGAATTCGTAAAAAAAATAAAATTAAGACAAGTCTTAATTTGAGAAAAAAATTAAAATTAAACCTTCAAATGAGACAATCCTAAAATGAAATCCAAAAGTGAGACATAAAGTAAAATTTGGATCTTTATATGAAAATTTTCCAATTCAAATTATACCCTGAAAGGAAAATATCATCAACCCTAAGGTAAGGGTTGAGATCTTCCTGTTGGGTTTTATGGCCCACTGAATCCAATAGCATGATATTGTTCGTTTTGGGCTAGCCACTGGCCCGCACGGTTTTACCACTCTGAGGTCACGTTCAAAAGGCCTCATATTAGGGAGAGTTCATCCCTCATTTATAAACACATTGACATTCCCACCTCTAATCGATGTAGGACTTTGGTTGACACCCAACCAACACTTCCTCCCCGTATACATGTCATTCATCAAATATGTGTAACAAAAAATGTAACAAGACATTTAAGATCGTAAATCTAAATGTGGCGCCTAATTTCTTACAATTATGGTTTATCGTATCCAAATTCTAATGTGTTTATCGTCCATTCATTTAAAACTAATTGAATTTCAATGACTGTAACAATTTTAATTATCACAAGTGACAAAAACTCCACAATTAAAATTATTTAAAAGTTTTGTTCAGTGATGCGCGATGTGTGGTGTTAATTTCTAAGAAATCATAAAGGCACAATTTAATCAAATCAGTTGGTTTTACAGATTACTCCCTCCGTCCACTTTCAAGAGTATTATTTTTTCATTTTGGGCTTCCGCCACAAGGGTATCATTTCCTTTTATTATCCATACACTCACTAATACAACTAAAATATGTGACTCACACATCCACTCATACAACTACCCGCTACACATTAAATAACAATACTCATTAATCTCCGTGCTCAAAAGCAAATGACACCCTTGAATCCGGATGAAGGAGTACTATTTATAGAATCACTGAATTAGCAGTGCACCCTAAAAATAAAGATTAAACTGTGTGGATAAAATAGACTATAAGTCAAGAGATTTCATGAATTGAGAGCTAATATTCAAATAGAGCAAGTTCGAATATTGCATACTTCAGTTAGACTCAATATGAAAAGGAACCTAAAAATTAGCTCAACTCAATTTTAAAATTATTCGAACGAGGTCTAACACGAGCTCTATTAAACTTGTTAAACAAAATAAGTCGAGTTTATTAAATCTTATTCAAATGATTTTAAATAATCACAAAACCACTCCATTAAACTAATATATAATATTAGGAGAATCAAAGCAGCTATGATGGAAGTTAGACACGGAAAAAAAGGCGTAAAATAATCTAATAACGAAAAACCCTTCATCTTGTCCTCAACTCTTGTGAACCTTCTTCCCATGCACAACCTCCACCACTTTCCTACTACAAAAATCTTCCATTCTTAATTTATAGTGTTACCCCTCTCTCTATATATATACAATCTAGTATCTATCTGCAGACTCCCAACTCCAAATTCCACATGGATTCCTGCAAAACATCTTCTCTCTTTCTCACTCTCCTTTTTCTCTCACATCTCACTCATCCTTCTTGTTCAAGAAAGCTCCTCGATCTCTACAACCCACCTCCAATGGCGTTAACCTACCACGACGGACCCCTTCTCCAAGGTCGCCTTCCTCTCAACATCTTCTGGTACGGAAATTTCTCCTCCGCCCAGAGGTCAATCATCGTAGATTTTCTCTCCACTCTTACCCCTGCGGCGGCGCGTGGGATCAAACCCCCCACCCCCTCCCAATGGTGGCAAACTGTTCAGACTTACCTACAGAAAGCGGGGAAGAAACAATCCCAGTTGGTTTTATCCGATCAAATCAGCGACGAGGGGTGTTCCATGGGTAAGCTTCTAAAGAGATCCCAACTCACTGAGTTGGCTCAGCGGGTCAACTCAAAACCAGGCAGCCTGACTCTGGTCCTCACGGTGGCCGACGTGGAGGTGGAGGGATTCTGCATGAGCAACTGCGGGCTCCACGACCGGGTCGGGAATGCGGTTTATGTCTGGGTCGGGAACTCGGCGACTCAGTGCCCGGGTCAGTGCGCTTGGCCGTTTCACCAGCCGATTTACGGCCCTCAGACGGAGCCGCTGGTCGCGCCGAATGGAGACGTCGGCGTGGATGGCATGATTTTAAATATTGCGGCTCTGGTGGCTGACGCGGTGACTAACCCTTACGGTGATGGCTTCTTTCAGGGCTCGGCTGGCGCGCCGTTGGAGGTGGCGTCGGCTTGCCCCGGGGTGTACGGTAAGGGTGCGTATCCGGGATACGCTGGAGAGGTGTTGGTGGATTTGGGTACGGGTGGAAGCTATAATGCGGTGGGGGGTGAATGGGAGGAAGTATCTTTTGCCTGCCCTATTTGACCCTAATAAACTGGAGTGTTCAACTATGGTGTGATTAGCTTCTCTTCTGTACAATCTATTTGTAAATTTATGTAAATTATTTCTTGCTATTTCAGCATTGTAAATGGTGTTCAACTATTTTACATAGTTTTATCAATTTAAGGCCTCAATTATGGGTAAATTATCCATTGATGGTCTGAATTATTTTTTCTATTAATTCAAGACTTGAAATATGTAAAACTATCAATCCAAGGCCTGAATTTGTCAAATATTATCTCCTATTTTATCAATTTAGAGCATAAGTTCAGGCCCCAAATTGATAGTTTTACATAATTCACACCTCCTAATCGATAGAAAACATAATTCAAACTCCGAATTGATAGTTAATCAATTTTTCAGTCCCTGAATTGATAAAATTCCTCATAAGTAATTGCTGATTAGAGGGAATTACGCTATCAGCAGTTAATACTTCGTAAATCACGCAATCGTCATTATGGCTAAGTGAAACGATGCACCTATAAATAGGGTCATTCACTATACATTCAAACACACCACAATCAACGAGCACTTGCATCTCAAAGCATTTGCATCATAGCTACGATCCAGTTCTCCAACTTCTTTCGTTCGTCAGAGTTCCAGCGATCGTGGTGTTGCCTCGCCGGAAAGAAAAAACCGTTTTACCTATGGAAAAGATTCGCCAAGGCCGGAGCACTATCGGGGCGTGTTCCTTCTTGCGAGAAGAGATTCAACCTTGACTCGACTCGACTTCTACACGATGTTCTTTTGAAGATTATGTACAGAGGTGTAAGAAGATCCTCCACTAC
This sequence comes from Pogostemon cablin, assembly GCA_023678885.1. Lineage (NCBI taxonomy): Eukaryota > Viridiplantae > Streptophyta > Magnoliopsida > Lamiales > Lamiaceae > Pogostemon > Pogostemon cablin. The sequence goes on from CM042968.1 coordinate 21,108,022, forward strand.
ATATTAAGTATGATTATGATTATTAAAATATATTTATTAATAGTTAAATATATTTGTTAAAATATGATGAATGATGCATTAAACTAAAGTATATACTCCCTCCGTCCCATAGAAGTCGATATAATTTTTTTTGGGCACGAAGATTAAGGTATATAATAATTTAATATAAAGTGAAGTAAAGTGAAGTGAGAGAAATAATATTTAATGTGTAGTGAGTTGTTGTATTAGAGGTGATATGTGGGGTTCATGAGAATAGATTAATTGTTTGGGACAACACTTTTTATGCCCTATATCACCCATGCAACATCTTTTTTGCCCTATTCTTTTTAAAACATCTAATTTGCCCTGTTTTTTGTGTATATTCCTAATTTACCCCCCTGACACAGTCATATTTTTCCCTTTTTTTTGAAATCTCGGAATTACTGCCCAGCAGTTAAAAGTACCACTTTTAAAGACATTGAAATTGGGGAGAGAATCTTTGACCCCTTTATCTCAAAATTTTTATTTTTTACTCTCTGTCTCTCTCTCTTTTTTCATCGGCCCTCATCCCACCCATACTCTCTCTCTCTCTTAAACTCTCGATTTTTCTGGCGGACACAGCGCTCCGTCCGGGCCTCCGGCGTGTCGTTCAATCCATCGTCATCTCCACGTTGAAAATTAGCAGCAACAAATATGGATAACCAGGTATTCCGTCTTTAGGATTTTAGGGTTTTGCAGAATTGCGATTTAATTTAAAGTCTAGTGAATTTGGAGTTGTTACTATAGAGTTTGAATTTGGAGTTGTTCTTGTCCCCCGAGGAAGTAGAGTCTGCACTGTATGAATTTGCCGTGTCCGACGAATTTTAAGTTTACATGTTCGACGATAATTATTTGAGTATAATTGAAAATTTCAGTGTAATTTGTAGTGTAATTGAACTTGTCGGCATATTTTCTAATCTTTTTGAGCTTGTCCACCGATGTTTCTAGCGTAGTTGAACATGTCCGCTGATAATTGTATGTAAAGTGACCTTGTCCGTCAATATTTGTAGTACAATTGAGCATGTCCGCCGATTTTATGCGTTTTTTGAGCCTGTCCGCCGAATTTCTGAGCATTATATAGCATTATTTTGCCATTATTTCTGCATAAAATAGCGTGTCCGCCATTTTTGTGCCTTTACTGTGCTTGTCCACCGATGTTTCTAGCGTAGTTGAACATGTCCACCAATAATTGTATGTAAAGTGACTTTGTCCGACAATATTTGTAGTATAATTGAGCATGTCCGCCAATTTTTTTGCCCTGATTGAGCTTGTCCGCCGATTTTATGCATTTTTTGAGCCTGTCCGCCGAATTTCTGAGCATTATTTAACATAATTTTGCCATTATTTCTTCATAAAATAGCTTGTCCGCCATTTTGTGCCTTTACTGTGCTTGTCCGCCGATATTTCTAGCGTAGTTGAACATGTCCGCCGATAATTGTATGTAAATTGACCTTGTCCGTCAATATTTGTAGTACATTTGAGCATGTCCGCCAATTTTTTGGCCCTGATTGAGCTTGTCCGCCGATTTTATGCGTTTTTTGAGCCTGTCCGCCGAATTTCTGAGCATTACTTAACATAATTTTGCCATTATTTCTGCAAAAATAGCTTGTCCGCCATTTTTTTGCCTTTACTGTGCTTGTCCGCCGAAGTTTTTATGTATAAAATGTAGTCACGTCTTATATCTAATCGAGTTGGCATGCACTGTAGTGGAGCTGGAAACGACGTGGACTTCAATCTCGAAAAGTTGGGATTAAAGGTTATTGTAGGCCTTCCAAAGCTCTGAATTGCATACGCGAGGTGCTTACAAAGAGTGGCGATCAAACAGTACGGAGGTTCAGATGATCTTGTTTCGGGCATTTTTGGGATTTGGATTCAGATTACGGGTCTCCTAAAGCTTTATTTCAACTGATGGCTCAGGAGGTTGTAATCCCTGGTTCAGATATGTACTCCCGATACTTCAGGGTGTCTGATACAATTCTTAGCTTCACACCCATGAAGTTTATGCGTGTTATGGGACTAGGGTTTGAGGACCGTGGGGATATTGACCCGAATGATTCATTTCTGCCACCAACAGACAGTTTGTTTGCTACCTTTCGTTCGAAGAGGGTCTTGGTTGATGAAATTATGAGAAGATTCAGTGAAAACAAATATAAGGGCCAAAATGCGGTGAAAGCGACAAACATTCTACTGCTGTACTACTTTTTGCTAGGCCGGGATACGTCAAAAGTATACATAGGGCCCTGGGTATAGTACTTAGCTGAAAATGATGACCTGTGGAACTCTTTCCCATGGGGTAAGTACACATACATAACCCTACTGCGCCATATGGACTCTGTAAAGACTACGGTGCAAGAGTTAGGCAAACAGCAGCGCATCAACTTTTATGGATGCTCATTTGCCCTAGCAGTAAGTGATACTGACTTTATTTCACCAATTTTATTCTTATATTAAATGCATTTAAAAAGATATATGTTGACATAAAATTACTTTGATGTTTGGTCACAGGTTTGGGCCTTTGAGCGCATCGCAGGTTTTGCAGCAATGTTGACCGATGGACAGCCCAAGCCGGATGTCAGACCTCTGTGTCTTCGTTGGACATATACTACTGCCAAAAAAATTGACGACACTTAGTTTTTTAAACAGGTTTGTCACTTTTATGTTTACGCGATTAAGCTTTTTATTGTCTAATTTGGATGCATTTGGAGACCTTTTTTATCACCTGAGAGTATGTGTTTATGTTTTATTGTTTTACTTTCAGGACCCAAGAGTTGTTGATTTACCTGCCATCCTCCCTGAGAAGTCCCGCCGATCATACTTCAGGGGAATACATTCTGATTGGAGTTCTGGTTTTCAAGTTCACTTTAGGGTCTTTGGGGATCCAAAGCCAAAAGGGAAGGCTAAGGGTAAGAAACAGGTGGTGCGCTCTAGTTCTGATTCCGAAGATGAAATGCGTGGTCAGGGTGTCATTCCGATGGAACTGAACATTTCTTCAAATTATGCTGGCGGCGAGCAATACTGTAGAATGGTAGGTGTTGAGGTTGCTGATACATCATTCTGGGGGCAATAAAGAACAACAGCACCGGAGGACCTACTACGTGATTTTCATGCCGTCGGAGGGGACGACGAAGATGATGATGATGACGAGGTAATGGGTGATCAGGATGACAGATCTTACATAACATCTGAGGATTCACCCCCGCGGCCATCTCAGTCTGGCCCCCATAATGTTGTATTTCCACACCCGGTAATGGCCATTCCGGAGAGATCATATCCTCCTGTGTTTGGAAAACCATACTTCCTTTCAGCTGGATTTCAGCCACCATCGTACTCATCTCCTTTTGGTGGATATCAGAGACCATATCAGGAATCATATCAGTTTAACTTTGGTGGATTTCAGGTCCCACATCAATCACATCCATATGGTGGAAGTGAAGGGTCACAGCAGGGTCAGTACAGTGGGTATGGAGGATCTGTCTATAGCCAAGGAGGGCTAGGGTTTCACGGATCACCTGGTAGCCCTTCATCTACCCACGATGATTTCCATCATCAAACCAGATCAAGTCCACAGTGGGATCATTCTGTGCCTCATCAGCAGAGAGAAGATAGTGGGGGTCTGTCTGAAGAATAGTACGATCGAATTATGAGGAGAATGGATGATCATGATCAAAAATTTTCAAACATGAAGCCCTTCTCACTCAGCTGCTGGATCGAGACGACAGACTGGAGAAGAGGTTTGACAAATTGGATGCAGAGCTCGCTGATATCCATAGAAGACAGGAGGAGGGCCGCGGTGAATTTAAAAGGGTTGCTGGATGGTTGATTGTAGCACAGACCCGTGTGCACCGTAGCCACGAGAGGTCAATTCTTGGTAACATATATAAAATGTTTAAGGATGGATTCAAGGGTCCACCACCTGAGCCATCTATATACGAAGTACCAAGTATTCCAACTACCTTTGAAGAACAACGGACTGCACAGATTACACCCCCACCTAGTAGTTATGCAACACCATGGGGCCTATTTGCCGGAGATGTGAAATTGGTACCAGGTGGCTCAACAAGATTCCCTGAGGCATCCGGATCACACAGACCTAGTTATTCTACTCCCGGAGTCTCAACTCTCGTAGGGCCTAGTTATTCTACTCCCGGAGACACTGGTTTCAGTATGGTGTCAGCTGAAAAGCACTTCCAACGTCATCTGCAACGTCCAAAGAGAAAAGCGACTGCAGTCCAATCCCCATACACAACTGTGGATGACGTCAAGGTCAACAGAGCGTGGGAAAAGTTCATGATATCCCCTGCAACGTAAGAAATGAACTTAAATGTGTTCTTCTTTTACGGTTTCGTTGTTTATTATGTAAAGGTTTTAACATACATGTGCAGGATCGATGTCGGCATAGGGTTCCAAGTGAGGAATGATTTCTTCGTGAGAATGATGACGAAAAAAGTCTGGATGGAGGATGAGGTTTGTAAATACAGCTTAAATATATTTAGACACTAATCTCATATATCTCATCGTTGAAATATTTTTTTTCCAGCACATTGATGCGTGTTTGGCTATACTAACACAAGCCCCTGACTACGTCGGAGTTCACCCGGATCATCGAATGTAATCGTACGCTATTCTACCGTGTCAGTTTTCGGTAAGTTTTTACGTACAATATGGTGTATGATTTTTTCTTATAATACAACCTTTTATTATGTAATTCTTTCTTTATCAGGCGACTTTAAAAACAATTTGGGATGAGCATGTTACGACACATGGCGATGACCCCTCAGAGTTGGCCGACTTACCTCAAGAAAAGCTAAAAGTTTTGGATAGGTGGTGGAAAGAAGAGCTGTCATTTTGGAGGCCTCCGCAATGGATCTGTGGCCGTAAAGAGTGGGATAAGGTTGAACGGGTGAGTATGTCATCATTTTTTTTGGGAGAACTACATCATCAGTGAAGTTATTCGAATTTCACTCTACAGTTGCTCTTCGTAGTGTGTTCGCATTCGCACCATTTCGCTGTGTGTGTCTATATAAGGTCGTTGAAGATCGCTGCCTTCGACTCTTTATTTCACACGTGGGAAAAAAATAAGGCTGTTGAAGATATTAGAAAGGAAAGCACTACGCACTTGCGAGCGTTGCTGTCTTTGATGTTCCATCAAAGTGGTGCCATCTATGACACTACTGAGCAGAAGTTCAGAGCCACTCTGAAGTGGGTTAGACCACAACCATCCATGTGCTACGTTCAGGATGACAGTTGGTGTTGTGGTCAGGCTAGCGTCAGAGAAATACAGTATCTACTCACAAGGGACGATTCATGGGGAAATGATCCACACCTGATGGAGTACCGGAGAAAATGGGCACGAGATATTTTTTCGTACAACCTTTACGGGAGAAAGGGTGTGAATACAGACCTTTCTTTTCGTTAGTCTGTTCTTCGTTTTCATGATGTATTATTTGAGGTTATGTACTAAAACATTCTGAGAACGAAAGCCAGAGAAACAATATTATTATTTCAATCATATTACATCATACTTAAACCATAAAAATAAAGGCCAAGTCAAAACTTTATAACCACCAACATTGCATTTCAATAATTTGATTAGCAGTTCCCCCTTGTGTGAACGGAAATATTGGCTCGACATTTCACTTTGTTGTGTCCTCGGCTCTCCGCATCTGCTGCAACGCTGACGCACCCGATTACCTCTCGAAGTCTCTGCTGCACAACGCAGACGGGTGGTACGAGGTCTACCTACTTAGCGATGTGCTGGTGGCTCATTCACACGGACACTACCCACATGCTCTGGTGTTGACCAATCGGATGGATCGGGCACAGGTATCACAACCTCTTGCCATAATGAAAGGATAGCCGTTCGATGATACCACGGTGCAACAAATGCACTAGTCGTAAGTTTGCAATGGCTGTTACACGCACACATTTAGACCGTTATATTATGAAATAAATAATTCTCATACTCCCGGAGACACTACTGAATATGAAAGATTATATTATACGCATAATAGCATGTGAACTTACTCTATCGCCTTCAATGCGTGAATGCATGGGTATTGATGGTACTGGAATCTTCCACACGAACAAGTACACTCCCTTAAATCAACAGTGAAGTTTTTTGAGGTGGAAGTGACCTGGAATGTTGTTGCTGTAAGATTCTCCACTTTAAGTTTCCACGCCTCAGCGTTCAACGCAGCCAACTCGCTATGTACTCGTGTGCAAAGAATATCCCGACTGTTCTCTGCACTCGTTCTTCTTTCATAAAACCATCTTTGAATGAGAGCACGTACAACCTCTAACAAACTACAAATGGGTAGTGTCCTGGCCCAGAGGATGGCCTTGTTAAAGGTCTCAGCGGCGTTAGATGATAACTAGGCCATGTGGAGCTCCGTACGATTCTTTCAACCTTTGAAGAAACCAGCACCATGACTCATTATTTTCAGTGTCACCTACACCAACGGCCAGGGGAAAAACATTGTGGTTGCCATCCTGAGTGACTGCAACGAACACGATCCCACGGTACTTTGCTCTTATGTGTGTAACATCAATGACAATCACGGGACGGCCGGCTCTGGCAAAACCCCGTATCGAAGCACCAAGTGCGTAGTAGACATACATGCATCGAAGTATTTAGTACACCTATATACCTCATAATATAGAAGGGTTGTGTATTTACTTACTTGAAAGAGTTGTCATCTACAGTTGCCAGTGCTGTATGCGTGCCTGGATTTTCCAACTTTAGGTGATGCAAGTACGAAGGTAGGGAACTGAAGGAAGAATTATGGTCTCCGTACGTATGTCCTACAGCAATATGTTTTGACTTGAGGGCCAAATTATAGGAGATGTCGAAACCAAATTCTTTAAGTATCTCATCTGCCATTCCAGCAGGACACAATAATGTGGTTTTATTGAACTGTCGAGCTGCATAGTATCTGCCAACAGTTTTCGAATCAACTTGCCTTGACGCATTAGTGTCTGGGTTCAAACGACATACATGTGGAGTTCCAAACTTGATTACCCTTCATACTCCACCTAGGCCACTAGAATGCATCTCAAACATACAACCCTGCTCCACTCGGTACTTGCAGACGACGTTGAGCCTGTAGGTGTCAGATTTCTTAACCCGTGTCTTAACTTGATTCCGCAAGTTGTACATACCCAACGCATACTGGCAATCACCTTTATTATCGAAGGCACTCTTTTCATGAATCTCCACTGAAGTATCAATGTTGTTGTTGTCTTCAACTTCATTGTCCACATTGCACTGTTTCAAGACCTGCAACGATGGATTAGTTATTCTTCAATTAGTATCAGAATATAATAAGGTGCAGTAAATTACCGGGTACTATATTCAACACATACCTGGAATGCTCCATGGACAGCTGCAAGACCTATCTGTGTCTTGACTAGGACGTACCGGTGTGGGCATCTGCATGTGTATAGTAACGGGTTCCAGGAAACTCATTCCTCTTTTGGCTATGATGTAGGAACAGAACCTCTCGAACAGAGCAGTTTCAGGATCCTCATATTCAGCATTGAGTTGATCACCATCACGCCCCTCATCTTGTGAAGCGTCAGCACCCTCAAAATCCTCACGCTGTGGACCCTCAAATGAATCATACACATGGCTTTGCGATCCATCGGACCCATAGTCTTGAGAACCAGCAAAACCATCAAACCCATCACCCTCTGAACCCTCAAACCCAGCAGAGGAGCATATCTCATCTCCATTCTACACCTCTTCTTCATCCTGCTGTTCGCTAGTGTACTCACTGTTCAAATCAATATTTGTCGTACGACTCGACACGCCCACACCAATACTCGTACTCGGTCCGGCCAAATCTACGGGACTATGAATATTGACAGATGGAATTTCTGAACGAAGCAAGTCGGTCCAATAACTGCTCTCCACTGGCGCCGCACTAGTGCAACAATTATCAACTGATTGCTGTGGTATGGCCTTAACTGTGACAAACAACATCGGCTCATCAACCTGCTGATACAACCCCCTTATATCCATATCATCCTTCACCTTATGTTTTGTTATACAACCACCGATGTCCACAAGTGTCTGTATAACATATTTGAAATGATTCAAATCGGCGCAAACTAAACTGTGCACATGCCCAATAATAAAATCCAACGTCAGCTGATCTGAATTTAAAACTAAGCTCGTGTGTTGGCCACGTACATACTCTAAACCTTGCCACCAGCTGCCCCACCATATAAAAAATTTCTCATTTCCAATCCAAGGCCTAAACCTTTCAACAAAAGGACAATTAATTGTTATATTGACACATGATTCATTAAAAATGATACGCCAATTTAGTAGGTGCACACAAATGAAGCATTAAATTATCAAGCACACATGCAAGTTAAACATTAAGTCGTACGTACGCGGACAAGCTCAATTAAGGTCCTAAATCGACGAACAGGTCTATTATACTAAAAAATAATGAGTTACATGCTGAATTTTGCTCAAACTTGACGGACATGCTCAGGTAGCCAAATATAATCGGAGGACATCATATAATATGCTTAAAAATGGCCAAACATGCTCAATTATGCATTAAAAATCGGCAGACATGTTCAAAAACCAGTAATATTTCGGCGGACATGCTCAATTAGGGTCTAATAATCAGTTCACATGCCCAATTACGGTGGAAAAATCGGCGCACATAATCTATTAAGCCCAAATAATCGGCGGACATGCTCACTTAGGAAGGAAAAATCGGCGGACAAGACCATTTCGGGTGAAAAAATCGGCGGACATGATAAATTAGGGTGAGAAAATCGACGGACATGCTCATATAGGGTCAGATAGTAGGCGGACAGGGTCATATATGGTACAGATTCGGCGGACATGCGCAAATATGGTGAAATTATCGGCGGACAGGCTCATTTATGGTCAAATCATTGACGTACATGCTCAATTTTCGTCGGACAGGATCTACTGGGCAACTACTTTTGGCGGACACTCTAAATTGGGCTACTATTTTCGGCGGACAAGCTGAAATACTGTCAAATAATAGGCGGACACACTCAATTAGGCCACAAAAATCGGCGGACATGGACGATAAGTCTCAAATAATGGGCGGACAAGCACAATTAACCATGCATATTAGCGGACAAGTCTACGATGGGTGTATGTAGTGGTATTCATGCATATTACATGCATACTTCACCATTTTCCTCAGCGGACAAGCATATTACATGCATATTTCACCATTTTCTTTGGCGGACATGGATATATATAACCATTTCACTCAACAGACATGCATTTTTGAAATCCTAAAGGCCTAAAAACCCTAAAATATTAAAAAACCTGCGACCTTTAAATAAATTAACAGCAACATTGAAAGAAAGCAATAAATAAAATACAATGCAAACAACGTTCGTATCTTAACTTTGGCTCTAACTATGGATCCGTCGACAAAAACGGTAGGTAAATACGGGAGCCGATCACCTTTTTATGCTCCAATAATTTGTAGATACAGAGAAATGAAGTTTGAATCCACTGTGCCCAATTTTTATGTTTGTTGGTGGTGAAGTTATTTGGTTGGTGGGGATAGTTGAGAGTTTAATGTGACAAAAATTTACATAAATGAACTGATTGTGAACACAGTGCCTTAATTTTCACCCCATTTAATGAAGTGTGTTTCAGTGGAGTGGTATGTAGTTAATTTTGCATGTGTTTAATCACCTAATTACTGCATGTGTTAATTAATAAAAAACCTATTATAATCTAACAATTTAAGGAATTTAAAAATTAAATTTCGTGAATATTAAATTGTAGGTGTGCGCTTAAAATTTGTCTTTTTCACTTCATTCAACTTTTCCGCCGAATTAGGGGTTATATTTTAGTAGATTTATTTATTTCTTCTTTAATTAATGTGTCACCCCTAAATAATCAACATATTCCCTGATACATCTATTTTGCATGCAACTGTACTTGTCAACTCATTCCCAATACAAAAAGGTGGACCATCCTTGAGGGTATTCATGACATTGCATGTATTTTTAGGGCAATTTAGATGTATTAGAAAAGGTAGGGCAAAAAAGATGTTGACTTCCTCATATAGGGCAAATTGTGGTATTTCCCTAATTTTTTTGTGTGTGTCTCATGTATTAAAAAGGAAATGTGTCAACTTTAGTGGGACAAATAAAAAAGGAAAGTGTGTCAACTTCTATGGGACGAAGGGAGTATGTTTTAGTGTGTTATAATATAATTCATTAAGAACATATTTTAAGTAGCAATCATCATATTTTACTTATATAAGACACGTATTTTAATAATAAATCGATCCAGCTCACAATCTATCACATAAATTCATATCACAAGAGAGTGTCTATTGAAGATACATTATATCAAATTGAGGCATTAGTAAAAATATATTTTTATTCTAAATGATAAATATTACTTCATCCGTCCCCGTGAAAGATCACCAGTTGCTTTTTGCACGTGCATTAAGGAATATTATTATTTTATGTGTAGTTGGTAGTTGTATTAGTAGTGAGTGGTATGTCATATGTGGATCCCTTTTACTAAAAGAGAAAAATAGGGACATCTGGATAGAACACTCAATATAATAAAATGAAAACCTTTCGATAAGACGAAGGGAGTAGTATAATTTATTCAAATAAAGGCTAAGTATTATACTAAAAAATAATTAATACTTCATTAGTGTGAAAAATTATACTTCACGTTATAAATAACTATTAAACTCTTATATTATTCTCTCATAGTTCCATAGTTATGTTCGCCGACACTGTAAATACGTAATTTAATAAAAATTATTTTTTGACCAACTTTATTGGTTTTTAAAGGATATTGTAGTACTTTTGAAATTAGAGAAATTATCACAAATGGTCCTCTAAGTATGATAGAACCCACAATTAGTCCTGTAACTTTTGAAATTATCAATTTTAATCATTTTTAGTCCAATTTTAGTCCTATTTGTTCAATTTTAATTCTTTTACCCAATTTTAGTCCAATTTTCTGAAAAAAATTTAGAAGCTCGTCGATGGCTCAAATTTGAAACATATTCCTGCAGAAACATTTTACAAGGTCCACGTAGGATGACTCAAAAGCATTTTTAATACAAATCACTCATTTGACTTGCCACGTAATCATCAACATCAAACTGAGAAATAATATCACAAAATCTTCACCATCTTGGTAGCATCCTCATCCGTCGGCGCAGCCTCATCTTCGGCAGAGGAACCCAGAGAATCTGCATCATCCCCAAAATAAAAAATAAAACCCACCGGAGGTTGATTTTTCATCGATTCCGGCAGGACACATTGTGCAACATCCAACTTGGCAACAAACCCTACCCTCTCTCCCTCTGTTGGCCTCGTTGGGCCTTGTGGCCCAATTTGCTGGTCTTCATTTCTCCAAGTATAGAGCTTGGCCCATTACTTATACTTCTGGCCCTTATCAACCCCAATGGTGAACCCAATACGTGGGTTAGTGCAGAATACTCTTCGTGAGTTTAAAAAGAGAATCTGAGCACCTCCTGTTTCCACCACCTCCGGCGATGAAGACGTCTTGCCTGGCGGGACGACGACGAGGACGACCGTGTATCCTCCCAACAGTGGTATCAGAGCTTGGTCGTTCTTCCACCAAAGCCGCTCGCCCAGACGTCGGATCTGCAGCCGCGCCGCCACCTTGCAATCTGCAGAAGCATCTCAGCCGTCGTCTCACGAAGCTGCTAGTCGTCGACTGGTATAAGAGTGCTGTAAAAGCCGGCGGCGAACAGCAGGCTGGACGGTCAGCAGTGGCGTTGCGGCGGAATGCAGCGGCTGCGCAGCGACTGGGCGGCTGGTCCTCTTTTGTGGTGATTTCTGTGCTATAGAATTAGGGATTTTTTGTGATTTGTGGCCTGGTTGGTCAATTTCTTGTTATATCTAGTTTTATTTGCTTGAAATATTTTGTGGTTATATCTGTGTGATATTTTTTCTTGGTTTGCTTTTGCTGCTTATCTGATTTTCTGAAATTTTTTGCTCCTTCTGCTATGTGTGTGAATTGAGTTTGTTTCCAGGCCTAAGATAGCATTTTCTCACCTGTGTGTGTGATTTTGTTGTTTCTTGAATCTGTGTAAGTCGATTCACTAAACTTTAAGCACCTATGGTTCCTCCTAATGCTTTTGGGCAAGTAGACTTCAATATCTGTTTGAAACAGAAGATGAAGTATCAGAATGTGCTCAAAGCTGTGAATGACTCTTATAATTAAGATATAGTTTTTGCATGAATTATTTGTGCCTTTTAAAACCTTGTGTGTGTGTTAATTGGCTAGTTAATTCTACATCTTGATTAGGAAATTTATTTTTCTCTCTTGTTTCACTTTGAATCTATGTGCTTCTTTGTGAATTTGTGTTTTCTTGTGTGAAAACTTGTTAGAAATGTGTTTTCTTATTGTGTGCTTGTTTATGTGTTAAACTTGCTAGGTTTTAGGCTGCTCCTAGTGAGGTGTAGTATTTGCATATGTGTTTTCTTTATGCTTTTGTGACTAGTTTACATGCTTGTTTGTTTCTCTTAGTGAGGTGGAGCATGTTGTGTGCATTCGAATGTGGTGTAACATTTGATTGTTGTTTGTCTGTGTGACTGTTATGTCTGTGTGATTTTTTAAATGCTATAGCTTGTGTGTCTGTGTGACTTGATTATGTGTCTGTATGAATTGTGTATTCATGTTAGCTTTGTGCTTATTTGCTTCTGTGTGAACTGTTCCTGTGTCATGAGAACTGTGAGTTCTAATCTATGTGATTGCATGACTATGTGAACTTTGTGTTTTCTTGGGCTTGTGTGCTCTGTTTATTTTGTCCTTGGGATAATTTAGACATTTTTTGTGACTGTGTGTCCGTGATCTTTGCTCCGGCTTAGATTTGTGTATCTTTTGTGATACCTTGACTTTGTGTCAAATTTTCTGGATCTTGCATCTAACTTTGTGTTTTTCATTTTGCAGGTATTCGGGAAAAGGTGCGATGATGAATTCTTAAATAGATGATCACAAGGTGGATGATTTGGGCCAATGTGGAGATTTGTTGGGCCCGTTGGGCCTTGTGGCCCAGTTTGCTGGTCTTCATTCCTCCAAATATTGAGCTTGGCCCATTACTTATACTTATGGCCCTTATCAACCCCAATGGTGAACCCAATACGTGGGTTGGTGCAGAATACTCTTCGTGAGTTTAAAACGGGAATCTGAGCACCTCACGTTTTCACCACCTCCGGCGATGAAGACGTCTGGCCTGGCGGGACGATGACGAGGACGACCGTGTATCCTCCCAACACCCTCTCTACTAATCAAACCAAACTGTACTCTTATGAACAAAATTATCACAAATCAAAACCCTAATCATAGGAAAAAAAATTAAAATTTCCAGATCTAAATCTAAGGAAAAAAATCAAACTCGAATGGCGGCGTCTTTTCCGGGTATGCGGATAGGCACCGGATTAAAGCCCTAGATCTTGACGCCACCGTGAGCAGCAGGAGCGGCTGCTCTCAGGATTGTCGACGGTGCACCAGATCGGAATCATCCTCTCTGCCGTCAGATTCTTCGTTGGAATCTGCCAGCCCTACAACCTCACTCTCTGCGTCGCCACCGTCAGCAGCGTCCGTATCGTCAAAAAAAAACCCCACATCCGACGCCAAAAAATGGGAAAGGCAGCGGCGTGCTCTACGTCTGCACCCACCGGACCTTCATGGACCCGGTCTTCCACAGCACCACCCTTGGGAGCCCCTCACCGCCGTCACGTACAGCCTGAGCAAGATGTCGGTGCTCATGGCGCCGCTGAAGACAGTCCGGCAGGCCAGAGACCGTGACCGCTATGGCAAGACGATGAGGTGGCTGCTCCGGGAGGGGGACCTGGAGGTGTGCCCGGAGGGGACCACATGCATGGAGCCATAACTGCTGCGATTCAGCTCCCTTTTCGAGGAGCTCATCGAACGAGATCGTGCCGGTGGGAATGGGACCGAGATGTTGATGAAGATTAACTTTTCTTGTGTTCATCGAGTTCTACTGGAAGATGTTCAAGTGATGTTGCGCTTAAATTTTTTTTTATATTGTCACGTGGGATGTTGCTGGCATAATGTGGCCTGCCGGAAATGTCTTAAAACTGAAGATGAAGATCTTCGATGTGTTTTATTTTTATTTTAGGAAATTGGATTAAAATTAGACAAAAAGGACTAAAATTGGATTAAAAAGAACTAAAATTGATAATGTCCAAAGTTACAGGATTAATTGTGGATTCTTTCATACTTAAAGGATCATTTGTGATAATTTCTCTTTGAAATTAAGACAACCTTTTGAGGTTATCAGTTGATGTAATGTTTCCTTTTTTTTAGTAATGAAAATAAGTGTGGAACAAATGGAAACGGAAAGTGTGAAGATAAATGTGAGACAGAGGAAGTATATTGTTCTCGATTTTTAAATTCAATTTTTGGCTTTCAAAATCTTACACTGGGTTTTCAAAAACCACCCTGTTAATTTTTAGTTTTTTTTTATGCACATGTATCTGATTCGTAGACTAACTGATTCGGGAAGACTAGCACCCACCATCAAGGACTCTCATTTCAAGTTGGAGTTTTACACTCTGTACGACGGGAACTAACTCCCACAATTGTTCATGATCCCCGTTTTAAATCAAAGCTTTGAACTATATATGGCACAGACTAACCTCCACAGTGGTTTATAATCCCATTTTAAGTCATAACTTTGATTTTATGAAGAATACTCATTTAGGGTTAAAAGTTTGCAAACATGTATCTACATTTATTAAAATAAAGTACATATATAACAAAGTAGTGTTGCATAATTGCATTCATTGGTATAGAGATCAATTTTGATTTTTTTACTATAAAACTAAATAATACACATTGTTTCTTTATTTATTTATTTTGACAAATATTATGATATTTGTATGGTTAAAAGTCGCGTTTCTTTGGGGATACCGTACCCCAAATTAATCTCACACTTTTAAAAAGTTGTACTCTCTTCGTCTGCTTTTAAGGTATTTATTTTATTATTTTTGACATCTGCTTCAAAGGTATCTATTTCTTCAATTTAGTAAAAATGTACACAATATGACCCACCACTTCCCTCTAAAATAACTATTCATTCTACATATAATAATACTCATTAATCAACGTGCAAAAAGCAAATGAATATCTTAGAATCGGATGGAGGGAGTATACATTATTATTAAAAGATCTTTTAAAATAAAAATTAATACCCTTAATTCTCTGGAAAAAAATACTTAATATTTTTAATAAACAATTATATTATTCATATTTTAATCGACTTTTTCTTATTCTTATCAATTAAAATGTACTTCCTGCGTCTTGTCCTAATAGTTACGTTTACTTTTTGGACGGAGATTAAGAAATATAGTATTTTAATGTGTATTAAGGTGAGAAAAAATAATATTGTAAGATATAATAATTGAGTAGTTGTATTAGTGTTATATGTGTGTCATATAGAAATATTTTAATTGTTTTGTGTAGATCCCATATAAAAAAATAGCGTTAATTGTAAAAAAACCACGAACTTTACTCATATTGCAAATTAATCTCAACTTTTGAGAAATTGCAAAAAAACACCACCTTTAAATATTATTGCAAATCGCATCCAAAAAACCTTATTTTTAATCACAAATTGAGTGTATTTTGCAACAATATTTAAAGGTGATTTTTTTTTTTTTTTTGCAATTTCTCAAAAGTGGAGATTAATTTGCCATAGAGTAAAAAAAAAATTTTTTTTGCTATTAACCCAAAAAAATATAACTATTAAAATATGATGCTGAAATTAAAATATATAACTATTAAAATAAAACTAGAAATATAAACCTTTTAAAATAAAATATTACATTTTTATTCAGGAGAAATTCAAATTGTATTGAGGAGTGAATAATAGAAACTAAAATTCCGGCTTCAAATCGCCGTTTTTGACTCTTAAGTCGGTTGTCAGTGCGCCTCACTGCTGACACCATCCGTTTCTCAAAATTTAATCCCACTTTATTTTATTATTGATTAAAGTAAACAACATTACTTTAAGAACAACATTACTTTGAAGAATGTCGACATCTAAATATTGGGTAATTCTACTATGCACCTTTTATAGTGTATAATGAGTTAGTGGGTAGTTTTTTTTAAAAAAAAATTATTATATTATTATATTTTTGATGTAGATTATATTAAAAGTTAATCTAACGATTAAGATTATCCAGTGCACCGATGCATCAGATGCACCACAGTCATACACCTAAATATTTGCCCAATCTTCTCACTTATTATCATTTCATGTGGTATAATATATGTACACACGTTTAATAACATTAAATGTTAACCTAATATTATAGCAAAACATAATTATCATGTGGATCGCAACAAGCAAGTAATTGCTGATTATCGTTAAGATTATCAGTTTGATCTCTGTTCGATTATAAATGCAGACTAATGTTCGATAATCGTTAAGATTATCAGTTTCACCGGTGGCGGAGTCTCTAACTTCGGCCTTCTAGGTGTGCATCGATCGCGATGAGGATTTTTGTAATATCTGCGAGATTGAAATTTATAAAAGAATTGAATCACAGATCTTTCTCAAATCTGTTATGAGATATTGAAAAATCTTTAAACTCAAATTTGTTATGAGATATTGGAAAATCTTTAAAATAAATAGATAAATATTGAGATTTTTACTTTAATTTAAATATCAAATTAAAGTTATAATGGGTATATCATTATATCTTTTTATATATCTATTAGTAATAGTATAGGTTGAACGTATTTAATAGTAATAATCTTAACTAATGTGTACTGCAGAGAAATTATTTCTAAAAAAATATAAAGTAATGATATGTGTGTGAAAAATGAATGGCAAATTTGAAATAAAAGTAACTTTTGAGCTTGTTAAATAAAGTGATGTTTCCTTTTTTTTTTTTGGTGTGAAATATTTTATGGGACAAACAACTGAAGAAAGTATGAAAGGTATTATGGGACGGAGGGAGTATATATTAAATGTTACTCCCTCCGTCTCATTTCAATGTTTACATATTTCTATTTTGGGCGTCTCATTTCAATATTTGCGTTTCCTTTTTTGGAATATGGGACACACCTAAAACAATTAATATATTATCATGGTCCTCACATCCAACATTAATACACCTACCCACTTTACATTAAATATTATAGTTTTCCATCACTATCTATTAAAATATTATATTCTTTAATCAATATGCAAAAATCAAACGTAAACATTAAAAGGGACGGAAGAGTATTGTAACGATTAAAAAGGAAATTTGGAGATAATTGACGTTACTTAAAAAATGACTAAAAATAGTAGACAGATAATAATGAGAAAGTGACAGGGACGTGTAGTCCGCACACTTTGATGAGATCTTTAGAGGGTTTGTTGAGTCTTCACTTCACATTTATTGCCAAGGGTGCGTCTATTTACCAACACAAAATTAGTATTGAATTGGTGATGAATCTTTTCTTATATTCAAATTTCAAATTTGGTTGACAAAGTATTTCGGGTTATTTTTTTGGTTGCACATTTGATAGCTTAGAGTATCCTCAAGAGATCATATAAATTCAAAATTTTAGTTATTTTAAAGAGTAAACCACAAAAAAAAATTCAATCCAAAAGACTCTCTATAATACTCTACTTTAAAGTTTAACTTTTTTTGTTTCATTCTTCAAATTTAGAGAGCCTACTAAACTCTTTAAAATTTAATTCATTAGTTGATTTACAACTTCCAATACAAATTTTATAGGAATCTATGAAATGTGCAATTAAAAAATTATAGTAATATAATTATATGATTGGAGGAATAAAATATATAAATAAACAAATATGGGAAATTGAATAAATAAAGAGTTAAATTTAAAGAGTGTGTTGGAGAATCTTACAAAAATAAAAGTTAAAATGAATAGATGGAGTTGCTCTTATAAGGTAAAAGTTAGGTTACAGTAGATAGTTATTATATTCTTTATATCCGTTTTGAAACGTTATCTTTATTTTTTACACGTAGGTTAAGAAGTACTTCATCTGTTCACCGGATAAGTGGACATTTACTTTTTTCACGTGAATTAAGAAAATATTATTATTTAATAATAATGGATAGATGTATTAGGTTGGTGTATGGTTCAATATATTAATTATATTAGTGATGTGTATGTGTCTCATGTGTTTAAAAAGAAAAATATATACTTTTGGCCATAGTACGAACGCCCAAAATGATAAAAATGTCCACCTATCCAGCAAAAATAGAACGTGTTTGGCCCTATTTCTTTATCGGTAAGACTAAATTGAAAAACTTATCTTTATTGAACTAAAATGGATCATGAGAAAAGTTATATGACTGAATTGATTTTTATCATGCTGACTCACCTACTATCAGGGCGCCACATCATCGTCCTGGCCGGAAATCGACGATTCTGATTGTCACTTGACAATCACGTGTTGTTTCCGCTGAAAATATGACGTGTTTGAACCTATTTCTTTACCGATGGAATTAAATTAATGACTTATCTTTATTGAAATTAAAATAGATTATGAGAAAAATTATGAGACTGAAATTATTTTTATCCCTACCTTTTACCATACATTCTCTTTCTTCAATTTTTTTTTCATTTCTCTATCCTCTTTTATTTCTTTTCTCATATCATCTAATCCTTAATTTACATAACTCTAAATCCAATCAAACATTGTATTGTGTTTTCATAAAAAATACTCCCTCCAGCCACTTACAAGGTAACTGTTTGTTGTTTGCACGTGGACAATTTTAAGGTCTTTATTTGCTTTTTGCAAGTGGATTAATGAGTATTATTATTATAGGTGAAGTGGGTAGTTGTATTAGAGGGAAGTGGTGGGTCATATTGTATACTTTCTTTAATAAATAGAGAAAATTGATACCTTTGAAGCGAACGCCAGAAATAGTGAAATAGATACCTTGTAAGTGGCCGGAGGGAGTATTACTCCACTTATTATTCTCTCACAAAATTTTTTGAGTGAGACTTCTCGGGAGTGTTTTGCGTATTGATAGATAAAAGCATCACAAAACAAGAGTTAAATTCATTTTTTGCCTTGTAATTAAACAAAACTTTGATTTTTGCCCTAAAAAGATAGGTGGCTCAATTTTGAATTATTTCAATTTTTTCCCATTTTCGCCGGAAAATGCAAATTTCATCAAAATCCTTCATGTCATGCTTCAATTCCGATTGGTCAATCCATCGTGACAATTTTAACTTTTTTTGAGCTAATGAATCGCCACATCATATTCCAGAAGCTGTCGTGCGCCGATCGCTGTATGCCGCCGTCAGATCCATTGCCAAAGCCGTGAAGTCTAAAGTTGCTGCCCACATCGTTGCTTCCCATAGATCTGTCGCGAACCCACTCGTCAACACCGTTGGAGACGCAAATACCATCGCCTGAACTCTTGATGCATTTCAATTGCTGGAAATAGCTGAAATTTTTCTTTTTTATTTTAATATTTCTAATTTAATTAAATATTTTGTTGAGTTGGAAATGAAAAAAAATAATAAATAGTGGAATATAACGTGGCGGATTTATTGGCTAAAAAAAGTTAAAATTGCCACGACGGATTGACCAATCGGAATTAAAGCATGACATGGCGGATTCCGGCGAAATTTGTATTTTCCGGTGAAAATAGAAAAAAATTGAAACAATTTGTTAGTTATAGGATAAAATTGAACCAATTATCTTTTTTAGGGCAAAAATCGAAGTTTTGCTTAATTACAAGATAAAAAATGAATTTAACTCCACAAAACGAATAAAAATATGAACTTTGCTACTTCAATTTTTAAATTACTTCCCGAAGAACATTGACTCTTCCCAAAATAATATTTTAAAAATAATTATGTAGACCCACCTTAGATAATTTTTAAATATATAATATAGCCGACTTAGATTAATGGCAAAGCAGACATTTTCTTGTATATTTGAATTCTTGATTTCTATATATAGTAACTCCATGCTGCATTCAATATCATAAACAAAAACCATTTATTACAACAATTTTAAAACCTTACATTAAATTCCCCAAAAATAAAATTTTTTCTTCATTCAATGGGTTCCATTGGCCACAATGTAGAGAAGCCACATGCTGTCTGCATTCCATTTCCAGCCCAAGGCCACGTCAACCCCATGCTCAAGTTTGCTAAGCTTCTCCACAACAATGGCTTCCACGTCACCTTCATCAACACCGAATACAACCACCGCCGCCTCCTCAAATCCAGAGGCGGCGACGCCCTCCACGGCCTCCCTTCGTTTCAGTTTGAGACCATCCCCGACGGCCTTCCGCCGTCGGAAGAGGCCGACGCCACCCAAGATATTCCGTCTCTGTGTGAGTCCACCTCCACCACGTGCTTGGCTCCGTTCAAGGAGGTTGTGAGGAGGCTGAACGCCACCGGCCGGCCGGTGACGTGCATAGTTTCGGACGGGGTGATGAGCTTCACCATGGATGCGGCGGAGGAGCTTGGGATTCCTGAAGTTCTGTTATGGACTACAAGTGCATGTGGATTCTTGGCTTATACTCAGTATGACAAGATTTTTCAAATGGGATATGCTCCACTCAAAGGTACGCACTCTAATTCAATTTTTTTGGTATTTAAATCAAGATATATTTCCTTCCTCCCATAGAAGTTAACACACTTTTCTTTTTGGTTTGTTCCACTAAAGTTGACACATCTCCTTTTTAATACATGGAACCCGAACAAAAATAATTAATCTATTCTCATGGACCCCACATATCACCTCTAATACAACTACCCACTACAAAATAAATATTAGTTCTCTCACTTCACTTTACATTAAACTAAATATATCAATTTCTCTGAGACGGAGAGAGTACAATACAGTGTCATTTTTCTGTAGTAAAAGATCATTTATTTATTTATGATAGGAATGTGAACCGTAATTAATTTACTTCCATTAATCCCACGAGACTCTTTCTTTGTTGTCATAAAAAAATCCTTCCCAACTCAAAAAATAAATATGATCACTTTATTCAATTATTTTAAATTTTACTTAAATTTCAAATTTATCATTTTTTTCACACATAAATATAATTATTTTATACTGCTTATTTATTATCTAAAATACTACAATACCTTCTTGGATCAAAAAAATTAATAAAAAGAATATTTTTCTTAAAAACAATAAGTAGCATTCTCTAGAACGGAAGGATTAGTAATAATGACATGAGTAACCATGTTAATAGAATAATGACAGGATCACAAAGACTATTGTTGATTTTGGGTTTATGAATGAATAAGAATTTTGTACTTGTGACTACAGGTGACCAGTGACCCTCACATTGGGCATGTCACTGTGAGAGGGTCATCGGCGACCCATGGTCAGCCAAGAATCACCCGATTTTAGATCAAGTTTTGATAGATCATGAGACTTATTGTTGTTTGATTGAATTTGCAGACACAAGTTGCTTAACAAATGGATATTTAGACACCATCATAGAAGGAATTCAAGGGTTGAAAAACATACGCATGAAAGATCTTCCAAGCTTCATTCGAACAACAAATATACACGATTTCATGATTCAGTTCGTCTTTTCCGAAACAAGAAGAGCCCAAAGAGCATCCGCCATTGTAATAAACACATTCGAACCCCTCGAACAAGACTCTCTCAATGTACTATCTTCTTTTCTGCCCCCAACCTACGCCATCGGGCCATTGAATCTCCTCCAAAACCAAATCCACGACGAGGGTTTGGCTCAGCTCGGCTCGAATCTATGGAAAGATGACCCGGAATGCCTCCAATGGCTCGACACGAGAGATCCCAACTCAGTCGTCTACGTTAACTTCGGAAGCATCACCGTAATGACAACTGGTCAGCTCACTGAGTTTGCATGGGGACTCGCTAACAGCAACCAACCCTTCTTATGGATCATAAGGCCTGATCTCGTCTCCGGCGAGACGTCGATCCTCCCGCCTGAGTTTCTTGAATCCACAAAGGGGAGAGGGTTGCTATCCAGCTGGTGTGATCAAGAAAAAGTTCTTGATCACCCTTCCGTTGGAGGGTTCTTGACGCACAGTGGATGGAACTCGACTCTGGAGAGCATATGCAGCGGTGTTCCGATGATCTGCTGGCCTTTCTTTGCGGAGCAGCAGACTAACTGCTGGTACAGCTGCACGCAGTGGGGGATTGGAATGGAGATTGATAGTGATGTGAAGAGAGATGAAGTGGTAACCCTTGTAAGAAGGTTGATGGTCGGAGAGAAAGGGGAGGAGATGAAGAGAAGGGCGATGGAGTGGAAGAAGATGGCTCATGAAGCTTCCAAGAGTTCATCTTATCAGAATTTACAAAAAGTTATCAGTGTGCTTAATTTACCCCTCTCAAAAGTGTGATAGATATTAGTAGAATACTTCCTCTGTTCAAAGAATGCGTTTAAGAAAAATTGTATTTTTTTATCAATTTTGTTCAATTTTATTGACTTTATAGAATATTGAAGTATTTTTATAGGTAACACTAATAAAAAGTACGAAGTAATGATATGGGTAAGTGATAAATTTAAAATTAAAGTAATTTATGAGTTGTAGGAAAAAGTATAGTCACTACAAAAAACTGTATGATTACGATGGAAAAATCCGTCGGTAAAATATGAAAAATTCATCGGTAACTTAGTTACCGACGGATTACCGACGGAAATTAATCTGTCGCGAAAACCTGCGTCGGTAACTTTTTAGCGACGGAATTTTAAATCCATTGGTAATTACCGATGGATTTTTTCGTCGGTAAAGAAAGATATTTGTCGGCAATCATATAATACAAATTCGTCAAAAGTGATAATATAGCGACGATTTTACCGACGGATTTTTCCGTCGGTAATTTTACCGAAGGAAAAATCCGTCGGTAAATTCAAGATCAAATTTAAAAATAAATAATAGATTTCCGACGGAAAAATCCGTCGGTAAAATGCAAAAGGAAAAATAAAAAAAAATCCAAATAAATAAATCTTCAAAAAAATTATTCATTTAATATAATTTTTTTATTTAACATAACATTAAAATTCTAAAAACTCTACATAATTTCAAGCTAATGTGTAATATTACAAGGATTAATATTACAAGGTAACATGAGTTCAAACATTAGTCATCCTTTTTCTCCATCTTTAGTTTTGCTTCGACATCCCCACTGTAACGTCCGACTTGGAATGCATATTGCTGGAACACATGAGAAAATGACCATCTCAGTACAAACAAGAACATTCTAAAAATATTAACAATATAATGAATGAAATGCTATCATCTAGAGTGTTAGAGGCTAGTGTCAAAGTATCAAATATTCAAAAAGATTATGGTGAATGAAATGCTATCATCCAATATCATCCAATAAGAATACAACTGCAACAAGATTATTAGCCCATATTCAAGAATATTAACTGGTCGTAGTCATTTTCATCTAGATTTTAGTGTCTTTATTTGTGTATTTTCGGATATTTTTATTCGTATTTGTGTTACTTTTGGTGGAATTATTGTTATTTTGAGGAATGTGGTATAAATTGATAAAATTGTGTAAATGAGCTTAAATATATGTAAAACAGGTCAAGAAATGGAAAAAATGAGTCGGGAGCGAAAATGAGACGGAAGAACAAGGAATGTTGGTACACGGGCCGTGTGCGGAACACAGCCATGTACTCAACAGCCGTGTAGTGTCATCAGAACTCACTGCTCGCCCAGGAGGATGGTCGTGCGCTGGTGCACGGGCCGTGCACTGCTGCACGATCCAGTAAGAAGAAGTCATGCATTGTCGTCAGAAAACGCTACACGGCCATGATCATGGCCGTGCAGCGTAGCTCGAGCCGTGTCTGGAGCACGCACAACACACCGAAGTAGGTGTGCCCTACACGAGCAGTGCACTGCTGCACGGGCCGTTTAGGTGCAAAATCTTGTGTAATTTTCAGAATGTTCCGGAAGCTTCTAGAAGGTCCATAAGTGATATAAAACCATGACTTGTGCGAAATTTGAAGGAAGAATTCATTAGAGATCAGATTAGAGCAGCTACACACACCAAAACACCACATTTCCTCACATAGTAGATCCATCTTCCATCTCTACCATCTAGATCAATCAAATCACCATTTTGATCTACATTTTCAATCCATAGAACCTTCATTCCATCCATCCTACCACCATTTGAGAAGATTGGGGCATCAATTGTTGAAGAAGTTGATCAATTGAAGAGGAGGAAGATTTTTCTTATGCAAGGGAAGCAAATCTACTTTCCAATTGTTAATTTGCTTCTTATTATGGCTTAATTGGAGCAAAACTTGATTTGCATTGAATTAATTACCATGTTTAGTAGCTAGATTTTGTAGTAGGGCTAGTCATATGAGTGGTTGAGGTGAAAAGTTAGATATGTAAAACTTGAGTAGTGATTTGAATTGATTTGTGGATTTTCTTCTATGATATATCAATCATGTTTCATTTCAATGTATGTGTGATTAGATTCTTTATTCATTATATTAGGATGGTCATTCCAATGTTGTGAGTGAAGTTTTAATTGAATCATATATTGAGTTGTGCATACATGTTAGTATAAGGGGAGGTAAGTCATACCTCCTTAGGCTTAGAACATTCATAGAGGGATACTTAAGTAATTGAGTGAAAAGAACCAACTTATGATCATAGTACCTTAAGGGAATTGAGATTAAGACCAATCTTAGAAGACTTAGGCTTGTAAAAGAGTCGAGAACCTGGTTGCCTTGACCATAGGGACTAGGGGTAAATTTGTGATTGTTTTTAATTCACAAGTTAATGAGAATTACTATGAATGGCTTTGCATATCTAGCTCAAGTCTCAACTATAAGTATGATTAGCCTTACTCTCTTCTCAAGTGTATTCTACATCCATTCCATTCATCATTTGTTTGTTCTTTTATCATTTACTTTGCTAGTTTAATCTCTAATTAATTGAGTATAATCATAAGCAATAGTTTTAAATACAAAACCTTCAAACATATTATCTTTACAAAGCATAAATCGATGAACAATTCGGATACTTGCCAATGTTTGTTTTCCCTTGGGACGACAATCTTATAAATTTTGCACTTGGTCACGCGTATACAACAACGATAGAGTACACTTTTGACATTTTACAAAAAATGCGACTAAGTTCATGGCGCCGCTTGCCGGGGAAATGTTAAATATTTGGCTATAACGAGTTTGAAGTTGATTAGTTTTGATAAGGATTTCTTTTATTTGTTATTTGTTTACTTGTCTTGGTTGTTTGAGAGCTAATTTGAAAATTTTTGTAGGTACATGCAAACTCGTTCTAGGTCTCAATCTATTGAACCTTTGAACTTGGAATTGGAAGCTACTTTGAGAAGACAAAGGAGAGGAGTGTTGGAACCTACGGAAGAAAATATGAAAGAAGTAAGGGATAATGCAAACATGATTGATGAAGAAAGTAATTTGAGAAATTTTCAAGATGGTAATAAAGCTAGAGGAGGTTATGGTAATCAAGAATATGTGCCACAAGTTTATGCTCAACAAATACACTTGCAAAATCAACAAATGCAAGTTATTATTCAAAACTTGTTGGCACAACAAGAAGCAAGAAATAATCCTCCGGTAGTGCAAAATAAACCTCGTGGAAATGAAAATAATGGAGTGGGAATGAATATCCGTGATCATTTTCAACCGCAATATGGGAATTATGGTATGGGCCCGCCATTGAATGTGAATAATTTTGAGATCAAGACGGGGTTGATCAACATGGTGCAAACGAATCAATTTGGTGGTGGTACTATGGAGGATCCGAATGCTCACTTAGTCCAATTTACGGAGTTGGCAAATACGATAAAGATAAACGGGGTAAGTGAGGATGTGATCAAAATAAAGCTTTTCTCGTTTTCATTGAGAGATAAGGCTAAGGCTTGGTATCATACTCTACCACCGGGATCATATACCACATGGAGAGAGTTGGCACAAAGATTTTTGAGCAAGTATTTTCCACCATCCAAGATGTTGCATCTTAAAGGGCAAATCTTTCAATTCAAACAATTGTCACTTGAAACTTTTGGTGAGGCTTGGGACTGATTCAAAGAGATGCTAAGGGAAGTGTCCACAACATGGATTTCCCGAAGATCAACAAGTAGGATTTTTCTATGCCGGGTTGAATGGGAGTGAACGAATGCTTGTTGATGCTTCATCGGGAGGTTCTATTTTGGGGCAAACTCTGGAGAGAGCAATTGTTATATGTGAAGAGATAGCTTTGGATACGGGTCAATGGCATATGGATTGTGCACCGGGATTGTATGAAATGGAAAGGATTGCTAAGATGGAAGAAGTGTGCTTGCAACAAGTAAAAAAGGTGGAAATTTCTAAGTAAGATGTGACCGATAGGGCAATCATGGAGATCTTAAAAAGGATGAATGCTAGCATGCAAATGTCTCCAAATTCTACATCGGTGGTGAATCAACAAATACTTGAAATTTTGGAAGTCATGGAGGAGGATATCCACAAAGGCAAGGAGGATGGGGCCAAGGAAACTTTCAAGACAATTTTAATCAACCTCGTAGGTATTAGAACTTGTCTTATGGAAATCAAGGAATGCACTTACTCTTCCACCGGGCATTAATCCGAGGGAGAAAACTTCAAATGGTGAAGGAAATGCTACAAAGGAAGATCAATTCACAAAAAATTTTGAATTTATGAAGCAAGAAAAAGAGGTGAATCATAAGAGGTTTGATTCCATAAAACAAGAAAATGAGTTGAATGAGAATCGATTCAAGGCTTTGGAGACACAAATGAGTCAAATGACAAGTGAAAGGGGGGGTGTTCATCGGCAAGGGAGATTTCCGTCTACAACCATTACCAATCCGAATGAGCAATATAAGGCTATTGAACTTCGTAGTGGAACAAAATATGAAGGGCATTCTATGCCAATGGAAGTGGAGGAGGTAGAGTGTGAAGTTGAGCCCATGAAAAGCTTGGATGAAGAAGGGAAAAAGAAAGGAGTTGATATTGTCGAAAAAGATGAAAGTTCCCCTATAATTGAAGAAGAGAAAGTGAAGTCTCCAAAGAAGTGGAGAGATGTAGAGAAGCAAAACGAAAAGAGAGAGAAAAAAGAGAGAAAGAAGTTTGAAAGAGATGAATGGGGGATTCCGAAGTTGCCCGTGGCAATTCCCTTTCCACAAAGATGTTTGAAAAAGGAATTAGAAGAAAAATTTGTCAAGTTTGTTGAGATGTTGAAGAAGATACATGTGAATATTTCTTTTGCTGAGGCTCTACTTCAAATGCCCAACTACTCCAAATTTTTGAAGGATATTTTGTCAAAGAAAAGAAGCTTGGGAGAGTTTGAAACGGTGAACCTTACGGAGGAATGTAGTACAATCTTGCAAAAGAAAATTCTCCCTAAATTGAAAGATCCGGGGAGTTTCAACATTCCATGTGAGATGGGAGAGCATGAGAATTACAAAGCTCTATGTGATTTGGGAGCTAGCATTAACTTGATGCCGTTGTCAATCTTTAAGAAGTTGGGTATTGGTGAGGTCAAGCCGACATCGGTTACGCTTCAATTAGCCGATCGATCGTTGACATATCCAAAAGGAATTGTGGAAGATGTGTTGATCAAAGTTGGCAAGTTTGTATTTCCCGTTGATTTTGTGGTATTAGATATGAATGAAGATTCAAATGTTCCATTAATACTTAGCCGTCCATTCCTTGCCATGGGGAAAGCATTGATTGATGTGGAGAAGGGAGAGCTTACTTTGAAGGTAAATGAAGAAGAGGTGATATTTTCATTGAGAGAGGCTATGAGGTATCCCAGGAACAAGGAAGAATGTAGAAGATTCGATGTTGTGGATAATATTGTTGAATAGCATATGTACCATCTTCACTCCAAGGATCCGTTGGAAATTATCATAAGTCATTCTTACTCAATTGTATCTTTAAAATCTAAATCCACCTTTTGTTTGGAAAATGATGAAATGATTGATGATTTACATGGTTTAAATGCTTGTAGGGCACTCACGAATGAGGAAGCGAAGGAAGCAAAGGCTGAAAAACTTGATGAAGGACCGAAAGAGGAAGAGCGAGAAAAAAAAAGTTGGAGTTGAAATCATTGCCGGAGCATTTGAAGTATGCTTACTTGGAAAAAGATGAAACGTATCCGGTAATCTTATCCTTTTAGCATAATGATCTAGAATTAGAAAAACTGCTAAGAGTCTTAAGAGAGCATAAATCCTCTATTGGTTGGAGCATTAAAGATTTGAAAGGTATTAGTCCATCTATGTGCATGCATAAGATTCATTTGATTGATGATGAGAAGTCTTGTGTTCAAAACTAATGTAGATTGAATCCTATAATGCAAGAAGTGGTAAGAAAAGATGTATTAAAATGACTTGATGCGGGAATAATCTTTCCAATAAGTGATAGTCAATATGTAAGTCCTTTACATGTAGTGGCAAAAAAGGGTGGTATGACAATTGTGAGATCCGATACAAATGAGATCATTGTCACTAGAACTATTACGGGTTGGAGAGTGTGTGTTGATTATAGTAAATTGAATAAAAACACTCGTAAAGATCATTTCCTATTGCCATTCATAGATCAAATGTTGGATCGTCTTGCGGGGCATGAGTACTATTGTTTTCTTGATGGTTACTCCGGGTACAATCAAATATTGATTTCATCGGAAGACCAAGAGAAGACAACTTTCACATGTCCCTATAGTACATTTGCATTTAGAATGATGCTGTTTGGTCTATGTAATGTCCCTGCCACTTTTCAGCGTTGTATGATAGCTATCTTCAATGGTTTGATTGAAAATATTATTGAGGTATCATGGATGACTTTTCTGTGTATGGTGCTTCTTATTATATATGCTTGACTAATCTCACTGTGGTGTTGCAGAGGTGTGAAGAATCGAATCTTGTGTTAAATTGGGAAAAGTGACATTTTATGGTGACAGATGGAATTGTCTTAGGGCATCATATCTCAAAGCATGGTTTAAAAGTTGATAGAGCTAAAGTGATAGCCATAGAATGTCTTCTCCCTCCTACTAGTGAGAAGGGGTGAGATCGTTCTTAGGCCATGCGGGCTTCTATAGACGCTTCATTAAGGATTTTTCCAAAATTGTTAAACCTCTTTGTAAATTGCTAGAAAAAGATTGTCCATTTAACTTTGATGATGAATGTCGTGTATCATTTCAGGTGCTAAAAGATGCTCTCACTTCATCGCCAATACTCGTCACCCCAAATTGGAGCTTGCAATTTGAATTGCATTGTGATGCTAGTGACCAATCCATCGAAGTGGTGTTGGGTCAAACAAGGGATAAGAAGTTTAGAGCAATCTATTATGCCTCAAAGACCTTGAATGCATGCCAAGTCAATTATACCACCACGGATAAGGAATTTTTAGCCGTAGTGTATGCTTTTGAGAAGTTTCGACCATACTTGGTTGGAACACAAAACGATTGTTTACACGGATCACGCGGCTATAAAATACCTTATGAACAAGAAAGATGCTAAACCTCGTTTAATCCATTGGGTGTTGCTTTTGCAGGAATTTGATGTGGTGATCAAGGATAAGAAAGGCGTGGAGAATGTGATCGCGGACCATTTGTCTAGATTGGAAAATTGAGGTGAGAGTGAGGATGTAAAGCCAATTGGGGATGAGTTCACGGATGAAAAAATTTTGCTATTAGAGGTTGAGCAAGTATGTTCTATCATTGTGAATGTGCCGCCTTGGTATGCCGACTATGTTAACTTCATTGTTTGTGGAATCGAGCCCACATTGCTTAATGAGTATAAGGAGAAGAAGTTTCATGTTGAAGTGAAGAAGTATTTGTGGGATGAGCCATATTTGTTTAAAATTTGTAATGATGGAGTGATAAGAAGATGTGTGGCCAAAGAAGATGTAATGGAAATTCTTGAGCTTTGTCATTCGTCTTTGTATGGAGGTCACTTCGCTCTTCAAAAGACGGGGGCTAAAGTTTTACAATCGGGGTTCTATTGGCCAACATTATTTAAAGATGCAAAGAAGTTTGTGGCTAAGTGTGATAGATGCCAAAGAATAGGGGGAATAGGTAAGAGAGATGAAATGTCCATGACCTTGAGAATTGATGTGGAAATATTTGATGTATGGGCATCGACTTTATGGGACCATTCCCCTCGTCAAAAGGATATTTATACATTTTACTAGCCGTGGATTATGTGTCAAAGTGGGTGGAGGCAATCCCCACTAAGACAAATGATGCTTTGATTGTGCAAAGGTTCTTGAAAAAAAATATTTTTGCTAGGTTTGGAGTTCCAAGGGCTTTAGTGAGTGATGGAGGATCACACTTTGTCAACAAGTTGATGGAAAGTTTGTTAAAGAGATATGAAGTGAAGCATCGAGTGGCTACACCATACCACCCTCAAACAAATAGTTTGGTGGAGGTTTCAAACCGCCAAATCAAGTTAGTTTTGGAGAAGACCATCAATGGAGGGAGGAAGGATTGGTCGGATAAGCTTGATGATGTCTTATGGGCTTATCGGACGGCTTTTAAGACCATCCTTGGTGTATCACCGTATCAATTGGTTTATGGTAAAGCTTGTCACCTCCCCGTGGAGTTGGAACATCGGGCATTATGGGCTATCAAATGCCTCAATATGGATGAAAGGAAGAGTGGTCAAGCAAGGTTGTTGAAGTTAGTTGAAATGGAGGAGTTTAGAGGAAGAGCATTTGATAACTCAACCATCTACAAGGAAAATATGAAGAAATGACATGATGCTAAAGTGAAGGAAACGATGTTTGCTCCGGGAGATAAAATTCTTGTATTCAATTCGAGGCTTAAGTTGTTTCCCAAAAAGCTAAAGTCTAAATTTACCGACAAATAAAATCCGTCGGTAATTTAAAAACTCAAATTAATTTTTTTTATTAAAATTTATTATATTTACCGATGAAATATAGTCGTCGGTAAATTTTCTGAATTTAATCCCTCCAAAATAATGACAGATTTACCGACGGAAATAAAATTTGTCGCTAATTCTGTCGGTAATCCGTCACAAAAACCGTTGGAAATTTTTTATGATATTTTTTTAAATAAACCATATTAAATCAAAAAATCATCGGTAATCCGTCAGCAATTACCGACGGATTCGTTCCGTCAGTAAATCCGTCGGTAATCCGACAGTTTCTT
Organism: Pogostemon cablin; assembly: GCA_023678885.1. NCBI lineage: Eukaryota > Viridiplantae > Streptophyta > Magnoliopsida > Lamiales > Lamiaceae > Pogostemon > Pogostemon cablin. The sequence goes on from CM042968.1 coordinate 21,139,202, forward strand.
GTAGTGACTTTTCTTTTATAAATTATGAAGAGTTTTGTAGGATAAATAAATAAGGAAATGATGAAGTGGAATTTAAACCAACGTGTGTTTAATATTAGGCTAAGCATTTTGACAAGCGTGTGGTGTGCATTTTACTTCAATATTGTCTAATTCTTGGTCAATTTACTCTTGCTTGGAGAGTTTGATACTTGTTTTCTTCTTTGACAACGAGTTATAGGATTCAATCATTAATTTTTTTTCATTATTTTTTTAAAACTTTTGACAAATTTAATTAATTTATTCATGCCTAAAAGAAATAATTAATATATCAAGAAACGAAATTGAGTACGACAGCTCCATGATGAAGAGTCAAGATGATCGTCGTAAAAATATCAAATAAATAAATAAATAATAATATTTCCATCTCCTAAAATTTTAATAAAAATTTAGTCAAAGGAGGGAGTATCATATTTATGAGATAATTAATTAATTTCAGTTGCACGTGGGATAACACGAATTTATTATTCTGATTATTAATTTTTTAATTAATTGTATAGAATAGTGAGCCAAATTAATTTTATTGACATTTTCTAAATTTTTTCCTGTCATTCATTTATGCTCATTTGACATTTTCTAAATTTTTTCCTGTCATTCATTTATACTAATGAGCAATATATACCCAATTGCGCCCGCAAAACCTATGTAAAAGATTGGGAAAATAATTATTAGGAATTTTATTTTTCTTTCTTGTAAAAAGAGGGAGAATACGAAATCCCAAAATATTACTCCATACAATGAATAAAAAATGAAAAACCTAAAAATGATCTGTAATATATATATATATATATATATATATATATATATATATATATATATATATATATATATATATATATATATATATATATATATATATATATATATATATAAAGATTATAAAAATATAGAATAAAATGAAAAATAAATCAATTAAATAAGTGTTTTATTTGGCCTTTAACGGTGGCAAAGTCTTGTAAAATTTTAGTACTTGAATATTTTTGTGAAACGGCTAAAATTAATACCCTCTCTGTCCCATAATCGACAAAGGAAGCGCATACCTTTCTATTAATTATCTTAATTTTAATAATTAAAATTGATATTTATTACTTTTATTTTGTTTTAATTATCTTAATTCTTTTACTTTTATAATATTTATTATTATTATTATTTGAGGTAGATTTTGTTATTATCTATAAATAAATATGGAATATTTTTTTCTTTTATAATGTTTATTATTATTATGGTAGATACTATTATTAACTATAAATATGATATATTATTATTGTTTCATGGAGTGAATTTAGTTATTAAGATTGGGATTCATCATTGCTTCGATTTTCGTCCATATTTGAGTATTTCCTATGAGAATTAATATTTATTATGTATTTATCTTTTTTTAATTATTTTAATTTTCTTCTTTCAATATCTTCAACCGCATCTATTTATTATTTTATGGAAATCATGAGTGTATGAGTTTTCATTATTTTTCTTCCACCCATTGATAGGGACTGTAAAATAGAAATCATAGAAAAATGATTGAATTTTCAAACATTCCGAAAAAACTTTTGGGCCTTTTAAATTCCCCTTGATCTCGTTTATGGAGATGCTTCTACAGAAAACGCAATTATTATACTTCAGATATTCAGGCATATGAAGTAATCAGTATAAGTGGATGAAGAAACCCAAAATTTTCTCCAATTTCAAGTCTTATTTTATGAATTTTTAAATAGATGTATCAGCTTTGGAGTTAATATACTTCAACTGATCAGTATAATTGGATGAAGAAACCCTAATTGCATGATGCAATTTAAAATAAAAAATAAAAATTCGATGGTCTTTTTGCCAAAATCTCAAAGGTTGGGATTAAATCGCAATTTAAGTAAAAGTTGAGTTTTTTTTTTTGCAATAAACTCAAAGCTGACGTGACAAAGGTCAACGTCACGTCAGATGTCGGGCAGCCCTCTCCTGCTCGTTATATACATTTTGCACGAAACTTAAAGGTCGAGATTTTTTTTGCAATTTATCAAATGTTGGGATTTATTTGCCATAAAAGTAAAAGATTAGGATTTTTTTTGCAATTAACTCTTTATATATTAAAATTTTATTTTAATGTCATGTTGTATTTTCATTACTATAAATATTACGATTAAAATTTAGTACTTAATTTATATATTGATTAGATAATATTTAATAGTTAATTAATTGTATAGAATAGTGAGCCAAATTAATTTTATTGACATTTTCTAAATTTTTTCCTGTCATTCATTTATACTCTCTCGTAATAATTGTTTTCAAGTGAAATAAAAAGTATTACCATTATTTAATGGTGAATTTTTTCTGATACTAAATTTGATATTTGTATGAATAAAATTAAATTTATTGAAAATTACATTCCATATTAATAGAATATAAGTCTCAACCACATATAATATTAAACTTTAATAACGAATTCTATGTAGGGTTTCATGTCAAAATGGTATTAGGAAAAAATTGAAATGATATTACTGTGAATGTTAAAAGTAAGCCCATTAAAACATATGTAGTGAAATGGACCCATTTTATGGCTTCTGTTTATAGTAACTTGGGCCTAATTTGGGCCCAACAAAGTTGGGTGTTATTTTAGAGTTGCTAAATGGGTCGTTAAAAGGTGAATTTATTCTTAAAACTAATGAGCTTCAGACAAAACGGGCAGCCCTACGGACTATATAATAAAAATTAGAAAAACTTATAAATACGAATATAACATTTAAATTAGTAATACATTGCACAATAAATACAAAAATAATTCATCATTCAGTTAGGATTTAAAACAATTAGTAACATTAATGCACGGAAAAAATTATTAAAAAGTACTATAAATTGTTATGAAATTTGTGATAATTAAAATTCATTTATTTATATTTTATTTATATATTGTAATTATTTTTGTATAGAGTAAGAGTGATAAGATAAAAGAAAATTTGTGGTGATTAAAAAGGGAATGAGAAAGTGGGAGAAAAAGTATCACGTTGTCATTGTATTAAGGAGAAAAAATGGGTGAAGGAATGTATCATTATGTAAAAGAGAAGAGGAGAGATAAGGTGAGATAGAGAGATAGGGGAACAATAGATACGTTGAAAAATATAATTAATAGTCATATTAGTCTACGGGTTAATCAGTTCGGGTCAAAAAGGCTAGTTTTAAATAGTCTGAAAAAACACAGTTCTAACACTTTTTTTTGTTTTTTGGTTAATCAGGTCGATCCTATGGGTCTCGAGCTTTTTAATAGCTCTAGCATTTTTTCTGAATTAATTTTTCTATTCGGCATTTTATTGCTATAATTTCTAAAGAAATGTTTCGAGTTAACATTAATAACATTAAAGAAATTAGTAATTTAGTCTTATTTTATATTAAAATTTTTCTTAACTATTCCTAATATGAAAGAAAATAGTTTTCCTTTTCTTTTAATTATGATTTGAGCTAGCTAATTGTACAAGAGAATCACAAGTTAAAAAATAGCTAAGAGGTGCTTACGCCTTTTAAAATACGTAGGAGAGCTAAACCGTTCATAAAATGTGCAACAGATATTATTTCGAATTAAATTGGTCCCATGTTTTTGGATTTCTTATATTATTTTGATGAATATCTGATATTTCTTGCAACACATCATTAGATGAATTATTCGTATAAAAGTAAAAAAAAATATATATATACGTTTAACTTAAAATGACACAAGAAAGACGATATACATCGCGGAAAATCCCATATAAATTCTGTGCATCTTATATATTTGCGCATTTAAGAATACCTAAAAATAGAATGTATTATTATTGGAGTAGTCAATATATTTTAAAAAATAAAAAAGTGAAAACACCTAAGCATAATACATTTACAATATGAATTAGAGAAATTAGTGAAAAATAAACGTTTTGGGTTTACCTTTAATAGAGAGAGTGGACGACATGATGATTACTTGAGGCCTAGTTTATGCATGATACGATTACATATGCCCGTTGAACTTGTAATTGAAATACTTTTAATAATTTTAATTAATAGTAAGATTTTATTTTTTCTAAAAATAAGTTAACTATCAATTGAAAGATAAAAAACAATCAAATAAATAAGCACCTAATAGATACTATTAGGTTATATAATACAGTATTTAGTAATTTTATGGGTTTAGGTTATTAATTGATAGTTTCATATTTTTGGAATTGATGAAAAAATAAAAGTTGGATTTTCTATTTGATAATTATCATATTTTTTGGGTCCGAATTTATTTATTTATTTTTATAATTTTGTTAATTAATGAAATTGGAGGTGAGATTTTATCCAAGAGACTCCCCCACGTGTGAGGTGAGTGGTGCCAGTTCACGGGGTTGTCTGAGTCTCTCTACATTTGCAAACAATAATACTACTATCATTTTGAGCTGTCTCCTCCTCTCGTGCGCTGGCAATTACTACACAATCCCAAGTACTCCTTCCGTTCACCTGAAAGATATTCGTTTACTTTTTATACGTGGATTAAGAAGTATAATAATTTAATGTATATTAAGGTGAGAGAAATAATATTTTAATGTGTAGTGGGTAGTTGTATTAGTATTGAGTGTGGGATCGTGTGTAGTGGTTGTGGATCACATCAATCCAAAAGGGGAAATGAATATTTTGTAATGGGACGGACCAAAATGAAAAAATGAATACGTATCTAGGGGACGGAGGGAGTATTTAATTTTATTTAATAAACTCACTATAAATATAATTTTCATATAATTTAACATTTACAAATTAATTGAGGATGTTTTAAATAAAAAGAAAGGATTTTCGAAATTATGTAGCTCTCAATCTAACACATTTTTAATCTTAGCATAGCCAAACTTATAGAGGAAACCCTAACTAGATCTACGAAGTCCGACAAACCCAGAGCATATATAAGGCCTGAACACTCGAGAATACTAAGAAAGAGATCAGCTTGATATTCCTCCTAGGAACACTTGGCACATGCTCATTGGAAGGATCACAAGGTTATAGATCAAGTATGGAAATAATCTCGTACACACTAATAATGGCATGGAGGAATGTACAATCGTCAAAAATACCTTTTATCACTTATTAATTTACACTTCAAGAGAAAGCAATAAGGATGAGATGAGAGCGCATGTATTGAGCTTCTCTAGCTCCATAATAAAAAAAAATGACCTGGGTTTTGCATATACGGAATGTATGCTGCATGCAAAACTAGGTTGATTGAAAAGGAAGCTAAATGATTAAAAATAATAATAAACTTAAAAGGTAAAGATTGAACACAAAAACCGCACGTATTTAGTAACAGTACTGTTGGATTTAATCTTATCGATTTGAAATACAAATATAACTATAAAATATTAATTAATAAAAGATAAAATATTATACAATCCAAATACTGCATCGTATTGTCATATCGACTTAGTATGGCAACATCACAAACATTATTATTTATGCATCTATTATTTTATATTTGTCTTTTTCATCACATACATAGTCATATCGACGTATTAAGGTTTCAAATCCTATTATTCTGATGAGCTGAGCTTATATAAGATATGGATGGGGCCTGTGGGATACCTTCATTTACACCCGAGCCAATGGGCCATTAATCTAGCAGGCCCATCACTTCCTAATTAGAATAATACGTCTAATTACCCTCCATAAACCACTAAAATAAAATTATAATTTTAATGAATTGACCATTAAATTTTTATTCAAGAAATATAATAAATTATGAGAAAAAAAATGGATATTTCAGTATTTATATACAATCGAATGTACACAAGAAATTGACAAAAATAATTATTGATGCATTTTTCTAGAGAAAATATGAGAATTTGTTATTGTTGATTCTAATTTTAATCAATTTTTTTTAGGATATTGATTTTTTTTTCATCTAAATTTAGTTCCCACAAAACCCAATTTAGACATTTTCTGTTGTCCAAATAAATGTGAAATTATTAAAGTAGAAATAGTTCATCGAACGAATTATGATACTTTCTCTATACTATCATATATTCTCTTTTCCCCTATTTACATTTTTACTTTAAACGTCTCACTTAAAAACTTACATTTTTCTTTTTAGTGAGGGTTGACCCTACATCTAATTATTAATAGGGTGAATTTTAAAAGCATACAAATTTTAAAATTGAAAATCATTACCAACACTTTCATTAAGAGATTATTTATTTCTACCAAATAGTCAATTTTTGGACTCTAATACCCCTAAATCCCTCCCGCTGTTGGCGCCACCCCTCCGCCACTGCCACCGTCCAGCCACCCAAATAGCAAATTTGATAATATAAAAGGAGGGTTATTAATATCCAAAATGTATCTATTAGATAATAAAGATATAAAAGTTAGTGAAGTGTTGGTATTAATTTTTCTCCCTTTATTTTGAACACATTTAGATATATATGCACATATTATTAATACCTCTAAAAGTTTTCAAATATGATTTTTTTTTCAATTTAAGTCCTGAAAAATAAATAATCTATAAATTCGGCGTCTAAATTATTTTTTCAATCAATTCGGGACCTGAAATATGGAGTATATAACTATTAATTTGGAGCCTGAATATGATAAAATAGAAGATAATACTCCATTCGTCCCGCCCAAATAACACGATTTTACTATATTGGGCGTTTCATCCAAATTGCACAATTTTTCTTTTTTGATAAAAAGAGTCCATCAATGACCCACCACTACTCATCACATCTCTTTAATATACCTACCCACTTTACATAAAATAATAATACTCCTTAATCTACGTGCAAAAACTAAATGCACCTCTTTACTCGGGAAGGAGGGAGTATGTGATAAATTCAGGCCCCGAATTGATAAATTATCCATTTTTCACACCTTTGATTGAAAAAATTCCTTTATAATATTAATATCAATTCAAATTAAAATTAAGAACAGAAAATTAATAATACTATTACTTCTGTCTATTACTTCCTCTATCCCACGTTAAATTTTACATTTTTTATTTTTTTAAGTTAAAAAATAATTTTTTAAGTATAATGAATGATACATTAAAATATTATTCAAAAATTTTAGAATATGATTCATTATAAAAATACTTTAACTATCAATAAACATAATTTATTACTTATAATTTGTATATTTTAATAATGAATAGACTCATCCAACCTGTGTTACATGTTTCCGTCTAATTCTCAATTATCTAATTAGAATGTGTAACTGTACTTGTAAAGATTAAATAAATGCAATTAATATAGGTTTCCCATGGGTGGGGCCTCTTAATCTTGAAAATCTGAAAAATCAGACCGTAAAAACGACGCCGTGACATAAGGACTGTTGGATGCGGTGCCGGGAGAAATTCTTCAAAATGGACAGAATCTTAGAAAATGAACAGCACACAATGGTTGTAATCATAATCTCATAACACTTACCAATTTTTTATTATTTATTAATTAATCATGTTTGATTCATACCAATCTCAATAAGGCCTTCCAATTAGACAGATAATAATTCTACTATACAATTGCAGGCACTCAATCTTGCGTGATTAATTAATTACTCCATTTAGAATAAAATTTTGAATTATGATAATGAAAATTGTATAAACCGAAAATTGTGGTACATTTTTTTTTAAGAATTTCCAACTAAGAGTTGTCTATAAAATACTATTATTATAAAGTCCAATTGCCAATATTGCAAATACAAGAATTATCAAAATAAATAAAAAGAATAAAGTTATACTCTATCATAATTAAATACTACTTATGTAACATTATCATAAATTTATTTCACATATTTATTTTAAAATTTTATTTTCGCCCTGTTTAATTAAAGAAGGGGCGTTCATCTACAAACTATCTCAACGAGATTATTTACTAGAGAATAGTAGAAATAATCAATATTAAAAGTTAGAAATATTCCTTTATCAACCAACAATTTAAATTTATAAAAATTATGTTTAATGGGCCATTTTTTACCTAAGTACCCCATACCTTTTTTCTTTTTTAATAATTTAATTACTCAGTATCGATCGGATTGTTCAATATAGGATACTGACATTATGTTTGAAAACATCGTTTTAGCATTGCATATCGGATTCGATATCAATTATGATGTCGGAGCCCCGACACAGGATACTAATATCATTGTCATAGTATCGGATGTTGGATTCGGTGTTGGTCAATGTGTTGGAGCCTCGACACAAAATAACGACATGATCAGTACTCCCTCCATCCGCCTTTAAGGATGTCATTTGCTTTTTACACATGGATTAAGAAGTATTATTATTTAATGTGTAGTGGTAGTTGTATTAGTGGATGTGTGGGTCCCATTTTTTAGTTGTATTAGTGGATGTGTGTGGGTCCCATATGTATAAAAAAGGAAATGAGACCCTTGGGGGCCGACGCCCAAAATGAAAAAAATAATATCATTGAAAGCGGACGGAGGAAGTATTTTGCATAGGGCTCCGACACCTTACCAATACTGAATAATTAAACTATTATAAAAGGGGTATAGGGGATATTTTGGTCCAAAAATAACCAAATGGTATACTTGCTATAAACTTAAGTTGTTGGTTGTCAATAATTTTTCACCATCCAAATTGTATTATTTGATAATTGACACATTATTTAATGAGTATTAGTGTATGATTAAAATAAAGAATGGATATATGTAAAACAGACTGATCTATTATTAAAAGTATGTTTATTATTATATAAGTAAAATGTATTTATTGAAAGTTAAAATATGTTTATAGTTAATCATATTATAACAACTTAAAATCATATTTTAATACATAATTTATTATACATCATATTATAAGTAAAATATGTTTATAGAATAATAATATTTAGAGTAGAAGGAGTATTTTAAAAAAAAAACATATTAGTAATTTGACTAAATAAATATATTTTATTTATATAATAAGTAATACTTTAACACATTTCATTAATAATATTTGACAATGTACTTTATCGAATAGTATCAAGTTTTTTTAAAAAAAAAGCAGAAAATTAAAGTGAGCAACTATAACTGTTTGTGTGACTTGGGTTTAGGGCAGTTAGCTGTGTGTTGAGTGTCTTCTTATGAATTACAAATATTTGGAACGTGAGATCATGTGGATCTACTGTATTCTTTTAAACCCACCTTTATTCTCATACCAAATTAATTTATCTTGAGTTTGACCAAATTAATTTATCTTGAGTTTGATGTTGAATTCTTCATCTTTTATTGTATAATATTATTAATCCACTTTGGCTCTCTTTCAACTTAAGTATTTAGTCAGAAGTGTTGGCTTCTCATTGGTCACAATTACAATAGCCCAGAGAATCATGCCACTCCATTTTTTCTTCTTAACATTCAACAGTTTGATGTTTCAGATTTTTTTTTTTTTGGCGTATTTTTGTCAATCATTCCTTCGGTTTGATTTTCTGTTATACATACATAGTATAATTTTAAATTGTGAAATTCTATACAAATTTGAGCGTATTTGAAATTTCCACATTATTCAAATTTGATATGGCAAACACTTCAAAGTAACCGGTTGCATGAAAGTGTTGTGTACACACCCTTATAATTTACCTTTGTGATTTATGGTGTTTTTTTACAGTTTTGAATTATGTTTTATTTTACTTATAGAATTTAGTATTAATTTTTAAATTATAACTATAATTTTATCCTAGTATTTCACAGTGTATATTATGTCTTCGAATATGCCTTAATCATAAGGGTATGAATAAATATAATGTGAACCATAAAAGTAAAATATATTATGAATTAAAATAGTAAAATTACAAATATATATATCCCAATAAGGCATTAACTATATAAATAAAATAGATTAACTTCAAAACTTTGTTTCATGATTGTGTTTCAATACATATTTCATGAGGTGAAATGCTATATCGGTACACATTCAGCTTTAAAATAAGACATAATTGTTGTTGTTAAGTAGTTCCAACTTTAGTAGACCTTGACGTCTTGAGTCTAGATCATGTCTATTGGGTAGAGGCTTAAGTGGGTGTAAAGTACCCATAACAACAATAAAATAGCAAATGAAACAAGAAATTGCAAATTGTGCAGTAGATTATCTCATTTGAAAATGGACATATACGAGTAGCCATTCATATTATATTAAATTAAATATGATGATTCTATAAAATTGGATGAGCAAATAAATGAATAATCTCTACCAAAAGCAATAGAGTTTAATTGTGGGGTTGTGAAATGATGAATGAGCGGCGTTTAAGGTTTCGCCATCTGTATTGCAGGTGGAACCGTCTCATTGCTTGCATTCATCCTTATGTAGGCCCCACCTCTCTATTTTCTTGAACCATGTTAGTTATACTAATTTTAGAGATTCTTATTTATCTACCATTATTAATTCTACATTTAAATTTATTTATTCTTTGATTGACTTGTAAACATACGACAAATTCCACATTACCTTATATTTGCTGTGTTTACACACTCTTTAGTCAAACTATCACTTCTTATCCTTAATAATGCAATTTCAAATACACATACTTACAACCCAAATTTTAATTTTTATGTGTAAATAATCTGAGTTTATCCAACATAGTTTCACTTATCTTATTTACATATGAAAATGCACTTATTTTATTTACATATGAAAATCCACCGTTATACTTAATTGCATGAAAAATTATAAATGAATTATTAATGGGGGATATTCAAATTATTCTATTTTAATGTATGAATTTTACTTACTTTTTATTTTTTTTTTGACTAGAAAAGTAAATGAATTAAAATTATTTTTGTTATAACAACTTCCGTTAGAAAATTCTCATAATTCTCGGTAAAAGCACTTTTCCACTTTCCAGTCCTAAAATTTTACTTTTTAACGGATAACTACCCAATACTATAATACTAATTAGTGGGATCCACCACGACTAATTAAATTACATTTAATTATTATATTAATTTATAATTCTTCAAATTTTTCTTCTTTAATGGACTCGTTCACTACGCATTATATAAGTTCTAATAATTCAATCATATCTTAACACGAAATTAGTTTATGGTGTACCACCATTATGTATAGGCTTATCAGCTCATTAGTAAATACATTAATTAAATAAATAAATAAGCTAAACATGATCTCATTTCTATAATAAAAACCAATACATAAACTAAAGACATATTCTTGACTACTAAATCTATAAAAAGAGATTCAGGATACAAAAATGGAATGATTTCAAAATTTTCATAAAAGGTCGTCTGGTGTTGGTAAAATCAATTCTTAATGCTCTATCTATTTACCTATCCTATGTCTATCTAGCTCTTATGAGTGTATTAAAAGCTCTTTCTAGCATGCAAATCTCATACTTTTGGGGGTGGTGAGCGAGAGAGATCCATCTCTTAGATCAAATGGGATAATATTTGTTATCCAAAGGAGTTTGGTTGTCTTGGGGTTAAGGATTTGGGTTATTTTAATATTGCATTGGTTGCTAAATGGGTCTGGAGGGCACTGTCGGGGGAAGAGAGTCAGTGGATCAAGATTTTAAAGTCAAGATGGGGAGAGAGCTTAGGTCTAGAGTGTCTTAGAAGAGAAGGTGTCCAAGTTCCAAAAATCAAGGGATGGTGGAGCACAGTACTAAATAGTTTGGCAGATGAGGGAGGAGGATGGTTCGAAGAGGGCTTGGGTAGAAAAGTAGGAAATTGTGAGTCTACACTCTTTTGGGAAAATAATTGGGGAGAGGGTGGAAGGTTGAAAGATAAATTTTCTAAGCTTCATAACATTAGCTTGGATAGAAGGAAAATGATTTCGGAACTTGGGTTTTGGGTGGATGGAAAATGGGAATGGAAATTTAATTGGAGAAGAAGATTTAGAGGTCTTGAGTCTAACATGTTTCTTGAATTCATGCAGTCTATTAACAGGTTCACACCAATACACAACCAAAGTGACAGATGGGAATGGAAGGAAAACACAAAGGACGGATACACAATGAAAAAGATATATGTCATGTGATGAGTGATATTTTCACCTAAATTTTAGTGTCTTTTTATGTATGTTTTCGTATATTTTTATCTGTATTTATGTGTTATTTGGTAGAGTTATATGTTTTTATGGAATTGAGTGTGAATGAACTTAATCGTATGTAAAACAGGTGAAATTAGAGCGAAAATAGAGAAGGGAGACAGAAGAATGAAGAAGAAAACAGGGCAGCAAGAACACGGCCAGCCGTTTCAAGTACACGAGCCGTGTACTGCAAACGGGCCTGTAAGAGATGGCCGTGCGACGACTTCAGAACGCACAACACGATCATCCCTTGGCCGTAAGGATGGCAACGGGTAGGGTACCCGCATTTTTTGGGGGTACCCCTGTATCCGTTTAAAATATTACTACCCGTATCCGTCTCATAACCGTTTAAAATACTACTTGTAATACCCGTATCCATCCCGTACCCGATTGTTCCTACCCGTGGGTACCCGAACCCGTCCAACCTTCAATGCTTATTAAATGTTTATTATCAGTAAATCTTCAATTCCCTATCATCAATGCTTATTAAATGTTTAAATAACTAAACTTCAAAACATTCATTTAAGGAATAGTAAGAATAGAGTCTGATCATAATCGGTGTACATCAAAATAGGCAAAGGCAAAGTCTTGTGAAAATGAGTATCACTCTATAATCAGTAATCTGCTGCAAACAGGTGATTCAAGCCTCCAACATTTATACATTCAAGTATATCCCCAGAAAAGTAGAAAATATACAGATATAAATAGAGAAAATGTAGTCATGAGACTGTTATTGCAATATCCAACAACACAAACTATTTTCAAGCCTTATTAACCCACTTAAAATTTTTAATGAACGAAACCCTCTCTTATTCTAATAATTATAAAATACTCCTAGACTTATTCACTAATTACAACTGAGATCCCACAGAAAATGTCTATCAAAACAGGCAAGGAAGAATGTTATTCACCAATGCCACACTATTTTCCATCCCCAATAATTATTTACAACACAATCATCTGTATCTTATTCTTATGTAATAAATCGAGTCATAGAGTGAGAAAGAGAGTTACCAAGAAGCCGAAAGTGATTCCGATTATGACAGTGGTGACGAGAAGCCAGAAAGTACAATAGACATACCCAAATCGAAGAGAACATCCCACGAATCAACAACGAGAAGGAATGTGGCGTCGGAGAAGGGGAAATAACAGACCTCGTGGTGCAGTGGATGGTAAGGTTCTTCTCCAATTATACAGACGTGGCGTGAATAATTTGGGGGTAGAATGAATGAAAAAGTGAATGTTATCTAGGGTTTTGAGTTTGTATTTGTGACAAATAATGTGTATATTTATTTTAATATTAAAATATATAACAAGAAGTACTAGTGTATAAATGGTGAAGATATCTTTTTTAAGTAAGCGATCAAGTGTTCGAATCCTCCATACAACACATACATAAGTATTAAATGGGACGGGTATATACGGGTACCCGCTACCCTTATCCGATTCACTATCCGGGTTCGGGTAGCGGGTATCCGAGGGGGTGAACCCGAACCCTAATGGTAATTTTTATTTTTTACCAAACCCGTCCCAAACCCATTTATAGATACCCGAAACCGTCCCATTAGGATTTGGTCGGGTCGGGTATCCGGTAAAACCCGCGAAACTGCCATCCCTACTTGGCCGTGTTGCGGCACAAGACTCGTGTGCCGTCATAAGTTCGCGTTGACCCAGAAACCCTGACACGACTCGAGGCGTGTTGCAGCACACAAGTCGTGTAGGTGCCTGATCAGTAAAAAAAATCAGATTTCTTCTAGAAGGCCCCCAATGAGTATAAATACCCATCCATTCAACCTTTGAAAGGAGATGCACGAAATTTCAGCTGCTCACACACCTCATACATCAATCCTTTGATTTTACACCATATTCTTCATCCCCTTCATCCATACTTTGATTCTACATCATCTCTCCATAAATCATACCATCCAAATCAAGTGAAGAAGAAAGGAAGAGTGGGTGATCACTAAAGGAAGGAAGAAGATTCAATTGGAGCCAATCCAAGGGAGTTTTCATCCCAATTTTGTGTTAATCCTCTAGTTTACCATGATTTGTAAGGTTTTTAATGTCTATGTTAAGGATTTTATGAAGATTGTAGGCTAATCTCCCTTGTGGAATTAGCAACATGAAAGTTTGTGATTAAATTTTGGGATCTATGTATTTAAATTCATATGTTGATTGGGTTAATTGATTTCCTATCATTGATGCTTTAGATCTTGAGGTTTTTGATGATTTGTGTGTTTGAGAAATCAATTATGTGATTAGGACATTTGAGTGAATCATTTCATCAAACACTTCATGTGCACTATAAATTATAAAGTGATTGAGAAATCCTTTTGAGTTTAGAATCCTTTAAAAGAACATACGGTTGGTTTGATCGAGAGATTGATTAATTGTGTGAATGGATTCTTATTTCAAGTTTAGTACCTAGTTGGAATTGTTTGAATGAGAACCAACCTTTGTGCTAATTGAGATTAATATCTTATTCATCTTGAGAATGAGCTTAGGTGAATTTAGAGTTGGCCCTTAATCCATACCCTTGATTCATATGAGTTTAATGCATGTATCCTAAGATTTCTCACTACTTAATTGTTGTTAATCCCACTTTTGCTTAATTTGAAAAACAATTTTACATTACTTCATTTTAATTGTTTGATCATACTTTGTTTACTTGATTTGTGTCATTTTAATACTTGTTCAACAATCCCACTCGATAATTAGTCTCTATAAAATTATGATAAGTGTGATATCGTTTAATCTCTAGCGTCAACCTCCCTGTGGTTCGATAAATTGTTTTAGTTGGTCATCCCTACTACAAAATGGCTAATCACCATGCAACTGAACAGGAAAGCTGCACCAAGAACAACTGTTATGGAGTCAGACGTTGCAAAATTTATATGGTACAATGCTATCCCAAGTAAAAGTTCAAATTCATGTGTGGAGATCACTCAGGGACAGAATCCCGACAAAGATAAATCTGCTACGAAGAGGAAGTTGGCCAGAAGGAATAGAAATGATATGTAGCATTTGCAATACTAGGATGGAGAGCGTGCAACATCTATTCATTGAATACACTAAATCACAGGATATGTGGGCTAACATTCTCCATTGGATATGCTTCTATGCACCACTACCACCGGAGCTAACGAGGAACATGTTGAAATTCATGAATCTTCATCAGAATAAGGTAAAAAAGATTATGGCGACAATTTGGTCATGCACAATTTGGACAATATGAAAAAACAGAAACAAACTGATCTTTCAGAATATGGAATCAAACCTCCAAGGAACAATTGAGGAAATAAAATACGATCCTGGAGTTGGCTTAGATGGAGAACTAAAAGTATTAATTGTGTTAGTTTTTCTAGTTGGATGAGAAAAGGCAAAATAATTTTTCTAATTGCTGGTTAAAATTGAGGATTGGCAGTGATTGTTTTATTTGTAATTTGTATGCAAGGTAAATCTCTTACCTTGATTTCTACATTAATAAAATTTTATTTTACCTGATAAAAAAAATCTATAAAAAGAGAAAGAATGAAAACGAACGAAGCTATATTGTTCCACTCGTAAAATCTTACACATCTATTTTAATTTTTTTTAAATTAACACAAAATTATCAAATTGACGTAAATTATAAATATTAGAGCGGTCTTTTATAAATTGATAGTATTATTTATGAGCAAGTATTTTGTAAAATCGTTTTAAGTAAATTTAATTAAAACACATTACTAGATGATGAGTATTACTCTTTTATATAGCGCGGT
The DNA here is from genome assembly GCA_023678885.1 of Pogostemon cablin. Taxonomy (NCBI): domain Eukaryota; kingdom Viridiplantae; phylum Streptophyta; class Magnoliopsida; order Lamiales; family Lamiaceae; genus Pogostemon; species Pogostemon cablin. The sequence continues at coordinate 21,155,009 of CM042968.1, forward strand.
GACTCTCCCAAAAAATTTTATTACTATATTTTTATAATGGGTACTCCCTCTGTCACGTAGAAAAGTTTATGTTTGTTTTTTTCATGAGAATTAAAGAATGTAGTATTTTAATATATATTGAAGTGAGATAAATGATATTTTAATGTGTAATGGATAGTTGTATTAGTGTAGTGTTGTGGGTCCCTAGAGATATTTAAATGTTTTTGAGGGGTTTCCATTTACTATAAAAAAAAATATAAACCTTTTATAAGATGTCCAAAATAAAAATGAGTAAACATTTTATGGAGGGAGTAAGAGTTTATCAAACAAATTTGTGCTACTTTGAGATGCAATTGTTCATTATTTCGACAGTTCGACATACTAAAAATTTGATACAATATCAGTAAAACTTTTCATATATTGAAATTAATTAAACTAATTTAGGTGTATCACCTCAATGTTTACATTTTATTTTTATTAAGTTAGTGCCTTATTTTTAAAAAAAAATTATAATATTATACCTTCTCCGTCTCAACTTAATGTTCACACTTTCTGTCGTCCGTCACATATTAAATTTTACCAATAAAAAAGGAATCATCACATTAATCATCAACTCTAAAATTATATTTTAATTAAAATTTTATCACTCCTACATATACACATAATATACTCTATAATTTACTTATTATCAAAAAATAAAGCATTAATCAATAAAGTTAGTAAAAAAAATTTCTTAACGTTCGTATCTACAGTAACAGCGCAAAATAAGTTGGGACTGAGGGAGTATAATTTATTACTACTCCATATTTTAATTAAATTTATGGGCAAAAAATAAAAGTTAAACAAAAACACTCAATAAACATTAAAATTTATACTTCCTCGTAGATATGCTTTTTTTTTTCAATTTTTATTTGCTTCACTATAAGGTATACATTTTTCTATTGGGCAAATGAAGCCCTATAATATTACATAATTTGTTATCATTTCAAATTAAAGATTGAAGCGAAAGATAAAAGTACAATAAAAATTTACCAACTATAACACATACCTTGCATATCAATGAAATTAATATCCAAGAAAAAAAAAACATAAACATTTAAGAATACAGGGCTGCATAGTTAGCTCAACTGATTACAAAAAGAAATTTTGTACCAATGATTCTAGCCTCTGTTAATCAATTGAGTTACCATGATTTTTTCCCTCCATCAGCTGCAGTAGTATGGGAGCTCTTTATATGTAATGAATAGTGATCTATACTATACTCCCCTCGTCCCGCCCAAATAACATTATTTTATTATATTAGGCGTCTCGTCCAAATTGCACAATTTTCCTCTTTTAATAAAAAGAGTCCACCAATGGTCCACCACTACCCATCACATCTCTCTAATACAACTACTCACTTTACATAAAATAATAATATTCCTTAATCTACGTGCAAAAAGCAAATGGTGTTATTTGCTCGGATGAAGGGAGTATTAATTAGTTGAATCTTCATAATTTATCTCTACAATACGTCAATTTTTATTTTTTTTTCCAAACATTGAAGCATATGTGGGAGTATATATATTTTCTATATTACCTACCTTTAGCAAACTCAAACTCATTGATTCGTGATGATTCAATTTGAAAAGAAGTGTGTGTGCCATTATTAACCAAGTTTTCAAAAATTTGAATCAAATTTCCAACAAAATCAATTTAAACCAAATGATGATGAGAAATAGATATCCTAGGTGGCGCATTACATACACAATATATTTATATTGATGAAAGACAGGGAGGACAGAGTGAAGTGCTCTTTAGTCACGCAGCTGTCATTCGTCTACACAAACCCACAAATCCCAACCCCTTCCCCTCTCATCTACAGCAAATCAGAGTTTGCAACTGTCGGATACCTTTTCCCACTTTCTCTCTCCACCACCTTATTAGTTATTTCTCCCCCCTCTCTCTCTCCTCCCCCCGCACCTTCTCTCCCCCCTCGCCTCCGCCGCCGTCCGACGAGGTGGAGAACGGCAATTTACAGGCGGCGATTCCGTTATAACGACATTGATTCGATTTAACAGATTTCTCCGGCAAATTCATGCGAAAATCGTGATCGGAGCTGAGTTGGCAATGGCTCACCAGCATTACCGATCGCCGTTCGGAGATACTACTCTGACTAAAGTTTTCGTCGGAGGACTCGCCTGGGAAACTCCGACCGACGTAATGCGCAGTTACTTCGAGCAGTTCGGAGAGATTCTAGAAGGCGTAATCATCACCGATAAGAACACCGGCAAATCGAAGGGTTATGGATTTGTAAGCCTTTTCAAATTCAATTCATTCCTATTTGGAATCACATAATTGGTTAATGCACAGTATTTTTTTAATTAAAAAAAATATATCCAATTTCAGCATTGATTTTTTCGCATACGTATTTATACACGTATAGTATACAGTAAAAATACGTTATAAATGTATTTCACGTAGGTAACATTTCGAGATCCCGACTCGGCTCGACTGGCTTGCGTGGATCCTAACCCTATAATCGACGGACGAAGAGCCAACTGTAACATTGCGTCGTTAGGTCGCCCTCGACCATCTCCACCTAGGGGTGGGGTACTTGAATATTTTCATAATTATTACTATTTTAATTTAAATGCTTTTTATATTAAATTCTGATAATGTTTGTGTTGTGATATATAGGTAGAAATCAAGTTGGTAATATGTATCAAGGAAGTGCAATGGCACAAGGCGGATCGTCGTCGTATCTGCCATTGCCGCCGCCGCCTCCTCCGCCGCTCGTTTATCCGCCGTACGGGTATGTTGTGTGGGATGACATCTTCTGTTATACGTATTCATTGATAAATGAGTCGTATAATTTATTTAATTTAATTTATGAATATTATAAAATACATTTGGACCACCACCAAATTGACTAACAATTAGATTTGAATGTTAATAAGTAATAACGTCTCAAATTGAATTTAATAATTAACTAATAACTACATATTATGACCTGTGTATAGTGTGGACCACTTAATCATACAAATATAAATCACTTCTTTTATACACACATAATATATATACTCCCTCCGTCCCAAAATACGCTACATATTTAATGTTACATGTTGTTTAAGAAAATTTATATTATTTTATTATCAACTCTATTGATTTTTAGAGGGTATTATAGTATTTTTAGATAATTAAAAAATATAAAATAATGATATGTGAAAAAAGAGTGACAAATTTAAAATTAAAGTAACTTTTTGAGGTTGTTGGATAAAGTGATTTTTCCTTTTTTTGGGATGTGAAGGATATTGTGGAACAAATAAATAAAAAAATTGTGAAGGATTTTGTGGGCCGGAATGAGTAGTATATATTTATAGTATGCAACACCTCTCAATCTTTCAAGTTATATTTTTTATTAAATATATTATTATTTGTTATTAAAAAATGTCCTTTAATTTTTAATTATTATTATAATGTATTTATGAAATGGAGTAATTCAATATATTATTATCACTTTCATTAAAATAACATCACTTCTTATTCATTTCACAAAGTCTCTTGTTCATTTCATGGAAGTCTCCTACTGTATACTAATTTCTATAGTACAATGAACAGGTTTTTTTCTTTCAGAAGTTGACATGTAGTATAACAAAAGTACTAAAATATTTTTATTTTATTAATTAATTTATTTATTAATTGAAGAAGAATTAAAGTGAAGAAAACTTGTTAGAAATATATTCAATGTAGTAGCTACTGGCGGATGAGCAATAATAAATCGACGAGTAAAAAATTGTCAGATTACGTTTCAATGCTTTTAAATCCTCTTATTCATAAAAAGCAACATTAAATGGAAGTACACAAGCTATTTTTATTTTATTTTTTATACAGCTTTATATTAAAACTAATGTATTTATAATCAATTCTTATTAACGAATATATATACATGAAGATCTCACACATCGTCAACTATATGAGCTGGTTATATGCATCATCTAGTACACATGTTAGAATATAGTGGGTGCTCTATTCTCTGGAAACATTATTCTTTCAAAATATATTGAATAATAATAATCTTTAAAATATCTGAGTAATGTTTTTCTCGAAAATGTAATACTCCCTCCGTTCCATAGAAGTTGACACACTTTTCTTTTTGGTTTGTCTCACTAAAGTTGACACATTTCCTTTTTAATAGATGAGACCCACACAAAAAAAAATTAATTTATTCTCATGGAGCCCACATACCACCCTAATACAACTACCTATTACAAAAATTAAATATTATTTCTCTCACCTCACTTTACTTCACTTTACATTAAATTATTATACTCCTTAATCTCCGTGCCCAAAAAAAATGTGCTAATTCCGAGGGAGTATAATAGTCCATAGTATAGGAGAGTGATTAATATTTATACTTGTAAAACATATGTATTTGTTTTTAAAAAAAGTAATTATCCACCATATAAAAGAGTAAATACAAGCACGATAGCTTTTCAAGAGATGAGATGGTACTTTGTTTTAGCAATTTGAATTATAAACAAATAATTATATCTATATGATCATTGAGAAATAAATACTCACTTTCTCTATTCCAAAAATTTGTGGTACTTTTGTTTATGCATATTAAGAAAAATTGTTTTAATAGAACAAAGGAAGATAAAAAGAGTTTATTAGTAACTCAATAAAGTTATTAATGTAAATTAATAAACGTAAAAGGTAAATGACAGTTTTGTAGTATGGTGATATTATAAGGTATTAATATTTTACTATATACGATAGCTACTTCAAAATTATACTACATAAATTTTAAGTTTCTACGTACATATAATTTGAGAAAAAAGAATAGTACAAAAAGTTTAGAAATTTTTAGAATAAAGGTGTAATACTTATAATTTGGAAATAATTAAATTATTATTGCAAATATTTTATTTATAATAATATGAGGTTTCATGTGCTAATATAAATGTGATTTACTAATGATTCATGATCACAATTTTCTGAAAAAAAAAAAAAATGGTCCTTCGATATAAATTGGTGGCAGTATTTAAGTTTAATTTTAAAAAATACTACTTATTTGTTTATATCTTGATTTAATTGGATATAATAAAATGGAGTTCTCATTAAACGTGTTGAACACTAACACGACTTTAGACGCAGCCGTGTGTGCGTATTTATGAGTTGGATATACTATTTAAGGATAATAGTCAATTTATCATGATAGTCGACTTTGACCTTAATATTTATTTCATATTGCTGTATCAACTATCCAGTCATTAATCGCAATACTATTTTTGTGACATACTGTTAGTTTTAGTGTCAGATGTCTCCATATTCACTCCTCCATTTCGTAGAGAGGATTACATTTGTTTTTTTTACGGAAATTAAAAAAATTAAATTAATAATTTAATATGTATTGAGATAAAACTAATAATAATTTAATGTATTATGAATAATTGTATTAGTGTTGTGTTATGGATCCTTAAAAATATTTAAATATTTTATATAGGTCCTCTATATATAAACCTTTTGTTGAGATGCACAAAATGAAAATGTAGAAAATTTTCTACGAGATGGAAGAAATAACTTTTTGTATGCATCTACTATATTGAAAAAAATAAATTAAGTATTTGACCTTATATTCCATGGGACTGGAGTAAATTTAAATATATATTACCTTTTAAATACTCACTATATGTAATATTCAAAATTAATTTTTTTTACTATATACTATTAGTTTTATCATTAATCGCAATAATATGTAATTTATGTGTAACTTCAATGTTCTCACACAACAGATTGTCTTCTTCTTTTCTTTTTTTTTTTTTTTAATGTTTGTTTTAGTTTCGGATGTCTCCATACAACTTCAATTGCGATTAATCGCAATAATAATTAGTAATTTATGTTTTATCATTAAAAAAAATTATTTTTAAGTAGCAGCGTCTAAAACAAAAATATTACAGTTTATTTGATTGACTTTCTTATAATTAGATTTTATGTACAATCTTATAATGACAAATACTTAGCGGGAACGGGTTCACACCAATTATTCTTTTATACATGAAAAATTATTATTTAGAAACATAAATTTTTATTATTTGAATTTTTAAAATTATTTTTATGTTTTAAAAAATAATTTTATAAAAAACATGTTTCACACGTTAACCTAATTCACATCATACTCACTCTAATCTTATCGTAAAGCAGTTTTGTACAAGTGTTTCCATTCTTATTATCGTTCAACCGGTCGAGCAATAAACCTAATTATGGAGTGTGCGAGTCTGTTCATTAAAAAAAAATTAAGATAAAAATAGCGAAATTTAAATAACATTATTAATAAAAACAATAATAATTTAAGTAGAATAATAAGTAATTTATGTTTAACTTCAATTGTTCTCACACAACAGATTTTCCTTCTCTCTTTTTTTTTTTAATCTAAGTCGATTGCGTTTCAGGTATCCAAGTTACCCGCAAGATTATAATAATTACCAACAGGTTAGTCCACCACATGCACTTTATCAAATTCAACTTATAATTTTGTCTTGATTTCTTATCTTGTTTTATTTTATTTATGTCACAAATTTGTACGAGACCCATTCACGGAAACAATTTCGTTCAACAAAAAAATAAGTTATAGTAATATATTAATAAAAAGTGATATTTGAATTAATAAAAAAAATAGTAGTGCAGTGAATTATTTCACAAATAATTTGTAATGTAAATAAAAAATGATAATATTTTCAATGAAAAAAATGATAGTAATATATTCCCTCCGTCCTGTACCAAGGGTCTCTTTTTTCCATTTTGGTCGTCCCACCCAAAAGGTTTCCTTTTTTATACACATGGGTCCCACACTCATCAACTAATACAATTAAAACATGGGATCCACACTCCCACTAATACAGCTACTAACGACATATATTAAATAATAATACTTCTTAATCTACGTGCAAAAAGCAAAATGCACCCTTGGTGCGGGACGGAGGGAGTATGTGATAAAAATTAATAAGTATTACTATTTCAAAAACACGAAAACAATCCCACCCAATTGTTGGTCTTTGTTTATAAGAGTATTTACTTGTTTGTGTACATGTTTGGAGTTAGAAAATTTTCTTAATAAAGAAAAAACATAACATTGCGTTATTACATGACATGAAAACAGACAATATACAATCCACATGTACATCAAACGCCGTACTACAACCAGCTATATGGGACGTCGTCTTCTACATTGGGCGCACCGTATTACTATGGGTATTCACCGAGGGGAGCCTATCCTATGCCCACGGCGCATCGTTTTCAGGGACCTCCTTATCTTTACTATCCTGCGCAGGTGGAGGGCTCCGCCACATCCTATCCTCCTACCCCGCATCCTCTTCCTTTACTACAACCAATACGACATTCACTTCCGTCTTCCACCGGTAACTCTCTTACCTTAAATATTTTTAAATTTATTTATCCGTATAATAAACAAATTTAAATATTAATGTGTTAATAAAATATACTATATAGGGAAATTAATTAATTACTGTTGCATTAATTGGGTTATAACATGGAGAGAAATGGATTGTTTGACCACATTCAAGATAGTCATTGTCCACTTGCAGTCGTCCACGTGCTGACAGGCTTTATCCATGTTGGATTTCTTTGCAACCTTTGTTTTAGTATTTTATGATTACTTTACCATTATTTTAATCTATTACCAATAGGTGTAATTTGTAGAATTGGCTTAAATCAAGACACGATTTATAAATTGTTTAGAAAATTAAGACTCCCACCCCAAATCAAGCATAGAATTACTATTTATAATTTTTAAATCCTACATAATCTCAAATCAAAAGTTTATGGTAATAGTCTGTCTAGTACACTTGTGCTCTATAGGGTTGATAGAATTTTTTTATTTTTCTTTTGGAAGTTAGGATTGATAGACTTAAATATAGAGTAATAGTGGATAGTTATTTTTATTTAATTAATGATAGTGATTAATTTAAAGTATATTCCATCCGTCCCGCCCAAAGGGTTGTTTTTGCTTTTTAGCACGTGGATCAAGAAATATTATTATTTAATGTGTAGTGGGTAGTTGTATTAGTGAGAGTGTGGACCTCATATTTTAATTATATTAGAGGGGATGTGTGGGTCTCATGTGTGTAAAAAAGGAAAGTTGACCTTTTAAGTGAGACGACCAAAATGGCAAAAGGAACTCTTTAAGTGGAACGGATGGAGTAATTTTACTGTCAAGATTGTTTAGTGCATTAGTGTCACAAATAGGAGTATATCCTATTTCAACTCATAATTTATAACTGTTTAGTGAACTAGTGTCACAAATAGGAGTATATCCCATTTCAACTCATAATTTATAACTCTAGAAAGGTGGAGCTAGTTCCCGTAAACCATGTTTTATACTCCATGTTTTATAAAAACAATTATTTTAAAATGTTTTAAACGCTAAGAATAACGTTAAACTTTAAGGGAGTATTTGATTTGGATTTAAGTTGTGAATAGTGTTATTTCATTTGTTTTGAGAATAACTTAGGAGTGGATTGAAGTAGCATATAATTTTACATAAAATACAAAAATGAAATACAATTATAACCTAACCCTAAAATATGAGAAAAAGAAAAAAAAATATAACTCCTTATATTGGGTTGCATTAATGTAGTCCTAACCAATTAAAACTTACAGTACAGTGGTTCATACCATCATTTCCTAACTTTAAAATGCTTAATTCGTACTATGTAATGGGGAATTTTGTTTCCTAGTGTGAAACGTATATAGTTCACGTAAATTTCCTTATTTTTAGATTGAGAAGATAATTGTGTATTTATTTTCTAAAAATCAAAGTAGATAAAGATGAAATGACTAAAAGGATACTAGAATACAGTTTACATTAGGGTTATCTAAGAATTTTAAGAATATAAATTATTAAAAAAAATTACACCATTCATGTACAATTAAAATGCATACAAGAACATAGGATAGTAAGCTCTCAATAATGTTAATTAGGTCTTTAAATATATTATTATTAAGTACAATAATGAGATTCACCATTAACAATTAGGGTAAAATACACTTTGAAGTATAATCGTGAAATTGGAAATATACCTTAAAAGTAGCCCTTAATCCTAATAATAAATGGTGAATAAGAACCTAAGCTATTAGGTTGCCACATTTTTATATATAATAATGGGTGCAAGGAATATTAATATAATAATATTTGTTGAAGATGTTAAATTAATATTAAAATAATAGTAATTTTTTTCTTTCATTTAATAGTAATTATTTATTTCATTTTAAAGCATGTTTTTAATTTTAAAATTAATTAAAGCATGAATTTAGTTCCAGCTTGATGGAATTACTAAAAAAATCTTGTAAAATCACTAAAGAGAAATAAATCAATAAATAAATAGAGTAAGACAATCACTTAAATGAATTTGAGTTCACTTTATTATATTCTAATTTACCAAAATTAATACTTACTACATTGAATATTATTTTAGAGTGATGAATAATTACTCTTTTAAATAAAATATTATTGATTTGTGGAGCTTTTTATATTCATATTGGAATAAGTAATATTTTTTTATTTAAAAGAGTGATAATTCATTACCATAAAAAATAATAATTTATGTACTAAGTATAGTTTTGACAAAATTAGAGTGCAAGGTGTATCGATTTCGTACATACTTGACTTTGGTGGTTTTACGTTGTAGTACTAGTTATCAAGTCTATATAGTTTGTGATATTTTTGTATGACATCTTCCGTTATATTATATTGAATGAATGGCACACCGTAAATTTATCAACTCAACATATAAACCCTAAAACAAGATTTATCATACCAGATATAGATTTCACAACAAAGTGACATCTCTTGCCTGGGTATGGGACATTTTTATTAACTCCATTTATTTTGGAAGCAAAATGTAATTAAGTTGGGTAATTAAAAAGGGGTGAAGAGAGAGATAGATGAGAGAGAGGGGGACCCAAAATTGAAGGTGTGAGCACGTGGTCTGACCCAGAAAATGGGTCAATAGGAATTTATGCCAGAGAGATATATCACTATGCTGCTGCCATGTGCAACCTTCACAATATTTCTTTCTTTTCTTATTAATTATTTTCCTCTAATAATTAACCTAAAAAAAACTCTCTTGTGAAACGGGTTATTTGAGAAACATGTATGAGACGGATTGATTCATCTCTAAAGTATATTTATTGTTGAAATAAAGTATGTTTATTTGTAATTAAAGTATGTCAATAATAAATTATTTCATAACACACTGAAATCATACTTTAATACATAATTCATCATACTTTAGAAAACATACTTTAACAACTATTAAACATATTTTATCTAAATAATAAACATAATTTAACACGTCTCACAAATCGTCTCATATAAATAGCATATCACAAGAGAATTTGTCTTAACCTAACAAAGTACTATTTAAAGTTTCGGATTCATCTTTACATTTTAAATTTTACGAACACTTATTTAAACCGAATTTACGATATAAACCTTGTGGCTCCCCTTCCAATCTATATACCGCATATATTATTAAGGTGTTTAAATTAAGGGGAATCACAGGATTTACAACAGCATAACTTTTTAAATAGTTATAATTTACTCTTAACAATCTCCTATTGAATCCATTTACTGAACCATTACTAAGACACTAACCACTATCAATGTCTGCTTAATCACCTTTTAAAGTACAAAATAAATAATAAAAGCAGTAATTGTATACTTGTATGTGATACTCTTAATTTATCTTTCTTTCTCTCCTCAATTGTTTAGACAAAATGAAGTCGTATACTTTGTTGGTCATCTCATGTGTTTTTCTTTTTAGATTGAAATTTATTTGATTTTTTTGAATTTAAAAATATATTCAACATTTCATGTATGTAGAACTAATGTATGAGATTGTATCTTTTCATTTATCACTTAATATTGAAAATGTTATCGATTCTCGTCTATCTCATTAAACCCTACTATGCATTGATAACATACACATTCATGTATGTATACATGCTTAGTTTAATAATTGATATAAATATAATGATATTAATTTCATACATTTATAAGAGATAAGGTCATTCCTTGTATATTTAAAGCATAGAATTGAAAAAATTGTTCTTAATTTGAGTTTTTTTTTTCTTTTTAATGTGTTGAATTGCAAAGAGACGCTCTACTATGACAGTTAACCTTTTCATATTTCTTTTAATTACAAAGGAAGAATGAAAAGCTTAACAGGACGGAGGGAGTACTATTTTTCTACGTCACAAATTGTTATCCGAGTTTATTTTTTGTTATGTCTTAACTTTCCGGGAGTGGTATTCCATATGTTATTCATACGAGTGAATATTTTGTTATGCAGAAAAGTGACATTTCCTAATCTAATTTCATATTTGAATAGAAATTCTTTAATTAATATGTTTTTGGTTCCTAAATGAATAGGGGATTCACCAGCTCCTCCTCAGACGTCGACGGAAACAGAAGCAGGACCTGCCACTTCTACAAGCTCAACTGCTTGATCTTGGATTTCAGATTAAAACATGTTTATTGTACAATCTTTCCCAATTAATTAATCAAATTCGATTTTTTCTTTTTTTTACTCTCAAATAATTTTCATTTATTTATGTAACCATTCTTTTTTTTTTTTTTTTTTGTATTTTCTCCCTTTCATGTCTTAGGGATCCATCATTCATATTAACAAACAATTCTTGTTAACGCGAAAATTTCTTTTGTTATAATTTTTTAATTATATATATTTAAGATCTTAATTTATCGAATTTTGGGTTTGAAATTACTGCATGGAATCGAGAGCACAGTACGTTAGCGCCCACATTTCGATTTTTTTTAAAACAAATTTATATTATTTTAAATTATGAAGGTTAAAGAATTAATATTTCCTTTTAACTGCGTAATGTGTAATGTTACTCTTCTAAACATTTATCTTTCAGAAAAATATATATAAGACATATATATATATATATATATATATATATATATATATATATATATATATATATATATATATATATATATATATATATATATATATATATATATGGAGCTATATTTTCGTAAAATGGGTATTGTAACTTCATGTGACTTCGATTTTGTAAAAGTGTTTGCCAATTTGTTATTTTTCGTTTCAATATTCAATAGAAAAGTATATACTCCCCCGTTTCAATACATAATGTACTCATATATTATTTTGCGTGGAGATTAAAAAATTTAATTTTTAGATATATTATAAAATAAGATAAAGAATGAATATTTTGATAATTTAATAAAAGAAAACGTATAAAATTATTGGTTAAGTGAAAAAAGTGAGTAGATGATTATGGGGTGCTTAATATTATATAGAATATTATTTTTAGTAGTGTACGTAAATTTTGGAAGGAAAAAAAAAGTAAATAAATAACAACATGGAATATTAAACTATTTTGATTTTTTCTATAATATTGATCCAAGTAGACAAGATAATAAACTCAATGTTCGATTCCATTTACATAATGTCAGCATGATCATAAACAGTCAAGACTTTTATAATATAAAAGTTTCAAAAATAAATATTGATAACAAAATTAGGATCAATTAAATATTTTATTACTATCATTATTATTTTTTTAATTCTGCATCTAATAAATTTCTTAGCTCAACATGAAGATGAAGAGGGTGAACAATGAACATACCCCCCCTTTGGAAATTTTATAATTATCTCATGGGCCTAGATTTAACATAACTCAAACTTTGGGCTTTAAATCTGTAAAGTTCAGTTTGGGCTTTTGGATATTAACTACAATTCAAAATATCATTTTAGGCATAAACTTTAAATATTTTTGGGCTTTTAAATAGGCAACAATTTCATAAAATTAATAAATACTATGATCATCAATTTATGTTTGTGAAATAGTTCAATCTACTATTATCATTTTTATAGATTATTATTATTGAATCGAATTTCCATAAGTTATTGGGTTCACAGAGGTGTTGGGAAAAATTTTAAAAATCATCCAAAATAATTCGAGGATAGAGTTTTGTGAAGATAAAAAAGAGAGATTTATCAATTTCAGAAAACAGAAGAATTAAAAGAGTAGATCTAATTAAGAAATTAAAAAATAAGTAAATGAGTGATCAATGTGAGTCGTTGGATCAGCGAAAGCATTAGCCGAGCCGAGCCGAGGCGGTTACACCGACAGCACCAAACTCGGCTCAAAAGTGGACCCCACATTCACAATAAAATGTGAATGGCTGCATGTGATCATTCCACCCTCCTTTCTCGTCATAATTATGATACATGTGTCGTGTGTATGTTTTATTATTTTTTATTTATTTATATTTATTTCCACAAATTATAGGATTTCTTTTTCCCACTAAAGTAGAAAATTTTTTAGACTCTTTATCCAATTTAATTTAATGCGAAACGACCGAATAGTGAAACACGTGACATGTAAAATTATCCATTAAATTTGAAAGTACTATATTTATAAATAAAATATTTTTGTAATAGATTCATTTTTTTTATTGAAAAAAAAAGAGAGACGACATCATTGTAAAATACATACTTATTTTATATTTTGAGTATGGATTCAAAATTCAGCATGTCGGTTGAAATAAAAAATACCCATCCATATGAACAAAATAACAATTTACATGGATAGTCAAACTAGTTTGAAGAACTCTCACTTATAATTCTTTTTTCATTCCTCAATTTTGGAAAGTTGTTATTTAATATTTGGGCTACATTGAGATTTAATTATATATTAAAGATGAGTATTTTTATTTTACTTTTAAAAATAGTATCATTTTTTTATTTATACATATCATGGAACTCATTTTATAAGAAAATTTATACTCCCTCGTCCCGGGTATTTTTACTGGTTTGTACGGGAACGGAGATTTAGACATTTTATTTTTTTAATATATAATGTAAGAGAAATTAGGGATAAATTAGTAATTTAAAAAGAAAAAGTGAATAAAGTTATTGAGAATGATGAATAAAGTGTAAAAAATTAATTAAAGTTGTTGGGATTGTAAAAAGTAGGTAATAAAATATTATGTATTTTTTCCAAAAATGGAAGATTAAAAATACATGGAACACCCCAAAATAAAAAGTGGATAAAAATACGTGGTACGAAGGGAGTACAACTTTTATGTCATATTGTTGCCAAATTTTGAAAAGTTGAAAATGGTTTTGGAAATTGAAACTTGTTTTCAAATCGAAAACAAACATAATATAAGAGTATATTATTTCTTTTGAGTTTGTGTAGATTTGAAAATCATTGAATAATAATATATGTTTACTTTTTATTTTGGACAAAGTGTGTTTTAACTTTATATCAAATATAAATGTATATGACAATATATCTTAAGGAGTGCTAATTTGTGTGAAAGAATAGGAATATATAAAGGTGAATGGATTATAGACTATTAGAATTTGAAAATATATTGACAGTTTAAAAAATGAAAACCCTTACTCCCTTCATCCCATCCTAATAGTTATGCTTCTTTTGTAAATTACAAAAGAAACGTAACTATTAAGATGGGACGGAGTGAGTATTTTGGAAGCCGAAAACAATTATTATTAGCTAAAAGGAAAAAATAAATAAACTTAAGCATAATTAATCATGTAATCAGTGATATAGATCTCACATAAAAATAACACATAAATCTCGTGTCTGACCAAAAGATGAAGTTAAAATAGGAAGGGTTGGAACCTGTCCTTAAATTAAATTAATTTAATTTAAATAATAAATCAATATAGTGGAGATTAGTGTTTGAAGGCGTCGGCTCTGCGGACAAAAATGAAGTCGGCTCAAAAAGTGGGATCCACCCTACCCTATCCTATCCATCCAATAAAACCTAAACATGCATGTGACCCCTCCCCTCGATCTCTATTCTTCATCGTTATCTCAAATATCTGATTAAAGTATTTTTTTAATGAAAAAAATATATTCCCTCCTTTCGTACCACTGCAAGAGTAGCAAAATTTTTTTGTTCGTAGATTAAGGAATATAATATTTAATGAATAATTGATGTTAGTTGAGGTGAG
Organism: Pogostemon cablin; assembly: GCA_023678885.1. Taxonomy (NCBI): domain Eukaryota; kingdom Viridiplantae; phylum Streptophyta; class Magnoliopsida; order Lamiales; family Lamiaceae; genus Pogostemon; species Pogostemon cablin. The sequence goes on from CM042968.1 coordinate 21,170,026, forward strand.
ATAAATAATACTCCCTCTGTCTCATGTATTTTTAGTCACTTTTCATTTTGGGGTGTCCCACGTATTTTTATCATTCTATTTTTGGCAAAAATACATAATATTTTATTACATACTTTTTACAATCCCAACAACTTTAATTACTTTTTTACACTTTATTCATCATTATCAATAACTTTATTCACTTTTTCTTTTTAAATTATTAATTTATCCCTACTTTCTCTTGCATTATATATTAAAAAATAAAACGTATTAATCTTCATGCCCGTACAAAAGGGTAAAAATACCTGGGATAGAGGGAGTATTTAAATATAAAGTGGGTGGGTGTATTAGTATAGTGTGTAGGTCAATGGACATAAATTAATGATTTTGTGTGGGTTTTATTTACTAAAAAGAGAAATATACCTCTTGTATTGGGACGGACGAAAATGACAGAATGAACTCCTTCTTGTGGGACGGAGGGAGTAATTGACTAACTAATTAAACTACTCGCTCCTGCTCACAAAAAAAAAAAAATCAGATTTTCTTTAAACTTAGAAAAGGAAAAATCGATGAACTTCTTGTGGGATATTATAAACATTTAGTGTTATAGGTGAAATAAAAATTTGATTATTATTAAGAAAAAAATGAATCGATCTGATAGCTCACTACATCTTAGTATCTCACAAAGGTGAATTCACACACTTTACTTTACTGAGTACAATTAAACTATATTATTAATATCAACTACATATTATGAAATAATAATAATTTTTAATTTACATATAAAAGATAAATGATATTCTTGCAGGAGACGATGGAGTATATTTTTAGAATATGAAATACATTACTTGTGGATATTTATTCTCTCACCCACATTTTGTCTTGCATGGCATGGCTCTACCAATTTCCCAACATCTATTCTGGATACCTACGTTTGAATCACGTAACGTTTACATCCAATTGCGCAATGGGGGTCTCTCCAAATTAATATTGTACATGACATATTAGAGACACGTTTGAAAAGAAAAAAGAAAAAAAAAAACGACAATATTGTGTAAATTTATATTCCCTATATTTTAATTGTACACAACAAATATCAATTTTTTTCCTTTAATTTTTTGAAAGGACCTTATCAATATTCTACACATAATAATTCTAATGCAAGTATTAGTTTTATAAAAAGGAGTATTATACTCTCAATCTACATGAAGGAAAAAAAAAAAGTACCTCAACATTTGTCAAAAGAGTATCAATTGTTTTTAAGGAGTTGATCTCTTTTATGGAAAATATCAAATTTTGTCCACTATGTCAAATTCAACTTTAGTTTTCAAGTTTGGTAATTTCTTAAAAGTGATCCTTCGATGTCCGCTTTTAGTCATTTTAGTGTACTTTTGGTCTTTTTTGTCCATTTTTTATTCTTTAGGATAGATCAAATAATGACTAAAAGTGGATAAAAATGATCAAAAGTGGACAAAAGGAACTAAAAGCGGACATTGAATGACCACTTTTGAAAAATTACCAAACCTGATAACTAAAGTTGGATTTGACATATCTTAGAGGACCAAAATTGATATTATCTCACCTCTTTTACATTGGACCAGTGCATAATTAAGATGTTTAAAATGTAATAATAATTTATTCTAAAAGGTATACTGTATTTTAATCAATATGAATATTAATTCTATAATCATAATATCGTTAAAATATAAAGTGTATTAAAATTTACTAAAATAATAAAAGAAAATGAAAAAACAAAGTATATATAAGTTCGAATATAGACATGTGACATAACATTTAATTTATTATTTAACGATATAAAATTTTAGATTTGGGCAAATCGGCACGCAATACTCGGCCATTTCTAAGACTTATTCATAAACTGAAAGGAAAGTAAAGAAATCGCATTATGTCTCAACTTAAATTTTGCATTTTTTATTATGTTTATTCTACATTAAATTCCACTCAAAAAATTATAAACATCACTTTAATCCTCAATTTAAAAAGTTATCTTAATTATAAATTTATCATTTTCACCTAACAAACATAACATATTTTATAATTTATTTATTATTTAAAAATACTACATTACTCTCTAAATATCAATAAAATTAATTAAAAATTTTTTTCTTAAACTTGGTGTCTATAATAAAAGTACAATTTTTCTTGTAACAATGCGGAGTATTATATTTTCATTCATTAAGGTGGGCATTAATCAAGCTACACAAAATCATTCCAAGGCACGAGCATATACAAAGTGATTTATTTATCAGTATATTATTATTACTACTATTAAAGAAATAGAAAACAAGAAATATTGTGATTTATGTTATTTTTTTAAGACAATTTTTTTACCAACATCATGTAAGCTTGTTGAAGCCTATCATGAATGTACTTATAAGTATGCGTGTGTTTTTATTTTTTTTTATGAAAGCGCATGCGTATTACTTATACCGTATACGAGTTTGGTTATTCTATTTATCTATATATTTACTTATTGCATATAATGGGAGATATATATATATATATAATCGCTCTTTTGTGAGACAAATACATGTGAGATAGATCAATTAATTACTAAAATATATTTTAAATAAAATATATTTATTGATACTTAAAGTATATTTATAATAAATTATATCATAATATTTTAAAATCATACCAATGAATTTTCCTCCTCCTTCAAGGAAAATAAACTTCAATTTAATGCATTATTCTACTTTGTGAATATATTAATTTATGATCCGTAAAGAAGTGGGCGCAGTTTGAAGTATATATAATTGACATGTATACATCGATCCAATCAGAGTTGACATTAATTAATTTTGGAGTTTGTACAACTTATCCAAACAAAATTAAAACCTTGTACTATCGACAATTCCTACCAAATCAACTTATATTTTGACAAAGTCTATCATATAGGGTATGAGGTGGATCGATCTATTACTAAAATATATTATTCCATATAAATAGAGTATGTTAAATTATTATTAAAATACGTTTTCTAAAGTATGCTGAATTATACATTAAAGTATAATTATAATACGTTATAATTAACATACTTTAACTACAAATAAGCACACTTTAATTACGGAGTATACAATAAGCATACTTTAGTGATGGATCGACCCGTTTTACAGTCGTCTCACAAATAATCCGTCTTATAAGAGGGTTTCTCTATATCTTTAATCATTCATATCTATATTTGTTCTTCAATTACATCACAATACTTATTTTATACCACCTTCGTTCGCTTTAATTTTTGACTCTATTTTATAAATTATAGAGGAAATGTGAAAATTAAAGTAAAACGGTAGGAGTCTTACAAACATTATTATTCCCACCATTATGTAAATTTTTATGCATGCATGATATGTGTGAATTATAAAAATTTGAGAAGGACTAGTTGCATACCAATTGAATTCATACAACTTTGGTACCCACCCTTCTTAATTAATTCATGCTCTTTTATTAATATTGTTTTTTATTTTATTTTTAAATATTTTTTATTTAAATGACTATTATACCCTAAACCCTAAGGATAATTACCCTAAACCACAATGGTAAAATTACAATTATACCCTAAACCCTAGGGGATAATTATACCCTAAACCACAAGGGTAAAATTACAATTATATCCTAAACCCTAGGGGATAATTATATCCTAAACCACAAGGGTAAAATTATAATTATACCTTAAACCCTAAACCCTAGGGGATAATTGTACCCTAAACCACAAGGGTAAAATTACAATTATATCCCTAAAATTAAAAAAAATAGTAATGTATAGCAACAATTAAAAAAAAACACACACACACTGAAGGTGAAGAAAGGAGGTTGTACCGGAAGTCGTACCGATTGAAGGTTGTACACAATTCTTTGCCTAAAAATTTATAGATGTATACAAAAGATTTCTTATTATATTTTGATATATTAGGAATTATTGGATGAATGATATTTGTATGTAAATAAAATTTATATTTTAAAAGAAAATGATCAACTATATATAAGGGGAAATATTCAGGAGGTGCTTGGTTTGGAGTAATGTATTGAATTAATGAGAATATAGATTTATTGATTCTTATTGTTGATGCTTGTTTGATTTAATGAGAATTAAAATTTCCCAATTATTTTTATTTATTCAATAACTACTCTACACCCTTAAATAACTTTCGATTCCATTAATATTATTAACCTTTTTAATGAGTATTCATTATTATTTTGATTGAAGAATTAGAACTAAGCGATTCCTCGTATTTCCCTCCCCTGTGTCATTCATCTAACACCAGGTAATGTAACATAAAAATATAAGTGTAATAGAATACTTAGCATATTTTCTTTATATGTTAACATTAAGTTTCTTACTTAGAATTAGAGCGGTTACATGAAACGAGCCGTTCGAGAGCTCGTCTCGACTCGTTATAGCTCAAGCTTGGCTCTACTCGAACTCGAGTTCGAGCTCGTCGAAATACTCGTTACGTAATCGAGTCGAGCTCGGCTCGGCTCGATAAAACTCGATAATAATAATATTATTAAAATAAATATTATATAATGATAATTAAATATATTAATATAATTATTAAATATGATATTAAATATATTAATAAAAATCCGACTCGATTAGGTTCGAAGGCTCGATTCGTTTTTCTTAAATGAGCCGAGCCGAGCTCGAGCTCGAGTTTGGATAAGTAATTTTCAAGTCGAGCTTGCTCGTAAGCTCGTTATTAAATTGAGCCGAGCTCGAGCTCGACTCGATAACCACTCGAACTCGCTCGACTCGTTTAACGGGCGTAGTTAGAATTGATTTTTAGGAGCACATAAATGGACAATTCATAGGAATAGAAGAAATCACTGAATTTATGAGAGTAAGTGATCAAATTGCACAACACTCAAAATCCATGCAAAACAATGACAAGATTTTGTGAATACAAATCTTTAAATAATTAATTAATACCTAAATGACAAACATCTATCAATTTAAATTAGCCTCATAAATAAGTATAGTACAATAATTTTTATCTATATAGATCATTAAATGTGAACACGTAATTACTTAGGTTAATTAATTACTAATTACTACACCTGGCCAGCTTCGTAATTCATGAAGGAACATGGAATTGACGAGCCTTCGGAAAACTGTCGGAATAAATTATTTTATTTTATTTAATTAATTAATAACTATAAATTTATTATTAAAAACAAAAATAGTAGTATACGTTAGGTTATTCTATTCTGGGAATAATCAATAAATAATGGTATGAAAACGCGTCTCTGGTAAATTCTTTTTGTAGAAACGAAAGTCAATAGTATATTAATTAATGTTGCAACAGAATTTTACTTCACTCTCCACATCACTCCACTTCACTCTCCTGAAATCGGTGCGTACGTTTTTCGACCTAGGGTAATTAGAAAACATATTTATAAGTATATAGTAGTAATTAAAATGGTCAAAAGTTAAGTTTGGTCTTCATCTTATTTGTTGAGATCAAATAAGCTCATAACTTTATTTTTTATTCGTATAAGCCCTCATTCTTAATAAATTGAATCAATTTAGCCCCTCATCTCTTTAGAAAAAAAGACAAAGATCAAAAAATCCCTTCATCTTACCACTCTTAATCAAATAAGCCACTTATCCTTTTTTTTTTTTTTAAACAAGCACCTTTTCTATTTTTATAGATCAAATATCACACACATTCCTAAAAATTAAAAACAAGTGTAGCCAATAGCTTCGATCCTGTAATTCCAGCGCAGTACATATATATATATATATATATATATATATATATATATATATATATATATATATATATATATATATATATATATATATTTTTTTTTTTTTTTTTTTAATTATTATTATATACAAACACCTTTGTTTTATTCAATTTTTAATACATTTATTAATTACACTTGTATTTACTTTTAAAAAATATTTAAGTTCATTATTTATTACTTTAAAATATGTAAGTTTAAAATTAATTTTAAATATAATATACAATAAATGTGAGGTGAAAATTATTATTTAAAATTTTTAATTAAATATGTAATGTAAAAATTAAAGTAATTCAAATTGAATAGGATATTTTTCTAATGAAACAGTGCAATAAAATGGATGTCAATTTTTTTTAAGTACAATTATTTTTTTTTGTTAAAAATATAATTTCTTTATTTTGATCATTTATCTCTACATGTTAAAAAATTATCATTTTTTATTGACCTAAAAATTATTTATGAAATAATTTAATTAAATCTTTATCACCTTTTTTTTATTTTATTATTTATCACTTTTTACTAAAAGGTTATTATTAATTCCATTTTATTTTTTATACGAATTATCATGAAGTATTGTTTTATATTTAATATTATATAATCTATAATTTTTTGAAATATATGTTTATTCGTTAAATAATTTAAAATTACAAAAATAAAACAGAAATTAAAAATAAATTAACCAGTATTATATTTTGTTTATTCAAATATATAATAATAATAATAATAAGTAGTAGTAGTAGTAATAATAATAAATTAAAAATGGGTGTGAAGTTTTTTATGTTTAATTTATAAAAAAAATAGAGGGTATATTTGATATATTTGTTACTAAAAAACAGTTAAATGATTAAATATTAGATGAAGGATTTGGTTGTTATGATTGTATAAGATGAAGGGCTTAATTGATTTTTTTTTTAAATAAGGGTTTAAGTGATCCTACCTAATAAGTGAAGGGGGTTAGATAAACAAAATATAAAATTAGGGGTTAATTTGATCTTGGAGATAAGTTGGAGGGTTAGATTGACCTTTTCCTTAATTAAAAATAGTTGTTTTACTCTTATAATCATCTTGTTTACCAGTTACACTCTTTTCAATTATCAGTACAATAATCAATTCGAAGAATCGAACTAAATTCACTAGGAGTAAAAGTTGAAGTCTAAATATAAATAATACTACATCTGTGTATCAATAAAATATTCATTTATTTTTGTATGTGATTTAAATGGTGTTATATTACAAGCATTTTAACCGAGACAGATTTTATATATATATATATATATATAGTGGACACATAAACATATATAATTATGTATTCTCTCCATCTCATCCTAATAATTACTACATATTTTTAAATTGGGTGTTTCATTCTAACGATTACATTTTTTTTGTGTATGAGACCCATACAATTAAGTAATTAAAATATCACTCATCCGCCACATTAATACAACCATCCACTATAAATTAAAATATTATTTATCTCACCTCAATACACATTAAAATACTAAATTTCTTAGTCCCCGTGCAAAAAACAAATATAGCTATTAGAATGGGACGAAGAGAATATATATGTATGAGGTAGGGATATCAATGGCGGGGACGGGCCGGGTAGTTGAGTACCCGGACCCATTCTTTTGTCGCAGGTTCAGGCCGCCCCGTGACCCGTACTGGGCGGACTGGTCCGACCCGTTTTTGGCCCATTTTATTTTTTATTTTATTTTAAAATTTATATATATTACAAGTAATGTGTAATATATATTATTTCATTTAATTAGTAATTATATAAATAGAAATATCACGTATTTTCTATTTAATTAATCAATTAAGCAAATATATCTTATAAATAATGAATATATTAAAAAATATAAAAAATAAAATGTACGTTTTGTACATATAATATGTTATATAATATAAATATTAAATGGGTCTAAACGGATCCAAATAGGCCAAAACACCAGCCCTATTCTTAATACAGGCCAGGTCGGGTCCGCCCCAAATTCACGGGCCAGGGCAGGTCCGGGCGGGCCGGGCCATTTTTTGACATCCCTAGTATGAGCTTTTATATTGTGATGGTATGTATATATAGTTTTGTTCTTTATGTGTAATGAATTAAATTGTATTTAGTTGAATCGACATTATACGACCCTTATTCATTTTTTATGTAAAATAGATTAATGTAATTGTAAAAAACCAACAATTTTAAAAATTTTATTAATATTTATATTTTATTACGTAATTATATATTATAAAAAATTTCAAATAATGTCTTAATTATTTAACCTTATTTTTAAATACGTACAATCCAAATTATCCAAATAATTAACTCAAATTGAAATAAATTTCAACATGTTAATTGATAAAAAAATAAGTATACAAAAATAAAATCAAAATCCAAGAAGGAATTAATTATGTTTTTTCATTACATAATCAAATATTATAAATAATTTCAAATAATGGTCTTAATTACTTAACATTATTTCAAATATAACCTAAATTTTTTCAATAATTAACTTTAATTGAAATAAATTTCAGCATGTTAATTGATAAAAAAAAAAAAGCATACAAAAATATTATCTTTAATTTTAATTATTTTGTTGGACAAAAAATTGTTAGGATTAAAAAATGTGATAGTAAAGTACCTAAATGTATTTATTTTAAAGAAATAAGAATAAAATGAGTGGTGAGAAATTGAAGTGAAATTGAGAAGAAGTGAGAAATTGAAGAGATTTTGACTCAAAAATTTGAGCGGGAAAAAAGTTGACTTCAGGTGCTTATATATATATATATATATATATATATATATATATATATATATATATATATATATATATAGAGAGAGAGAGAGAGAGAGAGGTTTTATACTCCTATAAAATTAGTAGTTATATTTCCGATCAAAAAAATAAAAATTAGTAGTTATATTAATAGCAAGTGATTATTCATGTGTGGAGACTTTCTTAAAGAGTGAGTTTGTTGTCAATCTGTTTCACAAGTAAATTTTATTTTTGTTAAATTACTCTTTAGTGAAAAAAAAATTTTTTTGAAGAGTTTTTATACAGAAAAGTAATATATTATCTCTTAAAAAAAATTTCATTTACTAAAAAGTAATCGATAAATCAGATTATGCAAAAAATTGAAGAGTAATTTTTTATTTAAAAAAATAATAGTTTATCTCTCTAAAAAGAAATGTTTTATGTACTAAAAAATAATGTGTAAAAACATGTTCATGTGTGAACCCGGTTCACACAAGTATGTGCCTTCCATCTTTCAAGGTGTAGTAATATTAATAGAGTTGATATCTTGTGCACTCGGGTTCACACATGCATTCATATGTGTATAAATTTTTATTCAATAGTTTTTTATATATTTTTTAATAATTTTATAGTTTTTTTCATTCAAATTTTTATTAAAAAAACTAACAGAAAATTTGGTAACAAAGTATATACATTTGAGTTGCTCTCTTGTGTCCTTGGGTGCACAATGTGTATGAGGGTATATCATTTTATTCTTAAAAGTATACAAACAAGATGCTCTATGTGTAGGAACGTCGAGGAAGCTTCTACTCATCTATTCATCAATTGTGATAAGGTGCGTGAAGTTTGGATTGAATTCTACTCATGAATGAAAATATATTGGGTTTCACAAAATGAAATCAATAAGCATTTTATTCATCACTCTACTGTATTTGATTATAAGAAAGATATCAATATTGCAAATACTTCATGGATAAGTGTTACGTGGACATTGTAAAGTGGAGGAATAAAGTGGCTTTTGAGAATTTGTGATGGGATAAACATAAAGTTATTAATGAAATCAAGAAGAATCTATGGAATTGGCTAGAGGCATTTCATCCTCTAATTTAATCTTTTGCATTTTGTGATTAGATTGAAAATTCTAAATTAGTATTGCAAGCTACAGTATAACCTCTGTTATTTGATATTTTATATTTTTGGTACTCCTTGTACCATTTTATTTTAATAAATTTTTATTTTTTAATTAAAAAAACTATAATTTTTCATTGAAATAGTTAGTTGAAATATATGAATAATATAAATATTTATTTAAAAAAATTAATGTTTTTTTTAAAAAAATTAAGGATATAAATTCTTATGTAGAGGATATAACATTAAATGCTAGAGATTACAATTTTTGGAAAGCATAAAATTTGGGGGCACGATTTGCTCAAGGATATACTACAAGTTCTAATCTATAATTTTCATTTATTAGTGTATAGATAATGTTATATTAATAATGGGGAAAAAGCTAGAAAAAACTAGAATACAACTGTTCTATCAATTTCAAAATGTACAACCTCTTTTTTCACCTTCAGTGTGTGTTTTTCTTTTTTTTTTTTAACTGTTGATGTTACTGTTTTTTTTTTCGTTTTTTTAATTAAATTTTAGGAATATAATTGTAATTTTACCCTTGTGGTTTAGGGTATAATTTATCCCTAGGGTTTAGGGTATAATTGTAATTTTACTCTTGTGGTTTAGAGTATAGAGTTTAGGGTATAATTGTAATTTTACCCTTGCGGTTTAGGTATAATTTATCCCTAGGATTTAGGGTTTAGGGTATAATAGTCATTTAAATAAAATAAATTTAAAAATAAAATTAAAAATAATATTAATAAAAGAATAGGAATTAATTAAGAAGAGTGAGACTAATGATATACCAATTGAATTGGTACGCTGGTTGTACCCTAATTCCCATCTAATTACTCCGTATTATTATAAATTAAAAACATAAGAGAATTTGGAGATCAAATTCATACCACTGATGCATACAAACTCTAATTCAATTATAACAATGTGACGCCAGTGTTAATAAATTCTATAAATAATTTATGATGTAGTATATAAATATGTGTAATTAGCGGCGGTGGTAAATGAACCATAATAAATTAAGTAATAAATAAAGAACGATATAGAAGTATGTACTACACGCATTAGAGTTGATTTTGTATATTTGGATGTACAACTATGGATTTGTGTATTAAATTAGGCTAAAGCTGACTCTTTTTTCTTTTAAAAATGATTTGTAGATTAAATTTTTTATAAAAGTATATAACAAATTCTACAAATTATTTACTTCGGTGGTACATCATTTTCATGCACTATTTTTCAGTATAAGAGGTTTTATAATAATAATAATAATAATAATTATATATAAAATTAACAGTTACTCTTAATAAAAAATAATATTACTCTTTTACATAGTTCTTCCTAAACAGATACAACTCAATATTTTAAAACAAATTCTCATGTGCACGTACAGTACATTTACATTTTAAATTTATATACTAATTAACAAGGGATAGTTAGTATTCAATACAATACATATTCACTTATTATTATTAGATACAAAGACTTTAAATTAATACTAATAAATATAAAATTATATTGCACAATACAAGATGTACCCGAGTTTGTATAGATTCTTTATCCCATGAAAACCGCTCCTAATCTCTTTTTTTCTGCGAAACTAATATTAAATAACTATGCATACTAAATTTTAATATTAATTAATTAATAATCATGAATAACTCCAATTTTTTTTTTTCAAGAAATTACTTGACATATTTCTTGATTCCATACAACACCTCCAATCAATTAATTCCACTAATTTATTTGTCGAAATCTCTACTTTAATTTCGACTAGCAAATAATTTTGCACAACATAAATTTTTTTAAATATATTTCTCCGACAAATAATTATACACAATTAGTGAATAATTTTACATAACATAATTTTTTTTACATATATTTCTCAGACGTAAATGGTTCTGCACAATTTATAGATAACTATCTCTGATAATGATAATTCCAACAAGAATCAAAGCTTGATCCAAAACCCTCACTAAGCTAGAAAACACCAAAATAACAGAAACCATTTTCCGAGGAGAGAATGTCCTCTGGATTCTCTGGTGACGGCCCTGATTTCTTCACCGGCGACGACGGGAGAACCACTAGCGGCTACAATATGAATCTCAACCCGCAGCAACAGTTGGCTTTCCGATCGCCTCTTTCGGGAATTCTCCCAACACGGTTGCGCAGATCTGGCGAATTGAATCGATCGGAGCATCTCGTTCTGTTTCTTTAATCATCTAATCAATTTCAGTAGCCCACAACTGCCGCTTCCATTCGACGACACAACAGATCTGGATGTGTCATCGTTTGGATTAGATGATAAGCATATGGACAATCCGGAATCAGTGGCACCACCGATTTCAGTGTGGTGGTTGATCCGTCGATGGAGTGTGTGTTAATGGGCTGTCGCCAGTGGCGATGAGAAGCGTTTAGATCGATGAAAATGTATGAAATGAGAATCTCATATTGAATAATGATTTAAGGAAAATTGGATCGAGGAATAAGGAAACTGCAATATTTTCGTAACAGATTTTAGCTTTTTAAATATTCATTTTAAGATTAAGGCCATATTAGGCAAATCATTTTAATATTTTGTATCTAATAATAATTTATTTGAGAAATTAATCCTAACTAGTCTGTAGTAGAGTAATTAATCCAATTAACGATAACTTATACAATTAACGAAAATTTTATTAATTAATTTTATAATGAAAAACTAATGTGAAAATAATGTGTCAAATTTTGCAATTAATAAAAGGTAGGGGACGTAGCGGTGAAGTTTTTGCATTTATTAAGCCACCAACTCTTGCCGGAATAACGGAGTTGCCGTTCCCTTATTAATTCTTTCACTTTCTCTCTCTCTCTTTTTTAATATATTTTTTTTTAATTTTAAACCAATTGACTCATATTTTGGACTCCTTTAACAGTTTGTTGACTCATATATTGGACCAACGTAATACTATTCTTTATTCCATCGATTCGAACAAAAATAAAATTGTGATATGATCTCTTCTCTTTTTTTTCCCCATATTTTACTATATATTTAGTTCCTCAATCAAAATATAGTTATCATACATTTAATTATGGCAAATACTTGGACAATGTCTAACATGTAAGGATTTATGTAGGATGAATAAAAAATTTTATAATAAAAAGTGATACTTAATTAATAAAAAATGATAATGATATACTATCATAAATAATTTATAGTATGAATGAAAAGTTATAATATTTTATAACAAAAATGATAATATTTTATAGCAAAAATAATTATTTTAAAATGTGTAAAATGATCTCATGCAAAACTTTTGTGTGATTTTAGTATAATTACAACTTTGGGTTGATAATGGAAATTAATTTAAAACTTAATTGTGCACCGTGCCACATATATACTCGATTCTAAATTTTATAATTTCTTTAAAAAATATTAAACTTACATTTATATATTAAAATATTATAATATTACAATTTAAATAAATATTTATGTGTAATGTGTTGTCTTAATATGAATAAAATTATATATAGAATGAATATCCATTCCTCACCGAGGGTGATAAATTTTCACATAAATTAATACTAATATATTTTAAATGTGGATGAATTATAATTCATATAATTAATTAGGAAGTCACGTTAGAACTAAAGATCCATCGGCCACCCTAAAAGTCTGTAACAAGACTTTCGTAAGATATTCTTTTTGCGAGATGAGAAAGCGATAAATTTTTTTAATGAAAATTAATAAATAATTAAAATGGAGGGAAAAAGTTATAAAATAATTTTATCTTGAAATGAAAACATACAAGTGTGATCCTAAAATTCTTAAATACTATTAAAAACGTATGAAATATATTAATATTGCATAATTGGTTGAAATATTCTTTTTTATATATACATACGAATTTTATTAAACCTCTACCCACACATATCATTTATACATTCTATCTTTTCAATTAATTAATACGTACATTTTATCACTTTCTCTCCACTCTTGTCTCTTTTAAGAGTATTATTTTACATGTATTACTATCCGGTTCTTACATATTAATTTAATATAAACTTAGAGCATTTCCAAAAGCATCTTTATAATTTAAAGAGGATTTTGTGTAAGATAGAGAGTATTTTTTATCTCCTCCAACTCTCTCTTTATATTTCATTTAATTTGTTATCTTCCCAAAATTTATTAATTATTTTTTATATTATACTCTATCCTAATTTATTTTATTATGGATGTGAATTAATTATAATATATTTTGTGGACATTTCAAGGAAAGAATGTATGAGGGTGATGAAATAGTTAATGCAATAAATTTTAAATAATTTTTTTGGCTCTCTAAATTTAAAAAGCCAAAAGCATTATGTAATTTTTTTTTGTTATTTTGAAGAGACTATTGGAGATGAATTTTTGTATTACACTCTTTAAATTTTAACTATTTTTTACTTTAAGGAGTCTTTAGAGATGTCTTAGCACATTAAAATCCAAAATAAATATTCCTCTATCCACCAAAAGAGTTACATATATCATTTTGAGCATTATGCAACAAGAGTTAATATACATTATTCATATATAGAATACATGATTTAAAATCAAAATCCACCAAATAAAAAGGTTAAAAGAAATGAAAAAAAGATACAATAAATAGCAAAACGTGTGTAAGCGTGCAAAATATCACTGAGTAATGAAATGGACGTATCTTTGTGCAGAACCAAATTTAAGATGCTGCATTACTCTGCACATTCTTAACGGTGTTCCCTACTATTAGGGGCCCCCATCACCCCTGCCTTGGGATTAGTGGAGGAGGTAAATCGCAGGATGTACCTTAAGTGGCTTATAGGGAGGGCTCACTGTTAAACTTGTGCTTGCAAGAGGCCAAATCTATGTCAAAGGCAGGATTCGAACCCCCACCCTACAGACTCTCCACATTCTTACCTTATTAGTGGAGTGGAGTGAGCATTCACTACTGTTTTTCGTCTCATTTTCTGTCATTATCAAGGCTTTTTTTTTTTTATCATTATTGTAGCTCAACTTTATAAACTTTGTGAGGATGATATAATATTTGTAAATACTACATTCTTCTTAGAGAAGTTGAGATTTCTAAGAGGATAGATGTATCATCTTTTCTTGTAGAGAGTAATTAATAAATTGATATAAATTTGGTGTACTAATAAAATAAGTTTATTGAAAATAAAGTATATCGAAAGAATTTTTAAGTTGAATTATTATGATTTATCCCTATACCACTTTATTGGATTGAAGTGTGGGGCGCTTGAGGTGGACGTATCTATCCTTATGCACCAAAAACAACGAGACAGTGTAAAATTGAATACTTTATTTAGTTCTATTACATTTGAGTTCTATTTCTTTTTTTTAAAGCACCTGTAAATCAACTCATTTGAAAGAGGTCTGAATCTACCGTACAATGCACCTTATAAGATTTACCATCTTTGTCTCAGAGAATTGCTCGCATTGTTTAAGATTTTTATATTTTTTAACAACTTTATTGATATTTTGGTGTCAATTGTTAAATATAAAGTGAATTTTGAAATTATGGAAATGATTTTTTTTATGTTTTATTTATTTAATTTATGTAAACTATTATATAAGGCATACTCCATAAATGAGAAGCATGCGAATAATTGTATGGAGCGGAAGAAAAATACTCCTATTTAGGATCTATAATTGTTCTTCGAATTCTATTGCATTTCACATTTATATCTTTCGAATCTTTTATTTATTCATTTATGTTTTAGGGGTAAGTTTTGCTTTAAGAGTGTAAAATTAATTCTGGCTTTACCCTTTTATATATATATATATATATAATTTATCTTTTTAAAAAAATAATATTAGTAAATTGTTTTTTTTTATTGTCTCATTGTATGATGATCACCTCATTTGAAAATTTAAACTTGTAAAAAAAAAGTAATTATTTAATAATTAATCAATTCAATTTAATATGACCCCTCACATATAGGACGTTTAATTTTCAAAAAACATTACTCTTCTTTGAACCTTTATTTGGACATAGCTTTAATATCATTTTAAATGACCAAATTTTCTAAAAATTTAAATTTATAAAGAAGAGTATCATTTAATATTTAATAAAGTAACTTTAATAATATAATTTTTTTAGTATAATTTCGTAAAATAAATATTAATTTTCTTTTAATTATGTATAATTTTTTACTAAAAATGTCATCTCATCTTATCCATCATATTAATAATTAATGAAATAAAATTTAAAAACTATTTTATTGTGATAGAACACCATTTTATTTTATTCTAAATCCATTAAATTTTGTTTGTCCCACAAAATTTATTCTACTAATTAAAATGGTGTACCCCACCATTAGAGGCCCCACCGCCCCTGCCCTGGGGATTGGTGGAGGAGGTAAATCGCAGGATGTGCCTCAAGTGGCTTATAGAGAGGACTCACTGTTAAACTTGTGCTTGCAAGGGGCCAAATCCATACCAAATGCAGGATTCAAACCCCCACCCTACAGCAACCAAGCTCAGTTGGAAGACCTTTCCACCCTCCCCTCTACCACTTGAGCTATGTCTGGGGGCTTATTCTACTAATTAAGTTCACACAGGATACAACAAACAATATGTAATTGATTTTGTTTTTCTTCTAGAAAATAATATTAATAGTATAATTTGATTCCATTGATTCAAAATGTGCACTGAATTAAACAAATAAGATTAGGGTTGACTCAAATTTCTGGCAAAGTCGAGCCGTTGACCTTGGACTCCACAATTCGAATTGGACAATTTCATTCGATTCCTTGAAATTTTCTCCTTAAATTCTTAGTTCTATTTTATTTTATTTATTTTGATATTTGTAACGCTCCTTTTATACTTTTAAAAATAATTAATTACTATATACTTTTATAAAAAAAAAAAAATCTAAAAGATACACAATCCGTGTGTGAAAATTGCAATGGAACCCAAAAATTCTTATTCCTAATTTAAATGTCGAAAATGACAAGTGGAAATATTTTAATATTGGGCAATAATTGCAAAGGCATCCAATGATTTGCACCTACACATGAAATTATGGTCAATATTATTTCACTAACTGAATAGCCATCACTCAATTCTCACATTTTAATTTTGAGAAATCATGATTAATTTCAATCTTATTAATTATTAGCTATTTAATATCTATTGCACTAATTTTAATACTTGGTTACTTGTATAAACAATATAGCGCTTATGAGGTTAACATTGCCCTAATTGGGACATTTATTAATAATAATGTAAAAATTAATTGATTATGTACGTATATGTCTTTATCTTAGATGATAACTAAGTTGATTGTGACAAATTAAAAAACTTTTAACATATATATTAAGGTTGATGGAATATTGTCTAGTCTACTCAACCAATAATGCATATTTTATGACCTTTTATTTTATTTTTATTTTGTATGATATACAAACACATGATCAACATCCAAAATAAATTTATGGCTATAAAATTTTGATTCTAAAGAATTGAAATTCTTTTCACTTAAGCATCTATCAATACCATTAAGTGTATCAGTACTTTAATTTAATGGTTACATCATATTTATTTTAACTTTAATTATTGTAGGTAGTCGAATCCAACTCATTTATAAGCTCCTTATCTAATTAAATTAAATTAAATTACACTTGAGCACGAAAAAAATGATCGTGTGGAATTTGAGTATGTTCTTCTAGAGGTGGTTAGCAACGGTGGGCCTACCTCTTTAATATTTTTCTATATATGAGTATAGCTGATTAACCAAAAATAAATATGTTTTGCACATATTATTGGTATAATAAACTGATTAAGATATAAACAATACATTAATTACAAATGGATTATCAAGAATTAATAAAGGACCCCTGAATTAAGACCGCCATGTGTGATTGAACTTGCTAATTAATGCACACCATTATAGTTCCTTCATAAATGATCCATGTCATAGCACAATTATTTTATAGGTTAATTAATATATATCTTAATTTCACTATAAAATAATGAACTTTACTTTCTTCTAAAATTATATTCTTATTCTTGAAAATCAAAATGAAAATTCCATTAATCAAGCCAATTACATGAGCTAGCTAGCAAAAGAAATTTGAAAGATGAACTCAAAATCAAATACAAATAATATTTCATACATCTATCGCATTCATTATACTTGGTCAGTTAAACAATATATAAATTTATTTTGAATTATTTTCAATCTAAAACTTTTGAAAAATAGATAAATTATCAATTTGGGATTTAATTAATTTTTTTTATCAATTAGGGGGTTTGAAAAATATAAAAATATCACTCTGAAGTCTAAATTTATGAAATATTGTCTTCTATTTCATCAATTTAAAATCTAAATTCAGGTTCCAAATGGATAATTTTATATATTTTAAGTTCTTAATGGATATAATAAAATTAAGACCCCAAATTAATAGTTCCCTCGTTTACTTTCCATTTAAAATACTTAATTAGATATAAAGGGACCAAATGAACTTATTTATGATTTTAAATTTAAGAAAAATTTAAATATCAAAGTACAGTAGATAGACACTCATCAATTATTACTAAGTTAATTCTACTTAATGCATCATCTTAAATCTTACTCCGTGTGAAAAAACGGTTTAAGTCTACCTTATTAGAATATAATAATAATTTAGATTAGATATAATTTTTTAGGGCTAATTTGGTGTGAAAGTGTTATATGACGTTGTTTTTTAATTTTATTTTTGTTATTACTTTAAATTTCTTCTAAGAATAGTCATAAAATAAAACAATTTAATAGAAAAAAAAAATCGTTCATTAGGAACTTGAGAGAGTATGAATAATGTTTCACATAAAATCTATTTATTTAAAAATTATAAATAAAATATACCCTTATATTATTAATATCTGCTCAATTAGGGTAATGTTAACTTCTCACTAATTCTTGCAGAACCGATTCCGAAGGTTAGTGAGTCCCAAGTAGTACGTACTCAATTCTACTTGAGTAATTATCGAGTTGCTCGGTAAAGAAATGAGCTCGAGTAATCTTCAAGTCTAATTGAGCTCGAACTCAATTTAACTTGTTAAGCAAAGAGTTGAGTTTATCAAATTTTATGGAATAGAGTCGAAATCTGGAGTAGCTCGTTTATTTTAAATGTTATACTAGTTTAACCCTGTATTTTAGAGTAATTCTTTTCATAGCAATATAGAGTAACCATAAGATAATTTATAATTTTTTACCAATTTTTTAAGCTAAAGATATGAATTAAAAATTAATTGTATTGACTAGTATATTATTTATGTATATATACATATATTATTTTATGACATTATAAAATAGGAAGAGGAAATCTCCAAGGAAAGAGCCACCTGTGCTTGGATTGGATCCCACTCCACAGTACAAATTTCTTCACACTCTCACCGTTTGTATGCATATACTGCCGACCCCCACCCCCACCCCTCCCCCCCGCCCGCAATATCCCCCTTCCTCTCTCTACTTTCCAGCTGGTTTTCTTACTCGCATTCTCATATCACTGATCAATAATCCGAAAACGCCATTAATAATCCGAAAACGCGGCATTTGAATTCTGCTCTGGACGGAGTTTCGAGAGCAAGAATGTGTTTGTTGAAATCAAGGGCAGATAGAGGGTGCTGAGAAAAGACAAATAAATCACGGGTTCTCAGAATTTCATGAAAACCCGCAGCAGGGTAGCCTTAAATCGAGGGTTCTCTTGTTTCTTACCGCAATTTGCATTTCTTGAGGTACATACTGCCTGCCTGTGACTTTGTGTGTGTGTTTTTGCTTCATGGATTGAAAAGGGTCTTCCTTTTTGTGGAATGCCATTGATCCAGATGAGTCTTTCTTAAGGGGTATCCATTTGTGGTTTTGTGCGGGTGATGATTCAACTGAACTCATTTTAGTCTGTGATTACTTGGTGGGTGTGGCATGAACTCGTTACTCTTACTTACTGCTACTTCAATCTTGGCCATGTTTTTTCAGCTATCTGTTTGATCTTTTTATCCATATTTGCTTACTGATTTGGATTTAGTCTTAGTTTAAGTTACATGTATACCATTAAACTTACTGTTTGGGGTTGATTTCTGTATGTTTTCCTTAAATCACGGCGTGAATTCATATCTAGTGTTTCCAGAAATGACGGCATTTATTTTAATAATATGGGGTTAGAAGATCTAGCATGAGATTTGGAACTGTCTATTCCAGATGCTCTTTTTTCTTTAATCTCTGTTTGGATACTTATTCTTCTTCTTCTTCTTCTTCTTTTTTTTTAGTGAGGAGCTTTAATTGTGTTCTTTTGCTGTTGTAGGATTAAACTGTGAGGTTCTATAAGTTGTAAAATGTCTAGACCTCTTCATCGAGGTGTATCAGGTGGTGGTGGGCGATTCTCTGGAAACAGTCAGGATTATTGGGAAGACTCTCAGATGAAAGACAAGGTAGAGAAGGAAGATGTGAATCGAAATTATTCAAATGGAGCTGATCATACAAATATATCTGCCAAACATCCCTTTCGCTTTCTTTTCACTGATAATTTGTCTTCAAATCACAAGTTGGGTGACCGTGGTTTTGTATCAGATCCTCTTAGCCCAGGGGCTCTGAGGAGTTGGCATAAAGTGATTCTCCCATTTCTCAAATTCAGTTTAGTAGTTATTATAATTCTTGCTCTTACTGTTTCCTTCTGGTGGACACTTTCTATAACCTCAACATCGAGGGGACATATAATTCATGGATATAGGCGGCTTCAAGAGCAACTAGTTTCCGACATGTATGAAATTGGGGAGCTCTCTGTGGGTATGTCAAGGTTGAGAGAATTGGACTACTGTTCTCAGGAATCAGAAAACTATGTCCCATGCTTCAATGTTTCAGAAAATCTGGCTATGGGATTTTCTGGAGGCGAAGAGTGTGGCCGCCATTGTGGAAAAACGTTGAAGCAAAACTGCTTGGTTCTTCCACCCATGAATTACAGGATCCCCCTACGGTGGCCTGCTGGTAGAGATGTCATCTGGTATGCAAATGTTAATATTACAGCCCAGGAGGTGCTATCATCCGGAAGTTTTACAAAGAGGTGAGTGAAGAGCTGGAAATGTAATCAAATAGATGTTCGGTGAAGAGCTTTTCCATTTGATATCTTTTCTCTGTGCTGTTATCACAGGATGATGTTGTTGGATGATGACCAGATTTCTTTCCGCTCAGTATCTTCTAACTTTGATGTTGAAGATTACTCTCATCAAATTGCAGAAATCATTGGGCTAAGAAATGAATCCTACTTTGTACAAGTTGGGGTAAGTGGATTTTTCTTCTTTTACCCTCCCTTATTTGGGTTGCAGTTATTGCTTTAGATCTTGAAAACAGTATCCATCCAGACTTTCTTGAATTATGCAATGAAATTGTGATAACATGGTGGTGGATCTAATGGTAAGTTGATATAACTATATATAGTTAGTTATTAGGAATGCCCTACATAGTATAACTTTGTTGACTGAGTTGTTCATTCTTGATGTCCACAATTTTTAGTGAAGTACAAGAAAAGAAAAATTCGTAAAAGAACCTGAATCTTGTACTCCTGACATCTGAGAGCAGTAATCCTTTGTACTGCACAGTGAACATCAGCCTTATTGGAAATGAAGATTCTTATGAATCATTTACATTAATGAGTTCATGTGTTTAATAGCTTGATGAGAATGTATCAGTTGATGAGGAAATCTTTTGTATGTTTAAAACACTACTCATCATTAATCAGGGTTTTGGAATTTAACTATTTGAATTATGTTCCGCTTTCAGATTCGGACCATCCTGGACATTGAATGTGGTTTTGGTAGTTTTGGAGCACATTTATCTTCACACCAACTTTTGACCATGTGTATTGCTAACTATGAGACGTCAGGCAGTCAAGTTCAACTAACTTTAGAAAGAGGTCTCCCAGCTATGATTGGATCATTTACTTCTAAGCAGTTGCCTTATCCGTCACTGTCGTTTGACATGATACATTGCGCAAGGTGTCGTGTTGATTGGGATGTTAAAGGTATTCTTATTTCTGTTGTCAAGTTTTCTCTGTTATCTCTTCATCTCTGCATCTAATTTTTCTGGGTGTTTTAAGAGAGAATGCTTGATAAGGTACTTCAATACTTCATGGACAATGTGGATTTTTCAATGTGTGCAGAACAATATATTTTACTTTTGAGAGTTCTTTCAATCTTTTCAATATTTTATTAGTTTTCAAAAGTAATAATGTGATGAAGGTTTGACCAGATTCTGTAGTGATTGTCGATGGGATGGTCTTGCTATCAAACCAAGTAGATTGATTTATCTTATATTATTGACCCTTTTCTATTATGTTGAAGATAAAATGTGCGGAAGAGAATCTCTTTAATCTTTCACAGTTGAACACTGTGATTTTTTAACAACTTGTTCATTTTCACCATATAGCAAAAAGTTATACAGAGATAAAGAGAACAAGAGAGACTGTGATGAGCCTTTGCTAGATTATGTTCTGAATCTTCAGAAACCAATTATTTAAAACAGATCTCTTGACATTATCTCCAGCCAAGTATATTTTCTGTGCACCTCAGTTCTATGTTAAACTTTAATGACATACTTCTTGGACAATTTGAAAGACTATTGACTGCTAATCTTAGAGAATTTTAAGTTGATGCTTTTGAATTGATCTATGAGAATGCGATGATTTATCTGATTGTAAACTGTATGCTTTTGTGTTACTAGGTTATCGATTAATATGTTATCATTCAGAACAATTTCTCACAATATGTGTATTCTTCTTATGTGATGCAGATAACAAATATTTAGTTGAAGTTGATCGGTTGTTGCGGCCTGGTGGATATTTTGTGTGGACTGATCCCCTTATAAATTCTCAGCGTAACCTTCGCAACAAAGCTAACCTGAAAAAATGGAATGCAGTTCAGATGTTTGCAGAAAGTCTCTGCTGGGATATGCTGCCTCAGCAAGATGAAACTGTTGTGTGGAAGAAGACTAGTAAAAAGAATTGTTATTCTAAAAGGTAAGGCTACTGGGGCACGTCCTCATCTTTTCTAGCAAAACTCTTATTAAGAGACCCTAAAGATGCCTAAAATTGCAACATTTACATTGGAGATGGGCGTTAAACATTTTGCAAACCAAAAATTGATATTATTGTTTTGGGAGTTTGGAAGTATTGCCAAGTTATACAATAAAAATACATGGATCAATGCATATGTAAGTGAAATGCCATCCTAAGAAGGAACTGTTTGCTTCTATTTCCAGGAAAACTGGCTCCCCTTCTATTTGTAGTAAGGGCCATGATATTGAGTCCCCATATTATAAATCACTCCCAGTATGCATTGGAGGAACTCAAAGTCGTCGATGGGTCCCTATTGAAGAAAGGAGGAAATGGCCATCACAAGCTACACTGAACTCAACTGAACTTAAAATTCATGGTATTGGATCTTAACATTTGTTATAGTGTATAGCGGATGCAAGCAGCATACTAGCATACTAATTTTTACGTTATATTTTACTAGGATACCGGCAGAGGTTTTTTTACTAGGATCAAGTATCAACTATATTTTATTTAGCATTGAACTGCTGATTTTCTATTCAATTTAGGGTTGGGAACAGAAGAATTTGCCGAGGATACTATTATCTGGAAATCTGCCGTTGAGAATTATTGGTCTTTGCTATCACCCCTTATATTCTCAGATCATCCAAAGAGGCCTGGTGATGAGGACCCTTCTCCACCTTATAACATGCTGAGAAATGTGTTGGATATGAATGCACATTTTGGAGGTTTCAATACTGCTTTATTAGAAACTAGGAAATCTGTGTGGGTAATGAATGTGGTGCCTACAAGTGGTCGC
The DNA here is from genome assembly GCA_023678885.1 of Pogostemon cablin. NCBI lineage: Eukaryota > Viridiplantae > Streptophyta > Magnoliopsida > Lamiales > Lamiaceae > Pogostemon > Pogostemon cablin. The sequence continues at coordinate 21,193,480 of CM042968.1, forward strand.
AATACCCTTCCATTAATAGTTGACCGGGGATTTCTGGGAGTGCTACATGACTGGTGAGTTTTACCTTCCATTGCATTGTTTCATTCTTTTTATCAAGGCATCTTACTATCTCTTAGATTTTTTGACATTCTACAAGCTTAGGAAACCATGGATTAAAATATTAGCCAAATTGGTATGATATCCACTTGCTTCCCCTATCTCTTATTACAATCTTATATCGATTATTAAACTTTCTTCTGGAAATGTTCCTAATAGTGAGGAAGGCCAATATAAAAGAAAGCCCTTTGTCTTTGAAACAAGCCATATATGGAGAATTGCGTGCAGATCCTAGTTATTTGTATATCTTGTACCCAGTTTGCGTTCTAAGAGATGCTTGGCTTGATGAAAAGCCATTTGTATAAGTTCCTGTGCATTTGGGGTGTTTTAAAGGTTTTTGAAATGAAGAAAACTATAAACTAAACCTGACTAAATTGAGAAGATTGCAGTCTTGAACTCCTTTTCCTTTTCGCGCGCGCGTGTACTGGGTTGTAAAAATCAGTTTACAATTCCTTGTGGTTATTTAGTCTACTTAAAAAATTTCCTTTCTTTGGGCAGGTGTGAACCATTACCAACATATCCAAGGACGTATGATCTTGTTCATGCAGAACGATTACTCTCTCTTGAGTTTTCTGAGAAGCCAAGATGCCAGATGATTGATATGTTCACTGAGATAGATCGTATTCTTCGTCCTGAGGTATGATACTGAAGCTCAAGCTTCAAATATACGCATTGCTTAAGCTTATTCTTCAAATTATTTATGAAACAATATATGAATCTTGACATGTGAAGGCATGTAGCAAATAACGAAGTACTAGTTTAGACGTACCTGGAAATTATATAAAAATGAATAAATATATTAATGAGCTTGCAAATAATTTCAAAGATCACACTTTATCAGTTTGTTGATCTGATGTACTCAAACTTGATGAGACCATTTTGCGTGATAAAAGATTCCGGCCAAATGAGGGATTTGATATTTTTATGTCAATTTAATTTTATTGGATCGCTTATTTGAATACGATTCAAGCAGCTCCTTTCTCATACAGACACAAGTTCAAAAGATTTATAGTTGATGTTAGTTTTGATTCCGGCATGGTGGCTCGTAAGTTAGCAAATTGGCTGTTCATGCATACGGATAACTTCTTAATAACTGGATCCTTGTGGTATATTTTACAAGCAGCTTAAACTATTATTCATGGTGGGCTATTTGAATAAACTTCTTCCAAGAATAATATTCTATGATTATGTCTTGCTTATTATTTTTATTAGTATTTACATTCATCTCAAGTCTTTCTGTGCTCTATTCATCGATTAATCTTTTCGTTTCTACCGATAAATTTGGAAACTCAGGGGTGGGTGATTATAAGGGACACTGCTCCTCTCATCGAGTATGCAAGATCTCTAACAACACATCTAAAATGGGATGCTCGAGTTGTAGAGATTGAGAACAATAGCGACGAGAAACTCCTAATCTGCCAGAAACCATTCTACAAACGACAAACGAGCTAATCGTGAAAAGATGTCACAGCCACCAAGTATTGTAGCTATATAATATCCACATTCATTTCTGGTACTGAATTTTTATTGCTATGAAGTTCCTCAGAAACACTGGAACGAACTTCTGGACAGAAAAAACAATAGCAGGGAAGCAGAAACCACTGCATATACACGGTTTTTTTGACGACCCACAATCCTTATGGAGCCGTAAGGCGAACATGAGGCCATGTAACTACAGATTGAGGCACTGGGCAAGTTGAAGAAATACAGGATTATACACTGGTGTTCCTTTTGATGTCTGTTTCTAGGAACACAATTATACCTATATATGTTGAACTCTCAAGGTGCTATACAATAAGCAAAAATGATTGATTTGCCAGTGTATAGAAATTCTTTTTTAACTTCTATTCTATTTATTCTGGATCTTGCTTCAATTTCACTAATTTATACTGATTTTTTCTGTCATGGAGAAATTTTTTATTTGCTCATTTTGAATTTGGGTGGTGTATTTTTGGTGATTTAATTTAGATGATTAACAAAAAGGTGTTTTTCAAAAAAAGAAAAACAAAGAGGGAGTTAGGATTATTTATTTAGTTCAAATGTGTATTTGGTTGTATGAATATATTACTATATTTTATTTTTAAAATATTTATTTTAATTAAAAAGAATTTAATTAAAATATTAAAAGTATTAAAGTAATAGTAAAAATTATTGATAATTAAGGAAATTATTATTTTTTATTTAAAAGATCAGGGAATCATTTTTTTATTCTAATCGGATGAAATTTGGGGGTTATTTTAAGTTGGACCCCAAGTTAATAAATCTAAAATAGAGAGTAAAAGTTTAAAATAGAGTGTAGTAAGTAATTATTTTTTAAAATTTTTTGGAGATTTTTTCTATAGTAGTAATAATTAATTAATTAATTTTATTTTTTTAAAAACAAAATAGAGATATTATAGATTAATAACATGAAAAACAATGGTAGAAAAGATTATCCACAAAGTTTGGAAGTTTGACCCATACATGAGAGTTTTAATAATCACGAGAAACCCTAACAATTTTGTGTGCTACATTATTAGCAACCAGATTAACACAGAGAATGACGGAATTGAAGTAAGGTAATAATTAATTAAAAATATAATAATGGTTAAAATAAAATGAAATTTAATTGAGCTCCAAATTTGGATATATAGGAATATTAATATAGATCAAGGGCTCGGTGTAGCAGGTGTATAGAAAATTTTGCTTTAATAAAATAAAAAGAAGTGTAAAACCCCATCCTACCCTTGTTATTTCTACTGAATTTCTAACTGACCACCATATATCACCACCGGTGGACGGTGGTTCTTCTACCATCGCCACCACAGTCCACCGTCATGTCTCTTCTCCGCCTACTCTCCAAAACCACGTTAAACCCATCTAAACCCCATAACATTTTCTCCACCTCCGCCGCCACCTTCTCCACCTCCTTCCTCATCACCAAAACCCCAAAGAAATTCAGGAAGAAGCGCAAGAAGAAAGAAAGCCATCGAACCAAATTAGTTCAAACCCAACCCAATCTCATTCCCCCCTTCGAAAAAATTCTCCACAGGGATTCCGATTACAGATTCCTCACCAGAACCAAAGAGTACCTCTCCAAACAGCCTCAGCAAGTGCTCCGCCTCGACGATGCCGGAAAGCTCTACCAGCAGCTTGGATTTCCCCGTGGCCGGAAAGTTATGAAATACGTCCTGCGCCACCCTCTGATTTTCCAAACCTATCTCCATTCCGACGGTAAAATGTGGTTAGGTTTTACTGATTTCATGGATGATTTATTGCGTACTGAACAGAATATCATGAACGAAATGGAGCGAAATAGGGTTGATGTTGTTTGGAAATTGTTGATGATGTCCGTCAATAAGAGTATTCCGTTGAGTAAAATCTATCACAATAGGCTCTTGTTTGGAATTCCTGATGATTTTAGGGATAGGATTGCCAAATATCCTGATTACTTTAGGGTTGTTGTTGAAGATGATGGGAAAAGAATTCTTGAGCTTGTTAATTGGGATACTTCGTTGGCTGTGAGTGCATTGGCGAAGGAATTTTTGGCTGATGAAGATAAGGTGAAAAAAGCATTTAGATTTCCAGTAAAACATGGTAGGAAATTGGAGCTAGAGTTAGATGATTACAGAAATTTGAACTTGTTGAACACATTGCCATTGGTGTCGCCTTACTCGGATGGTGGTGAGCTCGATTTATGGACGTTGGAAGCAGAGAAGTACAGGGTTGGAATTGTTCATGAGTTCTTGAGCTTGACGTTGGAGAAGAGGGCGTATATACATAATATTGTGGACTTTAAGGAAGTGTTCAGTCTCACGAAACATACGTATCATATGCTTTTAAAGCAGCCTCAAACGTTTTATCTGGCCGGTACTGAGATGAATTGGTGTGTGTTTCTCAAGGATGGTTATGGTGAGGATGGAGAGCTCATCAACAAGGATCCACAAGTGGCGTTCAACAAGAAGCTTTACAAGTTTGCAGATATGCAAGAAGCAGAGTTGGATTGTAGTGTTGATTAGAATTGAGATGTTGGAATGAGTTCTATTGTCATTTCTAAAGATTAAAAATTGGTTGGATCGAGAGGCGAGAGGCGAGAGGCTGATACTAATACTAATACTTAGATAAAGGTACCTTATAAAGTACTCTTAAATGTCTCTAAATATCTTTGCTTGAACATGGCTGTAGAAATTAGCATCTGTATTATTACTAGCATATATGTTAATAAGAAGGATTTTTTTGAGGATCTAATCATTTGATCAAACTACGTACTTGTCGATGAATGTCCACTCTAGACATGTGCTTGAATCAAAAGAAATATAAATCATGTTTGGATGGTGAAATTTGCTCATATTATTAATTGGATTATAGTATTGAATGGAGATGAGCTTTTGAAATAAGAATTCAGTGACATGAGAACTTTCCTAAGTTTACAGTTCATTGTTCTACAATTAGGAAGCATATTTGGATTATGATCTGCATCACTAGGTCCACTACCAGTGAGTGCACTTAAGAGGTAAAAGAGAAGCATCAAGTATATCTTGGCATTACAATGCCAAGAAAATTGCTTTGCTTTGTGCCCGCACCATGTATGGATGACATAGCGGAGGGGAAATTCCTGATTCTTTCTCCTGTCGAGTTGGGGCAAGGAAAAACTTCCTTCATTGTTTGGGATGCAGATTGTCCTCGTCCCGTCTTGTTAACATCTTTGATGTACCTGCTATGGACAGATGGTAAGATGAAGCTCTTTTTGAAGTGTAATTTATAACTTTTATCCATGGGTTTATGAATTCTAGAGCTAAAAAATTCTGGAAAATGAAAGATATATTGGAAAAATTCTGAGAAAAAGAACAGATACCGAAAGAGAGGAAAAAAGCAAACAAAAACTTTGATTTATCTAAACATTTGATGCACCATAAAGGTACTCAACTGTTACATTGTTGCTGGATGCAATATGTAGAACTACATAAATAGCTGAAGATCAAAAGAAAACTATGAGCAAGAGAGAGTTCCTAAAGTCCACTCTTGATTTCTTAAAAGGTACAAGGCTGGATATTAAGGATTCAAGGCTTCAAAAAATCAAGCCCTGTCCTTCAATGTGGAATGATGGTGAGAGCGGCTTCTTGATCTTTGTTTGCTCTTCTGAGAAGCACCGACACTGCTTCTGCGCACGCTGTGAGAGGATGGACTTCCTTGGATTGCCCCTTTCTTCATGGCTTTCCTTCGAGAATTCCAACTGCTGCTTCCGAGTGCTGCTTTAGCATTGGCATCAACGCGCAACTCACGAGCCTTCTGCGTGCTAATCGGTTGCTTGTTGAGCAACGCCAGTTTTGGGAGAAGACTACACAGAGTCTTTCGTAATAGGTCATCACTGATATTACTCTGAATAGGATTGCCCAGAAGATTGACAGCTATCAGAGAATTATAATTGGCAACAAGCTGGCCTAGTGCTTTTGCTGTGGTTGTTTTGTTGAAGCTTAAATCCAACACAGTTAGCTTCAAGAGTCTGTGCAGCCCTTCTACCATACTTATCTTGTTCCCCGCGAGATATAGTTCTTTAATGAGAGTACAATTCGATAACCCTATTAGCATTAGAAGAAACAGAGTTACATTAGTTAAGCAGTTCTATCATCCTACGTATTCAGCATCTACTTGGATCATTTTACGAGTAGCAAAAAATGTACCTTGACCAATTCTTGAGATTCGATTGTAACTTAAATCGAGCATCCTGAGTCGAGTCAATTCCCTCAAACCTTCAATGGTGGTTATCTTGTTCCTGGATAAGTTAAGAATGTGGAGACCCTTTGGCAGAGATCCTGGGGTAATATGAACTGCAATATAAGAGGCAAAAGAATTTAATGATTAAAGAACTAATAAGCATTCAACTATAACCATTATTCTGAAGTTTAAAAGATGTACCTATGAAATTGCCAGACAAATTTACTGATCGAAGGCTTGAAAAATGAGAGATTGAGGGAATGGCTTTCAGGCCAAGGCCTGTGATATGAGCCACGTTTGAATTAGTATTCAATGACTGGATAACTGTATTGGCATGTGAAATATCTTCTAGCAAATTCGGAGCTTGGTTTCGAGACAAATGGGAAGAGCCTCTATCCGGTGATGTACCATTCTCCGGTGAAGATGGGAAGACAATATCATCACAATGTTCTGAGCAGTGATCATCATTGTCAACTTCATATGGAGCCTGTGTTGAAGCTTCTTTTACCCACTCATCGACTCTACCTAAAGGACACGAATCTGTAGAAAAAGCAACCCACTGATTTTGAGGCCACATCCCAGAAGCCCCATAAAATCCATTCCAACACTGACTATCCATGTTAACCTTGTCCATTAAATCCGCAGTTAGTGAACCAGGAGATCTCAACTTGCCTGAGTTCATAGCTCCCTTCGGCTCTACCGTATCTGATGAGTACCCACCATGCTGATTGATTGCAGAAGGCCCAAGTTCAACTGGCAATGGTTTTGCAGTTGCTGCTCTGTGTAGGTTCCGGTGGCTCCAGAGGAACAATTTCCACCACAATTTCCGGCTTCTTGAAGGAAGTATCTGACTTGAGGAATGCTTCTTCAAGATCACCTTATCTGCACTGATATGTGATCTAATGGAAACTGGACTCACAGCACCTCTAGGAAGAACATCGGCTGTGTACATTTCAGCTAATCTTTGCATTTCCTCATAAGATTTACACTTCGAAGGAGGCATTGCTTCATCACACATACTTCTCATTGACAGATTAGAGCAAGAACGCTTCAATTCTGGAGACGCCCAAAATTCAGTTTTCCCAGTGCCTGGATCACTTACATGTCCACTTGCATCAATCTCAAACATAACTACAGAGTTACTGTTTCGCATATCACCACCTACACTAAAGGAGGGAGAACTGATCATTCCTTCAACTTTTTGGCTCTGTTCTTCATTCAAATTATCAAAACATGCTTGAAAATTAAATTCAGAACCCTTCTTCATCGACAAAGTCTCATCCTGTTCATCTCCCCCTTCATAATCCACCTCCCTGGTATCACCCGCAACTGGACTGTCATGATTCATTACCTTGACATTGCACCTCGAACTACTCGGAATTCGGAAAGGAACAGCAACATTAAAAGATGTTGATCTCAATTTAGTTGTATCTGAAGATGTTTGGAGTTGGTCGAGCTTCACAAGCAGAGTCTTGATATTCTTCTCTCTATCAGGAACTATAACTGACTCATTTTTTCCCTAAACAAAATTAATCCAGTTTAAGCAAAATCATATAATACCAAAGACACTCAATAACAAAGAGCAAAGGTCATAAACAGAAACATACTAACCTTTTGTTTCTTTCTCTTCCAGGAACGGCAAAAGCAGTTGAGGGATGTCATCTCTGAAAGATCTCACTCCAAAATCAAATCCTCAGGTGAAAGGAAATCAAAACCAGAGCTCTTCCTATTTATTGATCCAGGTACTCCTTCACTCTGTTTGCCTTCTCTCTCTCTTTTGATTGCAACTTTATCTCTTGAATCTCTCGCAATTCCAACAGAGCTCACAAATTTCCAAAACAGGCTTTCACATTGAATCAACTAGAAGATTGATCCCAAAGTTAACAAATACCAAAACCAAACATCAAATTTGATGAGTAAAACTCCTTGGCCTACATGTCTTTCTTTTACTCAAGCAACAAGAGAGTAACAGTATAACTCAGCAATTCACATCCGGAAGCTTCTCCAACCTCTTCCCTGTATCACAAATCCAATTCATCAAAACCAAAAAAAAAATATATATATATAAAAAAAAATCACTAATCAAAGGTAAACTCAAACACTTCCTCGTCTCAGAACCAATTAAAACTACACGCAGATTAATCAACACAGAAACCGCCAATCCTCAAAAACCAGATGCTTTTATATAGAAAACCAGTTGAAAACAAATTGAGCGTCGATTAACGAAAAAAGAAGTAGAAGCAAATAAAGAAATTACCATAAAAATGTAGAAGAAATGAGGTAGGTTGAGAAGTAGAGCTCTCTTGTTGCAACCCTAATCGATGTGATTTAGGGGGTGTAACTGTGTGTGAAAGCAGTGCAAGAAAAGGTGAGAAAAGGTGAGAATGGGTGTGAGGTGGAGGTGGAGGTGGAGGTGGAGGTAGAGGTGAACGATGCTAGAAATAGAGGTTAACTCCTCACTTCAGGTACACGCTCTTTACGCGGCCAGACATCTTTCTATTAATTATTATTTTAATTTTAATAATACACGTCACTTCCTATTATTGCTTTTTCTATTTTGTAAACTATAAAATATACACGTCACTCACTATTATTGCTTATTATTTATTCTTATTGATTAATTTACTGAATTACTAGTTTAGTTTAGTTTAATTTACAATGGAGTTTTGCTGGCCTGAGTACTACTTTATGGGTAATTTCAATTTGCTTAAAGAGCTGGAGTTTTATGGATTCAAAGACTAAAAAATTGATAAATTATCAATTTGAGTTTAAAATTATTTTTTCTATTGATTAGGGATTTGAATTATACAAAATTATTAATTCAGTACCTGAATTTCAGGTCTTGAATTAATAAAATATGAGATTATATAAGATAACTTTAGGTACTAAATTGATAGTTTTATTATAATTTATATTCCTAATCGATAGAATAGATAATTCAGACCTCAAATGAATAGTTTACTCGTTAAAAAATCTTGGACCGTGAATATTTATTTAAGGGGTTTAATTTATTGAATGAGAAAATTGATGGAGGAGGTGCAGCATATTTTAAAATGAAACCTAAAATATGAGCAATATTTTGTAAGCTATTAACGTTGTTAGTTGTATTATTATACTACACTTATTATTTTTACATTATTATCAAGAAACCATAAAATCATAAATATAATCACTCACTACATAAAAATATTGTTTATAACTTTGTCTTATTTTTAATAATAATGTATTGTATATATTAAATCAAAATAATTTTGACCAAGTAAATTATTAGATTTTTAAAATTAGTCGAGTCCGAAAGAATATTGTTTGAAATAAAGGTGGCATCGAGCGATTGACGCGAAGAAAAGGGTGTAGCTATTGTTGATTTTATCATGTAAATCACAATTATATCCAATATGCAATTAATTAATAATAAATTAAATTAAATAAATTTAAATTTGAATTTGATGTCTTTCTATATTTAGAAACATCATAATTCATATATAAACCTGAATGTATATTTATAATGATGCATATGTTTAAAAATTATTATGAAGTTGGATGAATTGAATTAAATTTAAAGATTCCACAAAATGTTATTTGAAAATTTTAATTATTTATATGCTCATTTATATATAGATAAGCCAAATCCGTCTAAAATCAGCATATTTGCAATCAACAAATAAAAGCTGCCTTTAACATCAAAGAATTGTCCCAAAAATAATAAAAATAAAAAATAAAATAAGAATTGATGCATGTGGGTCCATCGATGAAGATAGCCACAATCTGTTGAATTAATTAATGATTTAATAATTAGGTATCAACCACAAAATGATTTTTTTTATTTGCCATTAATTAATTGATTAACAAAATAAATTACCTGATTTGATTTTGTAGTCCAAATAATCCCATAAGCGTACTGCAGCAAGAGGAGTCGTTATGAACTTCCGATTTTATCTTATTTATCGGAAGTAATCTTGTACGTTAATTAGGATTTTCTTTTCAAAAGAAGAAAGTCAAAATACGAAAGAGGACACGTGGCGTGATACGTTGGATCTCCGTACGACGGCAATCCAACGGCGTACGATGAAGGAAGAGGCGGGTGGACATTTAGTAGCCTTAGCTGATTCCAAGAGCCATATGTCCTATTTCGTACATCAAGAGTTTCTCCTAAAATATCCACGTGCTTTGTTTGGTTTATGTCATCGTTTGGTTCTTCTATTCCACACGATTTTAAAATATCTTTATTCTTTATGCTACTACGAAAATTATCATATTTTCAAAATTTTAAGGCTAATTTTAATGTTTCCAATTATGGTGATTGGGTGAGATATTCTTTTCTGAATGTGTCTATAAAATTCGGATATATGGATATGAGATTTCTAAGTGTCAAACAAATTCATTGTAGAATCTAAATCTTAACAAATAATTGTGTGAGACAGTAAAACGAGAAGATTTTCTTGAAACATGTAAAAAGTATTTTAATTTAAATAGAAGATGCACAAAAGAATTATTTAACAAAGTCAACTTATATAAAAACTTATTACAAAGCAGCTAATTAAATTGGATAATACAAAAGCTTATTTGCCTCCATGGGATGTATTCCCAATTCTCTCATTTCATATTCTATTTAACCGGGTTTAAATTGGAATAGGGAGAGTGTCCCTAGCACAACACTCATTGGATAATTGTTTAATTAAACGGCTAGTTAATGCATGTAAGAGACTTGGAATGAAAATGGTAATTTATGTCACAATCGAATTTTCCGGATATATATATAGCATATATACTATTATATTATACATACTGGCGGCAGCTGATTAAATGTATGCGGCTATTTAAGGCATATGAGAGACTTATAATGGAATTGGTAACTTTTGTCACAACTTTATGTTTATTTTATGCATGCATATATACTTAAAAGATTTTATTTTTTAAATGAATTGTTACACTTCTAAATTGAAGAAGCATTTTTTTTGTGAGAAAATTTTAGATTTTTTAAATTAATTATTATTTTTTATTAAAAATTATCATTTTCTGAATTGGCCATAATATAGTTCACGACACCATTATCACTTTTAATTATAATAAAAGTTATCACTTATTATTCATCTAATGGAAATCATTTTATAAGACGTGTCATGTAAGCCTTTATCAATTAAAAATATTACTCATTTCAATAAAATATTATAAATAACAACATATTAAAATTTGAAAAATAATTTATTTATTTCATAAAAAAGAGTAACAATAATTTTTTATACACTTAGTAATCGGTAAATTAAGGATTTACTGTGTATCGGTTCACAAAATGTTTGCCAATTAATAACCATGCGACTTTTTTCGTTGTGTATCGGTTCACAAAATGTTTGCCAATTAATAAACCATGCGACTTTTTTCGTAGTCTATTAAGTATCAACTATCAAGTCATTAATTAATATCTATCAAGTTATATCCGACATTAAAACCATATTGTATCAAAAGGGAAATAGGATTATTATATAAGAAAAGAACCCAAATTTAGGTTAGTGGCTACAGCCTATATACGACATTATGGTTACCAAAAATTTCAACTCTTCTTTTTCTTTTCAACTCTTATCTATTTAAAATAGAACACAATTTTTCAACTCTTGCTACTTAAGAACACAATTTTTCAACTCTTATCTGTATTTATATCTTTAATTTTTTTAAATTCTAACTCATTTACTATATTAAAAACAAAAATACATTTTGCTTCGTACACCCACCATCACCACACTTAACTATCAACAAAATGAATGCACACTCACACCCAAAACACATACTGATTACACACACATGCACGTATACTAGTAACTAGTAAGAAGAATGAAGAAGTGGTAGAGGGGAGGGTGGAAAGGCCTTCCAGCTGAGCTTGGTTGCTGCAGGGTGGGGGTTCGAATCCTGCCTTTGGCATGGATTTGGCCCCTTGCAAGCACAAGTTTAACAGTGAGCCCTCTCTATAAGCCACTTGAGGCACATCCTGCGATTTACCTCCTCCACCAATCCCCAGGGCAGGGGCGGTGGGGGCCCCTAATGGTGGGGTACACCATTTAGTAAGAAGAATGAAGAAGAAGAAAAGAAAGAATCAACACTTATCCTCACTCATCCCCATAATCCTTACAAACTTATTGAGTTAATTTAAATCTACATGACAAATTTGATTCATTCTCAAAACATTTCTTTTCATCCAATCAAGAACAATGTGACTCGTATTTTTAAAATTTTAAAACCTTAGTTTATGGTTTAGCTCTTGAAAAAGATCTTTTTTTGGCAATATGGAGTATGAAGATGATCAAAATGGAATTGATAAATTTTAATCTATATTTTTCTTAAAAAAATTGTGTATTGTGCGATTTTTATATATATTTTTTACTGTGCATGAGAATTGCAGAAAATATAAAAAAATTTCACATCTGGTCCGTTGAAAATAAATCACAAATTTCAATTAGTAATAGTCGAAATTGATCTAATATTTCGGTAGACCGAAAATTTATAAAACATTCGACAACTCCTTAATAAAAATTTTCACACTCATCTGAGATGAATCCCTCCGGATTTATACATAGAATCCACAGCACAAAATGCGTTGCCATCAGATTTTCCCAAATCAAATCGAAATTGAAACCTAGGGTGGATTTGGTTCAAATCCCAACTGTGCAGATCATCATCCAACACGTATACCCTAATTTCGTACCTCATAAGGCAAAACATCCCGATCCCGAGCTGTTTTTTTCATGGAGATCCAGATCGTTTTGAATGGGATGAGTGGGATTCAACGTGATCAGAAGAATTGTTTCGTGAGAAAAGTGACGACATGAGAATTATTTCTCATTATATAATGTAATCCCCCATCCCAAATTAATTGAAACACTTGTATTTTTGGGTTGGATTGCCCACGACATATTTTTTCCTTTTTTAAATATACTAAAAATAATTAATATATTCATGTGATCCAGTAAACCAAACTCAACACTAATACAATTATCCACTACATATTAAAATATTGTATCTTTAAATCACTAGACATTAAAATATTATACTCCCTCCGTCCCAGTGAAAGGTCATCAGTTACTTTTTGCACGTGGATTAAGCAGTATTATTATTTTGTGTATAGTATAGTAGTGAGTGGTGGGCCATATGTGGGTCCTTTTTACTAAAAGAGGAAAATGAAGACATTTGGATGTGACGCCCAATATAGTAAAATGGTTACCTTTCGGTGGGACGGAGGGAATACTTACTAGTTTTCGTGAAAAAAATATACTCCTCTCGTCCCGCCATAAGAGTTACATTTTACTGATTATGGATAAGAGTTACATGTTCTTTTTAGGTGGATGAGATCCACATAAATCAATCACTTTATTTTCATGGGTTCACACACAACACTAATACAATTACCCACTATATATTAAATTATTATATATCTCAATCCACTCCATATTAAAATAATATATTTTTTAATCTCCGCACAAACAGGAAATGTAACTCTTTTTATGGGACGGAGAGAGGGAATATATGTCAATAGTTTTGTGACGATGTTTAAAATTTAGGCCGTTAACCTAATATACTTTCGTTTTGGATGGAGTATTATTATTTATTTTCCATTTCCCACGAAACCATATTCTCTCAAAGAAAAGCATGTGAAGAAACCCAAAATGTTCCCCACCTGTATGTTTCGGCCCACAAGAAATTAAATGCTGTTTAGAGTTTCATGATCCGTTGCTCAAATTTTCAAATATCACAAATTAGATTTTTTTTTTCGCTTGAATTAGCCTATTTGGTGATGAACTGGATCAATGCATTACATTATGTTCCTAGATAAATTTGAATATTATGAATATAACCATGACAAGCATTACATTATGTACTCAGATAAATTTGAATATTATGAATATTATCATGACAAGTTCATACAACCTATTTTTGCCATCTCATAAATATATATAGTTGTATAATAGTTAAAAAATTAAAGAATATGCTAGAACATGTGTATTCCTCATTTTCCAAAAATAATGTATTAAATATTATACTCTTTAATATAAGAGTTTGTAACTTTGATTTTTTTTAAAAAAAAAATTATTTGTTTAATCAAATATTTATATTTTTCATATTCCAGTCAACCTTTTCAATAAAAAAAACCATACATTATTAATTAATTAAAGTGTATATATTTTTTAAAATAAAATATTATACCTTTTATATATTGTGCATTCGGGATACAAGAGACTAATTAGGATGAGGGATCATCCTCGTGCTTTGGATGAGGGATCCGAGAACAACCTCCTTTCATTGGTGCCCAAGAAATAACACATCAATGACATCCGCAACCCAAGTAAAATCATGACTCACATTTTCAAAGTTCCTCTGGTGGAATCCAACCCCAAGAAACTTCAGCACGTTGTCGGAGACCCACAAGTTAGTCAAATCAAACTTAGTCAGACAATATCCATTCATGTGCATATCATGAACAAACGAGTATATGTCTCAGATTAACGGTCTAATCTCAACATGCATATAGCACTGATATTCTTCATCGGCTCCTAACTTATGCTCATCTTTCGCTGGAATTTTAAACCTACCAAAACATGATTTATTCCGCGTCTTTTTCTTCCACTCTCTAACATATTTCTCTAAACTTGATTCTGGCGCCTCACATACCAAATTTGAGTTCTTAACATCAATACAAATAACTCGCATCAAGTTTCTATGGCAAACGTTGACAGAATGAGTGTGCGACTCAATTTTGATCTTGGGATAAACATAAATGCGTACATTTTCCTTACCTATATCGCATAGGTTTCCAAAGCGAGTGTTTTTGTTGTACTTGTAGTTCACTCTGCCCTCAATAATAACTAGATATGTTTCCATATCTGGATCTGTTTCATATTTGGATTTGTTTCCATATTTCGGTTGTGGTGGTAGTTAGGACCTTTCTTCATAGGGACTTTCTTCAAAGGAATCAGCAGAAATTCTTCAAAGAGATCAGCAGAAATTAAAGTGATCAGGGGAAATTAGAAGGTAGGGCCTTTCTTCAAAGCGATCAACCAAAAAAATTGCCCTTCCATCTAGTAAACTTTGAGATAATTTTTATATGTGGCTTTCTTGAAGAATAAGTTTTTTGGTGCACCCTTAAAAATTGGGACGCCAAGATAAGTGAAAGGAAGGCTCCCTTCCAAAATTCCCATCCGATCGTTAAGCCTTCTTCTGATAGTTCGAGAAATATTCTTCCCAAAATAGATCTTGGACTTGTTTGGGTTAAAATGTTGCCCCGAAAGCATTCCATATCTAGTAAGAGTGTGATGTAATCCCATGACTGACTTACTATCCCCATTACAGAAAACTAAGATGTCATCGGTATAAAGCAGATATGGAGGCAAATCATTCTTCCGACTGGATCTTGCTCGTAAGATATGATTATCATTAATCATATTGATCGGTGTCATTTTCACCTAAATTTTAGTATCTTTTTATTATGTATTTTCTTGTATTTTTATTCATCTTATATATCTTTTGGTAGTGTTATATGAAGATATGAAGATTTGTGATTTGAAATGATAAATGTGTGATTTTCATGATTAAGTGCCTTAAATTGCGCGATATTTGTAAAGATTTAGAGAATTGTTACTTTGGTGTAATTTATGTGATTTTCAGGTAAAAATAGATTCTAAACACGATAAGGAAGATGTGGAAAAAATGGAACTCAATTAGGAGTTGAAACGAGGGAGAACGAGCCAAAACAAAATACTGAAAAATATACTTCCAACTTGTGTAATTTTTTTGTATTTGTATGGAGCTTAAAACTTAAAGTGTGATATATGGTTAGAAATCTATAGAAGAGATGATCATTTTGGCATAAGAAACGCCTTAATCTGAGTCCAAACGAGAAATTTATGATCAAAATGGTGACGTCGCGCAAGCTATTTCTACTCAGCACCATTGTGGCACTTTGCATGACTTGTTACACCTTCAAATATTATACTTTTTATGATTTCTTTATATGGATAGAAATATAAGTAAGAGAGGATTGCGTGAGCCTAAGAATCACTCAAATCAGAGTTTGGATGTGAAAGTGATGTACGAAACGGTGAGACTGTGCTGCACCAACCGAACTCGACCCGAGCTCAGCCCGAAGTCAATTTTATGATTAGAACGTGTTCTAGAAGCTTCCAGGAGGTATAAATGTCTATTTTGAATATAAAATAAAGAAGGAATCATATGGGATCAGTTCCACACACATTTTACACCATATTTTCACACACTAACTCCATTCTATCCATCTTCATACCCTTCATTCATCCAATCCACTTGATCTCCTCAAATCCATCCACCATTCCATCAATCCACCAATCTAAGAAGGGGAATTCATCAAGGAGTGAAGATTGGAGCATGTTGAAGGAAGAGAAGACCTACTTTGAAAGGGAAACTAACTTACCTTTAATTTGTTAATTTCTTCATTATTTGGCTCAATTGGAGCAGGTCATAGATTGTATAAGATTTGTAATGATTTGTTGTAGTTATTCCTCATGTGAGACTAACAATATGATTGGTTAGGGATTATGTAGATTTTGTATACCACATGTTTGATGAAATGATTGTTATGAATATTTTCTATCATGAATGTTTATTCTCATTTTATGTATGATTTGTGTGATTAAATTCTCTATTCATAGTGTTAGGATAGACATTTCAATATTATGCTTAGTGATTTAATTGAATCATTGATTGCATGAGATGACTTAGTTAGTGTGAGGGGAGGTAAGTCATACCTTTCTTGTGCTTAGAACCTCATGATAGGACATTAATGATGAACTAGTGAGGGGAACCCAACTTATGATCATATTACCTTCATGGGAATTGAGAGTAAGAGACAATCCTAGGAGATTTAAACTTGTAAAAGAGTTGAGAACCTAATTGCATTGGTTATAAGGATTAGGAGTACGTAAGTGATTGCCCTTAATATCATAACATAAAGCCCTTTAATGCATACATGTGTGTGAGTCTACATGAGCCTTTTCCATGATATTGTTTGCCTTACATACTTCTTAAATTGTTTACCTTCATCCATCATCTATTCCATTTTTACATGTTCTATCTTTAATTGCTTTTCTAGTTGTTAATTGTAGTGTTAAATACCCCCTCCTTTTATTGATTAGTCCTACTAAAGTAAAACATTTCTCAAATACGGCTACCCATTTTTGCCCTTGAGTTCGATATTTCTGAATTTTGAACTTGGTGACTACGGTCTACTACGCGATAGAGTACACTTACTCTAATCAATTAATACCAAAATTGAAGTCTAAGTGCATGACATATGAAGAATTCATAAACCCAGTGCTTTCTAGCAAGACAGAAAAAGAAGTGGATAAAGGGGATCTCCATGCCTCACTCCCTTCCCACAGTCAAAGTAGCCTTGAGGCTTCCCATTAATTAGAATAGATATTTTTGCTAAAGCAAAAATACCCCCCAGAAGCATAAAATTTTTTTCGCTAAAGCCCATTCTTCGTAAAACATCAAAAATGAAATACAATGGAGTGTATCAAACGTCTTTCTGATATCTATCTTGAAAGCAATACTCCCATCAACAGTTTGATTCAGACAGTTGAAGCTTTCTAATACCAAAGCTATGCAATGATGCATGTTTCTATGTGGTATAAAGCCAAACTGATGTGGGCCAAGATGTCTGTTAAGCAACGGGCCGAGCCGTGTAGCCAGAATCTTCGTCAATATCTTGAAGAGAAAATTACAGATATTGATGGGCCTGGAATCCTCAATTTTGTTAGTGCCAGCAACTTTAGGAATTAACATCACGAAATTGCAGTTGATCCCCGAAGGGATCATTGTATGCTGGCAAAAATACTTAACCGCCTCACACAAATCGTGTCCTACCACATGCCAACAGTTTTTTTATAAAAACTCTTCCAAATTCATCTGGCCCTGGAGCACTATTAGGAGATAGGTGAAAGACCGCAGCCTTTATCTCATCATACTCCGGCACAGATGTGAGTAATAAGTTATCCTAATTTGTCATAAACTTGTTGATGAAGCTAAGCTCAGAAAAATCTAGTACATCAGTCGGCTTGGAGAAGAGTGCCTCATAGAAACCTACTATATGATCTGATATCTCCTTAGAGTTTGCCATGATATCTCCATTAATACTTAGCGAGTTAATGTTTCATTTATTCTTAACAGTCCTGTATCTTCGGTAAAAAATGAAGTGTTACGATCCCCATCATGCAACCATGCAGCCATATTTTTCTGCATAAAGAATTGATGCTTATGATTGAGTTTATTGTTTAGTAGTATATGTGCCTCAACTTTATTACTATCCAATTAAATAGTGACTTGTGGATTTTTCTGATTAAAATATCAATTATAATTTATTATTTATTTTGAAATTTAAATAAATTAATTCCTAAAATAAAGTAATAAATAATTGATAATGTATTTAAGACCAACAATTTAAATGAGGCTTAAATTAAATGAGGCCTAACCCAAGTTAAATAAGCCCAGACAAATTAAATCAGGCCCAAGATAAATAAGAATGATTACAGACCAATCAAGTTGGAGGCCCAAGCCTACATAATTAGGTCAAATCAAACAATTACCAATCAAACTGCATTATAGATATGAATGCCCAAGCCCGCAAAATCAGGTCAAATTAGCCCTAGACCAATCAGACTGCGAGTTATGTATGAGGCTTTCTCACCCTTCACCTATATCGGGAGTCCTCCTTCATTCATTCCAAGCACACTCAGACATCTGAAGAGATCCGAAGAACACAAGCAAAGACAAAAGTCCAGCCTCCCTTCAAGATCTTCAAGTCAAGAACAACCTCCGATCAGAGATCAAGGTTCTACACCCATCCAATCCGGCGTTCTTCAAGTTAGAAATAACACTCGACCTGAGATCAAGGTGATCAGAGATCAAGGCTCTACACCCTCCGATCCGGTATTTTTCAAGTAAAAAATAACACTCGACCTGAGATCAAGGTGCTAAGTCCCTCAGATTTGACGTTTCTTCCAGTCAGATTCATCTAACATTCTTCTTGAAGTCCACGGTGTTATACCAAATTGAACGACGTTCTTCATAAGAATATTCAAGTCAACGTTCAATTCGAACAAAGGCTCGATGCCTCCGGATTAACATCACAAGACTTTAAATCTGAGCTCGGACAAACTTCAGCCAAAGGTCCAGCTCAACACACACTCTAGTCAAGTTAAATTCAAAGTCAAAGCCAATTTTGTTCAAGAAGAATCAGATGATTGATTAGAGATTGTAACCAGCTTACATATCTTTCAAATTAAATCCGCTTATCTTTGTATTTAATTTGTATATATTTTATCATAAATACAAAATTTATTGCTACAGTAATAATTCATGTCTCTAAAGAGTAATTTTTCATGTATTAAAAAGTAATCGATAAATCAGGATTTCAAGAATTTGAAAAGTAATATTTTAATTTAAAAAAATAACAATTTATGTATATAAAGAGTGATTTTTTATATAATAAAGAGGTTTACATATTAATGTATGTAAATTCGATTTACACAAATATTTGTGATAACGTTTATATATTTTTCTCATGCTTTGATATTTAGCCATTATTACATAATTATTTTTATTTTTATATTTTTAATTGATGGCTATTCGCACCCCAAATTTACTAAACGTACCCCAATTACTAAACAAACCCCAATATAATTTAATATTATAAATGCATATTACTAAACACACCCATTAAAGACTTTTGTACCCTTTAATATAATAGCATTAACGAGTAATACAAAGTAAGTAGTACCTCTGTCACTACCCACAACCTCACTCGCCCATAATCAGGAAGAATCTTACACCACTCACAACCTTACTCAACCTATAACAATAATCAAGGAAATGACACTGTTCTACCATATATAGTATTGCTGAATTTGTCACACTATTTATTTTTTTTAATTTCTGTGTCCAGAAGCCACAATAGGAGGAAAGCATGAAGAATTTCTCTACGATTCAATATTTTTGTTTTTCTTTCTTTCATAGAATTGATGCTAGTTCTTCTATAATTTTAGGTTAATTTTAGCTTGCCTGAGAAGTTTGATATTATGTTGACTCAAATCAAGAAAAGAAAAAACCAATTATGATACATAGAGCAGTTCTTGGATCCTTGGAGCGGTTCTTAGGAGTTCTTGTGGAGCATTATGCTGGAGATTTTCCATTATGATTTTCTCCAATTCAAATTCGATTGTTACCCATAAAGGAATTGAGAATTTGGAGTTGAATTGATGGCTTCATTGGCAGAATAAAGCATGCAATTGAGAAAAGGATTTTCTTGTGACTTTTAATATTGTTACACAATAATACAATAGTATTCATTCAAGAAATATTGTTAAGTCTCTTTGTATTTATCGAATTCATTCTTTCTTCTTCTTTTTTTTCTTGGCGAAGAAGCATGGCAGTCCTACTGATTTAAATTCGATCGAATACATATTTATATATATATATATATATATATATCTAAGAGAGCAGTAATAAGCTGATAATTAGTAAGATTCGATTTAAAGAAACGTAGTGAAAGAGAACATTAATATGTATGCTAATCATGATATATAGTCGGCCGTCAATGACAGCATTAACAGGGTTTTTGGTTCCGATACACAGGGAATATGTTGGAGGATAAGACACAAGTGCTAACTATACCATATAAGGATATTTATGTATTTTTAATGAAGAATATTTTAATCTTACTAAGTACGTTTAATAAATTTGGGTGTTCGAATAACTATCCCCATATTTTTATTCTTCCCATTGACTCAACACCCAATTTAAAAAAAGTAGCATTCAATTTGCAGGGCTTAAAATGTAATTTCTGGGGGCTCGGTCCATCAGTACCCCTTTCAGCCTTCCCCAAAATAAGGCAAATAAAAACCCCAAATCAAATTCTGCATTCCCAACTTAGCATGGCTTCCGCCACCGTCGATTCTGCCGCCGCCGTAAACACCGTGGACGGCGGCGCTTTCCGATTGGATTCGATACCCATTGTGGATCTCCGCCATCTCTCCCAATCAGAGCTTTATTCACTCTCCCGTTGCTCTTCCTCTGCCTTCGATCCCAACCGCCGCGACGACGTCGTCATCCCCATCATTGATCGCTCCGTCTTCAACGAGTCCGCTGGCTCCAGAAAACAGACTTATTCCCGCCTCCGCCTCGCCCCTTCCACTTCGTCTTCCGCCACACCTCACCGCCGCACACCCCATCTTCGTTCTACCGCCTCCACCGTTGGAAGTTTGAGTAATAAGTCCGACCCGGAAAATGCTGAGAACGCCCACATTGTTAACCTCCTCAAACAATCATTCATAGCAGACATGAACCCAGAGGATTTGGTCCCAGTTAAAATTGAGTACTCAAATTCCATACCTACGCAACAATTCTCTTCACCGCCTCCATGTTCTCCCTCCAATGTGGGTGTTATTGTTCAAAAGCGGAAGCGTGGCCGCCCTCGTAAGGACGAAGCTTCCGGGTATCAAAGGGAGTTGGGTACGGGCATTGGTGTCGTTGATGTTAATGTTGATATAGATATAGATGCTAATGTTGATGATGCGGATGGGTTTTCTTTGATGAATGAGACTGTTGTGCGTGATAATGTGGAGGATAGAGACAGGGAAGTCTTGAATAGGGATGGGGTGGCGGTGGATTTGGTGGCATTGGGTGCTGTTGAGCATCCGTATTGGGATGAGATACGTCGTAAGACGGAAGGATTGCAGACGGAGGAGGAATTGTTGGAATTTTTGAAAGGGTTAAGTGGACAGTGGGGAAGTAGGAGGAGGAAGAAGAGAATTGTGGATGCCTGTGATTTCGGGTCTAATCTGCCTATTGGTTGGAAACTTTCACTCTGTATCAAGAAGAAGAACGGCCATGTTTGGTTGTATTGCCGACGATACATAAGGTTCGTTTTTAGATGCTTTTGCAGTTTTTTTTTTTAATTTGGAAATATGCTTGGACAAATGATATGGATTCAATAGTTTCTTTATTAGGCAATATCCCCTTGCTAAATTTTGTGTTTTCTTTGAATTTGTCAGCAGAGTCTTGTTGTTTAATTGTTGAAACTTGAAAGGTGGGGGCTGTGGTGTTGCAAAAATTCGTTACAGTTATTGATAAATGCGAATGCTGTCAACTACTGTTGTATACTGAAATACTTTTTGGATATTGGGATTTAGAAAACCGCAGTTGTGATATCATTCACCTTGCTAATGAATATGTTACTTAAGTAACATATGTGCTTGCCCCGTACATACTACATAGTGTACACTCTTGACTATCTATGGGTGCATAATTTTTAGAAGGGCAACTATGAGAATCACATGGTACCCGGTTTTTACTTTTCTCCAAGGTGAATATGACCATTGGAACTAGACAGTGAATTGATGCAATCCATAAGAACAAAAATAGTAAGGCCTTTCAAGTCATGCGTAAATAAATTTTAATGCTGTTCTTCCTTTTGGGAGTACTATTTTATGGTATTTATTATCGTGGAGCTTGTTTGGATTATGATGGCACTAACTGCTGAAAAGTGTTTGTTAGGAGTAAATGCTGGAATAGAAAGACTTTTTTACCAAAAGGAAAAGGCATGAGATATACATGGATAGATTTATTGTTATAATGTTATTAAGTAGCTTTAAAAATATTTATTACATTTATTCGATAGCCATCTGTTTTAGGTTTTACATGTATTTGTGGAAAAGTAAAAGACACGTGTCTAACGTGATCATCGTGGTTTTTTTTTAAAAATAAAAGTGTATGCTCATGTACCTTGTCTTGGGAAAACTACCTAAGGTGTAGCAGTTTTGGGTGTTTTGGGGTGGGAATCCCTATGGGTGCAAGCTCCTATATCTGTTTCATTGACTAAGTTTATGCTATTTTGATCATTCCAGTCCCAGTGGACTGCATTTTGTGTCGTGTAAAGGAGTTTCTTCATATCTGTGCTCTCTTCATGGTATCCAAGATACAAATGTGCATAGCTTTGCTCAATATAACCAGATGGTTATCGATGCTGATAATCTGACTACAGTCCCTGTAAGCTGACCTTTTTCTTTCTTTTCTTTTACCCCTTTGTTCTCTTTTCCTTTTTCCTCTCAGGGTTAATTATGTTTCCTTCTGTTTTAATTTTTTTCATGGGGAATGTTACAGGTAATGCATCTTGCTATTGAGGAGGACAGCAAGACAGAGAAACTAGTTTCCCTTTCATCGCCCCCTGCTTTGGTTTCTACCATTGGTGACCATGAGATTCAAGCCGTAGCATATACTGGGGATTTGCCAGAGGACAAAATTGGGGAGAGTTTACAGAGCAACAAGCCTAATTTAGCTTTTATTGACAAAGATGAACCGTTGCAACTCCAATCAACCCTTCAACGGAGAAACAGATACAAAAATAGTACTCGCATTACTGATGGGGTGATAATTAAGGATGGAAAATATGAGTGCCAGTTTTGTCATAAGACATTTAGCGAAAGACATCGGTACAACGGTCATGTTGGTACCCATGTGAGATGCCAATCTAAGTTGACTGGAGAATCATTTGAGTTGGTTATTCCCAATTCTGTAAAACCTTTTCATAATACTTCTATGGAAGGATCATTAAAATTTGATAATGCCGCGGAAATTGGTTTTTCTGTCGCAAATAATGGGCTGCCTAATTACTTATCTAGCAATAATAATAATGAGCATTCTGGGGTTATTAGTCTTGCTACTGGGAACAGGGGAGCAATTGATAAGGCCACTGATAAAGTTGCTGAAACTAATCTGTGTTCAGTTTCTGAGAATAAATGTTTCCGCGAAAAAGAATGTTTGAATGACTCTGCTGCTGAACTAATTGATGATGGTTCCAATTTGCAGGGAAGGAAGTCTGAGTTGTCTCTGCCTGTCAATGATGCAACATATGATGTTACAAATGGTGGTGGGAATGAGAATTCTGCTTCCAAAGAGAGGCCCGAGAAAATTATAGCATCTGAAAGATGGTTAGAAGATTCTAATGATCATGCGGAAGAATGTGTTGCAGCAAACGATAGTGAGCAAATTGATCAAACAAAGGATGAGCTTAACCTTGATTTTGAGAAGTTTGCAGTTGATGGATCCGCGCTTCATTATTTGGAAAGTCAAGGAGGCCAGGACAATAATTTAGCCCTTCATATTGAGAAAATGAGTGATTTGGAATGCATTCCTTGTCAGGACACAACCACTGAGACATCAGCCTCTGTATTGGAGGCATCCAAACTTAACAAAGTTTCTAATTTCAGCATTCCGGACATAGCAGATGATGAAAAAGCACCTGTTGTGGACAGTGATCCCTGCTTGATACACAAGGGCAAAGTTGATGTAACGCTCAGTTTTTGTATTGTTGAGAATGAGAATTCTAAAGCATACAATGATGGTGTGGACAATCTTGACAAAATGCAATTTGAAATCTCCCCAGTCATTCCATCTTGGAACAAGCAAGAAATTGTGTTAGAAAGGGATGATGCTGAGGTATTCACTCATCCATTGAAGGTGCCAGGGGTGCAAGATATGTCTAAGAGCAAGTTTGTTGCAGCTGATGAAAGCATGTATGATTATGAAAGTATTGATGATGATGTTTGCAGAAAAAAGTCAACAGTGCTTGAATTCGATGCTTTCCGAAATTTTGGGAATACTGAATCTAGCGATCCTTTCGGCTGCAGTCACACCGGTATAAATTCCAATTTCGTTGCAGGGACTGAGCAGGATAGTAAATTTGGAGCATGCTCACCGTTTGCATCTGCAACTGATAAGCAGTTATTTGCTGAAAATAATATGATCAGAATATTCAATGATGCCTTGGAAGAGCAAAGAGAGGAGCCATATGGAGGTGTATTGCTCTGTCAATCCAGTGTTTCGGAAGTCTCAGATGAGGCACGTATGCTGAATAAGATGTATACTACCCCTTCCAATCCCTCAAAACTCAGTACACATGAAAATAATGGAAATTATGAGCTGAGTCTTTCTTTTGGTAAACCTCAGACGGATATATGTACAGATTCAAATAAGGTTGGAGGGGAAAGGTATCAAGATAATAGTTTTAACATTGACTCTGTGGTCCATAAAACATATGGGGACCCACAACATTTAAGTATTGTAGGTAATAACATACCCTCTGATATGAAAGAAAACAGACATTTTGAAACTGAATTCCCTAGTTCATCCTTCAACGATAGTGCTCATGAATTTGACAGTAGTTTTAACATGGCTCGCCCAGGAAGGGGTTGGAATGGAATCCCAGTAGACAACCTAGGAACTTCTGGCCAAAACTTTATGGTTGGTTTCAGAAATGGCTCACAGTCCGGTGAGTGTGCTGGAGCTGATGGAACTTGGAGAACAGTTCATCAAAATGCATTCGATGGATGTTTTAATGCTAATTCTGGTCCACAGATTCCACCGTCAAGCTGTTTTCAAAGTTTTCGCCTAACATCAGCTAAGGTACTTCTATAAAATCTTCAATGTGCTAATAGATTGAGAAGATATTCTTATTAATAATAATAAAAATTTAGAATATATTTATTGCAATTGCTATGATTATATGTTTAAAGCTTCTAGAACTGTTTCTGTGTCTTAAGACCCCACACGTGTTTGCTTGCTTATGAGGCAACCAACCAATCTCAAAGTGCTACCTTGGAGAACTTAAGTTTCCACTATTGATCAGTCGACTTGGCCTTTTGTAAATGCAATAAGAATTAGTAGCTCTGATATTGTGAAATATCTTTATCAAAGATATCGATTCACATAATATGATAATGTAAAAGTTAGGATCAATTTCCCAGTGGATCAACTTTCTTCCAAATCCTCATCCTGTAGAAGTAGTGGTTAAGGAAATGGATAATGAGACTATTTAACAAACTTACTCCACTCCCTCTTCCTCTCAATCCCAACCCCTGTTGTCTTACTTAATTCTAATCCTTTTACTTTAGGCAAACACTTGCATGAGACCGTCTCACTTAAGGAGTTCCATGAGACGGATAAAAGTGTAACATTTCGATAAAAAGTGATACTTGATTGATGAAAAGTGATAACCATCCAGAGAATTATTTCATTATGAATTCATAGTATAAATAAAAAGTGAAACATATTAAAAAGTGTTAACTAATTAAAAAAAGGTAAAACTGTCTCACGCGGGTGTTGCTCTTTACTTTAATGTGTAATGTTTGATCATTTTAAATATGCATAGAGAAATGTGCTTAATATTAAAATGTATTCTGTCTTGAGATATTTAGGTCATGCCATTTCAAAAATTTGAGGGCATTACTGCATTAGTCCTATGCCTAAGCTATGACTTAGGATACCTAAAGAAGATCTCGAGTTAGATATAGTTTTTCTAATTTTTACCATCTTAAATTTTTTTGTCTTATCGCAATTAAGGATTCCAATAAAACAGCTATTTGGTTGCATCCTAATAAGCATAGTAGATCATAGTAGTCATATTTCTCCTGAAAAGTTTGCCCCAAGTTGACAACTTTTCCTGTGTTTGGTTTAGACAACATATTCTTTTTACCTGTCCAATTCTAAGAGGAAATCTTGATCTCACACCACTGCCATGAGTGTGGCATTCTTGTTCTGCAAATTTATATTCTGTTGATTTTCTTATGAGGGCAGGGCGGAGAAGGTTCATTTGGTGTGAATAAGAACTATGTTTTCCAAAGCAACATGTTGAGGCCTGGTAAAATTCAACCCGTGGAATACAGTTTCATGGGCGAACAAAGTTCAAATTCATTGCCTGGAGAATCAAAGATTTACTCATACAACACGAACATGGAACAAGGATTGGATCCTTCGTTCTGGCTCGGGAAGGATTCTCTGACACCAAATGCATGTCATTCGAGTCAAGTAACATCATCCATTTGCGTTTGGTGCAGAGGCGTCTTCTTTCATGATCCAGTGCAAGATGGAGTACAAACAGGTGCAATAGGTACTATGTGCCCATCTTGCAGTTCAAGAATACCAGGCCAATTCAATTTGCTCTAGAGTTTAGTGTTCATTCTTGAGAGAATATTTTCTCTATGACAATAATTTTTAGACGTTAGGTGTATTATTTCAAGTTACGTACGTGATTATTTTTTTAAATTAGGAAAAGAGAAAAAGAAAGGTTTGATAGCTCTTGAAAGAATAAGTAGATTGTTATGTATATGGATTTTTTATATTTTTCAGTTCGTCAACTGCTAAACTAAAGTGTTTAGCTTTTCTTAAAAGAAAGGTTCAATTGGTGCAGCTAATTCATTTTATGTTATAATTTATATTTACATTTGGATTGCTTGCAATACTTATTGAAAGTTTCGGTACGGTATCTTATCGGTTTTGATATAATGTCTTGGTTGGTGCGACTTGATCCCACCGGGCCTAGGAACTAAATCTTATAGTGTAGAGTTAACAAGCGAACAATTTGATTGAGGGGAGTTTGGGTGAGACTGTCCTATAGTAAAATCATTTTATATTTTCGTAATTAGTTATCACCATTTATTAAAATATTACTACATCTATCTCAAAAATACTTGTACATTCTCTACATTAGTCGGTCTAAACAATATTTGGACATTCTAAAAATAAAAACAATACACTATTCAGTGCTACCGTGCAAGGAGTATCATTTTTGTTTTAAATAGTACTCTATAAATTTTATTTATATTATAAATTATTTATAAAATAAATCATTGCACCACTATCATTATTCATTGATTGTCACTTTTCAAATATTATTATTATTTTTTATTTCTCTCATTAAATGACTTTTGTGAGACAATTCCATCCAAATTTTTGTCTTTGAGTGATCTAATCCATTCCAGTGAAATAAACCTTGATCTTTGAAATGACTTTTGTAAGACAGTCTTATCCAAAATTTTACCTTTAATTGATTTAATTCATGAAATAAACCCTAATTTAATTAATCTCACTCGTCTGTCTCACTAATTGAATTTTGTAAGACGATTTCACAAGAGTGTATGAAAAAAATTTAGGATGTATAAGCGTGTTTTCAAAAAAAAAAAAAAAAAACTGACAGCAAGAATGGATATAAGAACCGCGTATAAAAAAATAATAATAAAATAAAATAATAAAAACGAAAAGCTTAAATCAAGCAAATAGTGCAAGTAAACGAAAGAAAGAGGAAAGGTGGAGGATGATCTCACATGATCAATGCTAAAACGCGCCGGGTTCCTTCTTCCAACCCATCCATCTTTCTCCTCCGCAATCCTTTACTGAACTCCTTTCTATCCCGTAATTCGATTACAGATATGGTTGCGCTTTGGAGGAATTTCGAGTTTGTTGGATTCACCTTCTTTCTTCTTGGGACGCTAACATGCGCCGACCCCCTTAGGGTTACTTCTCCTCCTATTTGTCCCTTGAGCTCCCTCAACGATTACCTATTTTCTCCCGAGAATGATGTTTGTCATGTTAGTCGGGACCGGTTTTCTCACGCTATTGGTGTAATTGAGGTATAATGTGTGCGTTTTTTTTTCTTTCTTTCTGTTGACCCCTTTTCATTTTTTATTTATTTTTTGATTGAGGTGTTTTGTGGTGAATGTAATTGAATTCGTTCTCGAATTAATTGAAACGCCGTGTTGTTTTTCTCTACGGGTTTTGGAATTCTAATGGTATTTTGGAGTCACTTGTTGGTGAGCTAATGTGGGGAACTGTATGAAATACTTGATCTATAGAACTAGGTTTGTGATTCTGCGAAGAAAGTTTGAATTTTCATGGCAGTTTTGAGCTCTAATTGGAGTTTCATTGAGATGCTCATGCTTTATGTGGGCTCTATGTATCAACAGCATTTGCCTCGGCTTTGTCTATGATGGTTCTTTTAATTCTAATTCATTCATTGCCATATCTGCTCTTTATTTTCTGAGATTGATGCTTTACTATGCATCTTATGCCTGTGGGATTTGTTTTGATGGATGTTGCGAGTTGATAAGACATAGATTGAATGCGTTAATGTCATTTCGTTGATAGGAGTCAGATACTGGCAATGACAATGGCCAAAGGATAGTCCAATTATTTATCTTATTTCTGAGTTCTGATTATCAGCCTCTGTTTCTGAATTCTATGTTTAATTATAGAAGTAGGGCTGTTGATGAAGGTGATGTTTATATTCCTTTCGCTTTCCCTCAGATGGGCTTCTTTTTATGTGTATTTGAGATGAAAGGCTGCCAACAATCCTAATCATGATGCTAACATAATTGTGTCTGCTTACTCTATACATATTGTCTTATTTTATGATGGATTTAAGTGGCAATAATAAATTTTGGTTTTGAAGGGCGATGAAGTCACGCTGCAGAAGGCATTGAATATGGTTCACAAAAATGAACACGATTACATCTCAGTTCTCTTCTAC
Source organism: Pogostemon cablin (assembly GCA_023678885.1). NCBI lineage: Eukaryota > Viridiplantae > Streptophyta > Magnoliopsida > Lamiales > Lamiaceae > Pogostemon > Pogostemon cablin. Next base: position 21,222,644 of record CM042968.1, read on the forward strand.
TCATCTTGGTGTCCTTTCTCTGGAATATTTAGACCAAGGCTGTCCATTTTGTCTTCCATTTTTCCTTCCATTCCTCATTTTGCGATTGAAGAATCAGCTGTCAGGCCAAGGTTAGATAACTATCATTCCATTCTTAATGCAATCTTACCGTTTGAAGATCATCAATTTAAGTGAAAATTGTTTGTGTGCTTTCAGTATTCTATCAAAGTATGGAATTTATGGATTTCCTACGTTGATTCTTCTAAACTCTACCATGCGCACGCGATATCAGGGTTCTCGCACTCTCGATTCCTTAATATCTTTCTACAGCGATGTGACTGGTAAGTTACTGTGGTTGAACAATCTTAAAGGCTGTTGTTAGAGTCTTAAGGTATTTAAAGTATAAATTACATCATTATTACTTACTTATGCAAAGATACTGATTTCCTTGGAGCAAGTTTCTGGTGTGGGGAAATGGTAATGGTTAAAATGCAGTCATCTAATTTTTTGAGGATGATTTATAATTTTGATTTGATAATTATGTCTAGCAGACCAGTAGCCATTTACTTTTAGTAATTCCCAAGATGAAAAAGTAAAACATAGGAAGTATTTCCCCTGATCTCAGTTAATAACTTTTACAATATGTACAAGTATTAGCATGTAATGGCTATGTTTCTGCAGCAAGTTAAATTTGTGTAATCTTATTGGGCTGCTGAATTGAGCTACAAAATTATTTTTAATGCAGGCATAAATACATTATCTGATGATCCAGTGTACTTGGAAAAGATTGGATGTTCAGGACATGATGAGACACACAACAGTCTCCAGGAAACATGTCCTTTCCCTTGGGCTAAATCCCCGGAGAATCTGCTGCAACAGGAAACGTATTTGGCCCTAGCAACGATTTTCGTGATTTTGAGGTTGCTTCATGGCACTTTCCCAAGATTGCGCAGATATGGTCAATTAGCTTGGAGGTGGTACGTCATAAATGTGAGTTTTCGTAGTTTGTGGGAGCATCATGCGGTCCAAGTAAAACGAGTGATACAGTTATTTAGTCCTCTAAAAGAACCTTGCAAGAAAAGCAATTTACAGGAAGGAGCAAAAAATGCCAAGGTATGGGCATCCAAGTCTCTAGCATCTGTCTCATTTGGAGACACTAGCTCAAACCGTAATGATCAGTAATTCCGCTCATATTACATATGTGTATTTCCCCATTTGCCCTTGACCTGCTTGATAAGAGCTTCCAATTCTATAAAGATAACCTGTAGTATTACTTGTGTTGGAGCACTTGCCTGGATCAGGTGTCAAAACGAAAGTCTAAGCCAGGCCAATGACGTGGAACAATCACATTGAACATTTGGTTGCAAAGCCCACATTCCAGGTCAAAATTGTTTCCCCATGTTGTCCTCTATTTATTCTTTCCAAATTCTTTAGCTAGGCGATAGATTTCTGTTCTGTTCGGCATAGGGCATACAACTGTGGTTGATGCAATAATATTCATGTATATTAGTGCAGAATTTATTTGACCATCCATAAGAACAACAAGAACCTTCAATTGTTTAGCTTTTTAACTCGCATGGGATAACCCTGTTGTAGTTTCGTTTCATCTATTGTATGATTCTCATTTCAGGTTAGTTCTATTCTGCTACCTAGTTTTCCTATGTTTTGAGGTTCCAAACAGGTGAGGATGGTACGGCACATAAATGCAAATTATCATCTCATACTCCCTCCGTCCCAAAAATGTTTTCTAATTTTTTTTCCACGTAGAGTAAGAAAGTTGTTATTTTGGGGGGATTTTGGTATTTTTCGATAATATATAAATAAAATATATGTTGGGTGTGTTTTGTAGGTGATATTTGTGAAATAAAGTGTAGGAGGGAGGTTAGTTGGGTTGACTTTTTACCATTTTAGGAATGCGTTTTTATGGATGAAAATGGAAAATGTGAAAACTTTGAGATATTTCATTTCATCCGTGTATGTTATGTTATATGGCTCAACAATCATATTACAAGACTTCAGATGCTCCTCTGATAAACTAAGAATGTAAGATAAGATATGATCACATTTCATACAAGTATGAGCTCTGTCCACAGATTGGCTTAATAACATTATGATCAGTTTCAAGTGTACATCAACACTCAGACACACAAATGAATAATAAAAGAAATTTCTTCCAAGATAGTTTCTCCAAACTTTATAATCTGTTCACATTACATCCAAATATTCGAAATTACTTCCCCCATCCACAGCCACAGGCACCTCAAATTTTAGCAAATTCTCTCTCCATCACAGAATTTGCTATGTTTATTCTCCATAAAATGTCTGCTCCAGGCAAAACAAGTTAATCACAAGAACAGGCCCTGCCGTCCTGGAAATCCATTCTAGTTGTAACTCACCCTAAACGGCGTCAGTACCTTGTCGAAAGCTTGGGTTATAGGCTTGTAAATTGAATTCTACAGAGAGATGCATAGTTCTGCGATGCACTGAATTTCATCCCCTCGACACCGTTTCTGTTGAATACGAAGTATGAATTCTGGACGGCGAGAGCTTCTCCGACGATTGATGAATTTTATGATGCATCCCTTGACATGGCTAAGTCTCTTTTGGCGGATTTACAGGCATCTTGTTGTGTTATTGAATTTGGGTGTATAAAGTAAAAAAAATAAATGAATTGAGTTTGATTTTGTTTTTTAAATAAATTTAATACATGGTTACAATTGTATTTTCAAAATAATTTTTTTTAAGATTTTGTGCTCTTAGCAAGTAATGAGTCGGGTGCAAATATGACTTCAGAAAAAAGTTAATAAAATTATAAGTCCAACTAGTGCGCATCAATATACATTAACGATCTTAATCGTTAAATTAAGCTTTTATATATATTTTTTTTTTAAAAAAAATAATAACTACCCACTGTACCTCATTTTAATCCTAATCCTAAGATGCACCTCCAAAATCTCACTAAAATTATACTATATAAAATCAGTTTCTTTGTGACCTATTGTACTAATATAATTGTGATTTATATTTAAGAGTTATATTAGTTCTCCAAAAATAATTATACTCAAATTTTATCTTGTGTGTTTTTTTTTTTATAAATATTTTTATGATGTCGTTCATTCATTTTTTTAGGATATAGTTATGTTTTTATTTATAATTGAGGATCGTTTTATTGCGAGACAAATTCAATAGACAAGCTCATTTTGAGGTTCTTAAAGCATTAATTATTTGTTTGGAGACGCCCTTAAATTAGTATAAAAATTTAAATATTAATTTAAATATTCTTTCCATACCAATTTATTACTCATGAACATGGAATTTAAGAAAAATTAATTTTTAACCAACTTTATTGATTTTGGAAGATAATATACTATTTTAAGGTAATAAACAAATTATAAGGAACTTCTTCCGTTTCATTTCAAACTTTATATATTTTAATTTGGGCGTTCCATTTCAATCTTAACATTTTCCTTTTTGTCCACACAAATTAATTACTTCTCACTCAATGTGCCCACACAAATTAATTATTTCTCTCCCAATGGCCCACACATCACACTAATACACATGTCAACTTCATATTAAAATATTATTTTTCTCACCTCACTACACATTAAAATACTATATTCCTTAATTTCCGTACAACTAAACAAACGTAAAGTTTAAAAAGAATAGAGGGAATATGTTATGTGTGTTAGGTGGAAGTGATAAATTTTAATTAATAATGTACTTTTAAGAATGCGTAATGTGTACATAAAGAAAATTATAATATTTTAATGTATGGTGGGTAGTTATATTAATAATGTGTGTGAACCCATAAATAAATTAATCTTATTTGAGTCGCATTCACAAAAAATAAAAAATAAAAAATACACCCCCTATATATTGGGACGAATTAAAATAACAAAACACACCCCTTAAAAAGACGATAGATGATAACAAGTCACAAATTCACTAATTCTCTTACAATACACTCAACATTCATCAACATCCTGAGTTGATATAACAATAAGATAAAAGAAAATTTTTAAAATAAATAAATAAATAAATAAATAATCCTTCCGTTCCATTAAAAGGTTGACGTTTGTTGTGAGATGAGAAAAATATTCCTATTCGTCGAATAGGTATACATTTGGTTTTTGCACATACACGAATCAAAAAGTATTACTATTTAATGTTTTGTTTAGTGAATAATTGTATTAGTGGAGTGTGTAGTCCCATATATTAATTGTATTAGTGATTTGTGTGGGTTACATGTGATTAAAATAGAAAACGTACACCTTTAGCGTGAATGTTCAAAATGCAAAATGGCAAATGGCAAAATATATACCTTGCCCACTGACCGTAAGTTTAATTAGTGTAATGTGTGAATAATGGAGAAATAAATAATTAATTTGTGTGAAAATGAAAATTTTATATTGATATATAACAAAATAATAAAATGCGTGGAGTGCTAAAACTTTTATGCAGTAGTGGGTTATTACCTCACACAACCATATGTATACCTCCACACCCATAAACAATCACATGTATATAGTAAAACATTAATTTTCGTAGATGTCATTTAAATTCTTATTAAATCATATACTCCAATTTTTATGTATTTTTTTTAAAATAAACAATTGAATTCTTATATTTTTCTTTATCTATAAATAGTCTAATATTGATATATTTTGAACACAACAAAAACCTTTTTTTACTTTCTCTCATTCTCAAATTTTATATTTTTTTATTTAATTAGTTATATATTTCTTATTTAATTATTGTATAAGGATGTTATTTTTATTGTATTAAAATTTTATTACCAATTAAAATACTTATTTTTTAATCTTATAATTTAAAATATAATAAAAAGAATCTTAAAATAGTATATTATTTTATATTAATAATTATAGTATACATATAAATGTAGGAAAAATGAATATTTTATTAAAAAAATTGATTGAATTGGTTATTGATAAAATATTAAAAAGTTATATTGAATTGGACGGTACATATGTAACATGAATTGAAGTAGAGTATAATCCACTATCCACGAAGAGCTTTTGCATTTAATGATTATCTTCTCCTTTCATGAAGTTTTGCAGAGTCAGTTTGCATAGTTTGCATTTAATTATCTTCTCCCTCCATGCAGTTCTGCAGAATCCAAAGTATTCTATTATAACATATGAGTGTATTTCAATTTTATTTTTCTTTTATGAAGACTATTCAGAAAGACTATTAAGATCAGTGCTCAAGTTGTTTGTTTTTCTTACCATGATAGAATATTATTTTTATTGTAAGATCAGTGCTCAAGTTGTTTGTTTTTCTTACCAATATTATCATGGGTAAATATCAAAATTGTTCCTCTAAGTATGACAATTTTCAACTTTAGTCCTTTATCATTTGCAATTTTCAACTTTAGTAATTTTTTGTCCATTTTTAGTCTTTTTTGTTCAAATTTAGTATTTTTTTTCCAAATTTAGTCATTTATATTAAAAAGAAGTAAAAGATGGTCCGAAAGTGTATACATTTAGGACCAAAATGGACCAGAAAATGACCAAATTTTGAAAAAAGACCAAAAATAGACCAAAAGGACTAAAAATGGACGAAAAAGGACCAAAATTGAGAATTACAAATGATAAAGGACTAAAGTTGGAAAATATTATACTTACAGGACTAATTTTGATATTACCCATATTATCATCGAATTAACAATAGGTTCTCTTTCATACATTTCGCTTCTTTAGTACTTTTCGAATTAACAGGTTCTCTTTCATACATTTCGCTTCTTTAGTACTTTTCATGCTTAATAGGTTCTATTTCGCTTCTTTAGTACTTTTCGAATTAACAATAGGTTCTCTTTCATACATTTCGCTTCTTTAGTACTTTTCATGCTTAGTAGGTTCTCTTTCATACCTTTCACTTAATTAACAATAGGTTCTCTTTTCATATTTTTCGCACTTTGCTTTGTTTTCTCGTACTGTTCGGTGTAGCGCTTTTGCTTTATTTTCTTGTCACTGTTTGGTGTAGTATAATTGAGGATTCGAATATTATCATTGAATCGGTATAGTATAATCGAGTATTCGAATAAACGCACATAAAGAAGTTTATTTTCTTATCATTGTTTGGTATGGTATAATCCAGTATTCGAATAGACATACAGAAAAAATTATTGATATAGATTTTTTGGATTAAAAATTAAATATAACTAATAAAAAATTAAACTATTTTAAAATTTATACACAATATTGTTTTAAATTTTTGGAAATTTTATTATTATTGAAAGAGCTTTTGATCAAATTTATTTTATGTATTAAAAAATAAATAAATAAATAAATTGATATCTTTCAATATGGAAAGCAAAATGTCATTCTTTGAGAACTTTGACACTCATAAATCCATATGCGAATGTGAACTGATATTGTATTTTTGAATCATGAAATACCTTCCCAGCAGTTCTCTTGCCAATTCCAGGCATGCCAATGATGGAGATCACGTCTGTTTTATGTTCTCTATGTTATTTCTACTCTCTTAGCATCATATTACTATTTTAATTCTCTCTTTCGAATAAACGAGAAAATTATTGATATAAATTTTTCGAATAAAAAAAATAAACATAACTAATAAAAAATTAAAGTATTTTAAAATTTAGACACAATATTGTTTTAAATTTTTGGAAATTTTGTTATTATTGAGAGAGCTTTTTGATCAAATTTATTTTATGTATTCAAAAAATGAAATAATAATAAATAAATAAAGAGTGTATATTGGGTGCACCCATATGTTTATGTCTTTTTATTCTATTTTGTATACATATTATTCTATTTTGTATACGTGTTTTGTAATAATTGTATACTTTTTCACATTAAGTTTTCATTAAAAAAAACTAACATCCATATGTGTATAACTTTTTATTGAATATTATATACAAATTTTCATTAAAAAATTAACAATTAAATTGTATACATTTTTACTCTTAATTGTATATGTTTTTGTTTATATTTGTATATGGGTGCACCATATCTTTAGGTGCATCCGGGTGCACACTATAAATTGTCATAAATAAATTGATCTCTTTTAAGAAAGCTCAAATTAAAAATCATTAAAATTTTGTGTGTTTAATACTTGAGGTAGTTTATTATATTTATAGAAACAAATTTATTTATAACTATTATAAAATTATTTAATTTATAAAAAATTATTATAAAATATGTGAAATATTTTATACAATATATATTATGAATATTAGTATTATAATATAAATTTATACTGATAATAGAAATTTAACAATTATAAAATATTTATATTTTGAGGTGTCGGTACATTTTTTATTTTTACCTTAAAATGTTGTAGAAAAGAAATTTTTTAAAAATACGGGTACGTCCAATTCATATACTACCCACATCTTATTTTTATTACCCTTAACATTTCCTATTATCCTCAAATGTATTATCGAGTAGGATACGGATAATATCCATCGGGTAATGTATAATCCGGATAAATGGATATCCAAAATTTTAAAATGACTATCATTGCCAACCAAATAATATATCACTCTAAAATACACAATGATGTAAGAAAAAAGTAAATGCAAAAGATATTAAGATGTGAGTAGCCTACCTCAATCCCCCAATAATAAAAATGAAGACATAAAATATTAGAGGTTATCATTTTATTAGTCATACCCTTGAAGCCTTTTTGCTTTCTTAAAAATCAAATAAGCAATGTGATGTATACTAGTATTTGCGTTATAAAATGGAACTATTTTTCAGATTATACAAAAACATATACTCCCATATGTCTATGTATAAATATAAAATATAATAAAATATACTATATATATATATATATATAAAGTAAACGGGTAATCGGGTATTTTATAAACACCATATCCTAGCCTTACCCTCAATATTTTCAAGCGGATATGGATACTACCCTACCCGATACCGAATATGCTCTACCCTACTAATGAGAGTGAAAATAAGCATGTTTTATTATCCAATTTAACACCTTCTTGATTGGAATTATTGTCATATATTAGCACAATGGTCTTATATTCATTATATATGAGAATAAGGTACACTTGAGGTGTTTTGTTGTGTTTTAGGTGGAAAAAATGATCAAAAGTGTAAGGTTGGAGAAAATGTGCAATTTGTACAAGGATGCTGAAAAATGTACGTCCAATTTTCATAATTTTTCTGTATTGTTGTGGAGATCAAAACTATTGATGTAATATATGGTTAGAAAGCCACTGAAGAGAGGGTCGTTTTGGTATGAAGAACACCCGAATCGGATTCCAAACGATAGAGTTATGATCAAAGTGGTGACGTCGCGCAAACTGTTCCTGTTCAGAACGACTGTCCATTTTGCATGACTTGTTACATATTCAAATGTTGGAGTTTTTGTAAGTTCTTTATATGGATAGAAAGCCAATGAAAAGAGAGTCACGTGAGCGCAAGAATCACTCAAATCGGAACTCGGATGTGGAAGTTATACGCGAAACGGTGAGACTGTGCAAGTCAATTCGACCAGGGAAGATCAATTCGACCTGATGTGCTGGTCGAATCGGACGGCAAAAGAGTCAATTCGACCACGACACCTCAATTCGACCTACTGTGTTGGTCGAATTGAGCACCTGAAGCTTCCAGTAGGTCAATTCGACCTGGAGGGGAGAATTCGACCTGCCTCCTTGGTCGAATTGACGTGCGGAAACTTACCATATCCGTATTTTTACATCTTCAATACGTGTGTTCACCCAAAAAGCCCATTCCAATGCCTATAAGGAGAGCTTACAAGTATAAAAGGGGGTGTAGATCACACCATTAAACACAATATAAGAAGAGAGCAATAAGAGAGGCCACAACCATATCACACCCCACAAGGGTGGATCACCCCCCAACCATCATCCACTTCATTTTCTCCATCCATCCATCACTTTGAAGATTCGTTTGTGGAATCAAGGGGAGAACTAAGAGGAGAATTCAAGAGCGAGAAGGATGCGATGATGCCACATCTAGGGTTTATTCGTTTCCTAATTTATCTTGTATTTTTCGGACATCCGGGTAAGATCTATCCAACACTCATGATTGTTCTTTGTAACATCATGGACTAGAGTCTTTTTGGTAAAACTAGGGTTGTGAAGATTTTTACCAATTAATTGAACTTTCGTGTGTAAACTCCGTATAACACTACTTGTGGATTTATTTTATATATGATTGTGCCTTTTTAATTCATACTCAAGGTCGTTTTGTGCATCATTAACTGTTATGTAGAGTCTGAATACATATCTTGATTATTGATTGAGTGCATTCACTGTTGAGCAGGATTCCATGTTATGATTCTAAGTGAGGGGACTCCGAAACTTCATTAGAACTATCATATATGAATACTTATTAATTGAATTGAATCGGGTTATTAAGTAGGATAAAGAGTATAACTTCAAAGTATCGAGTTAGAGTACCAATCATAGGGGGGAATAATTGATACTGATAGTACGTAGAAAAGGGGTGAAATTATTATTCACACGTGTTACACGCATGTTTACTTGTGTCTATAGAGTAGATATGCATGATTATGGTTTAGTGATGCGTTCATATTCCACAAGGCAGAGTCGGACATCAACACACGAAAGAAAAATTAATGAGTGAAACTGGATTATCCTAAAGCTACCTATTTTCTACTTGATCCACTTTCATATTCTTCAAGTGTTATTTATTTTATTTGTTATTTTAATTAATTGTTTATTAGTTAATCATTCAATCCTCAAATGTTATAGTCTTACGTCTTAATTAATTTAGAAAATAATTAAATTGATAATACGTCGTCTCTTAGGTTCGATATTCACTTGATCACCTTTCGAAACTACAATTGATATCTTTCATACTTGGGAATTAATTGTGTGTTGAGAAAACGCTCATCACATACCCTACCCTTACCTGATAGGATATTATGTACGAGGTATCCGAACCCGCGAATAAAATTGACATCTCCGCATGGGAGACCATAGACTCGTAGAGCAAAACGACCGTGGTCAAGACACTAAGATCCGAGTCAAAAACAGCCTCTCAAAAACAACGGTCCAGATTTTCAGTTAGTTTAATTGAAAGAAACGAGGCATGTTTTGCCGTTCGATACAATTTTACCACCGCGAAATAGCAAAAAGTCGGTCTTTTTAGTGAGAGAAAGCAGGTGGAGAAAGAATCATATTTATCAATAAAGGATTTGTTATATTAGAGTCAATAATCTAGAGAGAGGGGAGGGAGATGGAGAAAGAGAGAGAGCAGCAGGTTTACTTGGCCAGGCTTGCTGAGCAAGCCGAAAGATACGATGGTAAATGTTACTTCCTTCTCGTATTTTTACTTTGCATCGCTTTCATTTGAGATTTCTGGTGAATTGAGTTGATTTTTCTTACTGTTTAGTGGATTTTCGTGCTGCTTTGGTGTGATTTACTTTATTTGGTCGCAAGAGTTGCTTTAGTTTCCGATCTGATTGATTTTGTGTTGTAGCATATCGAATCTGAGTTTTATTTGAAATTTTCTGCCATTTGCGTCAGGTTTGATGGGGGTAAAGTGGTTCCCCCAATTCTGTATACGCTTTAAAATAATCTCCTGTTCGATTTTAATTTTTTGAATTTTATGTACTTTATGTTTTGACTTAAGTCTCCTGTTCGATTTTAATGTTTTATAGTTTCATAATAGTGCTAAAAACCATGAATCGTTTACTTGCTCCATGGATGATCCGTTGCATATTGAATTTCTTATTTTTTTTAGTAGAATTTTATATCTTTGTGCGAGGGGGTTTATATACATGCATATATGTAGGACTGTATGAGCATTTGTGGGCGAATTAATTTGCTAGTATCAATGCATTATGATACAACTCTTGATAACAGTGAATTTTTAATGTGTTGTTGGGTGCTAATATTTTGTGGTTTAATCAAGACTTCAAGTTAGTGAAGTTCAATTTGGATTAAGTTGAGTGCCCATATGATAAATTATAATCCTAGAATTATCGGTTGGGATTTTTGTTATTTAGCATGAAATGCGATAATCAATATGGGTGAGTTTGGGTTATTAGTATGATAGTATCCAAGTTAGTGAGACTTCATCTCTTTTGAAATTTTGCAGACAGCTTTAACTCGGGGGTAATTTTATTAATGGAAAGGTAATGTTTTTGAGTCGTAATCCTCTGGGTACCTATCCCATGGCAAAAGTTCATGCTTGGTGTAATGAAATGTTGCATTAACTAGGAGTGCAGTGTAATCGAATATGATAGTCAGAATAATTGAGTCTGTGACCTGCTTTCTGTTTGGCTGGAGGAATATGACTTTCAACTTACTAGCATCATCATTTTTTTTGGAATGGTGGGATTTTTTGTCAGCCAGTGTGCTGTTTCGTATGACTGGTGATATCTGTTATTCCTAATAGTATTCTTATTAACAGAGATGGTTGAAGCTATGAAACAAGTTGCCAGGTTGGATGTGGAACTGACTGTTGAGGAGAGGAATTTAGTGTCGGTTGGTTACAAGAATGTCATTGGTGCAAGAAGGGCATCCTGGCGGATCTTGTCGTCCATTGAGCAAAAAGAGGAGAGTAAGGGTCACGAACAGAACGTGAAGAGAATAAAAAGTTACAGGCAGAAGGTTGAAGATGAACTCACTAAGATATGTATGGACATTTTAGCTGTTATAGATGAGCATCTGCTTCCATCTTCCTCTACAGGAGAATCATCTGTTTTTTATTACAAAATGTGAGTCTTTATCTCTGAGGGCTTATATGCTGCTTTGACAGCTGGCACATTTTTTTCTTGAAATTTCCTCTCACTATACTTAAGATTTAGTTTAGTGATGTTATTAGTTCTAGTTTTTTTGTTCATCTTTTTTGTGTTTGTTTAGTTGCTTAATATTTACGCTTATAATTTGCTATCCTAAGGAAGGGAGACTATTACCGCTATTTAGCTGAATTCAAAGCAGGAGATGATCGTAAAGAGGCAGCAGAGCAGTCACTCAAGGCCTATGAAGTTAGTTTTGTTTACCTTTATTATTACTATTTTATTTTGGGGGGTTGAATGTCACTCATGGCCTATGAATGCCCTTTGGGGTTACTGCTGGAATTTTATGTTTCAAAATTTTAGATTCAGATAAAAAGTTTTCAGGGTTTAAAGGTTTTCTTCGCTTCAGTAATTTACTCGATTGTTATTGACTTTTTCTTACATTTCAGGCTGCCACCAGCTCTGCTGCTACAGATCTAGCTCCTACTCATCCCATCAGACTTGGCTTGGCACTTAACTTTTCTGTTTTCTACTATGAAATTCTGAATTCGCCCGAGAGGTTTGCTCTTTCTCCCTCTCCACCACATGCACTCAAACAGACGGCCACTATTATAAATGTTATATTTATCAATATGAATGGACTTTTCACTACATACATGAATATTTCATTCTTTCTCACTCTGCCTTCAGTTGATTTCCTTCCAACGAATGTGAGACTTGAATGAGATATGATGTAGGATTAAGTGGGAGCCTGTATAGAACTTCTACCTGATCAATGAATTTCTTTTATTCTTTAGGTAGATAGATTATAGTGGTCCTAAGAGGAAGGTGTTGTTAGCCAACTTAGGAGTATTGTGATTCTTGTAGGTCGATTTAACGCTCGCTTGTCACGGTTTACTTTTAATGTGGTTTAATTACTTTTAACTGCATCCTCTGCCATATTGTGGTAAAAAAAAAAAAAAATTTCTGTTCACACAAATATTTATCGACAAATATTGCCATGTGCCAGGGCATGCCACCTAGCCAAACATGCTTTTGATGAAGCCATAGCAGAACTTGATAGTCTGAATGAGGAATCCTACAAAGACAGCACTCTCATCATGCAGCTTTTGAGAGACAATCTCACTTTGTGGACCTCAGATCTTCCAGAAGAAGGAGGTATGTCTTTGTTGGACTGTTCCCAACCTCCAATTTGATCTTATCATATTTTTATCAAGTTTTAAGAAGCTGAAAATAAACTGTTTGATGAGTCGGGGGGCATGAGTTGTGAACTTCCATAGATAATATAATTACATGGTATGTAATCTTGCGCAATCTAACTGGGTTTTCATAAACATCTTGTACATGGTGCAGGTGAGCAATCCAAGGGAGACGACCCTCACGGAGAGGTAAATTTTATTTTACTTTTTTTTTGCTCAATTAATATTTCCTCTTGATGGATTGAAAACTAATTCTGCAGTTTGTTTCCCTTTATCTTTCTTTATGTGATGCATGATATTTTTGCTTTTCTGACTTTGCAGAGCTAGTCGGAGGCGATGCAGAGCAACGAATGTTAATCTGAAGATGCAATTCTTTGTTGTTTCTTGATTATAGGTAGTTGAGTGATCATATTTGGTTGTGTTTTTAATTGTTAAAACTTGTATCTGTTGTTATCTTGAATGGCAGGATACTATGTTGTTGTGATGCTCAACTTGTCTGCCCCCCACGCGTCAACTCAATCCGTTGCACATGTTAAATGGGGATCCTAATTCAATATGATGAAAGGATCAATCTTTAAGGACTATTTTGAAAAGTGAAATAAATTCATCCAATATTTTAATGAAAAATTATCAGAATTTTTGGGGTTATTATTTTTTTTCTTCTTTTAAATATCTTTTAGAGAGTAGAATTTTAGAACGAGGAATTCTTTTGTGAGACGTTAATTACGTGAGACGGGTTGACTCGTTGTTAAAGTATGACAAAGTATGTTTATTAGTTAAAGTATATTTGTAGTGAATCATACTATACTTTAAAAACATAAGTTAATTCATTATTTATTATACTTAACAAAAATATATTTTAATTATAAATTAACATATATTAATTATATAATAAACATATTTTAGCAATGAGTCGATTCGTCTCACGTAATTAGTGTACACTGTCTTTTAGAATTACTATTACTATACACTTTCATCTTAAAGGATTCATTCATTATTCAAAGAATCTTGATCTTTCCAATTATCGGTTTTCATTTTAAAGTTACTGGAGATTTTGGAATTCTATAAAAAGTTAATTTTCTTTGGTAGTATATTTTTTTTGTTAATAAATAAATTACTCACTCCGTTCCAAAGAGAAATTTACAGTTACTGTAGATACGGAATTTAAGAAAAAGTTTATTTTTAGGGGTAGATGGGTATTTTTAGGTAATTAATATATTATAAAATAAGTTATGTGAGTTGTAAAGGGGTGCCAATTTTAAAATTAAAGTGAGTTGTGAGGTTATTGATTTGTGTGTATTTTCTTATTTGGAGATGCGAACTTGTTTATAGAACGGATAAAAATATAAATTGTGAATTTGTTTATGGGGAGGAGGGAGTACAAATTAATTTATGTGAATATTCAAAGTTTAAAATGCGTTATTTGGGATGTACCAACAAAAGTATTTTGTTTGTAAAACTTACGGGAGTATTACTTACTCCTATTAGACAATGTTAATATCATTACAATATTACAAAAACTCGAAGTATTTCTTTTTTTTCTTTCTATTTGAATTATTCAAATTAATCTTGCTTTTTTTTTTTTCTTGTATTATATATTTAAAAAATTATTTTTCTTTATCTATAATATACATTCGCATGGAAAATTAAGAGGAGTTAGAGTAATAAATTTTGTCATCTATAATGATGATAACTTGTTATTCTGAACGTTCACAACGCACTTTGCTGTATTCGTATTTTATAAAAGAGATCACACAAGATAATCATTTATTTTATACACAATTTACAAAACATTTATTAGAAAGTTAAATTATCATTTATTTTACACAAAATTTACAAACATTTATTAGAAAACTAAATATTTTTTTAATTTAAAAAACAAATTTTCTTGTGAATTTAAATTGTAGCCTGAGGAAATTCAATTATTTATATAATTCATTTCCAAAATGGAGTATTAACTTTACAATGTATTTACATGACTTCTGCACATAAAATAAAAATATGGAGTAATATTTTATGCGTGATTTTTTATGTTCTTTCACGGTTTCACCTTTTTCAACCCCTTTTTGTTGCTAAATGTCCATGCTATAAACATTCCTATTTTTTTTTAAGATTAATTAAAATGTACAAAAAGATTAATTTATATCTTAAATTTACCGAAACATAATAATTTTTTTAAAATCCTTAATGTGCAGAATATGATAAAAAAAAATTAAAAGCAAAATCTGGTTAATTTAACGTTCCTCGAATTCCAGAAAAAAAAAATTGATAAAACATGGAGTAGTATTTGTGGGAAATTAGATGTATGAAAGCTCGCGAACCCAGAAAAAAGGAAGAAAAAGAACTGGGGTATCTAAAAGCTTTGATTTTGATATTTATATACGCCCCCAGAACAAGGAGCCGAAAGAAGAGGCTATTCCATTCTAATAATATAAATAAATAAATAAATAAATAAATACTAAAAACAACTAAATCTCTCTAAATTATTGATCCATACAACAATGCCATAATAATATGCAGGAAATCCATGGAACAGATTTGACGCACGCAGAATATATATATATAGAGCGAGTTAATCTGGGATCTAGGGTTTCTAAATTTCGTGGGCTGGGCTTTTTGAATGGGTCGCCCCAATTTGTCTAAATTTTTTGGGCTGAGCTTTTTGAATGTAGTGGCCTGATTTAAAGGATTTATAACCAAGCCCACGCACCTTTTCCATTTATTTTTGTCTCAAAAATAGATTAATAATTAATTATCGATTTCAAATTAAGTGATTTTTTTATGAAAGACATTTTCTTTTAATGAAAAAGTTGTAGAGTGTTTAAATTGACTAAAAAATAAAAATATATATATTCTAAAAAATCAAAGATACAAGTGTTTATAGTATAACATTCAAAACTAAAAGAGTATAAAATTAGATTTGACCCCATATTTGATTAGGATCTGATGTCATAAAGTCATTCAAATTTTACAAAATTTATTTATAATTTCGGACCTCGATAACTTTTTACTTTCCAGTTCCTAGTAAGGAAGGAGAACGTTCTACAAGATTGCAACATGAAACAGAGTAAAATTGTTCGAGTTAGTTAAAAGAACATTGAGAAGATCAATGGTTATCTATGTTTATACCCCCAGTCACATCGGACACTGCTGATGTCCGGTGTGACTGTGGGCATCTTTACAAGTATGATAAACCCTGCTAGGCCTGGCTTCCGTTGCCGGCATCTACACAAATCAGCAGGTCGTTCTTGGTGGCAAGCCTCGTTTCCGACCACCTCAGCCAGGTGGTAGGAAAGTTGAAGCCAGAAGCGTACACAATGATCTATCTACTGTCCTATCTTGAGTATATACCAATTTTGGAAAAAACTAGAATGGATACATACGAATCATAAATGAAAGCAGAGGTTAGAACAAAAACAAGATATTCTCACAACTCGCAGCTTGTTAAAATGTAACCCTAATCGATTCAAAACAACAACGTAGTAACTTCTTTTTTTACAGGAAAATGGGCAAAAACTTGGCAGTCAACACAGAGTTACTGTTGATACATAGAAGACTGCACTCTGCACATTATTATGTTGATAACTGTCTGTGCTTGTGATGATATTTTACATACTGTACAGCACATCCACAGACATTCGCATGACGAGACAACGAGTGATGCAGTTGAACTACCTGATCCAATCCGAAAACTTTGTTTGACAACTGAATGTCAGCAGACACAAAAGTTGATCCACAGACGATTAAAGGCCAACGGCCTTGATTTACACTCGTCGTCATTGCAGTTTTGTGTGCAAGTATTATCTGGTACAAAGATTCAAGAAACTGTTCTTCAGACAACCATAGTTCGATTCAAAGAAGCAATACAATGAACTTATTATCATGAAATAAGAAATTCAAGCTTACCCAGTTTGAGAAAGCTGCCTCCAGTTCAAAAGCTGGTGTGATTGTGGGCATCGTTGCAAGTACGATGAACTGGCTCCCATGCTGTTTTCCTCGCCACCAAATTGGTCGGAATAACTAGAACTCGTGGGAGACCAAACCGGAACGACGCCACCATCTCTCTCTCGTCTACTGGTACTGGATGACTCAGCTGTTGAATCTTCAGGCTCCATTCGAACTCTTGCAGTATTAACTCCTGGCGGAGCAACATTAGGCCTAGGTGCGTGATGATGGGCATGGACTGCTTGTTCTCTACTTAGGTCGTCGTTTACATTTATATTTACATTAGACGGTACTTCACCTCTACTATCAGCAGAAAGTCGAAGATCAATAGACGTCTCTTCGTCTTCAAGTCTAATGTAAGATGAAGTAATGCTCGGCACCATCTGATCACCGTAGCGCCTAGTAGTAGTAGGCATGGGGTGGTTGTTTCTGATGGGTTCATTATCCATCTCCATTTGTGTATCTTGAGGGAATGCAATCGGGTTATAGTCAGACGAGTCGCCAAGTCCCTCTTCGGTTCCATTTGCAATGGCAGCCCTTGAAGCAGCCTCAATCTGCCACATCTGTGCTAGTGCTTCTTGCAGCCTTGCTTTAGCACCATCTATCTCGATTATAGGAAGCGGGTAGTTTGACCCGAGCTCGATCCCAGCGGCCTGGAGAACAGATTCAGGTGCATTCCAAGGATGATGGATCCATTCAGTTGGCAATCTAGCAAGCTCTGGTAGCCATCTTCGGACATACTCTCCGTTCGGGTCACATTTGTATCCCTCAAACTGTCAATGGGAGAGGAGTTGAATAAAGATTGTTAGTTCATGTAAATTTTTAGGATATAGATTCATACCTGTGGATTGTCGATACGATCAAACTCACGACCGTCTGGAAGAGTGCCAGATATGTATTGCCACCCAAGTGTATCGCTCTCGAGATCAGCATCTATTAAGGTATCCCAAAAGTACTTCATTCCCCATCTCCACGGCAGCTGAAGAACCTTAACAAAGAAACTCGATACTACGACACGTATCCGGTCGTGAAGCCAACCTGTTGCCCAAAGCTCTCTCATACCAGCATCTACAAGAGGATAACCAGTTCTACCTTGCCTCCATGCCTTAAAGTAGTACTCATCCACAACCCAAGGGAAATGCTTCAGGTGGCCAAGTAAGGGTCTTTCATGGCTCTGAGGGTGATTGAAACTCAAGTATCTCGAGTATTCCCTAAGGCCGATGCTCTTCAGGAACAAGTTGACACTCTCCTCACCTGCCTTGTTCCCCTCGTTCGCCCAGAGAACTTGTCTGAGGCGAACAAGATGGAAAACCTTCCGAACACTGACTTCGCCAAAATGTAAATGGGGAGAGAGGAATGATGTTGTAGTGCTATCAGCTTTCCTGCGATTCTTTGAGTACTCGATTAGTGGCCCGTTTAAGAAGGTGGTTAGGGCCTTATCGGCATTGCTCCAGCCTGGTGACCATGCACGAGCAAGAAGTGCATTGCTTCCTCTCTCTGATTCATCTTCAAAGACTAAAGTGTCTGATGCACATCTGGATGCATCACCTGCAAGAGGAACAAAATATGCATCTCAATCTCAATTCTTGAAACCAGTACACATAATTCTGTTTCTTCCCATAATAGTATAACTGAATATTCCCCCATTGTAATTTATGCACTATACAACATATGCTAACCACAAATCAGAATCAGATATTTCCTTCTCTTGTTACTGTCTTTCATTCACCCATTAGGTTCTTTATCACATCAAATAACTGTACAAGCAACAGAGAAGATTAAAGTTGAAGAAGATTAAGGATGGAGGGTATTAAAGTCAATTGGACAACAGGAGAGGTATCCATTGAATTTGTTTTATGATTTGAAAAGGGCTTCTTATTTATATTCAGACAAAGGAAGAACACAATGGTCAATATCCAACATAAAAGTGCAATGATTTAAAGCTAAATGCTTGTTTTGAGCACAAAATCAGTATTAAAAGGTGTGCGAATCAAATTCGACTTGCAACCATGACACAGAGTGAAGACTAATAGCATCTAACTATGCATGTTTCTGCCAGAGTTAAGTTAGACAGAAGCAGATCAAAATCATTACCTAACATCAACACATGTAGACTGTCAATAAAAAAAAAAGGGTGCAATATAAGGAAAAGAAGAGAATAAAGGTTTTATCAATGATCACATTTGGGCTAAACATGTTCATCAGAGGAATAAACTGTAAATGCAAGATACTAGCAAGATTGCAAAAAATCTCTAATTACCAGAAATAATTCTTTTAGGAGGGAGGAGAGGAGCCTCAGGATCATATGGCATGCTAAGGCATGCGTCCCAGAATCCGGTGAAAGTATTGAATGGACAGCCATCCCGATCATGAACTTCCCAAGGAGCATAAAGCAAATCTGCGTTAAACGAACGCACAGCAATTCCTTGCGCGCTCAAAACCTCCTTTGCTCGATGATCCCTCACCAATGATATGGGGTCTAGAACAGGACAATCCAAATGTTAACATAGTTTCCACAAAGATAAAAACAGAACAAGTTTTTGCAACTGTATACAAACTCTTACAGAATATTCTCAACTTGACCAAGAAAATAAAACACAGTAAACAACATAACTAACTTGCAACATAGAAAGTAATACTCCATTTCATAACACTTGATATTATTCTATTCAGTAAAGTAATACAAGAATCATAACATCATACAGAACCAACAAAAAGTCAATCTATAATGAATTAAATCAGGTGAAAACTGACCATATAAATGGTTGAAGCAGAGCTGAGTAGCTCCAGTAGCTTTAATGACTTCAAGAAGAGATGCAACACTATCAGTGGACCTCTTTGTTACAAGAGAGGTGCCAAGGCTTCTGAGAGACATATCAAGATGGGCTAAACTCTGTTTAAGCCACCATCTAGAAACCCGACCTGGATAATAGTGTCCTTCTTCCTCGGGTGCCCATATAAACAAGGCAACTACAGCACCAGCCCTAACTCCAGCAGCTAATGCTGGATTATCTTCCACTCTCAGATCCCTCCTAAACCAGACTATACTACATCCACCTCCTGACATCACCAGGAATTTCTAACAAGAAAACTGCAAAATAACCCACACAAACACACAGAAACACACAACCACAGCTACTGTACTATTCAGATAATTTGAAATAAATAACTAATCCACTACTAATGGACCACAATCTTGCCACCACAGATGGGTTTACAAAAAAGAAAACTCCCTTTTTTTAACTCTTGTAGATTTCACCAACTAGCAACTTTCTTGGAGGATGGAAAAAAAAGGCTTTGTACTGATCGACGATCCTTGAAAAATGAAACTTCAACTCTTGCAATATCTCTGTTTTCCCCTGTAAGTTACCACTATCATCAAAATAGGTGAGGCAGCAAAAGGAAGCTTGTTGGGAGAGAGAGACAAGGATGAGTGAAGATGGATTGGTTAAGGTAGTGGGGTTGCAAGAAAACTGAGGGCAAATTGCAGCCACAACTTTAATTTTTCAAGATTTTGATTTTTCATCTTTCTTTTTTTTCTTATCCTATGCAAGAAAACAAGATATATACCACCCAATCCTGTAGTGCCCACAAAGGGTGGAAAAATGGGGGAAAAAATTCAAGCTATAATTGAGTTCAATGCACAATGAAATAGCCAAATTAAATTTTTTAAAAAAATGAAAATGTTGAAAGTGATATGCGAGGTGAGGGCATGTGGACAGCTTAAAAATGAAATATCAACACGACGTCCATTATCAAGAGGTTGTCAGTTTCCCCTTTGTAAAAAGAGGGAGCAACTGGAGATATGCATGATGCCCAGTATTTCTTTTGTTTGAATCTGATTCTTGGGCTACATACAATCTTGATAGATAATCTCATCAAACTCTTTCTTATGCAAGTTGGGTTGTTGGGAGGCCTAGAAGGTTTTGCTGTACAAGCTGGTTGTGGTGGAAGCATGTGAGATCTCTTAATCTAATACTCAATTTTTTGGATTTTTCCTTTTTCTATTATATATATGCTTTTATAATAATAGTACGTGTGATTTTATCCTTTTGTTTTCTAAGTTATCCTTTTCACACTAGCGTGTAACACTTGGGAAAGATATTACATTTTGCGAAGAATAAGTTTTATTAAAATAATAATAATAATAATCTTTTGATATTTATGTGAATTTTCAAACTTAAATTTAAAGATTATTAACTTAGAAAATTATGATTATTTTTTTTTAGGTTAAGATAGACTTTTTTAAATTACATGTAAATTAATTAATACTAAAGAGATGTGTAGTATTATCGTAGAAGATAATTAATTTATGTACACAGTTCACAGCAAATTTTAATTTCAAATTGTGAAGTTGTTGGTTTGTGTATTAAAAATAGAGTAAGGCTCCCGTGCATCGGGTGCACGAAGCACATTCCGTGAGCCTTTGCAATTTATGTGCCCCTTTGCAATTTAAACTCCTAGCAATATATAAGAGTTTTTGTCATAAAAATATCAAACTATTTCTACAAACAAGTTTAAAAGACAAATTTTCTAAAATGTACTCACGTTAACGTTTATATTTGTTTTTGCACATAGATTAAGAGATAGTATAATATTTTAATATGTAGTGAGGTGAGATAAATAATATTTATTTAATGTGAAATATGTAGTTGTATTAGTGTTGTTTGTAGACCCTATATTAAATAATTAATTGTTTTGTATGGGCATAATTTAATAAAAAAGAAACGTAAACATTAATATTAGATGGAGTGAATATGGAATATTAATTGTGAATTTTATTATGGGATGATAAAGTATTAATTTAATAAAATGTATGTGAAAGATTAGTAAATCTTACTGTGATATTTTAAAATCATGCATTTGTTTATTATTCATCAGTGTAACAAAATAAAATTGTAACTACATAATAATCATATTTCAATTATATAATAATAATACTTATTTAATAGCAAGCAATTCTCATAAAAAAAACTTTGTCATCCAGAAAATATGTACTGATTTTTGTCTTAAAAATCTTCTTGTATAATTAGTTGAAGCCCTAGGAAAGTTGGTATGAGATTAAATTAAATTAAATTTGTGGAGCATAAAACTTAATTGTGTAGTGCATACTAAAATTTTGATCAATTTAATATTCTGTGTATATTATATAAGTACATACGTAATTACATAACACGTGAATGATACTTCCATCATCTCACATATTTTTCACACTTTTTTATTTTATTTTTTTATTAAAGTATAAAAAGATGTGTGACAATATGCTCAGGACAGAGAAAATACTGAATATGAAAATTTATATTTACTATTATAGACTTTCCTATTTATCTGTATTTCAAATATGAGAAAGTTGTATGTCATCCTTTTTCTAAGATTTATACTCCTCATTTAAAGATAAAGTAATTATTTTTAAATTATTGACTAAAACACGATAATGAAATAATAAATTAAAACTGTCGGATATAAATGGTCGGATTTAAAGATGAATAGCATAGTACAAAATTTATAGTTTACCTTAAAATTTCGGGTTATTCTGCGGTGCACCCGGTGCACCGGTGCACCTAATGAATTATAGGGTAAAAGTTATTGGGTAGTGGGGTAGTTATTGTATTTTTTTATTATTTTATTTTATTTAATGGTTAGGATTAAATAAATATTTGATCTAACGGTTCAGATTATCCAGGTACACCGGTGCACCGGGTGCACGACAGTGTAACTCATTTATCTAAAAAGTTTCTCTAAAATTTAAAATGAGGATATAAATAGTTATATTCTTGCAAGGACGATTTACTTAAAATTTGTTCAATTTATCTTCCTCTTAAAGTCTATTAATGATATAGCATAACCTTTGAAACATTTTTGAGCCCTATCTATGTTCTCCAAAATTCTATATTTTAGATCCCATTTATATTAGAAAAAATATGTTTAAAAGATTTTCAACCTATGTACTTACACGTTGAAATTTAAAAATAAAAATTTATTTTATAGACCTTTTTAATCGATTCTCTTCCTACAAATATACTCTCTCCGTCTAAATATAATATTTAACATTTTCATTTTTTATAGTAGATGAGACATGCACAAAACTATATCTTTATAGAGCTCACTCACAATTTCTGGACATTATTCTCTTATGCACAGTTTTTTTTTTTTTTACAGAATTTAAAAAAAAATGCACTAGTTCAATGCATTGATTTTTAAAGGGTAATTAAGTAATTTGAGATAATAATAAAATATAAAATATATGTGTGCTAGAATTTGATGAAAATTTTTGAAAATATTATTGTAGTTGAGGTTAAATCATGTTTAGAACTTTTTTCACCAAATTTAAATTATGCTTATTGTATTAAGATGGACAAAAACTAGACTCTTGAATTAAATATTTATACTAATATTAGTCCACATCACCAACGAAGATAATGGAGGTTGCGTTTCTAAATTGAAATGACTGAGATGTTATATGGTGATTTGGTTGAAATTTCTACAATACTACATCTACACTTCAGTTTTTTTTAAAACAAGCATATACTATAATTAAGAGAAATTAAACCAACTAATAAAGATGTTTTCTTGTATACTACAGAATAAGATTTTCTTGTATACATTCGAGCTAATATAAATGCTCTATCTAAGTTGTTAATCAAATATTTCAGTGATCATCTCACGATAAAAAAATAAAAAATACAAATACCTATTCATGAATACAAATAAATAAATGAGAAATGTATTAATGGTCCTCTCATCTTTATAATTTAATTTATTATTTCGAAATAATACTCTTCCATTTCAGTTATCTTTTTATTTTTATTATAAATATGGAGTTTAATTTTTTTTATTAACTTTTAAAGGAAATATGATTTTTTATGTAATAAATAAAATGATAAAATAAATTATGTGAATAAGGTGGGAGTAATATTTTGAAAATATAATGTATTAAGAGGTTAATTATTTTTAGTCTTTTATTTCCTCCGTCCGTTTTAAAGATTTTTTTTTCCTGTTTTGGCTTTCGACTCAAAGGGTCACATTTAATTTTTTATACACAAGAGACTCATATACAAAAATTCATTAATACAATTAAAATATAGAGCTCACACACCTATTAATACAGTTACTCACTATACATTAAATAATAATGCTCTTTAATTTACACGTAAAAAAAAATGAGATTCTTAAAACCTCAAGGAAAACTTATTATTTTCAAATGGTGAAAAGGGTATTGAAATAAACTAAATCCTATGATCATAAATGAGATATGTATTCAACATCACGAGGATAAAAAAATAAAATAAACAAAGTATATAATGTAATGTATATTCGAATAAGAATTTATTTTAGGTTATGTTTAAGAGCATATTAAGTTTTTTTTTAATTATTATTAAGTTTTTTTTTAATTATTATTTTTATTATTTAATAGGATATGGGAATATAAGTGAAGATAGTAGGTGGGGCCTTATCTTCTTTGGTAGGCTTGTTGACAGAAGCAACTGAGATTCCATTTTCTATAGTGTACCGGATCCCACACTCCTGCGTTGAGGATTGGTGGAGGAGGTAAATCGCAGGATATGCCTCAAGTGGCTTATAGGGAGGACTCACTGTTAAACTTGTGCTTGCAAGGGGCAAAATCCATGCCAAAGGCAGGATTCGAACCCCCACATGCGGCAACCAAGCTCAGCTGGAAGGTCTTTCCACCCTCCCCTCTACTACTTGAGCTATGACCTGGGAGCATGAGATTGCATTTTCTACACTGTTCACTGTGATGTGTGGCCACCCAACAATGCTAAATATTACCCCTCCATAATTTACAATTATTTAAAAAAGAATACTCCTACCTTTTACTTTACTTATGATTTGATAATCCCTCCATCTCAAATTCATCATAACATATATAGTAGATATAGAGTTCAAGAAAAACCACTTTTTGATTTGGTTTAGAAGTTCAAGAAAAGTCACTTTTTTATTTGTAATTTTGGTCCTCTAGTATTTGATTTTAGTCATTTTTGTCTAAATTTAGTAATTTTATCAAATTTAGTTCAAATATTTTTGTCCAAATTTTGTCCTTTATGTCAAAATTTGTCCAGATTTAGTTCGTTATGTTAGAACTTGTCCAATTTTAATCTAAAATTATAAGACTAGTTTTGATAAATGGACTAAAATTTGGCAAAAGGAACCCAAATCGGACACTAAAGAATCAAAATTGCAAATTTAGAAAATTTGAGAACTGAATTTGGATTACGTCAAATATAAAGGACTAATTTTGATATTTTCCCTTAAAGTAACAATATATAAGGACACAAGATTGAGACAATCTTACGGTGAGATAATTTCACTCTTTCATAATAAGTTTTTACTTTTCATTATCTTAACTAATTGTTCATGGAATAATATTTAAATCCATATATATGATTTTTTTATAAAAAAAGGAATCGTATTTTATTACGGGGCACGAGCCTTGCCTTTTCAACAGTATAATAAGACTTACAGAGCAACAACCATACAGTATGATAATACTAACAAATGCAACAACCACAATGTGAAAGATCCTAACTTATAACATACGAGTTGCAACAAATTAAAAATTTTCTAAATAGTTACAAGGATCTATTACCAATCTTTATAATCAATATGTCTTTTCAGCACATTCCTTCTCTAAACCCATCAATACCAAACATGAGATTTGATCTCCTCCATCATTTTCTTTTCACTCAATTCCCTTTTCTCAAAGATCACATTGTTTCTATTTTTCCATAAAGACCAAATGGTACATAACCAAATGTCTATAACAAGCTTCCATCTCTCCTTAGATTGGAATAAGTTCCCGAATAAAAGTAGCACACCTGAAGGGTTGTTTGAGATTGAAGACTTTATTTCAATCCAGTCCAAGCATTCTCCCCATATTCTTTCTGACATTGGGCATTTGTAGAATCTATGTTCCGGTGTTTCTTCATTTCCTTTACATATGGAACTTGTAGTTGTGCTTGAAGGTGGTAGGCTTTCTTCTCTTTTTTTTCAACTCCACCGCTGTCGATATTTTTCCTTGAACGACTCTCCATGGTAGCACTTTCATTTTTGCATCTACTTTGCTCTTCCAAATTCTCTTGTACGAGTTCTGTTGATGCTCCTCAACTACTGATTTTTTTTTCTTCTAAGCATGCATAAGCACTTTTCACGTCGTATGTTCCTTTCTTGCTTGCTTCCCATCTCCAGAAATGATTGATTCACATTATATTAAAACAAACATTCCCCATCCAGGCATGGCAGCCCTAGCTAACTCGACAATTTCATTTTTACTTCTTAAAAATGCAGTAAGGTATCAATTGGAAAAAAATAATTTATTGTAGTCTTTTTTTATAATACCATGAATTGAGGGGAGTTAAATGTAATGACAGAAATAACCAGGGGCATTATTTATAAATAATGTATCCTCATGAGGTCTAACTGAAATTTATCCTAAAATTTGTACCATAAATATAAATAAATCAGTGCAATAAAAATTCTGGATTCTCCTGGAAATCAACCGTGAACTGCTTTGGCGACTCCGTCTCCGGCGTCTCTTCGCCGTCACCATTCTGAGCAGCCACCGTCACTTACGGTATCGATTTTTTTTCTTATTTATGCATTCGATCGGTGGTTGAAAATTTTTTCCGATTCTCTGTGCATTGCCAGTTTTTTTCAAAAATTATTTTCGCTATGTAGTTATCGTGAATTTTTCAATGTGAATTAATCAAATTTCAGAATACTTTTGGTGGAACTGAAGAATAAAATGAAATTTAAAAAGTAAAAATGAATTGACTTCTGTAAGGATTTGGCTTTCAGGGATGCAAATAGTTCTATCTGAGAGAAATTTTTGTATGAAGAACAGAAATCGTTTTTATTATTGCTTATGTCTATATTGGTTCTTGCTATAGTGTGGGGTTTTCATTAGGGTTTCTGACTACTTCAGGTGAAAATATTTCGAATTACCAGATTATCTTACTTAAAATTGGAGCTAAACTGTGCATATAGCCGAGAGAGATAAGAAGAGAAGGAAAAGAGGATTTTGACTCGGAAATCAGTATCAATGGCTGAGAAACTGGCTCCTGAGAAACGTCATAGCTACATTCACAATGGTATTAGTTTAGAGTGCAGTGGCTTGTTTGTGTAAATTGAAAGATAAGCTCATCAAAATGTTGCTCGTTTAGGCCAGAAGGTGTTTGATTGGGATCAAACTCTAGAGGAGGTGAACATGTACATAAGCCTTCCACCAAATGTTCCAAAAAAGTTAATTAATTGCAAGATTGATTCCAAGCATGTTGAAGTTGGGATCAAAGGGAACCCGCCCTACCTGAATGTCAGTTTTTATCTTCTACTTTGGTTTCTAATTCATGCTAGGATACATTGGCTAAGTTGTCAAAAACTGATTTGTACTCCATCTTCTTCTTCCTTAATGAATTACAGCATGACCTTACGCACCGGTGAAGACAGATTGTTCGTTTTGGACTCTTGGTATGTTCTTGTGACTAATTATTTTCTATGAGGGCAATAAATCTCCTTACCTTTTTACAAAATAGAAAATTCAGGGGACCACTCAAATGTATGAAATTATGGCTTGGACTTACCACTGTCCCTTAAAGAAATCATTGACATTTTGAGGAGCATAGTAATTTCATTACCTCTTCATTTCTGATCTGTGAAACTATCTGCCTGAACTAAGGTCATTGTGTTTGGTTATAAGTCCATTAACATTGTGGAGATTGCTGCTGAAAAGTGTATTTTGATGGTGCTTGTGGGTTTGAAAATTTTTGTTGTGAATGAAATGTGTTTTATTGTTTTGTTCTAAGGTAATATATTCTTGTGGAAACAGTGTTTAATATGGATATCTCTTCTGTACTACTAATAAAAATCTTTAGATTTTTGGTCAATGCTGTTTTATTGTTGTTAGTGGGGCTCAAAATATTTGATATTTAGATTACACTTGAAAATATACATGCCTTGTGAGGCATAATAATCAGTTCTAGACTAAATATTTATGCTGACAAGTGACAAATACACAACATTTCTCTCTGAACCTATGTATTGTTAATTTGTTTTGACCTACTCTGTTTAAAGCACGACATACTTAAATATCTGAAATTAGATGATTTTATTTTAAGCAGCCCTCTGGCCTTCTACCTGCTATGTGAGAGTGCACATAGTATGATCGGCTGGGATTGGTTATTGGTCTTTCGTATAAAACATAATAAGCTTCACATGATCTGCATACAATCACATGATAATTCCCGACTTGAACGTAATATTGATTTTTTGTATTTTGCAGAAGATGATTTAATTCACATAACCTTGCAGAAGAGGGACAAAGGTCAGATATGGCCATCACCAATATCAGGTCAGGTTCAGTTGGATCCATACACTGTTGATCTTGAACAGAAGCGCCTAATGCTTCAAAGGTTTCAAGAGGAGGTATACTTAATCTTAAATTTTTGGAGAATAATAATAATGCTTCAATGCTTGCTTTCTATGATATTTTGCTTCTGTAATGCAGCATGATTATTTGCTTTGACTAGACAAGCTTCAGAATAAATTCTTTTTTCATTTTACCATTAAGGTCTAGTTATTTTTGTCTTTTTCTAAAATTATTACAAAGCATGATAAAAGAAATGAGAAATCTTTTGTTAATATTTCTAGTGAATATCATAAATTCCTTTTTGTGAATTCTACCATGAAGAACACTAAGAACCTACAGTTTCAGTTCCATGCTTCTAACACATGATGTAGTTTAATTATCATTATCACAACATATTGATGATTTTGCTTGTGAATTGTGACTATTGTCTAAGCCATATCCTGTTTTCTCCATTACTTGTGTTGCGCTGCATTGTACGTGCCATTTTACAAACTTGCACAAGTTTGTCACCACCTCCCTGATTCAACTCATTCCTTCATTTGCTTCTTCTATGTAATATCTGCAGAACCCTGGGTTCGACTTCTCTCAAGCTCAGTTCAGCGGGAACTGCCCTGACCCGAGGACCTTCATGGGTGGGATCAGTTTAGGTTGATGGATGGTCTGTAATCTTGACATAATGTACATATAGCCATTTGGATGTGATCTTTATCTTCTTGCATCCGTCGTGGACAGCATACTGATATAACTTTTCAGTTATATGGATTCGCCAGTTGTAGTATTATGTAGAGATAAAGGCGACAGAGAGCCCCTTTTATTTTTAATTTTTAATTTTTACCCTATTTCTAAAGATGTGTTACGATGCGTCGATGCCTAATTTTACAAAAATAATCTCCACTCTATTGTTAGACTCATGATTCGATTGTACATATTTATAATTCGGTTAAAGTTTTTAGAGTTGATATTAGGTGCACCCGGGTACAAGAGTGTGCCTATATGTGTAATTTTTTATTCTATTTTGTATATGTGTTTCTTAATAATTTTATACTTTTTTTAAATTAATTTTTTTATTAAAAAAATAGCATCCGTATGTGTATAATTTTTTTTCAATAGTGTATACATATTTTTAATAATTGTATATTTTTTTACACTTATTTTTTTATTAAAAAAACTAACAATTAAATTGGAGTATACATTTTTGTTCTTAATTGTATATATTTTTATTTATATTTGTATACGTTTTTTGAGGTGGTACATTATAATTAGTCTAAGTTTTTAAGATGTCACGAATTTGTGATCCTTATGTATAGAATGAATATCGACTTAAAAAATAAATAGTGAATTTGTTATAGGCGTTGAGAATTAGACATGCACGCATGCACGTAGGGCAGCTTAACCCTAGCTAGAAATGTCAACACACTCGCTTTCAATTAAATTAAATTAAATAATCCTCTCTGTCACAGGTTAAGATGACTATTTTTCCATTTTGATCGTTCCACCCAAAGAGTCTCATTTCCTTTTTTACACACATGGGACCCACACACCCCCCTCTAATATAATTAAATATTGGGACCCACACTCCTACTAATACAACTACCCACTACAAATTAAATAATAATACTCCTTAATCTACGTGTTATAAAGCAAATGACCCTCCTAAGAAGGGACAGAGGGAGTATATAAATAACAAAATTAGATGTATAAAGTATAAATAGGGGTGCTTTTCCTGAATTTTCAGTTTTCACACATGACAACTAAAACAAACAGCAATAATTAAATTAAACCCGTTAAAAGAAAAATAATAACACAATGGGTTACACCAAGGTGTTTTTTGTTGTGCAATACTCTCCTCATGTTGAATCCATTAATCTCCCATTCTCAAATTCAATCACTATACCAATTCCTTCCCATAATAAATACTCCCTCCGTCCCGCCCATATTGCAACGTTTACTGTAACTTTCGTGAGAACTTTATGCAGTCAAACGATGCAGTTTG
The DNA here is from genome assembly GCA_023678885.1 of Pogostemon cablin. Lineage (NCBI taxonomy): Eukaryota > Viridiplantae > Streptophyta > Magnoliopsida > Lamiales > Lamiaceae > Pogostemon > Pogostemon cablin. The sequence goes on from CM042968.1 coordinate 21,252,885, forward strand.
ACCGGAATAGAGGGAATACTATACTATCAACTTTAACGGCGTCCTTTGTTGCACGTCTCCGGACCCTCGTAGGGGTAGCCGTAAACACTTCTTGCACCGATCTCTGGGGCTGTTATAGTCTGGGCCCAAGGCAGTACCAATATCGATGGAGTTTTTAGGTTCCGTTTACTTTAAGGGGTAGGGTTAAGGTTTACAAATTTTTAATAAGGGTTAAGTGAATGTTGAGTTAATATTGACCACAATGGTTAAACTTGAAGTATAGTGTTTACTTTGAGGGTTTACATTTAATAACTTTACAATAACACCCCTATTTAAATATATTAAAATATATTAGAGATATTTTCCAATTCTACTGTTGCCAATTGCGATCGACGAAGACGTAATTTGAGAAGAACCAGAGTTGAATCGTCGAAATTTTCGCCGGGCCATTTCGCTGGAATCGCACTCCAGTGGAAGTCGATATCTCCGTTTACGTCTGAATGGGTAAGATTCAGTTCATGAAATGAATACGTTTCCCTTTTCTCATACACTGCATCTCAATTCCAATTTTTTTTGTGGTATTCGAATTCGCAGCTGTGATAGTGTCATCGTAACAAAAAATCCTTAATTCAGGTTCGATCTTCATACGTTTTCATCCTCTAATACATTCCTGTTATTTTTTGTTCTTATATTCGCTTCCTCTAAGCACCCAATAGGCATTCATCTCTTCTCTTGCTTTCTTATTTTCTGATCAATAATCATGTCTTTTTGTAGGGATTATCCTGATTCTTGTGCTCATAGTAGGTAAGCCCTTGATTTCATTCCTTACTGTGTTTATTTTCTTGAAAAAATTTGATCCCAGTGTTAACTGAAAGGATATGAAAAGATTCTCTCGATTTTTACAGTGAAACGATATGAAACGATTCCTTACTGTGTTTATTTTCTTGAAAAAAATATGGGTAGTATTGATTCCCTTGATTTTTACAGTGTTAACTGAAATGATAACTATAGATTCATAGTAATTGTTTGCAAGAAAAATGACAGACCGAAGCCTTCTCTAATCCCATAAGTTTTCCATTACTGGAAGTTATTAAGATAGATTTCTAGATTTTTAAGTTCAATAATGCTAATTTTTTTTCAAGAACTCTGCAGTTGTTCTAGGATATTTTGGAGTTAGTATAATCATTGGCTTATCTTGGTTCTTTAGTTCAATTGAGGGTGAATACTACTGCACTCTTTTCTCTTCTTTTTTCTTATAAATCCATTTCCAGAGAGGGAGAGAAGATTAGTAAGTGCTGAGATTATTCTCTTATTTTCCCTTGAGGTTTATGGTGAAGTTAACATGATGTGATGTTGGATGATAATGGAAAAAATCACCCTGTCCTTATTCATTAGGTTTACTAATTTCTGGTTGAAGTTTTGGTGAAGGTTGAGTTAAAGTTAAGTAATTTGGTGAAGGGATTGCAGCTGCTATAGAGGGTCCAGCTTGTCTCCTTGCTGTGTGCGTAGTAAAATAAATTATTCTATTTTTCCTCTAGTTTTTAATATCGAGCTTTCATTCATTTGTTTCTTTGGGCATCTGCAGTAGCAACGAAGAAGTCGTATAGTTACATATTTCAAATAGCCATTTATCTGGGAGCTCTATGCAACAGTTGTGTACTTTGTTACTGCTCTTTTGGATGAAGATGGCTTTGCAGCCAGTCCATTCTAATATTACGCGTATTATGTTTTCGCTAACATGTGGTGGGTTATAATTCCTACCACCATTGTTGCGCATTCCTGGAAGAACATATGTGCTGCATTCGAGTTCCAAGAACAGAGAAAGACGAAAAGTGGTTGAGTTGTATTGTTGCCTATCTCCTTTAGTTATCTTCTTTGGATTAAAACTTGTTATCTAAATGAGACAATTTCAATGCGACAATCCACAGTTGAGATTCTTGATGTTCTGTTGCGTTCCAATTTTATATTTCACATGGATGAAATGGAAGATATAAACATCATGTAGAATTATTGATCTTATATCCAAGCTGTGTACATTGTGTACTTTTTGGATGATATGCTTTGTTCTCTATTAGATTTTTTTAAAAACATTTACACTAGTGAATTGAGTGTAATTTTATCATTTTTAAATAGCCAACAATTTAAATTTAAATCTTATACTCCTACATCCCAACATAAGATAAATGGAAAAATATTTTTGTGATGGAAGGATTAATAATTTTTTTTTAAAGTATAAACATCTTTAAATAAAGACAGAATGTTACCCCATTCGAGTATTGCATTTCAATACATTGAAGAACATTACACCTCCCATGAAAAAAAAAAACCACTTCCCAGCCTGAAGTGTTTTACAACAAATCAATAACACGATGACATCACCATACATATTTTCCTTGTGTTTGAGCTTTGGTTAGGAAACCTCTCCAGTCTCTCTCGACAAGCTCTGATTCTTTCCGTCTCATCTCGAAATAAAGAGAGCCAATTTGATGCTTCCTTAAAAGTACTTCAACCTAACCCCCTAAACCCTTAAAGTAAATCTGGAGCTTTACGAGGAACTCTCGCCAATATACAACTTCCATGCACCATCGCAGTTCAGCTCCCACTTAGTCAAATAGTTTGCCCCGCGCTATCCCGCGCCAACGGCGTCGTCGGAGGTGCTGCTGACGTTGTGGGAGGACTCTCTGAATGTATATTTTGTTATTTTTGGCGTCTGCATTAAATGTATATATTTTCCTTTTTAAACACATGAGACTCACACACATCAATAATACATTTAATTTAATATATGGGTCCACACACCTCACTAATTATAGCTATCTACTACACATTAAATAATAATACTCTTTAACCCACATGTAAAAAACAAATGTATACCTATTGGACGAACGGAGGAAGTAGTATTTGACATGAATTATTCAGCATCTTCGAGTTTTGGGTTGGTCTCTTATAAACCGGATTTACATTATAAATAGTTTTATTAAGTATTAAACGGTTGATCTCTCTATAAGTTTAAGTTTTTAGACAAGGTGATCATTTAACTTGGCATCAGAGTATGACCAAATGGAGGTCCATATTAATTCGAACCTTAGAATTGAAAAGGAGATCATGGGGTTTACACCGTGAATTCGATTTACATAAGTGTTGGTGTTTTAATATGACTTAATATACTCAACCTGGCTCCAATTTAATACTAATTAATATAACTCTTCTCAAAAAAAAAAACTAATATAATTTTCCATTATATATTAAAATATTATATACTGTAGATATTTGTCAGCGGGACAAAGTGAGTATATACTTCGTCCCACATTAAGGTTTACTTTTTTTATTTTGGATTGTTCCATGTAATTAAGGTTGACATTTCATTTTTTTGTCAAGTTGGGCCCACACAAAACAATTATTTATTCCATATAGGGCTCACACACAACACTAATACAACTACCCACTTTACAAATATTATTTTTCTCACATCACTACACATCAAAAGCAAACGTGAACACGTGGAAGGAGTATTTAGAAAAATGAAATACTCCCTCCGTCCCACGGCAAGAGTCTCTTTTTTTCATTTTGGTCGTCTCACCCAAAGGTTCTTCTTTCCTTTTTTACACACATAGGATCCATTCACCCCCTCTAATATAATTAAAATATGAGACCCATACTAACACTAATATAACTACTCACTACACATTAAATAATAATACTCCTTAATTCACGTACCAAGAAGCAAAAACTATCATTGCCCGGGACGGAAGGAGTATGTAAATGAAAAGGGCGAAAATAATTTAAATATTAAAAACATGAATTCGAATAAATATTTAAAAATCCAACGGTATCACTCACTAGGAATATTTTAGTCTTCTGACCACAAATGTCCATTTCCATTTCCACAGAAGAGGAAGGTGCTTCGAGGATCAATCATGGTGGGTGTGAACCTTGATCCCGAGCACCCATTGTTACTCTCAATCTATGAGGAAACCCTAGAATCATCGGATCTCGCTGCGCCAAGTTATGGTTTGACAGAAGCGTTGGTCGAGTGCAACAAGTTATGGCAAATAGCGGCTCCCTCAATTTTTTGTCGGCTTTCTATGTTTTCTCTGACTATAATCACCCAATCATTTGCTGGCCACCTCGGCCAACACCATCTCGCCGCCATCTCAATCGTCACCACCGTCATAATCGGAATCACCTTCGGCTTCTTGGTAACTCTCTTTCTCACTCTATGACTCGAATTTATTGCATAAGAATAAGATACAGATGATTGTGTTGTAAATAATAATTGGGGATGGAAAATGGTGTGGAATTGGTGAATAGGGGGTGGAAGTGGATTGATTATTTTAATGAATTCTTTTTTGCCTGTTTTCATAGGCATTTTCTGTGGGATCTCAGTTGTAATTAGTGAATATAAGTCTAGGAGTGTGTTATAATTATTAGAATTCGAGAGGGTTTGGTTCATTAAAAATATCAAGTGGGTTAATAAGGCTTGAAAATAGTTGGTGTTGTTGGATATTGCAATTACAGTAAGCATACCCTGTTTCTCATGACTACATTTTCTCTATTTGTGTCTGTATATTTTCTACTTTTCTGGGGATATACTTGAATATATATAAATTTTGGGGGCTTGAATCACCTGTTTGCAGCAGATTAATGATTATAGAGTGATACTCATATTCACAAGACTTTGCCTTTGCCTATTTTGATGTACACTGATAATGATCAGACTCCATTCTCACTATTCCTCAATTGAATGTTTTGAAGTTTAGTTATTTAAACATTTAATAAGCATTGATGATAGGAAATTTAGTCTTGATGAGTATTGTGTCATATCAAAGTTTGAAGCACCAACTCCTTGTCATTAGCTTGGAATGGCTAGTGTGCTTGAAATGCTGTGTGGGCAAGCCTATGGAAGAAAACAATACCGCATGTTGGGTATATATCTGCAACGCTCTTGGATCGTGTTGTCTCTGAGCTCTATTCTTCTTCTACCTTTGTTCATTTTTGCTGTGCCAATATTGAAGCTCATGGGGCAGCAGACATTACTAGCAGAGTTGACAGGTCAGGTAGCACTGTGGCTGATTCCTATGCACTTGAGCTTTGTGTTTCAGTTCACATTGATGAGGTTCTTGCAGTGTCAGTTGAAGACCTCGGTAATTGCTTGGGTATCCGGTGCAGTGCTTGTCATTCACGTGTTTATAAGTTGGCTTTTTGTTTACAAATTGAGGGTTGGCATCGTGGGGATAGCCCTCACTCTTGATTTCTCTTGGTGGATGTCTGTTTTGGGAATGCTAATATATATTGTGTGTGGTGGGTGTCCTAATTCTTGGACTGGTTTCTCTAGGCAGGCTTTTACTGGCCTTTGGGACTTCTTTAAACTGTCTCTGGCTTCTGGTGTAATGCTTTCGTAAGTTCTCATTCAATCCCTACTCGTTTTAACAATACAAACAACCTTAAATCTTTTAGGCCTTTTGAATTTTCAGATTGGAGAACTTTTACTATAGAAGGCTGGTCATTGTCTCGGGCATTAAAGGTGCAGAGGTTGCTGTTGATGCACTGTCCATATGGTTGGTGATCGATCTGATTCTTCTTTTGTTTTTATAGGTTCAAGATTCTGGAGTCTGCTGTCTCCCATGCTTAAATTTATTTCTTCTTCATGCCTGACAGCATTAGTTTCTTCGGATGGGAGTCCATGATTCCCCTGGGACTATTTGCAGCAACAGGGTATGTTTTTTATGTGACTCTGTTCCCCGTGATATCTTGTTATACAATGCCCAAACAAAGTGGGTACACTTTGAGGCATGCTTTTAGTTAAAATAGTAACCAGCAATACGTTGTTCTCTACTCTATTGTTCTAAAGTTTTCGTTATGTGCCTGTCCTTTTGCATTTCATTGATTGCCCTTGATGAACTCAGGATTCGTGTAGCATATGAAATTGGAGCAGGAAATGAAAGTTCTGCCAAGTTTGCTGCTAAAGTTTCTGTCCTCAACTCTCTAGTGATTGGTTTTGTATTCTTCTTAATAATCATTGCGTTCCCAGATAAGATTGCTATGATCTTCACATCAAACTCGTCTGTGGTCTCAATGGTTGATGGACTAGCCTTGTTGTTGGCAATAACCATTCTCTTTAATTGCATCCAACCAATTCTTTCAGGTAAGACTATCAATATAAGATAGATCTTCCAATTGTCCAATTCCTAAGGAAAGATGACTGAGAAAGTTCATTCTGATCAAGCTGAATATCTTACTTGTTGCTTCAGTTTCTGTGTCCATGTACTATTTTTAAGTCATTGTAACAACAAATGCCATGAGCATTGAGCAACCACGACAGAAAGATCTTGCTATATGAAGAACCATATGCTTACATACATCAAATTTGATTTAGTGTTGGTCTCTCTCTATGTATTTACTTGTATTGCAGGAATAACAATGTAGCAGAATTAAAAAAAAAAATTGTTTTATCTTGGATTTCCAGGGGTAGCTGTTGGATCTGGTTGGCAGGTCTTCGTTGCGTATATAAATATTGGGAGCTATTACATTGTTGGAGTGCCTCTTGGCATTTTTTTGGGATGGTATTTTCAATTTGGTTTGAAGGTACATTTTACATATAAACGCTTTATTCAGCAACTTTTAAAAGCTTTTAGCATCTTATGTATATAGTTCTTCTAGATACCGATTCATTTCATAGAATAACTCATCAAAAATATATTTCAGGGTATATGGGTTGGAATGATCTGTGGGACAGTAACACAGACATTGATATTGGCCATCATCACCGTAAAATGTCCCTGGGAAAAGACAGCAAAAGTTCATCACCATATACGTGTCGACATTGTTCCAACCTAAAGATAAAGAACATTACGTGAAACTGCAAGCAAGACGAAATGGCTTAAGTTTATTCTGCCATCTTTTTTACTTTTGTTGTTTGATCACAGTAAACATGTGAGGGTTCTGTGAAATTATTTGATATATAAGAGCATTTAAAGGTGTTGAAAAATAGAGCATAATAAGCTGTAATTGTAGACTAACAGCTGTAATTGTAGACTAAACTAGTTGTCATATATTGAGCTAGCTGTAAATATGTTCTAGGGTGGCTGTAGGTGGCTGTAGGACGGCTGTAATTATGAAAGAAAGCACTATAAAATCAATGTCAATAGAAGAGAAAATTATTCCCTCAATTTATCTCTTTCAAGTTGGTATCAGAGCCAGCCCTTTCCTGCCCATATTTTTTGCCTTAACCTCTACCCTAAGCCAGAACCATGTCAGAAATTTCCAACGAATCCACCACAATTCCGCAGTCCTCAGTGACCAAAGATCTACCAAAAACAACCCCTGATTCACACCCTGTCCAAATCACCACCATCAAATTGAATGGTGATAACTTCTTGCGCTGGTCCCAATCAGTAAGAATGTATATTCGGGGTCGAGGAAAGATGGGATATCTAACGGGTGAACAGAAAAAACCATCGAAAGATGATCCAATGTTTGCTACATGGGATGCTGAAAATTCCATGGTAATGACGTGGCTGGTAAACTCCATGGAAGAGGAGATTGGTGCAAATTACATGTGTTTTCCTACGGCTAGTGAATTGTGGGAAAATATAAATCAGATGTATTCTGATTTAGGGAATCATTCCCAAATTTTTGAGTTAACACTCAAACTTGGTGAACTGCGACAAGGAGACGAAACAGTAACCAAGTATTTCAACTCTTTGAAGAGACTCTGGCAGGACCTTGATCTCTTTGATGCTCATGAGTGGAAGAATATTGAAGATGGACAACACCACAATAAAACAGTGGAAAATGGCCGTATTTTCAAGTTTTTGGCAGGTCTCAATGTCGAGTACGATGAGGTGCGGGGGAGAATCATTGGTAGGATGCCGCTGCCATCCCTCAGCGAAGTCTTCTCTGAAGTTAGGAGGGAGGAGAGTCGGAGGAATGTTATGCTCGGTAAGAAAGGACCTACTCCTGTTTTTGAAGGTTCTGCCCTCGCTTCTACAGCCCCAAACATACGCAAAGGGGCTGTCAATTTGCGTAAAATGGAGGAGAAACCAAGTGTATGGTGCGACTATTGCAACAAGCCGCGTCATACCCGAGAAACATGCTGGAAGATCCATGGCAAACCTGCCAACTTCAAGGGCAGAATTGGAGACAAAACTGGTCGGACTTTTCACTCCGCAAATGAGGCAGAAACTACTACCAGCGCCATTACCAAAGAGCAGTTGGATCAGCTTCTAGCACTGTTAAAATCTAATCCATCGTCCAGTAATCCTAATGTCTCTGTGGCACATACGGGTAACGAAATAAATGTTTTTTCTTGTGTTTTTGGAATTTCTGCTCCATGGATAATTGATTCTGGAGCATCTGATCATATGACCAACTCATTGAACTTGTTTAAAATTTACTCACCTTGTCTTGAAAATAGAAAAGTTAAGATTGCAGATGGGAGTTTTTCACCTGTTGTTGGAAAAGGTTTGGTCCAAATTTCTGAAAAAATAGACCTTAAGTCTGTTCTCTATGTACCTAAACTTACCTGCAATCTTTTATCAGTTAGCAAACTATCCAAAGACTCTAACTGTTGCGTGATTTTTTGTGACTCTCATTGTATTTTTCAGGACCGGAGCTCGGGGAGGACGATTGGCAGTGCTAGAATGGTTAATGATCTTTATTATTTTGAGAACATCTTACCTAGTAATAAAATTGTTCAAGGGCTTAGTAGTATTAGTTCCCTTTCTGTTCATGACCAAATAATGGTCTGGCATTGTCGTTTAGGCCACCCTAGTTTTTCATATATGAAATATTTGCTTCCAGATTTATTTAAAACAATGAGTCCATTAGATTTTCAATGTGAATGTTGTGTTCTTGCAAAAAGTCAACGTAGAACATATGTTCCTAGACCATACCTTGAGTCGAAACCTTTCTACTTATTTCACAGTGATGTGTGGGGACCTTCCAAGGTAACTACATCATCAGGAAAAAAATGGTTTGTAACTTTTACGGATGATCATACTCGACTCTGTTGGGTATTTTTGATGAAAGAAAAAAATGAGGTCGAAAAAATTTTTAAAGAATTTTACAATTTGATTGAAAACCAATTTCAAACAAAAATAAGCATTTTGCGAACCGATAATGGAAGAGAGTATTTCAATCAATATGTAAACATTTTTTTAAAACAAAAGGGTGTGTTACATCAATCGACCTGCCCTGATACTCCAGAACAAAATGGGGTGTCAGAAAGAAAAAATAAGCATTTACTGGAAGTTGCTAGGGCCATAATGTTCTACATGAATGTTCCAAAATACCTGTGGGGAGATGCAATTTTAACTGCAGCATATTTAATTAATAGGATGCCTACACGAGTCTTAAAGCACAAAACACCATTGGAATGCTTAAAAAAGTTTTTTCCGGAATCTCGGATAAATTCGGATTTACCACTAAAAATTTTTGGCTGCACTGCTTTTGTTCACATACCTAAGAGATCCCGATCAAAGTTAGACCCTAGGGCAGAAAAATGTATTTTTCTAGGCTATGCTGCAAATCGCAAAGGCTACAAATTTTTTAATCCCCTCACAAAACATTTTTTCATAACAATGGATGCCACTTTTATGGAAACAAAACCATTTTTTACCAAAAATTTGCTTCAGGGGGAGAATCTAGGGGAACCAAATTTTTGGGAACCCCTTCCAAATTTGGTTATTGACCAACCTGTCAAAAATGGGGAGCCTGAATCTACAATTATCAATAGTGAAATGGGTCTGTCGGAGAAGGAAATACTACGAATTGAAAAAAATCGAAATACTCTAGAACCCTTGGTTTATTCTAGGAGAAATGTCCCCAAAAAGGGTGAAGATAAATTAATCATTCCAGCACAAGCTTCATCGGAATCCTCGGACAACGGAACTGTGGAGACTCAAGGTACTTCTTTTCCTAACCCACCAAAAAATACTCCACCTATTTTTCACAAGCCTTCCAATGTCAATCTCGATAATCCAAACCCAATTGTCCCACAAGAAAATGACATTGATATTCCCATTGCCCTTAGGAAAGGTACTCGAACCTGCACCAAATATCCCATTGCCAGATACTTAACCTATGATCATTTGTCCAAAACACATAAGGCATTTACTACTAATATCTCGAAACTTGTTGTGCCTAAAAACATTCAGGAAGCACTGAAGGATCAAGATTGGAGAGTAGCAGTGTTTGAAGAAATGAATGCCCTAAAAAGGAATGAGACTTGGGAAATTGTTGAAGCACCCAAGGATCAGAAGATAGTAGGGTGCAAGTGGGTCTTCACAATAAAAAGTAAGGCAGATGGTAGTGTAGAGAGATATAAGGCGAGGCTCGTAGCGAAAGGCTTTACACAGACATATGGAATTGATTACCAGGAAACATTTGCTCCTGTTGCAAAAATTAATTCAATTCGAGTTCTTCTGTCACTTGCAGTCAATCTCAATTGGCCTTTTCATCAGCTTGATGTTAAGAATGCCTTCTTAAATGGAGATCTAGATGAAGTGGTATTTATGAGTCCTCCTCCGGGGTTTGAAACAAAGTTTGGAGCTGGAAAGGTGTGTAGACTGAAAAAGTCCTTGTATGGCCTTAAGCAGTCCCCAAGAGCCTGGTTTGAACGTTTTTGCAACGCTGTAAAGCGTCTTGGTTATGTTCAAAGTCAAGCTGATCACACCATGTTTTATAAACACTCGAAGGAAGGAAAAATTGCCGTGTTGATTGTTTATGTTGATGATATCATTTTAACAGGAAGTGACTATGAAGAGCTTGGGGAGCTTAAAGGGAAGCTTGCAAAAGAGTTCGATATCAAGGACGTAGGAGTGTTGAAATACTTTCTTGGAATGGAGTTTGCAAGATCCAAGGAAGGTATATTTGTCAATCAACGCAAATATGTCCTTGATTTGTTAAGTGATACAGGTATGCTAGGATGTAAGCCAGCTGAGACGCCTATGGAGCCTAATGTCAAATTGCAACCAGCAGAAACAAAATTTGTGAAAGAAAAGGAGCGCTATCAGAGACTCGTTGGGAGGCTGATTTATTTATCTCACACTCGACCAGATATAGCCTTTCCGGTGAGTGTAGTTAGTCAATTCATGCACTCACCTGGGTCTGATCATTTTGAAGCAGTATACCGGATCCTAAGGTATTTGAAGGGAACACCGGGTAAAGGTCTTATATTTAAAAGACGAGGACACTTGCAAGTTGAAGCTTACACCGATGCAGATTGGGCGGGAAGTATAACTGATAGAAGGTCTACGTCGGGATACTGCTCATTTGTGGGTGGCAATTTAGTCACCTGGCGCAGCAAGAAACAGAATGTTGTAGCTCGAAGCAGTGCAGAGGCTGAGTTCAGAGCCTTAGCCCAAGGAATCTGTGAGGTTTTGTGGATCAAGAGATTACTACTGGAATTGAAGGTTATAGAGTTAATGCCTATGAAGTTGTACTGTGACAACAAAGCAGCCATTTCGATTGCACACAATCCAGTACTTCATGATCGCACAAAGCATGTGGAAGTCGACAAGCATTTCATCAAAGAAAAAATCAACAATAATGTGATTTGTGTGGATTATGTCCATACTAAGGAACAAGTGGCTGATCTACTTACGAAGGGACTACTCAAGAGACAGTTTGAGTGGTTAGTAAGCAAGCTGGGAATGGAAGACATCTTTAGCCCAGCTTGAGGGGGAGTGTTGAAAAATAGAGCATAATAAGCTGTAATTGTAGACTAACAGCTGTAATTGTAGACTAAACTAGTTGTCATATATTGAGCTAGCTGTAAATATGTTCTAGGGTGGCTGTAGGTGGCTGTAGGACGGCTGTAATTATGAAAGAAAGCACTATAAAATCAATGTCAATAGAAGAGAAAATTATTCCCTCAATTTATCTCTTTCAAGTAAAGGTAAAACTGAACTTTTTATTCAAAATCTAGTTTGTTATTCGTTGAGCATACGACAAATGTCTCCCAGCTCTTTCCAACTACTGAAGGATATTTATTAGTTTGAATTTGTGGATGAACTTTTCCTATTGGATTCCTTTTGTCAAAATGTCTTCCACAATAGAAGCTGTGAAATTTTCCCCATGATTTCCTTCTTATTTAGTTATTTTTTTTAATTCGACAGATATAATAATCTCATAAATGTGGTGTTGGGACTCGTGATAAAATTAACTCAATCATTGGGAAATTATTTCTTGCACCTGAATGTATGTACCCTTAATTTTACTCTTCTCAACATGATAAATTATTGTTCGAAGTAATGACTATTACCCTTTATTAGAATGAACAAGAGTAATTTTTCATATTTTTACTCATATTTTAAAGAGTAAAATACATATATTCCGTACAATGAATTTACTAAGTACAAGTTCCCCATCATTTTGACACTATACATCTAGCTTGAATTTCTGTCTAAATTCATGTAACACTTAGTACAAAAATTTGTCTAACATAAAAAGAAACGATATCAGATTTCATTAAAAAAAAAAAAAAAAAAAAAGAAAGAAAAGAGTAATCCATCCAAGTTTATGTTGAATCCCAGTAATCAAATAACAGGTCCAGGGTTGCCTACATATTTGCAAACCTATTAAAAAAAATGAGCTCAAATTTTGTAGTATACAACAAGCCAATCTCTTAATGTATTGGGCCAAAGAAAAAATTCACGAAAAATCATTGTTTGAACCTTAAAGTGCGAAGAATTATGAGTTTCTCTTTAGGGGGGTCGTTTCGTATGGTGGAAGAGGAACACCAAACACCCAATCAAGAACATTGAGATACTTCGACCTGAACACCTCTCTCTCAATTGCATAACAGTGCATGATGATTGCAGTCGATATGCTAAAGACCAGAACATCAGCTCTCTTGAAGTTTGCTGAGTGAGGCAAGTATCCGACATCAGCCATGCACGTGAAGAAGCTCTCGATTGCACGTGCCAGGCAGTACAGGGATATCTCCATTCTTCTGCTCTTCTTCTCCATGGCTAGAGCTGCACCTGTTGGAAACTGTTCCGAATACAACACACATCAGTCTGTCTCTCTCTGTTCGACAAAAGTGTTCAAATGTGATTTTCATCACAAATGAAAGCAAACAAGGAAGGAATTTCTTACCGTTCCCATGGCCACCATGGCAACGTTACATCTCTTAAATATTCTGAACAAGATGCATGTCCACAGCCTAAACGTGGAATAAGTTAAATATACAATCCACAATCATGGCAAGGGATTGACGGCAATAATTATATTAAAAGGAGAAAAATATACAAATATATATCAACATTTCAGGTTTTAAAAATTCTGGTATCTCAAATTATTTTTTGCAAAATAATGAGAAACAACCAGATTTATATCAACATTTCATGACTTTGAAAACTATGTTTTTTTATGGAAATACGAACTAGGGATTAGATTTGATGTCTCAAAAGTGACGTGTAAATTGTCAAATGAACCTCGCAGTTAGAATAAAAACCCTAATAGCCCTTGAGGTTTGTCCATAATACCAAACAAAAATTGTGATTTAAAGTCACTTTACTTCAAACCATATGATTATTTTGGTAACTTGGACTAACTAAGGGGAGTAATTGTGATTTATCCAAACTACAAGTTTCATTTGTTAATTAACTAGAATCAGAGACGTTGGATTAACAATTCGAATAGGGCGGTAGTAAGCGAAGTTATTATCTAATACTAGCATTTATGATTTTAGGATTGTTTGGATGATTGAACAACCATGCCATAAACTTGACTTCAAATTAAGGCATTCATCTGAAACATATGCGTATGAGATCATATTATAATCTTTAAATTCATTGCTTACCAGGCGGATGAGCAATATATTGAGAGAAATAAGCTTGACCTTGCAGTGCCGAAAAGACCTTTCCATAGAATTGTGTAAGGTCTGAACAAATTGAAAGAGTAGTTAAGGTCTAGTTCAACAAACTACCAATGCATAGAAAGAAGAAAGTATATAAGGTTGCAAGATCAAATAGTCAACTGATAGAAAAATATGAAATAACAGTAAAGAACCAAGTCGTGAACTTGATTAGCACCAATCCACATCATGTCAGCCATGAGGAGTAGATAATAACACTTCATAATACAAAAGGTAGAACAAGCACATCGAAGAAGAAGACATTGGATGGTTCTCTATCTGCAGGTACAATACTGCAAGTATGATCGTTTCCAGCTAAATTGTTTATATAAAATTTTGGTGCCATGTAAACACATTATATTTACTGGAGAAGTTTAAAGCCTCATTTCAAATATTTTTGTACGTTTAGACCTATCAACCAACTAATAAAGCACGCGGTTACTTGAAATCCATGGAATACATGAGAAACATGGACTTGAACTGACATGGACCTACAATAGTTTAATCTTATATAGCTATATACTAGTAACACCACAACTTAAATGTCAAGACATATCATGAGCTATTATCGATAAGCTTACCTTTTTAATAGACCTTGACGATGTACAATTAGAGCAGGTATCAAATAGACTGGAAGATAAACTGGCAATGCTCTCTTATAAGCTTGAAGAAGGAAGGAGAAGAAATGAGGCAGACATCCTTGAGTACCATGAATAATCTGCACAAAATAAAAAAAACTTTTCACTAATAAAGAAAAAAATTTCACCAAGTTGTCTCGCTAGTTTCCACATTCGACAGAAGGAGTGGGGGTTCAAGTGTGAAACATACGCGCATATCCATAATAATATACAAAAAGGAAAAAGGAAAGAACAGGTTGAAGACAACCATAAGCAGGGATTGATATAGTTAAAACTGAGATAAAGAAACCAGGAGACTACTCTATAATAAAAAATTGGGCATACATCAGCTTTGAGGTTAGCACAGTTACGATTCCTTTTAAGTTTTGTAAGTCATAATGGAGAATGTAAGCTTTCAAAAAATAAATGGCTTGAGTTACAATTTTTGCTTGACAGTAAATAAGTTAGCACGTATTAGGGTTGATTACATGCGGACATAGTTATTAAAGGCGCGCTTCCCCTAAGGCTATACCCCTGGCGCCTCAATATAGGTTTTCAAGGCATGAAGTTTCAAGGTGCGCGCCTTTTTGCTCCTCAACGTGAGCGCCTTGGGGCGCGCCTTGAGAATGACCATGTTTTTGTGTTGATTTTCATTTTTGATAATTGAAGTAACACTAAATAGCACTTTTAATTAGGGTTTACCAGTTCATCCTCCTAAGTACAATCAAGATGCCCTTGGTACAATATCCCAAATATTAAATTCGGGATTTGAGAGTTAGAAGTTAGGGTTCACTCTTCACTCCACCTACGCGACATACACATACCAACTGCTCCAGCCTCCAAGCCTTCAACTGCTGCCCCGTCCGCCGCGCCTCCGACCACTGCCGGTCTGTCTGGTTTCCATCATCAGCTTACCGGAGCAAACAAGTATTAACCTTAAAATTAGAGAGAAATCATCGGGAACTGCCACTCGTTCCAAAAGGAAAGGGAAAGGAGTAATGAAGGAAAAGGGAACTACTTTAAGATTATTAGATGAAGAGGATGAAGAAGAAGAATATAATGTTGGATTTGAAGAGAAAAAGATTTTAATGAGGAATAACAAATTGATGATGAGGACTTGGGAGTTTGATGATGAAGAGATGATAATTAAAATATATTTGCTGCTAGATTTTTGTGTGATGCTTTGATTGACTTATTTTATTTCAAATATTATGAATTTTCTTATGTGCATATTTAATTTTGGCTTAAATGGCTTAGTTCATATGTCATACTCATATAAATTGTTATATTATATGCCTTTTAAACTTATTTTATTAGGTAAATATGTTGTATATGGGTTATATTTAGTATAGAATAAATAATGGTGTTATATTATACATTAATTCCGAGGCGCGCCTCAGGCACATATATGCCTCGGTGCGCCTTGCGCCCTTAATAACTATGCATACGGAGAAAAACGGACAACAAAACAAGCTTGAGATAAGAGGTATGAATCTAACTACAGTAATTCAAAATTATTTGTAGAAACTATAAATTAAGTATTCTGATTTTAATAAAATGTTAATATTCATAGAGATTGATTCGTATATGGCAGTAATACATTAGTTAAAGCAAGACTCAGTTGAATAACAGAGGAAATTTTCAAGCCCAAGAACCAAGTGTTTTCAGTAATGTGTCAACATGATACAAAAAACCAATCAGAAATCAAAGGGGGGGTAAGCATTAAGCAAAATAGAACATTAATAAATTTGAACTCTCATTGTGAAACCTACTTACCGAGCAAGGTACTTTCATTTGTGGGTCTAGTTTAATGTCAACATTATTAGACTTGTAGAATTTCTCTACAGCTTCCAAATTGGTGAAAGGCAGACCACATGCAATCTCTTTAACAGACTCCAAGATAACAGGATCCTTTCCACCATGCTTACTAAGAAAGGACTTATAAGTTGACGGCAAACTATCTTTCTTCACTAGAAAAGCTGTCCTGGAGTAGAATACTGCATATAAGACTTCAAGAAGTATACTCATATGAAAATGAACTAGCATGCGCACTTCAATGCATACTTTGCACTCAAACCATTTGGTTCCTTTTAGTAGGACGACTATAAAAATTTAAGTAAAATCAGATAGTCACGATTAAGCTCAACTTTTCCTGGAAAAGGCACGACTCATGATTAGTAATCATATAATTTAATTTACAAGCCTCGGAACATAAGGTATATTGCCTTGATGTTTGTTGAGCTCTCCAGCATTACCACAATTTATTTTTGTGATATCTCCTTATTCAATTTCAAGAGAGGAAATGCAGCACTTATCAGTACCAACCTAAAAGAATAAAAGAAACACATGCACAAAAAAAATTTCATGCTTACTTTTGTTTTCAACTGAATATAATCACTCTGTCCAAAAAAAAAAAAGAATATTATCACGCCGCACATCTTTAGCACAAAACATCCCATGAAATGAACAACTAGTCACAACAAGAAAATCAACCAATATTCATCAATAATAGTTTAGTTAGAAGTTTAACTTAAATCAATATAATTTCCCATGATACAAATCATAATAGGATATTATGATAAGTAATTAACCAACAATGTTGAAAAGTTCCAATACATTATATTAGAGAAGAATCAAAGATTAAGATTGATCTGATGATAGGTGATTAGGGAAAATTATGATCCATTTTGAATAGGAATAAATACAAAATCTTTAAAAGAACACATGACTTCACTTCATCGTTTATAAGAGTTTGAAATCAGATTGCTCTTTTCAAAGAGTTTTGCCATGAGCCAGTGAACAGTCTTGGAAGTTGGAAGAGTAACTGGTTTCTGATCATTTTACTTGAAAAGGCATATACTAAGAGTAAACTAGCAGCTAAACTTGTGCAAGTAAACCATCTTCATGCAAGCAAGTTTAAACACTAAATAGAGAGAGTACGCATTAGTTTACTAAACAATTTTGCAAATAAGTAATCCAGAATAAGATTGCAAAACAGGCATTATAATTGTTGACACCCAAAACCTTGAACAGAAGATTAGATCTATCAAAAAGCATTATCACTGAAATATGCCAATCACAAATTTCCATAGCACTTATTGCTATGAAATCTGCTAAAAACACAATATTGGGTAAACAAAGTGAGCCCTTACAGAATCTGGGAAGATGAGAGACACATAAGGAATATATCTCCATGCTTCCATGTCAGAGGCTTGCATATACGACCAAATCTCTTGCTTTTGATACCACATCGTGAAGCCAATACAGTCGCACGCATGAGGATGTAAATGGCCAAGCTTGTGTGCTGAGTGTTCAATCCTGTAAGCAGCATTGATGGCCCTGCTATTGCACCAGCCACCAAAGCCCTCCATTTTGCTGTCCTAAATATTTTAAAAATAACAGAAGCTAAATATTGGCATCAAACTCAGATAACAAATAAAAGCACTCTGAATAAGTGCTAAAAGAAAAATCAAATGAGAAGTTGATGTAGGGGAGAAATATGCCTCCGGTGACCACCCAAAGCAGCAATAATTTCATCCACAGACACAAATGTTCCTGCAAATGTACCGAGAAACAGTCCATATCTCAAAGTCTCTTTCAAGGCCAAGATCACATCTGTGCTAGTTGAAGTCATCTCTGCTTTCCTGAAAAGAAAAACATGTTCATAGCATGGTGAATAAACAAGCTCCTCAGTTCTCTCACATGTTGACATGCTGGGCAAATTTTTTTCTTGATTCATGTATTATCTCACTTGAATGTCCTGTCTCGGCCTTAAGTGTGAGGTTTTTTTTAATCATTTCAATCAACCAATCCAATCAAATTCACCCCCACATAAATGGTAAAACATCAATAAATTATACCAACATAACTTAATAATCTAAACAATAATAACTAAAGGGATCTTGGCATTTTTCACCCTCCAATTACAACTTCATTCGCACCTTGCACCCTAAGACTAAAACTTCAGCAATTAGTTTCCCATCTCATCAATATACATATGATTCACTAAATTTATCAAATTGCTATTTGTCCATGAATATAATCTCTACTACATAGCAACTTAAATTCTGAAGAATCCCTCAAATCTATGATAGCATGAAATAGATATAGAAATTTAGTAGTGGCTCCATCTGTTCTGGTAAGTTTCAGTATTATTGGCTCTAAAACCATCCTACAGTAATTCTGAATCACTGATTTGATGCCCATCTGGCGTGCCTACAGTTGTGACAGGTTCACAAAGAAAAGCCTTTTATAAGCTAATGGTGAGGCTGATTTGCTCTAGCTACTTGGTCTATAGAATGAAGCTGATTGCAACTCCCCACTACTCCGGAACAGTACTATTTTCGCCATTCGACATTTTTCTCATTGGAAACAACTTAAACTATTTAGAATTAACATATGCTCCATCTGTTGCAGTAAGATTCAGTTTTCTTGGCTCTAGGGACATCCCACTGTAATTCTGAATCAGTGATTCGATGCCCATCCGGAGTACTCACCGGCAGGTTCACAAAGTACAATATTTATCAAGCGAATGGTGCGGCTGATTTTGTTTTTGATACTTATTTGGTCTATAAAATTAAGCTGCTTGCAACATCTCACTACTCCTGCACAGTAATATTTTCACCACTCGATATTTCCTCCCATCAGAAAAACACTCATGCTATCACTTTTCACAAACTCACACAGATTAAAAGGAATTTGAACACAATAACCAAAGCACCAAGCTATAATCTCGCTTTAATTGAAGGGCAGAGGGTTTCACTGTTGTATTAGAAGGAACTAGTTGTCAGATAATTATACCTTATTAATTTAGATAAGTAAGAGTTCTTCCAATATAAATTCTACCAGAGTTCTTCCAAAATCTCCGTTGTAGTGTAGAAGGACCAGATGCATATTTAGAGGGTGAAAATACCAATCAGGCAAATAAAACTTAAGAGGCCAAAGTAACCAGAGGCATAACGATAAATGCTAATTAAAAATTTAATAAATCGAGTTAAAAATTACTTGAATGAGGAGAGCAATTGCCGACGGCGGAGGCGAATGAGAAGAGCGAAAACGGCGAGTCCACCTTTGATTCCAGCGCCGATGGCGAAGCCTTTAACGGAGGCCGTGAATACTCGCCAAGTCTTATCGTAATCCTGAACTGGATATGAGTCGAAACTGAGCAGAGAGCAGGAAGAGGAAGATGATAGCAGGCTCGAACTCGATGATCGCCTCCGACGACACTCCGGGCAGTTGTTCAAGTCGCATCTGCAAGTCACGGCCGAGTCGGAGGTATCGGGTACTGTTCCTCCGACGCCCGGCGCCGCCATCTCCGGCGGCCTTTCTCTGTTTGATTGAGAGAGGGAGAGAGAGAATAGAAATTAGGAGTTATCGAGCGGCGAGTGAGGGGGTCACACGTAGAAACAGAGCAGTTTATCGTTATTTGGAATTTGGGTCACCCAACTGGGCTTGTAAACAAAGAAAAAATTACAAGTTATTAAATTATATTTTTATGGGAAAATAGTTTTTTTATCTTTGCCCAATTTTGAATTTAGTCCATAAGTTTTTCACGTTTTAAAAATCGTCCATTATATTTGCAGAATTTTGAAAATCGTCCATTATATTTGAAAATTTTGAAAATCGTCCATCATGTTTACCAAGTTCAACAAAATCGTCAGTTTTCAACAGGTCATTAGCAGGTTATTCTAAAAAATAAAAATAAAAATAAATATGATATATATATATATATATATATATTATTTTTAAAAAAATAGCCTCCACTAAGAATTTATATTATACTCTATCCGTCCGCCCGAAAGAGGGCATTTTGCTTTTGTGCACGTTGATTAAGAAGTATTGTTATTTAATGTGTAGTGGGTAGTTGTATTAGTGGGAGTGTGGATTCCATATTTTAATTGTATTAGTGGGTGTGTGTGGATCTCATGTGTGTAAAAAAGGAAGTGACCCTCTTTGGAACGGACGACCAAAATGGAAAAAAGATCCTCTTTGGAGCGGACGGAGGAAGGATCAATGTTTAGTCAAATTTGCTCCACTTTAGTAATGAGATTAATATTGTTTGTTTGGTATACGGAAGTGAAAAATGAAAAGTGAGATAAAATTGATTAAATAAAAATATGATATAGATTAATTGAGGGTGAAAATATTCAAATGACCTGTCATAGCAGGTCAAATGACCAAAATGTTGAATTTTATGAAGTTAATGGACTAATTTCAAAATTGTTATAAAATTAACGGACTAATTTCAAAATTAAAAAAGTTAATGGATTAATTTCAAAATGAATGAAAGTTAGCGGACGAAAAAAATCTATTTTCCCTATTTTTATTTTTATTCAATCCTAACAATAAAATAAAATAAATAAAATATTCTTCTTGTCCCAGTTTAATTGCAGATATTGTAAACATAGAGTTTTAAAAAAAATTATTTTTTTATCGATTATATTAATTTTTGGAGGATAATGTAATATTTTTAGGTAATAAATAAATTATAAAATATATTATGTGTGTTAGGTGAGATTGATAAATTTGTAATTAAAATATACTTTTAAGAAATAAGATTGTTGTGATATTTTTTTCGGGTGGCGAAGATTAATGTAAGACGGACGAAAATAAAAATATAAAATTTAATTTTAATCGGAATGAATAATTAAAAAAAAAAAAGATAACTGCCCACATGCCACAACACACTATACTTACCCAATAAACTCTCGGTTAGACATGCATGGCGGTTCCGAACCGTCCGTTCCGGTTTCGAAAAATGTGGAACCGGAACCGAATCGAGGGTAGGACGGTTTCGGCTCTGGTTTGGAACCACCGGTTCCGGTTCGAACAACCGGTTCCGATTTTTTTTTAATTTTTTTTGTTTTTAACCTAAAAACGTAAAAAAAAAAAATTGATAAACCGCCGGTTCCGGTTTCACGAAATGAAGAACCGGAATCGAACCGATATATAGTCGATTTCGGTTCGGTTTTTCCCGGTTCTGGAACCGCTGGTTCCGGTTCCGAACCGCCGGTTTCGGTTATAATATGCATGTCTACTCTCGGTTGCACCGATACATCAAATCACCTAGAACGAACCAACTAAGAGAATTTTAAGATAATTATTTACTAATTCAGTTGCATATAATACAATATAGTATAAAGTTGTTGAGGAATTTAAGAGTAAACTTGTTATTTGAGTTTTGAAAACTAATCTAATTCTATGATACATGTATATTGTGTTTGGAGCTTTAATGGGCCAGCTGCCTAACCACCCACTATTACAAATTCTACAAGTTGAGCCACGTAATTATAATTTAGCATATTATACAATTGTGACAACAAATAAAAATTAGTATTTCTTACATCTCTATATCCCATATTCACTAAATAATTTATTTTCTTAAATTGAGGACTTATATAACACCGTCAAGTGTAGGGTTAGTGATTTTCATGCCTAGTATTTTGTATCATTTTGTATATTATTTTCTTGTGTCATGAGAACATCTAATTTTTATTTTAAATTTATGAGTGAATGTATATTGTTTTGAATTGGTTGTAAGGACACTTTTTAGAAAGTAAGTATTTAGAAAAATGAAGTACTATTTTAAGAATAATAGTAGTTTTTTTTTTAAGAGTAACAACCTACTGTGCAAATAATCAGAGAACTAGTCACTTATGGGCCATGATCAAGCTGGCACTTGCCCAGAGCCCAGGCATTTTTATGTGTTGAAGTTGGGGGTTCAAACTTGTATGACTAAAAATTTCACAATATTTTTTTATTTTTTTCTTATAATTATAATTTTTTACACTCCATAATATTCCTAAAAGTTTAAAATAAACTTTACACATATATAGTATATAAACTTTACATATATAATATTCTCTCCGTCCAAAAAATAGAACAATACCGTATAAAAATATTAGGCAAAATATTCGTATTAATATTAACTTGTATAACCCTAACTAATCTTTTTTTTTTGACAAAAAATAATTAAACTAATCCTTTTAAATAACCCTAAAAAAATAACTTGTATTTTTCGAGTTATTTATAAGACTGTTACTATATAAATTAAAGAATAATAATAGTCCTTTTATTTTCTCAATCCATCTCACGTGTGCATTTTTTTTAAATGAGATACATACAAATCAATTACTAATAAATATATATGGGTTATACACAGTATTAATACAATTAGGGCAAGTCTTGTATGAGATTGTAGCATATAAAACTTTTACGTGAGATGGATAAATAAAAAGTTATACTGGTGCAGTAAATTACTTCATGAACAATCTATATAATATAAATAAAAAAATAATAACATTTTATAACGAAAGTGATAATAATGTTATCATTTTTTATTCCTTTCACGTAATGACTTACTTGAGACGATATCATAAGTACAAGTCTTTGACATATAATTATTCATAATGTACTGAAATATTATATTCTCAATTTACTATACATTAAAATATTATAATAATATTATAGTCTTTAATTAATTGAGGAGCGAAAAGAAATACATATTATAGACGGATGGAGACTTAGACTAATTATAATAACTCTTTCTATAACAATCGATAACAATCGATTATAAGGGGAAAATTTCAAAAGAGAATAGTTCCGTCACTTAAATAATAATATGAGTAAATAATCGATTTAAGTAATTTCATATCTACTTTTACCAATTATTTAATGAGACCCACTCTTGTGAGGCTAATTTTTATGAGGTGGGTTATAAAACGAGTCGATTCATTACTGGAGTATGATTATTACATATGTAAAATATGTTTATTTGTAGTTAAAGTATGTCAATAAGGAATCATATTATAACATTATAAAAATTCATATTTTAATTCATTATTTATAATACTAAAAAAATATATTTTAACTATAAATTAACATACTTTACTTTTATAACAAATATACTTTAAAAATGGGTCGACCTATCTTTAATGAATTCATTCATGCATAATGATTCTTTATAAGATCAAAGAAAAACAAACTATAGTGGAGAATAATGGGAATTAAGGAGTATTCATATTATTGATTGATGACTCTTGGTTAATAAAAATTGATTCTACTTCCTTATTTTTAATAATTACTCTTCCGTAGATGTTCATCAATCAAACTCATTAATCATTCAATAATTAAAGTAGATTTTTAAAAATCACGCTTTATATCATATTAAAACATAAACAAATAATGTTAATTATGATATTTATTATTGTGATGGTTAGATAAATTATCTACTGTGATGTTTTTTATATGTGTAATTATAATATATTATGAGAAAAGTTTAATTTGCCATCATTAATATCAAAATAATTATAATGCCTGTTAACCAAAATATTCTAGACAAAATGTGAAACGACGTGAATTGTAATTTTTTATTTTTTAAAAACAATTAATATGCATTTTGAACAAATTTTATATATATTTTTTTTAGTATTTCTTACACAATTATTCAACCAAAGGCTAGAATAAAAAGAAAGAATATATCCAAATCAATCTGAATAAAATCAAATCAATTGTTATTAATGGTTCCGATTAATATTTTTAATTGACAATTTAGATCAACTAGATTCATTAATCAATCAAATTAGAGTTGATCTATTTTGAATTTTATGGTGATTTTATTTAATAATATATATGAATGAATGTTATTTCGTAAAATATTTTGAATTTTATGGTGATCTATTTTGATCTATTTCGTAAAATTTAATTAGCAACTTAATTAATATAAATAATAAAGCATTAGATGAGTGAGTTGCTCGATATAAAATTTTCAACCTTAATATTATTATTCATTTAAATATAAATTTTATTTTTCAATTACATATTCATAAAAATAAAAATGTAATATCAAAATAATTTAAGATTTCTAGGAAATAGTAGTGTATAAGAGAAAGGTCGCCACATAATGCTTGTCTTTGTAATAATGTTGACATGTCGACCATACTTGAAAAGGTTGACTGCCCAAGTGGCTCTCATATATGGGAGTGGGGCCTCATGTTCATTAATTAAAATTTTAAAGACAATTATTAAACGCTAAACCTACTACTGAAATTAAAGATACTTTATAGATTTAATAATTAAAATACACTCCTAATTTTTAAATTTTGGAAAATACATTTTGGAACGGTGCATAAAACATTCCTCACTCTTATATGTTAGTAAAATTTACCTAATATTATTTAATAAAATAAGTTTAGTAGAATAAATAAATTTTTAATATAAAGTAATACGTATTGTATAAATATTTTGTGTACAATTCTAAAAACAAATTAACAAGGAGTACATTTTTAACAAAATATTTAATTTAAAAAAAATGTACTCATTTCTTGAATTTTTTTTTTTGTTTTACACCATTTCTGTCACTATGAAATATACAAGTGGGGTGAGATGTTTAAGGCGATTATATATAAATTTAAAAAAATTACATAATAATATCAAGAAGTTTAAAATAACTTTATGAGTTACTGAGAAGTACTCCCTATAAAATAATGATTGATTAATTAACTAACTCTTGTAAATAATTACCATTTATTAAAAACTGAACGCATGGATGGAGTCAGCATTATCATTATGACTTGTGGGTACATTCATGAATTTAAATTAGTAATTATTTTGGTCTTAAAAAATTTGTAGTACATTCATGAATTTAAATTAGTAATTATTTTGGCCTTAAAAAATTTGTAGTTAAATAACTATGTCTGTATTATATACTCCCTCCGTTCTGCCATAAGAATTACATTTTACTCCATCCGTTTCGCCACAAGAGTTTCATTTTGGGCGTCCGCCCCCAAGGGTCTCATTTCATTTTTTATTCATACACATCCACTAATACAATAAAAAAATGGGACACACACCTCCACTAATACAACTACCCACTATACATTAAATAACAATACTCGTTAATCTCCGTGCCCAAAAGCAAATAGCACCCTTAAATCCGGACGGAGGGAGTACTAATTAGGACGTCTCAGTGCAAGAGTTACATTTTCTTTTTTACTAACTCTTCGTTTGGTTGGGTGTAATAAGGGGTTTCCATACTAAGGCCTTGTATGTCGTTTGGTAGGTAATACTATGTTGTGAAGGGACTCGTACTATTATCTTGTTCGGTGGATTAGCACTGTAGCCTTTTATATTGTTAATACCACACCAACTGCAGTATTATTATTGTGGATTATACAGTAAATCCATACAACTAATTAAAATTACAAGAATAGGGCTGACTCATCATATTTTAAACCCAATTTCTTGAAGGCCTCCGACGGTCTGCTCTGTTTCCTCCGTCGTGACGGCGGCTTCACTATTACCAACCCCGTCACCATCGAGTTGCGCCGACTCAACTCACCATAGTTGAGTCGCGACAGCCGATTCCGACCATCGCCATGGCGTCCAAAGGTTATCTTCAAGTTCGTTTTAAATTCCGACGAGCTCCCAAACTTGAAAGGCCAAAACGATGTTGTATCCTCTGTCGGACCTTCAAACCAGATGACCTGTCGATTAGGATTTAATCACCAGTAGTCATATTTGGTGGATATTGGCGAATTGATCCAAACGACACCCTTTAGAATTTTGCTGATTGTGATATTTGCGAACCCAAATTGAAGCAGGAGATTGAGGATTTGTTGGAGGGAAATTTCAGGGGGCGTTGTCGTTACAGATTGTTTTCTCTTCGAGGAAGTATCATATTGATATGAGGTTGAGGTCTGCTCGGGGATGCCATTGCCGCTGGGTTTGCTCGAATTTTCTCACCACTAATTAAGTTTCTGATTGATTGGTGGAGGAAGTGCAGATATAATTCGAATGTCATGACTGATTTGGGGAATGAGATTAGGATTTCCATTGATGAGTACAATAGGATTTGAAGATCTATGTTTAGACATAGATACAAGAGATGAAGAGATGTGCTGCACTGCGGTGGTGGGCAACAGTGGATATATGACATCCTATATAAAAATAATTTCACATTTTGTATTTAATGATAGTATTAAATATCAAACACTTTAATCATATTATTCTCATTTCTTATATATTGTATCAAACAAACTCATATATAAATATTACCATACTTATTGCAACATACATAATAATTACCCCTATAATACTTCTTTATCTCATCGACCCTACCAAACGAAGGGTAAATGAGACCCACATAAATCAATCACTTTATCTTTAGTGACCCACACACAACCACTATCTACTATACATTAAATTATTATATTTCTCAACCGACTGCACATTAAAATACTATACTATTTATTAATTTCCGTGCAAATAGTAAAAGTAACACTTTTTATGATACCGATATAGTATTGTGTTTCTAAAAATTTACTTAAATAACTTTTTACTTAAATAACTTTGTTATTATTATTACTATTAAAATCGAAATCAGAATTTGGAATTTTATGCTATAAAAGGACATTAAATCTGTTCAATCGAAGCGTCTCAGCTTCTTCACACCGAAACAAGCGAAACAATGTCGACTCTCTGTGTTCCAGCTCAAATTCCCTCCGTCGCCGAAGACTGTGAGCAGCTCCGGAAAGCATTTTCAGGTTCGGATCGATTACGATCTCTGTTCACTTAACGTGTTTCTTTGTTTGAATTGCAATACCGTTTAATCGCCCATTCGATCATCATTCTTCTGTTTTACTTATTTTGGTTTCGAACTTTGTGTCTAATGTAAGGATCCTTTGATTGTTGCTTTGATCTATTACGAAGCGGATGATCGGGAAGAAAAAAATGTTGCCGACAGAAGTTGATGATGCTTATGTGTTTTTTTAATTGTTTAAATCATGCGTATAATCTATTTGAGCATTTGTATGTTATAATCATTTTGCGGTATTACTTGATCAGTTAAGAAGGTCGATGTTATATAAGATGGATTTGAATAAAGCTTAAGAATGTATGTATTATGTTTCTATCTGATCGAACCTTTGGTTAGATTGATCATGAGAATAGATTTGATGTTATGGGCGATTAGGGTTTTGGAAAAACCAATTTTAACTTTAGAATGTGTTGGATAAAACCTTTACTTTATAATTGTAGGTTGATTTAAACATTCAAGTTTGGATGTTTGATATTTATCTCTCCTTTGACTTATTGTGTTCTTGGCGATCATGCTAATTGTCGATGTTGATTTCACTTTTGTAATGTGTTCGTAGGATGGGGAACCAACGAGGACTTGATCATCTCCATTTTGGGCCACAGGAATGCTAGCCAGAGGAAGTTGATTAGGCGAATTTATGCAGAGACTTATGGTGAAGATCTTCTCAAAGCTTTAGACAAGGAACTAACAAAAGACTTTGAGGTTTCATTCAAGCATTTTCACTCTTTTTAATGTTGTTTGATTAATAAACAGGACCTTGTTTGTCATCTGATTGAAAAATAGGCATTTTGTTATCACTCAGAGTAATCTGATGTTCTTACATGTTTTATGTCTCGTCAGAGAGTTGTTATGCTCTGGACACTCGATCCTACAGAACGGGATGCTTATTTAGCTAATGAAGGTACGAAGAGGTGGACATCAAGTAATCAGGTCTTGGTGGAGATATCTTGTACCAGGTCTCCTAAAGAACTGCTTCTTGCTAGGGAGGCTTATCATGCTCGTTTTAAGAAATCACTTGAAGAGGATGTTGCTTATCACACTTCTGGAGACTTTCGCAAGGTAAACTACACATCAACCAAACATTTGTCATGATTATATCATACTTTAAAATGTATCCTTTAAATGTATAATCACACGGTTATTCAATGCTGCGCATTTGTTCAAATTTCAGCTGTTGGTGCCCCTAGTGAGCTCATATCGTTATGGGGGAGATGATGTGAACCTAACCCTGGCTAAGTCGGAAGCAAAGATTCTACATCAGAAAATCAGCGAGAAGGAATACTCATGTGATGATGTTATTAGAATTCTGACCACAAGAAGTAAAGCACAAATCAATGCTACACTGAACCAATACAAGAATGAGTTTGGAAATGACATAAATAAGGTTAATGTTGTGCTTTATCTTAGAACATCATCTTTCATCTTATTTCCGTACTTCATTACAATATGCACTGCTTTATAATTAGTGATGATAAAATTGTACACATTGCTCTCACGCTTGTGGAATCGAAGCACAAGAGATAAACACAGTTTCACATGAAATCACTCTCTTAAAACAATCATATATTCTCTGCTGTCTTCATTTGTATATTTGGGGTTATCCTTTTTGCAGGACTTGAAAGCTGACCCTAAAGATGAGTTCCTTTCTCTACTCAGAGCTACCGTGAAGTGTTTGCTCTTTCCAGAGAGGTACTTCGAAAAGGTTCTTCGTCTGGCAATCAACAAACTAGGGACGGACGAGGGAGCCCTCACCAGAGTCGTCGTCACAAGGGCTGAAGTCGACATGAAGATTATTAGTGAAGCGTATGAGAAGAGGAACAGTGTGCCACTTCACAAAGCCATTGCTAAGGATACCCATGGTGACTACGAGAAAATGCTCTTGACCCTTATCGGGCATGGTGAAGAATGAAGTCGAAAATTAACTATCCGGAGTTGTGTTGAAAGCTTTTGCTAGTAAATAAACTCTGCCTGAGTTGTTGTGAACACTCTTGTAAGTGATGTTTAATTATTTTGAGCTAAATAAAGTGCATCTTTAGGTGCATTGTCACGTTGCTTTGAAATTCTGTGAGGTTTATGGAGCTTACTTGCATTGGAGTATGTCTTATTTTCATATAAGAAATTTGCATTTCAGTCCTTCAATATTAGCCAAATTCGGTTAAATGATCTAAGGTTATGAATATTTGGTAATTTAAAAGCAAATAAGACTGGTTAAGTACTTCAACCAAACCAATCACTCATTACTAATCTCTGATCAACGCTAATTATTCATTTCTTATCAACTTCTGCAATTATTTTCTAAGCTTTAATGATTAAACTAAAAAAATTGTTTGGTCAAGTCAATGTCATCTAAATTGAATTGGATCAAGATCACAGATTGGTTGGAGTAAAATGGGCAATAATCATTGCCTTTAAAGTTAGCATAATTTAAGTTCAAATCATTTTATAAATTCAACCTAACAAACCTCAAAATTACTATACGGCGTCGTGAAAAGGCGTGAGCTAATTACTTGTAGATTGAAAAATTAATTGTAATTAATTTTCATAGGGAAAATGAAATTCGCCTTTTTTTTTTTTAACTTGTAGATGAAATTATTGTTAAAACAGTGTTATTAAAATTATCATAAAGAAATTGTTCACACATATGCTAAAATTGAAAACAAATTCGCCGTGTTCTAATTGCTTGTAGATTAGATTATTACTAACAATAATAATGTTATGATTGTGACATTGTCATCAAAATTTATTCACACATAACAAAAAAAATGTCATAATCAGTTTAAGATGTTTCAGTACAAACTTATGAAAAACAGATTAATAAAGAGGAAAAAAGAAAGTGATTGTGCAGCTGGTGAAGTTGCCGACACCCCTTGAGTAAGCAAACCACAAAGTGTGTATTTGTTAAACTTCAACAACTCCACCATATCTTAATACAAGTCACACCTTATCAGTGTGAAAGCAAGAAAGAAAAATTGAGCACAAATTATTAAGATTCCAGGGTTCAATAATTGTGCTGGCTGGAAGGACCACCATCACCACAACCCCATCAAAAATATCTGAAAAGCTCCATCATTATAACATTCACACACAAGAAACACAATAGTATGCGACTCATATTGGCAATTATAGTTTCTTTCTCCTAGTAGAACAAAGTTTAATAAATAAGAATTCATAATAACAACTCCAACAAGCTTTACAGAGCATACATGCAAATGTATGTTTAGGCAGTGACAGAAACATATTGGCCATCCATGTCAACAGCTAGACAAAAGTCAGTGTCCATCTCCGTCTGAGGGAGCGATTATTATGATAAAAACCATAGTAGTTGTCGAGCACTTCATAAACATGAAAACTACTGGTACAAATACTATGAACATGCAGAACTCAATTAGCCAAATGTTTTGTAACTTTTTTTAAAGACATGTTAATCAAACCTAGGACAGACCCAAAACCCACAACACAGGTCAAATCATGATACGAGCAACAATCCCCACTAAATAAGATAATGACGACGCAAATTAACAAGTGAAGAAACAATGGAGTTAGACACCTAACAAGTTACACCAGGGCGATGCTGCTTTCTCCACCCGGGGGCTTGCGTACGCCTCCAAAATAGTCGCGGGACTCCACCTTTCCGTCTGCGAATATGTTACTGCCACTCATCTCCCGCAATTTCGCAGAACTCAGTGGCTTCTCAGCTGATGCAGATGGTGCATCTCCTTTGAAAATATCGTTCCCTGAGAGCTCTGAAAATTTCTGGTTGGGAATCTTTTTTGCAGTTTTAACCACAGTTTCTTCAATAGGAGCACCACTGCTCTGGCCTCCAGCACCCTTTTGAACATGAAATATCCACAATCAGTAAGAAGCTTATCAATATACTTGAGAGATCTCAGATTTGAAGGACCATAGTCCTTGAAACATTATTCCAGATATGATAGTTCAATGATCGTGTAATACAATGAAATGATAGAAAATGTTTTCATACTTACATTGTTTGATGTGGGTTCTCCAATTGTTATACTTTCTCTCAATGCCAAAGCACGAGCAGCCAATGGGCGGGGTTGAATTTCAGGTGGAGGAGCAAATATATTATGCCCACTGAGCTCCCTGTTTTTGGCATCAGAAAGTTGTTTCTTCAACTTTGCCTCGGACTCCGTTTCCAGATTTCCGCTCAACTCCCGTTGTTTAGCAACTTCATGCAGAGAGGTGGGTTTCTTGGGGGAAACGGTCTCTTCTTCACCAAAAGAAATGTGACTGACTCCAGACAATGCTTGCTGTGACAAATAAAACCCTCAAATGCATCAAGAAAATTTTCATTGAAATTCTATACAAAATTCACAATTGAAAATACTGAAACAAATAAATACCTGGTACATACGCAGTCCAGTTTTGTTGACTTGGGTCAGATCGGCATCCTCAGATTCTGATGTTCCATTCTCTCCTTTGCCTTTAAAGATACCACTTCCAGTCATTTCCTTCATTTTATAGCCAGAGCACGGCTTCCTGGAATACATCATAACAGCATAAGGTGAAGGTTTCCACCAAATGACGAAAAAAAAAAAAAACAATGGTCCCAATTCCTACTCATGTTTTAAAGAGCTTTGATCAACTAAAATACAGAAGTTGCTGAGATTTAATGCACATCTTAAATTTTCAGGCAAATTATCCACTAATTTTTGGTAATTCATTCGCACATTACTTAATGACCCAAACATAACTAGGTTAGAAATTTGATCGGTATAATTAGATGTTAATCCAAGACACTAGACTTGATCACAGATAGAGATGTCCCAAACCAAGTAAAATAAAATATCAGGGTTTCAAACTTGTCTTTCATATCATGCTAAAAATAGGATGCAGCCAACATCTAATCACCCTGTTTCACCTCACAAGATTGCCACAAAGCATCACGATGGATTGAACTATTGCTATACTCTTCAAAGATCTAAAGGGATAACATATTACACGGAAATGCAAATTATATACTTTTATAGTCCAAAATCAATCGATCTCACCGATAACATTTACAAACCAACAAAATAGTAAAGAGATCTGAAAATTTGATAATTCAGTAGACTTGGCAATAGCACCAGCTGTACAAGATTAAATCAAGCTTCAAATTTTCTTAAAATAAATAACAAAAAAGATCCAATTAAAGCAAATTCCTTAAATACAACCAAAAACGCAACTTTCTTTTACATAACTCACAGCATACAAGAAATCTAAACACATTAAAAAGGGTAAACAATAATTTCGAATTTAAAAATAAAGTTAGATCTCCAACCTTTTATTCAAGCTCTCCACTTCTTCATCAGTAACCTGTCCCCCAAACACCACCTTGCTGATCCCATCCGACGGCTGTCATTTAATCCAAACTTGTCAAAAAAATCTGAACTCAAACACACAGAAAGGCCAGCTTCCGCCAGAAATGGAGATTATACCTGGTGAGAGCGAGCAGAGGAAGCAGGTGCAGGCGAAATCTCCGGCGGATTCTCCGACCATGTGAGCAGATCTGCCGTCGAAGTGTGAGGCTTCCTCACCGGCGTGTTCTTCTCCATTACTAATCAACAAACCTTCAATAAATTACTCCACCGAGACGAAAATCAAAACAGAAGAAGCGATAATCCTTCTTCTCCCTCAACAACAAATCTACGGAAGTGAAGAATGAGATCTGAAAGTGAGATTGAAGGCGAACGACGTTGCGTTTGAGATTTCACTGTTGGTTTGTTTGTTGTGAGCCGTTCTAGAGAAAGTGTCTCTACCGTTATTTATACTACTACGGTTGTACTATTTCTTCTGTTTTCCGTTTAAATATAATTTTACTTAGTCGAAAAATACGGAACCGCAGAGAGAGAACCGGAGGGGCGTTTGGACTGAATTTCTTTTGAATATTTTAATCCACCCTATCTCTCTCTCGGATTTATAGGGGTCGGCATGTGCTTTAAGTTGGATGGCACGTGACAGTGACATAAAGGCTAAGTCTTTTTACGAAAATACCCTTTTCATTTTTGTGACCCTTTAATGTTAATTAGTGCTCCATTTGATTTGAGGTACGTGTATTTAGTTGACACTTACTATTTTAATTGCAATTTATTAAGAAATCTACCTCCAATTTATATTAATTTGGCTCGATAAAGTCACATGAATGAAATGTACACACATATATATATATAATCATTTTTCAACACAGTATTATACATATCACACAAGTGCACAAGGCATTATACATGACACAAATGAAACATGAAAGAATTATATTTATAAAAAAGATAGTGTCAAGTGGTAATATACTCAATTCACAACTATCAAATATCAATACCAATACTTAAACTATATTCTTTTTACTTTAACCAAAACACCAAAAATGGACTCTTTTACCCTTCACCCACCCCACATGTTATTCCACCCCTACCCACCTCCGTGTCCACACCCCCTCGTCTGGTACCCCCTCCTCCGTGACCACAGCCCCCTCCCAGCTATAAGTGAAGTTTCACCACGTGAACACACTCCAACTCACCATCCCGGTGGTTATCGTCGACGAAAGGTGGTCGACTTGGCATGATTCTTCTCTCTCGCTGGTTAACGTCGACTCCAAACCACCACTCCCCGCTTTGATCTGATTCTTCTCTTGTATGGGTAACGAAAATTTCAACACCCCCGACCCAAGGTCTCTGTCGTTATCTTTTTCTGCTGGGTGTCGCCGACATCTTAGTCAACGCCCTTAAACTGGGCGAAAGTGAACTGCCTTCCATTAGGTCTTTATCTGCGACAATCAAGGTGTAGAGCTCTCAGTTCCTTCACGGTGGCAAGTTCTTCAACGGCTCAAGGTGTATTGAGGAATCCACAACCGTACCTAGTATCAGGGGCGTCGGCTTCTCCAATTTTCGGTAAGGTCCCTAATTCTTCAATTTGTTTTGCCTCCTGGCACTACTAGGTTGATTTGACTAAATGTACTTCGTTGTTGAACTAATACCACTCGTGTCAATCTATTGTGCTTATAATTGAGATGTTCTTGATATTTAGTATGATGTACACCCGATTTTTTTGGTTTGTGTTATTGTTCCCTGCCCCTAATGCAGAGTATTAGACTTTTTGAATAACATGGAGATTCTGTTTAAGTTGTGTATAGATAATAATTGATGTTTAACAGGTGCCAAGCTAATTTTAGTTTCACTTCCATAGTTCATTTGAATTAAATTAGTTGTTTAAGTGGACAGCTGATAGTGAACTTTTGATACATGGTTTGAACTCATTCACATAGTCAATAATCGTTGATTATTTTCTTTGCTGTTGGTATCTTCTTACATTGTGTTGTGTTGAAAATTTTAGCTACCTACTATTTATTGAATTAAGTAGGTGAAGGTGATTTTACTTAACAAAAGATGTTGGTTATTTTTCCCTTGGCAGTTACAGTTGAATATGGTGAATCAGATTGTTGCTGTGCATACCAATGGAGTATGGAATGGTACCGAATATGTCGGTGGGAATGTAGGGGCGGTGCATATGCCTGCAGGCGATCACACCCTAGAACGTTTAACACAACTCCTCCACAAATTCATGAATTCAGATTGCAACAGTGTCATTTATGACATTTTTCAACTATGTATGGTGAATGATAAGATAATGCAACTCTCAATTCTGAATAATGATGACGTAAGTTTCATATTCAATAGTGAGGTGGTCCCCGAGATATATGTGGATCAAAGGAAATTGACGTCATCCCTTAACTGTACAGAGGCATGTGGTTCAAGATCTTTTAAGGAACAAGATGATGGTTTGGTCAATTGGTTTAATGAAAAGGGGTCCGACAATCCTGCAAGAAGTATTGGTGAATTCAATTGTATGTGGGATGGACCGTCATTTTCAAAAGAATCACAGTTTGATGACGTTGATTCAGGATCCTGTTCCGATGATGATTCTAGACTAGAAGGATATCATATTTCTGAGGATGATTTTGATCAAGAAATTGGGTGTACAGAGTATCACCCAACTGCTGATATTGGTAATGATAACATGGACACCGATTTTAATGATGTAGACAGCGACTCTCGCCCTTCGGTTTGGGGAATACCCTGCAAGGCTCCTATTTCGAAACCATTAAATACAACTCTTGAATCCTATGATCTCGCTTCCGATGAATTGTCGAGGAAGAAGATATACATAAGCAGGGAGGAAATGGTGGAAGATGTAAGTATATATCACTTACTACGAGGTGCTGGGTTTTGGGTTTTCCATTCTGACCCTAGTAGGTGGGAGGTAAAATGCAAGGGCATAAAATTGTGCAATTTCTTCTTTGTAGCAAAGGGGAAACACGGGATTTGGAGCTGTACAGAGTTCACCCGACATTCATGTTTGCTTAGTGGTGATCATTCCAAACTAACGTCATGATATTCTAGAGTTATTGCCAAGTTGTATTTTGACAAACAAAGGGATCCATCAACATCCATGACACCCAAGGGTATTAAGTACGACATGAAACAATATTTTGGGGTTGATATAAACTACTGCCATGCTTACCGGGCATACCAGCAAGCGAACCTTTATGTGTATGGCTCACCGGAATGATGCTTTAGTTTGCTTCCGTCTTACCTGTACGTTTTATAAAAGTCGGAGTTGATCACACACCCCGATGGAAAGTTCAAGTTTGCATTTATTGCCCTTGGGTCGTGTGTGAATGGATTTAAGCAGTTAGAACGACCGGTGTTAGTTGTAGATGGGGCTCATCTTAAAGGGCACTACAAGGGGGTTGTTTTTATCGCGGTGACTCAAGACCCAAACAATCAGATTTTTCCTTTGGCAACTGGCGTTGGCGATCAAGAAAATACGAAGCTATAGTCCCTTTTCTTGTCACGGATACGAAGAGTGATAGGAACCCCATCAGAACTACTAATTGTGTCTGACCAACATCCAGCGATCCTTCGGGCAATGGATCAAGTATTTTCTGGAGTTGCTCACGGACTATGCCGCCATCACCTGAGCAAGAAATTTATTCCATTTGGTGCCACAGTTGTTAATATTTTTGAAAGATCGGCAAATGCTTATAAGGAAGCTGAATACGACATGTTTACTCATTAATTTTACCCTGACTTATCATTGTACATCATAATGTAACTTCCTCAGTTGTTTTGGAATATTTCACTCATAGTTCTACATTCTTGTGTTGATAAACCCTTTTCCAATACACCTTACTTTCTAATTGTACATTTATATGAAGGCTTGTCGGCGTACTTAATCGATTCGAATAAGGAAATCGCATATCCAGTATTCTAGGAAATGCAAGGAAAAATCGTTGGTCCTGATTCCATTGCTCCATATGTAGGTATGAGTTTATGACTTCAAATGCCGCAGAGTCATAGAACAATGTCATCCGCTGGCGACGGAGGTTTCCTGTGATATATTTGTTGGAGTCCATCCGGGGAAATAATTCAGTATTGGTTTACATCTCGAAGTGGTAAG
Organism: Pogostemon cablin; assembly: GCA_023678885.1. Classification (NCBI taxonomy): domain Eukaryota; kingdom Viridiplantae; phylum Streptophyta; class Magnoliopsida; order Lamiales; family Lamiaceae; genus Pogostemon; species Pogostemon cablin. The sequence goes on from CM042968.1 coordinate 21,289,390, forward strand.
ACAGAGAAACATGGCGATGATGTTTGCATACGGGTCACAAAATTACTTGGAGGTATTGCTCATAATGCTGACAAACTTGTTCAGCCAGTGTTTGGGGATCAATTTAGGGTTGTTATTGGAAATTTGTCATACATGACAGATTTGGATCAGAGAACTTGCGACTGCGGTTACTTTTAGCCAGAACTAATTCCATGCATTCATGCTGTGGCTGCAATAAGGTGAAAAAAATGTCACATTTAAGCTTTTACTTGGTATATATATAGTTTGATAATGCATTTAATTACTTTTATTCTTACCTAACTGAACCAGGAAAAATAATTATGATATCAATCGATATGTGAGGGATTGTTTCAAGAATAAAAACGTGAGATCAATGTAGGGCGGACCTGTCCATCCAGTGCCCGACCCCAAGGATTGGGATGTTCCGTCATATGTAAAGGATGTGGTATGCAAGCCACCTGATGCTCCAAAAAATGCCGGTTGGCCTAAACGAAAAAGAGCGCAGAGTGCGCTTGAGGTGGCAGTAGTTCGTCGAGCCAACCGATGCTCGCTTTGTGGTGGTTCTAACCATAACAGGACAACTTGCATAGGTCATAATATTGGTTTATCTCCTTCTGTTGATGGCCCTCCAGTTAGTCGAAGTGCAAGAAAATGCTCTATTTGTAAGAAACCGGGACACACAAAGACGTTACGCCCAGATCGACCAACAGTGAATGACAACATTAATATGTTCCACAATTGAAACTTGCTTTTCTTCTTATTAATATTTGGATATTAGCTGCACTACATTTTCCTTTTAAATTATGACTTGCTAGTTTGGGTTGTTTGCTGTTGTGTATTTGCTGTTAAACTGCAGGGTCGTTTGATTTACGGTTGGTTTGGTAAGAATGAATGGAGACCCACACACCCATACTTTCACCTATAATGTCACCCACATATGAACTTCCTCGACACACCATTGACCCACAGGTCAACCCATATAGTCTCCCATATGGTCACCTACACTATCACCCATATTTAAACTTTCCCGACACAATACCCACCCACAGACTCGCCACATGAACACCTACATTGTCACCCATATTTAAACTTCCCCGACACACCACCCACTACAGTCTCTCCCACATGCTCACCTACAATGTCACCCATATATAAACTTACTCGACACACCACCCACCCACCCACAGTCTCTCCCACATTCTCACCTACACCGTCACCCATATGGAAACTTCCTCAACACACCATTTACCCACATGCTCTCCCACATGCTCACATACCCTGTCACCCATATATAAACTTCGTGGACACACCACCCGGTCTCCCACATATTCACCTATATTGTCACCCACATATAAACTTACTTGACACACCACCCACTCCCAGCCTCTCCCATATTCTCAACTACACTGTCAACCATATTTAAACTTCATCGACACACTTTTGAAACACATAACCCATATGCTTCAAGCCCATTATTCAGCAATTTGACACTTTTAATATTAAGTATATTGTATTAAGGCCCATAATTAAAATTCTGCATGGCCCATTTTAAATTAATGAATCTATTGAGTCCATATCACATAGCTTGAACGACCCGGGTGCTTACCAAATTCAGACTTCATTAAAATCCCCAAATTGAAACCCTAAGACTGAAAAAATCACCAATATGTCTGATTCATCGGGTGTGCTTTCAAGATCACCGTCGCCGGATGAAGACTATGAGGTTATTGATGTCGACAGAGCATTATCCTACCGATTCTACAATAGGCAAGCGAAATATCGATATTCTATAATCAAGAAGATGTCCTTTGTTTCGGAGAGGGATATCTCTTTGGCGGAAATGGGTGAGCATACAGAAGTATGGAATCTAATCGAGCGTGCCCATTTAACAAATACTCTCAGTAATTCACGCTCATACTGTAGAAACGTGATATGTGAAATCTACGTCAATCTTTCAAATTGTATGACTGATTTTGAGTCAGGAAGATATGAGAAGGTTTACTGTAGGAATCATATTTTTTTATTTCTCTTCGTCTCATATCAATTCTGTCCTAAGACTAACGTCGTTTGGTACAAATGATTAACTCATCCATTTGGACATAATGGCAGAGTGTTTAACCAGTGTTAAAGGGTCGAAGTGGCTCTCTGTTGGATTGCAAAAATCTAGCTTAAACAGAAAGGCCCAGATATTGGTTAAAATTACCTGCTACAACTGGATACCAAGCGAGGAGTCCGTAATGGTTGGTAAACGTGTTGATTTTGGTATTTTTGTTTATGATCATATTATGGAATTTCTGGGGAAAATCGATATGAGAAAGAGATTGCCATTTGCAAATGCAATTTGGAAACTCCTTACTAGCATGCATGATGGTGAAATCTTGCCGCACGACTACATTGAACCTCCGACTCAACGATTAGAGATGAGAAACTTAAGAAATAATGATGAACACATCACACCAGATGAAGAAGATCTGAAGAAGCGTGATCTACTCTCATTGGTTAGAGTTGCAAGGAATCAACAAGAGAAAATACGGGGCCTTATTGAAGAACATGAAGCAACTCTTAAAGCTATAGAAGACCAGTTAGGATTATCTTAGCACTTTGTTCATTGTAGATTGATAACACTATTATATTATCCGTAGTTTTTGTACAAATAATCACTTTTTTACTTAGCATCACATTCCATGATTAATGACATTATGTTGGATATGAGTATTTAACTCTTTCTATTATGTGATAAACAAAGCATCTGTACAACTTCAAAGAAAATAAACATTATTCGTTGTTGCCACAGCAACAACTAATCCCCCATCATAATCTCACCTCTGAGTTCTCTCAGATGACCTTCATCTGACACAACTCTATCTCCAAAAAGAAAACACAATCGAGTATACTCTGGATCATTACCATGCACATATGTCCTTACAAAGGAGTCTTCCTGTATGAAAATCCATTTAATATAATAAACTTTTAATCTTTTTATTGAGTCAGTAATCGATGTATTGAGTTTGCTAGTCATACCTCTACTATAGATTTCCAAATCCTTCTGTTCGCGTGTAGATTCATCTCAGCCCTGTTGTTAATCTCTCGTGTGCGCATCCTTTGCAGCGCAAGAGTGAATGTTTCGTAACATTTGCACATGAAGTCCTTTCTGTCATAAGCATGGGCTCACGTAAGCCGCTTCATCATCTACTTATTCACCACATCTTTGGTGACTCCTAATGCCTAGCCACTAGTTCACCATTATCCCATTCTAGCAAGTTCTTCTGATGGATTAGGGCATTAAGGAAACATGCATCCATTTCAGCATTCCAGATATGGTCGTACAACATTACATGAGGGAATGTTATATTTTCCATAGTTTTGATTTTTCTATATGGAAGTGAGTAAGAATGGATTACAAACAATATGCCATAAGAAAGAGCAATATGATATATATATATATATATATATATATATATATATATAAATTCTATTTGAACTTCAATCGACGTAACAGATTATAATGTCCAATATTGGAAGTTGAAAACTTAACCGACGTGTTCATATTAGTTCCTTGCCACATCACTTATTTCAGACAAAAATAAGCGGATAATGTTTCCTCAAAAAATGTTAACCGTCGCTTCTTCCGCAACCAAACTCTAATACATTCGATGACCCACATTTTGTTTACTCTCTAGCAATCTAATTAATCTACGTTAAAAAATTCACATTCAACAATAATGACATGTTAAGTTATGAATGGTGAATAAATATAAAGATTAACCATTAAGTGAAAATTGATAGAGTATGAAATGTATAGGAACAACAACGACTACAATGGTGAGTGACTTTAAGGAGAGCCACATCTATAACGAAAACAACATGCATTGATTAGGGAATGAAATTTATGATTCAACTACCCAGCACATAAAATAATTAAGGAAGTACATTTCTTTAGATCTTCCCCATTACCAAATACTAATGCAAGAAGTAGAAGTTTGAAATATGATTGAGTTAAGTGCTTCATGCCAGAAAATCGTCCTTACCTGATCTTATGTATTAAATGCCCGATGATACTTTTTTCTAAAAGATTTGATTCACCTAACACTGCATGGATATAGATGTATCATTCATGGCAAAAAAGTGTTGGTGTTGTCTTTATATTGCTCACTATGAATTCAGTTCGACACCATAACCTTCGCTAACAACCAAATTCATTAGTGGGTTTATTAGATGGATATTGGTGATAACCATCAAGTGGATCACATATTTTGGCTCTATACATGGACTACTATGAATGAAAGAGCTTTACCTAACATCATATGCGACGTGTTTCAGAAAGGTAGATGGACATCAGAGGAAATGGACGACGGGCTGCTGAATGACATCACCGAGATGCTGATCAACAAAGAATGAAAGCTTTTCACCCACTCCAATATGTGACATAAGATCAAGGAGTTCAAGTCGCGCTTCACCCTTTTCGACGAGCTCAAGGGACTGCCAGGTGTGCAAGTATGTACTGTCACTCAAACGCTACACGCTGAGGAGGAGACGTGGGCCAAAATTATTCAAGTGCATCTTTGTTTACATGTTCAGAGTAAACAACAGGTGGTACCAATATTTTTAATATTGCTATTTTGTAGAACAATCCCGCTGCTGAAAGGTTGAAAAACGAAGGTGATAGTATCTGGGATTGCTTGGATTTCACTTTTGGCTGGTTCAAGAGAAAACAATTGATCCCTACACCAAGTTCTCTCTACAATAAGAACCATGCGCTTGACTTCTATCATCCAGATTGTGCTTGTGGTAGGAATTCGTATGACTTTTGGGGTCGAAGCGATTAGGGAAATTTCCGGCTATGTGCAGAGAGCAATGGATTTCAAGTTACTTTTTAACCATTCATCTTTCATGCTGTCATTGTAGTAATTAGACTATTAATAATCCATGAAAATGTGGTAGGGTTGTGACTTTCTTTCAGTTATTATGTTATAACATATGGTTATTTTTATTAAGAACTCTAATATTGGTCATCTACTAATGATATCCGGTTTCATTTATACTGTTGAGGAGGTTTCAAATAGGGTGACAATGTATGTCATTATTTGGGAGTATTAGTGAGGTGAATGGTGTGGGTGATCAAGTTTCAGTATGTGTAGTACTAGCATTTACTTTGACATATATAGCTCATTCACCCTAAAATAATAAACTACAATTCTTGTAAAATGATATCAAAGGACAGTAGTAGGACTATAACTCTTAGTCTGAAAAGTTGTACCTTATTACAGTAACAGATATCAGTCAATAAAGGCTAGTAAATACGTGTGCTGCATTGGTACTCATACATTACCTAATATCATTGCAAGATTACTAAGATAGACATATCACCTAATTGCTAGCCATTTTGAATACATATAGACAAATCGTCCTTGCATCACTTATTGCTTCAATGTCCTATAACCTATCATATCAAAGTAATTGAACCACCTAACGACTCATGAATTGAAAGGTAGCATTCAAGGCAACAATTCCCTAAGATGACTTTAAATTACTCAGCAAGAACTGAGTTCGGTACCACCACATTCAAAAATAAGAAAATTCATTCGAGGGTTTATCAGATGGATAAGGGTGAGAACCATCAGGTGGATCACATGTTTTGGCTCTATATGTGGACTGCTCAGAATGAACGTGCTTTAGTGGACATCATGTATGAATTGTTTCAGCAAGGGAGATGGACATCAGAGGAGATAGACGACGGGCTGCTCAATGACATTACCAAGATGCTGATCAATAAAGAAATGAAGCTTTTCACCCACTCCAATGTGCGGGTAAGATCAAGGAGTTCAAGTCCCGTTTCACCCTTTTCGACGAGCTCCAGAGACTACCGGGTGTGCAAGTGTGTAGCGTCTCCCAAAGGCTCAACGCTGACGAGGCGACTTGGGCCAAGATTATTCAGGTGCATCTCTATCTAAATTTTCAAAGTAAACAACATGTTACATTAACATTGTTAATATTACTATTTTGCAGAAGAATCCGGCTGCTGAAAGGTTGAAAAAAGATGGTGATAGCATATGGAATTTCTTAGATCTCACATTTGGCCATTTCAAGCGAAACAAACCACTTCAAGACTCAAACTGATACTACGGGCAGAAGTCTTCTTATAACTTCTACCACCCAGACTATGCATGTCGCAGGAATACGTTTAACTAGGGACTAGGAAGACTTCCTAAAATATGTATAAGAGCGAATGGATTTTCAATTGTCTGTTTAGGACTCTCTTTAATTTCTTGTATTATAACTATAAAGTAGTTAAAATGCAGTAGGACTATGTCTCTCGTATGATTTATTTTTTAATCTAGTGTTCTGGTAATATATGCTTCATTATAAAGCGGGTGGAGTATTGTGTCAAGGAGAAGCTACAATTTAGGTGAGAATATGGGTGAGTGGTGTGTCCAGGAAGTTTTGGTGTGGGTGATAGTATGGATGAGAATGTGGGTAAGTGGAGTGTCCAAGAAGTTTCGGTATGGGTGACAGTATGGGCAAGAGTGTGGATGAGTGGTGTGTCGTGGAAGTTTCAGTGTGGGTGCGAGTGAGGGATAGTGGGTGGGTAAGTGGTGTGTCCAGGAAGTTTCGCTGTGGGTGATAGTATGTGTGTCGAGAAATTTTCTATGTTGGTGAGTGGTGGGTAAGAGTGAGGTTGAGTGGGTGGGTGATGTTGTAGGTGAGTGAATTGTCCAAGAAGTGTCGGTGTGGGTGAAAGTATGGGCGAGAGTGTGGGTGAGTGGTGTGTCATGGAAGTTTCAGTGTGGATGAGAGTGTGGGTGAGTGAGTGGGTGACAGTGATGGACAGTGGGTGGGTGAGTGGTGTGTCCAGAAAGTTTCGTTGTGGGTGATAGTGTGGGTGATAGTATGTGTGTCGAGAAACTTTCTATGTGGGTGCGTGGTGGGTAAGAGTGAGATTGAGTGGGTGGGTGATGTTGTAGGTGAGTAGAGTGTCCAAGAAGTTTCGGTGTGGGTGACAGCATGGGCGAGAGTGTGAGTGAGTGGTGTGTCGTGGAAGTTTCTGTGTGGGTGAGAGTGTGGGCGAGAGCATGGGTGAGTGATGTGTCGTAGAAGTTTCAGTATGGGGTGAGTGGGTGGGCGAGATTGTGGGTAAGTGTTGTGTCGAGGAAGTTTCAGTGTGAGTGATGGTGTGGGTGATAGCGTAGGTGAGCATGAGTTTCACTGTGGGTGATAGTGTGGGTGGTTGTGTAGGTGAACATGAGTTTCACTGATATGAGTTCCTGTGACATACCGATCCACATAGACTATTACAAACTACTATGACAATCAGGATAGATAATTCAAACAATGACTATTAACATTAATTTCGGCATGAAAGCGCATGCACAATATACACAATTCAAAACTTCAACTTGGAGCCGAACATAACTACCCATTAATCTATGTCAGAGCTTATCTTAAGAAAGTCACTTTCAAAACTACACAGTTAAAGACAAAAACTATCGGTCACCTCACCATTCAAGGCATGATAAAGTCTTCCCTGTAAAGCTCCGCACAAAAATAAACCCGACGTTTTGCACAAGTTGATGGATCGACTTCGTGTACAGATTTATTCCTAATAATTTTGTCAAACAACATCACAGTCAATGGCCCACAATCGCCTCCATTCATCTGCTGCAGAGGGTGCAGAAACTTCTCCACTGTCCAAGGTTTCTCTGAACTAGCTTCATCGACGACCTTATACTGACGTAAAATGCTTTGTATCATATTGGAGAAGTCCTCAAACTCATCCAAAAATTTTTGCTTCGTGGCCTTAGACCGGGTGTCATAGATGATGATGCTATGGTCTGAAACACGAACATCATATAAGACCCAGTGATTTTCACTAATAAAGCCAACTCCACAAATTGATTTGACGTTCTTCCAATCCCTCGGTGGGCCCCAATCGGGTAGATCACCACATATGAAGTTCTTCAGGCCACGATACTTTTGTTCCCAATCCCATAGCAAGTTCTTCATCTCTGCTGCAAAGAACTCTTTCCGAAAACCCATAACTATGTTCTACATTTAATAAAAAAATGCATGTCAAATTTCTAAAATAACAGGGCACGAAAAAAAGTAAGAGGTATGTTGAACATTACCCAGAAATCAATATCTATCACTGCCCAGTTATACACAAATAGCTCTGGCCATTTGGCAGATTTATGAACAATAAGATGGATAAGAGCATCCATATTCTGCCATTCAAATTAAATGCATTTAGTATCAACCCAAAAACAATAAATCATATTTTAACAATTACAATATGTTGTGAAAAGAAGATATAACCTAGTTAGATAACCATTGCTCCGGCGCATAAATGTCACTTAAAAACTTAGCAGTATAAGGATCACGAGTGGGCTCGATAGATAAATAGAAACTGCTCCTTTTTTTTTAATTTATCATAAAAGGTTTCGAAGTCATTAATAAATTCAGGTGGATATATCTCACCATCCACATCCGAAGGGCACTCCACCTCAACCTTCGACCTAGCCTTTCCTTTATTATTTTGTTTATTTTTTGTGCGATTAAGATTTGTCCATTGAGACTTCTTATGTCTTCCTGGCATTCAGCTACGCTTCGATGGATCATCATGAACAACACCCAGTTCCTGGTGGATAAAAATAGAAATTAATTATGAAGAATAATACAACATAGGAACTATATTTCACTAATAAGAGAAAATACCAGTTCATTATTGATCCTCTTATCATACTTCAAATTCTCATTTTGAACTCCTTCTTGATTTTGGTCGGGAACTCCGAATTCTCCTTGCACGGAATGCTCAACTTCTTCCATAGATCCCTTACATTTTTTTAGCAATGGTTCTTCAAGTCCTTCTATATCGAATTGATCTTCATGAAATCCTTGATCAGATTGCTTAACTGTTTTGTATTCAGCTTCATTATCTTCTCTAACCATCAGATTCTCTTTTTCCTCAACTTCATCTTGTTTGTCATTGCTTACATCTTCAATGCCTTCTTCGGATGCTTGCTTATCATTACCTTCTTCTTTGGCAATTTTCTCTAGAGTGTCCTCTTCTCCCACTCCATCTTTGTGCTCAACGTTCTCTTCTTTATCCAAATATTATTCTTGATCCTCGATTTGTTCTTCAAATTCATTATCAAACTCTTTCACTTGTGGCGAATCAGCTTCAAGCATCGTTCTTGATCTGGATGAAGAAGGTGAGCGTATTGGGAATCGATCATCAAATCGTCGAGCAAGAGCTTCAATCATTTGGATAAGCTGCCTTTGATTACTTTTCACCGACTCCATACTGCTACTAAGCGAATCAATTTTCCTTTCCAATGCTCTGTAGCGAGTCAAAGGTGGAGAAGGTGCGGCTGGAGGAGAATCTTCTAGAATGCGTCTCGAAGACTGCTGGCCGCTGGGGCCTGCGTTCACTAGAAGATGACTGTGAATGAGTGACCTCGTTCTCCCAACTCACAACACTAAGATACGATTCAGATTCAAGCTCATCTACATATGGCTCAAGCACGTCCTTCACTTCCACCTAGTGAAGAAAACATCAAGTTATACACGTACTCAATAGATCAAGCCATATGCCTCACATATGAACAGTAATTAACTTACGTGTTTGACACATTTATCAGACCCATGCAGCTCCTTGAACACCAGCTTCCTTAGTTCTGTAAAACTAGGGGTGCAATTCGGTGACCATTTCATCAAACGAGTATATGCTTTCCCCCTCGAACGACCATACACCTTTCCAAGACTGGGGATTGCTTCATATGACCACGCTAACAGTGCAAAGCTGAATCCGTTGGCATCATAATATTGTCTTGGTCGTTCATCATCTCTTGATCGCTTCCTCAACATCTTTAACTTCCTGAACTCAGTCAACAGGTTGAAGAAAACAACACGACCCCATGGATAGATGTTAATTAGATGTATATTGTCGACAAGGCGTATGTATTCAAGGTTCACAACACATTGTTTTGGAACCTTGAGGGATAAGTAAGAAGATAAGGACCATCAACAAAGCAAGTCTAAGAGAATCATCATCGTTGGTAATCTTAAGAAACTTCTTCCGAATTTGGGGCGGTGTAATGTTCTTCTTATTCCCAAATACACGGACAAGAAAGTCACACTTGTCTGAAATTTCCGGTAGTGGACCAAATCGCAACCCAGTCACCAAAGCAAATTCACGTGGCCCAAACTTAGCTTCTACTTTATTGATTTTGAATACGAATTAATGTTTAGATAATTCGAGCTCAAATGTGGAGAGGAAATGGAGATACAACTGACCCTGGAACTTAAACTCAGTTAACCCTAAGAAAACTCCGAAACAGGTCGAACGAAACTTATCTAAGTTATTAGGATTGAGTTTTTCCTTGATATCCCGTAAAACCTTAATTTTAGATCGATTTGATATACTAGCTGGATTGGAGCTTGCCATTTGCTTTGTCCTGTAATGTGACCCATATAGATTAGTCGAGAATAAACACATGGTTTGAACTCATAGCATGCCATATAATAATCATTGATGAGTGATAACACATGGATCCCCAAAAAACACATTAAGAATACTCATTCACCCACAATCAACAATATGGTTTAGAATGTAAGAACATCAACAGAAATAAGAACAACATTCTAACAAAACGGTATGGAGAGAAGAAATCAACAAAATCAAGTATGAATTCATTTGAAAAACAAACAACAAAACAAACTAATTTGCAGTGTGAAGTAAGAATCAACCATTCTTGGCATAGCTTGGCCATCAGTAAATCTTCCAACATACAGGAATTACAAAATCACAGTCTTGTTTTTCTCAACCTCCATTTGTACTTTCACAACTAATATTATCTTACAAAATTGAAGACACATAGTCTCTGAGTTTGAAGAACTCACCAATATCTTCAAAATTTCTGAAGTACAACCCACTCTGTGAAGCAATTAGACAAAAAGTGGATGGGGATTGTGGGTGAAGGAGTCGATGAAACGGTGGGTTGTGTTGCTGAACTGTGCAATGGGGTCGAAAAACTCACAATTTCCTTCGCACTCTAACAATCGACGGAATTATGCTGCGCTATTCGGCGGTCCGGCGATGAAAGGAGGCATTGAATATGAGTGATTACAGGGTTGGTGATGTTTCTGGAATACAAACGTTGGGCAGAAAAGAAACAAATATTTTCAAATTTTTATTCCATTCGAGGTCAAACGTTGGTTGTCACGTGTGAGCGGCCGGGGGGGGTGGGCGGGCTATGGATGGGGTTGGATGATACACAGGTGGTTGTGAGAGAGGGTTTAGTGGGGTGGTGTGGGGTGGTTATGGTGGGTGGGTTGATGAGGGAGAGGAATAATAGTGTCAAAAAATGTACAAATGTGTAGAAATGATAACAAATATATTGAAGTATTGGTAAAGATTTTGTATATTAAATTTAGTGTATTAAAAGATAACCAATTATTTAGTAATTCTAACTTCTACATTATCTTTTCCAAAATTATGCTGAATTCTCTCATTTCAGATAAAATTTACTCCCTCCGTCCCAAAAAAGTTTGCGCCCCTCTTTTCGGTACGGAGATTAAGAAAGTGATGACTTTTAGGGGTATAATGGTATTTTATTGTAATAAATAAATGATAAAGTATGTTAGGTAGAGATAATTTTTTTGTAAATAAAGTGTATGAGGAAGGCGATTGTTTTTTACTTTTTGCTTTTTTTAAGAATGTGCAAACTTTTGTGGAACAGCCCAAAATGGAAAGTGTGTCATCTGAAAGGAGACGGAGGGAGTATAAAATTACTTGTATTTAGGAACAAAATGAAGAAGGGTTCTTTTATCTTTATATTTAATTAAAAAAAGTTTTAAGCTTATTTTTTGTCCTTAACAGAAAGCACCGCGTACACTCCCAAAGAAACTTTTCTCGACTTCTTTGTGGAGAAGCGGCATGAGCTGGACATCCACGCCGACTGGATCCCGGCCGAAAGGGATGGCCGGGAAATTTGATTTATCCAACAAGTGGAACAAGATCTCAGAGTCAGTAGTAGAATAGGAAGGCTAGAAGGAAAGCACTACTTTGAATACAAGCGCCGCAATGCCAAGACATAGAACGACGAGCTTTCCCTAGCTTTAGAAGGTAACCATCTTCGATACTAATCGCCATAGTCTGGAGCGTTCGTCCTTTTTTTCTTAAATTATTATTTTATTTTTAATTTTAAATGAAGAGAGTATGATATTGATTGCTTTAAGTTTTTGACCACCCTATCCCTTCTTGGTAATTCAAGTAGAATAATTTAATAAAAAAATTTCCAATTGATGGAGTTTTAAAAAATACTTTTATCATTGATTAATCCATTGAATGTAGTAAGAGTATAATTGAAGTGGACTCATTTGTAGATTATATAATTTGTTCATATATAAATTACAACGAGATTATAATATAAAACTATGTTTATATTAATCCATATAGAAGAATATAATAATCGTAAGGATTATATTATTTTTAAATCGACAAATTGCCTATATTATTGCTTAATCATAATTGTTCAAATTCGTAAACTTGCAAAAACATCTCGAAAAGTGGTGCACTAAAATAAAAATAGAGACAACTTACGAAATTAAAATAAATACGATCTTTAATTTAAAATCACAAGCGCTATATGAGTTTTTTTTTTTTTTTTTAATACACTTGTAAGAAGCGGTACATATGAAATGGGTTTTGATATTGGCTAATTATTTTAAAACTATATTCTAATCATACATTACATTTAAAATAATCTTAATTTGATGGTAGATCTATCGTCTCACAACTAATTTTATAGAAAATTTTGTTCTTATCAATTTTATATAAATATATACTCTCTCCGTTATTAAAGATTGTTCATCTTTATAGTTATACATTGTTTAAGAGGAAATTAATTTACTTTTTTAACTTTATTAACTTTTAATAATAATTTTTTATTTTTAAATAATAAATAAAATATAAAGTATGTTATGGGTGGATGATTTTTAAATTAATACATACTTTTGAAGTTTTGAATTAGAAATGTTTTGGAAAAATTTACTAAGTACACATTTTGTACCCATAATTACTGTGAGATACATTGATATAAAAAATTACTCTCACATACAAAATATTAAAGTAAAATATCAAATATAACCCTAAATTCATATATACTTTTAAACCACAAACCCTAAACCCTTACCCACCGGACCACCACCGGCCGGATCACTGTCGTCCGGTCACCGGCGCTGGATATACACTTTTTTTGCTGCACACACTTTTTTATTGCATACACTTTTGCTACACACGAATTTTCATGCTGCACACAACACATTTATGTGCAGCACATTGTAAGGGTAATATTGGAATACCACTATATATTTTTATAATTAGTAGTAATATTTTTTTTATATTTGTATCTTATAGTAATAGTGGAGTTTTAATTTACATAGTAATAAGTATCCATTTTATAAGTAAATCATTTTATAAGGCACACGAAATATAAGAAAGTGGTGAACTACTTTCAATAAGGAAGCACATACCATTTCCTTTTTACAATTTAATGTAATTTTATTGAGTTTCTGCAAAAGAATTTAAAATCTTAGTCATAACTATTTTGTGTGAATTTGATTTATCAATTACTCTTAAGTATATAAAAAAAATTACTTTTAGGTATATGAGGTGGGATATTACTCTTTTAAGTGAAAAATATTATACCTTTCAAATTCTTGCGTCTTGATTTTGCGATTACTCTCTTCGTCCTGTTAAAAAATTTACATATATTTATTGCATATAAATTAAAGAATATAGTATTAATATGAATTGAGATGAGAAATATTATATTTAAATATATAATGAATAATTGTATTAGTGTAGTATTGTGGACCCCATAAAAATATTTAAATGTTTAATGTGGGTTCCATTTATTATAAAAATAAGTGTAAACTTTTTTATGAAACACCCAAAATAAAAATGCGAAAATGTTATTATGAGATAGATGGAGTGCTCTCTAGTACACGAAAAGACAAAATTGAAGAGTATTTTTTTTTATTATTATTCAAGAAAATAATAATTCATATTTTAAAAAATAATTTAAAAAATATGGTTTATGATGAATGGGTTCACGTCAACCTCACCCAACTATTTCAATCAATTTACATTAAATTCATAAATCAATATTGCAAATCGATTAAAAAAAATTAGGGTCATTTGACAAGAATTTTGGAGAGAATAAATGAAAAGTAATTAATTAGGAAGAAAATAGGAATTAGGAGGGCAATTACGTCCCTTAAAAGCAGGAAAACCGTTTAAGGTGACGTAGTGATAAAGATATCCGTTGGAGAAAGTGCTCAATTCGCTACTATAATATAAACGGATTTTCAAATTCAAATTTCAAATTACATAAACCTCCTTCCTCTTTTCTCTAAAGACAAATATGTGTTCTCACTTGTTTCCTTATACTCCATTTTGGAAGAGTTCCTACTTCCTATGAATGAATTAAAAAAAAAAAAAAAACTAGTATATATTATTATTACTAGTAGCACTGTGTGATATCGTTTAAGATAATTCTTACGTTTATTTAATAGTTATCACTTTTTGTCAAGATATTATTCCACGTTTTATTGAAAGATCACAGTTTGCTTTTAGTGTGTAGATTAAGGAGTATTATTATTTTATGTGTAGTATGTAGTTGTATGAGTAATTAGTGGTGTGTCATATGTGGGGTTTTTTTTATTAAAAGTGGAAAATAGAAATCTTTGAATGAGACACTCAATATATAAAATGTAGATATTTCAATGGGATGGAAGGAGTATCACTTTCATTAAAGATATTATTACAATTTATATTATTTCTTTTGAAATAATTTATTGCACTGTCTATAATTTTTCATTAATTTGAATATTAAAATTTTTATTATACTATTATCACTTTTTATTCATTACTAAGATGTTTTAGTTAGAATGACTCATGCAATTGTTTTCGCTAAAACTTTTTCTATATAATCTATAAGTTTGATTATCAAAAAAAAAAGTTTAAAAGATACAGTACTTATAAAGCTATTGTGAATGATAGTTTGTTCGAGGTTTACGTGAATTCTGAAATTTTGAATTTTTTATTTGATATATTTTAAATTCATGGAGTATTTCCAAATTCATGTATAAGAGGCATATTGTGATATGTGTAGTGAGTATTAATCGATGTGAGGGCATTTACGAGAGAAAATAAAAATAATATTAATTGACTAAATGAAATGCATGAAAAACGAGTGAATTGAGGGTAAATAAAATTCATAAATATATATAATGGTGATTTTAAAATCACAAAAAAAAAATATTGATCCAAAAATTTTGATAATTACAACCTACTTTTTATTTTTCATATTTTTGCAATATCTTATATAATTTATTTTAAAAGATTTTACAAAAAAAGAACATGAAAGTTTAAGGTGTGAAATTTATATATTTGACGCTTTGTAATTAGTTATATTTTTTATTAAAAATAATGTTATAATTTTTCAATTATACTATTCATAAAATATTTTCTATATCATTATTACTTTTAATTATTTAAGTATTATTTTTTATTAAAAATATTATTGCTATTTATTTATTTAAATATCTCGGCTTGTATGGGTTGATATTGCCTTTACATACATACCAATGTGGAAAATTTAAAATCAGACGTATGTATCGAATAATATTAAATAAGTATATGTAATGTTTTTAAAACAATTAAACATCAGATTGTTGCATGCAATTTCACATAGTATACTCCAATTTACATTATAAAGAATTCTATAAATTTAATTCTTTACGCCCATCAAAGCCATAAATTTCCTTTTCTTGTTTGTACCAAACACCCCACTCTTTATGTCTTGAGATTTAGGATGCAGATCCTCTTCAGTCAATTTTCTCTCACTGTAACTACAGTATTACGGTGAGGGAAAATTGACTCAATCCAATTCCTGAGATTAATGATTAATAAGAAACTATTTTAGGAGAATCAACAGTAACATATAATTAATAACACAACATCAAAATCAAAATAAATATAATAACTAATTTATTCAATCCGAGGTAACTAGCTTGAAATAAATAATAATAAAATATCTGTAAATAATAATAATATTTAAATAATAATTAGTAATAATAATAATAATAATAATAATAAAAAAACCCATCAAGCGTTAACTTTCGAAAATAAATTAGTGTTTGGATTCTCCAACACTATTCTCTGCCTCAAAATATTTTATACTCCATTTCAAATAAATTAAGAAAAATATTAAAGTATACTCACACTTTACGTTTAGTTAATACTACAGTTAATTAAAAGAACGTTAATATGTAAGAGTAAAGAATAGGAAACACTCAATTAATACACATTTAAGCAGTAGGGGCCTGGGGGGAATGAAATAGTATAATTTTGGGACTTTATATATATATATATATATATATATATATATATATATATATATATATATATATATATATATATATATATATATATATATATATATATATATATATAAATAAGTGTTTTAAAAAAAAGGTTAGATAATTTTATTATTTATAAAATAATAATGTATAAAATTCTTCGAAATTGCTTTTGTTATCAATGGAGTATATATTGTTAAAATAAAATTAATACAGATTAGATACACGGAGAATGAAATGAGATTTCTAACTCTTTTATTTTTAGAGTTGTTTCACGTGTCCCGGGTGCATAAGTATACATGGTATAAAATTTTGTTTTAATTAATAAAGGTATATAATTTTTTTATTAGAAATGTCGTTGAAATATGATCAATAGGATAAATATAGAATAAACTTTTTTTTTCCTCAAAAAATTAAGAGTATAAATTCTTATATTAAATGATATAACATTAAAAAGTATTAACTTTTAACAAATGTGAGATTTTGGGATAGGATTTGCAAAGAACACACACAAGTTTTATCTTTATTTTTATTATTTAAACATGTTTTAATAGGAGTACTTCTCTCCATTTTCTAAAATATAGTATGTTAATAATAAGTTTAAAATATATTTCTATCAAAACGACATTCAAATGATATAAAACTATCAATCATAAATCATAACTTCATTTAAAATAATTTAACATATAAGATTTTTATATATTTAAGTATGCATTTAAAGTTTTTTTTAATATAAAAATCATTATTAAACTAATATATACAAATGCACATGGTTACCTTTAAATGTTTTTTTTTTAATTTCTTCTTATAATTTTATTGGGAAAATTTTATTTTTAGTCTCATAAGAATTTTTTTTTTTGACAAAGTCCCATAAGAATTAGTGAGTGTCAAAATGGCCCTACTACTTATATGGTTAGTCCCATGGGAATTTTTACACATTTTCCGTCAATAACTAACGGATTTAATCATGTGTGAGTCACGTGAGCCGTTAGCAGTGGGTTGGGCAACTTATTGACCCAAATTCATCCCCAAAATATCTCTCTCTCTCTCTCTCTCTCTCTCTAATCCTCCACTGAACCCTACTGCAAATCTTCACACCACAACCAATTCCCCATCTAATATCATGATTCTCCAAAATTGGCATCGCACATCTTCGGTTTTACTACTCAATTGTAGATGCTGGCCGCTAGTCCACCAGCCTCGACGCGGGTGAGTTTGCGAAGGCGTCGAGGTCGAAGTTGTGGAATTCGGCGGAGTCGAGGTGGTGGGAGGCGAGGAAAATGGAGGTGAGAGGGAGGGGGACGGAGCCGATGAAGGCGACGCGGCACGAGGTGGTGTCGAACTCGAGGTGGGTGAGCTTGAGGTAGCTGTCGTAGTAGAGGAAGAGGTGGAGGGGCAGGCTCGCTCAACGGCGTTTACGAGGCAGCGTCGGTTCGCTCGCAACAGCTGTTATTCGCAAAGAACGAACAATGACGGCGGCGTGCGGCTGAACAACGGTGGCAACGACGTCACTAATTCTGACAGCAGGTATGGCTCGACATTCATGATTCCGGTGACAACGGGTCGATGAGATAAACGGAGAAAGATAAAGGAATTAAATTTGTATTTAGATTAAGAGAGAGAGAGAGAGAGTTGTTGTAATAGAGAAAGTGAAAGGAATTAAATTTTGTATTCTGCAGGGTGGTGCCGGATGAGTAATCTGCGCCGTTCAGAACAGGGAATCCGGCGGCTCCTCTAATGATGTCATAGTCGTTGCTCTGGACGATGTTCTATGTGAACCCGCGTCAGGAATGGGACGTTGTTCTTGCTGATGACGGCGATGGCGGATGGCTGGGTTGGCGACATGCCCGTGAGTCAACGGCGATGGCGGAGGGCTAACTGCCGCCAAGTATGTCGTGCATGAAGAAGGATGTAAATGCCCTCCATCTGCAACCTTAAATCAGCCAATGCTTTTCCTCTTACAATTGCTTCCGCTGCCACGGGTTTTGGTATTGAACGACAATGAAAT
Organism: Pogostemon cablin; assembly: GCA_023678885.1. Classification (NCBI taxonomy): domain Eukaryota; kingdom Viridiplantae; phylum Streptophyta; class Magnoliopsida; order Lamiales; family Lamiaceae; genus Pogostemon; species Pogostemon cablin. The sequence goes on from CM042968.1 coordinate 21,307,820, forward strand.
CGGAAAAGTTGTTACACTGTATTAGCCGGCGGCTCTCGATTGAAATCGGAAAAGATGTTAAACAGATTTGACTTTTTAAGGAACTGAGATGCAATTAATCTTTATTTAACGTTTTCCGTACATAAATTAAAGTATGGGACTGAAGTGCAACTTTTAGGATTTATTCATAGGGACGAGACTATTTTTGTAATCCAACCATCTGATGGGACTAGAATTAAAATTTTCCCTAATTTTATGATTTCAAACTTTGCAGTGTCAAATAATTGATTTCTAAATATAATTAAAAAAATACAATGTATAATTGGATATACACAAGATAAGCTATGATGTTATCCTGATATTTATCAATACGATTTAGAATTTAATAATTCAAATTAATATCTTTAAAGAACTACTCTCGTAAGTATTTATACCTATTTTATTGGTATATAAATTAAGAGGTGTTCTTTATATGTAAGAAAAAATTATAATCAAATTGGTAACCTAAGGAGAAAAAATAATAAAAGTATTGGAAATGACTAATAAAATGTAAAAAAATTAATAATACTTTTTTTTTGGAATTTATAAATAAAATATAGTAAAAAATAATTAAGATGTATTCTCTTCGTTCGTTTCTAAGGTATCCATTTTATTATTTTTGGTGTCCGCTTCAAAGGTATCTATCTATTTACTCTATTTAATAAAAAAAATACACAATATAACACACTACTTCCCTCTAATACAACTATCCACTTTACATATAATAATAATATTCCTTAATTTACGTGCAAAAAGCAAATTAATATATTAGAATCAGACGGAGGGAGTATAAGGTATTTTTAATACTAATGGAATGTACATAGATAATTGTGAAGGGAACTATTTTACTTTTCCTGAATTTCAAGAATTAATATTCAAAATTGGATGTAAATCATGTATGAAAATCAGTGCAACAATCGAGGGGTAAAAGGTGATGATAGAAAAGTGGGAATGGGCAAAAAAGGGAAAGCAAACAATACACGTGGGGGGAGGGGCAATAGCAATGATCATGCCAACTTCTTTTGCAATGCAAGCTTGGCTAACTTGACTCGCACACAACAAATATTTGCCCATTAAAGATTCCTCCTATTAAAGCCACGAATACTACCACTTTTTTTCATTTATCAGGGGTATTTTTGGCATTTCATTCCTCATTTCTACATTTAGTTATGCAAATAAAAAAAAAAAACGTGGAATGGAAAAACTTCTCAAAGATGTCTCATACATGTGTGATTGATTGGTTGGATAGTTTTCGTTTTAAAGAAATTTGATGGTATGATATTTTTTAAAGCAAGTTGGATAATTATAAACAAAGTGGCAATCATATACATTCCACGTTAAATTTCACACTTATTATTTTTATCTGTCTCATATTAAATTTTATCATCCATAAAATTTTCGTCTAAAGGATAATTAAATGCTTGTTCGTGACTTCTCAGGGACTAACTCTGCAAACATTTGACAGTGATGGAAAGTCATTCAATGTTCATACCATAGTGTGAAAGAAATTGGATCACATCACTTTACTATGAACTCAAATTCATCAATATAAATCATGTTATGGCTGCATAATTAAATGAATCTCTATAAATACAAACTAAGTGATCATATCATGGTTAAATTAGATCCAAACATGTTTAGCAAGAACCATTATTCTAAAACTTAAAGAAGAAAAATTAAAATAAAAAGACAGAATTTTGAAAAATAATTTAGTATTACCTATATAAAAAAGAATAGGGAGAGTTTCTTGTAAACCCAATTTACCATTCACTTTGCGTTTGCAAAATTATTTTTTAGTATGTGAAAAATTATCCGACCCTAAACTTTAATTTCTCAACCATGAATAAAAATATTGGTGTTTGAAATCGATGATAGGATTGATTAGGTAGGCCTTCAGCCCATTAGATGTTCTTAAGATTAGAAAAGAATATCATGAGGCCCATGTTGTTATTTTAATTCAGGCCCAATTAATACCAACATCCAAATACAGAAAAACAAAGTGAGGTTTGTTTCTTAGTGGGAGAAATTGTGAAATGTTATCCAAACATTAAATTTTTTTGAATAATGCTTGCTACCTATTAATTGGATAAGATTGAGCATATATTGGTTAAAAAAGTACGTATATGAAAAAATAATTATGGAGCCGCAAGCATACTCACATTGCAAAAAATAAAATATTAAAATGACACTCTTCAACTACCCTTTCTTAAATATTGAGTTAATTAAAAAAATACGACGTAAATTAATTCGTATCTTTAAGAATTTGAAAAAAAAAAAAACTTATAAGATATTATTGCAAAACGCACAACGTGTGATATATTTTTCAAAGGTAAGATCTTTTTAATAGAAAATTTGTGCATTTTGCAATAATGCTAAAAAAAATATAATTCTTTTTTGCAGTTACTCGATAATGAAATTAATTTACAATAAGAATAAAATTCGTAATTTTTAATGCCATTAAATATTTACACTCTTTTGCAATTTCTGAATGTTGTAAATTTATTCTCTTAGTTTGATTACAAGCCTATTTGTGTATGGTGAAACAGATTGTTACTTGGAAATTTCAGATATATTACCTCATGTGATGCTGTGATTTTCTATTTTTTTTTTTGGGGGAGCGTATCCAGCTTTTTTTTCTTTAATATATGTAATTATAAAAATATTACTATATTTAAAATTGTACAATAGCTAAATCAAAACTCAAAAATTATAATTAATAGGGGGATTGGGTGCAGCAGCGTTCCATATATTTTTTTAATATGTTATGTAATTATAATAATATTGCTATATAATATTCAAAATTTTATAATAACTAAATTAAAATTCAAAATTTAAAATTAATAATGAGATCGTCGAATTTTCATTTATAAAAAAATAATTTAAGACATTATTATCATGAATCTATAATACAAATTATAAAAATAGTAATAAATTGATTATAAAATTGTGTTGCAGTAAATAATTAGGGGTACAACTCATTAATATACAAATATTTTTACATATACATTTTTTTTAGAAAAAGAAAATTGGGAGTTTGGGGATACAGTTGTAAAAAAAAAATTGTAAAATATACAATTATTAGAAGTTAAGAATTCTTGATACAATCTCACCTGATTCTTTGTTGTTAGTAAGTATCCTTTTTAAATTAGAAAGATGATGTACTATGATAGTATTAATCATGCATTAAAATATAATTTTGAAGTGTTATAATACAATTTATTTTTACAAATATACTTTAATTAATAAATCATATTTTACTATATAATAAACATACTTTGATATGAGTCAACTTATTTCACATATATCCGTTTTATAAAACAGTTCTCCTTAATTTAATAGGAGTAGTATTTAGGTTTTATTTATATTTAAATAAAATAAACACTCTTATTAGATGTATATTAATTTTTGGATCAAAGCTTTCCAAATTTATTCATAGGAATTCCAAAAATACGTTCTGTTAATTCACAAAATTTTCAATCTTGACAATGAAGTTTTAAGACCAATTTTTGTGAGCATGACATCGATAATCATCATTGCTTACGTATATATCGGTATATGTTTACGAATAATTTAGTAATTCAGTAAAATTATTTAGTAATACCCGTTTTAGTAATTCTCTAACAATAAGTTCATAGTAATTACTGTAAAATTACTTAAGAATATTAAATTATTAAAAAATTAATAAAATTAATTAAAAATAATTGTAAAATAATGTATAGATGTTAGATGTAGTAGCCGTAAATATAAGGTGATGTTTGTTTTAGTTTGAAAATTAATTGAATAATGATGTTGTTTGTTATGAATTTTTTTATAAAAAATTATATTTTAAATTATTTCAAATCATTACTTTCTTAAAAATGTATTAATTTATAAAAAAAATGTGAGATAAAAAGAGAAATGAGAAAATGAATGTAAGAATATAAAAGGAAGATTTTTTAAACTTAAATCTAAAATTTGAAAGAAAAAAACACTAATTTTTAAAATTAGAAACAAACATCAACTAATATTTACATGAGCAGATAATCTCACACTCACACGTTGCAAAATGTCAATGTTCAATGTAAATTGTTGGCCATTAGAGCAAGAAATTCATAATTACAGATAACACCGTTTTTAAATATTCTCTGAGATGGGTCCCACCAGCATTTCACAAAGAAAACTCTCACATGTCTCTCATATACTAATTTGATTCTCCTTTTACATTGTATTACATTTCTTGTTCCGTATTATTGAATAATTCACACGATATAATAAAATATATATCTAAAAGAAAGTTTAAATCCTAGGGGCGGTAGTTGAGATTTTCTTCCTCGAACAAGTGTGACTCATATAACACTTATAACATGAGATGTAATATCAATTGTAATAGAACATCCAAGGTGTTCTATTTTTATGTGTAATGGGCAATTGTAATAGTAGTGAGTGATGAGTTATATGTATAACTCTTTTACTAAAAAGGGAAAATAAAAATTTTTGAATTAGACATTCAATATATTAAAATTGAGATTTTTTGATGGGATGAATGGAGTAGAATATATAAATATTTTGTAATCTCTCCGTCTCACAAAAACTTTTACACTTTCCTCATTTGTTTTATCCATAAAATCCTTCGCACCTTAAAGTATATAACTTTTTCCAACCGTCTCTAATATTATTTTAATTTTAAATTTGTAACTCTTTTAACACGTACACATCATTATTTTATATTTTTCTATTATTTAAAAACATAACAATACATTCTAAAATGGGTAATAAAAAAAAATTAAAAAAACAATTAACCTAAAGCGTTTTGCAGTTACGGAAGGGTATATCTTATCAAATGGGGGAGGTCCCGCATATGTCTCCTTTAATTTCTCCACATTAATCATTTTCTTGTCTTAATTCATTTTATATTGCTTTTTTTAATAGTTTACTTTAGTTGTTTAAATATAGCATCCTCATAATTATAGTAGTTTAATGAATATATTTACTCTTTTAAGAATTGATTATGTATAAAGACTCTTTTATTTTGATGTCACGTCTCAATTAGATCACTACTAAATGCTCTTATGTCCCATAATTAATATCATATTTTTCATTTTTGTGCATCCCCAACAAATATCACTACCAAATATAAAAAATTTAGTATTAACTTATAATCTCAAAATATATCTTAATTAAAATTTACACTCTCATCTAACACACATTAATATAAAAAGTCAAATAAAAAGTTAATAATATTAATAAAAAAGTAAATTTTCTAAAACTTTTGTATTGCTTTATGACATTTATTAATGTACAGTGGAAGTAAATAAATATGCATATCAATGTTGTCATACTTTGTTAAAACATTGCACTTGATCAACTAGCTAGGCAAACTTATGTAAACATGTAGGAGTAGTATTTATTTTTTTATTTTTAAGAAGAAAAAAAGCATTCATATTTAATTAAAATAGTATGTTATGAATAAATGGAGTAAATTTTATAAAAAAATTTCGTAATACAGTATAAAATTATACACACATTCTATATTTTCACATGTCTTCATTAATTTTTCATAACATTAATTGATAATTAAAGATATAGTAAAATAGAAAGAAACATGATGTTTCACTTTTGGTGAGCATTATGTCTTGTATCTGATTGTTCGATAAATAGATGAAACCCTACAAGTGTCTCAGCTGGTTAATTGCAGTCTTATTTAATTTTATTTGTGGCCTAAATTTAATTTTGGGTGATTTTGAGTGTACTAAGTGACCTGATAATGGTTTATAGGTTTAAAATAGTGTAGTGGTTAGTTTTATTTTTTTTAAAAAACTAATTATATTATTTTAGAAACTTAAAATATACTATTTTTTTCTATCAATTCAAAACCCAAAAAATATAAAACTATCAATACAAAATTTAAAATCATAAAATTAATCAAAATAAAATTATAATTATTATATTAAAATTTCATATATTAAAGTTATTTTTTAAGTAATATTTTATAATTTATTATCATTAAAATAACATACTAATTAGTGAAAAATTTATACAATTATGTTATTAAATTTTTATTGATTTTATGATTTTAGGTCCTGAATTGATGATATTATTATATATTTTGGATCCTGAATTGATAAAAAGAAGAAAAAAAACTTACGGCTTCTTAATAGATAATTAAGCTATCTTTTGAATTCTATATTGAAAAAACTCATATCCTATCATTTATTTTTTTCGTTATCACTTTTAATTTATATTATAAACTATTTATGAAATAATTCACAGTATCATTATCACTTTAGATCAATTAAGTGTCATTCATTATAAGAGGTATCACTTCTTATCCACCTCAGAAAAAGTCATTCCAAGAGATGATTTCACCAAATTTTTTGTCAAGTTTAAATCGTTCGTGATCGGTATGATGGAACCAAATAGGAATGGAATTATCATTCCTAATTTAATTTCCTACCCCATGACATCGTATGGTTAATGACAATATAACTCCAATTCCATTTAAAATCACCATTTAATTCATGAATTTATTTACTTCTATCGTAATTTCATCAATCATAACAATTTTGTAAAAAGTTCTCACAATGGCGGAGCAATATTACTCTCTCCATTCAAAATAAAATATTTCACATTTTCCTTTTTTATTTATTTCATAAATTATTTCACTTTTTTTTAAGTAATAAAAATAAATTTCATTAATACTTACAATTTATACGTCCTAATATAATATCCACGTTTTACACACATTTTAATAACTTTTCATATCGTTTTCATTAATTAATTACTGTTCATACTTTTTCTTACTTTATATTTAGAAAAACAAATTTTCTTCAACTTCTGGAAACAAAAATATGCTAATTACCTTTTGGACAAATAAAATATTAAAGTGTAATTATTATATAAGTAAAATATATTATTTATAATTAGTTAAAGTATAATTTACTATAATGATGAATGATAGCATTATATTGTTATAGAATGTTATATTACTCCATTTAATGAGATATAATTATTGGATAATACTATAACACCCTAAAATTATAATTTAATGTATTATTCAACATATTCTTCTGTCCTATATTTTTACTCGCTTTACATTTTAAGGTATCCCATGTATTTTTACACATTTCCACTAATGGAAAAGTACATTATACTACATCTTACCTATTTTTTACATTTTATTCATCAATTCCAACAATTTTTTTTACTTTTTTATATTTTACATCATTCCCAACAACTTTATTTACTTTTTTCCTCAAAATTACTAATTTATTCATACTTTTTCTTACAATATATTTTTAAAAAAATAAATTTTTTTAATTTTCTTACCTGTACAAACCAGTAAAAATATCCGGAATGCAGTAATTAATTATTACTATACTTTAATCATCCATTAGCATATTTATGTATTAATTACTCATAATTTAATAATGCATCATGTAATCGTCTCATAATGCATCATGTAATCGTCTCATAAGTTTCTCATATGTTTCGTTTTTTAATTCAAAAAAAAAATTAGAGATGTGACACCGTGGGTAGTTGGCCTTGGCCCCCACCCCCCTAGCTTTTCACTTATATTTCCCCTTTCATCTTTAGAATTTATGTGGAATTATAAAAAAAAAGTATGTTACACCAGAAATAATAAAGGATATAAGTACAGATGAACTATTGTATACTACTATTTGAATGATATTCGTCCTTTTCAGGAAACGTGAATCTTGAAGTTTTAAAATTGGATTCATTAAATTGTAATAGAAAAATAAACTCCCTTCATCTCCCTCGGGGATATACGTTGTGTTGTTCGATAAAAGTTTACACCTAATTAAAAAAATAAAAAGTCAAATACAATCATAATTTTTCATATATTTTATTTATAAAAAAAAACTCATACCTAACACACCAGACATACTCCCTCCGTCTCATGCAAATGAATGTTTTTACTTTTTGCACATGAATTTTGGAGTATTATTGTTTAATATGTATTGAGTAGTTATATTAGTGGGTGCAATGTGAGCCCCATATTTTAATTGTATTAGTGGATGCGTGTAGATCTCATATATGTAAAGAAGAAAAGTCGAGTCTTTGAGTGAGATGCTCAAAATAGAAAAAAATGATCATTTGAAGAAGACGGATAGAATACTTTATTATTTACGATATTTATTTATTACAAAAAAATATCATTATACTCCCCAAACTTTCTTATCACTCAACTCTTCGCAACCATCTCCGTTTAAGTATTGTACTGCCTATAATGATATTTTCGTAATATAACATTTTATTGCCAAAATGCTCTATTGAGAATTTTGTTTTATTGATCTTTTGAATTGTCATGTTTTATTTTTAAAAAGTTGCAATAGTCCTTAAGTAGACAGGTTTTAATTTACAAAATAATTGTGATGGAATCTCATTAGAGCAACACTTTCTTTATTTCTGTCTCACGGTGGATTGATTTTCTTTTTTTTTTTTTTAATAATTTATAAATTTTCATTAAAAACCCATCATTTTTGTTTATATATACTAAATTACTAGACAAGACGAATTATTACTTTTTATTAATAAGAAATAATTTTTTAGACATTTTGTATTAACTTTGACAAAGGTATTAATTTTAGTTTTATATATGTGTTAGTACAGTCGCGTGTAAAGATTTAAAATTATAAATTTGTGCATTTGTTGTACGCATTTTATTTTTAAATTACTGGATCATAATTTACTTATTTTATTTTGATTGAAAGGTAGCATTAATTTCTATACTAATTCAAATTCATAAGTTAGAAATTATTATTTATGATGATTTGTGAAGTTGATCAAAATTTAACTTAATTTATTAGGCTTGTTATTTAAACCAACTTAATTAGTAGTAATCTAAGTTTAAAAGATGTATAAATGACACCATTTATGTACAATTATAACTTCAATTAAATCTATAATCTACTATAAATTATAATACCAAATCATTTAACTAAAGCTGAAAGCCTGATATGGACGGATTTTTAAAATCAATATTAATCCATTTGTAGTTGGTGGCGTGTGTTAATCACAAGTTTAATTATCTATACAACTTTTGGCAGCACTTAAATTATACTCCCCTCCCTCCCACCCACTCACCCAACCAAATAGCATCATTTTACTTAAATATGTTAATACTATCCCGGACAGTAGGTCCGGCCCGTTTAACCAGAAAAAATATAGGTTTAGGTTTGTATAAGTAATGGCCCGTTTAAATCAGGTCATTTTTGGTCCGAACTGATTAGCCCGTGGCCCTATAGGGCTAGCTCGTAGGTTAATAGGGCTGACCCGATTAGCCCGATTAAATTTTTTATAATAAAAAATTAATTAATAATATACTTAAATTATTAAAATTAATAATAATTTTTTATGTTAACAAATAATTTTTATTGATAATTATATTTAATAGTAATTTAATACCCTCTAACTTACTATATTTTTGTTGGTTTGTCATTTTAAATAAAATAATTTAAGAATAAAATATGTGAAACATTTTAAAAGTAATATTGAAAATAAACTATCTTAATTCACAAATAATATTAACGTATTTGGAATTCTAAAATTCTTTTTTATTTTTTATGTATAAACATATAAATTTATAGTTCATTATTAATATTAGAAAAATATTTGATATATTTTTAATGTTTAATTATGTTTCAAATTAAATTAATATTTATTTTTTTTATTCACCAATCCGTTAGTGGCCTGTTTAGCCCGAGACCCGCTAGGGTTAGGGTTAGGTTGCATAAATGACTGTCCGTTTAACATGAACCGCTTAACCCGTGACCCGTTTAGCCCGTAGCCCTATAGGTCTAGCCTTGAAGGTTCAGGTCCAGTCCGTTTAACATCCCTAGTTTTACTATATTAGGAGTCTCGCCCAAATTGCACAATTCTCCTCTTTTAATAAAAAAAGGCCTACCAATGGCCCACCCTACCCATCATATCTCTCTAAAATACATACCATTTTACATAAAATAATAATACTCCTTAATCTACGTGTATAAAGCAAATGATACTGTTTGACCTGGACAGAAGGAGTATTTTTCTTTCAATTTTCCGACTCCATAAATAATACTATATGCTGTAATAAATTATACAAAATGTTTAAATCGAAGTCCAAGTGCCCAACGACCACGCTTGCACGAATCTTTGGTGTAGTATTCAAATTCGAAGAAAGAAGTTTTACTAAAGAAACGATATGATGTGTGAATCACGTTTACATATTCATATAAGACTAAAAAGTGGGAAAATATCAAAGTTTAGGTTTAAGTATTACTTATTCCAATTTTTCTTATTTTATTTTATTTTATTTGTAATTTTATTTTATTTTTTCAATTTTAGTTTTTTTTTCTTTCAAATTTAGTCTTATTTATTTATTTTATTTTATTTAACATACCACTACGGCCACTTACAAGGTACCCATTTCACTATTCCTGGCGTCCACTTTAAAAATATCAATTTCCTCTATTTAGTAAAAAAAATACACAATATGACCCACCACTTCCCTCTAATACAACTACACACTTTACCTATAATAATAATACTCTTTAATTTAAATACAAAAAGTAAATAATGACCTTAGAATTGTTCATGTGCAAATAGCAAACGGTTACCTTGTAAGTGGCCGGAGGGAGTATTATATACTCCACCGTCTTATTTCATATATCACACTTTTTATTTTGAGTTATCCACAAAATTCGCACCTTCCTAAAAAAGCAAAAATTCAAACACAATCACCATTCTCCAAACACTTTATTTAAAAAAAATCACCACAGCTAACATACTTTATCATTTATTTATTATCAAGAAATACCCTAATATCTCTAAAAGTTATCATTTTTCTTAATTTTCATGTTGGAGGAGGGGTACAAAAATTTGTGAGACGGAGGGAGTACTTATCAGGTACAATAATCAATGCTTAATTTACCACCATGTACAAAAATGTAATAATCATTAATTATAATATACTCCCTCCGTCCCCCACCAATGGTCTTTTTTTCCATTTTGGTCATCCCACCAAAAGGGTTCCCTTTCCTTTTTTATACACATGGGTCCCACACTCACCCACTAATATAATTAAAACATGGGGTCCACACTACTACTAATACAACTACTCAATGCACATTAAATAATAATACTCCTTAATCTACGTGCAAAAAAAAATGCACTCTTGATGTGGGACGGAGGGAGTATTTTTTTTTAATAAGAACCTAAATTATGTAACACGAAGTATACTATCATTTTAGTAACCGAGAAATAAGACTCATTAATCCAATTTCTGCTATTTAAATCCTATATATAATTCGGTATATCCCATTATTTCTATGTTTAATGGTTGTATTCACACTGACGCGCTAGTTAAAAATAAGTATTTTTATAGTGTATGAGAAAATTATATTGTGTTTGTCTAAAAAAAATGTATGTATTTTTATGTGCTGAGTTTAATAAAAATTGTTTTCTTATATATAAAGACATGTAAAGTTGTTAAGATATGTGAAAAAATAAGTATTTAATAATTTAATTAAAATTGTGTGTAAAGTTTTAAGTTTGTGGGTATAAAATAAGATATTATTGAGATACTATATATATATATATATATATATATATATATATATATATATATATATATATATATATATATATATTTGAAACGTGTATAAGCATTGATAGGAATAAAAAAGGAAAATGTGAAATATTTTGTGGTATGAGTAGTATGTAACAGAACATATTTTGCATTTAATTGGCATGGATAAAAACTCATTTTTATTATAATTAGTTCAATAAATTAGAAAACTAAATTTACTATTGAACTCTTTTAGGTTGGTTAAATAGTAATTTTTTGAATTGGACTTCTGTTTTTTATTTTAAAAAATTCAGGTTATGATTTTTAAAATTTAAAAAATTCTCATTTAAGTTTTAAAAATCATTCAGTATATAATTACATATATTCTCTCTTCTCAAACTTTCTCTTTTTATTTCTTCACTCTTATTTATCTTTGTCACATAAATTAATATATTCTTATGCAAAAAAACATACTTCATAATTTTAACTCAACAAAACCTCAAAATAAACATTACCAGAATTAAAATTACTCATAAGAGCATATTATAATGCGCTCTTAAGAGGTTGGCTATTCATAATTATTATATTTTTGACCGTAATATTTAGCATATCATTTTAAGAAGTTAAATAATATAGTAGTATTAATTTTTAAAAATAAATTAACCCAAAATTATATTGATCATTATTTGCAATAATCAAATCAATCCTAATTGAATAAATCATAAAGGAAAAAAAGATCAAATTAAAATGACACACCAACAAATAGCCACTCTCTATTTTGCCTGTCATTACGAGCAATTAGTTGATTTAATGATTTATTTAAATTAAATTATGACTTTATAAATAAGTGGCTTTTCGTATGATTTACTTACTTATTTAGTAGTGATAAAAGAAAAAATAAAAAAAATAAAGAATTGAAATTAGAAGAGGGAAAAATCCAATAAAATACAAAAATAGTAATGTGGTGAACGTGGCACAGGCACGTGCAGTGAGTACGTTAATTTAATGTAGTAGGTAAATAATTAAATCAATTCGAAATACTAATAATTATTACTCCAGATTTTTTTCTTATTTTTTTTTTTTTCGGTAAAGACAGAAATAAAAGTAACTTGGTATATTTTCTAAACCATCCAATTAATACTCTAAACTTCAATCTGTGTTACCTGCGGAGACGCATAAAATTGGAAATATTTTTTTCTTATAATAAATAAATTTTCAATTATTCTTTCTGTATAGAATGAGGGTTGGTGAGTGATAGCATATCATGCGTCTAAATACAAATTAATTAATTAATTTTAACACAACGTTTTTTTTTTAATATTTTTAATGAGTTAAAGTTAATTCATAATATTAGTAAAATAGTATTAATCCTTTTTAAAGAATACCGCAGCTTTTTACGCTCTCTCTCTATATAAATATTAATAATTTAAATAATTTGAACCAATTTGTTAAATACTTTATAAAATATGGAGTAATTAAATAAATGATCTCGTGTGAACGTTATGAATAAACATTATATTATCAATAAAAAAATCCAAATCCTTGAGATATGCAGAGGGAAAAAAAAAGATTTGAATAAAAATATTTAAGTATACATATATATCTTGTAATAATTAAGTAAAAATTAAATAATTCATGATTAATTAATCTACAAAAAAGAAAAAAAAAAGAGTTAATTAATTATTATCAGAATGACAAATCCATGAAGCCACAGTCGTACCTTCGGCTCCGGAAGAACCAACAATTTCCATGCCTTTCTCTGCAAGATTCAAATTGTATCCACTCAAATTCTGCGAATCGCCACTGTTGATATTCCCATCAAAACCCACCAAGTTTTCTTGAATCCCATCATTGTTCCTCACTGTTTCTCCATTTTTCCATCTGTTCATCAGATTATCATCATTATTATTATTCCTTCCCTGTACAGTCGATCCTGTTTCTCTGCTCAAGAATCCGCCCAAATTCCCGAAATTCATCGACGGATTATTGGCTCCCAGTTGGAGCGAAGGTTGTTGGTGAATGCCGTGATGCTGTACGTTGATCAGATGATCGGTTGAGAGTTGGAAATTGGTGGGATTATTCGATGTGGACGCGCCGCCGCCGAGGTTGGTGTTTCCAATGGTGGTTGTCGGCGGCGCCATGGCGTCGATCATGGTGGAGTTGAGCAGAGGGGAGGAGGAGAATGGGGAGAGAGCTTTATGGGCCGCGGGCCGGAGTGGGTACAACCGGCTGAGGGTGTCTAAATGGCCGCCGGACCTCAACGCCGACGCGGCGGAGAACAGATCCAGCCGCCCCGAATAAGGGTTGCCGGAAAACGGTGCGGTGGGTATTCCGGTGAACTCCTGCACCATTTGCCTGAAATTCGTGGTGTCCGTTGTGAGAACGGTGGTGGGGGCCCGGCGTGAGGCCCGAGTCCGCTTCTTCGGGTTCTTCATCATGTTGGGCGGCGGAGCCGCCGCCCGAGAAACGGGCCCGTCGGAGGAGGACGGGCCCGGGTACGGGGCGGGTGAGATGGATTGGTGTAATGATGATGAGTGGGCAAGATTGGAGTAAGTGTGATGATGATCAGATCTCAAACCTGATCTGGACCAAATCAGATCATTATCTTGGCTGAATTGAGTGTTCTGATGAGAGAGAGAATGGTCAAAAAAATTGGGGTTTTGATGAGAGAGAAAGGGTGGCTGTGGAGTTGAGATGGAGGTGCTAAAATGGTGGGAAGAAGGGTTCAAGAAAGAGGAAATAGATTCTCCTCTAGAATCAAATTCTTGATCATCTCCACCACTAGAAGACTGCATACTCCCACTGTTTCCAGAATCCATCAACCTTTTAGAGAGAGAAAATGATGCAAAAGGTGAAGATCAAGAAGAAGCCATGAAAAATTGCATGAAAAGGGAAAGATCAAAAACCCTCAAAAACAGACAAAATCTATTTAAAGTTGCAACAATTTTTGGAGGAGAGAGAGAAGTAGGGTTTGGAGGAAAGAAGAAGAGGTGGGAAAAAAGGAGAAAGAAGAGAAGAAGAAAGGTTAAATAAGTGGTGGCTCTGAAACAAAGGCAGTTAAAATGAAAAGGAGAGGGGGTGGGGGTGGTGGGGCCGCCATGGGAGGAGAGGAAGGAAGCTGCCGGTAGGTGGCGACGGGTCAAACTCAAATACGCACACACTACACACATTGGCAGTGAGAGAAAATATGGTATGGTTGGCCAATGTTATGTTGAGTGTGAAAGGGAGAAAAAGTAAAAATGGTAAAAAGTAACACTTAAAATAAAAGTAATTTTAAGCGATCATAGATGTCATATACAATTTATTTTAGCTACTTTTTATGGAATAGACCAAAATATTCTTGAGGGGATCCACTTTTTTACATATTTGAGGAATCAGATTTTTCACTTTTATGACCAAAAGTACGAAAAGTACACTAGGGGAATCCGATTCTTCTATATTTCTGAAAAAGATGTCAAAGTACAACTATGTATGCATGTGTTCCCTCATATGCTTACAAAAAATGGGGTATATATATAATAACTGTCCAACCATAGTGCTGCATCATACACATATATTCATTTTTATTGTTCCAGTTTTTTTTTAGTGTTGAGCATTCGAGGAGCAACTATTTTAACTAGAATTTTAGAGGCGTGAAAATTTGGGGAGCAATATACAAGGTATGTTGTAAACTTGTTTTAACAACTATGAATGCATCAATTTGATCATTTTTACATGCTGCATGAGTGTATTTTATGTATTTCAACGTTTTATAATAGAAATAATAGTATGCCAAATAGTGTATGTGAAGTGTAAAATGTATCCACATTAAATTTTATTTATTTTTAAATTAGCAACTCGTAGGCCGAATAGAACAGAATTTGTAGGCCGAATAGAACAACTTTGAAGGTCGAATAGAAGAAACATTGGCCGAAAAGGCCCAAAAAATATATCATACGATAAAAAAAATAAGTGCGCCGAATAGAACAAGTGTTGTAGGCCGAATAGAACAATCTTATGGGCTGAATATAAGAAATGCAGTCCGAATAGAAAAACTTAAATTTTCACATTTAATTTTCATTTTTAAAAAAATATGTAGGCCGAATAGAAAAATTTTAGTTGGCCGAATAGAACAACCTTATAAGCCGAATAAGAGAGACGTAGGCCGAATAGAATAAAAACTTACAGAATTTGAAAGACATCTGAAGGTAGACTGAATAGTGAAATAGTGTAGGGCCGAATAAAATAATATGTTAGCCGAATAGAGTACATTGTTGGCCGAATAGAATACTTGCAACTAATTATGATGTCGTCATTTACATTTTCTTGAAAAAATATGCAGATGAGCTATAAACATGCTGGGATGTGTTGTGGTGGATATTGGGATAGGTTACTATACAAAGATGGACATGTTCACTGGTTATACTTGCGAGATGACCATCTGTACTATACTAGTTTGCTATTAAAAATTCATAACATAATACAAGCTGATTTGGTTAATTGGGTTATGAAGTTCATTCTCTCGTCGAGTATAGTGATCGTATGTCTAAATATAAGATAAAAAATGATGCTCGTGTGACAGAAATTTTTAACTGTGTTGATGTAGAAATGATGTATGTGACACTCTTTCCTGTCGCTGGTAATGCATTCGTTAAACCTCATGCACAAGGTTCAGGGCATAGTTTGGAGTTAGGGTTGAGTTATAATGATGGAAATGATGGTCCGAGCAATGATCCATGTTCGAGGGCACAGTCTAGTGCTAGGCCTGATTTTGATTTGAATGTGGCGTACAGTCCGGCCTCAGAGATGCAGCGGTGTAGTTTTAGGGAATCTGTAGATGCTGAAGATGATGACAACTCTGGTGAGGGTGAGGATGATGTACATGCTTATAATGATGATGTTGAGCCCGGGAATATGACTATCGAAGAAGAGCATGAAAACAACGAAGATGACATACAGCAGGATTGTAATCAGTCTTCTAGCGAAAGTGATGATGATGCTGAGGAGAGAAGAATCCAATTGTATGAAAAAGTCTGTGATTACATACGTCAGAGAGGCGGCCCTAGCTTTCTTGAACCGATTAGTCGCGACTTGTCCCGTCCTGAAATGCAGCCACAAGATTGTCAAAGTATTCGGCCCACCACCCGTCCCTGGTTGATTCCAGGTATTAATACTATGTTTATTTAGAGGAGAACTAAAGTAAACTTGTACTTTGAACTAATGCACCTGATACAGTTATAGGCATTTCGGTTGTAGCTGACAGAGAAGATCAGATGACTGTCCCTGACTTTGATGTGTCTGGCATTCTTCACGAGAAAAGTGTATTTGATACAAAAAAGAAATTGCAGACTGCTGTAGGAATGTATAACTTGCGGAATGGAGTTGAGACCACTGTTGAAAGATCTAGCTCGACCAGATATAACATGGAATGTAAGCTCAAAGGTAAAATCGATTGTCGATTTGTGATGCACGCACGAATGAGCTATGGCCTGTGGGGGGCAGTTAAATTCGTTCAACATCACGAGTGTTTAAATGATCCAGACTGCAGTAGTTCCCAACATCCTGATGGACGTGAACGCCTATGGCTGCCGGTTGCTCTGATAATATCTGGAGGTATGCATTTAGGTGCTGAAACATATAGAAATTTATTACATAATATTGTAAGTTAGTGAACATATTTACTTATTAAGTATACACATGAAGGCTCTCTCAATTACCTGGTCGTCAAACCAAGCACTGGGTCCTCCATCTCAGTGAAAAAGCACTGCCGACGCTATAGCCGAGTCCGATGTCAACTCTGAAATCAAAAATTCTTTAACAAGCACAAGTATGTAAAGTAACATATGAAAACGTCTAAAATAGTAGATTAGCACGTACAGATCGTTGCTTGTCTTAAATCGCAGGTACAGTTGCCAGCGGCGCTCGCGTTCAGTCATTGTGAATGGTGACTGTAATGCTGCACTTAGGTTTCTTGGCCGCTTAGCACGCATCAAACCATCTTGAGCGACACCAGGTGTGGGAGCCATCGGACTCACAAGATCCACCACTGTAGGAGGGGTAGATCTAACCCCTGACCTCGAGTTAGATGGCTCATACTCAGACCCCCGACTAAGCGAAATATCAGCTCGAAGGTGCCTGAACTCCTGTGTAAGCGCAAGTCGAAATAAATGTTGTGTCTGATGCTCAGCCACCATCTAATATGCAAGCTGGGATAATAACTCATCCTGCTGATCCAGCCTATGGAGGACCCTATCTTTGAAATCCTGATCATATCCGTAGTGGTTCTGCTCATATTCGTGATCCTGCTAACCATACCCGTGGTCGTCCTGATCATCATATCTGTGATTTTGCTGATCATATCCGTGGGCGTCACCCATCCCACTTCCATGATGAGCAACGACTCGAGCATGCCAGCTACGAGCGGAGGAAGGAGGAACATGATGTGTGGGATCATACGAACTGCGCTCAAAGTCACGGGTAATCTCACTTATTAATGGTCTTTCGACCTGACCATAATACATATCGTACACCCACCAGACGGGATATGATACGACAAATTCGGATCAAACCTCACTCTGTCCCGAAAGCAGAGTCCCATTATCCGTATGAACTCTACCCTACTAAAGCTAAGACACTCGTTCCCAACTTGAAAATATCTAGCGGTTACATCATCCCCGCCACGTATGATCTCCTGTGTCATGAGACCATGGAGATTAGCAAGCGCAAGCCAATCATCGTGAAGACCAAAATAAGATCGCCTGAACATCTTCTCCGCATTACTCCAACCATTGTTAACTGCTTACGGATAAGTGTCATAACAACCCCAGGTTTGCAGTAATTATGTACACTGCAGTTCTGCCCCTGCATGGTTGGACGCTTCCATTCACCCTGCACAAATTTAACTTTTTGTTAAATAATATGTAACACACATAAAAAATATGTACTCTGCATCAATTCAACCAGCTTACATAATAAGACAATAACTGATAATTATATCAAATAACAATAAGTTCACTGCAGCAACTGAACAAATATTGGCACACTCAATCATTTGTTCTATTCGGCATATTTTTTCTTCTATTCGGCCTATAAATTGTTCTATTCGGCCTACGAATATTGCTCTATTCGGCCAAGGTCAGTGCTGTGACATTATTCAAACTACACTTTGTTCTATTCGGCCTACACTTCTTCTATTCGGCCTACAAATCTGTTCAATTCGCTCTACAAAAAATCTCTATTCGGCCAACCAACATTTTCAAATATTCTAAAAATTCAAGTCCTACAATTTGTTCTATTCAGTCTACACTTGTTCTATTCGGCCTACAACTTTGTTATATTCGGCTTAAGATTTGTTCTATTCGGCCAACCAATATTTCCAAAAAAATTAAAAAAAAACTCCTACACTTTGTTCTATTCGGCCTATACTTGTTCTATTCGGCCTACTAAAAAAACTCTATTCGGCTAACCAACATTTCCAAAAATTCAAAAAAATAACACTCCTAGAATTTATTCTATTCGGTCTACACTTGTTCTATTTGGCCTACACATTCGTTCTATTCGGTCTTAAAAAAAATCCTATTCGGCCAATAAAAATTTTCAAAAAATTCAAAATAAAAAAATAAACAACACAACACAAAAAATTCTAAACATGATGTATACACAGTTAAGTCACATTCATCACATTACAAAATGAATTCACATTTTACACATATGAACAAAACCACACAAAATGTACTTCGTATCCTCGAAAACAAGTACCACAAACTCAATGTAGGACACATTATAAACAAATAACTCACAATTTAAAAATACATATAAAACAACTTTCATACATACCCGAAAATTTGCCATTTCGAAAATTCACCAAATTCACCTCGTCTGAAACTCCTATTCCGACAGATGGAAAGGAGATACTGAGAAATGAGTACTACAAATGGGTGGCGCTGCTCTTTGTGCTTTGGGACGAAAGGGAGAGAGGAAAAGAGAGGATGTTGGACGAAATATGAGAGAGAAGAAAGATGGAATATTTGGAATGAAAATTACGTTAATGATATGATATATACCCCACCAACCCACATCCAAAATTTTAATTTGAAAAATTTTTAAACTTTAAATGTGATCCACCAACCCACTAAGTACAATTTTAAATGTTGTCCACCCACCCCATTTACTGCAGTCAAAATTGACATGATATGACCCCTTTATTTTGTACTTTAGCCGACAGTTATTGAGGGAAATTTGGGGAGTCCACTAAATAGTGGCTAGTAAAAATTATTCTTAATAGATGTGACTACTTAAAATTGTACTTAGTCAAAAGTGGCTATTAAAAAATCGCTCCGAATGAAAAATACAGGGGCACTCAAAGTAATTTAATGATATTTGGATTTAACTAAAGCATAGCATGGATAATTAATGGAATAAATTGTAGGTGGTTAAGCTAATTAACTTTGCTTAAGGGGGGATTAATGGTATGTTAACAAGGACAAATTACTAATAGTTGGTGACGCCGCCGCCGTAGCACCGCACGCCGCTACCTTTTCCGCCGCCGGCATGTTAATTTCGAGATCTTAATGACCATTCGAATATTTGAGAGTGGACTTCTTTGGGCCATGCTTTTTTTTTCTTTGTATTTAATTAGTGTTTTAATTACTCTCTCATTTTTAATTAGATAGTTGGCTAGTTATTAGTTTTTTTTTAAAAAATTTATTGTAACCCCTCTAAGGCTCTTCTTCGTTATATTTATCATACAAGCTAAAACAAAATTTTAAAATAATACTTACAATTATATTTTTATATTATGATTTTAATTATTCGGTTTTAAAATTTTAAAATTAACCCGTTAAGTTAACAAGTTTGATTTAATTAGGCAAATTCTTTGTACACCAAAGTGCTAAATTCAAATTCGTGGATTAACGTTTAAAATATATTCCCTCCGTCCCATAATAAGGGGATTATTTTACCATTTTCAACGTCCCATTTAAAGAGGGTCATTTCTATTTTAGGAATGTGAAGACCCCACCATTAACACTTCATAACAATATTTTATATTTTCAAAAGACAAAAATACCTCATTACAATTAATAGATTAATGAGGCGAAAGGGTGAAAAGGTAATTCAAAAATTCCACATACCCAATACACATTATTAATCTACATGCACAAAAACATTTAACACTCTTACCTTGAGAGACGGAGGGAATATATTAATTAAAATATATACTACTTTTGTGAATTAGGTTTACAATATAAACAAACAATGTGTTCTCTTCTTCTCCTTCATATTTTATTATATCAAATGTTTAGCTATGATTAAAATTAAAAAACCTGAAGACTAACCCAAAATATATATATACTGATAAATAAGAATTCATACACCTTGTTAAGAAAATTTGAATATTAAGAAAAGATAATACATTCATTAAGAACTATTGTATAAAACTATAATATATATATATATATATATATATATATATATATATATATATATATATATATATATATATATATATATATATATATCAACACTCTCTCTCTAGAGGTGATGTTCATTTTGAGTTTTGTGGGGTTTAAAAATTATGAATAAATATGTTTGTCTTAGGTTTTTGATAAGGTATGTTAAATTTTAATTAATGTGTAAAAATGTATTAATATATATATAAAAAAATGGATGAGAAAGGAGAGAAGAAGTTAGAAAATGTATTAATTAAAATGAGAATGCATGTAGGTTAGTAGGTATATATAACAGTGGATTTTGAAAACCAAAATCTAAATTTAAAATCTAGGAACGAACATCAAATAACCTTCTATAGAGCCGCAATGCGTTATTCAATTTGTCACCGATTATATGGAATTTCGTTTTTATTTTAATCCGATCTTACAACTTTATCTAACTAATTGTGTAACGTCAAAGAGTCGATTAATGGATAATTTTACAAGTTAAATTTAAAGAAGTTAAAACGTTATGGATCAAAATCAAATGAGGATAATTTATCGGAATGTATAAGATACTCCACATATAAAATCTCTCATAAATCATAATTTAAATTTGGAATTAGAAATGACAACGATAATTATTAATATCAGACAATTCTTGCTCAAGTGTGTAATTGTAACTATCACTAATAATGTTAAAGTAATATACCACAAATATCTTGTGAATTTATTAATACTTATGTTACACTCATAAATTAATTAATTGCAATTTACAAATATTAGCTCGCGTTATAAATAGAAGAGCATGATCAAACTTAAAATTTTCACCGTCAAGTTTTATTTCAAACTTATCCTATACCATCTTTCAACTAGAAATATATATGAACAAACTAATTCTTTTAAATTTATCTCCTTTTTTTGTACTCACTGTAAGTGGAGTTTTTTTTTAATAAATCTAAGAAACATCGCGTTTCAACTTGATGCAGCGAGAGCGTATTAAAGGATCATAATACGTAGAATAAATTCTATAATTAATTGATTCTTAAAGAATACCGAAAAGATAGACAACTCAAATACGTTGATTCATATAGAATACCGTAAAAGAGGCTATGAAAAAACTCTCATTTTCATTAATCAAATTCAACTCCTGGATACAATAATTTGACCACCTATTTATGGGTGAAACAATATCTATTACAATAATGATAATTAATATAAATAAAAGGAAATAATATCACATTAATTTATAATATATCTACTATAATTAATCTAAATCTTCTGATTCTCCATCATTCTCCTCCACTTGGAGACGATTTACCCTTGAATCGTGTCGGGTCGTATCTCGAACAAAATAAGTATGAAGACATCTTTGAATCCATGTAACCTAAAATTCTTTAGAATAACACTCTCATATTCAATGTTGCTGCTAATTATAGGATCCATAAAATATGAATCTTTCGGATCAAATAAATATTCTTGATCAAACGCATCATTACTCGTAACTTTAATTATCTCTCTATCAAAAATTGATGGTCCATCATAGTGCATATAGAAAACGTCGTCGTCTTCTTCATCGAACATTGGTGGGCCATCATAGCTAAATGAGACTTCACCATCTTCCTCATCAAAGAACGGCGGGTCGTCATAATCACCATCAACAATTTCATCCAAGACTTCTTCATCGAAGATCGGTGAGCCACTATCAATAAATCCGACTTCTTCATCGAAAATTGGTGGTCCATCGTATACTGGATCGGACGCCAACAAATCGTTTTGTTGATAGATTTACGTAGTATCATCTTCATAAAATGACTGATCATCATAAAAGGTATCATAAAACACTTGACATCTCGAATTCAACATCGAGAATCTAGCTCTAATACCAACATCGAGAATCTAGCTCTAATACCAACTGATGCAACAAGAGCGTATTAAAGGATCATAATGCATAGAATAAATTCTATAATCCGTTGATTCTTAAAAAATATCGGAAGATAGATAACTCAAATATGTTGATTCTTATAGAATACCCGCGGAAACATATAATTCATAAGAATATGTGAGTGATTCATACACAGTATCTTTCCAAAAATAATTGAAATTCAATTTCATGATTTGTATCTTCAATTTTTGGAAACTTGTAAAGTTCTTCTGTCAATCCTTCAAATTGGATATCGAAAATTGGATACCGTAAAAGGGCTATGAGAAAACTCTCATTTTCATTAATCAAATTTAACTCCGGGATATAATAATTTGACCACCTGGGTGAAACAATATCTATTACAATAATGATAATTAATATAAATAAAAGGAAACAATATCACATTAATATATAATATATCTACTATAATTAATCTAAATCTTCTGATTCTCCATCACAACTTCTAATTTTTGAATAAATTACACATGGTATTCATGCGATAATTATACGGTATTAATTAATTTGAACTCAGTACAATCATTTGTACTGATAATATTAATGAAATTAAATCGAACTCCAGTAATGTGACTCGTAATTTCACTTGTTTCTTAAGAGAGAATTAACAATTATATACGTTCAAGAAACACTTAATGTAAGAGTATAATGGAACACAACTAATAAATTAATAGTTGTATACAATTTTTCATGCATGATAATGTGTGGAAGAAATACCCTTGCCTATATTTTTCTATGTGACACTACCTATAAAATAAATTATCCTAACCATATACTACATCATTATAATTTCAAATGTACCGTGTTTTTTTATTTTATTTTAATACTATAGAGTTAGTCCTGAAAAATAATTATATATATATTTTCAATATATGATGTGATAATTTACTTATAAAGTACGATTATATATATATTTTTCTGATTTAAATCCATTCGATTAGCCTGAGGACATATTAAATTGCGTAACTCTAGGTGGAGAATTAAATTGGAGTGTGTTATTTTTTATAAATCAAATCTTACTCTATAGAATATATAGTTACTCTACTCATGCACTACACTCCTTCCATCCATATAAACATTTGCTTTTTTTATTTATATTTAATAAATAATTATATTAGTAGTGAATAGTAAACGAGAATCTTTTAATATAAAGTAAAAAGAAAGTAATACTTTTAGTGGATATTCAAGATAGTAAATTGTGGACATTTAAATTGAACAGAAGAATATTATTAATTTTATAGAAGAGTGTTGTGTCATATACTAATTTACAAAATTATATCTATATTAAATTAAATTTTGTCTGATAAATTTGATCTTTCTATATTAATTACACTACTATTATACAATGAAAAAGATTTATTTAATGTCCCTTCACATACAATACAGCATCAAATTACATATTATAAAAAGATTATTGACCAATGTAAGTCGAGAACTTGAAGAGAAAACTATCCAAGAAAATAATTGAGCTCAATCTTGGAATATTTTTTGTTTTATTTTATTTTATTTTTATTATTTCCCATCTTGTTATGGCCCCACAAAATAAAATATAATATTGGTAGTGCCATAATTATTTCATGACAAATTTCTCTTGCTTGTTGAATTTTCTGACGTTTGTGATGGTATAAAGAAATAAAAGATTAAAATAAATGTACATATTGATGGATGTATATATCATATCATATCATATCATGGAGTCTAACCTTAGCTGCTACACATGTTTGAATATTCCCCACAATCTTCACATTATATATTCCTTCATATATTTCATTACACATATTTTAATCAAGGGCGATAATTGGTTTCTCCAATTAAAATATATTCTTAATTGAAAAATGATAATTTGGATTGATTTGTTCAACAACATTCAGTTAGCTGTAACTACAAATCAAATTAATTAATTGTGCATCTATAAATAATACTCCCTCCCATTAAAATTGATATAATTTTTTTGGGCACGGAGATTAAGGAATATAATAATTTAATGTAAAGTTAAGTAAAGTGAAGTGAGAAAAATAATATTTAATGTGTAGTAGGTAATTGTATTAGATGTGATATGTAGGGCCCATAGATTAATTTTTTTATGTGGATCCCATGTATTAAAAAGAAAATGTGTCAACTTTAATGGAACAAATCAAAAAGAAAAGTGTGTCAAAAGAGGTAGCAGTTTAATACTCTTCTGAATCTAAAAACTATTGCATCACTTTAGCTCGTTTATACACACACATGATAATATATATGTTTAATTATATATATATATATATATATATATATATATACTTCTATTTAAATAATAATTATAACAAACTATTGCTGAGAATTGGTAAACATTAAAAGAGCTAAAACACATGTTTGACTAAATTTGTTAAGAAAACTATAGGTGGCAAATGGGAAGATTTCCATGACATGGATAATTAAGAAGTGATATTATTTTAAAACAAAAATTGCAATAGTGGTGTAATGCATTATATAATAAATCATTAATTAATTTTAATATAAAAATAATAACGTTTTTAATGAAAATTGTACTATAAAAAAACTCTTTTTAAACAACAAAATCTATTAACGAATTCAATTCATAGATAATTAGCAACTGACTGAAAAAAAATTACGTTTTTACCAACAGAATAACATATATTGCTATTTATCAACGAATTGCCAACGGAATCATTATATAAATTTATAACGGAATTATTAACAGCGAATTATCAACTTAATTAAAATTTCATTACTAAAAATTTACCAATCACAACTTTACCAACGGATTTTGCTGTTATAAATTTGTTGATAAACCAATTTAATAATAAAATTAATGTTTTTATCAACATAGTATTCCTTAGTAAAAGAATTTTTTTTTCCTTTAATGTTAATAATATGTTTAATAAAAGTGATAATTATTTAAATAGACGTAAAACGATTCCATGCCAGCATTGTTTTAATTCGTTGAGAATTCTTTTACGATTGAGAAAAAATGTCAATGACTAAATAAAATTCATGATCCAATTAAATATAATGTGTGAATTTTACAAAAAAAAATTATATTAATATTTAACAACATTATAATTGGAACGTGGAAATGACATTTAATACCTAAATCATAATTTACCCACAAAGTCATAAATTGTGACACATAGTATAAATTGTCCTTGCTTTCAAATTACCATGTTAATTAGATCGCATTCATGAAATTATTACTTAGTTTCATTAAGTGCTATGTTTGAATAAACTTGAAAATTCATGCAAGAAAAACATAGACACGTCATTTATTGTGTTCCAATTAAAATGAAAAACGTAATTTAATTTTTTTTTAAAAGAATTGATTAATGTGTCGTTGTCATGGTTGTAATATTGTATGCCCTTTGGCATGGCTATTGGCCAACTTTATCAAATCCATCTTTAAAGATCCGAATTCTCTCGATATGTTTTCTTGGAATATTTGAAATTTGCGGCTAATTTATTCTACTTTTCCCTAATTATATATATACACATTTATTATATTATATTATAATATATACTTTTAAAGCATGAAAAGTTTTTGACTACACACCCCTTTTTATTGAATACACACCCTTATTGAATACACACCCCCTTTTAATTTTTTAAATCTTAATTTTATTATATACACACCCTTAAAAATCCAAAATTACCCTTTTTAATTTGAAAATTATACACACCCTTAGTAATTCAATCGGCTCTTCTTCTTGCCCAATAAATTGTAACATAGCCTTCCTCATTCACATATTCAGAAAATACCCAAAAATTTTACAACGCACAGAACACACACTAAAAGGGAAAAAACGCAGACAAGCTGGGAAAAGAAAATAAAAATGAAAAAAGGAAGAAGAGAGAAATTAAAAGGAGGGAAGAAGAAAAGGAGGGGAATATTTGGTTATACAACGGCCCAGACTTCTGGGTTGGATCACTTAGTTCCATTAAGCTGTATAGCTTCAATCACCTTTCATCATTGCATAGACTGAAATTTGTGAGTCGAGAGTTCTTGAGAATAACCTCATTAGAAACCTTGTCTTCATCTTCATCATCGTTTCCATACCTGAAGGAACAGACGTTGAATCACTGCCCTAACTAGAAGAAGTGGGAGACATAATACTCGACACCCGAAATCCGAAGAAGGCGTGCGACTGGTGAAATTGACAATTATAGGCTGCACTTGGACGCGCTGCCTCTTAGCCTCTGCGTAAGGCCTCATTATTAAAGAAGCCGAACACGAGGGGCCTCTCTTTTATCTAATGTTTGATATAGAAATAAATAAAGAAATCAATAATTTGAAGTAAAGTGTTAGATTTGTCTTTGTTTATGTAGTGCCATTTATGCATTTAGTAATGCGAAGGTCGATGATATACATCGAAACTAAGATGGAAAATCAGGCCGTGTGTTAAGAAAGTTACTAATATACGAAAAAATAAATAAGATTAGCATGAATTCATTCTTCTTGATTCCGAGGACATGAGAAAAATTTGGAATGCAGGAAGGGGGACATACTTTATTAATAAATTTTTCGCCACTTTTATGTGTGGAAGAGTCACAAGTGTTATCATATCATGTAACATTCAAGCTTTTTAGGGTTTGAAATTTCTAATCATAGATCTATTTAAAAGTTTATTTGTTTGCTGTCTCTGCGATTTCTTTACCATTCAATATATTATGCACTTTTTCTTCTTAATTTAGGCAGGAAGAGATATCATGAAATCAAAGAATGTGAAGAAATTAAGATGAATTGGTGGGAGTTGATTAAGTTAGGGCTTATTAAATTAGTATAAAATATATAGAGGTGCGTATTTAATGAATTAAGGGTATTTTAGACTTTTTAAAAATAATATATTAATTATATATCAATGGGTGTGTATTTAATAATAAGGATGTGTATTTAGTGAGACTCATTCTCTCGATGTGTTTTCTTGGAATATTTGAAATTTGCGGCTAATTTATTCTACTTTTCCCTAATTATATATATACACATTTATTATATTATATTATAACATATACTTTTAAAGCATGAAAAGTTTTTGACATGCATGCGTGTCAATATAATTTTACATTTATACTTTAATTTGATCTCCGCATAATTTGCTTGTAAAGTGCGGACTCAATTATTGCTTTTGCTAATCAATGGCTAATCACTTTTATTTGGCTAATCAATGGTTAATTACTGGATGAGGGCTTGGGGTGCTCAAGTAAATTTTTTTAAGATTTCAGATTTGAAACGTTTAGAAAGAATATAGAAATAAACTATATAAGACTCCATTTCGAATTCGACTGATCTATTTATATATTTTTTTATCAAGTCAAAAAATCTTTGATTTAAATATGCTTTGGATGATCCAAATCTCAGACTCAGGCGTAGTTGAGAGCCCTCACAGCCTAGGCACAACGACGCAATTATCAGAGGCGCGCTCTATCACTGAGCTAATAGCCCGTATTGCGAGCCTCCCGCTGGGGGCCCGCTATGCCAAAAGCGAGAGAAACCCCATCCCTCTCTTTCCTTTTTTCACCCCTGTGTGGGGCGATAAATAATTGTGGAGTTAATTTATAAAGAACACAAAAATTATGATTTGAAATAAGATCCTCACTAGTGGATGGTTAATCCTGACCTCCCTCAATCAATCGATTAACGGATAGAAGGGTTTATCAAATTTTCAGGACGATGATAAAATTTACAATCGAATAATTTGGAGTTGTTATATTTTGAATAGGTTTATTATCGATATATGAATTTTTAAGTTTTAACAATATTGGAAAAACATTATTATGTTTAAACATTTTAAATTAATAAATGATTTTAAGTGTTTCAAATCAAGCCCTATATTTCCCACCTTATAAAAATGTAACACACAAGAATATATATAATTCACGTAAATTACTTCCGTCTGCAAAAACATTCTTATTTTCTTCAGCAAGATTATTAAGAATTTATAGTTCTATATGTACATAAATTTCAATATACTATTATTTCTTGTGTAACTAATAAATTTTTAGGCAGATCAGATGACCATTATATTAACTGAAATTTTTCTACTTTGGTGTTTGGTGAACTGATGAACTGAAATCGTGTTGTGTGGATGCACGTATTTTTAATAAGCGTGTTAGCCTTTATTTAAGGCTTAATAACGACAGTTGATTCTCGTTATAAACAATAAATATGAAAGCTGTTTTATTAGTTTTAATTAAATTTTCTTTGCCTTTTTTATTTTTATTTTTTAAATGTCATTAAAGAAAACTTGGAGGTCTTCAATTTCATTTGAATTACTTAATAAATGGATGCAAAACAGGTCACATTCTATTCGTAGGCTTGTAACACAATCTTTCAAAAATAATTCTTCATTTTTATTTTCATTTTTGGACGGGTCACTTTCTTTCTCATTTTTATTCTTATTTTTTGGACAGAACTTATTAAAGTGGAAATAAGTAAGTAAAAGTAATAATTCACGTTTTCTCAAAACTATCGTCTAAAAATTTGTCTACTTATGAACCGATTCCACTCTGCCCAATTACTTGTGTTTAGAGATAAAAATCAGACAATTATTACCTATCCCACCTCAACCCTGTTGAAAAGTGATCTTAAACAAGTTTGAGAAGATGATATTTATATGAGTTTAAAAATTATCATTAGAGTTTGGGGTGGTTAGTATTTATCGTGTGGCATATAAAAATATATATTAATTATTTTATATGTGTTCCATTTACTTAAAAAAAATGTAATAATACTATTCAAATGCCCTATTTAGTAAAATATTACTCCCTCCGTCCCATAAAACCTTTCACACTTTCTTTATTTGTTTGTCCCACAAAACATTTCACACCCCAAAAAAAGAAACATCACTTTATCTAACAACCTCAAAAGTTCTTTCAATTTCAAATTTGTCACTCCTTTTAACATACATATCATTACTTTATACTTTTTTAGTATCTAAAAATACCACGATACCCTCCAAAGTCAATAAAGTTTGTCAAAAAGTGTATATTTTTTAAACAACGTGAAACAGTAAATATGAAAAGTATTATGGGACGGAGGGAGTATATAATAATAACATTCATGGGTAAATGATTATATTTAATTGATAACCGTATAATTTGTATTAAAATATTAATTTAAACATAGATAGCTCGTGTGTATGACTAAACGAGTTTGAGACATGTACGTATATATTGTAGTGAATTTTTAAAGGGACTTGGGAGTTGGGACATTTAAATAGTTACAGGTACATGCATCCTTAAATAAGCTGTTAACCTACCATATGTCATCCCTACTTGTATCTACAATTTGCTACACATCATGTATCCTGATATACTAATGCGTGTGGTTTTAAGCAAACATTTTAATATATTTATAGTAACGTTTTCTTAATTTATTACTCCTCTTTTTCTTTTTTTAATTTGAAAATTCCGAAAAAAGAAAAGAAAAGAAGAGTACATAAGCACCCATTGTGGAAAAAAGAAATGGCGCATGATCACACCTGCTGCAGATTCCCTTAAAACACAACAAAAAAGAAGGGATACAAATTGATAGCTTTATGAAAATCAACTTATTCTACAGCATGCTTCTTTTTCTCCAAAAGATACACGTGTGGCAGACTAAAAAGGACTAAGAATACAAAGTTTGATGTATTAAGATGTTAACAGGAAGTGTATGTACCATGAAAAGAATTCAATTCAAAGACCGTACCATGGCGTAGACTCTCAAAGAATAAGCAAGATTACCTTACAAATCAGTTTAGTGTATGCTTAAAGAACATCAAACTTCCAAGCGTTAGATAACATGACCCCATCTGTAGAAGAGTCCTATTACAGAAGTAAAGTTAGTAGCACAATGGCTTTGGTTAGATAACATGACCCCATCTGTAGAAGAGTCCTATTACAGAAGTAAAGTTAGTAGCACAATGGCTTTGGTGGCCGGGGAGGTCGACAAACAGAAGGCTTGGTTGTTGAAATACCGATTCCGGTGAAATCAAACTAACGCAAGCTTATTGGTATTTCATCAGTAAGGGACAGTAGCAGCATTCATAATCCATCAATGGTATAACACATGCGCGCGAGCAAAGCAACAAAAAATGCAGATACAGAGTTTTGTTTAATGTGGTCTGATTCATCTACATGTCATGTTTATTAACCTCGATGGTGATGAGGATATCATGCGTATGACAGAACAAAAAATACGCAGAATACATGCAAGTCATAGGATTTGATTTCATACACATAATGATCAATTGCATGAAATGAAACAAACTTAGGAGAAATAATTCCCATATTCTTCAAGGATCTGTTCATCAAACATGCACTCAGCAGATAAAACTTGCCTACACAGATTACCTAACTTTAATTCCTTAAGTAGATGACACATGTTTAGTAACTCTTTTACTTTTGACTACATTTCTTTTCCCATACACCTCTCCAACTTGATCTTCATATGGAGCAACATATCTCCTAAAGAATTCCCTTTCTGGGAGTCTACACAATGTGGTAAAAGCAGGCCACTCTGTGATCAAATTCTTAGTTTCCAAGACTCGCAAAACGGGCAATCTCCGCCCATACCAATTCTCAATGCTATAACATAGGGACACAGGGATGCGAATAATACACGACATATCATACTTCCCGGTGGCAAGAACAACCTCTTTCACCTTCATCATCTTCTTTGTTGATACCGACAAGACCAGAGGCGATTGCCTAAACGCTCTAAGTATGTCTTCTTCGGAAAACCCCATATCCCGAAAAGACTGCAATTTCATCTCCCAAGTCTCACTGCTCATCGAGCTAAGCACTCTAACAGCATAAATAAACACTGATGAACTGATACGCACCCCCATTTCATTCGCCTTCGCTACACTTCTCCTAATGATTTCCGGCTCACTTAAAAGAAACCTAGGAAAATGGTAGGTAAGCCTAAGGATCTCCTGCAAAGGTATTCCACAGCTCTTCAAGAACTCAACATTAGGAACCACAGTCTTATTTAAATCTCGTGCTAAGAACCAGCAAGAAGCCCTAAGCAGATTAACCACTTCATCATCTGAAGTAACTAAACCTTTCAATACAGATATCGAACGCACAATAATATCCTTACTTCGATTCAGAATCCATGGATCATTTGCTATCAACTCCGGCAGCTCATTTCCAGAGAATTCCAACCCCTGTAAAATCTTGAACTTGGGCTTAATGGTGGACTCGAGTTTAGATGAGAGAAGCTGAGGTCGGGATTTCACGAGTCTTTCCAATTGGGACTTCGAAAAGCCAAACTCTTTCAGGAAAGAAATCACTTCTTCGGGATTTCCAGGTTTTTTCAGTTTTGTTAAAGCAGAGGCGACTTTGGAAACTGTTTTGGGAGAGAAATTGTGTTTACGCAGAAGGCATTCAACTGCTTTTTGGGTTTCTAAAGATTGTTTTTGGGTATGTGTAGAGAATTCTACATGGAATTTGCAGAAAAAATAAGAACTCTTCGAAAATAAATCGATGCACTTTTTACGCATATGAACAGAAATCATGATGAAGAAAATGCAGAAGGTTTATGCAGATAATGTAAGTATAGCAGATTAATCCACTTGCCTTCGAAATGCGTCAAGAAACGCAATTTTCAGCGAGAATTGAATGCAAATTGGGGGCTTTCGATTTAGGGTTTAGGGTTCTTAGTGGAAGAATACTGAATACCAGCTCCAGTTAGTGGACTGATAATTGGGCTTTAAAGTCCCTCAGTTTTTGGGCTTTCCAATGACATATTAACCTTCATATCTCCATTTAGCCCAATTGAACACAACAATGATAGATCACACTAGTATTCAGCTTATTTCGAGAGTTGATATTTAGTGCACCTGAACACGCACGTCTAATCAATTTTTTTATTAAAAAAATTAAAAGAAATATTACTAACAAAATGTATTCATTTTTATTAGTGTAGTATATTTTTATTCATAATATGTTTATGAAAGTGGGTGCACCGTCCACCCGAGTGCACCGGATAATTATCCTTATTTCAATTATTATTTTATTTCATTAAATCAATAAATATAAAAATAAATAGGAAATTTTTCATTAATGAAAAATAGAATTTAATAAAAAATCGGCCCCATCATATTAAGGGGCAATACTTTCATGAAACATTTTTTACATTTTTTTTAAATAATTATCATTTTTTAATCATTTTTCAGTTAGACGTTCTCACAGTTTGCCTATTACTAATTTTATATTTAGGAATAATGTTTGTATTATATTTTTAATCTTTAAACCTTCAAGATTCTAATGGGCATAAGGTCTCTTTTGTATCAACACATATTTCAAAATAAAATTACAATGATTAATTAAAGCATATTATATTAATTAAAACTAATAAAACACATATAATATATCAAGAATCTAATCAATGAAGATTAATTATCATCTTTTTAGAACTTTGAGATTTGAAACCCTAAAATTTCGCCAAGAATAGATTGTCTATAGACATATACCCATCATTTCATCCTCTGCTGATTATTGCTCCATGTTACCTTTTTCATGTGGTCATCACTTTCAATGTGCAGTTCAAATTAAGAAAGGATTAAATAATAATAATAATAATAATAATAATAGTAATAATAATAATAAATTGATGTTTATAATTTAAGAGGGGAAAAAACCTCAATTTTCTTTTTCAATATTATCATCAACATAATGATATTTACAAGAGAATAAGATATTTTTATTGAAAAACCAATTTGCTCAAATAATCATTGACAATTAAGTATGTAGATTCCATGCAATTAATCTTTAAATAAATAAATTTGAGTTTAATTCATCAAAACATTTAGCTTTCATATACTAACTATTGTGAGAAAATCAGAATTAAAAAAAATAAAATAAACTTCATGGCAATTTGTCCCTCATATTCAACCCCTTAAATTACTAATTAAGATAAAGTTTCAAACAAATTACACTTTCATGTTATGTGTTTAATGATATTTCTTACTATAGATTGGTCTCATTTCATAAAATTGAGAAACAGAGGAAGTCATTGTGAAAGACAAGTATTTTATTATCACAAATGCATTTTCAGAAAATCAGACATATTGTTGTATAGATACATACATAGTAATTCCAACACACAAATTCTAATACAAAAACAACATTAATAACATTAAAATTCTTCTTTTTTTAAAAAAAAATAATAATTAAAAAAAAAAACCTTAGTTCATCTTGATGATCATCTCCTCCAGCTTCTGCTTCTTGAAATCATATCTGGAATTCCCCCAATCACCCCAATTTCTCTACTAATTTCACCAGAAAATTCAGACAAATCAATCTTATTTCCTTCTCTCTCTTCTTCCCTCTCTCTCCTCTGCTCTTCCTCCTCCTCCTCCATCCAACTCTTCGCCACCGGAGCCGATCGACATCGCATTAGAAGCAGAGCATTAGGCGGCGGAGGAGGCGGCTCCGCCTCTTCGTCGTCATCATCATCATCAACAACCACAAGCTCTTCTTCACAATCATACTCTTTGCTGCTCTGTTCTTCTTTCCTGCTGATCACATTATTATTATGATGAAGATCTTCCTGTAAAAGTGTGAACCATTTAGAAAAAACAGCTCTAGAAGAGCTCTGTTCATCATCTTCGTCCTTCGAAACCCGACTATTGTCTCTATAAATGCTCCCGTCCTCGTAATCCTCCTCCTCATCATCTTCCTCGTCGTCATCAGAAGTGATCACCGAGCTAGGCACAGCGCCAAAGCATTGGAAATCGAACCGAATGTTTCTTAAGCATGTCAAGAACTGCATCACATCTTTCTTGAATCCAAGAGCTTCAATCCAAGTACTTTTCTTCTTGTGTTTCCTGTGATTATGCAGCCTCTCAATCTCCTCCATTACAGACTGCCAGTTCTTGCAAGAACTAGGTTTGGACCTAACTTTGATCTGACCAGCACAAGTGACTTTAGGAGAGGTGGGCTCTGAGATATCTTCACTACTTCTGTTGTTGTGTCTGTTTTTGGCCCAATAAGGGCTGCCATGGCTGGTGGGGTGTTTCCTCAATTGGTGGTGGGAAGGGCGGCGGCGGTGGCGGTGGTGGAGGTGGTGAAGCGTGGAGGAATCCGACTGCCTGGCCGGGCTACAGATTGGTTTGGGGAGTAGAGATAAGTGAGCTCTGGTCGGAAAACAGACGAGTAAATCAGTGGCAGGGGGTCCTCTGTTTTCTCTACCTTTCATTGTGGAGTTGGAGTTTGAATTTGAGTAATGTGTTGTTCTTGAATTGATCTACTTTAAGTATGTTAGCTGCAGATCTTTTGGCTGATCTGATGAACTGTATAATGTTTGTTTAATGTCTTTGGAAAGTGTTTTGATCAGTTTGGATGTATTAATTTTAAAATGGATGGGGGGGAGCACCATAGGGACAGCTTTCCATTTGCCCCTTTTTGTTGTGTGCTCTTCTTTTTCCTTTACCTTAACTTATTTCCAAACCTCCCTTTTCCCTATGCTTAATTTCAAGTGATTTTATTTCATGATCGAGATCGAATCGAAGATTAGTTTGTAAAATCGAACATTTGAGCGTTCAAAATGGTTTGATAAGCTCGTATTTATTCAATTCTTGATTCGATCTGCCTCTGTTCAGAAGAGTTTGTAAAATTGAACATTTAAGCGTTTAAAATGGTTTGATAAGCTCGTATTTGATCAATTCTTGAATCGATCAGCTTCTGCTCAGAAGAGTTTGTAAAATTGAACGTTTATGCGTTTAAAATGGTTTGATAAGCTCGTATTTGATCAATTTTTAAATCGATCGGTCTCTATTTAGAAGAGTCTACAAAAGCGAATATTTATTGTCAAATAAGCTTTTTATAGATCATTTTTGAATGTAAATTTTAGGAATTTTATTATACAAAATTTTGAATTTTTACTTAAAATATGATATATTCTATTATACAAAATTTGACCTTTTATTAAGGGCATTTAATGAGAAATTGGAGAAAAAACTCAAATTTAAGCAAAAAGAATATAGAAAATGGTGTCACAATTAACAAAAGTTGCATGTGAGAGTTGTTTAAATTTCATTGCCTTTACTTTAGTGCCACACAAAATCAAATACCCAAAATAATGAGGGAAAAGGTTGGTTCCCACAAGAGACTTGTTTCATGATCCTATCATGTTCTATACTATGGGGAGGCCATGCCAGATAAATCATTTTTCTATTTTAAATCATTTTTCTATTTTACTAAATAAACCTAACATTAAAGTAGGGACTACCAAACATGCCCTTTATTCCTTAAAGCTTGATTATGTCATTTGATTAATTATTAATCAATTGCTAAGTGGCCACTAACCAACCAAAGTTCAAGATTCCAACTATTGGTTGGTGAGATGGAATATTAATTTTAAACACAGATATCTTAGTTTATGAGAGTGTTTAGCTACATTTAATATTAATATATAGTATATATAAGATGGTTTTGGAATTTATCCATTTATTTATTATAAATTCTTTCACTACTTGGATGTGTAATTAAGTACCTACTATACTATGTTTTGTAATCAAAATGGCTAAGAGATTGTTTTAAAAAATTCAACTAAGTTGAGGAATTTTCTTTTCCGTAAAAAAAAGGTGCTACATTCTAAATCTTTAAATTTTATTCGAAAATTTATTATTTATTAAATTGAAATATATTTTTAAACTCTATATAGTTTAATGTTCTTAATTTGTAAACCTCAACCCTATGAACACTAAGTCTTGTTTTGTATAAAAAAAGAGTGAAAATTCAAAATATAATGAGAAAGATTTGTGTGAGACCGTCTCACAGAATGACTTTTATGAGACAATAATAAGTTATAACTATTTAAATGGAAAATTATATTCTATCAATGAAAAGTGAAAATTGTGCAATGAACTATTTTGAACAATTTAATAAAAAATATAACTTTTTAAAAAAAAAAGTGGTAATATCTTTAATAAAAATAAATAATTAATTAAAAAGAATATAATATAATATCATCTTAAAACGCTTTCATACAAATGAGCCGCCTCTTATATAAAACGAATAAAATTGGATCGAAATAATTGAAATATTTGGTATGACCAAAATAATTAAAAAATAATAATATAAATGCTCTATCGTACATTGTATGCATAACATTTGTGATGAGACGTAATTAAAGTGTCTTGCAATTTATAGCAATTAAAATATTCAATAAAATTATAGCTAGGGAAAATAAACTCTTGAAATGATTGAGAGAGGAAAAAAAATGTAAAATTAATAAATTTATTTAGTGATTGTTATATATCATTGATTGAAGGAGAAATGCAGAAAGAGTTTGGCAATCAAAGGTCCACCATCCATTACATTAATATATATTGCTTTAGTGTTACACTACTCAACTATTATTTTGGTCCGTCGAGAATATTTATTTTATTATATTTCCATTCATCTATTTATATTTATCACGAGCAATTTAACCAAAAGATGATTTGGATTCCAACTCTTGGGATGGAGTGAAACTACAACATTTTGAATGAAATTTTAGTTTTTCACATGAATTTAGGATGTTATATAGTTTTCATTCTTAAATTAGGAGCATGCCAATCTATAATTTGTAGTGTTCACATAAAATTGTTTTGGGTTGGTTAAATAGGGTGTAAATGATTAAATCACTATTTGAAATATTATTGAGTTTTAAGTATATGTTTGAACTTGTTTGATAAGTAATCGAGTTGAGCCTGAACAAGTTTTTATTGAGCCAAACATTAGTCAAGTTCGAACAATTTGATAATTTTACACTTATATATATTTTAATAAATCGAGCTCGTGTCGAACTTTTAATTTTATTGAATATTAAAGTCTATTTAAACTTATTTGATATTTTTATTAAATCGAACTCAAACAAAATTTTATCTAATAAATTATTGAGTAATTTGGTTTGATTTTCACAACTAGGTACTCCCTTGAAAGAATGTATTTTTTCTATTTTGGACATCTCACCCAAAGAACTCCCTTTTCTTTTTTAAATATATGAGACCCACACATACTCACTAATATAATTAAAATATGAGACTCACACTCTCACTAATACAACTATCCACTATATATTAAATAATAATATTTCTTAATTCACGTGCCAAAAAGACACTCTAGCGAGGGACGGAGGGAGTATTTACTTTCTAAGCAGCCCATTTTCACAACACAATTAGTGTCGACGTCTTTGATATCACCTATCTAGAAGGAATTAAGTTTTTATTATAGTAATTCATTAAGAAATCAGCTGCCTAATTGTAAATGGAATTAAAACATCTATCTATGGAATTAAAACATCTATCTGTATAATAATTAGCAAAGTGGATACAATTATACATTATTTTAGTATATTATCTAATAGCATGAGTGGGCCACACTTCAAGTTGGGTTGGGCCCAAAAGAAGTGCCACATTCACATATATCACAGTCATTCGCATTACTCATCACCATCTAAAAACGCGTTTACATTGAAAAGCGACTTTTGAAACAATAGTTGTTTTTTTCAAATCGCACTTCAATTGAT
The DNA here is from genome assembly GCA_023678885.1 of Pogostemon cablin. NCBI lineage: Eukaryota > Viridiplantae > Streptophyta > Magnoliopsida > Lamiales > Lamiaceae > Pogostemon > Pogostemon cablin. Next base: position 21,346,225 of record CM042968.1, read on the forward strand.
GGTTTGATCACTTCAATCTTTCTCATGATGGAGAGTGTAATTAATAAGCTAGATTACTTAGGAAAAAGAATTGAGCGAAATCGGTATAGGTTTTGAGAAAACGAATAAAAAGTGATAATATTTTAATAAAAACAATATTCAATTGATCATGAAAAATTGTGTAATGAATTATTTCATGAATAATTTATAATTAAAATAAAAAGTAACAATATTAAAAAAAAGGATAATATTCTTGATAAAAAGTGATAACTAAATAAAAAATATATAAAATGATTTCAACGTAAGACGGTCTCATGCAAGACTATCCAAATCATCTATTAATGCAAAGTAAAGAAATTTTGATATAATTGGTATTTATACAATAGAGTTTTTAACATTGTAGTAATATTTATAATATTAAAATAAGGTGAAGTGAGTAAATTTTTTAAAATTTTTATTATTTAATTTAATTTAATGATAGAAATTAAATAAAAACTTTATCTCTAATTTTGTTATATTTTCAATATATCGTAAAATAGAACATATAACATGGATCCAAACTGGAAATATGGCCCAATTTGATTATTTTCACCCCTTAACCATCAAAATTAGAAATAGCATAATTTGCAGTTATGAAATAAACTTCTTTTCTGCTTGGCAATGTGCTTCTTCTTTTATTATTATTATTATTATTTTTTATTTTTTTTTATATTAAGTTTTTGGTTCAACTATCTCTACATATGTTTGTACGTGAAGATGAATCTACTGGCGAATCACTCTCAAAATGGGCCCCTCAATTTTTACATTGGTCGTCTATTTCCCTCAGAATAGAATACCTTATTACCTTCTCTCTTTGTATGGGCTTTGAAGTAGTAAACAAGGAGCCTGCCAGGCCCAATATTCTAGCCCAATATACTCTTTCAATTAAACCCCAAGTCATAATCCGCAATTAATCGTATTGTGCTCGTGTGGAACCTACTCCCTTAAACCCATTTTTTATTATTATTTTTTTTTCCAATGTATTAATATTTAGACAATACTTGTATGAACTCGTTAGTTACGCAAACACGTTTATATTCTATTACTCCTATATTCGTTGAGTTCAATATTCATTCTTATAGTTCAGAATATTTAAGAGTATAATTGTTTTTAATTTTTTTTTAATAAAAATGATTTATATGAAACAGGGTTCACACGAATCACACCGAACTTACTCAAATTTTTTATTTATAAATCAATTAATTCGAAAGAGGTCAAAACTTATTATTTACAAACAAGAATCACTGTTAAGAGTTAAAGCCATACTCTATGTATGTATGAACCATCTTGATCGTTTTACCTTAAACGTTGAATTTAAGACTTCAAAGATTTATCGTTTAGAAACTAAATTTAAGGGCTTACTTAGGTGACCCGTGGTCACCGGTGACACACTTACACCCCCTTACATGGGGTGTGTCACCGGTGACCACGGGTCACCTAAACATTTCTCCTAAATTTAACTTTTATAGTTTAAATTTCCTTAAAATAATTGGAACACTTAACTCTTATAGTCATATGTGGCCTTCACTCATTGTAAATACATATATTAGCCTATTGCAAAATAAGTTAAATTAAGATACTTACAACATTTTCTTTTAAAGTGAATTGTGAGTCTCATTAGGTATGAATTAGTAGGAGAGTTATAAAAAGGCTCGTAGAAAGGGTAAGTATGTGTGCTTGGTAAACTGATTACTAACTATACTAACAACTAACATTTAGCGATTAAAAAAAAGTGATACTCAATTAATAAAAAATAATAATGTTATTTCATGAACAATTTATAGTATAAATGAAAAGTGATAATATTTATAGTGAAAGTGATAATATTTTATAATGAAAGTGAATTAATTTAAAAAATGTAAAATGGTGAAACTGAATATATTGGTAGGGGTGGACAAAATTACCAAAATTTCGGTATACTGAAGTTATTGTATAAAAAATACCAAAAATAATGAAAAAATCAATATACCGAAATTTTCGGTATGACATCTTTATATAATTTTAAAAAAAATCCGTATTTTGGTATAATACCGAAATACCATACTCAAATATAAAAAATAATTATTATTTTATTTAATATAGATCATTTTATTAAATTATTTTTAAATATTATATAATAATTTCGATATGAATCGGTATTTCAAATTTTCAATATTAAATCGGTATATTAAAATTTCTGTATGAATCGGTAATTTTCAATAAAAGAGAGTGTTTCGATATTTCGATATGAAATTTTCAATACAATATCAGTATAATTTTTTTAATACGAATAATTTTAATACGGTATACGATCGTATGTGAATCGATATTTTCGATATGGTACGAGAGCTTTAACAACGGTACCATGCGTCAAATCTCAAATACACTTCTTCAGGTCATATTCAGTCTTACGTATACTTTTTTTTGTGGCAAATATGAAAATGACGGAAAATCCGAGGGTCAAATTTCAATTTTCACCATTTAAACAAACTTCTGCTATGGCAACACTTCACTTTCACTCTTCAACCAGGAACAGAGGTAGCCGATTTTGCTTAGCTGGAGCTTCCATTCTCTCAGGCGAGTGATTTTTCTAATTCGAAGCCAATTTATACATTTAATTCTTGTTAATCGTCAAAATGATTTCGCTTCTGCGCAAGGATTTCATGTGCTTGTTCTCGAAGAATTCTTCGAATCTGTGTAAATCTAGGGTTTATATCTCACTCCACCAAGTTGATTTTTACTCCACATCTAGCGAAGAAAAAACCCTAAATCCAGAAGTTTACGATTTCCTCCATCACAAACACCACTTCTCCCCAAAAGTTGCTTCGAAAGCTGCCTCTATTTTGACCTGTTTTAGAAATCCAGAGAAATCCGATTCGATCTTATCCTACTTGAAAGAAAACGGTTTCTCGAACACCCACCTTGAGAAAATGTTGAATTACAGGCCCACATTTCTTACCGCCAATCTCGAGAAATCAATCATGCCCAAAATCAAGATTTTCCAAGATATGGGCATTTCTAACAATGACATTGCTGACATGATTACGAGCAATGCGTCGATTCTGCATCGTAGTATGAACAAGCAAATCATCCCTGCTTTACTTGTGCTTAGGAGAGTTTTGGGGTCTGATTCTGAGGTGGAGAGACTGTTAATGAGATCTGCTTGGTTTGTTGGAAGTGATTTAGAGAAGTCTATGGTGCCCAATATTGAATTCTTCAAGAGCCGATCTGTATCCATCAACCAGATAATTAGCTGTATGCATTCTTTTCCTAGATTTTTCTTGCAGAAGCCTGAAAGAGTACGAATGCACGCTGACAAGGCTGAGGCACTGGGTGTGAATCCTAGCTCTAGTAGGATGTATATCCATGCTGTTCGTGTTATTGGTTCGTTAAGCGATGAGGCTTGGGAACGCAAGCTGCAGGCTCTCCGGCTTTTAGGGTTTTCGGAAGATGACATATTGAATACAATTAGGAAGTTTCCTACGTGCTTGTGTGTGTCCACAAAAAAGATGAAGAGAATTAAAGAGCTTCTGGTTTCCACTGGAAAATATGATGTTCCCTGTATTGTTGCCTACCCGATGACTCTTATGTTCAGCATTGAGACGAGGTATAAGCCAAGGCTGAAAGTTTTAGCTGCTTTGGAACGTAAGAATTTGATTGAGAAATGGCCTAGTGTTGGAACATTGATCGTTTTATCGAATGAAAACTTCTTTAAGAAATTTGTTAGCCCTTACCCTGATGATGTTGTCAGCTTATTTAAGTCATTGACTGCAACCAGTGGCAGAGCAAAGGGTAAACTTCAATCATCATCTTAAATCTTGCAGAAGGTGCTGATCCTTTGTTTGTTTCACATGCTTCAGTTTTAGTGCATTATTTCTTTGGTTAGCATGTAGTGGCTTTAATAGCTCATTCTTGTGAAGCATGATCTGCTGCAAGAAAGTTTTGTTGGCTTATAATGCAAGTTCAATCTCTCATTTTAACAACTGTACTATGTTGTTCTTAGTTTCTCAAAAAAAAATGAGAGGATTCATGATAAAAGCTGTGGAGCCTTTCTGCTTTTTATGTTGTCCTAAATTTCTATCATTTTGATTTTAATAGATCATGTATCTTATTGGTACATTTTACCCTTGAATAATCCAATATGCAAATAGGACTTCGAGAAATTCAATATTTTCTAGAGTTAATATAGATTCATAATATGACTTGAGCGGCAAAATATAGACATGGTAACAAGCTTCAAATGGGAATACTTGGGGTGGGGTGGGGGAATTGGGAACAAGAACAAAAGGATGTAGATTCCCATTCCAATTGCTTGACATGAGATAATGGAAATCTAAGTTCTTCAATTGACTTTATCTCTAACCCTGTTGATGGTTTTCATTATCATTTGACCAAGCAGCTCCTTAATAAAAAACATTTTGCGCATTTCAAGCAATCAAATATTTTGTATAAATTTGATGTTCATATTTGAAATTTTATAAGGAATAAGGAATATATAGAAGAAGTTAGCTAATTGGCAGTTTAAAGAGCATCGTTCATTAGTTGAAAGAAGTATATTATTCCAATTCATGTGATTTTTATGAAAAGTATTGACCTTTCACTGATAAGAATTAGATTAACATGAAATGCATAATTTAGAGGTTGCTTGGTTGGGTGTAGTGGGAGGAAGTAATAAGAATAGATATAAATTGATTCCCAGTGGAAATCAAAATCCCTCAATTCCTTGGTCCTTAATGATACTCATTCTCATTTTTATTGAACAATCCGTACCAAGTGGCTCATTAGTTATAGCAGAGGTAATAACATTCACGATACTCATTCTCATTTTGATTGAAGAATTCGTACCAAGTGGCTCATTAGTTATAGCAGAGGTAATAACATTCACTATTTAAGCTGATAGTATTTGGTTTGAATTTGGGGTTCAATATATTTACAAATCTATATAAAATTGAACTAAAATATCTAGACAAATTGCATTCAATGATTGTATTTGTATGATATGGTTATTTGGAATAAAATTTGTATTCTTCTTTCTACGAACATAAATATCATCCACTGAGTAGAGTCCAACTTTACATCAACAAGAAACCCCCCTGTATTCTGGTGAAAAGGGACAATTACAACTGGGATCATCTTGTTCATCTTATGCATAATCACAGAACAAATATTGCCGTCTCATGAAACTCAATTTATAAAACAGACAAAAAGTAATACTCTTTCCCTGTCACCATCTCATGAAACTCAATTCATAAAACAGACAAAAAGTAATACCCTTTCCACACACAAGTTTTGTCATGATCATAGGTTATTTTTCGCACTTAAGATTTAATGATGAATACAAAGTGGGTAACCTAAAGTGTAATGAAAAGATCAAGATAAGTCAGACTACCAAAATTAAGTCACAACTCACAAGATTTAGTTGCTAGAAGAAAATAGATTACTGACTTACAAGATTGCTAGCTTAAAGACAAACTAAAAGAACTTGATTTAACTAGAACCCTGTCCCAGCTGAAATAACAGGTAGCAACCTATCTTAAAACAATTTTCTCCAACAAGTTAATTTTTTATACAATCGACAGAATACCTAGAATCACTGCCCTTATTATAGAGACAAGATGAAGTACTACTAAGAAAGAGATAGTAAGAACTTCATCTCACATTTAGTTAGCAATCAGAATTACCCAGCATGTGTAAAGTTTCATCTCGTCTGCCTAACACAGGAGTTTGTGGCGTATGCTTCGCCAAGCTCATCTGAATAAGGCCCAATAAACTTTTCGAAAAACTTAGCGTCTGTCAACAAGTAAATAGTTGAAAGATTAGGCCACTTATTTATCAGTTTCTTGCTCTCCAGAATTCCCAGAACTTGCAGCCTTGGTTTTAACCTATTCTCGATGCTGCACCCAAGCAAAGCCGGGTTATTAACAATGCTGGACATATTGAACTTCCCAGTAGCAAACAGAAGCTGTTTTATATTTTCTACCTTCTTCATGGATGCCATAAGCACAAATGGAAACTTCTTAAACATAGTCATTATGTCATCATCTGAAAACCCCATACCCCTAAAAGATTGCAACTTGAGTTCCCACATTCCTTCGCTCATTGAAGCAATAACTCGAGCAGCATACAAAAGCATGTTTGAACGTGCATTGAACCCGATTTCTTTCGCCTTTTCAACAGATTTCTTAATAATGTCTGGCTTGATCAAGAGGAACCTCGGGTTGCAAAAGAGGAAAAGACGTATTCGACTCATGGGTACCCCAATGCTCTTCAAGAACTCAACATTTGGAACCAGAGTTTTCTGCAAATCCGAACTCAGGAACCATGCAGATTTCATTAAAAGCCTACCCACTTCATAATCAGATCCCAACATGCCCTTTAACAAAGATAATGAGGGAATGATCTTATTCTTCGCACTCAAGAGTAAAATCACCTGATTACTAGAGATTAACTTGGCTACATCTTCAGGCGAAAGTCCCAAATCCTGGAATACCTTGATTTTGATCTTAATTTCCTCAACCGTATAATAAGATAGAATTCGAGGCCCATAAACCACGATTTTCTCCAATTGAGCACTCGAACACCCACTCTCTTTGAGGAATGACAGAACTGAATCGGCCTTTTCTGGGCATTTCGGTCGAGTTAAATCTGAGGCAACTAGTGAAGCTACTTGAGGTGAAAATTGGTGTTTATGAACCAACAAATCGTAAACCCTAGGGCAGAGGGCGATACGTTTCTCTCTCAAAGTCGAGAAAAAATGAGGAGATAGAGGGGACAAAATCGAGGATTTACAGACAAATGGAATGTGCTTCGAAATTAAACAAGGGAGATTCTTCCGCACAATCGCGATCATTTCACATAAAATTAATCAAAGCTAAACATGAAGAGGAAAACCACTTGCCTGTATTTGATTAAGGGTTCAGAGGTAAGTTATTCCAATTAGGGTTAAGGAATTGAGATTCTGCAACAGCGCCTGATATTCAAATGTTGGTCCACTCTCCATAACTTAATAAAAAAAAATAATAGGAGTAATAAAAAAAAGGGTTGTACAAAACACACCCCTTTCTATTTGGTACACATTCCATTATTATAAAATTAAAATATATATATTTTAAAATTTTAAATTACCCCAATTTATAGAATAAACACCCCTAATATATATTTTAATAACATTGAATCTACTATAAAATCAATTAATTACACTGTAACTTGAAAAGGTTTGAGTCGAAAGGATTTGGACTTACGAAGAAGAAGTTTGCCATGAATGCAATGGCTCGTTGGAAATAATTTTAATGTAATCAAGGATGGTGGCAGAATGATTCGTAAATATAATAATTTTGGAAAGAACATGAGCACCAATTGAAATTTTAAAATCCCCAGACAAGGGTTTCCCAAAATCCCTTGAAGAACATAAGCATCAAATGAAATTGAAATTCCTAGACAAGGGTTTCTCAATTTTTATCAATTGGATTATCTTCCAATGCATGTTCTTTTCGACTATATAAGTTTAAAGAGAATCTAATTGGATGGACTTTTCCTCTTTCTTTAGATAGAAATTGGAGATAATAGATTAGAGAAAAAACACATAACAATCATGAAACATCATATTTTTATTTCTTCAATTATTTTGCCCCTCTCTTCATCATCAAAAGATTTTTTTTTCTCATTTTGTGCTGTAGATCTTTACGACTAGATTGATATGGTTGAATGAAATTATAATGGAATGAAATGAACTTATGAATGGAATGGAGATGAGAAAGAAATGACAAAATATAATTATTCTCATGATTTGTATTGATCAGGAATAGCACAAGTAATAGAATGTACATTTTTAAATTTAATTCAAATTTAACTATTTGTTTTTTTTTAAATTTTAAATTAATTTAAATCTCAATAAATTTAATATATTTTAATAATTATACTAGTAAAAATTATGAGATTAAAAATGAAATAAAAATTTATAATATTTAAAATATAAATAAATAATTATAGGTAATTTAAAAAATTATCTACATAAATAAAATTAAAATTTTTATTTAATATTATTCAATTTAAAAATTGTATAATATTTAAAATATATAATATAATAATTTTAATTTAGAATAAAGATTTAATAATTATTTAATTTTTGTATTTTTAATTTTTTTATAATATTTTTATTATAATGAGTATTAAAATATAAAATTGTTTTAAACAGATTTCAAATAAAATTAATATTTTCTATATATAATTTATTATGAAAATAATATATTAAATGAAAAAATATATTAATTTGTTTTTTATTTTTGTAATTATTCAAAAATAGATGTGATATAAATAAAAATAAATTATTTATGTATTTGATGTTATATAAAATAATAAATAAAAAAATTGATTCCATGTAAGCATGGAATGGGTGGGGAGGAATGAGTATTCTTATTTGTGTGGAATACACATTCCTTAAGGAATGAGTATTCTCATTATTAAAAACATACCAAACGAATTAATAGGAATCAAATTAGGAATGTTCATTTCATTCCTATGTCATTCCATAGTATCAATCATGCCATAAGGTTTTATTCAAATCCTTGAATTGGATACGAAGAAGATCGAGATATTAGAATTATCTTAAAGTTTCGAAAAGAGCAGGGTATAAGGGTGTGTATACCATTTATTTTAAAAGGATAATTTTGTAATTTTAGGGTGGTGTGTATGGAATAAAATTAAGAATTAAATGTTAAATGTGGTGTGTATTCATTAAAGGGTGTGTATTTAATAAAAAGGAGTGTGTATTTAACAACACTTTAAAAAAAATAATACACTCTCTCTTCTCAATGTATCTATTTGCGTTTTACACGTGAATTAAGAAATATTATTATTTTATATGTGGTAGGTAGTTGTATTAGTGGAGGGTATGAGTTCCATATTTTATTTGTATCAGTGGAGGGTGTGGTTCCATAATCCAAAATGAAAATAGATTGATTAAGGATGGACGACCCAAAATGGTAAAATGGATAAATTGACGGTGGATAGAGAGAGTAATAATAATAATAAAGTATAACAAAAAGGCAATGACTAGGGTGGGAAAGGTCTACCAAATTGAATTGATGAAACCTCGTTCTTTCACTTTCAATGTGTGTTTCACTGTGTTATCAAATTTTGTTTTGTTTTATTTTGTTTTGTTATTTTTTTTAAGGTTTGCTGTTTGTACGTTATTTATTTATTTATTTATTTAATTTTAGGGGTATAATTATAATTTCATCCTTATGGTTTAGGACATATTTAATTCTTATAGTTTAGAGTATATGGTATAATTGTAATTTAATTTTTGTGGTTTATGATATATTTCATTCATAAGGTTTAAGATATATTTGTAATTTCACACTTGTAGTTTAGGGTATATTTCACTCTAGAGTTTAGGGTATAATTGTAATTTCACCCTTGTGGTTACGATATACTTTATCCCGAGGGTTTAAGGTTTAGGGTATAATTGTAATTTCACTCTTGTGGTTTAGGATATATTTTATTTATAAAGGCTTAAGGTTTAGGGTAAAATTTTACCATTGTGGTTTAGGATATATTTTACTTTTAGGGTTTATGATTTTAAAGTATAATGGTCTTTAAATATAGTAAAGTTAAAAAAAAATTAAAAAAAATAATATTAATTGTAAGGGGGCAACATATTAATTTATTACATTAATTAGGAAGAAGAGGTGGGGAGCAAAAATTTCACCAATTCATTTGGTAGAACCGGTTCCACCCAAGTTGCTCTCTAATAAAAACATGAGTCCAACTGCTGTGCAAAAGGTGTTCTTTGTTTCTTATACGTAATTCAGTTTTGGTGTAATTATTTGTTTGGCTAGCATTTAGTGGCTTTCTTAATTCATTTTTTGTAAAGCATGATTTGCTGCAAGAAAGTTTTGTTGACCTATAATACAAGTTCAATATCGTGTTAACAATTGTACAATGATGTTTTTAGTTTCTCGAAACAAGATGAGAGGATATGAAAAGGCTGTGGAGCCTTCCTGCTTTTTATGTTCCCTCATAAATTTCATCATGTATTTACTGGTACATTTTACCCTAGAATAATCCAATGTGCAAATAGGATTTGAAGAAATTCAATATTTACCAGAGTTAATTTAGATTGGACGCCAATAGGAGATATTAAGAACTTCGTGGTATATGATTTAGGCGGCAAAGTATAGACATGGTAACAAGCTCCAAAAGGGAATTCTTAGCGTGCTTCGTAAAGGGTATTACGGTAAATTGATTTGAATAAAAGCATGGAGATTCACATTTCAATTGCTGGAAATCTAATCTAATTTCTTACCATCATTAATATGATTTTCATTATCATTTTTAGCTCCTTAATAAAACCATTTTACACATTTCAAATGATCAAATACTCATTCCGCCGTGGATAAGCTTCATGTTATTGTAGACATGAAGTTTATGAAAAATTAAATTTTGATCAACTTTATTGACATTTGAAGGTAATCTAGTATTTCTAGGTAATAGTAAATGTTATTGTAGACATAAAATTGAAAAATTAATTTTTAGGTATTTTTAGTATTTATTGGGATAAGTTTAACAAGTGTTATTCTTTATTTTAAATTAGTAGTATATTTTTCCAATTCAGGTGATTCATGGAAAAATATTGAACTTTCACTAATAAGAATTAAATTAACATGAGATGTGCAAATTAGTAGTACAAATTAGGTAATAGTATTTGGTTTGAATTAAGGGTTCAATATACTTATAAATCAATACTATAAAATTGAACTAAAATACCTATACAAATTGCATTCAACGATTGTATTTGTATGCTGTTGTTATATTGAATAAAACGTGAATTCTTCTTTTTGCAAACATAAATAGCATCCACTGATTAGAGTCCAACTTTAAATCACCAAGAAACCTCCTGTATTCTGGTAAAAAGGGACAAATACAAGTGAACCCGGTTTACACTAGTGGTCGTAAAAATACAAAGGGTATTATCTTGTTCGACTTGTAAATATTGTGCATCACCGTCCCATGAAACTCAACTCATAAAACAGACAAAACGCAATACCCTTTCCGTGTGAAACTCAATTCATAAAACAAACATAAAGTAATATCCTTTCTACTGTGAGATGGTCACAAACAAGTTTTGTCATGATCATTACAATAACAGGCTATTTTTCGCACTTTAGATTTAATGGAATACAAAGAGGATAACCTGAGGTGTAATGAAAAGATCAAGATAAGTCAGACAACCAAATTTAAGTCACAACTCACAAGATTTAGTTGACAGAAGAAAATTATATTACGAATTGCTGAGTATCTGCATCATAATAATAAGTTGTATTTTCTTTCAGGTCCTGCGAGATTTTAATCACGCGAATGAGGGGAAAGAATTTTCTGACACTAGAGTAAGCATTAGATAAAGATTGTGATTGGTTTTATTCTTTCACTTTTTTATTATTTAAGATATTTTACTTCCATCTGGTTATTTATGTTCTTTTTGAAAATAGTTGAAGAATTTTCTGATCTTAGATTCTTAAACATTATAAGCCTCTTGATATAATATACTCTAAACATTGATTTACGTCGATTAAATTTGTATGGTATTAGACGTCGACCTAGTTCATGTCAAAACACTTTATTGTCGTGGAATGTCATACATTGCTGGTGGTGATTTTGAAGAAGTTCGACCAGATTTTAATAATGTATAGATAAATTCATCGAAGAATTTCTCAAGTAAAAAAAAATATAAAAATCACTCGTTTTTGAATCACTCTCCATGCTTCCAGATAATGAGCATTGACAAATCATAAGAGTCCACATTGAGGCACGGCTCTCCTCTCTTATCAATACCTATACGAAGCAGATTCCGATGTCGTCACCTTTTGTTTACATAAGGATGAGCAAATTGTAAATTTTCTACTTTTATCTGCTAGAGATTTTCAATCCCAAATTATTTTTTAGAGGAAGCAAGAGATCATCTCATTGATAGGTTAATGGTAACACACAAGCTTTATAAGTACCTTTCAATGTTTATTTGTTATCAGATGCTCTATTCAGCTTTCCAAGATGTAATCTAATCTTTACCCTGATCGGCTTTAGTGCAATTTATATACAAGTTGGAGTGATTGAATTGCTGTGTTTGGATGCAATTTATTAACATGGTACTATATGACCAGTTTAATTCATCAAGAAAGAGTGATGTTTTATCTCCTATTCTCTAACTATTTCGGTTCTGACTGTGTAGGACATGGATCCCAGCAGGCAGCTGGGGCTAGACACAGTGACTAGCTGCACTAAAAAAGCACCTGATTAGATGGATTTAAGAGAAGGAACAACGCCTCCTACACTTGCTCTAGAGCCAAGAGTAAGAATTTTCATCATTTTTCTCATGTTAGTGAAATTGGGTCTAGGCCAAAATTATCAAGAAGCAGATGCAAAAATTGTCAGTGAAAGAAAAAAAAAAGAAAAAGAAAAAAGGACTATATTTGGTTACAGATGAAGACATGTAAGATGATAGTGTTGAGTTCTGATTCCAATTTTGATAGTTTGGGTGACATTTGGAATGAAATGCAAGTTGCTTTAGAGTGTTCCAAAGTACTTTATTTCGCATCCTTTTAGGCAATACAATGGTATAGATGATAAACCTTCTGATCTGCTAAATCTTTTTAGATTCTCATTATAAGAAATTACTTACTAAACTACCAATTCAGTATATAGAATTAAATGTATATATATGTATGTATAAGGTAATAGAAAGATGATTTTCATATCAACCACATACTTAGCATTGTTTGATGATAATGTCCTCATAAAAAAATTAAAAAGCTATGGAATTGTCTAGGAAAAAAAGGGAAGCTATAAACTATCCTTTACGCGCTTAGACCTACTTGCATTTGACTGATAGATTATTGAGATAAAACTTGGCATCGTAATTTTGGATCTAAGTTACGTAGTTTATCACACAAATGCATGTAGGCTGATATGATGCAGGTTGCAAGGAACTTCTAGGAAAAGATGTTACTGTTACAATTTTTGTATGACGTTGGATGTAAATAGGTTGTAATCGTCCTTGAGAGTTTTGCCCTGTTAAGTTTATGGTTTATGGATTTGATGGATACTGGATGTGATCTATAACCATGTTTGTTGATTATTGCATGTAAATGTTCGTTGAATCTTTCACTGTGTGTATCAATAATATAATATTAGAACATTGTATCAAAAGAAAAGAATAGTGGCCTCTTATCATTTCAGTTTATAAGATATTTCAGACAGATGATGGCAAATTAGTTTAATCCAAGGGATTACAAGACCAAGAATATGTCGTCTCTATAATGTCTTTGTCTTTCTCTATCAAATCCACCAATTCGTTGTCGAAATCGAACACGAGTCTTCTTTGGACGTTTGGGATCCCTTAGACGGCTTTCCTTTCTCCAATGCCTTTGCGAATTTCCCTTTCTCCACCGCGGCGGTGGGAAATGCTCGCACCGATTGGAAGGAGACGCCGGAGGCCCTCACTATTGAGACAAAAGGAAGAGTAAAAACTTCATCTCAAATGTAGCTAGCAATCAGAGTTACCCGGTGAGCTTAAAGTTTCATCTCGTTTGCCAACAAACCACGATTTTCTCCACTCGAACACCCACTCTCTTTGAGTAATGACAGGCAACTACTTGAAGTGAAAATTGATGTTTATGAACCAACAAATCGAAGATTTACAAACAAATGGAATGTGCTTCGAAATTAAATAAGGGAGATTCTTGCGCACAATCGCGATCATCATTTCGCATAAAAGTAATCAAAGCTAAACATGAAGAACCTAAAAAAGAAGTTCCTTTAATCTGCTGTAGATAATGTAGCTTTGCAAACTAACATGGTTTCATGCTAACTATGTTGTATATCTTTCATTTTCACAGCATATCACTGCCATGAACAGGTAAATTTACTGTCACCAGTCACATTTGTGACCAAACTCTCCATGCTCCATTAGCATCAAACTGATAAATTAATTTCCAAAGCTCAATTTTTAAACAAATATTCACTCTGGAAGACATAAAGGCCCATCTACAGACAAATGAAATGAGTGTCTATTCAATGCAATGCAATGCGAAGTATGTGTTGTAGGCAAAAAATGAAGAGACTTAATGACAACCATTGCTCCCCACTAGTTGATCACGGTAAGCAGCAGGTTTAGGATACGCTAGCTAGTTGTTCCATAAGAGAAGATTTTAGGATGATTTGTATAATAAGCTTTCATAACAGAATGACTAATAATAATAGTAGTACTGGTGCACATGTTAAATTGGCTGTACCTGATCCGAAAGTACAATGTCCACAATTTTAAGAAGATGTTTCTTATATTGAAGTCTTAGACATTCAACAACATCAGCCTGAAATGGAGAAGATACTTCAACAGCCTTTCCATATAAGAACAGCATTTCCATAGCTTTTTTACTTTTCTATGGTCTCCTGATGTTCGCCAATTTGGTTTTCAGGAATATAACATTAATGTGTGGAGAGGAACCATAGAAGATTGAAACAATCATTCGCAATAAGAGACTCTGCATCAAGAAGCCTTAATGATGTGTTATTTGCAGGAATTAGAAGATATTCAAACAGACATCCCTGTTGGGTGTTTCCGAGCATATGAGCATGAAGGATACTACTTCAATTACAATTATATCACAACTTTTTATTTATCATTTAAATGTTTTACCTGTATTTTGTCACTAAATAATTCTTCAGCAGATAAGTAGTCTTCAAAAAAATATTCATACTCATAAGACGCCCAACCAACAGTTCCTGGGCTACTTTTTCTTTCCCAGGACAGGAGTTTAAATGTACCTGAAGAGATCAGTATATTGTTTAATATTAAATAATAGAAAAAATAAAGGATTGGCATCAAATACAGTAAGACGGAACAAATGACTAACCTCAAGAATACCATGTAAATTTTTTGCATATTGGCAATTCCCTCAAACTCCTTGTATCTTGTTTACAACTAAGTTGAAAAACAAAAAAGAAACCACGTCACAGAGAACTTATATTTGTTTGGTATTACAACCTCATATCTTAGGTCCTTAGGCAGTCTGTTCGCTAGAACACCAAAGCACTCTTGCCACTGAAGGTAAGGAAGCTCAGGATTGTCAAAGCAACTGAGTAAATTTTTAACTACCTGGTGAGGAAAATTCAGTCCATCCAGCTGCGAGAGATTCATATTGATATATTCAACAAGTATAGACACTTTGCACATGCATGTTTAAGAATCAAGCAGTATTGACATTAAATATATATATAAATATATATATACGCATGCTCAAGAATGTTATTATACATAGCCAAGAGAAGTTTACTTCATCAATTTTATGCTCATATACAGCAAGAATCATTCGAGCTGCATTCTAACTAGCAGCACACCGTTGATCAACTTTTCCAGATATGGCTGTTGGCCTTGGGGGACCAAGAACAGGAAAACTCTACTTTCCTTACAGCTGAAGGGTTATCCAAATTCGGTCTTGAAATAAGTTCACAAGCCTATAAACAGTTGCTTACTGGAAATGAAAAAGGAGAGAACAGAGACTAATTTACGCTAGACTTTCAGACAGGTGAAAGAAGAGGCATACACATCTTCATAACCTCTAATTCTGCGTAAGGTGTGTCAAATCAACATGGCTTCCATCTACACCAGATACTTTAGCAGCTTACACGGTGTCTCTGCTACCAACTTTTTGATTCTGGAGTTGGCTCCAACATATTCATGTTGCATCACTTTACCACTTCGCTTATCCTTCTTCTTGTTACTTATTCTTTTTATCCTCCATTAGTATGTATATCTACCTTACATGATTTTGATCTCTTCTTACATCACTCAATATTTTTCAATGCAGGTTCATATATAGTGGTGGTGAGTACGCAAATCAAGAAAGGATTATGAGATGCCTGGTGAAAAGAAGATTTGCTCACATCGAGTCCAAACCGAATTCTAGGAGCCACGTACAGAGAGAGGGAAGGAGAATTGGACACACATAAAGTGGGGCAAACAGAAATGGGATACACGTAGATTCAAAGGCACTACTCATTCTTAAACCCGTAAACAAGAGGTCATAGTTTTGACGTATGCTGTTCATCGTCTGAGGATCTTTGATATACTTCCCACATGTTCGGATGTTGGATGGTAAAGTTAAGACCAGTCAAGCAATGTCCATTTCCACGCATATGCATGTCATGAACAAACACATAAATATCCTTAATTAGAGATCTAATATCAAGATACATGTAGTACTGATGAAGATATCCGCCATCGTTGTTGGGTACCTTATAACTACTGAAACATGATTGTTTCCTTTCACTTACCAGCCAATCAGCAATGTTGTTGGGTACCAGCCAAACATGACTTGTGGATATTGGTTTGATTGAAGACATTTTGGCTATTGGCTATCGGTTTGATTTTCTTCTGTACAAGGTTGGTGTGGAGTGGAAAGATGCTACATTTGGCATTGGACTCCATTAATTCAAGCCTAAACCCCACACCAAATGTATGAATCAATTTGGAAAGGCACATGTTTTTTGATATCAAGAATCCATCAAGCAGCTTTTTGCTGCAAACTTGTGCTTCTTCTATTGGTTTATGGAGTACATTTGTTATTTTGTGTCTTTTATGTGTTTATGTAACTTGTAGTTTCAATGCAGATATTCCAAAAATCTTCACCTTCAGAAATATATGACAGAAAAAAGTGGAGTAATTGGCATTTCCCAACTGCTTTCAATTTGCCGCCAAATTTCTGCACTTTAGGACTTATAATGATGACAAAAGAGATGATATTGTTGGAATATAATATAGTTAACTACTTTAATATTACTATATTTTTAATTTGTGTTGGTGTAACATAAATGCCACAACCCTATTTTATTTCTTAATTTTAATAACATCCTATTCACGATTCATAATTCTGTATAACGAAATTTTTCTAAGGAAAAGGATAAAAATTATTATGAGTACTCACGAGATCAAGAGTTGTAATCTTATAAAATAACATGAGAGGGACTAGGGTACAATCGGGTGTACCAATTGAATTAGTACACTCTTCGTCCTTCACCCTTCTTAATTAATTCTTATTCATCTATTAATGTTGTTTTTTATTTTATTTTTAAATTTATTTTATTTAAATAACTATTATACCCTAAACCCTAGGGATAAATTATAACCTAAACTGCAAGGGTAAAATTACAATTATACTCTAGACCCTAAACTATAAGGGTAATTATATATCCTAAACCCTAAACTCTAGGGATAAATTATACCCTAAACCACAAGGGTAAAATTGTAATTATATCCCTAAAACTAAATAATAAAAAAACGTAAAATTATAATTATACCCTAAACCCTAGGGGATAAATTATACCCTAAACTACATGGATAAAAAATTACAATTATACCGTAAACCCTAAACCCTAGGGATAAATTATATCCTAAACCACAAGGGTAAAATTGCAATTATATCCCTAAAATTAAATAATAATAAAAAGATAGTAAAAGTAACAGTTTAAAAAAAGGAGGAAAACACACACTGAAGGTAAATGGAAGAGGTTGTACCAGGGTTGCATCAATATTGAAGAGAGACCCAACCAATTACAATATAATTTGGTATTGTTACGTTAATTTAAAAATGAGAAAGTAAGTATAAAAATGCATCATGCTTTCATTTTAATTTCTTCAAATACTTTTTTCGAGTTGGTTTAATTCCTGTCTCTATAGTTTGATTAATTTATTTAATTTAACTAATTATAGAATTTTTTTTAAAGAAAAGAAAACGGAGTATAATCAAAAATTAAAAATAGTAGAGAAGTATGTTTAATATATACAAGTAAGTATGTTTGTAATAAATAATATTATAACACTTTAAAAGTATATATTTTAATTCATTATTCATCGATCATACTTAGAAAAATAGTGTAATTTAATTAAAAATATATATTTTACCTATATAATAATAATATTTTAATAATGGATCGATTTGTCTTACAATTTATCTAGTATAATTACGTTTAATAA
The DNA here is from genome assembly GCA_023678885.1 of Pogostemon cablin. NCBI lineage: Eukaryota > Viridiplantae > Streptophyta > Magnoliopsida > Lamiales > Lamiaceae > Pogostemon > Pogostemon cablin. The sequence goes on from CM042968.1 coordinate 21,364,250, forward strand.
GAGATTTTGTTTATATAGTAACCTTCACATGTACGAGTTGAAATGATTGATGTATATTTATTTATGGTAAATGTTGAAATGATTGATGTATATTTATTTACAAACTATAAATTACAAGAATAAGATTACAAGCCATGATCCACACAAGAGTAAATAGGTCATTAAACATCAAAATAAATTATTGCCTGAATCAAAATAATGAAACTATAAATATTATATTTTAAGAATTAAAATTAATTTCTAATGGTAACAACTAAGAATTAATACTAAATTTTAATCCTAGACATTAGGATAAGCATAAACCATTTACCATTTTCTTTTAATGCTTTCAAATTTAAAAATCTATCAATGTACTGCAATTAATTAACTTTTCATAATTTAATAACACTAAATTTTTAAAACGTGCGTGTGCACGTTGTATATACGTAATATTCAAGAGTTGTCATTTTGCTCTGATATCATCATTTATTTATTCTCACGGTTTTCATACACTATGCAATCTTTATCTTATCCTACTACTTACATTCTTTTGCAATTTATTTTCAATCTTTATCTTATCCTACTGCTTACATTCTTTTGCAATTTATTTTTATGAAAATATGTCTTCGTATAAAAACCTTTTTACCTTTTCTTTTCATGCATTAATATCAAATGCACTGTTATAAACTCAAATTGGTCCTTTGTCGTTGTTGATGGTTTTTTTTTTTTTTTTTTTTTATAAATGAGATTATTAAGTATTCGTTTATCATGGCCTCCTAATCCATTTTATTTGTATATTTGACTTGGTACATTTTATTTGTATTTGACTTGGTACATTTGCCTCAGGAGAAATTCTGTGTATGGTTTCTGTCTGATCCCATTGCTCATCATTTCTTTAAAATTTACATGTTTTCGAACGAAAAATATAGAGTAAAAATGTTCATAGGTATATTTAATAATTATTTACTAAATGAAATTATATATATACTTTTGTTAGATATTAAAAAACTATTATTACGAAGGTGTATAAAAATTAAAAATCAAAGGTGTATAAAAAAGACAAAACCAATTTCATCTTATTTATATTTTATAGTGTGAAAATATGAGATTAAAATTATTTTTAAAAAAAAAATCACTATATTTTTCTTATTTTTGTTTTGTTTAATAGTAAATGTTGACTTCTTGAATTACTCATTAAGTTGTTTTATTTTTCAATTGTTTTTTTTAACTTATTGGCTTTTTAGATGAGTTTCAAATTTCAATTTCATTATTATGAGAGAAGGTACCCTTTTAATTTAAATTTAAATGAATAAGGTGAAGATTAATACTATTGTTAATTAAATAGAGTATAATAGTTAACGGATAATTTTTTTTTTTAAAAAAAAATCTCCAATGCTAGTTATTTTTAATATATTAAAATTAATTAATATCATAAATAATAGAGAGTAAAATAATCTCCATCTTTTCAATTAAGTACTCTCTCTTCCAACCCACTGAATTTCCCCATAGATGCATCAAACATCGCTTCACCTGCATTAGCATACAAAATTAAAACCACACCATTGTAAACTGCTTCTATGCAACTTTTCTATACACTTTTGGATAAGCAAGAGTAACCACACCACCAATCAACAGAGTCAAAGATTAGCTAACATGTACAACATCAAGTGCAAAAGAATGAAAACCACAGTACATTCTAGACCTAATAATTAAGCACCAGATATGAATGAAAGAGATAAACAACAAAAGTCTACACCATGATAACACCTACATGGCTCTTCAAAGAAACAGTACATCAAGAACTAACACATAGTATATAAGATAGATTCAAAATTATTTCAAGCAATTGACCAAAAAACAAAGGCCTTACCCACTGCCACCAGAATGACATCTGCAATGCTCTTCTGCTGACTCCCTAAACCACGCTGGAAATCCAATTAAACCATCACCACTCCATTCAATACCCTGCACTATATGCTTCTCTTTTGAACCACCACCCGACTGCATGGAATAAAGAGAATCCCTTCGACCACCAGCGCCACCACCATTACCAGAACCAATCTGATTCACTAGCCACCTATCACAAATAGCCTAGCTCCCTCTGAGTCCACTTGGGCCCTGTAGAAGTCGTGCGGAAAGCCTATCAAGTGGAAGGGCAAGACACGGTTTAAAGTTCACATTCTGGTAGTAGTAAGGAATGTAAGCAAGATCAGACCTAAGCTCTTCTTCAGAAACACCACTACTGCCATTTCCAACGTAAAAGCTGGTACCTAAAGATCTCCAACAATAGGGGGAGCGGAGCCGCTGCAACGAAAGCTGAGCTCTCTCTCTCTCTATCGCTAGTCTCAAGCTCAATTGCTCTCTTACCTCAGCCTCCCAAGCTCTTCATTGTAATCGTTGCTAGTACCCAGTGCAAGGACACATTGCACCACCATTTCTCATATCATCTTTGAGTAGCTCTCAGTGATCATATGTCACATATAAATGTGCATATAATCCAAGATTATGGTTTTCTAATAACCAACAGAAAAGACCAACTAAGAATTAGTCAAGAAAATTAAACCTCTAAATCCTCAAACTTCCAACTCTAAGAATGCGTGTATCTTGGCATTCTGAATAATTTGAATTAAATCAAAAAAGGGAAGACATGTTAGATATATATACCACCAAGCATAATACCTGAGATGGATCGAGTCAATTGCCAACAGATCATAACCAGAAAAACCCCAACCTGTGTCAAACAACAAATTTCATAAAAAAAAAAGTTCTGAAGAGAATTATTAGGTCTTTGATTTATCCAGATCAGAATTTACAACTACATCTAAGAAATTTAATAAGTGGGGCATGCGTAATGAGCGATTTCACGCCATGTTAAGCATATATTGATATATAACAGTTGTATGTCGTCTAATATGCCTCAAGAAAATTATGAACACTATGCACATGCCAAGAGTGAATGTTAACAGACCAACACGTTAATCCCTAGTTAGAATTAAAGCAAGTCCTTGCTACCAGCAGGAAATCCTAAACAAATTATTCATATAGAATAATTGAGTAAAACGTGAGATATGAAACTCATCAATGAATATACCCAGTCTATTTTAATCACTTAAAGCTAGCTCTGCAGCCACATTTATAGGCCACAGACTATCAAATAATAGAGATATAGCAGTGAGAAGCTTAAACCTAGATTCAATTACCAGGTGGATGACTTACATAATCAGATAAATCTCAGGAAAAATTTACTAACAAACAAACAAAAAGTTATCACCATTTAACATATAGTCAATTGATATTCTTGAAAGATAATTTCAACTTAGATTAGTTTGACCATTGTTCTTAAATTACAAAACACAAGTGCACAATAGTCATATCTTCAGCAGAAGCCTAGTTTTGGAGTTTTCATCGAACAAACAACAAAGGAAACAATGTGAGTCATCCAGTTGTTTCTATGCTTGCCTAAAACTGTCACACAAAAAGAAACAATTATTCAAGCACTGCAATTAATAGTTTCTGATGCATCCTAAAGCTGAGAAAATGAATCTATTTAAGATCCCATAACAATCTGACATGCTATTCTACCTTCTCTTCAAAATCATTAAATGACATGATCATTTATTCATAATAACCAAATCGCATGATAATAGTCCGCGATTAAATTGAAAACCTGTTTCAGAAAGATTTCTTGAAGCCTGCAGCTTTGTCCACAAGGATTATACTTGAGATTGAATTAGTCTAATCGATGAAAGGTGCTATTATCATCATGCACGTCCAGCAAATCTACATTAAAATCATACAGCAATAAGAGAGACCATTTAAATGACAATTAAAAAGGATATAAACTTATATGGATTGAATAAAGCAACAAACCTAGTTAAGTCCATGCTGTTAAAGACTACTTGCAGTGTAAGATCTCATCACGATGGATAACAACCTGCAACAGGATAAAAATAGCAGGGCATAAGATAAATAAGGAGAGGCATATTAAAAAGCATATATAACTTAAACCAGCATAAACAATCAAAGATAACAAATATATGTGAAAAGGCATCATAAGATTAACACCTCATCAGGTTCTTTTTTTTTTTAGCTTTGAATTAATAATCGAAGGAGATGTTTTTTGTTCATACAAGCAGAATAAGCAAGATTCTATATGGAGTACGCTGAATGTTCCCAAAAAATCTAGCTATTTTTTAGATTACACACGTAAGACACTATAATTTGTAGTGGGAGTCTACGACACATCCAGTTAGGCATCAAATAAAATTTAATCTAATCTAATCTTAACAAAACTACAGTGCTAATAATATATGATAGGAGAAAAACGCCCAGTGGAAAGAATCGCACATAGTAACCCTAGTTTAGTGTCATACCATGAAATTAAACACTCAAGGGTACTCATAGTGCTAATGATATATGATAGCCCTTTGGAAGGAATCGCACACAATAATCCCAAATCAGTTTCATTCCAAGAAATTATACATCCAAGGGTATCCTGTTAAAATTAAATACATCCACAGTTCTTAAATAGCTTCAAACTTCAAATCACCATCAATTCAATATGCGACGACAACTAAATTCCCCAAATTTACTAAATAACCACAAGGACCATTAAATACGCAATATGAAGAAAGTTAATTTGATCAAACTCAAATCACCGACCTGAGAGGCCTTATGTCCAATGAGAGTTCTCAGCGGCTTCCTTATGCTCAGCTCCGGTTTTGAACTCCGCCAAGTAACGATAATAATCGCCCTTGTTATTTAAGTAAAACACCTAGAATCACCTTTCACGCGGATCCAATGAGTTCCGAATTAAGGAGCTTGAGAATGCTGTCACAAATGGAGGAAAGCTCCGATTCGATTTTGGATCTGTAAGTTTTGAATTTTGCCAGTGGGAACCATAGACATTAGTTAATTAAGAGCAAAAGTTCAAAAGTGGGTTGTGAAGGTGAAGAGATGATTACAAATTAATTTTCTATAATTGCAAGAGTGAACAGTGTTATGATATCTCACATCGGTTCTACACGCAATTGTGGAAAGGCATATAAGTGGGGGTCAACCCTTCACCTTCAGCCATTGTTTTGGGTGAAGTTAGGGCTACCTAGCTTTATGCCTAACAATTTGGTCCTAACTTCACCAAAACCATGGCTGAAGGTGAAGGGTTGACCCCCACTTATATGCCTTTACACACGCGTGTGGAACCGATGTGGGACATCATAACAGATGATTGTGATGGAGGACCAATGAATGGGACGAACTGATTCACTTCCGTTTTGCGAGATTGAACCTTGGGCAATGTATCTACATCAGAGCCTGGCTTCTCCTGAACCGTATCATCTGGCTCCAGCTGATTTGATTCTGCTTCATCATCAGTGCAGGGGAAGGAAAATGTAGCATCTCAGGTGCAGCAACACTGCCTTTATTCGACTATAATGGCTGCTAAGGAACATCTGGAAAATTTACCAGGTCAAAATCTGAGTCTGAATCCGAACTTTCATGCGCAGAAAGTTCAGGATTAGTGTATGTGGTCTCATCGTGCATCTCTTTTGGAAGGAGCAATTTGGAACCACAGACAAATTGAGTTGGCCAGTTCTGAAAAATAATAATAATAATAAAAAAGCAAAAGAAAGAAATGTGATTCTAGAACATTCTAAAACACAGAACTGAAACAGCAGTTACAAATCTTTACCAGTAAGTCTTCGTCTTGCTTTAATAATTCAATTTTTGTGGAGCTCGGATCCCAATCAAGCTCATGTTCTTCAGCAATTTCCTTCAGTTGTTTCAGTTTTACATCAGTTGCTGGATCTCAAATAGATAGAAGTTCCACCAACTGCAATTACAATTATGTAAACAAAACAATGTTAACTGAACAAGGTTTGAATATAAGTCACAGATATGAAATGTCAAGAAATGGTCAGTCTAACCTGCCGACTGACACCACACTCAGGCATAAGCTCGGTCGCTGCACTTACAAATCCTTTACCGTATTTAACAGCAAACAGCAATTGTACCTGTAGCAATTCTGGCAGATCAGCACAACTTGGTGCCGCAAAGCATACACTGGATCGCCTCCTTTAAGTCAAGAGGGCATTCCCTGATACGCATACAGAACGGAAAGCATTCAGTGATGAGAAGAATTCAACTCCCAAATAACTTATTTTAAATCAAGGACAAATTGAGTGAATAAGCACAACTGACAACTCTAAGAGTTCATATTATGTAACACTTTCTCCCAAGCATTAATATAAATGTAAGCATACGTAGAAACCGAACAGCACCAGGGAAATGGTAACAAAACGAAAAGGACTGTTTTTTCATGTTCATATCATGGAAAAAGAAAACAAAAGATGATAAAGGAAATGTTCCAAGTCCTAATCCTGAATAACACTTTGGGAAAACACCATAAGGGATCAGTGGGCTCATTCTAAAGACTCCAGGATGCCTTCTCATATGGACTACAAACCCAGAACCAAAAAGATAATTAATTTACCACCAATTATCAAGGAGATTAAAATGAGATGAAAAAGACCTTTGTGCTTCAATAATCGGAAGGCAGACAGCAATGAGCTCACAGAACAGCTAGACTATTTCTTGCGCAGCCATCATCTTCTCTTCTCTAATGATATGCTCTACCTGAACACAAGAAATAATAACCCTACAATTTACCAGTTGAGTTAAAACCCTATAACTATGAATTCAAATCTTTTAATTTAATCAACAGATTCCAGAATTTCTATACGGATGAAATAATATCAAAAGAACCAGATCATTGTGAACAGCGCAACAAAACTCAAAACAATGTAATCAGAGACAGAATGAAATATATCATACCCAAATCCAAGCAGTAGATTCTTGACCAGTTTCAAGAAGCTTGAAATTTTCTTTAAGCATCTGCCTTAACTAAATCTCTCTTCGATTCCTCAGTAATCTAATCCGAGGGATTGTGAGTTTTAGCAAAGTTTACTGTAAAAGTTCAAAAAACCTACAATCAGAGAGCATATTCATACAACTACTCTTAAGCCCAATTTGAATTCATTAATCAATATGAAACAAAACCATATAAACCAAAAGTTGGATTAAATCCGATTTGAAACTTGCAGTTACACTAGACAATTTAATAAGATCAACATCAGAAATGTAAACCTAGAACATTCTAGAGCATAGAACTGCTATCAAACAGCAGTTTCAAATCTTTACCAATAAGTCTTCGTGACGCTTTAATAATTCACTCTCTGTGAAGCTTGGATCTCAATCAAGCTCATGCTCTTCAGCAATTTCCTTTAGTAGCTTCAGTTTTACATCGGGTGCTGGAGCTCGAATAGATAGAAGTTCCACCAACTGCAATTTCAATGATGTAACGAAGATAATGTTAACTGAACAAGGTTTGAATATAAGTCCCAGATATGAAATGGCAAGAAAATGATTGGTCTAACCTGCTGATTGACACCAAACTTAGGTATAAGCTCGGTTGCTGCACTTACAAATTCTTCACCATATTTACCAGCAAATCAGCAATTTTACCCGTAGCAATTCTGGCAGATCAGCACACCTTGGTGCTGCAAAGCATACCCTGGAAATCGCCTCCTTTAAGTCAAGAGGGCATTCCCTGATAAGCATACAGCATGGAAAGCATTAAGTGATGAGAAGAGTTCAACTCCAAAACAACTTATTTTACATCAAGGACAGCGCAACTCGAAGTGATCATACTATCTTCCAAGCATTAATATAAAATAATAAATGGCAACATGCATAGAAACCAACACAGCACCTGGAAAATGAAAACAAGACGAAAAGCAGAACTATCTTTTTCATGTTAATATCATGAAAAAAGAAACCAAGAGATGACAAAGGAAATGCCCCAAGTCCTAATCCTGATAAGCACTATGGAAAAACACCAGAGGGGATCAGCGAGCTCATTCTAAAGACTCCAGATCCCTTCTCATATTGGACTACATACCCAGAACCAAATGATAATTATTATATTAACAATTATTAAAAGAATACCTTTGTGCTTCAATAATCGGAAGGCAGACAGCAATGAGCTCACAGAACAGCTCAACTATTTCTTGTGCAGCCATCATCTTCTCTTCTCTAATGATATGCTCTACCTGAACACAAGAAATAATAACCCCACAATCTACCAGTTGAGTTAAAACCCTATAATTATGATTAAAATCCTTTAATATACTCAACAGGCTCCAGAAATTCTACACAGATGAATAATAACAAAAGAACCAGATAATTATGAACAGTATATATGAAACAAAACCCAACAAAGTATCCTAAGACAGAATGAAATATATCCATAAGCAGTTGCTTCATGACAAGTTTCAAGAAGCTTGGCAATTTCATTACGCATCTGCTTTAACTGAAGCTCTCTTCGATTCCTCAGTAATATAATCCAAGGGATTGTGAGTTTTAGCAACGTTTTACTGTAAAAGTACAAAAACACCAACTAACGGAGCGCATATTCGTACAACAACTCTTAAGCCCAAGTTGAATTCACCAATCAACACGAAATAAAACCACACAAACCAAAACTCAGATTTAATAAGATTTGAAACTTGCAGAAATACAAGCCAATTTAATAAGATCAACACCAGAATTTCCAAGTTCATCTTCATCTACATTAAAATTTAATTTCCGAAGAATCGGAAAAATGGACACATTTATCAAACCCTAAATCACATGAAAAATAAGTTCACAACCATAATCGATCCGGAAAAAAACCAAGAACGTGGATTCAAGAATTACCATTTGGCAGCGTTGAACCGCTGCCTGAAGAAGGAATCTATGGTCGACGTAGCAGAAGAGCTCAATTCACAGTTCCTGTGTTGGAGATTAGTTTCTTGAGAGATGATTATTGGGAAATAATGCATTCGAGCAACCACCCAAAGCAGCAATAATTCCATCCCCAGACAAAAATGTTCAGCAAATGTGCTGAGAAAACAGTCCATATCTCGAAGTCTCTTTCATGGCCAAGATCACATAATTCACATTGAGTCAGCCAAATTAATCTATATACAAATGTGGCATAAGAAGGAAATTTAAATTATTTAATGGTAGATTATTTAGTGAGTTTTTTTTTTTTTTAATTTATTAATAGTACATGAAATTAAAATAAAATTATATAAAAAAATAAATTAACAATTTCGAATTTAATCAAATTCGAATAGTTCGTTTATTACTTTCGAATCGAACATAAATATTTAATCAAATCAAATACCTTATTACTAAGATTCGAATTCGTTTACAACCTTCACCAAAAACAAAACGGCTGATTCCATTAGCAATATTCCCATTTCTATCCGCATTTATTTCTGTTCTAACATCATGTGGATGGTATACGTGCAACAACACTTGATTATTGTTATCATTTCCTACCTCCTGGACACGGCTTTTGACTATCTGGAGTTGACTCCATTGCATCATGTGCAACACTTTTAGTTGGTTTAGCAGTTTGCTTGTTCTTATTTTATATCCTCCATTAGTCTATATGTATGTATATCTACCTTACATGGTTTAGATTTCTTCTTACATCACTCAGTTTTATTTAATGCAGGTTCATACTTGTGTTGAGCAAGAAAGGACTCGTGAGAATTACTCGTATCTATTATTTGTTTGATATATTACCGATTACTAACTCATGAATCATAACTTATACACTGGAAATAATGTATTAAAGGATTATACCAAAATACAAAGCAACAAATGACATGATTCTAGATGGATGTTGTTCCACAATGTTATTTTTGACAAGCATTTGTAAATTAATAGTGTAATATGTAGTATAAGTTTGGGGTGCAAAGGACAATTTACGAATTAAATTTATTTTCTATTTTATCAAATTGTACCCTATCACCGGATTATTTTGTGTGTGTCGCTGATTAAAATGGAAACATAAAATTCAATTTAAAACAAATTAAAATAGTAAAATATAATAATAATAATAATAATAATAATGATATTCTTAATAAAAAGTGAGAATCAATTAACATATAAATAAAGCAGTCACACACAAATGCTGATCTAAAAAAAATATTAATTATTTACTTTTTAATATGAGACCCCTCTTAAAAAAAATACAGAGTACAACATTTTAAGTGAATACTTGAAATAACAAAATGAATGGTCTTATTAGGGGGATTACATCATTTTTTAAATAACAATACACAATTATACTTCCTCTTAGTTTACATTTTTGTCATGATTTGTTCTAATATAGATTATGGTATACATTTTTATTTTTAATAAGTACTCCTAATACCCACACAAAATAATTAATATTCGTATATGGATTATATACAATGTTAAATTGTTAATAAAACTACTCTATAGGTTAAAATATTAATCTTTTTATCCCGCATTACGTTTTTCATTTTATCCTAAGTTAAGGTTTACATTTTTTTTGTCAAGTTGGATCCACATAACAATTAATTATTTTATATAGGACCCACACACAACACTAATACAACTATCTATTTCACATTAAATATTATAAATATTTCACATTAAATATTATTTCTCTTACCTCACTATGCATTAAAATATTATTTCTTTTAAAACATTAAAACACAAAGGGAGTATACACGACGGACTAAGGAGAACGAATAAGTATTTTAAAATAGTACTCCATATATTAATTGTTTAATCATTGAAGGCTTGAAAAATAGTTAAACTATCAATTTGGGGCTTGAATTATTTTTCTATCGGGCTTAAAATATGTATAACTATCAATTCGGGGCCTGAATTTAGGCCCAAATTGATAAAATATGGGATAATATTTGATAATTTCAGGTCTTGGATTGATTGTTTTACATATATCAGGCCCCGAATTGACAGAAAAAATAATTCAGACCTCGAATTGATAGTTTACTCATTTTTCAGGTTTTGAATTAATAAAATTTCTTATTATTTATTTATTCAAAAGTCGCCATAGTTATTCCGACTCTACAAATTATCAAGCTTCTTATTAATTTTGGCAACATAGGCAAAACGTAAAATAATTTACAAACTATAATATTTTATTTATTTAATTAGCCTATTTAACTTCTCGAAAAATAAATATACTATTAATAATGGGATATATTATTAGCAATAAATTAAGGGTTATTCAAGGTGAGGTGCATCTTAGAATTCACGTACTAAAAGTTTGGATAGTGAGTAGTTTTTCCATTTTAATTTTTTATTATTAAAATTACTTGATGGTAGAGATTAGATTAATGTTTATTTAATATAACGGCTCTAATAGTCTAGATGAACCGGTTCCATAGGTACACCGCGGTCGAAATCATTAATTAATTACTAAATATTTCTCCTTCAACTAAACCCTAAACCCAACACCGAAACGCCATAAAACCCTGGCGAATCGATTGATTTATCGCATATATTCAAGTAATTCAATTCGGCAAAGATGATCGCAATCGTTCGTAGAAATCTCAGCTGTTTGATTTCGAATCACAATCCGCCATTCTCCCATGTTTCTCTCTCCTATTCTCTCTCTACTTCGTCGGAAACCGCCCGCCGTGTAATCTCCGCTACTTTACTGAAGAAATACGATTTCCCCCCTGAATTGGCTTCTCGAATCGCCTCAAATCTCACAGATCTAGAACACGTAGAGAAAGCCGATTCAGTTTTGTCTTTCTGTAAAGAGAGTGGATTTTCGAACACTCAATTGGCGAAAATCCTGAAATACAAGCCTCGATTTCTCGTCGCCAATGTTGAAGATTCATTGAAACCTAAATTCAAGCTGTTCGAAGATTTGGGATTTTCTTCCTCCGCCATTTGCTCGCTTCTCACATCCAATCCAGCAATCCTGCAATTGGGAGTGAATAGCAAAATCATTCCTTCATTATCCGTCGTGAAGGAATTATTGGGATCCAACGGTCATAAAGTCGCCGGAATTATCAAGAAATCGCCGAGGTTGCTGTCGGTGAATTTGGAAACCTCAGTTTTGCGAAACGTCGAATTTCTGAAGAACTGTGGTGTGCCTATGGATCGTATTCGGATCAGCTTCGAAAATTATCCGAATCCATCAAACCAGAGGTCACGATGAAATCTGCAATGACGGCACGAGCATTGGGGATCGACGTAGCTTCAAAAGGCTTCATTTATGCCTTTTCAGCCATTTCTTCAATTAGCGATGTGTCATGGGATGTCAGGACGCAAGATTTCCGTGACATGGGGTTTTCGGACAGTGACTTCTCGACAAGGTTCAAGAAGTCGCCGAAAATGGTACTGGGATCCAAGATGAAGAAACAGAATATCATACATCTTCTGGTTTCGACTGGAAAGTTTTGACATTTCCAGCATTGTTCAACACCCTTTGGCACTTTCATTTAGTGTTGAGCAGAGGTACAAGCCGCGGTTAAGAATCTTGGAGATTTTGGATAGACAAGGAATGATCAAGGAGTGGCCTGACCTTGCTAGGTTGTGCAAATTGTCTGATGATGAGTTTTTTAAGAAGATTATAAGACCTTGTTTGGAAGAAGATGACAAATTTAGCAAGTTGGGAAAGTTGGTGAAGTTTAAGGATGTGGTTAAAGCATTAAAGAAGTTTGGAAAATACTAGTTAATAAGTTATTTGGTGGTTGATGAATGCTGAAGCCAGCAAATTTTTATTCATGGTGAAGTATTGAAGGTGTAGAAATAGACATCCAATTTGGGCATCAAATTCTTATTTAGTGTTTCAATTTAAGTGATTCATCAATAAGAGAACCTCCCGTACCGGAGAGGATTCATTTCCATGTCAGGTCAGTTGTAATGTTTAATTGATTGATTCAATGAGAATTGATTTTGAACATTGTGGAGTCTCTTGTGTAGTTGAGTTAACTTTTAGTTGAATTTGTTGTAGTATAGAATCGAAGTTGGGAGTGGATAATCTATATCAATCTATCATATAGGTGGATCCATTTCAAGGATATGGATATAAAGGAATGAAATATACATACCAAAGAGCCTTGTGGCTTAATCTTGAGGTGTTTGAAATGTTGTAGTATGCTATGACTTAATTAGAAGATTTAAGGCCATATGATTGAGGTCTAGTATTAATCTTAAGGATCTGTGAATTGTGTGAATTAGACATATTGCAAGTGGGAGATTGCTGGATTAGAGATAGTTCAATCAAGTGGAAGATTGTTAGAAATGTTGTAGTATGGGAGGACGTAACCTCAAGATTTAGTCTATAGAAGTCCTATATTAATATTAATCTTAAGGAGTTTAGGATTAAAGCTATTGAAACTAGAGTATAAAATGTTTGGGTGGTTTTAAGGTGTGCACCATAGAATAGAATAAGGGATATTGGGTTATTATAATAATAATAATAATAATAATTATTATTATTATTTTAATTACTTTATTTAATATAATTGTAAATATTAAGCAAAACTTAATCTAATGGTGCAAGCTCTTAGATTTTTGCGTTACCAATATACTCCAGTAAGTTGTCCTATAGATTTAAGAATAAATTCTCTTTCATAATTTTTTTTTCTTTGGAATATCTATGTGTTATTACGCACACATATACCCTATACTTACACATTGATTTCACACAAGTTACTCACAAATGTGATCACAAGTTACAATGGACTTCACAAGAATAAAGCCCTCCCTTGTGTTTAAAGTAACTATTAATAAACTAAGTTAATAATTTTCATATATAGTAGCTGTTAAAAAAGGAAAAAAAAAATCCTGATAGCTATAATTTTTTTTTATGTGATCTATAGACCGACAAATCCAAGATACTAGGACCCACAATTGGGGACTACATTTCAATCCTGATAGCAATAATGTTAAGTGTTTATGTTTGAATAGCAAAATATCTATAAGTGCATATTAAGACAACTCCAATTTAATACGGTAAATGCGAAAATGATGCACGATATTCATTGTAAACTTTCATGAAGAATAGGTATAGTGGCTTAAAAAAACGAATAGGTATAGTGGGTTCATACAAAAAAATTATACAATACTCCTATTTTCTAATTATTAAAACTAACATTCCTTTCATCCATCCATAAATTTACGTTCATGCTCTTGGTGCACGCTGTGCGCTCATGTGAACATAATTTTCTCCTTCATATTCTATTTAAACTTATGTATTGATGGGGATTTAAATAGTAATAAAGTGGCACAAGAGCCTCACTCAAATTTAATAAGTATTTGCATTTTTTTTCATATTATTATTTTTCATTAACTAGATATCATTTTTATTAAAAATGTAATAATTTTTTATTCACTCTATTAATTGTTTTAATATATACTACTAATGACCGTATCACTTTTTAAAGAGATATGCTAGTATACAACCGTATCATTCAAGATGAGTTACTCTTTAGCGCATATAATGTTGCTCTAATTAAAAGAGTTCATAAACAATAGTATTATCTTGTACTAAGGAGTGACTTTTATTATACTAACTAATAAAGAAAATTTTGATTCTATAATAAAACCGATTTTTCACATTAATTTTCACACGTTTTTTTTATTAAAAATGCTATTATAATTTTTTATTAGCTCTATTAATTATTTTGAAATTTTTATTTTTTATTAACTCCATCTAATTTTATAAAATAATTCAATTGATCGATTATCCTTTCACTAAATACTCCTGTTTTTAGGGGTGGACATTTATCTTGGAGTTTCGGATACCCGATCTGACCTGAAAATAATTATCAGAAAAACCCGATTTTTCGGGTAATTTCGGGTTTGCCCGAACACGGGGTGGGCATTTATTTTCGGGTTTCGGATACCCGATCCGACCCGAAAATAATTATCCGAAAAATTCAATTTTTTCGGGTAATTTCGAGTTTACCCGAACCCGAATCTATAACTTCGGTTTGGGTTTAGGGTATTGAAAATGTAACCGAATTACCCGATCGAGTATCCGAAGTTTTTTTTTTTACAATTTTATGTTAATTATAAAAAATAATTTGATTCATGAAATATTAAAATTTTGATGCATTCTTAATTTTTTAATCATAAAATATATTTATTATCCTTTAAACATTACTTAATTAAATTTATTTATTTTGTAAATTATCAATTATTTTTACATAATAAAAACACAATTTTGTATTATTATATCCTTATCTTATCAAATTTAAATTTGAATTCTCCTTATATTATTAATTTTAATATGATTTAAGTTATCATATACATTAATGTATAAATATTTTAATTAATTAGATAAAAATAACATGTAAAAATATACTTATAAATTTAAATATCTCACAACATAATTAAAATATACTACCTAAATCCTAACATTAGTATAAAAATTAATATTATTATGATGTGATATGAATTTATTATATTCTTTTATAATTATTTAAAAAAGAAGAAAAAATGATAAAAGATATCAAATAAAATATTACCTCAAAAATTAAATATTAAAAAAAAATTATTTAAATCACACCTAATTAATTTATTATAACAATACTTAAAAAAAAAAGAGGCATTTTCGGGTACCTGAATCGGGTACCCGAATTTTCGAATCCAATAAATTTTGGATCGGATTCGGATAATGAAATTTCCAACCCGAAATTTCGGGTAACCGATCTACCCGATATGATGCCTACCCCTTCTTTTCTATTTTATTTTATCAATGGATTATTATAAATATTAATAATAATAATAGGACATATTATTGGCAATAAATTAATAACTCCATATTTCTCCTCCAACTAAACCCTACTCCACAGCAAAGCGAAACGCCGTAAAACCCTGGCGAATCGAGTGAAAATTGAGGGTTTCCAGTTTCGATTTTTGCTTGCTTGCAGGTGATTCCTTTCGAAATCCAAATGATTGATTTATTGCATATATTCAATTAATTCAATTCCGGAAAGATGATTGCAATCGTTCGTAGAAATCTCAGATGTTTGATTGCGAATCACAATCCGCCATTCTCCCATGTTTCTCTCTCCTATTCTCTCTCTACTTCGTCGGAAACCACCCGCCGTATAATTTCCGATACTTTACTGAAGAAATACGATTTCCCCCCTGAATTGGCTTCTCGAATCGCCTCAAAACTCACAGATCTAGAACACCCACAGAAAGCCGATTCAGTTTTGTCGTTCTTCAAAGAGAGTGGATTTTCGAATACTCAATTGGCGAAAATCCTGAAATACAAGCCTCGATTTCTCGTCGCCAATGTTGAAGATACATTGAAACCTAAATTCAAGCTGTTCGAAGATTTGGGATTTTCTTCCGCCTCCATTTGCTCGCTATTCGCATCTAATCCAACAATCATGCATTTACGAGTGAATAGCAACATCATTCCTTCATTATCCGTCGTGAAGGAATTGTTGGGACCCTCCAGTCATAGAGTTGCCGGAGTTATCATGAAATCACCGAGGTTGCTGTCGGTGAATTTGGAAACTTCAGTTTTGCCAAACGTCGAATTTCTGAAGAACTGTGGGGTGCCAATGGATCGTATTCGGATCAGCTTCGCAAATTATCCGAATCCATTCTTGCTCAAACCAGAGGTCACGATGAAATCTGCAGAGAAGGTACGAGAATTGGGGATCGACGTAGCTTCAAATAGCTTCATTTATGCCATTTCAGCCATTTCTTCAATGAGGGGTGAGTCATGGAAGGTCAGGATGCAAGATTTCCGTGACATGGGGTTTTCAGACAGCGAATTCTTGGCAATGTTCAAGAAGTCGCCGAGGATGGTACTGGGATCCAAGGAGAAGAAACAGAAGATCATAGATCTTCTGGGTTCGACCGGAAAGTTTGACATTCCCAGCATTGTTCAACACCCTTTGGCACTATCATTCAGTGTTGAGCAGAGGTACAAGCCGCGGTTAAGAATCTTGGAGATTTTGGATAGTCAGGGAGTGATCAAGGAGTGGCCTGACCTTACTAGGTTGTGCAAATTGTCTGATGATGAGTTCTTTAAGAAGATTATAAGGCCTTGTTTGGATGAAGATGACAAATTTAGCAGAGGAAAGTTGGAAAAGTTGGGAAAGTTGGTGAAGGTTAAGGATGTGGTTAAAGCATTAGATAAGTTTGGAAAATACTAGTTGGTAATAAGTTATTTGGTAGTTGATGAATGTTGAAGCCAGCAAATTTTGATACATGGTGAAGTATTGAAGGTGTAGAATAGCCATCCAATTTGGGCATCAAATTCTCAATCTCTGTGATTCAACAGTGAGAGAATCTCCCATACCGGAGAGCATCCATTTTCGTGACAGGTCGGTTGTAATGTTTAATTTATTGATTCAATGAGAAATGATTGTGAACTATTAAGGAGTGTCTTGTGTAGTTGAATTAACTTTTAGTTGAATTTGTTGGAGTTTAGAATTGAAGTGGGGAATGGATCATCCATGTCAATTAGTCTTATCATATAGATGGATCCTCCCTATTTAACAGGATATGGATATGAAGGAATGAATTATCCATATCAAAGAGCTTATGAAATGTGTAGCGTACTCTTTTGATGTTGGAAATGTTGCAGACGTAATTTAAAGATGATAGCCCACATGATTGAGGTCTAGCATTAATATTAAGGATTTTAGAATTAGACATATTCCAAGTGGCATTCTTAGAAGACTAGAAGTGTTGTAGTATGGAAGGACGTAACCGGAAGATTTAGCCCACACAAGTCCTATATTAATTAATCTTAAGGAGTTCAGGGTTAAGGCTATTGAAACTAATCGATATATTTAAAATAAATACGCCCTCCCTTCGCTCCTAGTTAAATTGCATTTGCACCCTAGCCAAGGAGTTTAAAAAAGTTGGAGGAAAATATAGTATTTTTAAGTTAATAAATAAAAGGTTAATAACATAAAAAGTCCTAATCTTTTTGTCGATTATAAATTAGTCTAAACTTTTTAATATTTATAAATGAGTACTTAACCTTAAGTACGTTATTCAAATTAAGTCATCAGGCAGCCATCCAGCTACCTGGACGCTGATATGGCATTTCCTTTGCAAACTAGTATCCACGTGTCATTGTCTCACCCAAGCATAATAGTTTCCACCAAAACCAACCTTGCTTTACCTATTCTTTCCTCCAAACCACTACCTCCATGTCACTGACCCATTCTTTGCAGTTCGGGCTCCAAACTAAAATTCCTCCCAACAGTAAATTCTTTGCAATTTTATCATCTTCTTTTCTACATACTCCCTCCGTCCCAAAGAGAAATTCACAGTTACTGTAGATACGGAGTTTAAGAAAAAGTTTACTTTTAGGGGTAGTTTGATATTTTTAGGTAATAAATAAATTATAAAGCAAGTTATGTGAGTTGTAAATGTGTGACAATTTTGAAATTAAAGTGTGTTGTAAGGTTATTGATTTGTGTGTATTTCCTTATTTGGTGGTGTGAATTTGTTTATGGGACGGAAAAAAAATAGAAGGTGTGAATTTGTTTATGGGTCAGAGGGAGTAACATCTTAACAACTGATTGCTACCCTGCAAATCATTACAAGAAAAACAACTATCACAACCAACTTCCTCACAAATTAACAGGAATTGTTGAATTCAGCGATAAACTCATTCAAGATCCCATTGAAAACAAGCTTGGAGATGGCGGCTGCGCTCTCGCCAAATTGCACTCTCGCGATGGCGGCTGACTCCAACACCGGCTTCAAATCGAAGCGGCTAACATCGCCACAGTTTACGAATGTTGCGAATAACACCAGCGAAATTTTGCCACAGAAAGGTGAGAATTTTGGTGGGCAATTTGACAATTTGAGTTTCAGCTCTTTGTTGGGTTTCAATGGCAATTAGTATGTCGATTGTTGGACGGGTTGGGTCCGAATGAGTCTAATTTACGGATAAACGAGCAGTTTGGCGATGTGGGTTTGTTTCGAAATGTGAATTTGGGTTTAGAGGTTGGAGATGGTGATTGATTCTTGAACATGGGTGGCAACGGGAAACAGCGCGTGGATGAAGATGGGTGGTTTCGACGCCCGACAGATTTGGAGTAGCATCGACGGCGCACGCGGTGGTAGTGTAGCGGTGGAGTACAATCGGAACACCACCACTTTGCCGTTGAAATCCCTTCGTCTTCGCCTCCGCCTCTTTCTCTTTCCTTCGAAGCCTGAAACTGTCGCCTCCATGGGTTCTTTGCTCATCGACGCTACCTAATTTTACCAATTTCCCAGTAAGATCATCACTATCTTATCTCCCTTTTATTGGGTCTTCACGCCGGTCGTCGTTGCACTGTCGTTGCTCCTCAATCTCGGCGAGAAGCCATTGCTATATCTGCAAGATATGTGGGTGGGTAGAAGAAAGAATAGGCAAAGTAAAGTTGGTTGAGGGAAACTGATATGCTTGAGTGAGTCAATGACACGTGGATACTAATTTGCAAAGAAAGTCCCGTGTTAGCGTCCGGGCAGCTGGATGGCTGCCCAGTGACTTAATTTGAAAAACGTACTTTAGGTAAATATTTATTTGTAAATATTGAAAAGTTTGAACTAATTTACAATCGGTAAAAAGATTGGGATTTTTCATGTAATTAATTCATAAGTAAATTATAAAATAGGTTATGAGTTAGATGAGCGCTGAAATGATAATTGAAACAATGTACTAGGGTTGGAGGCTTGTGATTTTTTTTTTTTTTTGGGATATTGAAGTTTAATGTGAAATAAACAAAAACAAGTGTGAAGTTTAAGTATGATAAATATGGAGTAAAAGTTAAAAAGTTTGCCATATAATTAAAGTTCTTACATATTGTATCTTGCATTCAAGTGAATCCTAAAATCATAATGGAAATTCCTAGCATGACAATCGTCCACAAATGTAGTATTTAAAAGTCTTATATGATTAAATATTACATTTCTGTACAATTTTGTGAGTAAATAAAGGAAAGAAAGTCGAATGTTTGATGTCTTGTATGATTATATAGAAGAAATTGAGATAGTTGGCTTTAAAAAAAAAAAACTCCAAATTCGTGTTTGTAGTTTAATTCAAATAGAGAAAGTGTCTATTGATCAATTTGTTTCTTAAAATTGGGAATTCAATACACAATGAGCTCGTCATTGTTGAATTTAATCTGATAATAATAATATTTTCAAGAGACGTAAAATGTATGAAAGTGATTCTATATGCAATTTAATGAAATAAAGTCCTTTTGCGGTGAAAAAAAAAATGCATCGAGCCTAAATTGAAAGTAAAATTTGGACACGAAATAAATCACAATCCAAGATTGAGACTTGACAAAAAAAATTGGGCCATCAAGAAATTCTTGGAATAGAAATTATATTTTTCTAATTAGAGAGTAAAAATGCCAAGAAAATACTAGTTTACAAAAATAAATAAATACCTAAAAAAACAAATAATGAGAGAGCAGCTCAGTATTCTACCCCACTCTGCCAATCAGTTGCTGCCTACTCCTGGACCAAACTAAATTTTGACAGTACTTCAATTCAGACACCCCCAAACTTAAAAATTGTCAAAATCACCACATTATACACATTAATTACTTCATGTCTTTCTAGATTCTACTTCTAAAATATACATACATACATGTTTACATATACGTATACAATGAAGGATTGAATGCATCTCAGAGATGAACACGAAAGCATTCTTGATTACACCCATCGTCAAGAACACAAATGATTGGTCGATTCAAGGGTAAGAACAATTATACCAGTAACAGAGTACTTACTTTTCTTTTCTTCTTTGGGACATTCATACAAACATGTGGCGTTCATAATCAACGTTTATAATTATATATACAAACTGGAGTAGATTACAGCGTTTTCCAGACCAAATTCTTACCTGAATTCGTTCAAAATGAGTTCATTTCAAGAATGTAACTCCTGCTTTTCAGCAATCTTTCCGCAGCCTCTGCATATACTCCCTCCAATCCGAACACCTCAGCCGCCAACCCGTCGTCCTCCGTGTCGCGCCGCCTCTGTCCGCCGCCCACTGGCCTCACCACCACTAGTGTAGCTCCTTCCATTACCATCCCTGATGAGAGCTCTAGTTTGGCTTCGTGCCTCATTCTCATCCCCACTGCAGGCACCGTCGTCCGGTTACTCCGCCACCAAGCGCCGCCGTTGTCGGAATCTTCCGCCGTCCCGCCGCCACTCTCTCTGAACTCCCGCAACCCCTCCTTGTCCATTATCACAGTCCCCTCGTTTTCCTTATCGTACACGACTAAATGAGACAGAGACTCCTGCTCGTTAATCACATCAACCATCATGAAATGGCGGGCGGAGGCGGCGATCAGAGCGCTAATCGTCCACACCACCCTCATCTTCAGTCCGCCGGTGGCGCCGCCACCGGCGGCGTTCCTGAAGGCGAGAATCACGCAGCTCTGGAGTGTCTTCCCGAATCGCGCAACCCATTTGATTGTGGTGCCTTTGCCGAGGCGGAGGTCGCCGGAGGGGAGCTCGATCCGGAGGGTCCTGATGGCGTCGAAGCCGCGGAGGATTTGAGAGGGGGAATTGGGTAAACGGGTAGGGTTTTGGACGGCGGAGGATAAGGAGATGAGGTTGTGGAAGGAGGCGAGTAGGGATTTGAGAAGGGAGGAGAAGAATGAAACGCCGTCGTCGAAGGGGGAATCGGAGGCGGAAATAACTCGATCGACGCGGAGGAGGAGGGAATCGGCCAGGGGAACGAGGGAATTGAAGCGGGTGGAGAGGGATCTGCAACGGAGGAGGGTCTTGATGTCGGAAACCCGGTTGAGAATGAGGAGGAAGATAGGGTCGGGTAAGAGGTCGAAGAAGTCGGGTTGATCCGCCATGGATACAAACAAAGTTTCTGGTGTAGGTTGATATAGCAGAGTGGGGGTTTAGGGTAGGGTGGGGGATTGGGAACAAGCGAATAGAAAAAAAGAAAAAGGTGGGGACGAGTTTTGAGGAGCGAGAAGTTTTGACCGTTGACCACTTCGTCGGAGACTTGGATTGGGTCTCAGGGAGAGTGCTACTTGCACCCGTCTTGAAACTGTAAATATAATGCTTTAACCATTACAGTAATTTTTATTTTGGATTTTTTCGTAAATTCGAAAATATTTATGCATTTATACAAAAAATATTGTATTTTAATGTATTTTGAGGTGACAAAAATAATATTTTAATATATAGTGGATAATTGTATTAGTTTTATGACAAAGACTTGGATATAACCTCCATTTTGATACAAACCCCTGTACAACCTCCTTCCTTTACCTTCAGTTTGTTTTGTTGTGTTTTTTTTATTTATTTAATTTTAGGGATATAATTGCAATTTTATCCCTGTGGTTTATAGTATAATTTATCCATAAGGTTTAGGGTATAATACTAATTTTAAATAAAATAAATTTAAAAATAAAATAAAAAACAATATTAATAAAAGAGTATGAACTAATTAAGAATGTTGGGACCAAGAGTATCCCAATTCAATTGATACACGCAATTGTATCATAGTCCCCCTCTAGTTTTATAGGTAAGTCGTAGGTATAAATTTTTGCGTGATCTCACTTGTAAAAACAAATCTAAATATAAACTGAAATGACAAAATGTAAATTTTATTTGTGATGTAGTACTTTTATTAATTTGTCATTGTGACGGTGCATTGCATTTTACTCCCTACGTCCCGATCAAAGTGCACCATTTGTTTTTTATACGTAGATTAAGAAGTATTATTATTTTATGTAAAAGTGTGTAGGTGTATTAGAGAGATGTGATGGGTAGTGGTAGACCATTTTTACTAAAAAAGAAAAATGGTGCAATTTGGACGGAACACCCAATATAGTAAAATGGTGTTATTTGGGCAGAATGAAGAGAGTACTCATTAAACATTAATATGTTTTAAAATTGACGTTAAACTGCTATGCACCTGGTACAGCGGTGTATTTGAATAATTTAAAACGTTAGATTATATTTTTTATTTAATTCCCATCTCTCAATAAAATTAAATAATTAAAAATAAATTCATATCTACCCATTACATCATACATTTTATCATATGAACCCCAAGTGCGCCGATAAATCGGTTGCACCACATAATAACCCTTAAAATTGTTTTTTTTTCTTCCAAAATTTACATCCTACTACCTTTATATAAATGCAAACTTTATTAATTCCTATAACCCACCTTTTTATATATTCTCTTTTCTCAATAATATACTTTATCAGTCTAATTCTGATGGTTACATTTTTTTATTTTAGTCTTACTTTTCATTTTTTTAATATGCGGGATCAACACAAAATAATTAAAATATCTTCATGGGACCCACCTACAACACTAATACAGCTACTCACTATACATTAAAATATTATTTCTCTTACTTTAATATACATTAAAATACTATATTCATTAATCTTCATACAAAAAATAAACGTAATTATTAGGACATGATGGAGGAAGTACATTTTTTCTATCTTTCTGATCTTTCATTTATTCTCGAGCCTTACTTGGCTGACCATGGGTCACCAGGTGACCCTCTCACATGGGGATGTGCACTACACACCCCATGTGAGAGAGTCATGGATGACCCTGCCAAGAATTGTCTTTTATTCTCTCCAATCAATTAATACTTTATTGCACATGTCACCACACATCTTTTATATACTGACTTGACTGTTAAAACATACTTAACAAAAACTTTAAACAAACATTTACTTCTATTTATCTTTTTTAAACCTAAGTAAAACGAAAACAAACATAAAATTATAGTAGTAAGGTATTTACTCTTGTTAATGAAAAAAAAAAGAACAGTTCAACGTCAAGGTAATGTGAAAATATTGGAACATGATATAAATAAATAGATTAGAAACACTTCCTCCATCCCATTTAAATTGTACTATCTCTCTTTTATATATTTTATAAAGGAGAAATACAATCTTAAATGAGTTGAGGTGAGTAATAGTTTTATGTTATAAGAGTGATAATTAATTATCTTGAAGAATAATTTTTAATGTACTCCTATTTCAATTTAACTTCACAAATTTTAGTTCATTCCAACTTTAATTCCACACTACTATAAAATACTATCCTCATAATCCACTTTAATTTTAAATTTAAAATGCTTTCTTTTCACACGTAGGAGACTTTACAATTTATTTCTTAAAAGAAAAAAAAATCAAATTACTCCAAATAAAAAATAAATTTTCTTAATTAGCATGTAAACTGTAATTGTAAAAATGAAGATAAAACGGATGAAATACTAAAAAATAATATCAAGATGCATACCGAACCGAATGGAAGAAATATATATATATTTTATATAAATGCCTAATTTTTATTTCAAGTTGTAATTTTATAATAATTTTGTAAATATTTTAATTTAAGATTTAAATTATATATTTTTCTCTAACTAAGATCTATTTATTGCCTTTTATTTTATTTTCATTTCAATTATGATAATAAAGTTATTATTATTATAAAGTAAGGACAAAATATATATGGGTGGCAACAGCATAGTCCTTCTAAAATACACTGAAGGTTAAATTTGAGTTATGTAACATTGTAAAAACGTTTTTAAAATGTAGATTGTTAGAATTTCCTGGTTATATTTGCAAACAAAAATTTTCAATCATGATATCGTTTTTCTTTCAATTTTAATTGACATGAACGTTGTTCTTTGAAAAAAAAAAATTAATAATTAATTCACTTATGAAATTCTTTTTATAATTTGATGTAATTCATTTATCCGGTATCATTTAATTTTATTTCGATTGTTCTAAGAAAACAAGTTTCATAACCCTATTTACTACCTTTATATATATATATATATATATATATATATATATATATATATATATATATATATATATATATATATATATATATATAAATGATATTTCCAGAATTACAATATTTGATTTTTTTTTTTCAATCGTGAAATTGTTAAAAGAAAGAAAAAAAAATGGTAATGGCTATATGACGGCTTTCTGCATTTATAGCGTTTTCCATTTCGTCTGACAAAGTATGAAATAATGCAAGAAAATTTTGGCCAATCATTTTTGCAGTTTTTCAATATACAAAAATTAGACAAATTAGTAAACCTTAGGTATAAAGACATAAAAATTGGCAAATTATTTAAATATATATTATCATTATTATTTTAGTTTTATAGCTTAAAGTAAATCACTTACTTTTAAAATTTACTCCATATTTTACTTGATCTTTAAATTTCATACCGGTGCAAACAATTTCAAAACAGAGTATTTTACTTATTATTTCATTCTTTTATAACATTAAGAATGCATAATAATACTCTTCTATCCCATAATAAAATTCAAAGGTTAATTTGGATAAGAAATTCTAGAAAAATATTTTTTTTAATTTGTTTTCTAAGGGTAGATCAATATTTTTAGTTAATAAATAAATCATAAAATAAAGTTATGTAAGTTGTAAATGAGTGATATTTTTGAATTAAAGTGTTATGAAATTATTGGATTTTTTTTTTAATGTGAAATTGTTTGTGAGATGATCAAAATAATAAGTGTGAATTTGTTAATGGGATTGAAGGTTTTTTTTTAAAAAAATTTTCATATAAAATTATTATTAATTATACTAAACAACTTAATATGTGACGTAACAGAAAAGATACGAAAAACAAATGGATTCGAATTGATACGTATTACAAGTGATAAAATACAAAATAAGACTAAAATAAGGTGAAATAAATTGTACAAGTTGATAAAATAGTCAAAAGAAATAGTAAAAGATATCCAACGACCAAGTTGATATCCTAAAGTAAACAGCCAACATGATATTTTGAAGGATTCAACTGGCTAGAGATGCATTACTTATCACCTTCATTTAATTTCTATTATTTGCTACTTGTTCTTCTTTTCATCTATTTTTCTATTTTTACTATGTAACAGAGGTCCATTATAATGAAAAATTAAATCATGACTTTTAAACCCTTGCCATATGCGGCAATAATCTATAAAACAATAATAACCCATCTCATTTATTTAATAAAGTAAAATAGAAGATGAAACAGGAATCCATGCCATTCTTACCATCCTTTCTTTTTTTCCTTAATATTCCTTACTATTGTGATTTGTTTACATATGTTTCTCTAAAAACTTTTTAAGAATAAACCATTATTAAATTACTCAAATTCAAACAAGGGATAAATAAATACTCCTATATAAATAAAAAGACAGTTTTTCAAAATTTGAATATGGACTTATTAGTTAACTAAATGAAGATATTATATTATCTCAAGATTCAAACGTTTTCGTTCGTTTCACTCTGTCCATCCATTTCGTAATTATTTTAATATTATATTCTTATTCATCTTGGAATAAAAGTTATGACAAAGTCTATTGGGATATGAGTTATTTGTAAGACGGGTGTGAGACAGATTGACCCATCATTAAAGTATGTTTATTATATAGATAATGTATATTTAATGATTGTTAAAGTATGTTTTCTAAAATATATTGGATTATACATTAAAATATGATTTTAGTGTGTTATAATATGATTTATTATTAACATACTTTAACTACAAATAAACATATTTTAATTAATTATATAATAAACATACTTTAGTGATGGTCAACCTGTCTCACATCCGTCTCACAAGAGAGTCTCTTGTTATGACAAATGTTATATATAGGAGTATATATTTAGATGAATATAATTTTTATAAACATTTTCTCATTTTTTAAGATGAATGAACAATAATACTTTTGGAGGGAGATCAAATTATTATTTAGTTTGCATCTTTTTATTTATTGTTAATTTATATGAAGACACAGTTGTGATACACATTAAAATATAATTATTATATAAATAAATAAGTATGTTTTCTAAAATATAAATAAATCATGCATTAAAATATGATTTAAAATATTATAATATAATTAAATATATTATATCGATATAATAAATATATAGTATATTTTAATAATGGATTGTATATGACCCGACTTAGTTTAATATGTATATATACTCGTATCAATTCAACAAAATATCCCTCCCACCAAGTTGCAAAATGTCGTATAAATTCAAAACTCTTATCACAACTAAATTAAATTTAATATTTTTATTAACCATAATTGATTCATATATTCGCTCGTTTCAAAAGTCCTTGTGGGTATATAGATAATGTCCAATAATTAGTCTAATGGTCTTGGCCCATTTATTTCTTTTGTACTTTAAAAATGTGTGATATTATTAATTCAATGGCCTTAAATTATGTCTAGAAATAAATGTAATGGGACTGTTTGGCCCATATATTTGTATAAGATCTTCACTTCAAAAAGGGATGAATTCAAAAGTCCGTAACATTGGGGCCTTGAAAATGTGCAATCATTACTTAATGGGCTTGGCCCATTAATTTTTATTAAATTGTAACTTAGAAATAATATATTAGACTACTTCAAAAGTCCTTAAACATGGGTACTTGAAAATGCCCAATGAAAAGTTTAATGGAATTTGCCCATTCTTATGTGCTAAAGTTTTACTTTAAAGTAGGAACAAGTATGGTGCAGTGTTTTTTAATTATAAATTGAAAAGATAATTATATTCCAAAATTTAATACTTATACACGGTAAATACTAACATTAGAGTTACGTTAGATTATGAATCATATAATGTTACTTTATCTTGTCTTATGTACATAAAAGTATTTTTTTTCTTAATTCACGTGCACATATAATGTACCAAAAAATCCGATTAGAGGGAGTACTATTATTTTGAAGTATCAATTTAATTGATGTTAAATCACCTACACAGTCTACACAATATAAATAAATCTAAAAAAAAAATAGTCTCTAAAGTTCTCTTATATTTTGATATTATATTTACTATTAAATGCATTAGATGAGAACATGTATATAGAAACAAAAATCTCAATATTTTTCTATATTTTTCTTTTAGGGTATAAATTTTATTATATCCTACGTGTCATTTATTCAACAATTTTTAACAAGAGATATAATACCAAATTATAACATGAAATCAAAAAGTTAATTTAGGGTTACTTCTTTTCATCACATATTTAAGTCAATATATTTATTTTAATTGAAATTGTAATAGTATTTATTTTAATCCTTAGTATTTCAATTATGAATTTTCAATGAGTTATTTTCAATCATAAAATAAGAATTTCTAATATAAAATTTTATTCAATTTATATTCGCTTACTTATTAAATGAAACATATTGTGGAATAAATAAACAAAGAAAAAAAGAAAAATAGGTACTCCCTCCGTCCCATCCATATTGCACCGTTTACTGTAGCTTTTGTGAGAGCTTTATGCAGTCAAATGATGCAGTTTGACCGGAACGGATGGAGTACATTTTAGTGCAATTTGAGGGAATACATATGAATGACTGAATGTGTATGCTTAAATACCCCAATTTAAAATTCTTTTTTTTATATAAAAATTAAAAAAATGGAATATAAATTTAAATTTGTTTGTATAAGAAGGGAGTGCATGAATGTGTATATATGCCTATATTGATGGCCTACATAATAGGGATAAAAAGGTTTGTAAAAGGCAATAGTGTAAATAGGTGTTGGAGATGGTTCCAATTGGGAAAAGCCATAGTCATCTACTACTACAAATGACTTGTAAAGAAGCTCCAACACATGTAATGGATTAATCAAGATATCAAGATAAGAAATGGGATATACTTTGGATAATCTAACTCCACATTTTTTTATTCATTAAATGCAACTTAATCTTATAAGGAATACTATATTTTATTATCTTATCTCTACACTTATCTTGTTTAAAGTACATTATTGAAGTTTTTTAATAACACTATCATATATATGATTGCCTTATGGAGTATAGTGTAAATATATCATTTTGTGTTAGATTGTTTCATGAAATAAGAAAGGGATGGATCAATTTATTATTAAATTATATTTATTGATAATTAAAGTATCTCAATGGTACACTTATTGATAGTTAAAATATGTTAATAGTGAATTATATTATACATCATAAAATTATACTTAAATACATCATTTATCATACTTTAGAAAATCATTCCTTAACTACTAACAAAATATTTTACTAATATAATAAGCATACTTTAACACTCACAATCGGTATCATATGAGCATTATCTCATAAGAAACTTTCTCTATAAAATATTATTTAAATTTCTACGTGTAATAATTTCCCTTTAAACTCAATTCAGTTAAACACAGACGAATTATTATTAAATAATCTTGAATCATGTATGCTAAGTTATATATTTCATTATCAATCCTACTGCAATATTAAGCTCTGTATATTTTTCTCCTTGTAGAAAAATACAAAACAAACTCTCTAAAGCAGCATTTCTTCATATAATATTTGTATATATTTTTAAACAAATAGTTCTCAAACGATGTTGAATCATGCGTGATTTGTCAATCATTTGAATATGATTTTCAGACTATTTTAGTAGAAAATAACGAACTCTCTGTGGACACATTTTTATACAGAGGTCCACAGAGATGTAAGATGTTAATCATTGGATTAAATTTTAATTAATTTTTATTACTAAATAAAATAAAATAAGTAAATTTTTTAAAAAATAACTATTCACTACACCATATTTTAAACTTATTATCCTTAGGTGCAGAGATATACTAGATACACCCAAAATTCCCGAAAAAAAGGACATCCTTAAAATATTTTTTAGATGTTGTAGGGGTCATTTGACTCAATCGTACAATTTAGAAGAACCAAATCATGAACCTTTAATTTTTATTTGTCAACTACTTGTTACATTATTTTTATAATCATTGGCAAGATTAAATTTCATAAAAATATATAGAACATTCTTATGTATAGATTGTCAAAAGGGTCAAAAGACAACACCATGCTGGATGTCATTATTTAATTATTCACGTTTTTTAAATATATTCTCTAGCCAATAGTAAATCAATCCTACAAAGATTTCATTGAAAAAGAAAAAGTGCATTCTTGATTTAATGAAGTATATTCCAACAACTTGCAATTTTAATTAAAATTGGGTCCACAAAATTTATGCTTATAATTAGTATTATTTAAAATTTAAATAATATTATATACTTTTTCTATTCCATAATATAACTCACCTTTATCATTCTACATTGTTTTTTAAAAAAATATCTTTCAACTAATTTTATTAACTTCTTAAGATCATTTAATATTTTACATTAATAAATAAAATATAAATTATGTTATGTAAAATGACAATAATTTTAAATTAAAATGCTAAATTTTGATTATTATATTATTTTAATATAAAAAATTACAATGACATTTACATGCGCTCAAACCATCATGATTAGTATTTTAGTAATTTCTCAGGTTATTAAATAAATGGGTGTTAATTTTTTTTTTAAGTGTTAAATTATTGTAGAATGGACGAATGAAAAAGGACTGAAGGAGTAAGATTTATGATCACCTTCTTTATTAATGTCAAGATTTACCCACAAAGAAAACCAATTAGAATCTTAAAAGGGTATGATCATATACCTTGATGCATATCACACAAATATATAATTATTAATGTAGTTGTTTAGTAAGAAAGATATGGTACAAAGTTTTTTTTGTTATTATTATTGGAATAAAGTTCATTAAAAAAAACTATTCACAATATTGTAATTTACTTAGATAGATAAAATCACTTTTCAAAATTTGATAGGCACCGCATGCGCCGTGAGACTATAATACTATATCTTATCAAACTAGGGATAAAAGGTGGTATCAAATCAAGATTTTATTCACTTTATTTCATCCATGATTTTTCATTCTAGAGATTATATTTGTATTGAATAAATTTCATATTGGAAAAATGATTCATGCTAAAATATAAACTATGTTGAATAATAATATAATATATATAATTTGATTTTGGCTAATTACATCACATTGCTAGATAGACAAACGGATTTATTTCCCATGATTATTTTTATACATAATAATGATGTTTATGTGATAATACTATGTGTATCATGTGTTATTTAATCTCGTGGTTAAATTATGACTTCTCATTAACATTTAGAATTATTATATTTTTATTTTGAGTTTTTATAATCAATTTACTTAGTTAATTAAATATTTCAAACAGCATATATTAGAATCAAACCATCGCAATTTATTACTTAAAGTTGAATAGGTTTTATTATGTTAAACTTATTCGTCGTACTGTCAAGGTATTGACACATTGTATTGCTTGAGTTTTACGAAATTTTGTAAGCTCCCATTATTGGGTAGAGCCTCCTAACTTTGTGGATGGTCTACTTGATATCTCTTGTTCTTGTGATTCTTAATGGATGCGCGATCGTTTGTTTAAAAAAAAAGTTTATTACATTTGCTCAGAATTTTTTTCGTCAATTAATTACAAATCAAATAAATAAACTATATTATAACCTAGACATGGACATTTTAATCGGAAATGACGGTTCCAATCGAAATCGGAATCGATCAAAATTAAATCAAAATTGGATATATTTCGATTTAGTTCTAGCTCCTCATTTCAAGGAACCAGAACCGAAACTTCTGATTCTAAACTGACTATTTTTTTAACACTGATTTTAAAGAATTGGTTTCAAAAATTTCGAAATCGAAATTCGCGATTTCGAATCGAGGTGTATGGCTACTATAACCCCGTACATCAGTACATGGAATATCATAATGTGTGTTTTGTTTATTGGAAAGGGCTCGTAAGGAACCGAAGAGTTGTGGAATTTGGTAGTGTCAAAAGGTTATTAATTTGGCTCAATATTTTTGTGGCCTACCATGCGTAATTTAATATTAATTGATATGTTATTTATTGAGCTTAATAGCTAAGTTCCAATTCTAAGATGAAACCTCCTGAGAAGTAATACATCAACAAGTTGACAGTATTTTATTAGAAATTATGTATGTTTATTAATTGAAAAGAGTGAGGGTTGCGAGTACTAGGGGCACACCGTACGCCTTTAGAATTTAATATTATGGGTAAGAGTACATTGTTTAGTTCTAAAGAGTATACAATTTAATTAGTATGGGTATACCATTTTATTCTAAATAATATACACTTTTTATTAATATTTTTTTATTTTTCTTCAGAAAATAAAGGGTACACATCTTTATATTAAAAAGTATACAATTTAACACAAAATTTTAAAGTCACACGGAGTGTGCCCGTGCACCCGGGTGCACACGAGTTTTTTCCAATTGAAAATATTATCTCCTACAGCAAAGTGCACTTTGATTAATTGAATCAAGAATTCTAAAGTGAGTAACTAAAAGTTTTCCAACATTATTATTATATATTAAAAACCCGACGGAAAGTGTTTGAAAATGAAATGAGAAATTTAGAATTCTAAGTCAAATTGTGGCAGTTTTCTAGATTCATCTAAGTATTAAATAAACTTTGTGGTTCGTTAATTACATTATTCTAATCTTGCAATTTCGATAAATTACTTTCAATTAATGGAAATTTTCAATTTAATTTGGCTTATATATATTTTAGCACTATATTAGTTTGAATTTGTTTCAAATTTTGTTGAAAATGAATCTAAATTTGATCGTTAATATTGATGGAAACAAAACTATTCTCATAAATTTATAACATAATAACTATTTAGTACAACACTTGAACTTAGCATAATATCGTTTTAATGTATTTGCTTAAAATTGTCTCATGTATGA
This sequence comes from Pogostemon cablin, assembly GCA_023678885.1. Taxonomy (NCBI): domain Eukaryota; kingdom Viridiplantae; phylum Streptophyta; class Magnoliopsida; order Lamiales; family Lamiaceae; genus Pogostemon; species Pogostemon cablin. The sequence goes on from CM042968.1 coordinate 21,396,757, forward strand.
TTATTTTTATGTGCACTTAAAAGTGTATGATCAAAATTAAAATTAGTTTTCGATTGGGAGAACTAAATTTGCAATTTCTCTTTTGTTATATTATTATTATTAAATCTTTGGTAGATTAGAAGCTTTGGTCATTTGGAAAACAGAGGCCATGGCAGGGGTAACAAAATATTTTAGATTAGAAAAATAAAACAATTTAAAACATTAGTTGTCTGTTTAAAAATAAACAAATAATAAAAGTAGTTATTGTCTTAAAGTAGGATCAATTTAAGAGTAACTTCATTAAAAATAAATCTTTCTTTTTAAAGAATAAATATTAGATGCAGATCTATAATGGTTTCTGGGTGGGCCAAAATAAAGTCTTTATTGTTATTATTGTGTTTTTATCAAACTCACAAAATGGTTGAAAAGGTTTGATTTGTATTGATTTTAAACTCACCTAATCATTAAATATGAGTCCACTAATTTTTTGATAATGGTAAAGTTAAATAGTAGATATGTGTAAAATTCTAATCATCCATAAAAATTAACTTTTGTGTATTAATGTGATACACATTTTAATGTGTGATTTTTGTTCACCTTCAGTTTCTAAGTCTAATTTCACATGTTATATTAATTACGTAATCTCATCACACTTATATTCATACTTTTTTTTTTCTTTCACACTTATATTTACAATCTTTTTTTTTAAAAAAAAAATCAAATCAACTAATAACCGGAGTAGTCGTCAATTTATTAAGATAAAAACATCATTCACACCGAACACACCTAACATATTTTATATTTTATTTATTACATAAAAAGTATCACAATATTTCAAAAAAATCAATAAAATTAATTAAAAATCAATTTATATAACATATTTTATATTTTATTTATTACATAAAAAAGTATCACAATATTTCAAAAAAATCAATAAAATTAATTAAAAATCAATTTATTTAAAATTACTTATTTATAGTATCGGTGCAATAAATGTGTGAAACATTATTCAATTAAATAACCATAGAAATCTATATGACATGATAACAGATCATACAATTGTACCAAGAAAATTTTCATTATTATATACTATAAATGATTTTCTTTTTAACTTTCCTAGTTATAAAATTGTGAAATTATCTATCATACTTTAGATCTAAAATCTTGTGTCCCTCCTCATAAAAGAAAGAAGGTATAACTTAGTAATAATACCAATAATTTTGTTTCTATTATCATTACAAGTTGGCCTCAGTAATAATGAGTCCACAATGTGTGCTTTCACAATAATCAACCTATCTCTTCATATTTATTTATTTATTTTCACAATAATCTACTGTCTCTTCATATTTATTGTTATTATTATTTTTTTTTAATATGGAATTCAAAGATTTACCTTGTACACAAATTGCAAGTGTTTCTTTTTCTTTTTTTCTAATAAAAATAATAGGAGAAATAGGCAACAATTTACATTATACAATAAGATTTTTTTTAATTCCACTTTTTTAAAAAAAAGTTAAAATGTCAAGGTACAAAAATAATCTTGACTAGATTGTTAACTCAATTAAAATTTAAAACTCGATTATATATATTTATAATATGATTCTAAATATTTTTATGATTTGATTGTACATATTACGACTCTAATTTAAACATATTTATTATGATTCGATTTAGACTTTAAATTGAATTATAATTCGTATCAAGGATATTTTCATTATTTTGGGTATTTTAACATTTACTATTAAATGTGGGGCATAAATAAAAATTATTAGATTCAAATGGGTAAACTGAAATTTTACTCAAAATAATAATAATTGTGGCCTTGCAACTTGCAAGTGGTAGCCCATATATTCCTAGATACCATTCAAAGCACCTCAATAATGTGGATTTTCCTATAATAATCTTCATTTTGCAAATTGTCTTATAACTCTTAGCCAAAAATAGAAAGTTTGCAAAGTAAAGGCATCACTTATATGAAGCTTTCACAACCACATAAGAAACTAGAATCATCAACAAAATATATATGTAGGCCAACCTATGTGTACTATGGATTCATGTGTTTTTGAATTGGGATTTTTCCAATATCATACCTTATAGTGAGTGTTTGCATTCACATTTGAATGTTCAATTATAAAGTCTCACTTTAATGTCTTACTTTTACTTATTTTTAGATGTGAAATATCATTGAAACATTTACATATAAAACGCTTCTTAAGTTACAATATTGACTTTTTTTCAATATTTATGTGATATTTTTATGTCACTTTATAATGGGTTACTTTTACTTATTTTTAGATGTGAAATATCATTGATACAAATATATACATATAAAACACTTCTTAAGTTACAATATTATGACTAATTTTTTTTAAAAAATAAAAATTGTTAAAGTGGGACACCATAAAATTATATTAAGATATAAACTACAACCATAGAAAGGGGATACAAAAGGAAGCAAAATAATACCTAAAAGACTATAAGGCAAACAAATTGAGTATTTCAAATTTATGAATTTGAAAATGAGTGAATTTTAAATCTCTTGGATTTTAAATTAATTCATTTGAATTCCACTATTTGAATAAATTATGGATTTTGAAAGATTTCAAATCCATAATTCAAAAAAAAAAATTTTAATAAAATTTTATATATAATAAATAAAAATAATAAAATTTTATTATATAAAATATTAAAATCTAAAATTTAATTAAAAATAATTTTTTTGGAGGGAACTCTATCACCCAACCTACCCCCACTCACCCCCAAAATTTTTTTTTATAAAATTTTAAATTTTTAATATTTGAATAATAAAATATATTACCACCAATCCCTATCCCCCACCCACCCACCCACCCACCCACCCTCATCCACAATTTTTTTTATATAAATTTTAGATTTTAATATTTAAATAATAAAAATATTACCACCCAATCCTACCACCCTATCCATCCACCCACCCCACCCCCACTCTCACCACCCCCACCCACTCACCAAATTTTTTTTAAAAAAATTTAGATTTTAATATTTAAAAAATAAAATCTAAAATTTTATTAAATTTTTTTGGGTGGGTGAGTGGGGTGGGGTGGGGTGGGGTGGGGTGGGGTGGGTTGGGTGGGGGTGGTGGAGGGGATGAGTTTGGATTGGGTGGTAATATTTTTATTTTTTTAAATATTAAAATCTAAAATTTTATAAAAAAAATTTTTTGGGGGTGGTAGGTGGAGGGGGTGGGTAGGGGTAGGTTGGGTGATAATATTTTTATTATTTATTTAAATATTAAAATTTAAAATTTTATAAAAAAATTTTTGTGTTGGTGGGGTGTGTAGGGGAAAGGGTAGGATAGTGTGGTAATATTTTTATTATTTAAATATTAAAAATCTAAAATTAAAAAAAAAAATTGGGTGGTGGAGGTGGGTGGGGGTTGGGTGGGGTTCGGTGGGTAAGGGTAGGCTGGATGGTAGGATTTAAAACATAAAAAAATATATTTAATATTAAATATTTTTTAATTAATTTATTAATTTTATATATTATTTTTATATATTAATTACACAATGGAAGAATTTCAAATTACATGGTTTCAGTGAGGATTTGAAATTCATTAAAAAACAACTAAAAAAATTCAAAATCAAATTCATTAATTTAAAATCTTGGATTAATAAATCCATTAATTTCAAATTATATCCAAATATGATGGAGGAATTTGAGAGAAGGATTTATAAATCTCTCCTCGATTCCTTCCATTCAAACCCAACGTAAACCTAAGAGTTTGGAAGTAATCATTAAATGAATCGAACATAACCATGTATAATCTAATTAGGATTCTTAAATCATCGAACATTCCATCAAAAAGTTCAAATTATTCCCACTCTAATTATACCACTAAAAATTCCACTGTGCCACTCTAACAAACAATAATACACACATAAATGGTGAAAAAGTTTAATTTTACTCTATAATTACATGGATTAATTAAATCTCCCTTAATTTTCACGTTTAATTATGAAGTACTCCATCCGTTCGCAAGTCTCATCACTCTCATATCAATGTGCATAAAGTAAATGAGATCGTTATTGTCGAATTGAGGTAGTATGTTATATGCACACTAGTAGTATAATGAAACTCTGACACTATAAGAATTTTTTATACCCTAAAATAAATTCTATGTCAATGGTAAATTCTAAATTTATAAGTAAAATTGAGAATGAAGTACAAATTAATATATATAATATTATATGAGCCTTGGATGATTTTATAATTATACCTTCAAAATTTGCACTTGACCTTAAGATTATATTGTTTTCGATATTTTAGTCTATATAATCCATTTTCTAGTTGGAATTTAGTTTAATTGATTACATAAATCTCACATATCTTTAACAAACATCACATCATGCTTTCTGTCACATCACTCCTATTCTTACATGTCTACTTTAATTGAGTCCACTTAATTCTAAATCTAGATTTCTTATTCTTACATAAAATCTTAAACAAACGTCGTTAAAGATAAGGATTAAACTACTAAATTTATAATTTGAGGTGAAATAAATTATTTACCACGATGGTGAAATGTTCTACAAATTATTAAAGTGAGATTATAATATACTACTTCGGCCACTTGAAAGGTAATCGTTTGCGGTTTGCACGTGGATAATTCTAAGGTCTATATTTATATTTTGCACGTGGATTAAATAATATTATTATTATAGGTAAAGCGAGCAGTTGTATTAGAGAGAAGTTGTGGGTCATATTGTGTACTTTCTTTACTAAATAGAGAAAATTAATACATTTGAAGCGGACGCCAAAAATAGTGAAATGAGTAGCTTATAAGTGGCCGGAGGGAGTATATATATTTTAAAAGCTAATATAAAATCTTAAAAATAAACTTAAAATTTTATGGATATAAAATATTAAAGGAATCACAAAACTCTATTGTTAGGCAATTGTTGCGCACCTCAATTAAATCCCTAAGTGTAGGATATCAATTGTAGAGGCAAATACCCCCAGTTAAAAATAATATTGTTCCCACTGAGACAGCTAACTATTTATTTAATTTATATTACTATTCAATTAGAATTATTGTAACCAATTTCCAATGGTTTGAATATGATTATAATCTAAAGTATTGAAATATTAAATAACTTAATAAATAAAACCAAGGAGTAATTTAAGATTAATCAAGAGAGAAATAACAGCTCTAAGGTATCAGGTTTAATGTAATTGATTTGGTCTCCTAGACATCCTACTGTTCATTCATATTGTCTTAATGGATTAACATTACAAAATAACGCGTGAATAGTTTTAATCCTCCTTCCTAGATACTAATAAGGCGAATTTTATAAACCTCCGGATGATCAATTCGACTAACATATATTCTCTGGAATTTATATTCAATTTTATTCACTTCCTACTTGATTTCCTAATTGCATTATTCCACTAGAATAATCAAGTACCCTATTTACTAGCTCTTAGGATTAGCGTATTCACTGGCAAACTACTATAATCCCTAGCAATCAAACAGTATCAAGTACAAATGCACACAAGCTAACATAACATATCAAACATCACGGGCAATATTAATAACATGCTATGAAGACGTTACAAACGTATGACAAAGTTTGGATAAAAACGAATAAACAAGGATTATCCATAGTATAAATTCACAAGATTTGTCTAGGTTCCCAAATCAACTACATCTAACCCTCAATCCTTAGAACTGTAAAGGATTTTAGCCCATGAGGTTACACACAACCCTCATGGCTATCAAATTCATAACAAAACAAACAATTGAAAAGAATAAAGAGAAATACAAAACCCTAGTGTCACGTGGTTCACGTTCTCCTTCCGTCTCTCCGATTGAATTGGCTCTCTAAACCGCACTTGAATATTCCTTCGGACCGATGAGATGGATGGATGAATGGTTTGATGTGAATTGGGTGATGGATGGATGGTGCGTGAATTGAATTCACGGTGTTTTTTGGTGAATGATCGGTCTTCTCTAGGTGTTCTGATCCCCTTTTTATATCATGGGCCACGAAAACTGATTCTACTGGCTCTATATCATGTTTGTCACGCACAGGGGATTAAAAATCCCGATTTTCGATCCAAACTAACGCAACACGAGTTGGAGTGACCAACTCGAGTAGCCTACACGACTCGAGTTGCCTTATGTTGCAACTCAAGTAACCCAACTCGAGTCGTGTTGCCAAGTCGTGCGTCCGCCTATCAAGTCGAGCTGCCATGCTCTGAAATTGATTTCCCTACATACATCAACACGAGTCGAGCTAGTAAGTCGAGTCATCGCCTGTCAACTCGTGTTGACTCACTGGATAAAATTCGATGTTGCTCTGCCTCACACGACATACAACTCGAATTGCCCCATACGCAACTCGACTCGAGCTGCAAGTCGAGCTACTCGAGACAAGTCGAGTTGGCTAATTGATTAATTCTTACCCTCTACGACACCTTACTCGACTCGAGTTGCTAAGTCGTGCTGACTCATGCAACTCGAGTAAGCCCCTTTTCAACTCGTTTCTTTCCTGTCTTCAGTTTCGCTTCATTTCTACCATGTTTTAACCTTCAAAACTCAATAAAATCCATTAATAGCACCATAATTATGTAAAATACATAAGCTACGCAATCCGACACGAATATATGACCTTCCCTTAAAACAAACAAGGTATTATGAGACCGAAAAAAAGTAAATTCCCACTCTCATCATCTATCATACGACAAAAGTGACAAAGGAATTATTGTCTTAATAAATATTCAATTATTTAATAACTATTTACAAAAAAATTTTAAATAACTATATATTTGTGGAAAAATGTAGAATTATGATTATAATAATATATAAATAAAGACGAATATACTAAATTATTGTGGTCCAAGATATTATATTACTATTTTAATATTGTGGTTTACTGTTCATCATTTATTTTTAGGTTTATTATATTATTTATAAATTTTAAATAAATTCATTTATTTATTTAATTTATATGTATGAAAGTGTAATATTAATATTTGAGAAACCCTCTCTCGTGAGACGAATTATTTGTGAGACGGGTCAACCCACCACTAAATTATATTGTACTTATTATATAGATAAAATATGTTTATTTGTAGCTAAAGTATGTCAATTATAAATCATATTATAAAATGCTAAAATCATATTTTAATGTATAATTTAACATACTTTAGAAAACATACTTTAACAACCATTAAACATATTTTATCTAAATAATAAACATAATTTAACATGTCTCACAAACCGTCTCAAATAAAGTAACATATCACAAGAGACTTTATCTTACTATTTAAGAGTTATTTTTCTCATGATTTATAACTAATTATTTATTGAGTATATTATATTAATTTTTTAAAATTTTATCATTAATTTATTAAAAATGAAATACTATATGTAAAAAATGACACAGAATAACTACTGAAATATGTAAGTGACAGTCTTATGTGAGATCGTTACACGACAACATTATATTATTTTATGTTAGAGTAATGAATTATTATTTTTTATTAAAAATATTATCATTTTTTTAAAAAATGTTAATACTTTTTATTTATATTTTAAATTGTTCATGAAATTATAACAATACCATTATCACTTTTTATTAATTAAATATCATTTTTTATTATAAAAGATATAATTTTTTATTTGTTTTACTATAAAGTCATTTTTTAAAATGTTCCTACTTAAGTCTTGGACAATTATTAGGTGACATGTAATTATCAGTAATCATCTCACAAAGGGTGTGCGTCATGTGGGAGTGTGCACATTGATCACTGGTCAGTGGCACGGGTCATCTGAGTAATCCCTTTAAGTCTTTGCCAATAAATAAAAATACGTGGAAGGTGGGGAGAGGTGGAAAAAAAAAAGAGAACTTGGGTGGGGTGGTGGCAATGTGGCAAAAGTGGGTCGAGCATATTTGGGCTTAAACCATGCTTAAGTGGGCCCAGATAAATAATATCAATGTCACATCTTAAGTGGGTGGGCCTACTAGGCGCTTTCGCTTCTCTTCATCTTAATGGGCCCATCTCAACCCATCTTCTAACATTTCTATTCGGCAGTTTTTACCGTTGGTTTACCATATTTTAGATTTCATCATATGCAGGAGTACAATCATTTTAAATGGAGGTACATTATGTATATCAGTTACATTCATCATAATTTCTTGCACTTAATATATATGAAAAAACTAATACATTCATCATAATTTCTTGCACTTAATATATATGAAAAAACTAATATAGTACCCGCGTGTTACGCGATATTAAAAAAAATTATTTTAAATTTGAAATATTTTATTTAATAAATAAATACGAAAGTATCAATTTATTAATAGTTGAATACATCGGTATATTACATCTTTAAATTTTTTAATTAATATTATTTATTTATATAAAAATATTATTATGTGATAGTTTTTTAATCAATAATGTTTAACTTATAAAAAGCACTACACATAAAAAATTTCCATAATTAAATATAATATAATGTTGATAAGTAAATCATTAAATTACATAAAGTAAAAATAAAAAGAATTAAATGAATACCAACCAATTAAAAAATAATACATATAAAAAAAATTCTAAGAATGTATAAAATGTTGACACATATATTTTTACCGAAATTTATTTTAGGTAACTACTTGTGAATTTTATATATATTAAGATAAGATTGCATCAAATTAAATTCAATAACTAATAGTATTAATTTTTATTTACTAATATATATTTATTTATTAATAAATGTATTTGATTTAAATTTGGGTGCACGAATATTAATTCATACACCCGAGTGTACATAATATTTTATCAATTTAAATTAATTACAATTTTTATTTTAGTTATAAATGATTTCAATTAATTTGGTGAAATAAAATTAATATTAAGTAAATATTAAATTATTTATTAATTCTTCAACCAATTAAATTTTCAAAATATTATTTGTTCATTATTCATTTTTTTTCAATTAAAATTTTAATTATAGGTGTTATCTTTATAGATAATTAAAAAATTAAAATACTTTATTTTAAGATCAAATTAAAATTATTTTTTATGCATATCTTAATTAATAATTTAAAGTTTTTAATGACATTAAATCAACACTCATGTTTTAAATATTTTATATTAGAAAATTACTTTAGAATAGATATATCAACATAATTAAGTTCGATCAAAACCAAAACACAATTAATACATAATCATAAATACTCAACAAATAGAAATAAAACACACATAAAATTTTATTTTGAGAAGAACAAAATTGCGACAAGTGTTTTCAAAAAATTCAAATGAGAAAACTACTTTACAAATATATATATATATATATATATATATATATATATATATATATATATATATAAATAAAGATATTCTTTAAGAAAATACTATAAATAAATTTAAGAATAAAGATAATTAACACTTAAATTAAATTATAAGGATGAAATAATCATTTTACATGCCCATACACAAGGATTAAATTAATAATTTGTTATTTATAATATTTGAATGTACTTTATTTAAAAAATTATCACGCTTACTTTGTACACATAATTCACTTTATTATTTATTTATTATATAATAATACTGTATAATATGTATCCTAAAAAATCAATAACTCTAATCAATAAAATTAGAGGCAATCCCCGAAAATATCTAAAATAAATAGACAAAAATTATTGACATCTATAAAATTGTATAATTTCCATACCTGTTTGGCCATTTTTAATTAGACCAAAATACCCCCAATCTATTGGAATGTTATGTTGGGATTTCGACACCGAATCCGACATACCTCTACCCTATCAAAATGTTATGTCGAAGTTCCGACATCGAATCTGAAATCATCGGATGTGGGATTCGGTGTCGGAACCCCGACATAGCATTCCGACAGGGTGGGAGTATTTTATCGGATGTCGGAACCCAAACATAGCATTCCGACATGATGAGGATATTTTGGTCTAAAAATGGATAATTGAATAGAAATGTTATAGAAATTAAATGATGGTTGACAATAATTTTTTACTTAAAAAAAGGGGTAAATGGGTCATTCTCTCATAAAATTAGTATATATTTAAAAAGGAAAGGAAAAAAATGGTAAAATAAATGTGAACAATAATTTGAAAGAAAGTATATATTATAATATAATATTTCAATATTATTTGCAATTAATTAACATATAAATTTTATTTTTAAAAAAACTGTATAACCTAATTAACAAAAATCTATTTAGATTGGGGATAAAAAAAATTTTGCCCCATAAGTTTGACCATTTACAATATTTGCCCAAAAAAAGATAATATTTGGGCATTTGTCCCACTATCTTCATAATTGCGCTAATGTTGTCCCGTTTTCGCCAGAATTTGATAGTTTCGCCGGAATCGATCACATGCATGTCACGTGATCATTGGATTTGGCATTTCCCGATGAAAAAAATATTTTTTTGCCCCGTAAGTTTGGTCATGTATAGTTTTTCATTAGAATTGATCACATGCGTGTCACGTGATTATCGAATTTGGCATTTTTCGGCGAATTTACTGACCTGGCGAACAGTGAAATCCACATCAATAACAACAATAATAATATTTTATTGAAAATTTAATTAAAAAAATACCCTTCATCAATGCACTCAATTCTCACGTGCCCTCCACGTACTTCCACCATCTTCGCAAACTCCCTCTTTTTGTCAATTAGAGAATCTCTCGTTTACCCTCTCACCACCATGGGCAGCAGCCGTTGGATCTTCCGCTCGCGCTACCCTACTCACATCACCAAGCTCCCCATCATCATCTACTTTCACGGCGGAGGATTTGTATTCTTGAGCGCCACCACTCCATATTCTTCCACAAGTCATGCAACAGTATGGTTGCTCACATTCCTTCCCTCATCGCTTCCGTCGAGTAATACCTAAAATTAGAAAATTATTTTCTGGAGGCGTACGACGACCTCATAGACGAAGTGCAGTGGGCTAAAATCTAAGCACTCGCCGGTTGTGACGCCAACCCTTCGATCGAAGAATTCGCTGAATTCTCTAGGGTTTTTCTAATGGAAAGAAGCGTCGCCGGCAATATGGTCTACCACATGAGAATGCGTGCACTTGATATTGATCTCCATATCACAATTAGAATGTAACGTCCCGGGTTACGCTATGGGGTTGGGACGCTATTGGATATACATATCCCAATGTAATAATAAAAGGGTCGAGAATGCACAGCGAAAATAATATATAAATCCCCAAAGTGATAATATAATAAAGCAAAAGTTGCATAGAGATTCTTTTACATAACATTGTCTACTCTCCCGAGTAGAGTGAAATATCCAAAATAAGTATGTTAAGATGATATATCTGAAATAAAGTTCTAACAGAATACTAAAATATAAGTCATAATATAAAGTCTTCTAAGGGCTTGGGAGAACTGCAAGAGTCTCTTCCTCTTCTAAACCTTGTTCTGAAAATCAATAAGGGGTGAGCGTCTAAAATACACTCAGTGGGTTAACTTAAATAATTGCACAGTTAAAAATAAATATGTATGTCAAATATACCATAAAATGTAACATATGCCAATTTAATTAAATATTTTTTGCGCATTGTCGTTCGATAATTAAATGAAAATATTTTAGACCGAACCGTCATCCGATAACTTGTGTTAGTTGGTATATGTGCACCAGGCCGCCATCTCAGTACGATGTTAGCATACTTTGAAATACATTTTAGTACTGAACCGACGTAGCCAGTAACTTGTGTTAGTTGGTATATGGGCACCGAGTCGTCACCCCGTACAAGTGTTAGTAGGAAAATATTTGTCATCGAACTAAAAGCACACATGACACATAACATGACATATAAGTAACACATATCAAATCTTAACATAGCAATCATGACATAAAATGTAGCACTCGCTAAAGAGTGAAAGTTACCCTATCTCAAACTTTCCAGGGAATAGTACCTTGACTAAATTTGCCTTTCGAAATCAGGTATGTCTGCAAAGATATACTAAATTGAGTTCTACTTATAATAAAATTTCTATTACTAAAATTAAATTTCTAATATAATTAAAATAAACTAAGTATTAACTTAAGAAAATATTAATAGTTAATCGTTAAATAAAATGGATTAAGATAAATATTTACCCTTAAAATAATATATAAAAATACATACCTTAAAATTTAAAATAATAATTTAACAATCATAGTTTAAAATTTTAAAAATAAATCGTAACATTAAAAATATATGGATACAAATAATATTAATTATATTAAAAACAGATATCAAATAAAGATTCTATACCTAAAATAATATAAATGTAAAATTAATATAAAAAGTTAAATTGATATAAAAATTATAATTATAAGTATAAATAAAATGTTAAAGTATATACATAATTATAAAAATATTTAATATTAAATATCTTGTAGATGCCGTGTACATAAACCAAATTTTGTCAAAATTTAAGAACACACGCTATTGAGTTGTCGATTTCAAAATTTACATTTTATTATATATATATAATATAAAAGTAAAAAATATATATATACTTAATATAATATAAATTACAATTATAGTATTATATATATATATATATATATATATATATATATATAGCATGAGCACACACACAAGTCTGTAAATTTCGAAAGAAATATAATATAAATTACAATTATAGATACATACCTACGGTTAAAAACCAGTTATGCTTTTCAAAACTTAGTTTAGATGTATTTATTATTATTAACGTTAATATATATATATATATATATATATATATATATATATATATATATATATATATATATTAATAATAATAAATATATCTTCAAGTCCCTACATTATATTAAATTCTCATTTAAACTTACTCTAAACTTTAACTTTATTACAAAATTACTCAACTTGAGTTATATAAGTCCGTTTGAAAATTCAAAAGTACGTATGGAGTCATCTCAAGATGAGGATCACATGCATACTAATTTTTCATGAAAATAACGAAATTTAAAGGGGACAAAATTTTAATAGGAAGTGAGTCTCTTCTCATCTTCTTCATTTCACGTCCAAACTCAAAACAAATTATATGTTTGTGATCCTCGTGAGGAGAGTTTCAAAATGACCTATAATATCAAAGTTATATCCCAACGAAATAAAATGTCATTAAAGAGTTGAATACTTAGACTGAGTTTTTCTTACCCATACGAAATTCATTTTACAAAAGAGTTATATATATGGAATCTACGTATCGAGACGATCATTTACGTATATAACATGATAAAAATAAATTTCAAAAGTGAAGATTAAAGAGACACAACCGTGTGTTATATATATATGTACATGTGTGTGTGAGTTTAATATATATACTCACCTCACCTTTTTTTTGGATTCTTCTGTAAATTTCTTGAGCAATTACAATGGTAGAAAAGATAGATTTATACATATATATATATATAGAATGTATTGGGTTAAGGGTTAATAAGGTAAAATTCATTGTATGATCTAATCAAATCCCTCCACTTATTTTCCAGGCTTATCTGATTTAGCAATATCCACATTATCCTTCCTCTTATCAGGCAAGAGAGATTTTTAATATTATTATAATACACTATTTATATTTATAGTAATTATGTAATTATATAATAAATAAATAAATAAATAAATAAATAAATGTTGTCATTATTGTGGTTATTACATAGAATTGTGAGACTGATAATGAACCATCCTTCTTCAGTGGGTGCGAAGGACTGAATCAGAGCTAAAAAAAAGCCAACGACCCCATCCTCCTCTGCATGACTCCGATATCATGTAGTTGCTCGCACTGTCGGAGGGTACGGATCGAGGTCATGTATACTGTGATCCGTTCGTTGGTGGTAGGCCTTTGGAGGAGAAGATCCGACAGTTGCTGCTCATAGTGGTGAGAGTAGGGGTGGGAAAAAATACCGAAAATTCGGTATACCCCGATCGCCGTATCGAAAAATGCCGAAAAATGTCGAAAATTCAACATACCGAAATTTTTGGTACAGTATGATTGTCGTACCGATAATTTCAGTACGGTATCGGTATAGAATATTAAAATTTTTGGTATTTCGGTATACCGAAATTATTTTCGGTATTTCGGTATCGGTATACCGATATACAGAAAAATTTATATAATTTTTTTTAAAATTTAATTATACATAATACAATATTTAAGTATATTTTATATTATTAATATATTTAAATTATTTTTATTTTATTATGTATTACATTTATTCATATATACTTTTTGAAATTTAAAATAAGCTCTAATTAAAATAAATAAAAATATAATACACATCTAAATAAAAATATAGGAGTATAAAAATTTAATAATAAAAAAATTGTTATTTAATCATGAATAAATTAAAAGCAACATAAGTATCATTAAAGTAGAATGTTTGAGATTAGAAAATTTAATTATTTTGAAATATTTTTATATTAATTTTATTATTTTGATTAAAATTAAATATTATTTTTTGGTATGGTTTCGGTAAATCGGTATTTTTCATTATGATGAATTTTCGGTATGAAACAGTATGTCAATATTTCAGTATTAATTGGTATTTACCGAAAAATCGGTATGATGTAAATTTCGGTACGGTATCGGTATTCGTTTTAATTTACCAAAATTTCGGTATACCGATTTTTCGGTATCGGTATCAGTATGAATTTTTTCATACCGAAATTTTCGGTACGGTATCGATATTTTTGGTATACCGATATTACCCACTCCTAGGTGAGAGGGTACACAGGGGATCCCTGATTGACAAGAAAAGTGAGTTTGCGTAGATGGTGGAAGCACATGGAGAACACGTGAGAACTGAGTTCATCGATATTGAGACTATTTTTTTAAATTAAATTACCAATAAAATATTATTATTGTTAATGTGGATGCCACTATGTCGCTACGTCAGGAAATTCGCCGGGAATGCCAAATTCGATAATCACGTGGACGTGATCGATTTTAGTGAAAATGTCAAATTCCGGGAAAAATGGGGCAACGTTGGCGCAACTATAAAGATATTGGGACAAATGCCCAAATCTTATCTTTTTGGGGCAAAAATTGTACATGGCCAAACTTATGGGGCAAAAAAATATTTTATCCCGCAAGAAAATGTCAAATCTAATGATCACGTGACATGCACGTGATCGATTCTGGCAAAAATGGGGCAACATTGACACAATTATGAAGATAGTGGGATAAATGCCCAAATGTTATCTTTTTTGGGGCAAAAATTGTACATGGCCAATATTATGAGACAAAAAAATATTTTATCCCATTTAGATTGCTAAAGTAGTGATTGATAAAATTTTATCAATGAAAATTTAATTTTATTGGTAAATTAATAATTCCGTGGGCTATTTATATAATGAATTCGTTAGTAATCCATTGATAAATAATAATGGATAAAAATTTATTGGTATTTCGTTGCTAAAAGATAAATATAATTTTTCTTGACAATCTATTGATAATTCTAACAGATTGAATTCTATTATTAATTAAAAAAGAGTTTATTGGTAGTGTAATACTTTTTCTTTTAAAAAAATAATAATATCATTAATAAAATGTAATAATTATTTAAAAAATAATAATAATCTCGTCTAAACAAGAGTACCCAAATTGAATAATATTAGTAAGGCTCTCACACATAAAATTTTTAGACTCACTCAATTAAATAAATAAATTAGCAAAAATTCATCTCAAAACCATCTCACTCAATTAAGTTACATGTGTCAAGATTTTGCCATAATTATAATGTAGGTTCGAATGTGACATTACCATTTCTTGTTCTAACATGTGTTTATTGATTTTCAACATCATTCAAAACAAAATGTTCTCTAGCTTTTTTCCCCTGTCAAATTCTTATTTAACGCTGATTTTTTATATAATTTTGGTGTAACATCTCATGTATTATATAATATTGAATTAATAAAATATGGAAGAAGAGAAAAAAACCAATATCCTAAAAGAAAAATATAAATCCTTTCCTTTACTGTCAATAATATACTAATGACACGGAAGATGATAAAGCGAAATATGCCCATAAAAAGAATTTTGATATTCTAAAATAAGAATGGATACTGGAATATTAACAAAGTCTGTATATGTTAGGCAGCTTATTCCTGCATCTATCGTGTAACTTCTTAAATACGTGGTTGCTTATTAAGTCATATACTCTGCATGCATTAAAAAAGAAAGAAAAAAATTATATGGCATGATATTAATAATATTATAAATAAATAAACAATAAAAAGTATTTTGTATTAATTTATTTTATAATTTTTTTGAAATGCATAATGACACCGCAATTGAAATCTTAGAAAAATGTAAATATAGATAATTTTAAGGGTATACTTGGGTGCATTTGGAGTATTATTTGTGCATTCAAATAATCTCAAACATCAAATTAGCATTTGTGGGATGAGTATATATGAGACCAATTCACCCATTATTAAAAGTCATATTAATATATAAATAAAATATGCATTGTTAAAATAAATTTGCAATGAATTGTATTATAAAATCTTAAAATCATACTTTAAGCACGTATCATTCATCATATTTTTAATAACATATTTTAATTATTAATTAATATATTTTACCATTAGTATATATTTTAGCATGTTTCACAGATCACCTAACATAAATACAGTCTCATAAAAGACTTTATCTTATATTAGAATGTTGTTAATATAATACTAGATTAAATAATAATAATTTTCTAAAACATCTATAAATCTTACACTCTTATTACGAGGAGTATAAAATAACTAATAAACTCTTAAGATTTTATAATAGATCTTAAAATTAGGAGTATAACTATGATGCAATTAGATAATAGAGCAATTGTTAGATTGGATATTTTTTTATTTAATTTTCATCACTCAATAAAATAAAATAATTAAAAAATAAATTTAATAACTACTCATTACATCCTCAAGTTTACATGAAAGTTGCAGTGGTGCAACAGGTACACCTCTTAATAACCCTAAAAGTAAATATGAAATAACAAAATGCATTGAATTTTATGAGTGATATCTTAGTTCATTCGTGGAACAATCGTGCGATCCGTATCACCGAAAAAACACATTCTGATTCCCAACCCATATATACACAATGCATGTGAATTTAATTTTATTCTTCAAACTAAACCAACTATATTCTTCATCATTTTGACTAAATACTGTTAATTTGTTGCCCAATCCACTGTAACAGATTCTTTAATTTGAATTTCGAAGGTTCCTTTTGTAAAAAAATTCAACGTATACATAGTATAATGGGTCTTTTTTTTTATTCAATTTAAAAACTAATTAATTCGGGTAGGCTAGAACTCACCGTTTACCAGCGAAGACCCCATCTAAAATCAGAGCTTTGGACTCAGTATGGATTAACTCCATAGATGTTGATCGCATCCGCGAATTTCGAACCTTAAGTCTTAGGGGATTTCACCTTAAGACACTTTAAGCATTCAACGTTTGGTTTCATTTCACGCCAGAATTTTGCACTCTGGATAGACTGATCCAACCATTGTTGATTGCAATTGCTAGTATCAAATCTGAGATTTTAGAGAATTTCACCTTCAGACATCTCAAAGCCTCACAGTTAAGCTAATCCCTAAAAGTTAAAATAGCATTATTAATATAATTATTAAAATTCTTTCAATCAAAAAATAAAAAAAATAAATTAACTATCAATTTGGGTCAGAATATTTTTTTTATCAATAGGAGAATTGAAAAAATAATCAACAATTTAAGATCCATGATCATAAAATAGTTTAAACTAGTTTAACAAATGCACTAAATTTCACATATTTAGTATAAATCTCAATTTTCTTTTATAATTTTTTATAATTAAAATTTATAATGACATGTCGGTAAAAATTTTGTATAGTTATAATTAGAATATTTTAAAAAAATTATGATTTAGGGTTTATATATATATATATATATATATATATATATATATATATATATATATATATTGTTCATAATTTATTTACTATATTAACATAATAATTAATCTCATCATACTTCCTAATTATAAGAATTTGGATCCACTATTGATTTATCCCCAAACATTCAACAATTAAAATTAAATATTCCATCACT
Organism: Pogostemon cablin; assembly: GCA_023678885.1. Taxonomy (NCBI): domain Eukaryota; kingdom Viridiplantae; phylum Streptophyta; class Magnoliopsida; order Lamiales; family Lamiaceae; genus Pogostemon; species Pogostemon cablin. The sequence continues at coordinate 21,414,857 of CM042968.1, forward strand.
AAGAAATTAAATAAGTATCACGTATGATCGTTCAACTTTGATTCAAAAAATAAAAAAAAATAAGACATTAAATCGATTTAAATAATGTAGGTCATGTGATGTAAATCAAATGGAGATAATTCATTCTACCTTAAATGTAGACAAACAAGGCGTTATTGTCAGAATTTGATTCTTAAATTTGGATGACAGATGTGTTGGAAATTATTAATTTTCATTATAATCTAGTTGTGGGCAATATATTATTATATAATTATATTAGCTATTCAATTATTTTATGGACTTAATTAAAGTGATCCAATTAAGATTAAAAGTCCATGGGCTATAATAATAATTAATATGGGTCAAATGAGTAGATACTCAATACTACGTGATTAGGTGATTATGGGTGGTTTAGTCAAGTAGTATATAAAGGTTACCCGGTTATGGTCCCCAATAAACTAAGCCGCACATGGTCTTCCTTTCTCCCCATTGGGAGGGATTACTACGGTCCCCATAAAGGAATTAGGAGGACTTAGTTGAGGAATACCATACAACCACTGATCCCGAGTTCGTGCTTCGTCTAAACGATTTTATTGGATCAGATACGCTTCCGCATTATAATTTTGATCTCGTTAATCGTAATAGGGTTTAAGGTATTAGAATTTATTTATTTCCTACAAGATGTGGCATGTTATGACGACATTTTCTGACTCATGAAAATGAAAATGAGACAACCAAAAATGGAGGATTAATAATGGGAATTAAATTAAATTAAAAAAAAATAATAATAATAACCTTTTACTGATCAAAGTGGCAATACATAGGATGCATTGCATGCTGCTGGTTTTTCAGAAAACAGGTTTGGTTGGAGAGTTGTTAGTTTTTGCTGCAATTACAAGGGGCTGCCTATGCCTACACGTGATATATATATTATATTTCTATGCCAAATTATTTGAAAAACAAAAGGTAAATAATATTAATTTTTGTTGAATCAAATTCATACAAGTATTTGTTATATGATACTTTAATACATAAATTGGTTGTAAATGAAATAAAATATCTTTGTTAAAAAAATTAACTAACATTGCATTAAATGTTCACATGGGAAAAAATATGAAAGAAAATTACAACTCTAATGAAGTTGTCATATACTATGTCTTTAATAATATATATGCGAAATTTTTTATAGGACTGATTTAGTGCAACACAGAGAAGATAATTATTTATTTAAAGTTTTATTTAATTTTTCACTAAACACCTTATGCAAAATAATTTAATACTTAACTAATTTTAAAGGGCAATATAATATTTTTAAGTAATAAATAAATTATAAAGTATGTTATGTTTGATAAGTAAGGATGCTAAATTTTTAATTAAGATATAATTTTAAGGTTGGAGATTAATGTATTGCTGCTTTTTTTAATAATAAAATTTAAAATAAAATGTACGAAAACAGTTGGGTGAAATATAATATACTCTCTCCGTCCGCCCGAAAGATGATATTTTACTTTTGTACATGTTTATTATTATTTAATATATAGTAAATAGTTGTATTAGTGGGAATATAAACCTCATTTTTTAATTATATTAGTGGGTGTGTGTGGTTCACATGTTTGTAAAAAAATGATCATAGTTAGAGCGGATGATAAAAAATAAAACCTCTTTCGAGCAGAAAATGTATTAGAAAGCGAGTATAATAATAAAATTGATAGAGATATAGATAAAAAAATATATAAACCTCTAAAAAATCTGCAGTCTACTAGCATCTACTAACAAACTACTAGTAATAAATTACATCACATGTACGGTCATAATGCACTTTCGTTCAAATATGGAGCGTAATTCTTTAGTTCTTCTATTCATGATGCTTAAATTGACTTTAATTATCTAATTAAATGTAATGGTTTCAAAATTCCCATCCCAATTGTTTTATTTAAAATATATTAAAAAAAAGTTTTGTGTTTCAGTGGTTCTAGTACCATTTTCCCATTTTTTTTAATTGCATGATCAAGAAAATAATGTCTAAAATTATTATATACAAAAATATGTAATTTGTGTTGGTAAGTGTCGAATAAATTAAATTATAAAGGGGAAAATATATTTTAATTTAAGTTTTTAATACTTAAAAATTAATTTAAAATTAACTAAATTAAAAATTATAGATTTGCGTGAGATCGTCTCACATAACATGAAACAGATACAAAATAAAAATATCATTATTACTTTTGCTATAAAATGTTATCACTTTTTATTTATGTTATAAAATGTTCACGAAATAATTTACTACACAATTATTACTTTTCATTAATTGAATATCACATTTTCGTTAATAATATTATCACTTTTAATCCTCTCATGTAAGAGTTCATGTGAGTCGATCCCACGTAAGACTTGCTCAAATTAAAACGGGCAATTTTTAAAATATGCTCTTTTCATAATAGATATTATCTATTAATTATAATTAATATTATAATATCATCTTATTTATTTTCCGTCACACTGAGGTACGCCCATAATATAGTACACAAGTAGTTTTTTTTTTTAATGTAAAATTTAAAAATAGGTTAATAATTATGATCAATTTAGAGGCTAGCTTTAGATTATTATTATTATTATTATTATTATTATTATTATTATTATTATGGAAAAAATATTATTATTATGACTTGATATTAGGTGCACCCGGGTGCAAGAGTGCATAACTTTTTATTATATTTTGTATACATATTATTCTATTTTGTATATGTGTTTCTTAATTATTGTATATTTTTTAGTGTATACATGTTTTTTAATAATTGTATATTTTTTTACACTCAATTTTTCATTAAAAAAATTAACAATTGAATTGTATATATTTTTGTTTATAATTGTATATATGTTTTTATTTATATTTATATATATTTTTGAAAGTGGGTGCACCCTATCTTAGGGTGCACCTGGATTGCACCCTATAATTAGCCTATTATTATTATTATTATTATTATTATTATTATTATTATTATTAAACGATATACGAAATAAAATTTTAGAGTTTGAAATTATAAAATCAGAAAATTGGTTTAACAATAATTATATTAAATTCATAAGAGGGTAAATATAATAACAATTCGTCAGGTATATACTGTCATTCTAACTTTGATTTTTTTTTTTTGGTCACTTTTCACTAATTTTATTCATTTTTCTAATTTTTTTTAAATTTTAGTACTTTTTGTTATTTTTAGTTCAAATCTTTAAATAAAAATGACTAAAATTAATAGATTTATAGATCTTAGTTACCAAGGATTAAAATTGGATAAAATAAAAACTAAAAAAAAAGATCAAATTTAAAAATTCAAATAAAAAAAATCAAAATTGAAATTTTTAGTACAAAATGTGATATTTTTTCCTCATAATAATATACACAAGGACCTAATAGGGTTGGGTTCCTCCGATCTCTAGTGCATGTGGTGGACCAAATATTCATGAAAATAGATTTTTTATATATAATTATAAATACTAGTAATGAGATATTTTTTTTGGTTCTACGGAAATAGTATATGTTGGCCCTATAGACTATGTGATTAATTGAAAAAAAGTTACTTTTATGCATAGAGTTGGTCTCTTGTATTCCCGGAATACACATTATCCCATAAAAACACAAGAATTTAATAGTAATTTATGTTCTCATGGGAGTACGGTGTGTACTCGGGGCACACTAAGTTTTTGCCTTGTGCATAATAATAATAATAATTATTATTATTTGCCCGACTCTGCACATATTCAAATTCATGCATATTTAAATTTTATATATTAATAAATAAAAATATACACATTAATAAATACAAATTTATATTTTATTAATAAATTTTTTATTAATTTTTAATGAAAAATCAAATATAAAAAAATATATTTATTAAGAAACACATACTACATACACACTTCATTTACCCCACATATTCACACCACTATATAAGGTAACACACACTTCAACAACTCACAATGCATTTTAATTCCAAAATTATATATTTATACCTTACAACTCACCTAATTTATTTTATATTTTATTTATTATTTAAAAATTATTACTAAATCATCTCAAAGAGCAAGTAAAAGAAATGTTTTTTTTTTTAATTTAGTATCTACCGTGAACTTTTATGTTGAACTAATGAAATGGAGTATTAAATAACAATTAATACTCCCTTTGTCCTAAAGTACTAATTATATTTGTTTTTTGCACAAACAAATTAAGAAATACGTATGTTACTCGTGGTGAAGTGAGAAAAATATACTAATATTTTAGTGTAAAATAAGTAGTTTTATTATTATTGTGTGAGTTCAATAGAAATATATTAATTGTTTGTATAGATCATATTTATCGAAAAGAAAAATATAAATATTAAAGTGAGAAGTCTAAAATAAAAATACGTAATTATCACTATGAGAATGTATAGTATATATATGAGTATACAAATACATCATCGGATACACATAGGATATAAAATTTTAATATTTTGATGTGCAACAACTATATATGATTTTACAAAATTCTTTTTTAAATCAATTTCACTAAATATTCTGCCAATGTGATATCGGTACATCATATAAAATTAAATTACACTAAGTACTGCACACTAATAAAATTAATCACAAAAATAAAATATTAATATATCTTTAAAAAGAAAATCCAACAAACTTTTAAGGTCAAGGACACTAATAATTAATTTAATTTATAATAAGTGGGTAATCCACCAAAATATTTAGTAAAAAATATAATTCAACTTCTCTCTCGAATTGTAATAGCTCAATGATTTATGTAACACCGCCAACGGCCAATCAATCTACTCTTCTTTTTTTTTTTACTTAGTTTTGTTTTTCAACATATAAATAATTGATTTCTCCACTATAACAGGAAAGCGGTCTTTATGACATTACAAATTAAACCCTTTTCTTTTTTATATATTAAAGAATTTTTAATTGAAGTTTAATCATTGGAAGATCAAGATTTAAATTATTGAGAATATATATATAATTTATTTTTTGAAAAACTTATTTATGAATTGGGAATCTAGCCGCTCTCTATATTACTAGATTTAACCTTTATATATTAATATGCACTACAATATTATGGCAGGTTCCCTTAAAAAAAGTGCTTGAATAGTATCGAAAGTTATAAATCTCAAATTGAGGGACAATAGACATGTTCATATTACATTTGTATAATGTTAGGGTGGTTGTGTGGGTTGCCTCTCATAAGTTTAAATTTAGAGTGGAATTGCAATACATTTGGTGCACGATGTATTTGGACGGTTTTAACTGTTAGACTAAATTTTAATTTAATTTCTATCATAAAATAATTAAAATTTTAAAAATATCTACCCACTATACCATATATTTAATTTATCAACCCTAAACCCTAAACCGCACCGATCATGATGCATCTCAAAATCACCCTTAAATTTAATTACTATGTTTTCCCATCGAGAATAGAAGGATCGAACTTACACAACTAATGGCAATAACATTGGCATTTCATGCTTTCATCTACTATATATGGAAAACATAGTTTTTTAAGGACAAAAGATATACTCCCTCAGTCCCACATTGAATTTCACATTTTTTTTATTTTCATTCGTCTCACATTAAATTGCATCATTCAAAAAAAGAAATATCACATCAATTTCTAATTTTTAAAATACATCTTTATTATAAATTTATCACTCTCAACTAACCTAACATACATATAACGATGTAAGTAAATGTAGGAGAGAAAATTGCAAAAGCAGTCTCACCCGTCACAGTCCCGTTTGGGTTTGGTCTCAATAGTCTTGACTTCGGTCCCAAATGCTTTTTTTTCAGCAATAATGGTCTCACCGTTAAGTTTCCCGTTAGCAATTTTGGTCTCACTAGACTAATCCTCAAATACTGGAACCAAAATTGCAAGATTCTTGCAATATTGGTCCCAAAGCACCTGTACAAACTTTGAATAAATAATATTTTCATTTAATACGAAACCCGTTGGAATTTTCTTTGTTTAATAATGTTATTATAGTTTTACAAACCTAAAAACACTTTTATATAAACACTTATAAATAGCACCACATAATCTCACACACAAAAACAAATTAATCATCTAATCATCATCTGTAAATTATGAAGACAACAATCATATCTGCACTTCCATTCATACTTCTCATCACATTTTCACGCTTATCTACAGCTTTTGCAGACAATGATCACTAAAATTTTCTCAAATGTTTTTCATCAAAATTCCAAAACTACTCCTCCATTTCCAACCTTGTTTACACCCCCAACCAACTCATCCTACTCCTCTGTCCTCCTCTTCCCCATTTGGGATCTCAAGAATTACAAAATCACATTTTCAAAGACATGCAAATTTATAGCAAACACAATCTTACTATGAAATTTACTTACTTGAACATTAAATCATATTGCTCTTAGTTCATCTATGAAGTAGTTATAGCATAATCAATTGCAAATGCATCAACAATCCTAAATTCATTTTATTTACAAAATAAAATTATCACATAACCAATGGAGAATTTTTTGAATTTTTTATCTGATGCATCACATTTTCAATAATCTTCACACATTAATCTACACATTGCTCAGTAGACACTAAAATACAACCCTAAATCATCAAAATTATGACATAAAGCACAACTTTATTCAACAATTATTGCATGTAAAATAAATACTAAAAAGAAAAAGAGATTACTACCTCAGGCAACCAAGCATCATTTTCTGCATTAGCTATGACAATGTTGAGCCAATCAGAGTTGTTCTTCTCCATGTGCATCACAAAAGGAAGCAGAGAATTGCAGAGCCTACACTTGGGTGAGTAAAACTCGAGCAGTGTAGCCTCCTTAGAATTTGCTAACGCAGCCGCAAATGCTCTCTGCTCCACCTCACCTTGCTCTTCACTCCCTTGAACTAAAAACTGAAGGCAGATTCTTACTTGTTGGTGAAGAACGACACTGTGACCACGCGCCGGACCTTCCTCCAGTGATCGTCATAGTCGGAGAAGAAGAAGTCCTGGCCTTTTTCGATAAAGATGTCGAAGACGACGTTTTTTGAGCGGGAGCGGAACTCCTTACCATTGGTGAGGAGGACTTGCTTGACTAGCTCCACCGACAACACGACAGCGATGCGGCGTTGGCCCATACGGAGGATGAATACATGGTCGAATTTCTTGGCGTAGTCAGTGAAGTGGTGGTGGTTCAAATTGTTGTCGATTTGGAGCCAACTGCCAAATATGGGGAGAGCGAGTGGGCCAGGAGGGAGGTTGAGGCGTTTGCAGCGAGCTTTGAGATCATGACGTGGGGCGGTGGCGGCGGCAAGGTGGCTGAGGAGAGGTTTTCTAAGGAGGTTCGACGGGAGGGAAGGGATTTGGGAAGGGAGACGCAATTTGGGGGAAAATTTTAGGGTTTCAGCTTGGGAAAAAATTGGTTTGAATTTGAGAGAGAAATCCTAATTTTCATAACTTAACGGCCCATGGTATGCACGCAAAGGGCCTTCCGTTAGTTTTAGACGGCTTGGGATGGAAATTGCAAAAAAAATATTGTAGGGGACCATTATTACTGGAAAAAAACGTTTGAGATCAAAGTTAAGACTATTGAGAATAAAGCCAAATGGGACTGTGATGGGTGGGATTGGTATTGCAACTTTCTCAAATGTAGGATGGAGGGAGTACATAATTAGTACATACTCTATATGATTATTATTATTATTATTATTATTATGCTTATGGCTAAATTTGATTGTTCGTTATCTAAACAAAATTGTATAGTTGGTTGTAAAATTGTATTCCTTCCGTTTCATTCAAAGGGTAATTTTTGCCTTTTTGTATGTTAATTAATTATTATTATTATTTAATGTGTAGTAGGTAGTTGTATTAGTGGGAGTGTGGGTCCATATTTTATTGTATTGATGGGTGTGTGTGGATCTCATGTGTATTAAAAAGGAAAAATAAATCTTTGAATGAGATATCTAAAATGAAAAAAAGAGACTCTTTGGAATGGATGAAATATTTGACTGTATCTCGTCTTTATAAAAAAATTACCATATTCCCTTTAATAATACCAACTACTACCATATTTAAATTTATTAATTTGAGGGTGTAATATAGATGCCCCTAAAAATACCCTAAAATCATATATTCTATTGAAAATGGTGGTTCTCAGACTTTCATAAATAACAAAACTAATTTGAAAAATATTATTTAATTAAAATAATATACAAATTTATGAGTTGTTTTCTTGAGTGAGGCTTGCGTGCACCCGAGGCACACCGTGCGCCTTAAGAATTTAGTATTATGAGTAAGAATACATTATTTTGTTTTAAATGGTATACACTTTAATTAATAAGGGTACACCATTTTGTTCTAAAGGATATAAACTTTTCATTAATATTTTTATTATTTTTTTCACAAAATAAAGGGTACACATCTTTACACTAAAGGATATACAATTTAATACAAAATTCTAAAGGCGCACGGTGTGTGTGTCGTGGGCCCGGTACACCCAAGTTTTTCCTGTTTTCTTATAGTAAAATCTATAAATGAAAAGGGAGATTTATTTTATTTTATGCATAATAATTATAATATATGCATGATATATTTATGTAATACTATTATAGGTAATATTCATTTACATATTTGTGTAATACTGTACTGTTATTTTATGATATATATGATCCAACTAAATTTTGGTTTGCCAGATTTTTTTTTGGCTGTATATCAAGAGATATTACATACGCAGCATTTCCATAATCTGATAAAATGCAAAATCTCGCATGCCCTTGGTTTCGCATTCACGTTCAATACATTCAATTTATATATTTTTTTAAAAAAATTATACAGTTTGTTAGCGAATTTTTAACGAATTTTTTATTAATGTTTTTAATAAAAAAATTAAATATAAAAAGATACTACATTTATTAATATATATATATACTATTAAATTAAAATAATATAATTGTGGATGCACTGAAAATAAACTCTATAATTAAAAAAAAATTTATTATGAAATTATTACTACCTCATGCATGCCAGGATAACGGGAGATTATAATTAATAATAAGCAAACTCTACATGATATAGTCTTGTGGGTTTTGTAAGAGAATAAGTAATAATAATATTGAAATAAAAAAATATGTTTAATTAATGAAAAATGATTACTGTGAACAAATTCAAATAGTTTCAGTATTAATTTTATAATAATATTGTCTATTCATATAATATTATTTAAATATTAATCGTATAATATTATTTAACATATTTATAATAATATTCATATGCTTTAAAGGTTTCTTAATCTACAAGTAGTCAACTCCCTTGAAGATGCTTGAAAATATCTAACAAAATACAACACACAAAATCTGACATTGTGGAATGACATCAAATTGACATCAGATGCTAATACTTTTCATTTAGACGACGTTTAATTAATAAGTTTGAATTCATGTTAATTAATAAATAATATAAAAAATTATTACATTTACACCCTATATATTATTAAATAAATTAATACTAGTTAGATGCACAAAAATTAATTTAGTGCATTTAGTATTCCTGATATTAATTTTTAGATGATTGACATGAAAGGATTTTTAAATCTGCATTAAAAAGAATATAATATATAAATCATTTAAACTTTTGTAACTCCAAATGGAATATCTTTTGTGGAAAAAAATTAAAAGAAGAATATTGCACTTATATTTAGATATTTGATGGATGAGTTTGCTGTATTGCAAATGATAATATACTAGTATATTTTTGTACTATATAGTAGAGATAATTGATATGAAAAGTCTATAATTAAGGTTATGAGATTTATTATTTGATACTCCTAATAATACATTAAGAGGCCTCTAAGCTTAAAAAAGAACTTTAAAATATTGAAATTTTATTAATTAATATTCCTTATTAGTATGTCATATTATATTTTATTAATGTGATTGGGCGTAAAATGTTTATAAATGGCTTTTTAAGATAGTCCTCCAAGCTTGAAATAAGTAATTTCCATTAGAGCAGTAAAATAACAAAATCGGTTTGTTAGGTTGTTAAGACTTGTATGAGACCGTCTCATGAAAATTTTTGGAAGAAGAATTAAATGTGATAATCATTATAATAAAAAGTGATAGCAATAATATGAATTATTTTATAAATAATTTATAATATAAATAAAAAATTATACTTGGGGCATTTTGAAAGAACGTCCACATAATTACTTATGTAAGTATCAATATGAAAAGTGATAAAAGTAAAAATTATACTCATGTGAGACTGTTTTCTTTTTCTTTATTTTTCATTGAATGGTTATCAATTTCATCAATTATATGTTTCTCTCTTTTATAAAAAATGTTGTCACTTTTTATTCATTTTACAAATTGAGTTTCATAAGATATTTCACACAAGTCTTTGTCTAAAGTATCATTCAGTATACTATAACTATTCACACTACAAAAAAATATTCCGTTGATAAAAATCTTAATTCCATTGTTAAATTGGCTTAGCAACGGATTAGCAACGGAATCCATTGCTAAAATTCCGTTGGTAACGGATCAAAGAAACTAAACATTTAACCTTAAAATCTACTCCCTTCGTCCCATAGTTATGTTCACCGTTACTGTAGATACGTAGTTTAAAAAAAGTTATTTTTTAACAAATTTTATTGACTTTTTAGGTGTATTGTTGTATTTTTAGATAATAAATAAATTATAAAGTAAGTTATGTGTGTTAGGTGAGAGTTATATTTTTGAAATTAAGATAACTTTTGAACTTGTTGGTTAATGTGAAGTTCCCTTTTTTGGGTGGTGAATATAAGTGTGGGACGAATGAAAATGAAAAGTGTGAACATAAGTGTGGGAGTATAATTAACCTACCTAAGTGATTCTCGTCAAAGTGATTGAAGAAAAGGAAGCAAGCAAGAAAGAATCTGAATCATATTACACGCACACAACACAAGGACATATAAATACAATACATACACTATACATACAGATACAATACACCCTCTACCTCTAGGCATCATTGGGTGGGGGTAGGGGCATAATTGGACAATAAAATGTGGGAAACACAAAAAGTAGAGGATACTGGGTCTGATAGTTTACTTATAAATTGATCACACCCCACCTTCCCTTGTCACTTCTCACTTCTTCTATTTCCTTTCCACGTCAAAAACTCTCTCTCTCTCTCTCTCTCTCACTTAATTTCAGCCAAAACTTCCATCTTTCTTCTAGGTAATTTACTCTCACTCCCATATTCTATACAATTCCTTCTTCCTTGTGCTCTGTTATAGTCTTTGTTTATTAATCATTGTTTTCTCTGTCTCACCTTCTATATATATACACACAACAAATGCAGGTTCTTTCGAAACGACGCCGTCAATGACCAACCAGAACATGGTACTCTCCGACGCTAAATCCGGTCTTCCGATGGCGTTGGCCGTCGCCATCTCCGAGTTCTCATCCGCTGTTCCTCTGGTCTCCTCCAATGGCTACTTCACCCGGAAGAAGCTCCCCAAGAAGCTCGAATCAAACGGCAATGCCGCCATCATCAATGCTCTGCTCGACTCCATGCGCTCTTCCTCCCCTACACGCAGACCCTGCGATGCAGAGGATCACACCTCCTGGATAGTAATTCTCCACCTCCTCCTCCTTCCCCTCTCTCCTTTATTTTTTTTTTTAATAAAAAAGAAATTTATTTATTTATACAGCTACATCACCCTTCGGCATTGAACATGTTCGAGGAGATAATGAGAGCTTCGAAAGGAAAGCAGATTGTCGTGTTTTTGGATTACGATGGCACTCTTTCCCCCATTGTCGAAGATCCTGATCGAGCTTTCATTACCAAAGAGGTATTTCGTTGTTGTTATCATCATCGTTTTTATTACACTAAAACAAATAATAATTTATCTGCAGATGAGAGAAGCGGTGAGGGATGTGGCGAAATTCTTCCCAACCGCCATTGTCAGTGGAAGGTGTCGAGCTAAGGTACATTTGATTTTACAATTTCTAGTAAGTATTTTATTACTATCCATCAATCCATGTGTACTGAATACGCATATATATACGTATACGAAAAGGTGTACAGCTTTGTGAGATTATCGGAGCTTTACTACGCTGGAAGCCATGGAATGGACATCGAGGGACCATCACAAGGACACAAACACAGAAAAGTGAGTCATCGCCAACAACGTTTATTTAATTAAACTTTTAATTTTAATAAATACTACCATCACATATTTACTCTTCTCTCCCACAATTTCTTCTCAGGGAAATCAAACTGTCCTCTGCCAGCCTGCCAGAGAATTTCTGCCTATAATTGATGAGGTATTAAGCCCTCTAAAATAAAATAAAATTTGAATAACCCCGAGAATTAATTGAATTTTTGGAAAATAGGTGTACAAAACCTTGATGGAGAAAGTTAAGCACATCCCAGGGGCAAAAGTGGAAAACAACAAATTTTGTCTCTCTGTACACTACCGATGTGTAGAGGAAAAAGTACGTATTGTATACATAGCCTTCAATTTTTGTGTATAGAAATAATTGATTCTTTTCCACTGCATAGAATCGAACTGACATATGTTTTTATTACAGAAATGGGTTGAATTAGCTGATGAGGTTAAAATGGTAATCAAGGACTATTCACAACTTCGATTGAGTCATGGGAGAAAGGTGTTTGAAATTCGACCAACCATCAAATGGAACAAAGGAAATGCACTCGAATTCTTATTAGAGTCACTAGGCTATGCTGAATCGAACCAAGTTTTTCCCGTCTACATCGGAGACGATAGGACCGACGAAGACGCCTTCAAGGTAGCTATCCTAGCTCAACATACTCACACTCATAATGTGGTGCTCCGCATTAGTCTTACCATGACCTCGTCTCTTAGAGAAGAGAATCATTTAATATTTAATCAAGTCACACTTTAATATTATCTATCAATATGATTAGGTTCTACGCGAAAGGGGACAAGGACTAGGGATCCTCGTGTCGAAAAATCCCAAGGAAACGAACGCCTCGTACTCGTTGCAAGAACCAGCAGAGGCAAGTATACGCCATGTTTTATTGATTAAAATGATCAAATGTTTAAATATGTGGATTAAAGAGTACTCTGCTTATCAGATTTGTTGACAAGTTATCATGTGATATGTGACAGGTTATGCATTTCTTACAACGTTTGGTGGAGTGGAAGAAGTTGTCCCTATTGAGACAGGATTGAGAACTGCAATACATATATAATAGAAGAAGAGATTACAGAGTTAATTGTAAACCTCTCCTAAATGTTTTATTACTAGGGATTCTCTTCTTCTTTTTTTAATTATTTGGAATTGTAATTTTAACCCCAAAGGGGAATTTTTTGTATTTATGAAAATTCCAGTAAAGTTAATATTATTATTAAATTAATCCACGTAACGTTATAGATCTTATTAATGTTTACTCCATTTCCAAGAAATTACATACTCCTACAAAAGATTCGTGTTACAATTAGGTTGAAATAGTCCAAATATACCTAAACTTAATTGGCAAATTCGGAGTATTATAATTAATACTCCTCCTTCTATCACACGTCTCACACCACCCTTTATATTTCCGAAATAAAATTTTATTAAATAATCTTAAAGTTACCTTAATTTCAAATTTGTTACTTATTTTTTTACATTACTTATTATCTAAAAATACTACCATCTCATTGATAAAAAATAACTTTTGTAAAGGATGGTGGATGAGGATGTACAACTTTATTCAAATACTAATACTTTTAAATTAAGTATGCGTATTTTTTCCGTAAATCAAAATAGTAATTAATATAATGAAGAATACGTTAAAACTTGAAAAGGAAGGTTAGAAAGGGTGAATTATGGTAAGTTAAAGTCAAAATAATAAAAAAGAGAGCTCTTAAAATATAATTTAAAAATGCAAATAACATTATACAATTCAAAATAAATCTAGACCATAACACGTCTACTATGTTGCACTAAAGCCGAAATTAACGTGGCAATTACTAGGCCTACATTAATTTCTTATGGTCAACAATTTAATTTGTTTATGTGAAAACATTTTATTTTAATATGTATATTGTTGACGATATATGGTTAAAGATTTAAAATCGACTCTAAACTAATTTTACTGCACGCACACGGGTTTATAAACACACTTCTAGAAATTGAAGTATATTAATGGTCCCGTCTTTATTTAAAGACCTGTATATTTAATTGTAAGATGTTATACGGAATGATTTCATCAATACATGGAAAAATGTGTAAACTATCTATTTGGAGCTTGAATTATTTTTTTTATGAATTCGGAATCTAAAATATGTAAAATTATCAATACATGACTTGAATTTATTAAATATTATCTCATATTTTATCAATTTATGCCCTAATTTCAAACCCCGAATTAATAGTTATACATATTTCAGGCCCCGCATTGATAGAAAAATAATTTAGACCCCGAATTGATAGTTTATATATTTTTTAGACCTTAAATTGATAAAATCATATTCAATTAATTAAAATTTAATAATAATATTGTGAATTATATTATAAATAATTTATGCTATAAAAAAATAATAATCTTAAAAAAAATCTTCAATAAAAAAAATTAATAATAAAAATATAAAATAATCTCACCATAGTACAGTCTCAAATAAATCTGCCCATGATCATAAAGTAATAAGAAACGTATTTTAAAAAAGAAAAGAAAAGAAAAAATAGTACGTAGTATATTTCTATGAATCATTTGGAAATTTACATATCTTTACCTTCTCAATGTCCCACATTTACTCATTCACATTTAGTGTCATTTAATAATATATGATATGATTTAAAGGAAGAAACAAAAACAAGAAACAAAACGCTCTATAATCAACGGTTTAAACTGAAAACATTTATTTCATTTTATCAACTAACATTTGTTCTTTGGAGAATTATGTGTCTCAATAACCTCATAATCAACGGTTTAAACTGAAAACATTTATTTCATTTTATCAACTAACATTTGTTCATTGGAGAATTATGTATCTCAATAACCTCATAATCAACGGTTTAAACTGAAAACATTTATTTCATTTTATCAACTAACATTTGTTCTTTGGAGAATTATGTGTCTCAATAACCTCAACCCTGTTGATGAAAAATCTCAGTTTTGATCTCAATAGCATAATATAATCATTTCCAGCAATTTACCTTCATCAATAACCTATCAAAAAATTAATTCCGATAAAAAAAACTCATGCTTGCTATATTATCCATTCATAAACCCGTACGTCTCCTAATAAAGAAATAGTATTATAAAATCCATCAATACATTTTAATTTTAAAATTGTCATCACCAATCCACCAATACACTTCTAAAGTAAGTTTAATAGCAACATATCCATATGGTGAGATCAAATGTGGGTAATATTCATATAATTTTATAATTAATTTAACATATTTTGAAACTATGTATGATATAATTGAAATAGTACACCTGTCAATGACACTATGCTTAGCACATGATCTTAAATTACTATAAAAATAATATCTTAATTAATCAACTAATTAGTGACAAGATTTATTAATAATATTTATATAGATCGAGTTTACATATAATATATCACGACTTGATTTATATTTGGATCCAACAATTTGAAATTCTATATGGCTATATCTCTAATAAAATCAATATAAGAGTATAATTGATATGAAATAAATATAAAAACGTGCTATATATTGAAAAGTGTAATTTTATCTCCCACACCATTGTAAAATGTGCTATGGTCTACTTCAATGTGTCATGATTTGATTTAAATTTTGAATAAACATGTTTGGAATTTAAATTCTGATTTCAACTCTATAAGCTCTAATTTATCACATTTAGAACCTTTAATAATTTATATATAAACTTTATAAATAAAAAAATTGAAGGTAAAAAATATGAGGTATGCGATTTTATTTTAATTTTACATATTTGGAATGAGATAGTATCTTCCTAATCTACCCAACTAGAATGCCCTTAACTAACCATTAAAATTTAGGGTGATCAGAAAAATGCAATTTTTAATATTTTACTTAAAATAAATACCACTCATTATAATTTTTTTTTTAAATATAATTTTTGACATGATTAGCTCTACTTTACAGTCCTTTATATGACTACGCTTACAATTAACTACACATCTACAACCAATACACAATTTCATGTGACAACTCATCGTACGCGATTACGCCTGCAACTATGCCTGCAATTTCATACCCAATTTTTTCTTTTGAATGACATTTTTCAAAATCAACTATTATTTGTAATATTTTTCACAATTTCTTTAAAATTTAAAAGTAAAATAATACACGAAACAATTGTATTTAAAATTTTCAAATTGTAATGAAAATTCAATTTAAGATACTGGGAGTGCCATAGGAACAAATGAAGCAACATTATTAAAGAATTAACCTTTTCTGGATGTTTAATTATTAAAAAATGCTTTAAGTATATATTATGATTAAATTTAGATGAGTATAAGGAAGAATGGTGAAGGTTGGACACGTAGGACAGTTCCTCAAATGATGGATGGAATGCACATGCATTGTTTCAGTTTATTACAACTAAAGGTGTATAACTTTAGGCAGTCAAAAACAAATATTTGTGTTACTTCTTGAATCTTGATCCTCTTTTTCAGGTTTTAATTACATTAATTATAGATTATTAGTGTATTAAGAGGCATCTTAACAGTTGTAAAGACACTTAATTAAAAACAGTAATATTATTCTACCAGAATCTAATTTGTGAATGTCCTTGAAGCCAGTATACACATACATATATCTTGGTCATTAAGAAAAAAAAATAAAATTCATACAGAGAGATTAGAGATCATAGTTCTTATCTTCAAATAGTGTTATTTGTGCATTCATTTAATTTTAAATAAATTTACAAATAAAAATTTTACAAAGGAAATATAATAAGTTTATAGAATTTAAATAAGATCTAAACCACAAATAAAATAAAAGTTAACATCTCGCAGAATAATATAATCTTATGTATACTGCAAATTGTTTTTTTTTTAACCCATGATATTAACGTTTCAATAATATGTGGGCTTTAATTTTAATTTATTTTCACTCCCACCCATGACATTAATGTGGTTCAATAATGTGGGCTTAGCATATTCTCCCTACAATCTAATTATACTAGAAATGTGAACAGAATATAACGTGAAGGCTGTATAGTATACTCAATTATGAAATCATTTATTGAATAATTACTTTTTTTGGATTTATATATGATCAACAAGTAAAATATTTTGAACAATTTGATGTGAACCCCATAATAAGATGCTACTTTTTTTAGATGAAAACATTACTCCATATTTCCTTAACCGTGTAAATGTACATGCGAAAGACAATTACTTAATTTTCACTTTTATAATTATTTTTCATTTTAAATTTTATTAATCATAAAAAAAAAGTACACATCCTTTTGTAAAATACTATCTCAGTCCACAAATCATCTTTATTAAAAAAAAATTACTTTAAAAAATTATTAAAATAAAATTTCCTGTATTTTTTTTTAATATACGTGAAAATTATTTATTCAATAAAGTTGTAAACTTTAAACATTATACTATATATCTCACGGATACCGAGCTTTAACTTCCTAAAGAAGTTGACTGATAAAACCTCTTACCTCCCCCACCCAAGCCAAACTTTTCTTACTGTAATTTTTTATTTTAGAAAGTTTTTGATTGAGATTAATCGAGATTTGGCATTTTTAATAAAATTAATCCTACTATTGTTTATACCGGAACTTATTAACGTATTGTCAACTTTGTGGCACATTGTATATTTTGATCCATCACATAGCTTGGGCTTTGCAGTTCATCGCAAGCCCCTATTATTTGATCGAACTTCCTTATTTGTGAATGATCTTCTCAATTCAATAATTCTTGTTCTTGTTCAACTTAATATATATGCTTGCTTGATAAATAAAAATAAAAAAAAATCCGAATTGTTTATCATGACCTTCTAATTTGATAAATGAGAGATATTAAGTGCTCACTAATGTACGTGCTCGTTAATTAAAGAGAATTATAATATTAAATTTTAAATTAAATCTTATAAATATTTTCATTCGATCAGTGTATGTGTTCCCTTATCATTAATTATCACTATTCGTAATATCAAATGCTATTCTTTTCGGGTAAGTCATCAATTTATCATACTCAGGAGCAATTCACTTTATTATATATCGTACAGAAAAGTCATACTCTAATATAGTACAGAAGAGTATAAACAATCACAAACACTTATGTAAATCGGATTTATGATCATGTTCTCCTTTCCAATTCTATATACTTTATGTATTAATAGGGTGTTTAAATTAGGGAGACCACATGATTTACAAGAGTTTATAATGTAAACTCGATTTACAAGTGACCGAACAATTGCCCTATGCAATCGGCTGCACATGAGTTTATGTGTGAACTTTCAATAATTTAGATTGAATTTCATAACCGAGCAAATTCGAACAATTACTATTACATATGCGGGCAAACGTGTGCACGAGCACTAAGCACTAATTAAGGAGAAAAGTTTAATCATGAGAGATTAATTAGGTGGTAATTATAAACAAGTCAAGACGTGTAATTATTGGAGTAGAAGTAATAAAGATATAAATGTGGCGTGTTTGGGAGTTGCATTGAAGTCAATAATTGTGTTGGTTTAGGTAATTAGATTGTCTTGTTGCACGGGTCTAATCCAACCCTTTAAATAACCAATTATAACTTCGGACATTTTACACATGCCACTGATTGTTACATTTGAAAATCATGTAATAATTTGATTGATCGTATAATTTCCCTCGATTTTCACAATTTGATTAAGATGGATCTTCTAATGCAATGAGATTTGAGAATTTACCCTTGGGTTTATTAGACATAATAATTTCATTTTCTAGTCAACTAGCTACAAATATCTCTATGAAAACATGCATGACAAGGAATTTACAATTACACCATCTCCTTTAAGGAGATTTAAAACCTCGAAAACTAGGATATATCATTACATGAAAGAGAAAAAATTGCTCAAACAAACTAGCGAAATCAAAGTGAATCATTTCAAAACTAGTCAAGACAAACTTTTGAATAAAGCAACTTATACTAATCAGATTCATGAATAATTTCAATTTAATCACGACACTGAATGACGAAAAGTTACAAACAAATACAATATATACAATTATATTAAGAAAAGGAACAAGATGCAGGAGAACCAAATTGAACAACCTAGCCTAGTCTCACCCATTCACCACTCCACCAAGCTTCTTTTATCCTTAAAAATTTAAATACTCGATATGTTAGTGATTTTTTTTATATATATTTTTTAAGATATGAATGAATTTATAGGAGACTACCTTCCAAATTTTAATTATAGGGATAAATCACCTCCACGTGATCAACATGTGTGCACTAAAGGCCAAGAAATGCACATTAAAATATTTTGTGTATTCTGGAGCTATATTTATTATTTTAACTAGGATTTATTTTTTTTTACTTTTACCGTTTATTTATTTTATGATCAATTCTACTAGAATGTACTATTATGCACTTTTAAAACTATTTTATATAAAAAAAATTGTATCTTCTCATCAAATTATTTAAAATTAAATGTATCAACTCAAATACATTTAATATCAACTCAATATATTTCATTTTATATGATGATGGTTCACAAATCAAACTATAAACTTAAAAGCAAATCACAAAAAATTTTGTGTATGTATACTTGGTTTTTATCCACATGAATAATAGTTCTATTAACTTGAACTTAATATATCTTTCAGATTTACGTACTCTACCAATTCGAATATCGATAATTCATATGCTTCGCCATCTCGAATATTTATATGATATACTTTATGGTGGTAATTTTTAAATTGTTCAAAGTGGTCCTAAGATGTGCTTATATTTATGTGTGTGGAAGTATAAATAAAAGAGGAGTTGGAAAGTTAGTATAAATAGGAGCCATAATGGGTGGAACGAGGGTATTGCTCTTGAACAGAAGAACAAGTGTAGACTATTGGATGCTTGGATTTTGTGAGAGCCCACCTAAAAAAGACTAAAGCCAATCTCAAAGTTGTTTTTGTTAATGGATTCAATGCCACCTTTTTCTCTTTATTTTTTTGAGGGGGTTAGGTGGTGATAGTGAAAACCACTCTTTCCAACCCTTAAATATATAACCCCATTGTTGAACTAAGAGTTGGATTCCACTTTAAGAACTTCATTTTTGTGTACAACACATTGGATTGATTGGGGACACCTAAAACTATATATATTATTTTAATAATGTGAAATCGTTTCATGTGTGATACGTTATTATATGGAACAGTTTTACGATCGATGAGTTGTTTTTAGAATTGTATCAGAAAGTGCCACTCTTTCCGTTTGATAAGCTATTATACTTCTACATGATACATTATTACACGTGTAAAAGAATATGTTGATTTTTTGACATATGGTGAATTTCTATGAAAAAATAATTTTACTTATGACAATAATTTGGTAATCCTAATTTGTTATGAAAACACATATCAATTTAAGTCAAATGAGTCTAACTCAAGTTAAATTAGTCACAATTCAAATTAAGTGAACCTGATCACGTCAAATAAACCCAAAATATATCAAAGTGGGCATGATCAAAATCAACTATGCTCAAATCAAAATCTAGCAGATTTAATTAAATTAAATAGGTTTAGTTCCAAAAGTAAACTGATCTGGAAATCAAATCAAATCAAATTTCATCCAAAGGGAGAGGTTTTACGTTACACAAATTCCATGAAATACAAGCTCATTAAAGGGTAGAAGTTTTTTCTTAAAATTTTATTTCTAATAATAAAGATATTAATGCTATAAAGTTTATAATCTCAACTCTTTTTTTTAGTATTGAAACTATCATTCTTACTCCTTGCAATTATAAAATTCACTTTCTTAGTATTTGCAAGATGTGTTCCTGTCAATTGTTATAAACAAAATCTTGATCTTTTGTTATTTATTTAATTTTTTTTAAGTATTATTGTCGTTTTTTAATTTTTTGAACAGCTCTTTTCACTTCATAATTAAAAGATCATTTATTGATTTATTCTAGTTAATTAAGTTCTGTTAATCATATCATCATCATTTTAGTAAAAATTCATAAGACATAAATAAATATTATTCTTATAATACGTATAAATTTTTATACTAAAATATATAACATTCAATACTAAAAGATGCAAAATTGAATTTTATAATACGTATAAATTTTTATACTAAAATATATAACATTCAATACTAAAAGATGCAGAATTGAATTATACGCACGGATCTAGCTACATGCGTTCGGATTCACGCAAAACTTTGCTTAAAAATATACTTTCAAATATTTGGCTTTGATAAATAAACAAGAAAAAATGGCTAAACAATAGCTATCACAAAGATTTTTCCTATTCTGGTTATAAGATGTAATTGGAGAGGTGAATTCCTACATTGGAGTTAAGTAATTTTACTTTTATACAGTACCATTACTTTTGGCTGTAAAACTTTAAAATAATTAAAACTTGAAAAAGTATACCTATATATTTTTAACTGCAATAATTAAAATAAAAAAAGATTGCCTTCTTTTAGACGTGTAAAGAATGGCTTCCACTAGATTCAACCCATCATTGATGTCTTAAATAAAATAATTATGCCCATATAATCATCAATAATTGGTGGGAAAAGAACCATATCCCCTCATAATTTACCTCACTAATTAACTCAGATCTATTTTGTGTTTAATTGGTTTGATTCTACAAGTATTATTTCATTTTGTGCATGTTACATTGTTGGATCAGAAATAAGAAGAGAAAATTGAAACCGTTCAATAAATATTTTTTATTCTAAGCTTACTCATAGAACTAGTAGTACAACTGATACTAGCGATAAGATGAAATTGTATATTGTTTACGGTGCATCTCTATTTATATGAAATAATAGATAATACAAAGTATTTTATTAGATATTGATCAGCGACTGATATCATTTTTTTTTTGTAGTTCATCTTGCATCAATCGAGACAATAAGCCAATTAAATATTAAACGAAACAAGAAGTTAAACTAGAGATAAACAAGTTTGATTTGGTAATTCATCTCACATCAATCGAGACGATTAAAAAATAAAACAACAAATTAAAATAGAGAGTTTAGAATGGAAATATGGATGGAGTGGCACGAGTTAGTTAATCATCAAAGTAAACCCCATTTAGATCTCCTCTAAAAACAACCCCCAAAAGTAGTGTTTTCTTGATTCTTTAGCTACAAATAAAAAATGTCACAATCTTTAAAGATCTCGAAGCCATACATAACTATTAACTACTAACAAAAGGGTGTTGCACTAGAAAGCATAAACATGCGACAATAATGTGAAACACTTGGAAATAATTAAGAGTATAATTAATTAATTAATTAATTATAGGAGACGGCGATAATGACCACATAATTAGTTCTAACTTAGATCTACGTGTCGAATAAAGAAATTGGTCCCCCCCCCCCCACCTCGATGCTAGAGCCAAATTATGGTTGTTCAATTAAATTAATTTGGAATATTATATTTTTTATTTAATTTATTTTGGTATACATAGTTTGTGGTTTGTGTATGGTTCACGTTGGACAGTTCGATTTCCATGTGAATTTTTAAGTGACCTGATTGGGGGGAGCAGGCACCTCAAATGTTGGAATCTTGGAATATTTCTAATTATTTTATTTTAATTTTGATGTGATTTTCAAGAATATCCAGATGGGGGGTTTCTGGATTGGTGGGTTGTTAAGTTTATTAATTATTTATTTGTGGTTAATCGAGGTTACTATCAACTAATTATGATGGAGATGTTGAGTTTAGAATTTGTTATAGATTTAGATTTCTTACATATGGAAAATAGAATTTCAGTGTTTAGTGTTTGAGTTCAAAAGAAATTAAACGTTTCCTCAAAATTACATTTTTGTAAATTTGAAAATATATTAAAATATAAATAAGAATTAGTGTATTTGTTTATTTATGTATATACGCATACTCTTATTGGAGTTTGAATTTATGTATTTTCAATTTATTTTTAGAAATTGCATTGTATATGGTTGACTTTGGGCAATTAAATTGAGATTAGTCAACCAAGTTTAGAAGAAAAAGGTTCATAAAAGATATTGGGCCTGGATTTGGCAGGCTTTAATTGGATTGGGCTGACAATCCATGGTAACCCCAACTCTTTTAACTAAGTAAGCCTACTTGAATCGAACGTTAATAAAATATTGGGTCAGGATTTGGCAGGCTTTAATTGGATTGGACCGACAATCCATGGTCTAAGCCCAATATTTTTATTAGGCTAGCCTACTCAAAGAGAACGTAAATTAGTCACTGGGATAGATTTGACAGGCTTTAATTGGATTGGGCCCATAGTTCACGGCCTAAGCCCAACTCTTTTAATTAATTAAGCGTACTCGAAAAAAAAAAAAACGTAATAAAAGTCATTACGCCAGGAACTGGGAGGCATTTATTAAACTGGGTCGACAATTCATGGTTTAAGCCCAAAAGTTTTAATTAATTTAGCCTACTTTTTTTAGGGGGGAAAAATGAATCAATTTGAGAAAAGATCGTAATTCCTACATAAGCCCACCAAAAGAGGCCCATCACCCTTTAGCAATTTCATACCCTTCTGGGCCTTATCCAAAATTTACTTTGTTGACGGATGTTCTTGGCTCGTTAATTTTGTGTATGAAAGATTAAGATATTTGATACCGAAACCAAGAACGAACACGATCAAATATAATAAACTATAAATAAAGGATCACGACCAATAGAAATTCAATTCCACCAAAGAATTCAACCGATTTTATTGCTCTCCCCTTCTTAGAACAACACTCGTTTTTTTCAGTTTCCCACAAGTGTAATGTCTGAAGTAAGTATCGGTGACATGCCTCTCTCATGTGAGAGAGGCTATTTATATTGTCCCAAAATCCTAAAATCTAGCCAATCGCCTTGCTTCATCTGGAAGAAGACAAGTCGTCTTTAATGAGGCCGCCTGGTACGCCGATCATGCGCAGGGGGAGTCTGGGCGCCGTTTGTTGCACTGTAGGGATTTGCAGAGTGTCTCCGTCCTTTGCTGGCCTCCCATTGGTTGTTGGAGTCGGGTGCGCCAGTCAATCGTTGTCTCCTAGTTAGAATTGCTGCTCAAGATACCTTTTCTTCCCGTTAGTGTTGTCTTCTAGCCTGCAGTCCTTGTTCTCTTTTATTATGGTGTCTGTTCTTTATTGTCCCATCTTCGCTGCCCTCTTTGGTCTTCGGATATGTTGGCTTTCGGTGCTGGGGTGTTCATCCGAGCTCTCAGCTAGGGAAATGATGAACGCCGAGGTTTCCTGCCGAGGGCGTTTCTTAGCTTTGGCCTTGTCAGACGGGCTCGTCTTTATTCATTCTTGGGCTGGGCATTCGGGCTATCGTGTTCCCTTTTGGGCTGTCTTGATTCCCTTCTCATTTCTGTCCACCGTTTGGGCTGCCAAGGGATTGGGCCTTCCTCTTCAAGTATAATGGAGGTTATTGGGCTTTCTGGGCCTAACAAGCATGGAGGATATAATACCCATAACATTAGCCCCTCGAGCCTGAATAATTTCATGACTTGAGATTGTTCAGGGTCGAACTGTACTTCACGGGTTATATCCCTCATGCTTCGGTGCCTGTGATATTTCTCAGCTCCTCGTAGTTCTCGATCGCTGCCCTCGTCTTGATAAGTTCCTGCCTTATCGGGTTTTCTGTGCCGTTTTTAAGATATTTCGTTCCGGTAGGGGGTATATCTGGTATTTGGGGTGCAACTGTCGATTTGAAATTTGAATTTTGAATCTTTTTTGCCAGTTTCTTCTTCCCTTGCTTCCTCTTTTTTCTCCCTTTGATTCTGCAGGTTGTTAGCCTTCCTTTTACTCAGTAAGTTCGCTTTCCTCTTCCAGGTATTACTCTCTTCTCCTTTTTCTTCTTTTCTTCCTGGCTCTTTTTCTTTCGTGTCTCTAAACCTATCGTCGTTGTAGCTTAGGGTTTTCTCCTTCCCCTGTTTCCGTGTTTTACTTCCCTTTACTTCTATCGCGATATGGCTCGCGAAGGGTCCTCTTCTCTTCCTAAATCCCCTAGATCTTTTTCTCGTTCGACCGATTCTTCGCTCAGTGGTTCTGGGTCATCCTCATCGTCGTCCTCGTCATCTTTGGAGGAGTGTTCGGATTCTCCTTCTCCATCTCGGATTCCCTTTAATCAATTGGTTATCGATTTCGTTTCTGCTTTTACACTGGAGCCCAATCCTGAGATTGCTGACGCTAGTCCTGGATTGATGGGCCATCTTGGAAAACTTCCATTATGGGATAAAAATATCCCCTTTTCTGCTGTTGAGGCTCCTTCGACCCTTGACGACTCTTGGTTACGGAAGAGCCCTGTTATTGCTCTTGGCAAATTCCAGTATGGGGAGGGTATCAATTTCTATCATCATTCTCCCGACGCGCGTATGTGCTACGCTCCGCCAAATGCTGTGGCAGCTTATGAATTGCAACTTGAGCTCGGTCTTAGGTTTCCTCTCTACCCCTGCATTCGGGATATTTTTGAATTTAGGGGTATAGTCCCCGCTCAACTGGCTCCTAATGGTTGGGCTGCCTTGATGGGGATTTTGGTCCTTTTCCAGAAAAGAAAATACTCCTTCTTGACTACTGCTGAGATCAACTTCCTGTATCGGCTCACCCTGAATAACAGGACGAAGGGTTATTATTATTTGGTACCGCGCTACACTAATCTCGTTGCTTCCCTGCCCAGTTCCGTTAAAGGGTGGAAGAATTCTTGGTTCTGGGTTCGTGGGCCTTGGAGAGGGGACTCTGTATATGATCTCGGGGATCCTCAAAACCCCACTGTGCTCCCCAGAAGTTCTTTCTTCAAGCCTGTCCTCAGTGCGTGTATGTTTCTATCGGCTCTCTTTTATGTTATATGGGACCTTCTAACATTTCCCTCTTTTACTCTGTGCAGTAGCGCATATGTGTGCCCTCGAGACACTGTCGGTCAGATTTCAGAAAGCTTTTCGTCGTGTTCGCAAACTCTTTGACACGAGATGAAGTTACTAGCGCGTTCTCCGAGGGAAAAACCTTTTTAAAACTGGCTTTACTACCACGTCTATAGCCATGCCAGGTAGTCTATTTGTGATTACTTTCTCGGCTGGAGGGCTTGTTGTATAGTTCTTCCTCTTATATTAATCTTCCTTCCTCATTTTTTACTACATTTAGGGAAAGGGAAGCGTCTTATGCCCGACACTGCTCGCATAGGTATTCTCTCATCCGCTCGCCTGCGGGTTGCGCTCTCTAAAGAGAAAAAGAAAGCTTTCCAAACTTCTTTTGCGAAGGCCTCTGGAATCCCTCTTGCTGTGCAGCCCCTTACATCTGTTAGGATTGGAGAAGCTTAGGATCTCATCTCTAGGAGGTTGGAGGCCGATCTCATCCAGGTGTCTGCTGTGGGTCCTAGGGAGAAGGTTTCTAAGAAAGCCCCTCGAGCCCCGAAGTCCAAGAAAGGGGCGTCCGAGACCTCAACCCCTAAGCCTGTTGCTCCGAAATAGAAATATAAGTTTATAGACGAGACTTCTGAAGAGGATACTCACGACATCACTGCTCTTATCACACACCTTTCGAAGAAAACCAGAGATAATGATGCGGGTGTTGTTGTCGTCGGTTCCTCTGCAGCTCCTCAGGAGACCGTTGAAGTTTGCGATATCAGCTCTTTCCCATCTCCAGATACCTTTGCCCAATCTCCTTTTGTTACTTTCGGCCCATCGCGTGGCGCCATTTCATCCTAGGCTCAGCAGACCTTCGGTGGTACTTCCTATGGTCTGGTATGTTACTGTTCGCCTTCTGAGATGTGGCGGTATTACCGAGGGAAGACTCCTCTGCAGTTCTGGTCACACGGCGGCCCTTCTTCTGAGGGTGCCTCTTCTGCTCTGCCTGTGTCAGATAATTCTACTCTGTTCCTCCCCGTAGACCCTGTGGTTGATCAGGAGCTTTCATAGAAGTATGGCCACTTGGACAAGGTCAGGAAAACCTTCGTCCGAACTCAGGAGCTCCTGTTTGATTTTGATGCTCCAGCGTGTTTGGCTCGTGATGCCGTCTTCTCCTTTAAGGGGTGTATCCGTGAACTCCTCGAACATATAGAGATTATGTCTGCCAAAGATTCTCTTCATAGTATTCTGACCATGCGGATCGGCTAGCACTCCATGCTGTTAATGCCTTACATCGTATTTCTGAGCTGGAAAGAAGTGACTCTCATTTACAAGATGAAATTACTTTGCTGACTCAAAAGGTGAGGGATTATGAGAGACAAGCATCCAAGGCAGGCGCGGCTGAGGCTCTAATCCGGGGTCAGTTGAGGGTTGAGCAAGACAAGAGAGCCGAGCTCTAGGGACCTTTGATATCTTTCGTGCTCGGTATGATAGCCTGTTAGCCAAGTCCGAGGACGAGAGGAGCGCTTTGGAATTCCAGACCAAGTTGCTTTCAGATAAGATTGCAGCTTTGGAGGTTAAACACCAGGAAGAGATCACGACGAAGGAGAACTAATTCCAAACCGAGCTATACCCGAGTTCATAGTAACTTTCATGCCTTCCGGACATCTTCTAAAGCGTCAGAGGTTTCTTACACTCAGAAGATTAAGGCATCCGAGGATATGAAATCTGAGGTCTTGAGGGAGCGTGATGCAGCTTTGGCTGAAGAGGAGCGTACGAAACATGCTTTCCTTCTATCATTAGCGGACAATCTATACTACAGGGAAGTTATCCTTCCGAAGACCAAGATTCACTGTTTTTGCTCTTGCGCCTCCGCTTTTGCCCAAGCTTCTGCTCGGAAGCCCTATCCTGATTGCCTCGATGATATACGCGATATTCTCCATCAAGCCATTAGCGAGGAGAAGATGCCTCTTGGGGAGACTCTAAGGGATGACATTGATTTTGGGGTGCTCGGTGAGTATTCTGACTTCATCACTGATGTTCCTAAGGAGTCCACTGAAAGGTCCGAGGAAGGTAGATCCGACGAAGAGTTCGCTGATGATGTCCTAGATCTCGCCATGGTTGATTCTGGGGTTGAGGATCCATCCGCCGTGGTTCCCGTTAAATCTGTAAGGGGACCTACTCAAGAGATTCCCGCTGAGACTGAGCTTCCCATTCTCGGTGATGCACATACTCCCGGTCAGGTCACTTCTGTAGAGTCCTATGCAACTCTGCCTACCGAGGCTGCTATGGTTCTTTCAATTCTCCCGGCCCTGGAGATTGCTCTTGCCTTGGATCACACCACGGACGTCGACATTTCATCGAGGCCGATGACCTCTGAGGCTCTATTGGGTGCTTCCAAAGATTCGACGCTGAGAGGCGGGGATTTACAGTCTACAGAGGTGGTCAGTTCCGAAACCTTCCTAGCTGATCAATGAAGTATCACCGAGCCCCTAGTGTCGAATAGGGTGTATTTTTCTTGTTGAGGGTTTATTCTGTATCTTTCTTGCCTTCCTTTTATTTATTGGTTGATAGGACCTTGAATTATTTCCGCTTTCATTGTAACTCATTTATTCATGAATGAAGTGTCTTCTCTTTCCTGTCAGTGGATCTTGCAAGGGTGTTTTGGTAACTTGCCTCTAATTTCAAACCTAACTGCCATTTTTCTATTTTGGGTTGTCACGTCTTTGGTCAGGTGTCGCGTGGATTAATTTAGGCCTCCCATTTTCTTGGGAGTTGTAAGGTCTCTTCATCCCAGTCGTTGGATCTTAGCCGTTTTTGTTCCATAATTTCCAATTATGATACCTGTTGCCCCTCACTTTGTCAGACAGTTTCCATTTGGTTTTTCAAAATTCAAATCTTCCGTATCCTCCCCCCTATATGCTCATTTTTTCTTTAACCCAATTCCTCTGAGGATCCCACTTTCTTCTGTCTGTCTTTTTGCGAAACCCTAATTCTCAAATCCTTTGTTAGAGTGAACAATGTCTAGACAAGATACTCCACCTCTGCATGATATTCAAGAAGTGAATACTTTCGATGATTCGCCGGGGCGGCGCGCGGCCTGGTATTAGTAGTTCTAATCACCTCTGCAGGATGTCTCGTCCTAATCTGAGGGATTTGTCTACGTCTTCCTCCTTGGGCGGGAACCAGGCTTTTGTCCCTTCTCCCGATAGGCAGCCGATCCCTACTGTGCTAGCCGCGGGTGTTGGTGGTGCCGCGATATTCTTCGACGCTGATTTGGGTGTCATACTTCCTCTTAACATGAGGGATTATCTTTCTGGTCGCCGAGATATCGGTGACTTGGGGGTTGCCTTTCGAGGAATGGCCCAGCGTCTTAATTGGGTGCCAGCTTCCAGGTTATTCTCGGAACGATTGGAGGAGCTCCACCGGCGATACGGTAACCCCAATATCATCTTTAAGCTCCCCTTGGGTGGATTTCCCATTTCTGAGCCTCCTCCATGTCGTACTTCATTCTATTACTCTTTTTTTTTCGCCGGTTTGCGTCTTCCCCTTCCCCCTGTTGTTGGCCTACTATTGCAGAGGTGGGACATGGCTATATGCCAGCTGTTGCCCTCCTCTTGGTTGCGTTTAATCTCCACTATGTCACTGTTCCATGTTCTAGGTCACACTATTCGAGATCCGTTTGAGCTAGTGTTTCTCTTTTTTTACACTGCATCCAGCCGTTCTAGCAATTTCTACCACTTGCTGCCCCGCAACAACCATCATTTTGTGGGGCTTCTGATGTCATTGGCCGAAGCTGGGAGCAAGCCTAGTTTTGGTTAGGTGGTGACTACCGTACTCGTGTCAATGGTGCCTCTGTGACTTTTCCTGTTTGATTCCTACCATTGGATAAGTGTATGATCCTTTCTTGTCTCCTGAGTTCTAGCTTATATGTTTTTCGCAGTCTTTGATGTCACTTTTGCGCAGGTCCTCCCCATCATCCCCTCGAACGACTGAGCGCTGGCTTTCGCCATGTGTATGAGATCTTATCCCGTGAGGGGAATACCTATCGGGTCTCTCCACTGCTTTCCAAGCCTATCCTAGTTTCGGCTGGGTTGTCCACTTCTGGCCGCGACGAGACCACTGGTGCTTCTCTTTTCCTGGTCTGTTCTGCTCTCCTTATTCCATGACTAACCTTTCTTTTTTGTTCCATAGGTGAGTTCCAGAATGCTCTTTTCCCAGTGGGATCGACTGGTTCCGTGCCTGGTTTGTCATTAACCCCGTACAAATATGTTTATCAGTTTTCAAATGATGAAGCCAATCCCGATTATCCTGCACGTTCTCCATCTCCCAACGAAGATAAAGAAATAGATGATCTGTCTGTTGGGTCCGAGGACATAAAACTTGGTGAAGATTTGTTGGTTACACAGTTTACTGAGCATGAAGTTCTGCCCCCTTTGTCAAATCCCCGTCAGCATTTCCGTCGTTCTCTCGTTGCTCTGTCTGGTGTT
Source organism: Pogostemon cablin (assembly GCA_023678885.1). Classification (NCBI taxonomy): domain Eukaryota; kingdom Viridiplantae; phylum Streptophyta; class Magnoliopsida; order Lamiales; family Lamiaceae; genus Pogostemon; species Pogostemon cablin. Next base: position 21,445,316 of record CM042968.1, read on the forward strand.
TCTTCTGTCCCCGGTTCTAGGTCTGTTTCTGTCCCCTGCTCGGAAAGAGAAAAAGAAATGTTTACGAGCATGGCGGGCCTTCTCATTCGACCAGAATCAGCTTCGTACCTCGTTCATTATCCTCCGTTGGTGAGTTCGATCTCCTCGCTAAAAGATTAAGGGGAATAATCACCTCCATTCGAGCTTTCTCATTCTTTCTGTGTTTATTGCATTCTTACTCATGGTACCCTTTTGCAGTCCTCCTCCCATCCCGTCCGAGGTCGAAATGCAGCCTGAAGAGGATCCAGAAGAAGATCCGGAAGAGGACCTAGAGGAGGATCCTGAAGAAGATTTCGAAGAAGGGTCAGAGGAGGATCCTGAATCGTAGAGATTCCCGAGGTGGGGATAGGTAGTGTCTCTGAGACCGAGGATTACGACATGATGATTGGTCCGAGAAAGAGGTCTATCCTCGGAGCCGATGTTAGTTCTGTTCTCTCAACCTCTCGAACCGTTCCGACAGTCACTTTTTCCAGTTGAATCTAGATGGAGCAGTTGCAGCAACCGATCCCACCGATATTGATGCTGAAGCCGCCAGGTTGGCCGCCGAGAGAGCCCGTGAATGAGGGAAATGTAGGGCTGAGGAAGTTGATAAGTCTGATCTGGTCGAGCTGCGAGAGCTAGGACTACAGGGTTTTGTTGTGGGTGTCACTTCTCGGGTCCCACATCAAGCTTTTCCAACCGTCGTCCCCAGTTCTCTTTCTTAAGACTCCTCTGGTTTATCTGTGATGGCTGGAGTTGCCGTCGCTTCCCTCACCTCTTCTCTGCATTTTATGGACCAGTATCGTTTGTTCGCCAGCCAACTTATTGATCGTTCCGAGGGATTTTCTGCCAGCTTTAAGGAAAGAATACATGCTCTGGAGGTCGAGAATGCCGAGCTGAACTCTCTTGTAACGCACCAAATAGAACGATTGGCTATTTTGGAATTTGAGGTCAATATGGGGCTGGCCACTCTAGAGTCCCTGGAGGTAAATTTAACTGAGATCGAAATTTCCAGGGATGCTGCACGAGTTGAGACTGCTGAGGCGCATGCTAGATTTGTTGAAGCCGAGGCTCGCATCCGAGCCTTGGAGCAGCATATTCCTTGTCCCAGCTCAGCAGAAGAGAGGGCCATTCACGCAGAAGCTCAGTTGAAAGAAATGGAGGACAAAATACGAGCATTTTCCATTCATTCAGCAGTCGAAAGAAAGATTGATGTTCTCCGCGTTCCCTGTTCGCTGGTTGATTCCTGCTTTGCCCCCATTCTGATGTTGTTTAGGACTTTTTCTTGTGATGGCTCGTAGATTTTGAATACTGACTGCTTCCGTTTATGTTTTGCCCTCGTTGGGGGTTGTGTCTCATGTTGGTTTTTTGGTGTCAACCTTTGAAGAACACCGATTATTTAATATTGATGTGTGTACCTGTTGCGTCTTTGTATATGCTCGTCCCTACTGTGCTTCTTTTCTTATTTTTTTATCCTCTGTGTAGATATTTATTCCGTTGTTTGGTGAATCTTTATTCTCGCATGACTGTCTACAATTCCGAGATTGTAACCCTATCTCCACACTCTGCTCTTTACTTTGTATTGGCTCCTGAGCCTCCAAGTACATCCATTCCGTTTTATACTCTGTCCCGAAATACTTCTCCCTATTCCAATCCTGACATCCCAATCCCGAATTTCTTATACATACCCGTTAGGTATAACTGCTCGTATTTGTTTCCCGTGATGTACCGAAGAGATTTTCCTTTACTTCGAACCTAAAATTCCGATCCTTGTACATATCTATTTTATATACCCAACTGCGTTCTATTTTAATGCCCTTCCGAGGTCGATCTCCCTATACCGGGGCTCCTCCCACCAGTTTTTTTTGTTTTGATATTCGATGCCTTGGTTTTGACTTCCTAGCCCGATGCCTCGGCATCTTTGTTCTAATTTCCCAAATCCAACATTTTTGCCTTTTCTTCCCAGTTTGATTCTGCTTTTTTAATTTGTCTTGCCTTTCCGTTCCCCTCCCTCTTTTTTTTACAGCATAATGTTTACATCTTAGTATTTCCCGAAGCCATGGTATCCCGACACATGAATACGTTTTACCATTTGTGAGGAGCATGCTGATCTCTATAACCATACATAAACTTGCTACTATTCCTAAGACCATGATGTCCCAAAAAAAACTTTTTCCTCTTTTGTGATAAACACATTGACATCCTTAACCATATATCATTAAAAAGATTTCCATACAATTTGAACCTCTATATAGTATGGCCTAATGCCTTGATTAAAAGCTATAAAAAGTCATGTCACCAACCTCATTCACCTCGCATTCTTTCTATTTTACTGACAATATTTCTTCAAATGTTGCGCATTCCACGGGTGCGGTATCTTTTTGCCATCCACTTCTTCCAACTCATATGCTCCTCCTTCCAGAACCCTCTTGATTACGTAGAGGCCTTCCCAGTTTTGGCCGCTACTTTGTGTCGTTGGGCCCACTATTTTCCATAGCACCAGTTCTCCACCTTTGAACCTCCTCAGTTTAATCTTAGAGTTATAAAATATCTCTGCTCTCTGCTTGTAGATTGCATTATGTAATTTCGCATTCAATCTCTTTTCTTCCAATAGGTCTAGACTCTCTCGGATCAATTCATCGTTTACCCCTTCTTTGTGGAAGGTGACCCTAGGGCTGAGTTCTCCTATTTCCACTGGTATCACCGCCACAGCCCCGAAGGCCATTGAGAAAAGGGATCTCATTGGTGGATGTTCTCGTCGTCGTCTTGTAGGACCACAGCACTCCTGGCAGTTCTTCTGGCCATTTCCCATCTACCTTCTCCAACCTGGCTTTTAGTGTGTATTTGATGATCTTGTTCACTGCCTCGACTTGCCTATTGGATTGGGGGTGGTATTGTGTTGAGGACAATTTCTTAATATCGTAGTCTTCATAAAACTTTCTTAGCTTGTCGTTGTCAAACTGCTTGTCGTTGTTCGTCACTATGGAAAATGGTATCCCGAATTGGCATATGATATTCTCCCATATGAACTTCTCGACCCTAGCCTCGGTGATCGTCGAGAGGGGCTCTGCCTTCGCCCACTTTGTGGAATAATCTACTGCCACGATAGCAAATTTGTTTCCTCCTTTTCCGATCGGAAGTGGTCCGATTAAATCAATCCCCCACTTCGCAAAGGGCCATGGGCTGAACATCAAGGTCAGTTATTCCGAAGGTGCCCTTACTATCGGAGCCCGTCTTTGACATGTCGCGCATGCCCTTGCATATTGAGTGGCATCCTTTTTTTAGTGTCGGCCAGAAATAACCTTGCCTGATCACCATGTGGGCTAAGACAATCCCTCCCGTATGATTTTCGCATAAGCCTTCATGGATCTCCGCTAGTACATAGCTTGCTTTTTCGGGGGCTAGGCATTTCAGGAGTGGTGCTGAATACCCTCTCTTGTACAATTTTTCTTCCATCAAGACGTACCATGCTGACCGAAGCCTGATTTATCGGGCTTTATCCTTGTCCGCGGGCACCCTCCCTTCTTCCATATATGCTCTGATTGGAGTCATCCATGACTCCTCCGATGGCTAGTCGTCTAGAACCCACACGGTGGCGTCCGAATGGTTTTTCTGCCTTACTATATTGATGTTATTTAGATCCTCGACGTTTGATGCTGTGGCGAGCTTAGCCAATGCGTCTGCCCCTATATTGTCTTTTTTGTCGATGCATTCCAAGAATACCTGTTTAAACTTCTGCAATATGCTGGCAGCTAGCCTCTATAGTGGCTCATGTGCTCGTCCTTAACCTCGTACTCTCCTTTCATCTAGTTCACCACTAATTGTGAGTCGTTGTATATCATCAGCTCATCTGCTCCCATGGCCAATGCCATTCTTAAACCGTTCAGCAGGGCCTCGTATTCTGCCTCGTTGTTAGTAGCCAAGAAACCTAATCGAATTGTGGTCGAGAAGGTTTCCCCGGATGGAGTTCGAATGATGATTCCGGCACCTGAAATCTGTCATGACTTGCCCTTTGACTGCATTCCTCGGTAGATAGGTTATGTCGAACTGTCCTAATTCAACGGACCATTTCAGCAGCCTCTCTACTGCGTCTGGTCTTTGGAGTACCTACCTTAAAGGGAATGTCGTCAGTAATTTAATGGTATGTTCCATGAAGTACGGCCTCAGCTTCCTTGAACTCATGACGAGAGCATACGTTATCTTCTCCATGACAGGGTATCTGAGCTCTGCGTCTCTCAAGGATTGGCTTACGAAGTATACTGGTTTCTGATTCTTTTCTTCTGTCTTGACCAATACTGAACTGATCGCGTTTTCCGACGCTGCTAGGTACAGCTGCAATGTTTCGCCTGGTGAAGGCTTTGAGAGGATCTTGGGATTCAATAGATCTCTTTTTATCTCATCGAATGCCTTCCCGCATTCTTTTGTCCATTCAAACTTAGCTTATGACGTCGAAAAATGGCTTACATTTGTCCGATGCTTTTGACATGAATCTGTTCAGGGCAGCCAACCTACCCGTCAGATTCTGAACCTCTTTCATGTGCCTCAGCGAGTCCATCCTTAAGATTGCTTCCACCTTCTCTGGGTTAATCTCGATCCTTCTTGATCTGACCAAATATCAGAGAAAACTTTCCTTGCTCACTCTGAACGTGCATTTCTTCGGGTTTAGTTTCTTTCCGTAGTGTCGGAAGATTTCGAACACCTTTCTCAAATGGTCGAAGTGGTCTATTCTTTTCAAGCTCTTTACCAATGTGTCGTCGACGTATACCTCGACTATTTTCCCCATATCCTCATCAGACATTTTGTTCACCAATCTTTGATAAGTGGTCCCTGCGTTTCTCAGGCCAAATGGAATGTTCTTCCACTCATAGACTCCATTTCCGCAGAAGAATGCGATATTTACCTTATCATCCGGGTGCATAAGAATCTGATAGTACCCCAAGAACACATCTATGAAACTCATTATCTCGTGTTCCGCCGTAGCGTCGACCATCTGATCGATCGATGGTAGATGGTCGACCTACGGGAGAGAATAGTTATCCTTCAGGCACGTCTTATTTAGATCAGTGTAATCGATGCATAGCCTCCATGATCCCTCCTTCTTTACCATAACTGAATTTTGCACTCTTATGGGGCACTTGCATTCGCTAATTCTTCCGCTCGCCAGCAGTTTGTGCACTTCCAGTTCCATAGCCGCATTTTTCTCTTGGCTGAACTTTCTCTTTTTCTGGTGGAATGGTGGGATGCTGGGGTCAATATTCAGTCTGTGACAAGCGTACTTCGGATGTACCCCTGGTGTTTCGTTTGTGTTCCAAGCGAACACATCCAGGTTTTATTTCAGTAACTAGATTAGCTTTTCTTTGAATTCGATTTCCCATTCTGTTCCGATCTTGACCTTGATGTTGATGTTTTTTGGGTCTAGCTGTACCACTTCTGTGTTTCTTGCTGCCGAGGCCCCTTCTTTCGATTTCATCCTCGGATCTTCATCTGGTGTTACATGCTTTCGCCTTGGCACCTTTACAGCTACTTATTTCTTTTTTTGCATCTGGATACCCAGATCCGAATGTATTTCCCTTGCCGCTACTAGTATCTAATTTCCTTACTCTTCTGTTCTTTTTCCCTCTGCTATTACCAGGATCCCTTCCGGCTCCTTATTCTCCTGTTTTCCTCTCGGAGTTCTTTTAGTTTCCGCCAATACTTCAAGATTCTCTCCCTCTTTCATGATGTCTTCGAAACTCAGCATCTCGTTGTCCATGTCATAGTAACTTAGACCTTTTGCCTTTTCTATGAACGAGCATTCCCTCAATCTCTTCTGATTTCCTATTATAGTCGTCTCTCTGCCGTCCGCCGTGACAAATTTGAGACATTGATGGAGGGTGGATGGAATAGCCCCGAAAGCGTGGATCAACGGGTGTCCTAGTATGCAGTTGTATGTGGATGTTTGGTCCACGACCTTGAATGTCAACTGTTTCTGCATCCGAGTTTTCCCATCCAGACATTCTAGCTGAACTGATAAATCAACCTCTATGGTAGGTATGGTCAGTGCATTGCCGAATCCCTTGATCTCATCACCGCAAGGCCTCACCTTGTGATGACATTCTCCTCCCAGATTTTCGAATACTTCTTTAAAGATTATATTAGCATATGCTCCAGTGTCTACCAAACATTTATAGACTTTGACCCCCAAAAGTATTGGCGAAATAACTAAAGGGTCGGAATGAGGGGTACTTGCCCCGTAGAAGTCGGCTTCGGTGAAGATGATGTCCTCTTCCATTATCCCCTTTGACGCCGAGGTTAGCGACCACACTTGATGGATTTGTTGATCCAAGTCTCTCAGCTCAGCCCTCATCTTCCTCTTGGATGCCGTGGTGAATGTTTGGGAAGTTTCAATATAGGGGATTTTCTCTACCGGCTCCATCATGTGTATTTCTCCCGGTCTATCTCCTCTCGGGGCTGGCCCCCCGATCCTGTAGAACACTGGTGGCCGTCCTGGAGGTGGAGGGGGTAGGGGCATCGCTCCATCATTCCGCCCTCTGTCTGGGGACCTCGGTCGACCCGGAGGAGGGGAAAGATTAGCGTCTCTACTGTACACCCTCGGCCTCGGGGCCTGCAGCATCCCTCTTAACCTTCCTTCTTTAAACAACTTCCATAGCTTCATGATAAGATCTCGGCATTGGTCTGTATTGTGCCCATGTGTCAGGTGGTACATGCAATATTTCCCAGGGTTGGTGAGCTCTGAGGTCCGAAGGACCGGCCTCGGCGTCCAAAGGACTTATTGATCTTTAACATAGTAAAAGACTTCGGCAATATTCAAGTTGGTTTCGGACTTCAGCTCTTCGTACATTTACTGTACCTCGGTATCCTCCGTAAATGGTTTGAAGGTGGTTGGTGCTTTGTATTCCTTCGTTCCTCCTGCGTTCACCCTCTTCTTGCATGGTTCCGCCGAAGTGCTCTGATTGCTTACCTTCTTTGCCATTTTAGAGATATCTTCCGCTTGGATGTATTCGTTCGCCATGACCATAAAAACCGCGTAGGATGTGGGTGGTTTGAGCTGTGCTGCCTTCCACAAACTAGTCTCCGAGTGCAGTGCTCCCATTACCATGATGAGGCAGGCTTCGTCTCCCATGATTCCCTCATTGACCTCTGTTCATTGAACCTTTTCAGAAAATCCCGCAAGCTTTCTGTCGAGCCCTGACGAATGTTAGCCAATTTGTGCTTTGGCTCCTTCGGCGCCCTAGATATGAGTATTACATTAGGAATACCTCCATCAGCTCTCCCCAACTTTTGATGGAAGCTGTCGGGACCGCCCTAAACCAGACGTGAGCTTTGTTTCCTAAGGTCAGCGGAAACATTCGACATAATATGATCTCATTCGCATCTTGCGCTATCATCCACATCAGATATTTTTCAATATGTGAATATGAGTCGTAATCACAATCAAAGATCAAGCTAGAGGGAAACTTGATTCCCTGTTGCCTAGGAGCGTTGTTGATCTCCGTTGTGAACGGTGAAGGAGCTACCGAGGTCTAAAGGATTTCTCCTGCTCCAGACATCTTCCTTTCCAGATCCGCGAAGCGCTTGTTCACCTCTTCGTTTATCAGGGCTTGTAGATCTCCCGTTTGGGCGTTCAGAAACATCTCTCCATTCTCTGTCCACGCTTTCGTTTGGGCTTCCTTTCTTCCTTTCCAAAAAGTAGGTTTCCCGTTCCTTCTGGTCCGAGGTAGAAATAACTCGGTTGTAGGTAGGTCTTCCCATGAAAAATATTGACTCTCGCGTGAGCAGGGTACTGAGGATGAGCAAGATCTCAGTTCCTCGGCCTTCTACATCTGTTATGTCTCATTTGGGAGACAGATGGGGTTCTTCGTGGAACTTCTTTCTCCTTCGGCATTTCCCGAGTCGCCGGTCGACTCCTCATTTGGTTCTGTGAATGAGGTTGGCGAGATTCTACCCTTCTTGGTCTATTGCTCATCGGATGGTTTTCGGTTTCCTAATTCCTTCCGGGTCTTGGTCGTGTTTGAGCTCCGTCCCCTGTCGGCACCTCCGGCAGCGGGGGGTTCCTTCTCTCTGGATTTCCTCCATGGTGAGGCTGCCTTTGAGTTCCCATTTCTGGGCGACGAAAGTATTCGCTTCGCCCACCTTCTAGTGGAGTCTCGTTTACACTCTCTCTTTCTTCCACGTTCCTCCTCCGTATGAAGTTAATAGTCTCTCTAGCATCCCCTCTGCTATGCTCATTTCTGGCATCCTTCCTTCTTTCAAGGTCCTCCCGTAGATCGCCGTGGCTTGTTTCATGAAGGCCGCTGAAACTCAACCTCGCCGGTTGAACCGGGGGAGGTTTTTCGGCATACTCATTGATTACCTTTCAAATTTTCTCGTTCATTTCTTTTGTCTTCAGGGGATCGCTCAAATTAGGGACATGAATAAACCTCGCCGGAGAGGGTATCTCCATGACTGATGCGCTAATTTGGACATTATTTCCACTCCTTGTGATGTTTCGCTGGGCTCTGGAACATTCTCCTCTCTCTTCATGTCCATGGGTTGCAAATCCTTCACCTCCTATCTTGACTTTCAGACGCGGGACAAAACTAGAAGATTTCCCTCAAAAAAACAAACCTTAAATTCGTAAAGAAAAAGAACAGGGATGGCTAATTGTAGCGTTCCCATAGACGGCGCCAGCTGTTGACGGCTGTTCTTGGCTCGATAATTTTGTGTATGAAGGATTAAGATATTTGATAACGAAACCAAGAACGAACACGATCAAACATAATAAACTATAAATAAAAGGATCACGACCAATAGAAATTCAATTCCACCAAAGAATTCAATCGATTTTATTGCTCTCCCCTTCTTAGAACAACACTCGTTTTTTCCAGTTTCCTACAAGTGTAATGTCTGAAGTGAGTATCAGTGACCTGTCTCTCTCTTGTGAGAGAGACTATTTATATTGTCCCAAAACCCTAAAATCTAGCCAATCGTCTTGCGCCATCTGGAAGAAGATAAGTCGTCTTTAATGAGGCCGCCTTGTACGCCGATCATGCGCAGGGGGAGTCTGGGCGCCGTTTGTTGCACTGTAGGGATTTGCAGGGTGCCTCCGCCTTTGCTGGCCTCCCATTAGTTGTTGGAGTTGGGTGCGCCAGTCAATCATTGTCTCCTAGTTAGAATTGCTGCTCAAGATACCTTTTCTCCCCGTTAGTGTTGTCTTCTAGCCTGCAGTCCTGGTTCTCTTTCATTATGGTGTCTGTTCTTTACTGTCCCATCTTCGCTGCCCTCTTTGATCTTCAGATAGGTTGGCTTTCGGTGCTGGGGTGTTCATCCGAGCTCTCGGCTAGGGAAAAGATGAACGCCGAGGTTTCTTGCCGAGGGCGTTTCTTAGCTTCGGCCTTGTCAGACAGGCTCGTCTTTATTCTTTCTTAGGCTGGGCCTTCGGGCTGTCGTGATCCCTTTTGGGCTGTCTTGATTCCCTTCTCATTTCTGTCCACCGTTTGGGCCGCCAAGGGATGGGTCTTCCTCTTCTAGTATAATGGAGGTTATTGGGCTTTTTGGGCCTAAAAAGCACGGTGATATAATACCCATAACATACTTCTTCACGTGTTATATTTTTTGGGCCCATTAGCCATAAGATATATTATTGGCCCAGCAAGCTACATTTGAAGGGCCGAGTCCAAGCCCAAATTCGGAGTACGTTATACAGTACGAAGATAAAGAGAGTAGATTTAACATAAGAAACAGCGCTGACGCCTTCCTCGTCTCCGGCGAGTCTTATGCTCACAGTCGTCTCACTCGATTTCGTCTCAATCATCATTAGTGCTGATTTATAAACGTTCTACCGAGGATTTTGTTTCCAAATTCAGTGATACAGAAAAATTTTCAGTGTGAACCTTAAACGCCTCGTCGGAGACTACCGAAAATGAGTTTCCGATCAATCCGGCGTTTGATCCATTTGTAGTTAGTAATTATTTTTTCTAGCTGAGTTTACGATTTATTAGTTAGTGATAATTTTGGTGGATTGTTAGACGATGGAGAGTATATTTGGGAAAATTCGGAATTTAGATGTGTACCCTAAGATCAATGAGGATTTCTACAGCAGAACCCTCTCTGGCGGCGTTATAACCGTTGCTTCCTCCATCGTTATGATCTTGCTGTTTATCTCGGAGCTCAGTACGTACTTTTCTGTCTATGACTCCCGTTGCTTTAGATTTCTATCTGTTTGAGTAAGCAGATGCACGTAGATGTGAAACCTTTCAAGTAAAGTTTTGGTGAAATTTCGATTGCGTTGACTGTGCACATCTCTTATGAGTTACTATTGATTGATGGAGTTTTTATTTAGTTATGCCCTCTGTGAAATTTATGAATGATAAGAGTATATTCTTTGTGGGGTTGCTAAAGGTGAGGGTCAGTTGTTGCAATGTTGTGGGGATTGAGGAGGAACTTTGTCAAAAATTGGTTGTGCGCTCCATGTTACTCCTGTTGGAGCTAGTGAAAGGCTGTCAATTAGTAATTAAGAATTCATACTCAGGCTGGATATTTGGATGTGTCCACTAAATTTGTTCAAGCCCAGTATTCATCTTGTTGGATGTGTGAAATGAAAATGGGGGAAAGCAATTCAAGTATTTTTTTTCTAGATAGGTTTTTATGCTGTTGATATCATACCTTTCTGAATCTTATGTTCATCTTCTTCGTCTGAATAAAATAAAGAGAAACTCAAGTTCAAATTCTGTCCTTATGGTTTCTCTTCCTGTAATGCCTTTGAATAATTAAATTTGATGCACTGCTTAGCCACATTTGTATATGCCTTCCATCTCTTTGCTTGGTGCGTTGTGACTTGTGAGAGGGCTCTCATCTTCCCAACAAATATAGCTCGTTGGCAATGTTGCTTTGTGTTTCTGGCTGTTTTATTTATAAGGTGAGGAGTAGGAAAATTATAAACTGCAAGTTCTCAGTGTCTGGTAAAATATTAGCTTCTGATGTTGATTTGGTGGTTATCTGTCTGTTTTGTGCTGTGGTCAAGCTTTTATCAGACAACTGAAGTGCGGGATTATTGGATTAGCTAAGCTTAACGCGCGGGGTTTAATTCAAAGATTAACTAAAACTAAGTTGTAGCCTGGTGTGTCCTTCTATGGTGTTAGGCAAGCTCACATCTGAGGGATGTGAATTTCAACTTCACACTCTTACTTATATGTAACTGTGTGTTGCATAAGCCATAAAGGACCCAAGGTACTTACTCTAATCAGGGAAGCAGGTTATCTCGATTATAATGGTTGAGTGAGTCAGGGAGTCAAGGATCCAACATTTAGGTAGACAGCAATGTGAAACAGGAGGTAGTGGAATATTTCTGTGTAATGAAACTTCAGTTGAAAGAATAGGTCTGATATGCGTGGACCTGATGGGTGCCAATTTAGGCTTGTACTAGTATTTGTCTTCTTATAAAGGCTTCTTTTTCTTTTTTTTTTTTTTCCTGACCAACCTGTCAACCATTTGATTTCTCTATCGTGCCTGGGCTTAATTAAGGAAAAATTGCTTAAGGTCCAATATAGCATGGTTTGGTGCACCTCTGATTCTTGAAATATCTTGCGGTTATCAGCTGCTATGTATATTAGCATGTTCATATCCCAATCGCCCCTTAGATGTTAGTTTTGGTTCACATTGGCATGAGCATTGCCAATCATCCTCAAGATCTTTTCTACAATTTTGTAGATTTATCCAGGTGGAGAATTATTTTTCCTTTCATTACTTTTTCCCATGGTTTAGCACCTCAATGTGTTGTTTGAAGTTGTTTTCTTGCGACGTAATCCTTCAATTTAGAAGTCAATGACTTCCACTCTGACTGTAAGTAAACAGAAATGAAAATTTTGTATGTGTAATTGTGTATCAAGAATGTCTTCTAAATGTGTATGGACTCTGCTGATGTATTTGTTTTCTTAAAATTATTTTATTCTCTTTTTTTACAATTCTGGTTATATCTTCTGTTGCAGGAATATATCTACATGCATTAACTGAGACAAAATTAGTGGTTGATACATCAAGAGGAGAAAGGCTCCGGATTAATGTACTATACTTTTTTAAATCATGGCTGGTTATTTTTTGCTTTACTAAAAATTACTGTGATGAAAAATTTATAGTTTCTCTCATTTTGGTACGCTGTAATGTCTACATGATTGCTATGTCCATTTGCTTAAATCCTTTCGTTTTATGTTTATATTTTTCTCTCTTTGTGTATGGTTTATTCCTATGCTTTAATCTTTTTATTTTACATGCTTATTTATTTCTCTTTGTGCATTTTTTATTCCTATGCTTTAATCCTTTTATGTGTTTGTGTGTTTTTCATGATGGAGTATTATTTAGCAATGCGAACTAATATTTTCACTCTTATGCTCAAAATTGCAGTTTGATGTGACTTTTCCAGCACTACCATGCTCTATAATCAGTCTTGATGCTATGGATATAAGTGGAGAGCAACACCTGGATGTTGTAAGTTCTACAATTGATCACATTCTAATGCTTTAATCTCAATTGTTGAGCTGTTCTTTTAATTTTATATTTTTCTTTTTCTACTATCTGTATCCAGTCATAGTATTCTCAACCACCTAATTAAAGACCGTCTCTTTCAAAACATTCAAAACTAATTTATCAGTGCGACTTTATTTCTTCGAATTTTCCTCTAGTTTTCCACCTTATGCGAACTTTGTACTGCATCATTTTTTTAATGAGCTTGGAATGTACTTCTGTTACAAGAGCTAAAGACTCGGGTCTAACTGGACACTATAAAAGTATATGGCAAATGGAAAATTGGAAAATAATTTGAGAAATATTTAACTGTTGGTTTCCAGATGGTCTCTCTAACTGAGTTAATTTTTCTCATACAGTTCTTACAGTGATGTTTTAATTACCCTTGCAGAGACATGACATTATCAAGAAGAGGATAGATGCTCATGGTAATGTAATAGAAACAAGGCCTGATACTATTGGTTCACCCAAGGTTAGTCAGTCCATAAATTCTTGGTGTAGAGAAGATAAGAACTTAAGAACAACCTAATTTTCTTTGTCGTATTGAGGAGTAGTTTATAGTTTCTGAACATATGTAAATGAGTAAATTGTAATCTTTGTCTGGCTTGCAATAAAGTAATCTTTCCTCTGTTGCCACTATTATAAATTTGCCTTCAACACTTTTTAGTTTCTGACATGGATTTTCTTTTTATGGGGCTTAGATTGAACGACCTTTACAAAGGCATGGTGGAAGACTTGAACACAACGAAACCTATTGTGGTTCATGTTATGGTGCAGAAGTGGTAAGCCATCTACTTCGCCATTTTATCTGTGCATATTTATTCATCTCAATATTCTTTTCTGTTGCATTGTCTGGCATGTCTGGAAGAATGTTGTGTTCCAATCAATGATATTTACTATTTTATATTTTGTCATATGGATGAGATATTGTTAAGTTTTTACATTATCCTTTTATGTCTTGGTCTTGCTGTTTCCTTTATTTCATCATATATTTTGTTCTGCAGGCAGATGATGAATGTTGTAACAATTGTGAAGAAGTTCGTGAAGCTTATAGAAAGAAAGGCTGGGCATTATCCAATCCAGATCAGATTGATCAGGTATTTATCTCTTGTTTGCTGTTTTATTTTCTTGTAAAAGTAGATTAGCCTGCTGAGAAGATTTATTTCAAGCTAAGTTGAAAATATTCTTCCTTTTATGGAAATGAACTTTAGATAGAGTTATCAGGTTGCTTCACATACCTAGAAAATGAAGAAATCCAAAAATGGTGACAGGTCAAATTTTTATTCAAGGTCTGTATCTCATGTGAAATTTATCAGCCATCACGTAGAATGTTGATGGATTAGAAGTTAAATAAGCTCTACATCCAATTTAATTTCACAAATTTAGTTTCTCGGATGAAAATTGGTTAATGTTTAGGGTTTATGGTGAGGACATAACAATTCTCGTTGGTAGTCAGAGAACATTTAAAATATTTATGGCTGCCCCACTGAAATATTTTGTTGTATGCTTGGTTTCTTGTGTCATTATTTGCTTAGTGGTCCGATCATCATTAAGCGTTTGCTTGTTTTGGGTGTGCAATGGACAGATCTCGATTGCAAATCCATGCCATTTTTTAGAGTGGATTTCAAAATCTTTTCCTATTATACCTAATACTTTACCTATAATTTTCTATTGTAACACACAGATCCCTGATGTACGCCCTTAAAGCCACTTTTAATTATCTAATTATTGCCACACAACTTTTCATAGTAAATAATCTCACTACCACCTATTTTTTCTGCATCCAACCCTATTAAATCCTAATATAAATCCTAAATATCTAGACACGTTTTCCTTCCAAATCCACTTTTTTTACTATTCGCGGGCTTTTCACAACAAAATTTCCCATGATGCCCTAAGAACTTATATCGTATCCATTTTTCTCTTTAGAAAGCTAATTTGAGTTCAGTCACAATATACTCCTCTTACAAGGCTCTGTAATAGTAATTGTTAAGAAAATGGAATTATTTCATAATGCCTCTGGCTAGCTATAAAATTAACTAATTAAGTACACTATTATTTTAAAAAATTCTATTTTATTAAATCATTTTATACTCGCACTCGTCAAGCATATGATCACAGGAGAAAATTATGACAGTGAAACATATAGAGAAAATCAACCAGTTAAAAGATAAAATAATTAATTTCTGTTTTCATTTGACAGAGGAAGTTCCCCAAAGGAAATTTAAAGGATTTTCTTATGCTGATGGAAATTGCTGCATCATTTTTAACTGGTGAAGTGTTTTTATCAAGTCAAATCCATACAAAATTTGGAAATACGTTGTGCTGGTACCTATAATTCTATATCATTAAGCGACTGAGATCAAAGATGAGTGAATAAGCATGGTTATGTTCGTGTTGAAGAGGTCACTGTTGCATCGATAGGCTTTTTTATCTGATGTCTAGCCTCTATCTGGAATACATTCAGAATCTTGGTTTTGGTTATAGAAATGCTTTTTGTGAAATTCTTGTATTATAGATTGTACCACGGATCTGAACCGTTAACCTTATGGTTTTTATATATTTATAAATAATATGATATCAGTGCAAAAGAGAAGGTTTTCTCCAAAGAATCAAGGACGAAGAGGGCGAAGGATGTAACATCTACGGATTCTTGGATGTCAATAAGGTTGCTGGTAATTTTCATTTTGCTCCAGGGAAGAGTTTCCAGCAGTCAAATGTGCATGTTCATGACCTGCTAGCCTTTCAAAAGGACAGTTTTAATGTAAGATTCCTGTCCTTCTACCCCTTACTGCACTTTATGATACTGAGATAATTCCTTCATTTGTAAGTTAATCTAGGATTTATGTTAATAAAAAATAAGATTTATTCCGCAGCTGACTCACAAGATCAACAGATTAGCATATGGAGACTACTTCCCTGGTGTTGTGAATCCCCTTGATGGGTAATTTGTCTATACATTTTGCAACTTCTATTTAGTTGACATGATTCCATTGCATGTAATATGAATTTCATCCATAGTTGTTAAAAGCGAGAGGCGCGCCTAGGCGCACGGACCCCTAGGCGCGCGCATGAGCTACATTTTGCCCAAAACTGAATTTACAATGTATATACACAAATATATCCTACTTACAATCATATTACCTAACTAAACTAAGATAAAAATCACATAACATCACATAATGATACATAATAACTCATAATAGCATTATAACACATAAAACATACACACAAATAAAGTTCAAGTAGGCGGCAGATGATGGAGGTGAAGGCAGCCAACCTTTTTGTCTTTGTTTTGAAAGTTCAAGTACTAAAACCCTAACCCTAATTCTCTATTTATATCATTTTATAAGTGGGCGGCCCATTTTTATCTTAAAAATGTGTAAACCCTTTAATAATTGAGTAGCAATTTCAAAAAACTTTAAAAAAAAAAGAAGAAAAAAAAGGATGTTGAAGAGGCGCGCGCCTTTGATACATGAGCCTGGAATAGAAAAAAATTAGGGATGTCAATGGGCCGGGGAGGCCGGGTAGTTGAGTGCCCGGACCCGGACCCATTCTTTTGTCGCGGGTCCGGGCTGCCCCGTGACCCCTACAGGGTTTTTGGCCCATTTTGATATTTTATTTTATTTTAAATATTTATATCTATTATAAATAATGTGTAATATATATTATTTCATTTAATTAGTAATTATATAAATAGAAATATCATGTATTTTCTATTTAATTAATCAATTAAGCAAATATATCTTATAAATAATGAATATAATAAAAAATATAAATAAAATATACATGTTATACACATAATATGTTATATAATATAAATATTAAATGGGTCCAAACGGGCCAAAACGGGCCATCACTACTACCCAGACCCACTCCATTCTTGATACGGGCCAGGTCGGGTCCTCCCCAAATTTACGGGCCAGGGCGGTCCGGGTGGGCTGGGCTATTTTTTACATCCCTACAAAAAATCAAAAATCTAGGCGCAGACCTCTGAGCCTGAGCGCCTTAGGCGCGCCTTTAACAACTATGATTTCATCTGCATTTGATTCTGCCTGCAGAGCACAATGGACGCAACACACCCCAAATGCAATGTATCAGTATTTCCTCAAGGTAAGGGAATTATATTTATCTTTCTATACGTGGTTGAATATCTTGCTTAATATTAATGCTATTTATAATTTATTTTGTTATAAGAAAACCAAATTTGTTACTTTCTGGGTTCATACAGTTTCTTTGTTACTTGTTAATATACTGACCTAATCCATGAATCTGGAATTGTCTAGTTACTTTATCAATAAAAGTCAATTGATTGTAGGTGCTTAAGTAAATGATTGACTTTTAGGAGAGCAGTATATGGAGAAACTATGGTAATATTGACACATGAGCATGTAAAATGTTTCTCTCAAGATGGTTGATGGAAGTTATTTAAGACTTGAAACTTGAACGTCAAATTAATGAAATTTTAGTTGAACCCCCGTAACATCTATGTCGGAATTTTAGTTGTGCAACCTTTCAACTCACCAAGTGCTAATTGCAAGTCCAAGTGCATGTGTATATATCCAGTAAAATTTGATTTTCATAATCTAGCTTGAGGATAGAATATTAGCTAGGAATGAAATGGTAGATGGATTGATATCTTGCTTCAAAAAGGCAATTAATGAAACCCATGAAATTGATCCAGATTGTAATGTCAAAATTTTAAGCTTCATTTGTGGATACATGCTGGCATGATCTCTTGAGTATTTCTCTTTTGCTCTATGATGCAGGTGGTACCAACTGTGTTCACAAATGTCAATGGACATGCTATTCAGTCGAATCAGGTTCTATTATATCCACCCATGGAGTTCCAATATCTTCCTCCGTACATAATTTTCATTTGTTATGTGTTATCTCTTTTCTGGGAAAAGAACATTAAAAAAATTAGGCCAACTCTTGTGTGAGACCGTTTTATGTTTTCTTAAATAGTTATCACTTTTCATAAAAAATGTTATTACTTTTTATTTATACTGCAAATTGTTCACAAATAATTCACTGCACCATTAATATTTTTCATTAACTCGAGTATCACTTATAATTAAAATGTTATTAATATCCGTCGAAGTCTCACACAAGTGTTTGCCTAAAATTTATGGTCTCATGTCATTGCAGTTCTCTGTAACCGAACATGTTAAAGGATACGATTTGGGTCGACTGCAATCTCTTCCTGGAGTATTTTTCTTTTATGACCTTTCACCAATTAAGGTACACAAATAAAAGAGCTGACTAAAGAGTTCCATTTAAATTCCATCAGATACGTGCCATGTCTGGATTCTATGATAAACCCCTCTCCTACAGAAGTCTGCTAATAATCACATCACTTTCTCTTTCATTTTCGTGGCAGGTGACTTTTACGGAGACCCATGTTTCGTTCTTGCACTTTCTGACCAATGTTTGTGCCATTATTGGAGGTCTCTCTCACTCTGAAAAATCTAGTTAGTAATTCATGAGCAGCTTTGCGATGATTGTGTATCACTCTTCTGTTTGATAACCATCCAATGCTGCTTAAATTTCCAGGTATATTCACAGTCTCGGGGATAATCGACTCATTCATATATCATGGTCAAAAAGCAATTAAGAAGAAAAGGGAATTGGGTAAGTTCAGCTAATGATTGATGTTTCCACAATTTCACTTAATCATATGCTTCAAATCGGCTCGTTACGCAAAACACTCCACCCGGAACCAGAAAAAAAAAACCGCAACAAATACTTCACGTATTCCATGCCTAGTGTTTGTCAATGAATAGATTAACCCTAGTTCGAAATTGCCTTTTTGGAGATTTACTCATGCAAACTAGCTGGCATGGATGTCACATTCATATTCTGTGAGTTTGTACATTAGACTTAGACATTATGGTGATAAAATCCTTTTTTTAATTTAAATGTGCATTAAGGTCAAAAGTGCCTTCTTTAATTTGAATGGAAAACCCCTTTGACAAGAAATGGCTCATACTTCATTCACTCTTTGAATCCCATTTTGCATTCATATACTGTACTATAGAAATTCCCTCTCTCTCTCTCTCTCTCCAAGTGGAAAGGAAAAACTTGTTAGACTAAAGGATTCCTTTTTCCTTTCGGCTAGACTTCATTAGAATAATTATTATTGTGTAAGGTGCAATTAATTTGAATTGCAAGGTACAATTTTTTATCATGAGTTGCATACAAAATGAACCCTAAATAATGCAACTAAGGGGAAAGCATAGATTCTTAGTGCAATGGTTAGATTTTTATTTATTTTTTAAATCTCTTATATGTAGTTTGTGTCAATTTTATTAAGGGCAGTCTTGTGTGAGACTGTCTCACGTTCAGATTATTTTACGCTTTTGTAATTAATTATCATTTTCATATAAAAATATTATCACTTTTTATTACCACTATAAATTATTTATGAAATTGTTTAATGCACCATTATTACTTTTTATCAATTAAGTATCATATTTTCCTTTGAAGTGTTATCATTTTTTATTCATCTTATGTAAGTTATTTTGTAAAATGGTCTCACACAAGTTTTATCATTTTATTATGCAAATAATGACGGGAGAGATGATAAAAGAAAGTGGCATAGAAAATTTCTTGTGAAAATAGGTAAGCATTTGAAAAACAAAGATTGATTAGATTTGTGTATGTTTTATGGTTTTGTATTGAGGATAGAATTTGTACAAGAAAAGTAAAGTCCATGAGAGAATAAGAATTGCAGTTGTTTTGCCAAAATAATATAAATGGAAGAGAATAAGAATAATAAGGAAGAAGAAATGAAGGCGCACGATAGAGTGAAGTGGTGTGTCGGCACTAAAAAGAGCATTTTTGGGTGATTCTCATTTCAATTAGCCGACTTTTTCGACTTGTTTTTATTGTAATTAATATTTTAAATGCTCATTATAACCTCTCACCCAATTACTACAATACCAATTCAATCAAATGTCCATATATGATATATCCCATCCACGTTACATTGCATTCTTAAACTCTCTTGTCAAATCTTGAGATGGTCAAACTTAAAATTTGTGAGTTGTATGAGTGAAATACAGGGATTATATCAATTTTGAGAAAGTTGACTTTTTTAATTTAACATTTTAGTTATTTTATCATGTGAAACTTGTTCTATTTAATTCTTGTTACAATTTTAGTTATTTTTTAAATTAATTTCACTTCTATGCTTCTCTTTCATTCCATTTTTTGAGTTCTTTTCTTTAAGAAGAAAAAAAATCATAAAAATGATTTAAATTAAAAAGTTAAAAAAGAAATAGGCAAAAAAATTAAAACTCCAAGATAATTAAAATTGAAAAAAATATATATTATATATTCCCTTTCGTACCATAAATAAAATCACATATGCTATTTTTGTCAGTTTTATAAATAAGTTTTCACTCATATTTAAAAAAAAATAAGGGTCCATTACTATTAGGTACATTTTATATACATATATTACTACTAGATATAAAAGGTAAATTATATTACTGATCAATACAAACTGAATATATGAAATATCTCTTTTATCCATACTTTAATTGTATTCAAAAGTTAATTTAAAAGATATAATGTATAATATAATAATAGATAGATAAAATGCCCCACTAATTTTTCACAAAAATAAGTGGGAGTTGACTCCATCTTTTCTCGATTAGAGATAAAATAATAGTATTAAAATAAATTAATTAACAAATATAGATTAAATTGTACTACGATAAGAAATTTTCACGATATATTCAGAAGTATTCAAATTTTGATATTCAGATTTGTATTATAAAACACGATATTTTGATTTGTACTGTAAAACACGATAAAAAATCTCCACGTGTATTCAGAAATATTTAGATATATTTTGGTATTTCATTTTAGGTTCTTTTATTAAGAAATATTTTGATATTTAGATTTTAAGTTTTTGTATTCAGGAACAAATTAATTATGGATTAAATTATTTTAATATTCAGATTTACTCACATATTAACACGATTTATGTACAAATATGTGTATTCAGGTATATTTATGTTTAAAAATATTTATGTTTAGAAATGTGTTCAGACTGTAAATGCATTCATGTGTTTCTATTCAAATTTTATGTATTAATTCAAATCTTATATACTAAAAAAATATTTCTAAAAAAATACATAGATTCCATAAATTACATTAATTGCACAAAATACAAATATATAGTTAAATAAAGCACAAAAGTGCAGTGTAATCTCAAAAGATGGAAAATGGGTTGGTGGAGAACAACGATCACAAGGGGGAGTTCTGAACATTGCAGGATTTAGGCAATCGGCTTCAAGGGAGGTATTACACTGTGTTTATGGCTTCAAGGGAGGTACAACGCTGGTAGAATAAACACGTTTGAGAAATCAGTTGGTCACGCTGGAAATCCCCTTCTATGACCGGAAATCTATTGTCGATTAGCTGGAAATGCAGAAACTAGAGGAAAATGTAAGATGGTTTTTGGAGAGAGAAAATAGAGAGAATGAGCAGGGAAGTAAGCTTTATGGAGTATAAAATGGGTCCGGATCTCCTGAAGGAATGATTTGGAAGATCCAAAATCAAAAAAAGTGGTATTTGCTAGCAACAACATAATGGAGGCAGTCAATCAATATAGATTGATCCGAAATCTGATTCAAATCCAATATAGTACCTATGGGTACATAAGAAATGTATTGAATCTATTCTTTTTAATGAATCGATCCGATCGCAACTTCGAATATGGAATTCAAAGGAATCAAATAGGAAAGGATACTCTGAATCATAGAACTATAATGAAATATACGATCAACCAACATTTATCGAATTTTAAAAAGAGTCAAAAGAAACAGTTCGATCCTCTTATCTTGATTTCTCGAACCGAGAGATCCATGAATCGGGCTCCTGATGCATATAGATACAAATGGTCCAACGGGAGCAAGAATTTCCAGGAACATTTGAAACATTTCGTTTCTGAGCAGAAGAGCCGTTTATATATATATATATATATATATATATATATATATATATATATATATATATGATTGAGATTATATTTAAAGGTTATGCAATGATATATTAGGTATCTCACTCTTATATATAGTATGTATTAGTAATATTATTTTCTTAATGTATCTTATAGTAATATGATCGTATAATTTGTATTGGGTAGTAATAATTCCAAAAAATAAATACAAAACTCTGAATATACTATAGAATTGAGCAAGACTTAGGTGAAAAGTCCCCACATAAAAATCGTTTAAAATTTAATTATCGCCTTTTACTTATACTTCAAATTATTTTTAAATAATTCA
Source organism: Pogostemon cablin (assembly GCA_023678885.1). NCBI lineage: Eukaryota > Viridiplantae > Streptophyta > Magnoliopsida > Lamiales > Lamiaceae > Pogostemon > Pogostemon cablin. The sequence goes on from CM042968.1 coordinate 21,467,134, forward strand.
CTACATCATTATTATTTTATTAATCGATTATTATTTTTTATTAAAATGTTATTACTTCTTTACTTTTTATTTATCAATATAATTTTTTTATTAAACTATTATTATCACTCATTAGTATTTTGTTTGCCTACAAAATTAATTTTATATTTTTTTTTAAAAAAAATGCATCTAATAATCATCATATGCAAATTTTGAGTCCTTGCATAAATTTCAGTTACTTTTAGTTAAATAATAATGCATTTATTTTGGAAAATTTTCGTCAATAGAATTAATAAAACATTGGAGTCCTATTAAAGTTTGTGTGATATTATTACTCTTTCAAGAAATATTGAATATTAAGCAATGGAAGTAGGGAAAAATAAATGCTATCGCAAATTACAATAATTAAAAATAATATGATTAATTTACACTACATGAAAATGCTAAATAACATTACATATTTTAAAATGAACAAGGAAAAAATTCTCCCTACACGGATTTAGCCATGCAAAAACCAGCTAAACCACTGCTTAGAGACTAACTTCAACAATTAACAGAAATTAAACTCCTAATTAACCTCCTAATTAATTTAATACACATAATAAATAATAAATTCTGTGCCCTGCAAATGCCAAAAACTTCATTGCAGATGCACACTACACCAAGAAAAAAAACTAAATCTTCATTTTGCAGAGAAGGGCCTCAACTTTCGGTGAATTACAGAGCATCCCAGTCAATTTCATACGACGGAAACTTCTGCAACGACGCGATATCAAACCCGAACTGCTCGTCGTCACCAAACTCCGGGAACTTCAACCCGGATTCGGGAGACAACCCACCCGACCCATCACTCTCCGGCTCAGCCGTTTTGACTGTATTTTCTTCCTCCGCCGCCGCCTTTTTCGACCTCGAGCTCTTGCGTTTCTTGGCGTCAATGCTTTTACCCTCGGCCAAAGTCTGGCAGATGGCCTGAAGCTTGGCGTCGACGGTGGCGTGGAGTGGTTTGTACTCTCCGAACTCGCCGCCGATGTGGGACCCATTGTGGCGGAGGTGGGGGAAGTTCAGGCGGGCGTAGTCGCCCCTGAGCTTGTACGCCGCCTTGTCGTAGGCAAGCGCCGCCTCCTCCGCCGTGTCGTAGGTGCCAAGCCAGAGGCGGGTACGGTTCTTGGGTAGGCGGATCTCCGCCACCCACTTGCCCCAGTGGCGCTGACGTACGCCTCTGTAGAGCTTGGTGGGCTTAGGAGGCGAGCCCACTTGCTTCATGGAAACGGGCCTGGGCCCGAGGAAGTGAGTGCTTTGGGGTGGTGGGTATTGGGCCTGGTAAGGAGTGGACACCATTTGGGTTGAAATGTCATGGATCTGGATGGGGTAGAACTGGTCGAGCCCAATAGAGCAGCCCATGCTTTGGTCCAGCCCATATGAATAGTCATGGGCTTGAACGTGGGCCTGGGCTCGATACATGTTGGGCTCGAATTGGGAAGAAGAGGAATAGTAAGAATCGCAGGGGTAGAAACCGGAGGAGGATGAGGAAGGTGTGGTAGAGAAATAGTGGTCAGCAGTTGAAGGAAAAGGAGCGTAAGAAGAAGAAGAGAGATCAGAAGGGGGATTGGAAGAAGTAGAAAGAGGTGGGGAAGAAGCACTTTTCATAAAAGGTTCAAGTGCTTCCATTAACTCACCACCTCTGAATGGATCTACACCAGCTGTGCTACTCCAAAACTCCATAGCAGCTGCCATAATTCTAGAAACAATAAAATTCTTAAAAAATTACAGAAATATTAATTTCTTTTTTTTAAAAAAATAAAAAGGGCCTGTTTCTCAGTAAAATTCAAGAAACAGGGTGTGATTAAAATCCAAAAAAAAAAATTAAAAATCTAGAACAGTATGAACAAGATTAGGGTTTACAAATAGACAACCCTTTTGGCTGAACAAATACCAGCCAATTAGAGGGAACAACAAATAAAGCCCTCAATTTTAAAAATTAAAAAAGAATTTTTTAAAAAAAATTAAAAAAGGGATCTCGTTCTGAAACACCTGGGGTTAATCCTGGTCTAAGCTTGCTTTTTGTTCATGATTGTGATTTAATTACAAACAAAAAACAACACAAAAATCAGAAGAACAGATGATTTGCAGAAAGGGATCTAAGAAGCGGGATTAAATCAGAAGGGGGAATAGAAAAGTAAACAACTCTCTCACTCAAGAAAGGTGTAGTGTGTGCAAACGAGAAGAAGAAGAAATGTTTCTCTCTCTTACCCTCACCCTGTCTCTCTTTTTTTTCTTTTTGTGAAGAGCAGCCACTCACCTGCTTCATTTATATAGGGCTTCGGCCCACTGGATTTGGATTGCCATCTCTTACCACCTCGTTGTTTGTAATCTTTTTTTTTTCTTTTTTAATTTATCTGATGTGTTCACACGACTCACGAGAGCCTGTAATACTTTTTTAATTAATTAAATGTTGTCTTATAATCCCTCTGTCATATCAAAAAAAAAATTTTTCCTGATCGTTCCATTCAAAGGGTCTTCTTTTATTTTTCATACACATGGAATTCACCCACCTCTTCTAATATAATTAAAATATGGAGCCCACACTCCCATTAATATAACTATCCACTACACATTAAATAATAATATTCTTTAATCCACGTGCCAAAAAGTAAAAACTACTATTGTAGTGGAAGGAAGGAGTATACTTAGATTTATTGTAAAAATGTTATGATTATATAGATGCAGTATGTTAGAATATTATCTTTTCGATTTTGATGGTCTTAAAAAGTTGTGCACTTATGTTTTTAGTACAAAATTTTATATTTTAATTTTCGAGAAAAAAATATTTTTTTATTATAACATTAATATCATTTATATGATCATTATACTCTTTAATATGTGGAGTTAAATTAAAAATAATAATAATGATACATGTCGTTTAGCTAAAAATGTGAAATAAGAGATGTAACATTGAATTAGAATAGATGATACTAAATAACGTGAATGGTAAAATTATGAAATATTATATTGAATTTATGATTGATTCTGAAAAATAATACAATTATTTGAATGGTTTGAATTATTTTAGTTTTTTTTCCCAATCCTTTAAGTGGTTCCTAGCTTATTTTATCATATATAGGAGTTCATGACATATTTTACTTTTTATAAAATTTAAATTTGTCTTGCATGAATTTGGTACACTCGAGTTTTACTTTTATAAAATAAAATATTATTTTTCAAACCAATGGACTATTATTTTTTAATTAACAACTTATTACAATAAAACTTAAATAATTCATATTGTATAGAAGAGTAATATTTATAATTAGAGTAATAATTCATTTTTAATAGATAAATTGAGTGTATGTTCACTTTATAAAGTGTAAAATCGTATATTCAGAAAATAAAAAATCATTACTCTCTCTATAATGAATTTTTACTATTCTAAAATCTAAATAATAAATCATTTTTTTAAAGCTTACAAGGTTTTAAGTAACTTTTTTTACATAGAACAATAATTTATTATGAAGATAATCATTTATAAGATATAAATGGGCACTTTCTTATTCTAAAAATATTTCCTAATCTATATGATTATTACCTAAATAAAAAAAAAACATAGTAAAAGTTATGGTAAGGCAGATGAGTGAAGCGAGTTTGTTTGGAAATAAAAGATTAATCCTTCACTTTTTAATTCTTCAATTAAAGAGACAATTTTCGTAATTCATATTAATTTAGAACGTTTATTTGTGTTGTCAGTATCAAGAGCATTTTCACATTGGGTTGTCTCCTGACCAATCAACGGACGCCATCTCACATCTCACGACTGGCAGCTGGCGGTCGTCTTAGCCGGTTCAGATGGTTCGTTTACGTCTAATTCTGGTTTCTTGACCGTTCAGTGTCGGTCAGCAGCTGCCAATCCGCGTTTTCTCGCACTTTTTCTCATTTTCCCTTTTTATGTCACAACAAATAATGAAATTATTAAAGACGATTTCACACTTAACTTTTTTATCCAACCTAAAATGGTTTTATCTCATTAAATACGACAGCTTCTTCTGTTTATTACAATTACGATAATTTTTTTTATTCGTAGTATAAATGAAAAATTACAATGAATGAATGATGAACAAAAGTAAGATATAATGTGAATAATTATGAATTACTCCCTTCGTCCACCTTTAAGGATGTCATTTGTTTTTTGTACGTGGATTAAGGAGTATTATTATTTAATGGGTAGTGGGTAGTTGTATTAGTGGAGGTGTGAGTCTATTTTTTAGTTATATTAATGGGTGTGTGTGGGTCCCATATGTATAAAAAAAGAAATGAGACCCTTGGGGACGGACGCCTAAAATAAAAAAATGATACCCTTGAAAGCGGACGGAGGGAGTATATAAGAACTATCAAAATAAAAATTTTACTCAAAAGGGTATGTTCTTCATAAAACAATGATGGGACAATATGCACTGTGAACTGCTATAAGAATAAAATTATCTCTAAGTCATAAAGAATATTTTCACTTATTTCTCCATTATTAAGAAAGTGATTATTTTTTAGGGTAATTTGTTATTTGAGTTAGTCTCTTGTATTTCCGGATGTACAAGATGTGTAAGAATATATGAGTAATATTTTGTTCTAAATGGTATACACCTTAATTAATAATGCTATAATTGATAGACTGAAATATGAATAATATAAATGTTTGATTAAAAAATATAAAATGAAGGGTACACGTTCTTATATTAAAGGTATACAATTTAATACTAAATGGTATAACTTTTGAAAATACGAGATTTGGAGACTCGATGTTCATGGAACACGCAAATTTTAGCCTTGTTATTTTTTAATAATAAATACTAATAAAGTATATTAAAAGTATCAAGTATGAGAGATATTTTTTAAATACAGTGTATGTACGAATGAATGAGGTTATAAATTGTTTTACTTTTATCATTTTAAAATTTTGAAAATTTTTAAGAGAAGGAAAAAATAGATAATTAAAACTATAAAAATTAAAAACTTTTATAGAACAGAAGAGTAGTATATATGAATAATAGTATTATTATTATAATTATAAACCCAAGAGAATATTTGTTTTGAATTTATATAAATTTAATAACTCATGAATTATAATAATCTATATTTGTTTTGTATTTTGATTGTATGGATTGTAACAATATATCAAATCAATATGTAAGAAGTGGGTGATTATATATGTAAAATGGATCACATGGAAGATGATAAAGAAAAGGAGAAAAAATAGTATTAATTGATGAGACATAATGTATTGAAGGTAGAGAGTTCATTATTAATAAAATTTGTAGGTGTTTTAAGGTTCAGTGTTTATTAAACTAGAAACATATACCTAGTTTAAGGATAAGTTTGCTTGATAGAATATGGTTTTTGAAAACATGGATACTGATATTCTATGTTTTTTTTTTAATTTTTATATGAGGTGTATGATTATAAGTATAAGAATAATAATCAATGTGAGAGAAGACTTAAGAGATAATGGATAAATAATATTATAAACTGGGATATAAAACATATAGAAAGTGAGTCAATTGAAGAGTTAATATACTCCATCCGTTTTGCAATTTAATGTTCCACGTTATTTTTAATTAAAAAATTACTATATTTTACGAACTTTATTAATTGTTGAAGGTATTTTAAAAATTTTTATATAATAAATAAAGTGTAAAATAATGTATTAATATGTTTTAGATAATAATGATAAATTTGAAATTAAAATAACTTTCAAAAGTTATTAATTAGACAAAATGTTGTTTCCTTTCTTTGAATGTGAAAGTTATGTGAGACGGATAAAATGAGTAAATTGAAACATTTTGTGGGACAAAGGAAGTATATGATTTATATATATATAATGATTTTTAAAAATAGCTACAATCTCTTATAAAAAGAAAAAAAAATTATAAAAATCACCTAAAATAAGTGTGAACGTTAAAAACAAAACCAATTTTCAATATTGCAAATAAAGATGGCCTAAAGTAAACATTTATCCTAACGATAAAAATAGAAAAAAAATAATAAATTGAACATGTGACATGCACAACACAATGAATACATCTAATCTAAAAGCAAAGTGAAAAAGTTAAAATTGAGCCAATTTTTAATTTATATCCTTAAATTTGATTACTAATTATTATTGAATCTTATCCATTTATGAGCATCATTGATTTTTTTTTGTCATAATAATATTTTATTTAAAATGATACCTTATTTAATTTTTATCATAATGATACCATATTTAACTAATTTTAAAATTTTAAATTTCCCTCTTATTTAATTGAACAAAATTTAATTTATTATATATGGTACTAACAATTAAATTTATATTATGATTTATTTTTGTAATTATAATTATAATGTCGTATTAATAATTATAAGTCATTATTAAATTATTTTATTCATTGTTAACAAATTAAAATTTCCTTTACGAATTTTTGAAACTATAATGTAGTTTTAACAATTAATTCATTATTAAATTATTTTATTCATTATTAATAATTTTGAATTAATATTATTGGTCCTAACATCATAAAAATTTAAATGTGTATGTGTAATCAACGGATATTGATAAACGGGTATTAATTCATTATTAAATCATTTTCTTCATTATTAATAATTTTGAATTAATATTATTGATCCTAACATCATAAAAATTTAAATGGGTATGTGTAATCAACGGGTATTGATAAACGGGTTGGGACGGGTATGAATTTTTTGAAACTATAATATAGTTTTAACAATTAATTCATTATTAAATTATTTTCTTCATTATTAATAATTTTGAATTAATATTATTAGTCCTAATATCATAAAAATTTAAATGGGTATGTGTAATCAACGGGTATTGATAAACGAGTTTGAGACGAGTATAAATATCATAATATATTTTTTTAATGAAACGGGAATGAATATGAATAGTTTATATTTAAATGAATATAAGTACGTAACAATTAATTCATTAGTATAAGTTGATACAAAATATTAATTTTAATCAATAAAAAAATACTTTAAAAAATAGTATTAAATGGGTATAAATAACTTACGGGCATTGATAAAAGACTTTGGGATGAATAAAAATATTGTAATAAAATTTTAAAATATTAATTTTTAAATGATATTTATTTATAGACGGGTATAGGGATGTAAACGGGTAGGGTAGGGTACGGGTTGGACAAATTCACATACTACCCACTACTCTATTTACCCTATCCTTACCCTACCCTATTACCCTAAAATTGAACATCGAGTAGGGTACGGGTATACCCATCGGGTACGCGGATAATCCGCGGGTAAATGGGTACCCGCAATTATAAAATATTATATGAATATCCGCCGTTTCTCAAACTTGTTCAATCCTACCCGTATTGAAATTAAAAAAATTTTTTAAGTATAAATATAAAATTGAAATTAAATAATGTACTTAAATATTATTAATTAAAAACTAAATAAATGATGCAAATACGTAATTTAAAAATTAAATAATATATATATAATTTTTGAAAGTAGGAATATAATATATACATACATAATTAAAAATATATAATATTATAATATAAATATAAATAAATATATTACTTGGATATAATTAATTAAAAATTAGATAATGTAAATATGAGGAGTATATAAATATGCAATATATATATATATATATATATATATATATATATATATATATATATATATATATATATATATATATATATATATATATATAATATGTATAATATATTGTATCGGGTAAACGGATCAGGTAAATTGGTATAAAAGGAGAACTCATACCTTACTCTTACCCGCAAAATTTTTATCGGGTTCGGGTATTACCCTACCCGTTACCCAATAAACCTACCCTACCCGTACCCACCACCTCGGGTACCCGCATATAACCCAACCCTATGGATAAAATTGACATCCCTACACGGGTACGAGTATTAAGAAATAAGCAAGTATCTTACATAATTAATAAACATAATTATTTATTATGTTCAAAAAAATATTTACTATAGGAGTATCCATAACAACTACCGATTAGACACTAAAATATTATATCTCTCAAACTATACCCCTATAAACTAAAACATACCCCTATACCGATTTTTTACAAATTAATATTTCCCTATAAATATTATATCTCTCATTTCACAAGATAAAATTTAAGTCAAGATAAACTTATTTTATAAAAACGTGTGATCGTGCAAATGCACGAGATGGGTCTTACTAGGCTTCTCCTTCGGGTGGAGATAGAATGGTTTATCTAAAAGACATGATTTAAGTTTCTCCTTCGGGTTTAAATAACATTAGAATACCTTTGTCCCATGCTATGGGTTGAAACGTTAGTTCACCTAAATTCTAAGCTTGATAATTAAATTTGTGTATTGATTTAAAAATAATCACAATAGGAGAATCAATCAAGTAAATAAATAATATTTTTTCTTGATCTTTGCATTTACAATAACTAGAAACTGAAGCACATAAGTTTAGAATATAATGTCTGCACACCTTATTTTATTTATAGCTCTGAATAACTCAGTATTTTTTAGACGAAACTTCGAACTGATATATGTAATTAAAGTTAAAATTAAAACTACATTAAATAATAACCGAATATTTTATTTATTAATGGTCACATAATAATACCTATCTCACAAAGTCACAACATATTCTTAATTTAATTAGCTTCATTGATTTCACTCCTTTATCTTATTTAAAGCTTTAACAATTCTTTAATTAGCATGATTAAGAGTATAATATATTATCTTGTGAAGGCATTAGCACAACTATGATGTGTTATAAGTGATAGATAGATAACACCCACAAAATGGTTTGATCATGATTAAGTCAAATATATATAATATGATCTTTGTAGTGACATTCAAATACTACAAATTTAAAAATTATTCAAATTAGGTAACTTGATTAGGCCAAACTTAAATTAGTATAGTTAGAATGATTAGAGATTGATTAGTTAACATTATTCAAATTAGTTAATTAACTTTATATGGGTCTAATAAATTAGTATAATTATATATAGATTAAAGAATGATTATAATTAGTTGGAGCTTGTAATTTTTATATTTATTTATTTATGTAAATAATCGATTTTTATATGATAATATTATTTAAACAAAATGCATCATCAGATAGCATAGGCAGGTTATATTAATTTTTTTTTATTTTTAAGAAATTAAATCGTTAATTTTGTGTAAATACTTGGAACGGTCTAGAAGGTAAGTGAGTGGTCAATTTTAAAATTAATCTAACAATTTGTAATTATTGTAAACTCAAGAGTATAAATTAAAACAAGTTTATGTCACGATCGAAGCAATCCTACTAAGTTGGGTCATCATGGCATTAATTTAAGCAATCCCTAATTGGTTGAGTTTTTTTTTTTTTTTTGAAACTCCTAATTGGTTGAGTTGTTAGTTTGAGAGTTAATGATTTGTTCAGATAACTAACATCAATCAAAGATTTGCATTTCTTATTTTTATTTTTGAATAAATTTAAATTATTAGTTACAGAATACAACCCTGAATAATAAAGATTTTTAAACATATTCAAGTATTCGGATGAATGGTGTTTATCTAAGTAAAGAGATTGTTAAAGACTTCAAAAAAATTATAAGACTCGATTTATTTATGAGAAAAAAGTTAGGGTGTTTCCTTTATTTTTTAAATTCTATTATTCTCTTAATTAATTGTTTATTGCTCTTTCATAAACCCTTTTTTTCTTTTAAAGTTATTTCCACCTTATTCATCCGAAATCATCGTTTATTGGTTAAAAAATATTGAAATACCTCACTTCAAGCGCCTCTACATCCCAAACATTGAATGGTGGAAGGGTAAAATATTTTTTATAATTAACATAAAAAATACACTACACTTAAAAAAGAATTTCAATTAGCCAGCCTATAAATAAGTCTTTAAAATAATTAAATAATTCTTTAAAATAAATTAAGTTATCCTACTATAAAAATAACTAGATTACTTTTGAGGATGATCCTATTTAATACTATCTGTCCGCCGCATTAATGTTTACGTTTGTTTTTTACACGTAGATTAAGAGATATATTTTAATTTGTAGTGAGATGAGGTTAATAATATTTAATGTAAAGTATTTAGTTGTATTAATATTGTGTATGAGTTTAAATGAAATAATTAATTGTTTTGTGTAGGTCTTGAAAAAAAATGTAAACTCCAATATAGGATAAATCAAAATAAAAAAGTGTAAATTTTAAGCGATGAAAGGAGTATATTGTGTAGAAAAGTACTAACTAAACATGATTTAAGGGGAGGTTGGGAGAATTTTAGATGGGAGGAAATGAGATATGGGGGAGTGGTTGGTGGTGGGGAAAAGGTAACCATGGTTAATTGGAGGGATAAGCATAACTGTGGTTGGATTTCGGCGCAAGGCACTGTGAAGTGGAGTGCGAACATCAAAGCGTGCTTGTTGGGTCGAACACGAGCTTATCACGTGTACAGTTGCGGCTGTAGACACACTCTATTTTGCGCCGCCACTCTCTCTTTTGCACGGGATTTTCATTTTCTTCTATATCAACTCCCGTCTCGATCATTATACGCCTATACGAGGAGATGATCAGTGTTGTTAATTTTACTTGTCGGGTTGGATTACTCCTGATACTTGGAGCAATGAGTAAGAATAGAGTAAGTTTAAGCAAATAATGAATTGGGTAATACCCAAACTTGATAAAAAAATACATGAATAAGAATAGGGTACGAGTTCTCATTTTATACTCAATTACCCGACCCAATTATTCAGTATAAAATTATATATATACTATATATTTAATATATTAATTGAGAATTTTTTTTTTGCCTGCGTGTCGCTTCGAGGAGCCTCCCCAGTAACGTGTCAAATTGTGGTTTATTTGAATTAATTTAATTAATTATATATATATATATATATATATATAATGGGTAGGTCTTTCATGAGACCATCTCACGTGAGATCGTTTTTTACTTTTTAAAATAATTATCATTTCCTTTATAAAATGTCATCATTTTCACTATAAAATGTTATATTCCTTCCGTTCCACGTATTTTTACCCACTTTCCATTTTGGGGTGTCCCACGTATTTTTACCAATTCCATTTTTGGCAAAAATACATAATATTTTATTACATACTTTTTACAATCCCAACAACTTTAATTACTTTTTTATACTTTATTCATCATTCCCAATAACTTTATTCACATTTTCTTTTTAAATTACTAATTTATCACTACTTTCTCTTACATTATATATTAAAAAAATAAAACGTCTTAATCTCCGTATCAGTACAAACGGGTAAAAATACCCGGGACGGAGGGAGTAACTTTTTATTTATATACTATAAATTGCTCATGAAATAGCACTGTCACTTTTTATTAATTTTTTATCACTTTTCTTTATAAAAATTATTACTTTCTGACCGTCTCACGTAAAAGCTTATGTGAGACGGTCTCACACAAGTCTTTGCCATATATAATATATTATTAATATAAAATTAAAAAAATATTAATATTTTATAATACTACATCCGTCCCTGTAGATTGTTCACTCTTTCCTCATTTGTTCCGTCCCACATAATGGTTCACCATTCGAAAAAGAAAATATCATTATAATCTAACACGTATACATTAATTTAAAAAATATCATCACTTCTTTCAACACATTATATATTTTATACTTTATTTATTATCTAAAAATACCACAATACCCCTGATAGTCAATAAAATTTGTTAAAAAATAATATTTTTTTAATATATTAGTGATACAATAAAAATGAACCATTTTAGGAGACGGAAGGGGTATATATATTATTAGCAGCGTAGCCATCCAAAATGAAGATCAGTCATGATCATGTTAGAATTAGAGTATAATTTTACAATTTTATTAAAATAGAAAAGGGAGTGTATTTTATAATTTTTAATTTTTATGTATTATGTTTAGTATTAATTTTATGTTATAATTACACTTATATTATTATTATTCATTATTTTAATCATATTGATCATATAATATATTTTTTTTCTACAGTGGATATTTACCTTAAGATTTAGAGGAAATTTTAGAACATCTTTTTTAAACCCTTAGATGAATGTGAGTATATAATTAGTTGTACATAAACAAATTCAATTTGGAAAAAACAAAGTGCATGAGTATTCTGTTTTAAAAATTAAAGAATTTGTTTCATGTATAAAAATATACTAGTTTAGAACTTATTTAATTTACCATCTTAAGTAACATTTCAAGTACATGAATATGTTCTGTTTTCCATTCAATATATTCAGTCTAGCATTAAGATTATGATTAAGAATGATAACTTATTTTCCACCCAACAAAATATTAGAACACTTCCAATAAAAAAAACCCTTTCACTTAACGTAATCATGCATCATAAGATTTCTTAGTTTATTTATTTCAATATTTAAATTAATTTAATAATAAAGTCGTGCATGTTTAAGTTTATCAATAAGAATCGATAGCTAGAATTTAATCATAAGAAATGGGTTTGACAAAGTTTGTTATGCCGTTGACCAAAATCGGGTTAGCATAACCCGGAATAGGGATTGAATCTCGGGGCATGTCTTCCAAACACCTCGTTTGACTTTTAATTTAATATCAAGATACATTGTATCCTGCCAATTTGAAATTTGATTATATATATATATATATATATATATATATATATATATATATATATATATATATATATATATATATATAAAATTAAAGACGAATATGATAATTGTATTATTGTTTTTTAAGCATTGCTTCACATTTCTTGCTAGTGATTGCTTAGAAATGTTACTAGAATAGTTCAACAAGGAATTAAATGGAATAACTAACATAAAAAAATAACAACGGAATATATATATATATCTTAATTTAATTTTAAATTAAATTTCCAATGATTAACAACAATGAATTCTAAAGAATTCTCTAATTTTTATTACATAAAGAATCAAAAGGAACTCAAAAAAATTGAGGGGTATTTGTTTGATGAATTTTGAGATAGAGGGATAAAGATTTATTGAATATTTGGAATTACACTTTAATGAGAATCAATTTTAATTTTATAGGAATCTATTATTCCTCCAGAAACCTCATAGTATTCCGTTTTTCATTTCAATTTCTATCGATTTTGTCAAACACCTTCTTAAAGATTCTGATTTAAAAGAATAAGAATTAGGAGTTAAATTACGGTGCAGCTATAAGAGTACCAGTATGCCTAAACAATTTTAATCATTAGATGTAACATTAATTTATGAAATACTTTTAGATGTCAATTCATGAAGACATAAAAGTAAGTTTATTTCAATTTGGAAATGCTTTTAGTCTTCAGAACGAGAATAAACTTGCTATGGATGTGTTGTTATGTTCTATCTGAATAGTATGAAAATCTAGAAATAATATTGTTTTTAATTCTGAAACATGGAGTTTACAAAGAGCTTAGAGAAGATCAAAGCACATACGTGGAGTTGGTGGAAGTTGAAAGAGGGAGGGTTGAAAAAGGATGTTGGCTTTTCCATGTGGAGTGAAAATCTTATTTCTTGTTTAACATAGGTTGTTACTGTTAGATTGATTTTTATTCATGGGACATTTGAATGATTTATATGTGTATACATTTTGGGGTAAATCTCATACCTAATATTAATGAAAATTTTCCTTTACAAAAAAAAATGTAACATTAATTTAATCTTTACCATCAATTATATTAAATAATTAAAATTTTAAAAATAAAAACTACCCACTATCTATATTTTTAGCATGGTGCATTCAAAATCACCCAAAAGTAGATAAAAATAATTAAAATTAGAAGAGAAAAAAACTAAAATAAAAAATTGAAATATTGAGAGAACCATATAGGAATTCAGGTTTGCTTATATTTTCTCCTTAAACCTTATATAAATGAATTAACGATGTACTATCTTATATTATAAAAAAAAGTCAATTCATTAATAAATGACAAATCATTGAATAATGTATGGAGTCCAGAATGATCACATATGAATCGTCTATGATCTTATCATAACATAGTCAAATCATTAATAAATGACAAATTATTGATAATGTATAGATGATCACATATGTGATATGTACTGTCTATATTTTTATCTTACGTGATACCACAATTACCTAGTAGTTAGTACTAGTATAATTTATTTTATTTTTCCCACATTCACAGAAAAGTTGTACATTTATTTTGCATTTTGAAAATAAAATAACTATAGCCTATCCACTGACAGCTCTAAAGTATGTATAATTTAGTTAATGTAAAAGTATAGACATCGAAAACATCATTGAAATAAAAAAATATTTAAGAATCAAATTATTCTGCAAACTTATTGTATGCTAATTGTTACATCTAAATTTTACATTTTTACTACTTAGTGATATTCCCTTCCTCTCAATGTGTTTTTTACCAAGGTTTGAAGTTTGCGGGTATATATATAAAAAAGAAAAGTGTAAAATATTTAGCAGTTTCTGTGTTAGGGAAAGTAATTTTTTATTCACTCTAAATTAACAAGCTGTAATAGTTTTTAAGTACTCCTATTTCATAATTTTCATATTATTATGTGATTTTTTATTATTTTTATTTATTTTATTATTATTATTTTTATTTTTATTTTTTGTGATTTTCATAATATATAAGCCATCCAATCATCCAATACTAGATTCTAAAGTTTGATTATTATTATTTTTTCCATTACTACTAAATTACAGTCTACATCTAGTTAATTTCTTTTAATTTTAATTTTCTTTTTCTAAATTTTGACTTGACTTCTTATTTAGATTTCTTTATATAAGAACACTTTCAAATTTATATATATTTTAATCGGAAAAAAAATTGAATCACGATTTTGTTAAAATTGATGATAGTTAATTTGACTTGTTTATTTCATGTTATTCTATACCATATATCCATGAAAGACCAGGGGGACCAACTTAACATGAGACAGATTTCATCTGTAAAAGTAATTTTAGTTATAATTATATATCACTACTTCATCTTTTAATAAGGTATTCATTTTGTAATTTTAGTACTTCATTTTAAAGATATTAAATTTTCATTTTTAACAAAAATGTCCCATACATATTAATTACTCACAACTAATACAATTAGTCACTTTATATAAAATAATAATATTTCTTAATTTACGTGAAAAATAAAATAGGTAAGTCATTGATAAACAGAAGGAGTAATAAGGAGTACTCCCTCCGTCCCATAAAAGAGTTACGTTTACTGTTTACACGAGGATTAAGAAATATAATATTTTAATGTATAGTGGATTGAGAGAAATAATAATTTAATATATAGTGGATAGTTGTATTAGTGTTCTGTGTGGACCCATAAAAATAAAGTGATTGATTTATTTGGGTCCCAACTACTAAAAACGGAAATATAAATCTTGTAGCAGGACGCCCTAATTAGTAAAATGTAACTCTTGTTGCGGGACGGATGGAGTATATCTGAATTAAAATTAAAAAAATGTGTGTTTAATAATCAAAGAAAATATAAATAAATTAAAAAAAAGAAGGCAAAAACTTGTGTGCGCCCGGGCGCAGGGAGCACATTCCGTGCGCCTTTAGAATTTTGTGTTAAATTGTGTACCCTTTAGTATAAAGATGTGTACCATGATAAAAACTTGTGTGTGCACGGGCGCACGGGAACACATTCCGTGTGCCTTTGAAATTTTGTGTTAAATTGTATACACTTTAGTATAAATATGTGTACCCTTTATTTTCTAAAGAAAAATAAAAAATATTAATAAAGTGTATACCCTTTAAAACAAAATGGTGTACCATTATTAATTAAAGTGTATACTCTTATACCAAAGCAATGTACCCTTACCCATAATACTAAATTCTAAAGGTGCACAAAATATGTTCTTGTACGCCCGAGCGCACACAAACCCCACTAAAAAAGATTGGGTCAAAGGGTGCAATAAATGCTCCAATTTAATGATGTACCTTTATTAATTAAAATATAATCCCCTTTAGATCAAAATAATATACCCTTACCCATAATACTAAATTCTAAAGACACAAAATGTATTCCTATGAGCCCTGCCATACACAAATCTCACTAAAAAAGAATGGGTCAAAGGGTGCAATAAATGCTCCAACAAGTTGGTAATCTTTTGTCTCTTGACTGCATTAAAATCGTGACGTGATGCATAGCGTTCCTCTTACGGAGTTAAAAATTAAAATACAATAGAGGAATTGGAATGAATATTCCTCCTTGCCACGTTAATCTTTACGTTTCTGTTCCAAATTAAAATTTATGGAGTATTTTTTTTATAAAGTTGATCTATATAAAATAATTAATTATTTTTTTATAGGGTCATACAGAATACTAATATAACTACCAACTTTACATTGAATATTAATTCTCTTATCTCACTACACATTACAATATTATATCTCTTAATCTACATGTAAAAAATAAATGTAAATATTAATGCGGGATGTAGGGAGTATTTATCCTCATTCATCTCATATATCCCTCTATATTTTAAAATAAAATGCTCCCTTCGTCCCCTTGATATGTATCCATTTTTTCATTTTGGTCCTTCTCATTACAAAGTATTCATTTTCAATTTTGAATTGATGTGACCTACAACCACTACACATGACTCCACACTCAACACTAATACAACTGCCCCACTACACATTAAAATATTATTTCTCTCACCTTACTATACATTAAATTATTATATTCCTTAATTCACGTGCAAAAAATCAACGGATACCTTTCAAGGGGACGGATAAAATATGTTATTCCACATAATATTTTATAATTTATTTTAACTTTAAAAATCTCATTTTAACATAATATATGAACTAATATTACATTTTACTTTCTTCCATTCTAATTTAATTACACACTTACTATTCTTACTAATAATCGGCTATTAAGTCACTTTTTTATACTTGCTTTTAGAAATTAATATGATAGTATTATTGTTGATGTAGTTTTTTTTAATAAAATCATGATAAATTTTATGTGAAACTGACAGATTGTTCCATAAAATTAAATCAAATATCAGATAAAAGTGAAAATATTTTAAATAATAACTCTTGTAATGTCATTAGGAACGTCTGCTGGAATAGGAAGACAGAAAATGAGTAAGTTGAATAATACTCATTTCTTAATGCAAAAGAAAATAGACGTGCTCTTGTGATTATTTTAATAAATAAATATATAAGTTGTCTCTTAATTTCATAATAACGTTACATAGTGCATCAATCTCGTATGTGATGGTAAGAGTTTGATTGATGAGGCGAATACAAAATGATATTATTTTCATAAAGAAATAAAATTTGAATTGATAAAAAGTGATAGTAATGTAAGTGGATTTTCAATAAACATTATATAGTATAAAATAAAAGCAATAATAATAAAAAGTGATAGTTATTTAAAAAACGTAAAACGATATCATCGTGAAATGGTATTAAGCAAGTGTGCTGCATCAGTTATGTTATACCCTAAATCTGGAACTGTGAATTTCACGCTGTTTCGAGGAAACAGGTACACATTATATTCTCTATGATATGTATTTTTAATAAATAAAATAGAGACACATCCTGGTTGTCATTTTCAGTAGAGTTAGTTATGATGCATTGCGTTTAAGATACGTTGGAATATGGCTCTGTAAGACAATGCATGTGATTTTTATTTTTTATTTTTGAAAAAAAAAAGTAAAATCATTTAAGTCACAATTTAATAGAAAACTTTTGAAATTGGAATATTAATTTTGACTTGAGGGCATTCCCATTTAAGGCTCCCTGGAAATATTTTCAAATAGGTTTTCGATCGACGGACTCATGAATAAGTTGGTCAATATATTTAATGGGAAAATCTTATAAAAAGTGACATTCTAATTAGAAAAAGTCATGAGTAGTCTGGTTCAATTTTTGAAATTGTAATGATAACGAGAATTATTGATGTAAGTAATAGTAAAGGTTATTGAGTTGATTGAAGGGGGGTGGAGATTGATAATTGGATCAATTAAAATTATTAATGAATTTGGATTCTTATTACATTCCTCCATACTTCTTACCAACCACCCTTTAAATTAATTGCATTGATCTGTTTTGAAATTAGTCCTTAGTGCCTTTCTTCGCTTTTGTAAAGGTGGTAATGTAACGTAGTGTTGGGTATTAACGGTCGTCGTCGGAACGTCACCGGAGAAGATGGAGTGGTAGGTGCTCAGATTCCTGAGTCTTAGTTTACTAAGAACTTGACGAACAAACACAACACATGTAACCCACCAAAGGAGATAGCAAACGAGACCTCTCCAACCTTTCAATTTCCACTCTACTGTAAATGCACACACAATGTGTGATATATACACGGCCATCATCTTCTCGGAGAGAAGAAAAACGGCTCTGTCAGACGCGTGAAGAAAAAGGGAAAATGAATTGTTTCGTCTCTCCATTAGGGTTCCAAACAGGGTTAAGAAGGTAGCAGGCTGATTTGGGCCCAACCTTAAATAATCAAGGCAACCTACAATCATGAGATTTGAAGGCCAGCAGTTGGGCCAACAACATGGACCCAAAGGGCCCAACAAATCTCCACCTTGGCCCAACTTTAACCACTGAGTTTATTTTAAAAAAAGGAATTCATTATTGCACCCTTCTCCCGGATACCTGCAAAATAAAAACACAGTATAAATGCAAGATCCAGAAAAAGATTTGGCAAACACAAAGTATTCCAAAAGGATATGACACAAAGTCATAAAGGTTTAGATTATCACAAAGATAAAATAAACTGAGCACAAAACTCAAGAAAATATCACAGGATCATGAAAATACAATTCATAATATTTATCACCAAGAAGAGAATACAAAATTCTCAAGATACACAATCTAATCTCAAAGAAACACAAGCTATAGCATTCGAACAACACAAAGACATCACAAAGAAGCACACAAAGGCAATGCATATCCTAACAAGCTACGAAAGCATTAAACATAGAATCATGCAATATGCTTCACCTCACTAAGAGTAACAAATAAGCACATAAATGTCACACAACCATAACAAAATACTAACAGATAGTGAACACATTAATGTTTCACCTTACAAGGAGCAACCAAAAAAAAAACAAGTTTAACAAATAAACAAGCAAGATAGAAAATAAATTTCAATAAGATAATTTTCTCACATAAGAAAACACAAAGTTTCAAGAGAAAAACACACAGGAAAAATAAATTTTCAGGGAAAACAGATTTTTAAAAAACATGCAGAATTAATAAGTCATTTAAACACACAAAATTAAAGGCTCACATAATTAACATAAGCACAACTAGTAAACCTCACCATAACACTCAGTTTCAGTCGCAACATTAGCATGTTCACTAGTTTTATCCTTCTTGGGGTGAGGACACTTGTTAGCATAATGGCCACACTTATTACAATTATAGCACTTTCGATTCTTAGCCTTAAGCTTATTATTATGTTTTCCCTTAACAAACATAACACCCCCAGAATTACTACCGCCCCATTGTGTTTTAAATCATGTTTCTTACTTTTTATAGCATTAGTTACGGTATCAAGTGAAATTTCATCTCTACCATACTTAATGGCAGATGTCATATCACTATAAGTATCAGGAATAATATTTAACAAGACAATGGGGGAGTACTCATCAATGTGCTTATCACCAGCTTGCTTAATATCAATAATGAGCTTTGTAAAAATGTCAAAGTTTTCATCAATGTTCTTATTCAAATCCAATTTGAAACTGAAAACTTTTTCAAGTAAGAACATTTTACTAGGCAAATTATGACACAATGAACAATTCATCCAAATTTTTCCACATTTTTTCAGCAGACTCAAATTGACCAACCTTTCTTAACATAGAGTCAGAGAGATTTAAAGTAATGGATGATAATGCAAGCTCATTCATTTCAGTTTTCTTATCTTCAGTTACAGTAGCAGCATACGTTCCATCAATGGCCTTAAAAACACGTTGTTGAACCAAAACACATTTCATCTTTTGTTTCCAAATTTTGAAATCAGTTTTACCATCAAAAGGAGTCATGCCAAAGGAGTTAGAAGTCATTTTTAAAGCACCAAGTACAAACCACATGAAGAAACGAACTGACAATCAAGAGTACACATAAACTGATAATAAACAGTTTAACACACAAAGACAGATATATAGCAGCGGAAAATTAAGAGGCCCAAGATAACAGATTCACAGAGAAACAAACAAGAGTAAATAAGGAGGACCAGCCGCCTCAGGGCATCACAAACAAGAGCAAATATAGAGTGCCAGCCGCCTCAGGGCATAACACAAAAAATAAAACAAGCTCACAGCGCGGTGTCCCGGACGAGACACCGTACCACCTCTACGAGCCACCAGCCCGTTTTTAACAGAGGCAGTCCCTCGTAGCCTTGTTTACACAGCAACATAGAAGGGGACAACCTCCACTCCAAGTTTGAACCTACACACAAAGTGAGACAAAACAGTGGGGGGAGTTAGTAAAAGAACCAATCTGGAAAATTTTTGGAATGTAGAACGAATCTACAGCAAAGCAAAGAGGAGACACTACCCTTCCCCAATGGTCAGAACTGATCTGACCAACCGATGGCAGCGGTGGCCGGCGGTCAGCAGGCATATGGAAGATAGCACAGCGGCTGCAGATCGCAAGCATTCAGGCGGAAGGTGGAAAACCTAGCGCCGCGGTTGGCTGACCCGATGGACAAGCAGCCTTCAACAGATTCGACGAGCGCTGGCGAACGGCGATCAGAAATGCGAACGACGGCCGATGGGAATAGCAGTGGACTGACTGACTGGCGGCGGTCGTCTGCTGATTTGGCTGGAACCCTAGTGTCGCGAGCAGACCC
Organism: Pogostemon cablin; assembly: GCA_023678885.1. Taxonomy (NCBI): domain Eukaryota; kingdom Viridiplantae; phylum Streptophyta; class Magnoliopsida; order Lamiales; family Lamiaceae; genus Pogostemon; species Pogostemon cablin. The sequence continues at coordinate 21,487,982 of CM042968.1, forward strand.
AGCGGCAGACGGCGGATGAGAGCGGCGTTAGCGACGGTCAGAACTGATCTGACCGGACAGGCAGCGATGATGAACGACCGACCAAGCTCTGATTACCACTATTGGGTATCAACGGTCGTCGTCGTTGGAACGTCACCGGAGAAGACACAGTGGTAGGTGCTCAGATTCCTGAGTCTTAGTTCACTAATGGGATGTTTGTTTCCGGGTTTGAAATCCCAGAATTGGAAATGAAACTCCATACCCAAATTTTAAAAACCACTCCTATATATACCTATATACATTCTCTCTTTATCTTTCCTCTCTCATCTACTTTCTTACATAAATTAATACATTCTTACATATTGATTTGACATAAAGTTAAAACCTACTGATCGTAGTCATTCTCACCTAGATTTTATGTCTTTGTTTATGTATTTTCGGATGTTTTTATCCGTATTTATATTAATTTTGGTGGAGTTATTGTTATTTTGAGGAATGTGGTATGATTGGATAAGAATTGTGTAAATGAGTTTAAGTATGTGTAAAACAGAACAAGAAATGGACAAAAATGGAGTCGGGAGCAAAACGGAGTCGGAAGGACACAGCCTGCTTGTACACGGGCCGTGTGCGGAACACAGCCCTGTAACAAGTGATCGCATATTGTCATCAGAAATCGTTGCTCGCCCAGGAGGATGGCCATGTGCTGGTGCACGGGCCGTGCGTTGCTGCACGCCCCGTATGCAGAGCATGACCCTGTAATAAAAAGACGTGTACTTATATCAGAAAACGTTGCACGGCCACGACCAAGGCTGTGTACTACAACTTGAGCCGTGTCCGGAAGCACGCACAATACGCCGAAGTAGGTGTGCCCTACACGGGCCGTGTAGGTGCAAAAATCTGTGTAATTTTCAGAATATTCCGGAAGCTTCTAGAAGGTCCATAAATGATATAAAAGGATGACTTGTGCGAATATTTAAGGGAGATCAGAATTGAGAGCAGTTACACACACTCCACACCACATTTTCACATACTAGATCCATAAATCCACCTTCATCCATTCTTGATCTATCCATCTACACTTGATCCCCTCCATCAAATCCATCATCCAAGTGATCAAGGAAGTAAGGGAGAGTGAAGCTTACAAGAAGAAGAAGGAGATCTCCATTGAAACACTTCAAAGGGGGAATCTATTTTTAATTTTTGTGACTTTCTTTATAGTTGATCATGGTTTGTAAGGATTTTAATGTCTATGTTGAATTTCTTGTGACTATGAGAAGCTAATCTCCTTTGTGAGATTAGCTCCATGATTGGTGTTGGATAATGTAGTTTTTATGCAAATTGATTTTAATCTTGAATGAACTTTGTGTTATTTCTATCATTGATTGTTAATTGCTTGATGTGTATGATTGATATGTGTGATAATTGTCATGTGCATGTTATTAGATTGGTATATGCTTAGGATAGTTCATTGAATCATTTCATCATACACTTCATGTGCATTAATTTAGAATGAGATATGTATATACTTCTAGATTTGGAACTCTTTAATAGAACATTTGATTAGCTTAATATAGGGATTAGTTAATTAGATGAGGAGACCTAAGCCATTAGTGAATTCATAGTACCTTAAAAGAGAATATTGCCTATAATTTAGTACCTAATTAGGGAACTCGTAGAGTAATTAGTACCTATTGAGAGGTGTTCGCTAAGGTCTCGATCCTTTGTGCTTTTGGGAGCCTTATTGAGGGCCTACATCCTATCCATCTTGGTAGAGAGTTTAGGTGGAATTAGTGATCACTCCTGTGCCATGTCCATGATATATTATAATCAATTGCATGATTACTTTGTTATTTATGTCATGATTATTGTTAATCTCATCCTTGCATCATTTGGAACTCATTTATCTTGCATTCATTTATTTCTTATCTCTTGCATTAGTTTAATTGCATTCATTTGCATCTTTTCCCCCTTTCCTATCGTCCTTATAAAATCAAGATAAACTTGAGATCACTTAAACTCTAGTACCTTCCTCCTTGTGGTTCGATAAATTCTTTAATTGGTCATCCCAACTATAACGACCAATCATCTACTCTATCAAAAACTCAAAACAAACACAATATCACTATTCATGATTTTCAAACTCCCCAAAACCCCAAAACAAACATTACATAAGAACTTGACGAACAAACACAACACATGTAACCCACCGAAGGAGATAGCAAACGAGACCTCTCCAACCTTTCAATTTCCGCTCTACTGTAAATGCACACACATTGTGTGATTTATACACAGCCATCATCTTCTCAGAGAGAAGAAAAACAGCTCTATCAGACGCGTGAAGAGAAAGAGGAAATGAATCGTTTCGTCTCTCCATTAGGGTTCCAAACAGGTCTAAGAAGGTAGCAGACTGATTTGGACTCAACCTTAAATAATTAAGGCAGCCCACAATCATGAGATTTGAAGGTCAGCAGTTGAGCCAACAACATGGGCCCAAAGGGCCCAACATGTAGTTTGGCTCGATTCGAAAATTATAGCTATTAACATCAAAACCTTTCTTTCATAGTCGAGTTATTAGCGTCGGAGTTCCGGTTCAAGGAGTGGGACCAAACTCCCAATAAAAATAACTAAAATTTTGTGAGGAAATAAGAAAAAAATACATATAATTGATTAACGCAGGAGATGAACAAGTGCTTTAGAGTGATTAACTATAAATGAATTACAACACATTATTAGATAACGAGCTACTATCAAGATATAATTAAGCTTAGAATAAACGAAACACATCACAACTCAAAAAAATGAAATTGAAATAAATTGTGAACCTAAATATCTGTATATGTACACAATATGAAGCCAAGAATATGCAGCCACATACATATACATATACATATACATATACACTATCTATTTGTCTTTAACCATTGCATTTTATTCTGATAAATAATATATTTTATTTAAAAATATATATAAATAAATAATACTTCGTCCAATCAGTGTAAACGCCTTATTTGCGTATGTGAATTAAGAAATTAGTATTATTTTATGTAAAGTGGTTAGCTAATCATAATTGTATTATATTATATTATATTAATTAATTTTAGATAATATACTGACTGACCCGTCTCACAAAAGATTAATTCTAATATCTTTGATAAAAAGAAATAATACTCCATCCGTCCATCCTCAAGGTATCCATTTACTTTTTACACGTGGATTAAGGAGTATAATTATTTTATGTGTAGTAGGTAGTTGTATTAGTGAAGTGTGAGGGTCACATATTTTATTTGTATTAGTGGAGGGTGTGGGTATGGTGACTCCGCCGTGGGAAGAGCCGCTTCCTTCTTGCTTGATAGGGGGGCTTCTATTCACCAACGCAAACTCAAAGAAAAGTGCTCTCCGAACCGTGCTGGATAGTGACCCATCACACGGCTCTCAAACCCAACATGTGGATGTGATGGATCTCGGGAGACAAAGTCAAAGCGCTTAATCCTTTGCCCATATTTTGCCCCATATTTTGAGATGCTCAATCTAAAAAGGGAAATGGATAAATTAAGAATGGACGACCAAAAATGATAAAATGTTAGATTGATAGTAGACGGGTGAGTATAAAATAATTTCACCTCCAAAAACGATCTCATACAATTATACCCCATTTTTCCCATTATTTTATGGGACTAACGTATTGCACAAATCGATTTCTCAAGAGATATTTTCCTGAAACGATAAATACGTAGTGGGCTTACATATAAAAGAATTGCATAGAATAATTAAATAAAGGTGAAATATAACTGAAAGAAAAAAGATAATGTATGGTTTTTCTTGTAGGTTAGTTTAGCATGACCATTCAATTTTGGATCCTAGTAGCCGTAGGTGTTTGTGGTAGGGCCCACGTAATATACGGGTATGGGTCGAGTCATTTTCATGGGTCTTCAAACTCTTCCCAACCTTAATAAATCACTTGATTTCTTCAAAGATTCTTGTTTGAAATTCCTATAAATTGATTATAAATCTAAATTCTACAAGGAATTATTGTCTAATTGAGGGTAAGTACAAAATTATTAATTAAATTAAATTTTTTTATATAAAACTATCGAAATTCCATACTTGAGATTATAATCACATTTTTTTGCTAGTTTGCAGAAATTCATTTATTATTATCATAATAAAATGGAATTTAGGGTTGTGAGTGAACAAATATTTATTTTTTATGCCAATTGAGAGTTTAATTTAAGTTGATAATAGGTAATTTATTTTAATATATAGTTTTTCTTATGTAAGAATATCCTATGTTTACTTTTGCTTGACAGAAATTGATTTAAGCGTGTTTGATGGAAAAATTGGGCCGAGTTGTATTACTAGTTTTACATTTATTTATAAAATGTTTATTGGGCCTATAAATTTCTTACTGGAGTTGTTTAGATATTATTGTACAAATGATCCAGTTACAAATTAGGCCTATTTTCCTTATTTGCAACGAAAATAAGACATGAATGTCCATCATAATTCATAAATTAGTGTATTCTAAAATTTTACTCCCCTAACAATAAAATGCAATTACATATCTTTTTTTTTTTAAAGGAGTATAATTATTAAACTCTATCACACAACAATTGTTATATAAGAAATCATATATATATATATATCACTGATGAGCCCTTGGATAAAATATTCATAAATAAATCACAAAAATGAAAATAAAATTATGTCATAAAATTCAAATAGAAACAAAGATGAAAATAAACTTTAATGATATAAGTATAATTGGTTACCCATAAATCTCTGTCTTTCTTTAGTACTTGTTCTCAAAGTTTGATACCTACTTCTTGAGGATGGAGGTAATATTATATCAATCTCATTTCATTTTATCTTTCTTGCTTTGACATTTTGCATGATCATATGATAAATTTATCATTATTTAAAAAAAAAAATGAACTATGAATAAATGAGTGATATATTAGGTTTGTATATATAGCAAAATTCATCAGGACTTACAACCCCTCGTACCTAGAAAATGTAATTGGTATATCAAACGGATTATGTTGCATAATAATTATGGCAAAACAGTAGTAAAGAAAGATATCTGATGAAACTATAAAAGAGATAATATTTTAATAAAAATAATACTAAAATTAACAAAAAGTGCGTTGAATTATGTCATGATCAATTTATAATATAAATAAAAAGTAAAATTTTTTGTGCACCTGAATACAAATTCAAATTTATGCATCATATTTAGAATTATACACTAATAAATAAAAATTTATACACTTTATAAATATTTTATGAGTTTTTTTTAAAAGAAATATAAAAAGTCTTATGTGATACCTGACAATAGTGTATATATATAGGCGTTGCCCACTTTAATTTAGTCAAATTTTGTCTTAAGGATAAAGATATAATTAATCACTTATATTTAATTTATCTTTAATATATTAAAACTGTGAAGTGTTTGAGAAACAATTTTTAGAAAAGTTTGTCCCTTGCCAATCTTATTATTTACAACTTGATCCTATTTTTTATAATTTAACATTTATCTAATAATTAATTAATTAATTTAAATGTGACCTTATGCATTCATCAACAACTTTGTGACATTTAATTATCAACGTATTTGTTCCAAAGAAGAGGGTGGAGACTGCCTTTGAAATTCAAGAGGCTGTATTAACAGGAATTTAATGCATTCATATAGAAAATAATTTGATCAATAAATATTAGGCACAAAGTATATTTAGGTATTACTAATTCATACATTCGGTAAAAAAAATTACGCACGGATATAAAATTTAATTTTATTTTTTTCATATTACCCATACTTATTTAACATCGGTGTACATCGTGTAAAGCAAATTAAAAAGGAGAGAAAACGATTCAATAAACTATTTAAATGTACATCACTGTATACTCATTTAAGATAAATATTTTTGGGGAGAAAACAATTCAATTAACTATTTAAATGTACATCAGTGTACAATTAGCGTAATTTTGTACATTAACGTACATTTAGAGAGAAATAATAGAAAGTAAGTAGGGAGAATCAGTAAAACGATTTTTTCCAAATTCTTTAGAAGTCATTAGCGTGAATTTTTTCCAAATTTTGTAGACTAATATGTACATTAACGTGCATTTAGAATAAATAAAAGTGACCACAAGATTTTTTCCTAAATTCCCTTCTTTAAAATCTTTCTCTCTAAATCTGTACATTGGCGTGCAAATCTTCAAACGATTGTTGGTTTTTTTCCGAAATTTCCTCCCCCAAAATCTTTCTTAGAAAATCGGTATATTGGTGTGCAAATCTTCAAATGATTTCTTCCTAAATTCACTCTCTTCTCGAGTGATTATTATAATTGTTGTGTACATTGATGTACATTGACTCAAAGAAAGATAAATAGAGAGGTGTTGATTATTGTTGTTAGAGAAATACGGGTTCGCTGTTTTAATTTGATGTAGTGTACATTAGTGTTCAATTAAATTATTGTTCTGTATAAACGTTGCGTACTAAACGTTGTGAACAAGGGTATTGTTGGGAGAAAAAAAATTATGTATCGCACAGTAAATATATCAGATTAATGTATTTATTAATAATTAAGTTGTAAATCCACGTACCTGTAATTAATTACCCCAAAATAATTGGGATAAAAATCTTTTTAGTCTCATAACTTTTCACATGGTCTTTTTTAGTCCCAAGAAAGATAAGTTTGTCAAATTAGTCCCACCGGCGAATAAATATGGCCAAAAACGTCCTATTTTCACCGAAAAAGTCACGTCACAATCGGAATTGTAGATTTCCGGTCGGTATGATGATGTGGCTCCATGATGGCAGGTTACTCAGCGGCATAAAAACCTATTCAATCCCATAACTTTTCTCATGTTCTATTTTAGTCCCAAAAAAAATAAGTTTGTCAATTTAGTCCCACCCGTGTAAAAATAGGACCAAACAAGTCGTATTTTTACCGAAAAATGCTAACATCACTGATAAATGACACGTGATTGTCAAGTGACAATCAGAATCGCCGATTTCCAACCGGAATTAATATTATTTTAATACCAACAAGGCATTTTATTTTCTAAAATTTTAAATAATTAGAAAACAAAAATTAATAAGGGTCATCAACCCATTTCTCTTCTGGCACAGAATCGCCGCCACCAAGGCCTACTTCACAAACACCAGAACTTCGCCACCAACCACGATTTCGCCACCGGCCATGACAGCGATCGGAATTGTTTAAATAAAAATGTCTTATTGGCATTAAAATAACATTTAATTTGTTGACTCACCTGCCATCAGGGCGCCACATCATCGTCCTGGTTGAAAATCGGTGATTCCGATGATATCATCATTTTTCGGCGAAAATAGGACGTGTCTGGCCCTATTCCTACATGGGTGGGACTAAATTGACAAACTTATCTTTATTGGGACTAAAATATAACATGAGGAAAGTTATAGGACTAAATAGGTTTTTATCCCGCTGACTCACCTGTCATCATGGCGCCACGTCATTATCTCGGTCGGAAATTAATAATTCCAGTTGTGACGTGGCTTTTTCCGGTGAAAATATGACCTTTTTTGTCCTATTTCTTTGTCGGTGGGACTAATTTGATAAAATTATCTTTTTTGGGACTAAAAAAGACCTTGGGAAAAATTATGAGATTAAAAAGGTTTTTATCCCAAAATAATTTGTATGTATAATAGAAAATTTTCCTCAATCCAGTTCAATCCTTTAGAGAAACCCTCATTAATGATTTGTAAAATTAGTGAATTAAAAATTGTACTATCATGTCACGATGGATATGCTGGAGGCCACCGGCGGCGCCACCGAGGGTTTTGATTCCTGTGTCGTTTCTGGCTTGCTCAGTGTGCCATTAATTACTGATATGTCGCCACCGCCTGCGCTTATGCCCATGAATGATCAACCTATATGGTCTCTATCAGGTAATCATGTTCTGATGTTAACCATGCTTTGGCTACGGTGGCTTTGTCACTCTCGAACAATTTTAACTTTAATTAATCAAGGAGGTGAAGGTGCACAACTCTTGATGTTCTATTTTCTTTTGCAGGAAATTAAGAATAATGATAATAAAACTATAATTGTCATCGCTGTTGTGGTTCCTATGATACTTGCTGTTTCTACCCTCATCTAGAGGGTAAGTACTTGATCTTTCTCTAAACGCCTAATTTTTACTTTCAGGTATGAAAATTTCCCCCTTAGTGGGCATTCAATCTAAATTTTTACTTTAAACTTTGCAGCTGTAGATGAGATTAGCCAATCTGAATCTGTGCAATATGCTTTTAGTGCAATCAAAACTACAACAAATGATTTCTGAGATGCGAACAAATTGGGCCAATGAGGATTTAGGCTGTTTATAAGGTACATAATTAATTATATGTATCTGATTTATTCAATCTAAATATATAAGAGTTGTTATAAGTAAAAGCTTTATGCTATATATGTGCTTATATATTGTTATCTGATAATATTAGGGAAAACTTCCTAATGGTCAAGAAAATTATGGTGAATTTTTTTTCCAAGAATCAGGTCAGGTTGATCTGGAATTCCAGAACGAGGTCCTATTATTACTGACCAAGCTTCAACGCAGAAATTAGGTTAGACTCTTGGGTTTCACTATAAAAGGAATAAAGAAGCTTTTAAATTGATATACTACTATTTAATTTGTATGGTTTATAATTGTGTTTAGATTAGATAAACGTTCTATTGTTCAACTTGCGACTTTCTATATATATATATATATATATGCCAAGGTTAGCTTATGGAGCTTGCATAACAAATTTCTTTTCTGACGATAGTCATGAGGCAATTCCCAAACTTTATGCTTCATTGATGTGTTTCACCTATTTAAATAAGTTAATGTTTTTCCTTGAACTGTGTTCTTTTCGCCGCACCATGTTAACTCTACTATAGCATATAATTGCTCTTGTGGGGGTTACTAACAAGTCGAGTCGCATTCAAAACTTCTAATTGACACCATCTTCACTTTTTAATAAAATGGGACTTAATAGTGTACACGTTAATAACGAAAATGGTGAATAAAAAAAATGGTGCATGTATCTGAAATTGTCTATAGAACTCTCTCAGCAGAGGATTTTAAAAGGCCGTAGAAGAGAAATTTGAGATGGCTTCGCAGGATGAGTTATGGAAGAAATCTAAGACAAAAAAAAATGCTGCATAGAAAAGGAAATTGAGATGGCTTTGCAGGATGAGTTATGGAAGAAACCTAAGAAAAAAGAATGATGCAGGCTCTTATATGTATGTATAAGAAATAAACTATTTGGATGTTTCTGAAATGATGAGTGCCCTCAGGTGTAAGTCTTAGTTGCATCTAAATGATAACTCTTATGTGTATGATATAAGAAATAAGCTACTTGGTTTCTGAAATGATGAGTGCTCTAGGTGTAAGTCTTAGTTGACAGCAATCATTTTTTACTACAACAATAATGATAAGTATCATAATTTTGTGAGAGACTGGGAGGGAGGGAGGGAGAGAGAGAGGGAGCAACTTATTGCAATACTTTAGGAGGTTGAAGATTGGTTATATGAGGTGGTGGAGTTGAAACCAAAGGTGTGTAAATTGTTAAGCTTAGGAGCTCAATAAGGTGAAAGTTATGAATTTTGAGATGTGATAATGTAGGTGGACATAGAGGATATCATTTATATAGGGGGCTCTTATTAATCCTATTTTTGTCTAGGATATGTAAGAAACAAAAACCTCTTCAATTCAAGAACACCTTTCCAAGTTTTCAATATTGTTGTCTTTGCTTTCTTACTTTTTCTCTTATTCGTTTAATAATGGATTTTTTTATTGGTTTAATAAATATTGTGGAGGATTTATAAACTGCTAATTGATGGAATGCATTCATTATATGGTACTAAATAACTGAACATGATTGTCATTTTATTTTTTCATAACATTAATTTTACTCATAATAGTAAATATTTAGTGGAATTTCGTAGTGTCCCAAATTTGTAATCTTGCTGGGACAATACGTTGTCCTTTGTTAAGAGGCGTATATTTGTGAAAAATACAAAAGTTTTGATTTAATGAACTTTGTTGAAAAAAAATTGTAAATATATTATTTATTGAGATGAAAATTTAAATTTTTGGAATAAAAAAATAACAAAGATACCGTAAAAATATTACATAAAAAAGTATAATGTGTTTGCGATGGGCATCTATTACACTAGTGTAATTAAATGAATGAAGTAGGCATGGCGTATAATTTGAGGTGATCTTTCTCTAGAAATTTGTTTCGTGTTAGAAACGGGCGACTTGTCAAACTAAGCGCACATGTCGGCAAGAAATGTTGAAACACGTGGCAATCTCATAGAGGTTGTGAATAATTTGGAACATTAAATGAATACGCCATTAAATTAAATTAATTTAGTCAGTGGGCTAAGGTGTAATGTAGTAATTTATAAGGGAAAGATTCAATTTAACCCTTTATCTTACCCTTAAAATCAAGTAAACTCTTAATCTTATTTTTTATTCGTTTATGTCCTTACTCTTTTATAATTGATTAATTGAGCCTTTATTTTTTTTTCCAAAAGAATCAATTAAGCCCTTTATGTTATATCATTGTAGCAAGTAAACCCCTCATCGATTTTTTACTTCTTCAACCTTCTTTTTAATTATAATTAAATCAAATATACCCTTATCTTCTATAAATTTAACATAAAACACTTACACCTATTTTTAACGCTCATTTTCCTAACTTCCTTTTTTATTCCTTTTAATTATTATTATTTTAATTCTTTTTAATAAATTATTTTATTTATTAAGTTATTATTATTACATGTTTAATAAACAGAATGTAATAATGTTCTTCTTTATTTATTTGTTCTGCTTTGATTTTTTAAATTTTCAATTATTTAACATATATTAATGTTCTTTATTTATTTATCTTACATTTTTATTTGAAATTTTTAAATAATAAATTTCACCACATATTTATTATTATATTAATAATTAAATATGTATATTACGAATTTATTGGAAGATAATTTTAAATAATAAAAAAAAATTGCTACAGAATGTAATTAATTTTAATTAATTAATGTAATTAAAAAATTGAATAAAATAAAAAACCAATATTACATTTTGCATATTAATAATAATAATATTATTATTATTATTATAAAAAGTTAATAAAGAAGAAGATTAAAAAAAACATAAATAAATAGTAAAACAAAAGAAATGAGATATAATTGAGAAAAAAATAGAGCATAACGTGGCTTAATTAATGAAAAGGGTGTTTGGATGGAAAAACAATAAATAAATTATTTGATAAAGAAAGATTTTTATAATTCTTTGTCTTTTTAAAACAAAGATAAGGGTTTATTTGATCGAATTAAAATAAGTAAAAAGGTTTGGATGAACAAAAAAATTAGATTAAGGGTCTATTTGATCCTAAGGAATAAGATGGAGAGTCAAATTGACCCTTTGCCTTAATTTATAGTGATTAATAAAATTCTTATTATTCTAAATAAATTAATATATTATAGGGCTAATATATATTAAGATCAATCGAGATGTACTTGGGCTAAACAAACTAGTTTAAACCGCCTACGGACACTATTTTTTTTCGTACTAAATGAGTTACTAATAATAATTTTTTTAAAAAATTATTATTACTATAAAATAATGAATTTTTAGAAAAAGTATCTTGTGTGACGTTACTTACGTGAGATGATGTGTGAGACGTGTTAAAGATGCTTATTAAATATGTTTAATGTTTGTTAATGTTTATTTTCTAAAATATATTGAATTAATTATATATTAAAATAAAATTTTAGCGTTTTATAATATATATGATTCATTAGTGATATATTTAAAGCATACTTTATTTATACAATAAGCATACTTTAGTGATGAGTGTATTGTCTTACAGTGCGAGAATTTTTAACTCAATACAAATAATTACTCTCAGTGTTAGTATATTTACCTTGTGAGTAGTTTTAATTTATCTTAAGGCAAATACTTGTGAATAACCTTCAATTGGTACAACCTCATTCATTCACCTATAGTGTGTGTTTTTCTCTTTTTTTTTAATTGTTGTTGTACATTATTGTTTTTTTTTTAATTTTAGGGATATAATTATAATTTTACCCTTGTGGTTTAGGGTATAATTATCCCCTAGGGTTTAGGATTTAGGGTATAATTGTAATTTTACCTTGTGGTTTAGGGTATAATTATCCCTTAGGGTTTAGGGTATAATAGTCATTTAAATAAAAAAATAAAAAACAATATTAATGAAGGAGCAGAAATTAATTAAGAAGGGTGGGGACCAAAGTTGTATAAAAAAAAGGTGGAATATGATGTGGCGGATTCATTGGCTCAAAAAAGTCAAAATTGCCACTTCGAATTGACCTACTGGAATTGAAGCATGACATGGCAGATTTCGGCGAAATTTGCATTTTCCGACGAAAATGGGCAAAAATTGAAACAATACGTTAGTTATAGAGTAAAATTGAACCACTTATCTTTTTAGGGTAAAAATCGAAAGTTTTGTTTAGTTATAGGGCAAAAAATGAAATTAACTCACAAAAAATACTACTTTTTTTTATTAAACGATAGGATTAATTTATATACTAGCCCAAATAGGCTAACTTCGACTCTTTGATAATTAACCGAGAGACCAATCCCTCCGCAGGGGAGATTACAACTCCATGTCGGAGACTTTAACACCTCACAAGGAGGACACTCCATAAAGGAGACAAAGAAAAAAATAAGCTCAAGCAAAAGAAAGAGAAACATTAGGAGTAACAAATGTAAACTGTTGAGCAAAGCAACCTATGCTAGTTAGATCAATAGATGAACCCTCCCAAAAACCAACAATAAGAAAAGAAACAGAGAACTAAACAATAACAAAACATAGCAATAGATCTAAAAAAATAAAAATAAAAATAAACAGCCAAAGTAGGCAATCCTCCTCTCCACCCGTTCACCGCACCGCCACCAGCTCCGCATCCATCGCCAACTCTTGCTTCACCACGTATCTGCCCAGATCTGGCTTTTCCGCCCTTCTCCTACCGTGCTGGAAATGCATTCCATACGGATGAGGATAAAACAATCCAAGATTTAACACTAGGGGAGAAGAAAGGGCTAACCGCTTCCATGCTCCATCACGGGACCGTGCCGTTGCAGAGGGAAGGGAGGGAGAGGGGCGGGCAGAAGAGGTGGATTCCAAATTTGAAATAAGAGAGAGAAAGAGGATAGAGAGTAGGAGGAGCGTTTTGGAAGGGGGAGGGGGGAATGCTCCTTCTGTTCTCAAAGAATGCTCCTTATTTACTGTTACAAGTTATTTAAAAATAGATGTTACTTTTAGCTAATTTTGTTGACTTTAGACCTAGTATTTTTATGTAACAAAAAATACTACTTAATAAAGTAATTTTATGCTTGTGAAAATAGTGCAAATTTAAAATTAAAGCAACTTTTTAGATTATTGGATAAAATTTAAATGTTAAGGAATTCATGAGATAAATAAATGAAGAAAATGCAAAGAATTTTGGGAATATCCTGATGTTGATGGTCATCTCATTTACACCCATCTAGAACACTATTTTTATTTATTTGTTTCATAGCATTATCTTCTTTTGCATGTCATTTTCAGGCAACTAATACGCGGACTGTACATATAATTTCATTTAATAAAGTGACAAATCGTAATATCATATACTACATCAATTACTTATAGTAGATAGACACATCACATTATATGAGTAATAAAAGTGAACTGATTCATCATCTAACCTAGATTACCTAATCCAAAGTTCCCCAGTCAAAACTACATCTTTACAATTAGTCACAATGAAAAGTAAAGCAAGTAAATCCCAACTTGTAAATCTACAAGAATTATCAACAATTCAACACAAACGATTTAATTTACATATTATAGAAGTCGATATACATTTACATCTGCAAAATTTTGTCATCTTCTGCATACTTAAAAAAACACAGAAACAACTCATGAGAAAAATAAAATGAAATAACAGAACAAACACAGCTTTTAAAAGTAGGCTATGTCGACCAGTCTACCCTCTCCCAAGCTCTTGAGAGTTTTAACAAAGTAAAACCAACTTAAAGCACTGCAATAGCTTAAAAGATGCAGTCCAGATAATGGTTATAACTTCGCCGAGTGAACTCCATCAGGCTCCCGTACGTGCGGTCTGCAATGCCGATGAACAAGCCATCCGCATCAGGGCTGAAGGAGATTCCAGCTATCTCGCCAAACATGTCAATCTCTTGAGCTTTTGAGTAATCGGATTGTGCATCAAACACGTGAACAAAATCAGCTGGCTCGGCCATGGCCAAAAATCGGCCATCGGCTGAGAACCGTATGGCTCGAATTGCACCCATCCTTCCTTTGAGTACAGCCAATGACTCCGATGGTTTTCTGATATCCCATAGTCGGCATGTTTTATCTTGGTTCCCTGTGGCAAGGATTTGGCCATCTGGGTGCCAGGCCGATGAGAACGAGTAATCCAAGTGCCCCTTTAAGTTGTTGAGAACCTGCATCAAGGGACTTATTAGGACATTATTCCAGTAAAGAGAACGTTCATCAATCTTTTCTGTTAAATTCTTCGACTATACCTTTCCAGAGTTTGCATCCGCTATCAAACAGTCAGCATTGTCACCAAGGACTGCAAGCAACTTTCCGTCTGGATTAACGGTGATGTTCTGTTGTCAAAGAAAACATTAAAACAATTTAGATAGTTGCAACACAGAATGATGATTCTGCATACTGGAAACTGTCTCGAGTTCACCTACATTAACGGACCACGGGAACGTGAAACGATTCAAGCAAACAAATTTTACGCAGTCCAGAACCCTAACATTATCATCATTGTTTGCCGCGATAACCCTCGTTGGACCACTGCATGGAAAATGTGAAGTCTCTATCAAATATCAGGAGCAAAAGAATTACGGAATCAGCTGGCTATTCAAACCTAATTTACTTACATATGACTATTATATATGTCAACTGAATTAGTAATGGCGTTTTCATCAGTTGCAACTTTGGTGCAGAAAACGACCTCAGGTTGGTTCAGATACTGCATATCCATACAACAAAAGAAACATGAAACATAAAGTTAGCTCAGTCCAAATTAATTAAGGCAAACATACAGCAATGGCTTCAATATCCTGGATTTGTTTATTATAGCAATATTACCTTGCAGATAAGCTCTCCCTGGAAGCCACCAGCCACCATTAGATCGTCCTTCACAGTCATAGTGCTTATCTGAACTCTCGAAAGTGTCTGACCCCAAGATCCAGGATATTTCTATAAACAGGTTTACACTACGTCAATACCTCCACAAAGATCAAAACATTTACAAGAGAATAGTTGTAGAAGAGAAGTTACCAGGACAGGTGCAATGGGCCTGGCAACATTAAGTACTTCTGTGCTCTTCCTATGGAGTGTAGACCAGTGCATTACAGCATAGTTGTGCGAGAGGTATACATCGTGTTTTGAGGTTGCCCATAAAAGATTCCTCAACTAAAAAGTGAAAACTTCGTATTAATAGATGTCAAAAGCCAAAAACATAATACGAAAACATAAAAAAATAGCCATGATGTCAACTACATACAGTAAACAACTAGAGAAAGACACAAGTTCGTTGTTTGAGAAAAAAATGACAATTGCAAGACATGGCAAACATTCAATAAAGATGGGACGTTAAAAATTATGGAGGGCAGAATTTTGGTATAAGGCACAAGAGTAGTTAATAAGCACTTGGCTAGCAAACCAATGTTCTTATGTGTCATAGACTGTATACTGAGCACTACCACTGCAATACACTGTGTGTAAAGTATAAACAACGGTTTAAAAATTAATGAAAAAAACTGAAAATCAATTAATTTACCAAAAGCTAAACATTTGTGACATAACATATTGCATTCAACTTCCAACATGCAACCTAGTTTAAATGCACAAATTGTGGCTAACCTCTAAATCCTATAGCCTTCCATGATAACCTCCCAAACATCAATGTGTCAAGCCACAAATATTGCAAACGAAAAAAATGTGATGATTTGATATCTCAACAACCAATATACAATACACACTGAGTCCCAAATGCTGTCTAACTAAATTTACAATCACAAAGTCCAAAGAGTAAAAGGTTTGAGAGAAGAAATAGTAGAAAGGCATATCACAGGCGTCATAGCTGGCAAGGCCATAAAATTTTTTGGAAATGAGAAAATAGCATAGACCTTATTCTATTAGCTTAAGATTTAGAAAAAAAGAAAAAGAGGTCAGTTGTTATCATAACAGAATGAATAGAAAGCTCTCATTACTAAGCACCACAGGGAAAGAAAATACAAGAACAAATAATTATGTGTTCTGAACAAGCTCAAGTTTAAAAGATTGATGTTAGTTTTAATCTCACGTAATAAAATACAAAGCTCTCATCACTAAGCACCACAGGGGAAGAAAATACACAAACTAAAATGGTGGGTACTCAAAACATAATTGATAACGAAGATTGCAGTCTACATACAAAAAAGTACCAAGGGAACCTAAGCAACTAAAGTAGGACGAAACTACACAGATCCAAGACAAGTCACAAAGAGGATCTGGAGGACCACAAACTGACAGACATCAGGAAGTTGAATTTAATGAGTGAGGGAAAATATATAACTATCTAACAGTCAACAGAACATTTAATATAAGATACAGGAGAAAAAAAAAATGGAATCTCCTGATGTTTCACAGGCTAGCTTGCTATAAAAACAAAGCCAGCATCACAAAGCAGAATGCCGTAGAAAGTTTGACAGGTGCAAAAGAATCTAATGCTGAATCAACAGCTCTAGATGAGTACAAAAAACTAATTAATAAGTCAAACACATCCGCTGAGAAATTCAACCAGTTCACAAAAGTGAATTAAAGTTGCAAACACACAAACAATTTAAGCAATCCGACTATCAACAGATTAGGCAGTATCCTGAACCCACAAAAACTAGTACTACAACTCTATAATACTCAGGTAATCCCCCATCATACCATATGGAACGCGTTCCCTTATTGCACCAGCTGCTCAGTATAAACTGCAATCCTGCATCTAAGGCTGAAATAAAGATAAGCAGCAATTCCATGCCACAAGTTAATACATGGCAAATTAAGCAAACAAAATAAATGTTCAACGCTAACTCAAGACTTTTCTAGTGAATACCTAATGGTAAGTAACCACCAGAAATTTAAGTATACATAAAAGTTCACTAAGTATAGATTGAAACGCATAAATATTAACAGAAGAAAACCAATTCACTAAGCACATTTTGTTCATCTAAAGAGATTCTTTATTTCACAACTTACCAACGCACCAAGAGCAAAGAAAAATTACAAGATTTATGCACTGCCATAAGACTTGTATCACCCTTTGCACGAATTGGAGAAAAGCACCACGTGATGTAGGCAAAGAGAACATATTATAAAAAGTAAAAACAGACAACAATGATCAAAAAACTTGGGATATAAAATTAAAATGTGCCACTATCTCATAGCTACTAGTAGATTTTATAATACAAATAATGTGAAAAACATGTAGTGCCTAATGGACTCAATTCTGTCAGCTCCAAAAGAAAGATTAGAAGGGGGCTAATTAGGAAAATCTATACAAGAATCAGTTGGTGGAGGCACATGTGGATTCTACACTACTGACCTTGAAAAAGCCATAGTTATATGCTCATCATAACACTTCTATTACCATAAAGCAACTCGCTGTGATTTCATAGCCTGATAATGAGTATTCAATATGTTACCTTCCAAATAGATCTTCTAACATAATTTTATTCATGCAGTCTCTTGGTAAGTATTCACAATCTGCACAGAAAGTATTTGGTAAATACCAGCCCAGGTCAAAGTTATGCGACCTGGGCGAATGAGAAAATCGTAATAGAATGCAAGGCTGACACTGAAAAAAAATTGTAAGCTGCTCTACAGAGAATTCAAACTACCTAATATTTTCTTATTTATAAGAAAAGAAGCAACAGAATGGATCTGGCAAAGCCTCAACATTCAGCTAGATATAGTAGATATTTAATAAGTAATGATATTTGCTATGGGAAATAACAGCATGAGAAGTGCTAAATAGATAAGAAGTCTAACATTATATATGCCAGAACGCAAGAACAACTAATAACATCTGGCGTGAAATGTTAGTCATTCCACTGATATGTGGAATAAGGGGATGTATAAATTAATTACAGATATGCTCCAACATTTACGGAAAGGAAAAAAGTATGCACATCTATGGAGAGATAGTAGTCATATTATGCATATCAATAGATGGCTATGGCACTCGAAAAGATAAATTATTGTGCCAGGTGTATAAAGAGAGCCATAGAATTAAGATGCATGAAAAGTTAGAAGACCATCCATTCTGCTATTACTTCATCAGCATGGAAGATCAGAAGCGAAAATAAAATATGAAGATATGTGTTTGATATGTGAATATATCAATAAAAATATATCAGCTAACAGTATAAGGTGCAACTTAATTCAGATCCACAGCAAGAATTTTAATTGATTTGGCCACAAAAAAACCAACAATATAAAAATGTTCTGTTTTGGATAGATATCTCCATCAACCAATGAAAACCCAGTCTAATGAATCCATTTCACACAATAAAACAAAAACAGATATTAATGGACAATCCTTAATCTTTGAATGGAAATTAAAGGGAAGAACCAGATGAGCTAGTGTTTTACCTGAAAATGCACTATCGAGGATTTGACAAGCCTTGTATTGAACTGAAAATCATAGTAGTTGTGGCCTTTCTCCACATCTTTGCACTCCTGTGATATAAAATACAGGATCTTAGCAACACAATCGACAAGAAACTAATAGATCAGTAGATAACACAAATTTGAATTGCAGGGTATTTATAAAATTTTTAATGAAAACAATATTGTTGAAACCCTAAAACACAAAACCTACAGCTATACATAAGAAATGGGCTATCAATCATACTATGCATATGATGCAAAGCAGACACTTAAAAATCAGAAGAGTTTTGAGTGAAATATCGTTCTCATTCTTGGCATAACTTCATTTGTCCACTTGATTAATAAACTTAAATAGCATCCACTATTGATAAAATGACTCCTTTACCATAATTAGAATCGACCAACAAAAATCCTAATTTACAAACAAGTTTCTCAAAGACAGGTTGGTATCAAGCATCATCTAGCATAAAACCGTACGTTTTCAGACACTTTAAGAATAACCTAATTAACGCCAAGTTAGTTTTATTCAGGTATCGAAGACCCAAACTCTTAATAGATGCAAAATGATGTCAACTGAAGAGAAAGAAAATTTTAATCTTTCAAAACAGAATGAACACGCATCATAGATGATGGTTTCAAGTTTGAGATGAATCAGATCAATTCATCCTGTTCGATTTGCACATTTAGGCGATAGCATGTAAAAATCAAAAGCAGGGACAAGTGAATTAACACATGCTATTAACAAAAAAAGTGGTTCACCAAAAGACAATCAGTTTCAGTGAAGCAATCAAGTTCGTAATTGAACATGTAGTCACAGTCGTACACTGCAAATGAACGTAGAACCTTAAACCCACACATAACAACAAAAACACAAACAGAAACAGCAGTGGGACACAACAGAAGTTATGATACCTTCTCGAGATATTGGCGAGAGCCAGAGAGAGACTCAAAATTTTTGTATTGTTTAACTCTGGTCTCACGGTACTGCTCTCTCGTAAAAGTGAGCCTTTCCCAAGGAATACCTTGCTTATCCTTGCCATTCTTGACGTCTAAAGCCGATGTCTCGGTTCTTGGGTAGATCTGTTACAAATATTTCAGAAGGAACAATGAAAAGTGAATCAATATGAGCTGAACAATTGAATACGCACTATTATTCTCAATCTCTGAACGGATTATATTACCGCTTCGGGGTCATCATCAATATCAGAGTCCGGTGCGTGATCATTTCTCTGCGAAACGTCGTCGTCCTCGAAATCAGTGAGGTCATCATAGTAGTCGTTAACTGCATACTCAAGCTCGTGGTTGGGGAATTGTTCCATGATTTCACTGAAAAACACAAACAATCACATGATTTCACTGAAAAACACAAACAATCGAACCAAAATTTTCATTAATAATCAGGAGAATTGCTAGAACGCGAACCTACAGCATAAAAATCTTAAATAACCAAATCAACAGTTGTACAATCATAAAATCAATTCCCCGAAGCATGAACCCTTAACATTGAAAAAATAATAAATTCAACAGAAATTGACGAATCAGGCGCTCACACAGTTGATTCCCTCCTTAAATTCAAAGGATAACCGAAGAAATACACTCAAACATCAGAGAAACAAAACCAAAACCGTAATTCAAAACCATACCTAAAACTTTCTTCCAGAGAGTTTGAGAAAAGTGAAGAACAAATTTGTAAGAAGATTGAAAAAAACAGTAGAGGAGAGAGATGAGATTGATCTGCGTTGCAGGGCAGCGAGAAACGGTAATGGGGAGTCCGATACTTATAATGGAGCAAGGAGGTTCCACTGTATTCTACATGTGGGACCCAGATAGGTGGCAAGGTTGGGACCCACCGCGAGGGGGTAGACGGGGAGTAAATAAGAAGTCCGTGTGCTTCGCGGCATCAGCGGGCTCCATTTCACACGGAGTAGAGTGACGGAAACAATCTTTATTTAACTGCCGTTATCTCCTCCGTTATTTCGGTCCGAAGATATCACTCAATCGAGCGATTTAATCATAAATGCATATTAATTCATCGGTTTCATTTATTTATAAAGAATATTCTCGAGATCCAACAATGAAATTAAGAGTACGCCCATAGATTATATTTTAATTCAATTTTAACTACTACATAAAATAAAAATAATTAATTAAATTTCAAATAATTAAATTTCTAATAAATAACTACACACTAACCCTTATATTTTTGAATAGGTTAACTTTAATTTACTTACTCATTTTAAAATAGATTTAATTCCTAAAATATTTACAGCTCATTTTCATCAACTTTCTATTTTTAGCACTTCAATATATCATATTTTTTATTAAAATTATATCATGATTTATTTTTAGCAAATAAATTATTTATTTTTTTCAAGTGAATTAAGAACAATTATTATATTGAGTAATTGTATTAGTGGGGTGTGTGATAGAACGAAGGGCCTTGTATATAATACTTTTACTTCTATGACACTTTTTTATTTTAGAATTTTAGTAAGAATATTTTAAATAAAATTTTTTATGAAAGTTTACCATTTAAATTCTAAAAATATTTTTATATAAGAGACTCTATTATGAAACGGGTTATTTGTAAGACGGGTCTGAGAGGGTCAATCCATCACTAAAGTATGTTTATTATATAGTTAAAATACGTTTATTCGTAGTTAAAGTATGTTAATAATAAATTTTATTATAACACACTAAAATCATACTTTAATGCATAATGGAGTATATTCTTGAAAACATACTTTAACAATAATTAAACATACTTTATCTATACAATAATCATATTTTAGTGATGGATTCATCCTTCTTACAAATAACTCGTCTCACAAGTGACTTTTTCTTTTTTATATTTATATTTAAAATATTGAAATTGTATATGTAGCATAATACATTCGTTCTTTTTTGGAACGTTTTTATTTATTTGGGTCTCCTATTACTAATCTTAAACTTACAATTAATATTTTATTTAAAAAATATAGTCAAAGTAATTAATATTTTATAATATTGCAAATAATACTTTTTTTTATAAAAAGTTAATATTTTAATCCTAAAAAAATATTTTAACTTTTTTTTATTTATTTCTTTTATGAAATTTACTATTATAAGTAATAAATCTATGAAATCAAAAGTTTTTTTTTTCTTCTGGTGATTGGCTATATATTGTAATTTGATGTAAATTAAAATTATTTTTAATTAATAATTCAACCATATTTACAGCATTCATACATTAGCATGCTTACCATATTAGTATATTTTAAACGATTAAATATATGTATGGATAGAAATTCATATGTTTAGGTTAATAATATATATGATTATTAATAAATAAATTTAAGTAAATCTATGGAATCAAATATTTTTTTTATGTTAGATTGTTGATTGATTGTATCTTAATATAATTGCACTTTCTTAAATAACTTCTTGAAAATACCAATTTTTTTTATTTTAATATTACAAATATAATTTTTATATTTTTATTATTTATTAACTTTCAGTATTATTATATCACTATTTTAATTTTCTAAAATATTGATTGTATGTATAACCACAAAATATTTTATAAGCTTTTATTCAATTAATTAAACCAGCAAATGGTCAACTGGTCAACTGTGACAATTATATATATATATATATATATATATATATATATATATATATATATATATATATATATATATATATATATATATATATATATATATATATATATAAAATAAAGAAGGCAAATTCTTCTGCATTTGAAACTTATTAAAAATTTATACACTTAGTGAATATTTTATTAATCTTTTAATAAAATTTAGAATTATACATTTATTAAAAAAATAGGTATACATTATTAAATAAAAATTAATATATATGTTCTAGAATGCCCCATAATGAACTCAATTTTTTTTAATCTCAGATGTTTCGAATGTTGAAATTGTAATAAATATATGTAGATATATAATAGGAGGAGGATATGTTTGTTTATAATAATAATTTTAAAATAAAGGGATTAATATCCACACCAATTTTATTAATACACTATTTTAGATATAATGATAGTATTCATGTCAATTTTGTTATTGTAAATATTATTTAAATGTGA
Organism: Pogostemon cablin; assembly: GCA_023678885.1. Classification (NCBI taxonomy): domain Eukaryota; kingdom Viridiplantae; phylum Streptophyta; class Magnoliopsida; order Lamiales; family Lamiaceae; genus Pogostemon; species Pogostemon cablin. The sequence continues at coordinate 21,510,793 of CM042968.1, forward strand.
CTTTAATCAAAATATTATAATATTAATAATAATAATGGATTTATTTTAATTAATTATTTATAAAAATCAAATAAATATATTTTAAATTTATTGCCTAATTTAGATTTATAAATAAAAAAGAAAATACATTATTTAAAATAAAAATATAATAATTTTTTAATTAATTGTTTATAATCATAATAATATATAATTTATATTTTATTCTTAATTTCTATAAATATATTTTTGAATATATTACTAATTTAGATTTATGAATAGAAATAAAATAATTTATTTTAAAAAATAAATAAATAATAAAGAAATTAATTATAAGTTAATAAGGAAAATATATATATAAAATATTAAAAAAAAAAGAGAAAATTATTTAGGCAGAAAAAGGTTATATCTATAGTATACTTAAGATATGTAGTAGGTAATTGTATTAGTGAGTATGTGTCTTATATTTTAATTATATTAGTGGGTGTATGTCTCATATTTTAAGTATACTATAGAGGCACATACCCACTAATACAACAAATTCACATTTTTTTTTTATTTTTGTTGGCTCATAGACAAGTTCATATATCCCCAAATAAGGAAATACACACAAATCAATAATCCAAAAGCACGAGAATTTTGCACTTTTTGTCCCGTAGGACACATAACCTCTTCAAAATGATCTCAATATTTTCACTTTTAGTCCAAAATGATTAATTTGCTGACTTGGTCCCATAAAACTTCACATTTGCATATTTAGTCTCATACAACTCCATTATTAGTTCCAAAAATTTAGATTCATATTTTATTTTAAGGTTATTGTAGGGTGCACCGGTGCGGGTTTAAAGGGTAAATGTTAAAGAGCAGTGGGTAGTTATTAAAATTTTTATTAATTATTTTATTTTATTTAGTGATTGGGATTAAAAAAGAATCTATTCCAACGATTAATATTATCTAGGTGCACCGGTGCACTGCAGTGTGACTCTTTATTTTATTTTATTTTTTATTTATTTACTTATTATTTTTTAATGTTACCAAATTATTAATAAATTCAAAAAAGGCATGTTGAAAAAAAAGAATAAAATAAAACATGAATATATACTTACAATTCTTTTATTTTATTTATTTATTTATTTATTTACTTATTTATTATTATTTTATTTTTTATTTAACAATTAAATCTTTGCATACTTGGTGCGATAAAACATCAATGTTACATATTTAGTCTTATACATATGTATTATTGATCCAAAAAATTTAGATTCATATTTTATTTTATTTATTCACTTACCTTTTTTTTTAATATAACCAAATTTGTATTGTTTACAAAAAAGACATGTTCAAAATAATAATAATAATAATAAATAAATAAGTAAATATGATATAAAGTAACACTATTGGTTATAAGAATTTAGATTCACATTTTATTTATTTGTTTATTTACTTATTTATTGTTTTATTTAATGTTACATCTTTATTACTTTTTAAAACATGTTCAAAATAATAATAATAATAATTATTATTATTATTATAATAAGTATTAAATAAATAAACATAAATAAAATAAACATAAAATATGAATTTAATTTATTGGGACCAATAGTGTAGTTGAATGAGACTAAATATGCTAGATTGAAGTCATATGAGACCAAGTTTGAAAAGAAATAATCATTTGTGACTAAAAGTAAAAGTATTGGGACCATTTTGAAGAGGTTACGTGTCTTACGGGACCAAAAGTGCAAAATTCTCTCCAACAACACACTTTAATTTCAAAATTGAAACGGTTTTTACAACTCATATACCTTACTTTATAATTTATTTATTACATAAAAAATATCAAACTATCCCTATAAGTAAAAATTACCCTTGTCGTGGGTCGAAGGTATATCATATTAATGAAAAGCAATTGGTTACTTTTTTGAATATTAATATAAAAATTAGTTTGTCATTTCAATCTTTTCGCTTTAATCATTAATGAACGAAAAAAAAAAACTCTATTTTTTGAATAAGAGTTAAAATACTTGAAAATTGATTAAGTGATTAATTCTAAATCAAATCATCTTTTTTTCTACACACTCTTTATTACAAAAGCATTCTTATTAAAATGTGTGAAAGCGAGAGGCAATTATTATTTGGTGGCCAAATGACCATTTTCCACATTTTTTATTTTACTAAAATGCTTAGAAATTAAAAATAAATTACCCTTCCACTATATTACTGTAGTTTATGGGTTTAATTATTTTATATTTGACAAAATAATATTAATGTGTCACACTCTGTTCTGTAGGAGCCACTTTATTTATTTATTTATCACAAACGATAAGATTTAGGATATTTCTTTTTCTTTTTGTCGAAAAAAAGAATAAAGGAAAATAAATACAGCTAATGAGAACAAAATTAAATGTCCATTTTCGATGCGAGGCAAATTGTGGTACGTTCTTTAAATTGGCGCTTGAAGTTGTGGGGGTAAACAGTATTTAGAATCATAAGTGTAACATTTTTTTAATTATTATTATTATTTTAAATTAAAATAGTCACATAAAAATTTATTTTAGATAAAATTATTCCAAAATAATAATAATAATCTCTTCAAAATAGTCTCATATATTCTTTAAAATAGAAAGACACCATTAATTTTCCATTTCTCATTAGATTCATATATTCACCTCTTTAAAGGGAAATGGATAAAGATTTTGGAGAAAAAACACAACTAAACTAATTCTCCATCATAATATCCCGATTTATCTTATTCGAAACAGAATTCAATGCATTTTTTAATCCTTATGTATGATTTGAAGGAGAGAAGGCAACATTACATTAAGATCAATGTAGGAAGTATATTTAGTAAAAATGGAACATGTTTATTGATATATTTAATGATAATTTAAATATTTTTGGGCTGCGTTAAATAGTTTCGGGGTGTGAATAGTTGCACCATTCCTTATAAATAAATATAATTTTAAATACATAAAAATGTGATGTTACTATTATATTTTTATAGAATGTCCTCCTGTAAGTCGGATATATGTACGTAAGACCGACGTAAGACGAGTCGGTATATTAGTAAAGTACTTATTATATAGGTAAATTTTATAGGTGAAATATGCTTATTGATCATTTAAATATGTTTGTAGTGAATCATGTTATAATTAGAGCCCGATCCTTCTGTGAGTCTAACGAGTCAATCGACTCAAACCCAAAAAATTTGATTAATTTTAAGGCTCACAATTTTATAATATATTATTTATATATATAATCTGCAATTTGTACTAGATAAATTCTCTTGTGGGACGCTATTTACATGAGACGGTTTGTGAGTCGTGTTAAAGTATGTCTATTATTTAGATAAAGTATGTATAATCATTGTTAAAGTATGTTTTCTTAAATATGTTGGATTATCCATTAAAGTATGATTTCAGCGTGTTATAATATAATTTATTATTGACATACTTTAACTACAAATAAATATGCTTTATTTGTACAATAAGCATACTTTAGAAATGAGTCAACCCGTCTCCCAAATAACCAATCTCACAAGAGAGCTTCTCTTTTTACTAAATCAATTTTAGGGGCTCATAATTTAATAATATCTCATATATGTATATATAATCTGCAATTTATGTTTAGAAGGCGTGATGCTTACTAAATCAATTTTAGGGGCTTATAATTTTATAATATCTTACTGCAATTTATATTTAGAAAAGAATTAATTTTAGGGGCTCATAATTTAATAATATCTCATATATGTATATATAATCTGCAATTTATGTTTAGAAGGCGTGATGCTTACTAGATCAATTATAGGGGCTTATAATTTTATAATATCTTACTGCAATTTATATTTAGAAAAGGGATGATGCTGAAGCGGTGATGGGTAGATAATATATTCCGTTTTCTAACACCATCAAATACTTTTTTTCTTTTTATAATATGTTCTAACATTTAATATTATTATTAACTTCTTTTATTTTTATTTATGTATTTTCATATGTAGATTAATATTTGAAAAAAACCTTTTGGAGATATTTTGATATTTGATTTTTTTTATCATAAACTAATTTTTTTAAATAATCAATTTAAGTGTACAAATTTATTATTAGAATATATTCACCCTAAAATTGTCCTTTAATCTAAAATATTACATTTCTGTTATTTTTTATAATCATTTTAGTGTATATTCAACCACGTATGGATTATACTTATTTTGCATGAATTTTCAATATAATTTCTAAAATATGAAATATATAAAAGATATATGTTGGGTATTATGGCCGTCGATAGAGCGGTGGGGACAAAGTTATAGATTCACAATATCATATCAGAGATCATGACTACAAAGAGACACAAACAGATTAAGCATAATCTAATATGAGCTACAAAAACTTATATGCAACATGCTACACATCACAAAGAGACATAAATAAACCTATAATATTCACATAATAATCACAAGCAATACCGACAAATAGTAAACAGTAATAGTGTTCCACCCCACTAGGAGCAACCAACAACAGTAAGTTTAACGAATAAACATGCTAAACAGAAAACATATTTCAAAGTATATAATTTCAAGAAAAATAAATTTCCACACAAACATGCATAAATAATAAGCTATTAAAAAAACACAAAGTATTTAAAACATGCATAAATAATAAATCATTAAAAAAACAAACAAAGTATTTAAAAGGCATAATTAAATATATATGGACATAAATCAGAAAACATCACTATAATTTACAGATTCAATTGCAACATTTGCTTGATCACTAGAATTATCCTTTGTGGGGATGAGGACATTTATTGGCATAATGACCACGTTCTTGAGCATCTCTTATTCTTACCTTTGTTCTTAGGCTTAACATTAACATGCATAATAACCAGGGTGAGTTTTAGGCTTAATCTTAACATGCATAATAACTCAAGGTTTATTTCATTCTAACATAAATCATGCTCTTTACTCTCTAGACCATTAATTATAACATCAAAAGTAATATCATCTGTAGTTATACCATACTAATATAATATGTACCATACTTAATAGCAGATATAACATCATTAGAACTTTACTCTCTAGACCATTAATCACAACATCAAAAGTAATATCATCTGTAGTTATACCATACTAATATCATATGTACCATACTTAATAGCAGATTTAACAACATTAGAAGATTCAGGAATAGCATTTAAGAACACAATTGAAGAATATTCATCAATATGATTGTCACCACCATGTTTAATATTTAGAATAAACTTAATAAACACATTAACATTGTCTTCGATATCTTTATTTGAAATTATCAGTTCTTGATTTTTCATTTTTTAAAAAATAAAACAAAATAAAATAAATAATAATAATAAATTAAAAAATTGCTGATTCTAGTTAGATGAAGCGAGGAACCGAAATAAAGTCTAAACTTCTTTTAAAAATCAATAATGTCTATAAAAAATTAAAAAAAATTCTTACCATAAATTTATAACATATATGAATTGAGGAATGTTAAAAATTTAACTTAAAATTATAAAACATAAATATTAACAATTATAAAATAAAAATTAAACTACAAAAAAAATTATATTGAAACTAAAAATTAATAAAATAATTTTTTATATAAAAATATCAGTATTATAAATATAAAATCAATAAATATAAATCAAATACTCCATAATATTATGTAAATATTTTAAAATTCTAAATCAAATAAAAATCTATTCTAAAAATAACAAATTCTTATAAAAATACTAAATTCTTATAATGCAAGGTTTTAAATAATTTAACAGACAAATTGAGGTTGGACATGGACTTTATTTATTTAATTATTATTAAAGTACCTTTTCTGATAATTTAGTTTATATATATATATATATATATATAACAATATGAATAAATATTTAAAATATTATTATCAAAGTACCTTTTTAGATAAATTTAGTTTATATTCTTTTTTACAGCAAATTTTATGAATTCCATATTTTTGTAAGCATCTTCATTAAAAAAAAATTATTTTTTGATGATTTTTTTTCTTGTAGGATTTATATTATTGTTAAATTTTTATATTAAAATTTAGAGTCTAATTTCGATGCACTTGGGACACCGTGCATCTGATGTTTCTCAATCTTTAGATCAATTTTTTACTTAATCCTCACCACTCAATAAAATAAAATAATTAAAAAAAATTAATAACTACCCACTACTACATGATTTTACGCTATAAATCTGTGGATGCACCATAGAATAACTCTAAAATTTATTATGAATTTTATTACATTATATTTTATGTTAAAATTTCTTAAACTTTTTAATTAAATTTGATCCATATTATTTTTAATAAGTGTAAATGTTAATAATATTATATATTCATATATTTATAATTTTTCAGTGTGACGTGTTTTTTGTTTTACATAGGATGGAGTATTTATAATCAAATACCGGGAGCATCTGCTCATTCAGTCGATGGAGTATTTGGTTTGGGAAGAGGCAAATCAAGTATTATGTCGCAACTTCGTGATCAGGGAGTTGTGAAAAATATCATTGGCCACTGTTTAAGCGGGCAAGGGTGGTTTCTCTTCTTGGGAGAAGACATTTACGATTCTTCACGTGTTACGTGGACACCAAAGTACCACTCCATCTTAGTCGATGATTCGAGTACAGAAAGTACTATGTAGCTGGATCAGCAGAGCTTCGTTTTGGTGGGAAAACACAGGGTTTAAAAGCCTTAACATAATTTTTGACAGTGGGAGTTCTTACACATACTTCAACTCTCAGATTTACAATGCCCTTCTTACTTTAGTGAGTTCTCTCAAAGTGTTAGCTCAAGTCTAGTTATCTCGTTTCATTAGCACTGTCTATAACCTGATACAAACGGGTAAGCAAGGATTTAAATGGGAAGTCTCTGAAAGAAGCAACTGATGATCACACACTTCTAGTCTGCTGGAAAGGCAATAAACCTTTCAAGACCACGCGTGATGTGAGAAAATACTTCAAGACTCTTTCACTGATCTTCTCAAGTGGCTGGAGAAGTAAATCTCAGTTTGATATTTCGCCCCAAGCATATCTCATCATCTCTGTAAGATCTTGAACCCACCAGCTTCTGTTCCCTTTCACTTGTTCAAGAAAATGTCACAATTTTAGCCTTTGAACTTGTAGTCGAAGGGCAACGCGTGCTTGGGAATCTTAAACGGCACAGATGTTGGATTGAACAGCTTCAACATGATTGGAGGTAAAGAACACAATTAAAAGATTGATCATACATATCATCAACTTGTACAATGATATTTGCAGGATGACTAAACGACTCATCCCCCTATTAAATGAACACCTCATCTAATCTTAAAGTTTATTAATCAAGTCACTTTAACACGCTCCCTCGGGGTTAATTTTCTCTGATAACATGTTAATTGACCACCTTATCTAAAAGTTTAAGCTGATAGTGAGGAGAATCATTTAATGCTTAATCAAGTCACTCTAACACTCCCTCGGTTTTTTGCTTTGTTGTGCAGATATATCCATGCAGGATAAGCTGTTGATCTATGATAATGAGAAGCAAACAATAGGTTGGACACCTGCCAACTGTGATCAGCACCCCAAATACAGTGCCATGATGTAGCTTCTTTATTACATTCGGTTTGTGTTCCGTACATAAGGATGTCCTGTCGTAGAAGGCTAAGTTCGATATAAATAAGATTATGTTGTAGCTTCCATTCTGACATTTGTAATGCAACTGATGTTCATTTACTACAGATTCTTCTTCGTTATTTCCCTAATCAGTTTTAGGATGGGTATTTCGACAGTGTAGATAAGACCATTCTTTAGTGTGTTTCTTAGTTCAAAGGACTGAAGACGAAAATTCATGGAAAGAATCTTTATACAGGGTTCAAAATTATTACTCTCTCCATCCCGGGTATTTTCATCCATTTATACGGGCACGGAGATTAAGAATTGTTATTTTTTAAATATATAATGTAAGAAAAAATAGGGATAAATTAGTAATTTAAAAATAAAAAGTAATTAAAGTTATTAAGAATGATGAATAAAGTGTAAAAAAGTAATTAAATTTGTTGGGATTGTAAAAAGTAGGTAATAAAATATTATGTATTCTTACAAAAAAATGGAATAGGTAAAAATACGTTGGACACCCCAAAATGAAAAGTAAGTAAAAATACGTGGGACGAAGGGAGTAGAAAATAGAGGATTTCTAATGTCTATAATGCACTGATTAAATCCATTGTTAGATGATAAACTAAATTGATTATACAATAATCTAGACATGCACCTCGATTCGAAACCGTCGATTTTGGTTCCAAGGTAGGGGAACCGAAACAGAACCGGGGTAGAAAGGTTTCGGTTACGGTTCAGAACCGTCGATTCCCGGTTTCTTTCTTTTTTTCTTTGCGTTTTTCTTTATATTTTTTCTTTTTTATGAAAATAATACGTGTAATTTATTTATTAAAATATGTGTAATTGAAATATTGAATGTGTGTAATTTCATTATTAAAATTTAAAACATGGTGTATGCAATAATGCAAATTAAAATTTGAAAGTTGATATTAAATTTATAATAACCATACAATATTAAAATGTTAATACTAAAGTCTAAACCATTACAATTTACAAATGTATAACACTACAACTAATCTATTGTTACTATTCAAAACTTTTAATATACAAACAAAAAAAGGAAAAAACCTGAAAAATCGACAATTTTAACTGGGAACCGGGAACCGGCGGTTACGATTTTAGAAATACTGCAATCGGAACCGAACCTTAGAATATCGATTTCGGCTTGATTTTTGCCAGTTCTGAAATCGCCGATTCCAATTCTGGTTAAAACCGACAGTTCCAGTTAATCGGTGCATGTCTAATTAGAAGTATTGTCAGTATATCAAATCTATTTCTGCCAAATACTGCCCTTTAAACTTACTTTATCATATATCAATTTTTCACTATAACAGTATTTATTTGAAAAGTTTGCACGATTAAAATTATAAATATTATTTTTTGAAATAACTATACGTACTTATGAAAAAATAATACATAATATTCGAAAAACTTTAGTAATATTATATCTCGATGATGCTCGAGTAAAGCGTGGAAATATATCACCTACCCATATATGAAAGTTATATTCTTAATAACATGAGTATGGAGTATACGAGAGAAATTGTGAGACGAATTAATTATGTTTATTAAACTTTCCTCACTAGTCACAAATATGATTTCCACACATAAATCCCGGTCTTAATTAAACTTTTTCAAAAAAATAAAATAAAAATAATTATTTGAATTTTTTAAAGTAACCGGGAGTTGGGAGATGACACGTGTTCTGTAATAACTGGAAGAAGGTGAGAGTTGACCCATTTGTAGGAACATGGATTGTCCGAAATCCCAACTAATGTAATAACTACTTTTGGTCTTCAAACGTAAGTTTAGACTTTAAATCACCATCAATTTCTACATAATCTGACCATTCTACCATTAATTTTAGGTTTGTGTGGCCATAAATAGACACACTTGTAAAACTTGTATCAAAGTCATACTCGTCGATACACGAAAATCAAAATTGAGACTAAATAACATGGGTTTATAGATGAATAGATAATGTATGCTTTCGTGGAACAATTTCATAGGAAATACATTTCAATATCAATTTGAAGTGGATTTATTTTAGGAATGACATTGTCCTAATTTAGATAGACACATTGGTTGCTATGGTATTGCATTTCGAGGACAATCTAGGTCGAGTGTTATGCCTAGATTGGTGGAATTAAATATACTTCAATAAATTTGAAAAAAGCGATATCCATACACGTGGATGCACATTGTTAATTTCGTCTCCTCAATTTATATTATTTTTATTCAGTAATAATATATATGTATTTCTTAATATATAAATGTATTATTTTTTAAATATCATACTGTTCATAAAAAAAGCTAACAGAATTTCATTAAAAATTAGCTAACAAATAGTACAAGTCTTTATTCATTAGTGTATGTTTTTACTAATAACTATGAATGTAGGCGCACAAGATATTTTGTCATTAAAAACTTACTCATCTCATCTCATTATACTCTCTACTTGAAAAATAGTAAAAGTTTCTAAATAAATTGTTTTTCAATAAATAATATTTAAAAAAATGTCACCCACCTAAAATGTAATAACTTACTCCATTTTATTATTTATTTATTATTTATTAAAATTACTACATTATTATCAAAGATCAATAAAATTCATAAAAAATACAATATAATTTCTTAAACTTTGTATCTAGCAGAAAACTCAAAATTGGAATGGAGTGAGTAAAAATATTTATGTTTATTTTAACGTTGTAGATGTTTATTTATGTCATTTTTAGGTTTCAATGTGTTCTAATATCGAAGTCTTGATAATTATTCTCAGAACTACGAAAAAAGCCTTGTGCATCGATTGCACTAATTTGCAGCTAGCTATCGTGTAAAGTTCTAAACTTCCAGCTATATACTTATATATGAAACAACTATTTTATTTTATATTTTTAATAAAATACATTGGAAGCATATATATATGTTTATTTAGTCGAACTAGGTCACTAGGTGCACTAAAGTTTCTGTGAACTTATATAAATTCTCATATTTTTAATTGTAAATCGATTCATATAGTTATGTGAACCCTAGTGTTCATGTCATATATTATTTTTAGAGTGTTTCATCATAATATTATATGGGCCATAAAATTTACTAAAAATAAGGAAGTACACACATTAATTGCATTTAGGAGGGCTTAATTTCCTTCTAAACTCATTAGTTAAAAGCAAAAATCCGATAAACTTAAAATTAATTAAAGGGGAGGTGAATTATAATATCTCATGAAATTAGAAAATAAATAAGACAATTCAAATACTGCCCCGTACCACACCAATGGTGCATTTTACTTTTTTGCACGTGCATTAAGGAGTATTATTATTTAATGTGTAGTGCGTAGTTGTATTAGTAGGAGTGTGGGCCCCATATTTTAATTGTATTAGTGAGTGAGTGTGGGACCCATGTGTATATAAAAGGAAATGAGACCCTTTGAGTGGGACAATCAAGATGAAAAAAAGAGACCCTTTAGACGGGACGGAGGGAGTATTCATTCATTATTTATGACATTTTCAAGTTTTATTAACTTACCAAATAATTTTCTAAAATTTTTGTTTTACTTTTTTAATTAATTTATATTTTATAAATATTAAAATATTTTTTCCGTTATCAGGAGGATTTTAAATGACATGATTTCACTAAGAATTTGAAAATCATTTCAAAACAACAAAAAAATTATCAAATTCAAATTCGAAATCCATTCATTTAAAATTATGAATTTATAATTAATTCATCAATTTGATCTATCATCCAAACATGAGGAAAAAATTTGAGGGAGAAATTTATAAATTCATTTTGAAATTCCTCAATCCAACCACATGATGTCATGAACCTTAATGAACCATACACTTTCTTAGAATTTAATATTTATTCTTAAAATTTAGAATATTTAAAAGTATAATTAAATTTACAATTTTGAAATAAGAGGATTTACATGTAAAGTCGTTTCATACCAACCTCACACTCTTAATTATGGCATAATATTATTATCTTGATTTCTTAAATACACCTAAAAATTAGTAAATGAGTAATTTTTAAAAATTATAAAAGATAAAATATTTTATGCTTTCTATTAAATGAGTAATATTTTACATTCATAGAGTTAATTATATACACATTAATTAAAATTAAAATTTAAGGGCCCCATAGACAAACCCCAACAACCCCCTCGATCTCTTCGTCCCTACCAGCTGGTTCAGGTTGAGTAACTTCTAATAAAATTTAATTATCTTATACTCCCGAATTCAATAGAAATTAATACAATTTTCTTTTTGGTTTATCCCATTAAAATTGACACATTTTCTTTTTAATACATAGGACCCACACAAAAACAATTAATCTATTCTCATGGGATCCACATATCACTTCTAATACAACTACACACTACACATTAAATTATATTTCTCTCACTTCATTTTATTTCACTTTACATTAAATTATTATACTATTTAATCTTCGCAAAAAAAATGTGCTAACTTCTCGGGACGGATGGATGGAGTATATGTTATAAAGTAGTTGGAGAAAAAGAAACGTATAGCTGTAAATCACTAATAAAAAAATTGGAAATATATAGCAGCAAATCTTATATATAAAACTTTTGAATAAAATCTATGAATGCGTGCACGCGTATTTATCATGCAATTCGTGTATTTAAAAAAAAAATGTACTTAGTTTTCTACTTAAAAAAATAAAATAAAATTATATCATAGCTAGTATATATTAAACGTACCATATACAAAATATAACTAATATTTTATAATAAAGGAGTTGGTTTTGTGTATAACTAGCGTACGTACTACAAATACATTCGAATTTAATTGAAAAATAAAAATATATAAGGATAATAAATCTTTAGAATTAATTCATAATAATGTTCATAATGTTTTCTGAAGGCGATTCATAGGTAATTGGGCTTAGCTTTTTCCCTTAATCATTCTATGTTATTATTAAATTGTTGGGTCTCTTTCTTTAGGCCTTAGCCTTTAATTTGTGTACTACATTAACATACTACACAAATCACATAAATAATCTCTATAAGATCACATTTTCACTATCAACCACAGCATTCCCTATTATTACGTATTACAAATGTTGTAAGAATTATATGAAAAGTGTTCTTAAGTTATCATAAAGACAGCCATTTATATGATAGACTAATTATTCTCACTAGAATCATCGAAATGAGTTGATGGGGAAGTTGACCCACAACCTATCAAATTCACCTTTCAGATTAGGTTATAATTATATACTTCCTCTTTTCCAGGAAAGATTGCACCTATTTCTTGACACGAAGATTAATAAAGTGGTAATTTTTAGGGTATTATGATATTTTTTTGGTAATAAATAAATAATAAAGTATGTTATGTGTGTTAGGTAGGAGTGATTTTTTTGTAAATAAAGTGTATGAAGGAGAGCGATTGTGTTTGACTTTTTGTTTTTTTAAGAATGTGCAAACTTTTGTGGAACAACTCAAAATGGAAAGTGTGTCATATTTCTTTGGACGAAAGGAGTATGTCACTATATTATGATGGGGCAACTCATTTGTAGGGCTTAACTCATAATTATAATAATTTTATATAGATTGTAATATATAGTATATTACAAATAAATTCATGCAATCTTTGCTCATTAAGTTGAATGCAACCATATGGTTTACATTCTATTTTTCTCTTTTGGGCTTAATTTTGTTGAATGCAACCATGTGCTTTAATTATATTCTATTTTTTCTCTTTTGGGTTTAATTTTGAAGATTAAGATTTAATATTAATTCTTTTAGTATATATATAATTTTGGCTCTGTGTTTTATAGTGTACTTACCTTTAATTTGCTGTTATGTTCTTAAAGTTTAATATTAAACGTATAGTGTATGTTAGCTTAAGATTTATGAATATTTAAAAAAAAATTAATAGTGATAATTTATAATATTTGTTTTGAATTTTGATAGAATAATTTTTAACTTGTGTCAAATTAATATATTGAATAGAAAGATTATGACAAACACTTGCATGTGACGTATAATAAAAGTGATAAGAGATAGAAAAAAATATTAATTCAAACATTATATTGAATAGAAAGAATATGATAAACACTTGCATGAGAATGTTTTGCCGAAGAGTATTGTCAGATCAATTAAAAATGTTAACGTTACAACAAAGAATGATACGTCATTAATAAAAAATAATAATTATCCCGTCAATTATTTTATAAACAATTTATATTAAACGATCACTTCATCTAAAAATTTAAGCTTGCAGAGAGTTGAATCGTTTAATACTTAATCAAACTACTCCAACACGCCCCCTCACATGCAGGCGGAGTTAACTTTTGCCTCAAGCCTTGCATACACAATTTTCTTATAAGCTTGTAGAGAGTTGAATCGTTCCTTGTATGTACAATTTTCTCATAAATGGGTGGCGGTGAGATTCGAACCCTGGACCTTTGTTAAAAGGTGAGCTTTGATACCAAGTTAAACGACCACCTCATTAAAAGTTTAAACTTGTAGAGAGTTGAATAATTTAATACTTAATCAAATTACTCTAACAATTTATAGAGTAAATTAAAGTAACAGTATTATGAGAAGATTTAGCGGACAAGTGAGAAATTTGAGAAAATCACTTTGAATGAGATGATTCAAAATGCTTACAATACAATACAATATTACCACAAATAATATATACTAAAAATATATGGTCATGAATATATATACTAAAAATACTATTCAACAAGATATCAATTCGTATTTTTATTACTACAGAGTGATTTGATTAAATATTAAACGATCATCCTCTCTATAAGCTTAAACTTTTAGAAGAAATGATCATTTAATATAGTAACAAAGTCAAGGCCTCGCAAAGATCCATGACCATCCATTTATGAGAAAAGTTTACGTGCAAGACTTAAGATAAAAGTTAACTCCGCCGGTAAATAACTTTTAACGAAGACTGGTTATATCACCAAAGTTTCCCATACGTCATATTATTATGCACTTGACATAAATTCTTTATGTGGAATCGTTTAACCAATACTTTGCATTTATAATGTCTAACTAATTAAATATATAACACGATGCAAATGTGCAAATTGGTTAAAGATCCGTATATTACATAGAAAAAAAAGACATAATTATTCTTCTTTTTGAAAAAGATATTATGCTTATTCGGTATTCCATTTCTTTTTTTCTTTTCTTTTCCCTTTTTGTCCATCATAATACTACATTATTACGAACTCTCAATATTTTATTTCGTAATTTATTCTCTCTATATGAGATATTCGTAATAAATAATATAGAATTGAAAGAAGTGTTTGTAGTTTTTATATAAATTATTATTCGATAGTTGAATAATTTACTTTAACTTTTTTTTATTTTATTTAATACTATATTCTATGATGGTAGACCCAATTTCGTGATCACAATCTATTGGTTTGCATTATGTATAGACTAGGATGGATTTACGGAAACAAGATGTTATGCTACTTGATTAATTATTCAATTTATTCATGATTACATAATATTCTTTTATTCTTTTTATTTAAACTATATTTTTAGAAAATTTCCTCTTATAATTAAATATAGTTTCATATAGATCATGATATATATATATATGTAAATGAAAAGTATCTTGTGCATATAAAGACATATAGTTTTATTGTTAAACGATTTCACTCAAGATTTTAGTTTTATTGTTAAACGATTTCACTTAAGATTTTAGTTTTATGTTAGACGATTTCACTCAAAATTTTGTTCTGTTAGTGAAAAGACAAGATTTAATGTTTATTATTAATGTTTAGAATATTTAAAAATATAATTATCTTTTCAATTTTTATATTAGGAAAAAAATTTATATGAAATAAGATATTTATGAGACATTGATTAAAAAATAGTAACGACTTGTGCGAGACCGTCTCACGTAAGTCCTTACTTGAGACCGTTAGAAAGTGATATCATTTATATGAAAAGTGATACAAAATTAATAAAAAGTGATAATGTAATTCCATGAACAATTTTTTAGTATAAATGAAAAGTAATACTCTATCCGTCCCATTGAAACGTACGTTACAAAGGAAGCGCATACGTTTCAATGGGACGGAGGTAGTAAGATTTTATAGCGAAAGTGATAACTATTTTTTTAAAATGGTCTTACGTGAGACGGTGTTACGCAATATCTACCCATAAAAATTTATATCTATCGGTTTATGTATTTTAATCTAGTTAATTATGGTGATTTATTATTTAAGAAAAATCTTCTTTGATTTAGTTTGATAATTAGGAGGTCCTACGATATCGATCTTCAAATTAATTACTAGTGTATATGCCAATAGTCCAACTGATATTGTCCTATATATGGTCATAAAATAGGTCACCAAATATATTTTCATCTTTATGCATGTCATGTATTGTCATTGTTCAAGCATCTACACAAATTAGTTTCAACAGTTATTATTATTATTTAGCTGGGATAAATGACTTTTTCCTCACAAATTACAAGTTTGCAACTTACAATTTATTTACTTTCCATCGAGTCTTACTTTTTATTTTATACTTCTTAAACTGTTTATTTTAATTAACTATACAGTACTATTATTATTTTTTAAAAAATATTATTACTTCTTATCCATCAAATTAAAATAATTTTGTCACATCCAAAATTTGAATGTGACTAAAATAAAAAATAAAGGTAAAATTTGGATGTGACAAAATTATTTTAATTTGATGGATAAGAAGTAATAATATTTAAAAAAAATAATAATAGTACTGTATAGTTAATTAAAATAAACATCCAAATCTAAAGAGAGGATCATTTTGGCGCAAGAATAACTCAAATCGGAGTTCGAATGTGAAAGTTAGGCTCAAAAAGGTGTGACTGCGTAAAGTTGTTCGACTAATAGACCCCAATTCAATGTATGGTCCAACTCAGGTAGCCCAACTCAACTAGGTCAGCTCCGCCAGTTCAACCCAATCAACCTCAACTCAAGCGGCCCAGCCCGGGTTGTTCAGCCTAGCTAACCTAGCTCAACTAGTTCAGCTCCGCCAGCTTATTCCAATCAACCCCAGCTCAAATGGTCCATCCCGGCTAGTTCAGCTCCGCTTGCTCATTCAATCGACCTCAGTTCAGGTGATCCAATTCAACTAGTTCAACTTAGTCAACCACAACTCAGTATTCCAGCTTGGCTTGACCAGCTCAGCTGAATCATGCAAACTCCACTGAATACCAACGCGACACATGTCAGGGAATAGGTGGCAGCTGACTGGTTTGACATCACATGAGAGTGCTGACTCATCAAGCCTATATGTCTATAACCCTAGACCTAATTATTACACTCCCTAGACTTTTTTGCCTATAAATAGCCCCCACATTGTGTACCTAAAATTCAATTTTGGGAAAATAAGTAGTGGAGACCATGTCAACTCTCTGACTTGATTTATGTGCAACTAGCTAGCTACGCTACTCCTCATTCTATCTAATTAACAACTCGACTAATCATTCTGAATATCCGTTGTGTTTAATCAGTCTCGATTATCACCTAAGTTAAGGTTAAGAACCAATTATCAACATGTTCTCCTGCGATGTAACATTTAATGATATAACTTTTCGGACTTGATCGAAACTAAACATACGTCCTTTTAAAACAAAATATGTGAAATATGTCAAACCAAGACTTTGCCAATTAAATGGGATACATAATATGTGAAATATCGGAAAAATAATGAGAAAAAAAAATCTGGGTCCTTTTAATACTCTTTAGCTGAAAACAATATTTTCTTTCAAATATAAAAGTAAGTTTTGAATTGAAGTCTCCATAATGTTCTTATTAATTATTATCCTTATCGAATAGATAATGCTAATTTATTGTTCAATGTATTATGAGTCTTTTTGGTCATCGATGCATAACAGTGACTGTGACATTAAAAGCCGACTAATATGTATTAATGATCATTAATTTGGACAACTACCATTCTTTATGATATGAGATAAGATAATAACTACACAGATTTTATATAAGGAAAATTTGTGTGTTTTCTTTTATTTCAAAGTTTAAGATATCTAAAAATTGAAGAGCAACTGAATGAGCCAAATATAAGCATGCAAGCATATTTTTTTTCAATTTACTCCATCCGTCTTTTTAGTGAATTTTTATTTTTTATTTTGAGTGTCCGCCTAAAAAGTCACCTTTGCATTTTTTATACACATGGAACACAACTACTAATACAATTAAAAGAGATTCACACTCTTATTAATGCAATTGCGCATTCACGTGCAAAAAGCAAAAGTGACTCATTCAACTGGACGAGAGAAGTATATAGCAGCAAAAACATTCATATGAGATCATCTCACGTAATGAATTTCATAAAACGAGTAAAAAATGATAATACATGATTAATGAGAAGGTTAAAATGAATTATTTGGTTTTTTTTCTTCAAATTTTTTAAGGTTTGAATTAAAATGTAATTATAGTAAATGTGGTGAATTTTCGTGCAATTAATCTAATATGATGTGGAATCTCACATGACACTGGTCAGTCAAATAGTGATTGGGTGCATGCATCTTAAAATCACCCATAATTTATACTCTTCCCATCTGATTTAAAGAGTTTATTTTTTTCCGTTTTGAGTGTTCACCTCAAAGGGTCTTATTTATCTTTTTAGACACATAGAATCCGCACACATCACACACCTACTAATACAATTAAAATATGAGTCACACACATTCAATAATACAGTTATCCACTATATATAAAATAATGATAGTATTTCTTAATCAAATGAAAAAAACAAATAAAATTCTTTAAACCGGATGGTGGGATTATTGATATAGTATGTCACGACCCACCTTACATAACTTATAATTCAAATACTAATTTACATAAACATCGTCATTATAAAAATTGCATAAGGTCACACCAATTCAACATACGTAACTGCTTTCTGACTCTACATCAATCCACACAAAGTAGTGACAATACTTATTATATTACATAACAAAATATCAGCTGAAACAAAATAAACACACGGTCTAGCCCAACAGGTCGTCATCTATGTACATCTGCTCAAAACTCTGTAGGAGCTCCACAGATTGCACAGTACACCACATACTCAAATATCATCAGGCTCACCTAAATGCATAAACTAGTGAGATAAAAATCTCAGTAAGTAGAAATCATGCATGACAATGCATGTGAATGTATTTAGTTTTCTATCGCATATTTCCCAGTCTTTCTAATTAGTCGTTTTTATTTTGAAAAATGTTCACGTTGCGAGATTCCCACATACAATTATGATATGCACCCGAATGAGCTCAATGGGACGATTTTTCCGAACCCAAAAATAGTGGCGAGAATGATTTTTCCGAACCCTGACAGAGTGATGGGGACGATTTTTTCGAACCCCGAAAATAATGCCGAGAAAGATTTTTTTGAACTCTGACAGAGTGATGTGGACAATTTTTCCAAACCCAGAACAAAGTACTGAGAACGATTCTTTCAAACTCAAAAATAAAGTGTCGGGAATGATTTTTTCGAACTCAGACAAAGATACATATATAATGGCCGCACACAACATTAGTATCTTATTAATTTTGGGAAAACACTTTTCATGACTATGCATGATATGCAACCTGGGTAATTAAATATGCATCATAAACCATTTACGACATCAATATCAACATTTAATCATAAGTAAAGCAACAACTTAATTTTTTTTATTCACACAAATCCACTTCTGGAATAACAACTTCTCCACAGTCACATAAATTTATTTATAAAATAATCACTTTACCTTGGATCACACGGATCCCTTTTTGGAATAACAACTTCATCTCGGATCACACAGATCTATATAGAATAATGATATAAATTCAAATCACATAAATCCACAACTTTTATCACCAATTAACCCCAAATAATTCATATCTTAATTAAACAAATCATCAATAATCCATAATATAATTATCACATATTAACCATAAATAATTTACAAGCAACATATTTATGCATTGTAGTTGGACTTCTACTTACCTGGACTAGGACAATAGTAACACTATAGACCCGTGAAGATCCATAACTAATTCCTTTCTTCCTGTTCCGACACACTCTCCTTTCTCCCTCCTGTACTACTGATTTCTCTGGTTGTGAGGTAATGAATTCCTCAACACCCATATATATAGGCAAAATGGGTTGGGGTGAGTAGGAAACACACGACTCCCATAGCCAATCAATTTTTTTTAATAAACAAAGCATGCAAATACTATTCCTAAATCAATTATGGCTGCCCATCAATTGACAGTAACTTTTGACTTTTTAATTTTTTTTTAAAATTGGAATTCATGGCTGCATGCATGCCATATGTACGAGTGTGGGAGATGACCAGCCGCCACTACCCCTTTTCCCCTTTTTTTTAAATTAATATTATTACTATTATTATGAAAATACATGTGATACTTAATAATTAAAAAAATCAATTATGGCTGCCCATCAATTGACAGTAACTTTTGACTTTTTAATTTTTTTTAAAAATTGGAATTCATGGCTGCATGCATGCCATATGTGTGAGTGTGGGAGATGACCAGCCGCCACTACCCCTTTTCCCTTTTTTTTTTAAAATTAATATTATTATTATTATTATGAAAATACATGTGATACTTAATAATTAAAAAAAGTGTATTTATACACATAAAATAATTTACTAATATATCCAAATTAATACACGTAAATATTTATGCATACATATATTCACATATTGTCACCATTATTATCATAGATGTTTCAAATAAAATATAAAGATAAATAAAATGTAGAAACAATTGTCACATAATTGCCACATAATAATTATATAGTTGCCACATAATTATCACATAATTATAAAATACATATAACACAAATTAAATTATATTGACACACGAGTAGTGAGAAGCTGAGTATTACATCCTCCCCACCTTATAAAAATTTCGTTCTCGAAATTTACTTACTTGAAGAGTTCTGGATACTTAACCATCATCTCTTTCCCAAGTAGCCTCCTCAACTAATTGATTCCTCCATAACACCTTCACTAATGGTATTTCTTTATTTCTGAACTTCTTCACTTCTCGCTGCAAGATCTCAACTGGTATTTTCTCATAACTCAAATCTTCTTTCAATTCAGCTAGTTCCTGCCTGAGAATATGAGATGGATTCGGAATATACTTCCTCAACATAGACATATAAAACACATCATGTACCCTATAATGCTGGTAACTCCAACTTATAGGCAACACTTCCAATTCTCCCAATAATAGTGAACAGACCAACATATCTTGGACTAAGTTTCTCTTTCTTTTCAAATCGCATTATTCCCTTCATTGGAGATACTTTCAAAAATACCTGAGCACCCGCACCCACTTCAAATTTTAATTCTCTTCTCCGTTTGTCTGTATAACTTTTCTGCCGATCTTAGACAACTTTTATCTTCTCTCGAATACAGGTAACAGCTTCTGACATTTCACGAATCAAATCTGGACCCAAAAGTTTCCTATCTCCAACTTCATCCCAATATACAGGAGACCTACACTTCCTCCCGTACAGTGCTTCATATGGTGCCATTCCGATAGTGGACTGGTAACTGTTGTTGTACGAGAACTCTATCAGAGGTACAAATTTACTCCACTTACCCTGAAAATCTAACACACATGTTCTAAGCATATCCTCCAAAATCTGTATCGTACGCTCTGATTGACTATCTGTCTGTGGATGGAATGCAGTGCTGAAAGATAATTGTGTCCCCAATGCCTTATGCAAACTCTTCCGAAAGCAGATAAAAATCTTGTATCTCTGTTTGATACAATGGTAAGTGGTATTCCATGGAGTCTAACGATCTCTTGTATATATAGTTGGGCATATCGATCAATGAAATACGTAGAACAAATAGAAAGAAAATGAGCTGACTTAGTCAATCGATCCACGATAACCCAAATGGCATCGTGACCTTTCACTGTATTCGGTAACCTGATGACAAAATTCATAGTAATATTCTCCCACTTTCACTCTGGAATAAATAGAGGCTGTAAAGTTTCTGCTGGTCTTTGATGCTCGGCTTTGACTTACTGACAAGTCAAACATTGCTCCACATATTGTGCGACGTCTCTCTTCATCCCTGGCCACCAATAATGTGACTTCAAATCTCTATACATCTTTGTAGCTCCTGGATGTACAGAGTATGGTGTTGAATGAGCTTCTGCAATCACTTCTTTCCGACTGTCATCCTCTTTAGGTAAACATAATCGACCTCTATAATGAATCACGCCATCATCTACTAATTGGAAGTTAAAAGACTTTCCAGAGCTGATATCATTTCTTATCTTGTGGAATAATTTATCAACCTCTTGTTCCTATCGAATCTTATCCATCAAAGTTGGTCGAAGTGTCAAAGCTGTCATCTTTGCTTCCAACGATCCTTCCTGAATGATCTCCACAACCAATCTTTGCAAGTCAAGCAACTCTAGTTTCTGATTTAGGCTTGTGGCAGCCACACTCTGTATTGTCTTTTGGTTCAATGCATCAGCAATCACATTGGCTTTGCCCGGATGATAATTGATAGCACAATTGTAATCCTTCACCAATTCCAAC
This sequence comes from Pogostemon cablin, assembly GCA_023678885.1. Taxonomy (NCBI): domain Eukaryota; kingdom Viridiplantae; phylum Streptophyta; class Magnoliopsida; order Lamiales; family Lamiaceae; genus Pogostemon; species Pogostemon cablin. The sequence goes on from CM042968.1 coordinate 21,532,979, forward strand.
CATCTTCTCTGCCTCATGTTCAACTCTTTCTGAGTGAAGAAGTACTTCAAACTTTTATGATCAGTATAGATTTAACAACGTTCCCTATACAGATAATGCCTCCAAATCTTGAGTGCAAACACAACCGCGACTAACTCCAAATCATGTGTTGGGTAGTTCTTCTCGTATTCCCTCAACTGTCTTGATGCATATGCTATCACTTTTCCATTTTGCATCAGTACACATCCAAGACCATTCTTTGATGCATCACTATAAATCTTGAAGTTTCCTATCTCCGTAGGAATAGTTAAGATAGGTGCTGATGTCAAACGTCTCTTTAATTCTTGAAAACTTTATTCACATGCCTCCGTCCATGTAAACTTCACATTCTTCATGGTCAACTGTGTTAATGGTGAAGCGATCTTAGAAAATCCTTCAACAAACCTTCGATATATCCTGTCAACCCTAGAAAGCTACGCACCTCTGTGGGATTTGAGGGTTGTGGCCAATCATGAATTGCTTTAACTTTACTTGGATCCATCGAAATTTCTTCTCTCGATACCACGTGACCCAAGAAAATAACTCGGTCCAACTAAAATTCACACTTTTTAAACTTCGCATACAACTGCTTCTCCTTCAGAATCTCAAACACCTTTCTTAAGTGTAGAGCATGATCCTTCTTATTCTTAGAGCAAATCAAAATGTCATTGATAAACACAATTACAAACTTATCGAGAAAATTCTAAAATACTATATTCATCAAATCCATAAATGTTGCTGGAGCATTCGTCAAACCAAACGGCATCACAAAGAATTCATAGTGCATGTACCTTATATTGAATGCAGTCTTCGGAATATCCTCATCCTTAATCTTCAACTGATGATACCCCAACCGCAAATCAATCTTAGGAAAGATAGCTGCACCCTGTAGTTGATCAAACATATTATCAATGCGAGACAATGGATACTTATTCTTAACTGTAACTTTGTTGAGCTCTCGATAATCGATGCACATCCTCAATATGCCATCCTTCTTACGAACGAAAAGAACTGGTGCTCCCAAGGTGAGAAACTAGGTTGGATGAATCCTTTGTCTAGTAACTCTTGCAATTGTATCTTCATTTCCTTCAGTTCAACTGGTGTCATTCTGTATGGCACTTTAGATATAGGAGCAGTTCCCGGTTGCAGCTCAATAACAAACTTTATTTCCCCATCTAGTGGCAAACCTGAAAGATCATCTGGAAACTCCTCTGGGTATTCCCGAACTACTTGTACATCACCGAGGACTGGACATTGATGTCCCTCAATATTCATCACACTCACCAAATAACCCTCACAACCACTTTCCAACAACCGTTGTGCTTTTGCTGCTGATATCACAAGAAATCTGAAGTTCTTCTTGATCCCAACAAAAGTGAATGATTCTTCCTTCAATGGCTGAAAAGTAATACTCTTCTTCTGAAAATCTATTATAGCACCGTACTTTGACAGCCAATCCATACCCAATATAATATCATAATCATTCATATTTAACACAATTAAGTCAGTGAGGAGTTGTCTTCCTTCAATAGGAATAACACAACCTCAAAAAAGTTGATTAGTTTGCTTTGATTCACCAGAAGGTATCATCACCTCATAATTAGCTTCTATCAAGTTAGATGTTCCACCCAGCTTTCACACATACTCAGTGGATATAAATGAATGTGTTGCTCCAGAATCAAATAGCACATAGGTAGAAGTGCCAAAAATAGAAAACTTACCCGAGACAACTGAGGGTTCGCATCTGTCTCCTCCCGCGTCAAAGTGTATATTCTTGCTGGAACTTTCACCTGTTGTCCTTGCTTCCATTTCTTAGGATGAGTAATAGTCATATGTCCTTTCTTTCCGCATGTTTAACACGTTTTCAGAGGAATGTGACACTCTCCACCATGTGGTCTAAAACAATTAGAACATATCGGTAGTGGCAGTGCCGGTGGCACTTTACCCTGATCGAATTTGGGACATTTGTTTGGTTCTTCTTATCCTTGTCCTTGCTCCACCTGATATTTGATTTTGATCTCTGAAATGACATCGACTTCCTATCATTTCTCCCAAACTGCTGCACTGGTTTATGTTGAAATTGACGTCTGATAGCCTGCGCTTGTCTGATTCTTATCTCTGCTTGTTCAGCAATCTGGGCCCTTTCTGCAAATTTTGAGTATGTTGCTCCATGCAGTCCCTCCATACTCACATCTCTGAAAAGCTCAGGCCTTAAGCCTTCCACAAACTTCTCTACTTTCAATTCCTCTGTACTCACCATATGTTCTGCAAACCTTGACAACAGCTCAAACTTACGAAGATAATCTGTGACTTGTTGGTATTCGATCGTTTGCTTAACATGAACCTTTAGGGTTCTATACATTTCTAACAGTCAGCGGAAGCAAGAAAATAAAAATTGTATTACCTTTCACTAGGGTATGTTGGAGAAGATGAATTCTCGTCGGCAGCCTGCGCAGTCTCACTGTTTTGGGCATAACTCTTTCATCCGATATCAGATTTGAGTGATCTACATGCCAAAACGATCCTCTCTTCCATGGCTTTCCATTACTATATCCCACATTTTGTTTTGAAGTATGTATAATTTTATAAAAATCGTAGAATTTGGCGAACAGCAGCAACAAACAACCTTCAAGTCTTCTGCTGTATTCCTAAGTCCAATCTCAACGTTGTGTGGGCGACGATCTTCGAGATCTTCTCAATCTGTTGTTCCCTCACCCTCCTCACAGTGTTAGGTGTGATTGATCTCTTAGATTAGGGTTTTCGGATAGCTGAGATGACTTATATATGGGCTACAGCAGGGACCAGGAGGAGAAATTAAAGTTGGGCCTCCATTAGGCTTAAGTATCCAAGCTTAGCCCAAAGCTTATACTTAAGTCCAATAATAATAATATATTCTACTAAAATATTATTACTGCACTACCATTCTAATCCCATAATTACGTTATATGTTCCTTCTTATTATGATCCCGTTAGTCTCCCCATGTTTAAGATATTCAATGTCCATTAATTAATTAAGTTACTGACAACTCCATTAATTAATATCTCATCCGAGAGTAGTACCACTCAATCTCATTATCATGCCGGAATAAATTCACCTGCAGGGTTTACATGATAATCCTTATGAGCTATTCAAGGGGACATCATCAACCTATAACGGACATGGATTTCATCTACAATCAATAACACACCATAGAAACAACAATATTTCCCAACTCACCTAGTTTGTTGATTTAATTACATGTAAATCTCACCCAATGATGAATCAAAGAAATACATGCTGCCCTACGTATCGAGATTATTGTATAGGGATTAAGAGCACGAACATCCATAATAACAGAGATCAAGTTCTTCTATAAGTCAGTATAAGTCGAATGATCTCAAGCGGACCTGCTCAATACACACAAAGTGCACTAATGTGATTCTATAGCCAAGACAAGCTAATACCAAACCACACTACAACTATCCCGATAGAGAGTCACCGTCTATCTCGGTTGTGAGCATCTGTTTATACTTTATAAGGAAACCGATAATATGATCTTCCGCGTGTTGTCGCACAACATATTATCTACAGTATAAAGTAAGTGGATTATTGCATCGTGCATATAAATAAATTATAAGATGCAATCATTTGATCATATGATTCTCATTTCAAATAAATTGTTTAAATATTGTTCATACAAAAAGCTAGACTTTTAGTATATAATCCAATATTAATTATAAGGATCTGTGTGATCCGAGGTGAAGTTGTTATTTCAGAAGTGGATTGGTGTGAATTAAAGTTAAGTTGTTATTTTATTTTGATTAAATGTTAATAATGATGTAGTAAATGGTTTATGAAGTATATTATAAACATGAAAAATATTTTTCCCCAAAATTAATAAGATACTAATGGTGTGTGCGACCACTATATATGCATCTCTGTCAGGGTTTGAAAAAATCATTCCCAACACTTTATTCTAAGTTTGGAAAAATCGTTCTCAGTACTTTATTCGGGGTTCGAAAAAATCGCCCCCACCACTATGCCAGGGTTCGGAAAAATCATTTCCAGCACTATATTTGAGGTTCGAAAAAATCATCCCCATTGAGCTCAATTGGGATGCATATCATAAGTGTGTCGTGGGGATCCCGCAACGTGAACAATTTTCAAAATAAAAGAGACCAATTAGAAAGATTAGAAAATATGCGATAGAAAACTAAATGCATTTTCATGCACTATCATGCATGATTTCTACTTACTGATTTTTTTGTCTCACTAGTTTATGCATTGTAGGTGAGCCTGATGATATTTGAGTATGTGGTGTACTGTGCAAGCTGTGGAGCTCCTACAGGGTTTTGAGAAGATGTACATAGATGATGGCCTGTTGGGCTAGACCGTGTATTTATTTTGTTTCCGCTGATATTTTGTTATGTAATATAATAAGTATTGTCACCAGTTTGTGTGGATTGATATGGTGTCAGAAACCAGTTACATATGTTGAACTGGTGTGACCGTTTGGTTAATAAATATATTATTAAAAAATATACAGTTTTTATAATGACGATGTTTATGTTAATTAGAGAATTATAAGTTATGTAAAGTGGGTCGTGACACCTTCATCTCATACCACTTTATTAACCATACCCCATACGCCCGATAATACTCTTTCATTATCTCCAGTGAGCAAGATACTATCTACATATAGTACAAGAAATACCACTACATTTTCGTCACTCTTTTCAATACACAAGACACATTCGCGCATTGAATAAATCCATATGCCTGGATTTCCTCATCAAAATGGATGTTTCATGATCTTGAAGCTTGCTTTAATCCATCGATGGACACTTTTACTCTTACTATCATAATGTTCTTAGCTCTTTGCAATGAATTACTCTGGTTGCTTCACATAGATATTTTCCTCAAGACTTTCAATCAGGAAAGCTGTCTTGACATCTATTTGTTATCCCTCATATTTCACATGAGTAGCAACAGATAAAGGAGTCCGGATCAACATAGACATAGTTATCGGCGAACAGGTTTCCTCATAATCGAACCTTTTCTTTCTGATAATACCTTTTCGCAACAAGATTTGCTTCCAAGATTTTCACCTTATCCTATGATCCTCTTCTATTTTACAGAGCCACTTCCAATGGCTTTCACACCATCCGTGGTTCTACAAGCAGCCAGATCTAATTTAGAATTATCGATTCTATTTCAACATTCATTACACTTTGCTAAGATTCCACATTTTTATCTTATAGTGCTTCGTCGTATCCGTGGGTCCATTCCATGTTTACTAGGGACCAAGTCTCACGACTCTCCCAAAATATATTTCTTACAGGTTGTTTAACAACCCTCCCACTATGACAAGACACTACACGCAATTATATATTAGACGTGACACGCGTTGCAGTTTACCTTGTGGTATATCCACTTGTACACTTGGTACTAATACTTTTTATTTTCCCCTTCACTTCCTTTAGAACAATTTATACATGAGTTTATGGTTTAATACATAGTCCTTTTCCAAAATTCTAGTGTTTGTGTTAACAATCACCCTTCGATCTTCTGGACTAAATAAATTATCACCCATCATTTTTCTAGGATATCCCACAAACAGACAAACGTTCATACAAATTATTGTTTCTAGGGCATATCCATAAAATGAATTTAATAATTTAAAATAACTCATCATCTATCTAACTATTTCCATAAGAGTCTTTCTCTTATTAGGATTAGATGATGTGTTATTAATTACTATTTATTGCATCCGTGGGATAAACATGATTTAAGTGTTCACAAATTGTGACCAACATACCAAAACAGATTATAACTCCATCCTTCATTATAATGATCATGTCATTTAAATGAAATAGAGTATCTATCTGTAAATGCATCGAAATTGAAATGAAATTCTTTCTATGAAAAATGTACATAAAGACAATTTCTCAAAACCAAACATTTATTCATATCGTAAGATAAATAAACAACTCCCACTGCAATAGCCACTACTCTCGTAGTATTACCTATGTATATACAATCACATCATCACTTAGCTGCAGGCTTTTAGTGACTCCGGTATCTACGCACAACGTGTCAGTAAATGCCATCATTAATTATGCTTCAACGACTAGTGAACGAGATATTAAACTTGTTCATATCTTGATGAAATTGGCTTACCTTTGCTACATGTTTTGTCAGAAGTTTTCTAGCATATACAACCTCTTGTATTTCAGGCAGAACTTACTCAAAACACCTAGACAAACTATGAAGAATAAATTGATCTAGGTTTCTCTTTCAATTTTTACTCCACGTATTTCCAATTTATTCATCAACTTATCCTTGACCTCTTGCCTTTATAACTTACTCATGTATATGAAGAGTCGCATGAGACCATCATATTTCTATGAACCTCTCACCTCTTCACTAGAGACTTTAAAAGGCATCATGAGACATCCTTAGTGAGAACACATATTTATATTCTCTTAAGCAGTAAAATTCAAAACCAATATTCTTTTCTAATCATCTAATTTGGACAAGTAAATATGTTTCTTTTAGTATACAATAAGCGAGATAAAACCATTTGAAATTACAGAGAATCACAAATAAATACACCGATCAAATCATCGAATTTTATTCATTTATTTTGATTCCCTCAAAATAATATAAAAATAAAATTCACCGACATCTCAAGCACCGTGAGTCTGCAAGCCACGATAGTGTGGACGTTTACAAACTCGAACATTTACAAGAGAAGGTTTTACCCATTAATTTCATTTGTCAACCTAACCTCATGACAAAATAATTAATAGTCGGTTCCTCTTTGGCCATGCAAATAAAAGCAATGACTCCGATGAGGATGATACTTATTATTTGCATCTAAGTGTACACCATTATTTGACCCCAAGTCCATTGCGCAAACTTATGTGCCTTACAGATGGAGAAGTACACACGCGCTTGGATAACTTCCTACAGTCATCAATTATAAGTTTGTGCCAGTGAACCGCAAATAAACTCATCCGATATGGAGGAAGGTCTATGCCAACGCCAAGTTCATGTGCATCACATTACAAACATAATTATTTAATGAAGTCTGTTCCAGAAATCCATAAATAAACTCGTCCGATGGGGAGGAAGGCTCTAATGCCGATGCGCAAGTTTATTTACATCACTAACAAACCAATAATTGAGGCCGCATGAATTAATAACCAATTCCCTCTCCCATTTAGTAATTTTAATACCGAGTGTTTTTACATGCATATAATATTCAAAATATAATACGCAACCTAGCATGCTCCTATTACGGCACATTCGGCAGTAAATCACAGAGTATCATGCATAACATATATAACAATAATAAGATTATTAAATCAAATTATGAACAGTTATATATCACAACAAATTCGATTATTTGCCTTCCAGAATGAATGTGGGCAACGCACACGAGGATCGACTTCCCAGCAGAGGTCGCAGGGATCGACCTGCCTGGTCAGGTCGCGGGGTTAGGGGCAGCGTCCCAAAACCTAAATGAAATTCCAGAAGAAACTTATATTGATTTTCCTCCAATTCCTTGCTCGACAACCTGCTCCACCACTCCGGTACCTTACACGACTTCCACACGCCAAGTTGCCCATCCATCGTGCACCAAACTAATCAATACTTCAACAATTAGACAGGTAACTTGTGCAACAAGTAGGATAAACTTGTGCCCCAAGTCAACTCTAAACACAAAGTTACAGCAACTGAAAGACGTATGTGTACAGTGCCAATCCAGCCTTGCCATGTCATCACCCGTTGAAAAACTACTTTCTCCTAAATTCTCGCCGGATGATCATATCTAGCCCCTGCTACCCGCCGATCATCTTCAAATTTGGTCAGACCACAGCGTGGTCCATTATCATACAGAAAATGCCGCTTGAAGAAGCGCCAAATAGTAATGGAATAACCCATCGGATATTGCTATTCGCCGGAGTCCCATCGTTCAACATGTTTCTAGCATGAAGCTTTCAATCCGATGCCAGCTTTGATTATCATCTCTGCTGTGTTCCATCATCCGGCAAAAAAGACAGCACCCGCCAGTCTCACATTTGCAGAAGCGAGCACCGTGGCTAGTTCTTCAGCGCCACATGGCACCAGCCAGCCGTGCAACTATCGCCGGCCAAGATCTGACTCTCACTGAATCGCTCGGACAACATGCAGACCCGTCTCAGCCACCACAATGACCTGACCGGAAAATGCATAGACTCGCTCGAAAAATTAGCAGACTCGATCGGCCACATGAGCAGACTCTCTCGAAACCTTTCACGCAATGCCCAGGTGCCAACCGATGCCGTCATCGTCGGCCGACTTATGAAAAGTCTTTGTCTGGGCGTTCTGCTCATGGCCATCGGAAACACCAGAAGTCTGTCTCACCGCCAGGATCGAGCTTGACCAACACACCCACGTCTGTCTGCTATCGCGTGCCAAGAACAAACTCGACCCAGCTATAACAATGACCCATCCAAAACTCTATCAAGACCCGCCCGGAGAGGTTGTCCAACTCGCCCTGAACTGCTGATTCATGCCGTCACCGTGCCACCGCCCACAATCTGTCTGTCGACTTCCCGTGCAGTTTGCTGAGTCCACCCGTGCCGGTGCTGTACCAGCACTTTTTGACGCCCGTCTAGCCTCACCGCCACGTCTTAAACATGGCGACTGCCCAGCGCCATACGCTGATGGGCCGCCACTTGTGCGCGAGCCCGTCAGGCTTTCCGATAGTCGCGTCGTGCCATCAGTCGCCAGAACGTGGTGGTCCAACATTCATCACCACATAGACGACGATCCTCCATTGCAGAGCAACAACAAGTTCGTCAATCAACATCAAGTCTTTCATTCCCGCCGATAGTCATATTTCATCTCCGACAAGCAATTGCGCGTTATTGCACCAAGCACCAACCCCGGTCGTGGCTCGTGTCGTTGCTTCTAGCGGGCAGTACAATGTGTGTGCCATCGTGTAGAAGATAGGGTGTCTAACAAGAAATCAAATTCTAGAACCCTAATATCACGCAAGGCACACAAACCCTAGCCTAACATTTCACGCTTTACCATAAAACCGAAGCTCTGATACCAATTATTGGTATTCGATCATTTGATTAACGTGAACCATTAGGGTTTCATACATTTCTAACAGTCAGCAGAAGCAAGAAAACAAGAAACATATTGCCTTTCACCAGGGTATGTTGGAGAAGATGAATTCTCGCCGGCAGCCTGCGCAGTCTCACCGTTTTGGGCATAACTCTCTCATCTAATTCAGATTTGAGTGATCTACATGCCAAAATGATCATCTCTTCCGTGGCTTTCCATCAGTATATTATAAATCTTGTTCTCAAGTCTGTACGATTTTATAAAAATCGTAGGAGGTGGTGGATAGCAACAGCAAACAACCTTCAAGTCTTCTGCTGTATTCCCAAGTCCAATCTAGACTTGTGGGCGACGATCTTCGAGATCTCCTCAATCTACTGTTCCCTCGCCCTCCTTACAGTGTTAGGCGTGATTAATCTATTAGATTAGGATTTCTGGATAGCTGAGATGACTTATATATGGGCTACAGTAGGGATCAGGAGGAGAAATTAGAGTTGGGCCTCCATTGGACTTAAGTATCCAAGCTTAGCCCAAAGCTTATACTTAAGTCCAATAATAATAATATATTCCACTAAAATATTATTACTGCACTACCGTTCTAATCCCATAATTACGTTATGGGTTCCTTCTTATTATGAGCCCATTAGTCTCCCCATGTTTAAGATATTCAATGTCCATTAATTAATTAAGTTACTGACAACTCCATTAATTAATATCTCATCTGAGAGTAGTACCACTCAACCTCATTATTATGCCAGAATAAATCCACCTGCAGGATTTACATGATAATCCTTATGAGCTCCTCAAGGGGACATCATCAACCTATAACGGACACGGATTCCTTCTACAATCAACAGCACACCATAGAAACAACACTATTTCCCAACTTACCGAGTTTGTTGATTTAATTACATGTAAATCTCACTCATTAATGAATCAAAGAAATACATACTGCCCTACGTGTCGAGGTTATTGTATAGGAATTAAGAGCACGAACATCCATAATAACAGAGATCAAGTTCTTCTATGAGTCAGTATAAGTCGAACGATCTCAAGCGGTCCTGCTCAATACATACAAAGTGCACTAATATGATTCTATAGCCAAGACAAGCTAATACCAAACCACACTACAGTCATCCTGATAGAGAGTCCCCGTCTATCTCGGTTGTGAGCATCTGCTTATACTTTATAAGGAAACTGATAATATGATCTTCCGCGTGTTGTCGCACAACATATTATCTACAGTATAAAGTAAGTGGACTATTTCATCGTGCATATAAATAAATTATAAGACGCGATCATTTGATCATATGATTCTCATTTCAAATAAATTGTTTAAACATTGATCATACAAAAAGCTAGATTTTTAGTATATAATCCAACATGACTGACATACCACCCTGCTTCAAGTGTATGAATTCATTCATCTTCATCATCCTTACTGGTGTCGTAAAATACTTATTTTTGAAAAGTTCTTTAAACTTTTCCCATGTCATAGTTGTGACATCCTCGATACTTTTAATGGTATCCCACCAGTGACCTGCACTTCCTCGTAGCATAAAAGAAGCACACAACACTCTGTCTTCATCTAGAATTCTACTATATTGAAATATGTTTTTCACTGTACGTAACTAGTCCTCTGCATCTGTGGGGTCTGCTGCACCCTCTATTATCGAAGGGTTCAGCTTTCGAAACCACTCACAAACTATTTCCACACGTTCTACTTGACGTCTATCGTGATTAGTATTAACCTCTAATTGTAACCCATATCTCTCTGCTGAATTAGTTGTTGTATCTGTTGAGACTGGCGCTCAACCAGTTCCATTAGTCGAGTAATCACCACATCACGATTATTTTCTTCAGTAGGTGCTGCTTGCTCAGCAGTTCTATCACTTTCATAACTTTCATCTATAATTCTTTTCATTTTGTCTACCAACTACAAATCCTACATCACATGACTAATATAATTTATAAAACACATAACACAGAATGAAAATAACACTTACACGCAAAGTTGCTCTCCAAAGGAATGAGCTCATGTACATAAATAGTCCGCAGGATCCAAAGCGTGCTCTGATACCATTCTGTCACGACACACCTTACATAACTTATAATTCAAATACTAATTTACATAAAATCGTCATTATAAAAACTGCATATTTTATATATATATATATATATATATATATATATATTAATCAAACAGTTACACCGATTCAACATACGTAACTGGTTTCTGACTCCATATCAATCCACACAAACTGTGATAATACTTATTATATTACATAACAAAATATCAGCGGAAACAAAATAAACACACGGTCTAGCCCAACAGGTCGTCATCTATGTACATCTGCTCAAAACCCTGTAGGAGCTCCACAGATTGCATAGTACACCACATACTCAAATATCATCAGGCTTATCTACAATGCATAAACTAGTGAGATAAAAATCTTAGTAAGTAGAAATCATGCATGACAATGCATGGGAATGTATTTAGTTTTCTATCGCCTATTTTCCAGTCTTTCTAATTGGTCATTTTTATTTTGAAAATTATTCACGTTGCGGGATCCCCACGATACACTTATGATATGCACCCCAAATGAGCTTAATGGGGACGATTTTTTCAAACCCCAAAAATAGTGCCGAGAATGATTTTTTAGAACCCTGGCAGAGTAATGGGGACAATTTTTCCGAATCTCGAACAAAGTACTGAAAATGATTTTTTCGAACCCAGAAATAAAGTGTCGGGAATGATTTTTCGAACCTAGACAGAGATGCATGTATAATGGCCGCACACAACATTAGTATTTTATTAATTTTGGGAAAACACTTTTCATGACTATGCATGATATGCAACCATGGTAATTAAATGCATCATAAATCATTTACGACATCAATATCAACATTTAATCATAATAACACTATAGACCCGTGAAAATTCATAACTAATTCCTTCCTTCCCGTTCCGGCACACTCTCCTTTCTCCCTCCTTTACTACTGATTTATCTGGGTGTGAGGTGATGAATTCCTCAACACCCATATATATAGGCAAAAGAGGTTGGGGTGAGTGGGAAACACACGGCTCCCCTAGCCAATCAATTTTTTTTAATAAACAAAGCATGCAAATACTATTCCTAAATCAATTATGGCTGCCCATCCATCACGTAACATCAATTGACAGCAACTTTTGACTTTTTAAATTTTTTTTAAATTGGAATTCATGGCTGCATGCATGCCATATGTGTGTGTGTGGGAGATGACCAGCCGCCACTACCCATTTTCCCCCTTTTTTTAATTAATATTATTATTATTATTATTATTATCATTATTATTATGAAAATACATGTGATACTTAATAATTAAAAAAAGTGTATTTATACACATAAAATAATTTACTAATATATCCAAATTAATACACGTAAATATTTATGCATACATATATTCACATATTGTCACCATTATTATCATAGATGTTTCAAATAAAATATAAAAGATAAATAAAATGTAGAAACAATTGTCACATAATTGCCACATAATAATTATATAGTTGCCACATAATTATCACATAATTATAAAATACATATAACACAAATTAAATTATATTGACACATGAGTAGTGAGAAGCTGGGTATTACATCCTCCCCACCTTATAAAAATTTCGTTCTCGAAATTTACTTGAAGAGTTCTGGATACTTAGTCATCATCTCATTCTCTCTTTCCCAAGTAGCCTCCTCAACTAATTGATTCCTCTATAACACCTTCACTAATGATATTTCTTTATTTCTGAATTTCTTCACTTCTCGCTGCAAGATCTCAACTGGTATTTTCTCATAACTAAAATCTTCTTTTAATTCAGCTGGTTCCTGCCTGAGAATATGAGATGGATTCGGAATATACTTCCTCAACATAGACACAGAAAACACATCATGTACCCTATACATCGATGCTGGTAACTCCAACTTATAGGCAACACTTTCAATTCTCCCAATAATAGTGAACGGACCAACATATCTTGGACTAAGTTTCCCTTTCTTTTCAAATCGCATTATTCCCTTCATTGGAGATACTTTCAAAAATACCTGAGCACCCACTTCAAATTCCAATTCTTTTCTCCGTTTGTCTGTATAACTTTTCTGCCGATCTTAGGCAACTTTTATCTTCTCTCGAATATAGGTAACAGCTTCTGACATTTCACGAATCAAATCTAGACCCAAAAGTTTCCTCTCTCCAACTTCATCCCAATGTACAGGAGACCTACACTTCCTCCCGTACAGTGCTTCATATGGTGCCATTCCGATAGTGGACTGGCAACTGTTGTTGTACGAGAACTCTATCAGAGGCACAAATTTACTCCACTTACCCTGAAAATCTAACACACATGCTCTAAGCATATCCTCCAAAATCTGTATCGTACGCTTTGATTGATCATCTGTCTGTGGATGGAATGCAATGCCGAAAGATAACTGTGTCCCCAATGTCTTATGCAAACTCTTCCGGAAAGCAGAAAGGAATCTTGTATCTCTGTCTGATACAATGGTAAGTGGTATTCCATGGAGTTTGACGATCTCTTGTATATATAGTTGGACATATCGATCAATGGAATACGTAGAACAAATAGGAAGAAAATGAGCTGACTTAGTCAATCGATCCACGATAACCCAAATGGCATCGTGACCTTTCACTGTATTTGGTAGCCCGATGACAAAATTCATAGTAATATTCTCCCACTTTCACTCTGAAATAAATAGAGGCTGCAAAGTTTCTGCTGGCCTTTGATGCTCGGCTTTGACTTGCTGACAAGTCAAACATTGCTCCACATATTGTGCGACGTCTCTCTTCATCCCTGGCCACCAATAATGTGACTTCAAATCTCTATACATCTTTGTAGCTCCTGGATGTACAGAGTATGGTGTTGAATGAGCTTCTGCCATCACTTCTTTCCGAATGTCATCCACTTCAGGTAAACATAATCGACCTCTATAATGAATCACGCCATCATCTACTAATTGGAAGTCAGAAGACTTTCCAGAGCTGATATCATTTCTTATCCTGTGGAATAATTTATCAACCTCTTGTTCTCATCGAATCTTATCCATCAAAGTTGGTCGAAGTGTCAAAGCTGTCATCTTTGCTTCCTACGATCCTTCCTGAATGATCTCCACACCCAATCTTTGCAAGTCAAGCAACTCTAGTTTCTGATTTAGGCTTGTGGCAGCCACACTCTGTATTTTCTTTCGGCTCAATACATCAGCAACCACATTGGCTTTGCCCGGATGATAATTGATAACACAATTGTAATCCTTCACCAATTCCAACCATCTTCTCTGCCTCATGTTGAACTCTTTCTGAGTGAAGAAGTACTTCAAACTTTTATGATCAGTATAGATTTCACAACGTTCCCTATACAGATAATGCCTCCAAATCTTGAGTAAAAACACAACCGCAGCTAACTCCAAATCATGTGTTGGGTAGTTCTTCTCGTATTCCCTTAACTGTCTAGATGCATATGCTATCACTTTTTCATTTTGTATCAGTACACATCCAAGACCATTCTTTGATGCATCACTATAAACCTTGAAGTTTCCTGTCTCTGTAGGAATAGTTAAGATAGGTGCTGATGTCAAACGTCTCTTTAATTCTTGAAAACTTTATTCACATGCCTCCGTCCATGTAAACTTCACATTCTTCATGGTCAATTGTGTTAATGGTGAAGCGATCTTAGAAAATCCTTCAACAAACCTTCGATAATATCCTGCCAACCCAAGAAAACTACGCACCTCTGTGGGATTTGAGGGTTGTGGCCAATCATGGATTGCTTTAACTTTACTTGGATCCACCGAAATTCCTTCTCCCGATACCACGTGACCCAAGAAAATAACTCGGTCCAACTAAAATTCACACTTTTTAAACTTCGCATACAACTGCTTCTCCTTCAGAATCTCAAACACCTTTCTTAAGTGTAGAGCATGATCCTTCTTATTCTTAGAGTAAATCAAAATGTTATCGATAAACACAATTACAAACTTATCGAGAAATTTCATGGCTGCATGCATGCCATATGTGTGTGTGGGAGATGACCAGCCGCCACTACCCCTTTTTCCCTTTTTTTATTAATAATATTATTATTATTTTGAAAATACGTGTGATACTTAATAATTAAGAAAGAGCGAGGCTTGCGTGCGTCTGGGCGCACGGGAACACATTCCGTGCACCTTTAGAAATTTAGTATTATGGGTAAGAGTACATTTTTTTGTCTAAAGGGTATACACTTTAATTAATAAAAGGTACACCATTTTATTCTAAAGGGTATACACTTTTCATTAATATTTTTATTTAGAAAATAAAAGGTACACATTTTTATACTAAAGGGTATACAATTTAACAAAAAATTCTAAAGGCGAACGAAGTATTGTTCATGCGCCCAGATACATACAATAATTTTCTTTAGAAAATAAAGGGTACATATCTTTATACTAAAGGGTATACAATTTAACACGAAATTCTAAAGGCGCACGGAATGTGGTCCGTGCGCCTAGGTGCACAGGAGTTTTTGCCTTAAGAAAAGTGTATTTATACACATAAAATAATTTACTCATATATCCAAATTAATACACGTAAATATTTATGCACACATATATTTACATATTGTCACCATTATTATCACAAATATTTCAAATAAAATGTAAAGATAAATAAAATGTAGAAACAATTGTCACATAATTGCCACATAATAATCATATAGTTGCCACATAATTATCACATAATTATAAAATGCATATAACACAAATTAAATTATATTGACACACGAGTAGTGAGAAGCTCGGGTATTACACAGTATAAAAAATTTACTGCCTTTTCTTTTTTGAAGTTGAAGAATAGACGAGTGTTAACAAATACGAATGATTTTCTCATGTTCATAAAAAAGAGTGATTTTCTCATTGATTATTAGATAGCTATAATTAAATTTTTTAAAAATTAGTTACTGCGAAGAGTTTAAATATAAAAATGAAACCTAATTTCATATGAAACCCAATGCAATAATATGAGCCATTGTTAGTATATTCGTTTTGATATTTTTCAGAAAAATTGTACATGAATTCTCTCTCTTTGATGGGGAAGAACCTTTTGATTTGGACTATCTCTATTGTCTCTATTAATTATACATGTGAGTGACAGATAAGATGAGATATTCTATGACTTTTGAAAAGGAGTAATATCCATGGAACAAATTGATTCATTATTTTATACTCCATTTTAATTTGGAACTAAATAAATAATCAATATTTAAATTTTGCACTCCAAAGATATTAGAATTGATGAAATATAAATGATTTAATATAATGAATTTAAATTTTGGTACTCATGCGTACCTTTGATGGGGTGTATTTTACATCATTTATTGAAAATGATGGTGCCTACCATTTTTAATAGTCTACATTAATTGATGTTCATTAATTACTAGAAAAAAGAAGAAAAAGTTAATTGTGAATTTAGATTTAAAATATGCAAATGATTTATAGAACGGTTCAACACATAGCATCATTCTTTTTTCTGAATGGAACTTTTCTATATGAAAAAGAGAAATGATAAATTATTATTCATCTATTATATATATCGAGAGTTTTTCAAATAATAATAATTTATGCTAAAAAAAATTATATTGATTGCTAAAAATAATAAAATCTGATTCAATTTTATATACAATCAATTTGATAGAGTTTAAAATCAAAACTGTCATATACTATATATTTACTTTATTCAAAATAGTTAAAAATTTTTTAATTTTTTCAATATAGTTTCATAACTTTTAAATTTTCTAAAATTGTCATTTTTACTTAAATAAAATGTCCAAATTTTTTAATTTCATAGGATGAAACTGAATCGGTGTTTTTACAAAGTTATGAGACGAAATTAATAAAAAAAAAAAGTTATTTTGGGACGAAATCGAATAAAAATGAAAATTTTAAAACAAAAATAAATGGTCTACCTATTTTGGAACCCTTTCGAACAAAGTAAAAAAAATACGGGATTTCAATCTCCATTTCATAGAATACCAACCTTCAAAATAATTTGTATTCCCTTCGAGTGTAATGGAAATAAAATCTCCAGTGATCAACATTTCATTAAAGACTGCCATTGAATTAGTTATGTGGTATGTGACAATAATTGAGTGTTCGATAATTAATATTATGAAATAGGAATTAATAAAAGAGGATATCATTTGATGTTGCTATTAACGGTGCTGGATTTGTCTTAATTATTTATTCTTAGTTATTAATTAAATATACTACGAAGGAAATAACTTAAAAATATAAATATGATCTGTTGTAGATAAATTATTTAAATTGTGCAGTTGCTTTAAATTAACCTCACGTTCTTCTTCTTCTTTTCCTCGCATTTATTTTTCTAGAAATTCAACTCTTATAATTAAGGATTAATTATTAATTAAGATGATTTAAGAGATTAAACACGAAGCCCTCGTATACAGTAGAGTTATTAAAAAAAATATATATATATATATATATATATATATATATATATATATATATATATATATATATATATATATATATATATATATATATATATATATATATATATTAATTTAAATAATTAATTAACCATCAATCAAATTTAAAAGATTGAATCATACATTTCGTTTTCATTAATTAAATTAAATATCATCTCCACTAATGCAGGTCGATTTCAATAAAATATCTTTTGTTGATGTGTGAAATAAAAGAAAAGAAAAAAAAAATAGAGCGAATGCAATCTTTTCGCATGAATTTTGTAAAACTGATAAATAGTTAGTGTGTAGTCCTAATAATAATATAAAATAAAATTACTGAAAAATAATAATAATTCAATTAAAAATAAATATTTGTGTCAAGCGATTTCACGTAATTTTTTTATTGTAACCATATATATATATATATATATATATATATATATATATATATATATATATATATATATATATATATATATAACATACCATATGTAAAAGTTAGTCGATCTTGAGCTGTCAATGGGTCATACCCCAATGAATAAATCAAAATATCATAATGTCTCTATTTTTGTTATTACTTTTTTTTTTTTTTTAAATCATATACCAGTGGGTGTGTCACGTCAATTTTGTATCTAATTAACACCTATATAAAAGTAAATATATTTAGTCATGAAGAGATGCAGTTGGTCAATTTTATCATAATTAGTCGATCTGTGAATAAACATATAAATAAAATGAATTTATTATATTATTAGCTGAAGTACACTCAATTAATATAAAATTACTAATTTATAAACACATGCATTTCGAAAATATAAATTTTAATAAAGCTCTTTAAAACAAATGTGCATTACATAATCGCCCGTATCCCACACGTTTGGTTTATCGAACTAGCTAACAATCAGATTCACTCAATTCAATAATATGATATTATCCGTTTTGGATAACTTAAAGATCCACACAATTTTGCTCTACGGGCTCACATCCCTTCTAAAGAATATGGGATTTAATCGGTTGACACTCCACCATCATGAGTCAGGCTCACTCAATCCAATAGCATGATATTGTCCGCTTTGAACCACCTACAAACCCGCACGGTTTTGCTATTCGAGCCAGGGGCGACCCTGGACGGTGCCGGAGGAGCCGCCGCACAGGGCCACCGATTTCTTTTTTATACATTATATATATTTTAAATTTGATTTATGAATAGAAATGTTGGTTGGCTCAACTAGCTTCCATCCTTTTTCCTTCCTTTGAGAGATATTAATTATTTATTGATAGATTTAGACAAAGTCTCTTGTGAGACGTTATTTACGTGAGAAGGTTTGTGAGACGTGTTAAATATGTCTATTATTTAGATAAAACATGTTTAATAGTTGTTAAATATGTTTTTTAAAGTATGCTGAATTATGCATTAAAATATCATTTTAGCCTTGTTATAATATGATTTATTATTGACATAATTTAATTATAAATAAGCGTGATGAGTTGACCAATCTCATGCCCGTCTTACAAATAACTCATCTTACAAGAGAGTGTCTCATAAATTTATTTTAAAATAAATTACACAATCACACGGAATTATTATGTATAAAGATTTTTTAAGATATTTTTTTCTTATAATTGAAAGAGATATTAAATATTGAAACAAATTACAACATAATAGGTTTAAAAAAAATCTTTATTTCTTTTAATCTTTTGGATTCTTTTAAATATTCCCATCCTTCTCTTCTTAATTTATTTCAATTAGCAGAGAACCTTTATTTACTTTTCTTAAATCTTTATTTTTTTCTCTATCATATTTGGTGAGAATAGAAACTTTGACAACATCTTTGTGAAGAATAGCACATTGTTATTCTTTTTGAACAAGGTATTTAAAAAGGTATATATTTTTATTCAATTTTTTTTATGATTCCATTAAATTGATTTTATTTTTATTAATTATTCTTAATAATTAATTGATAGTATGAGATGCCTCCTTATCGAAATTACCCATCCAAATATGAAAAATGTAAAGAAAAAGAGGAATTTATTGAGCTCAAAGAGGAACAATAGATAATAATTTTGTTATGAAAGAATAAAAAAAGTTCATCACTTGAAGATTTAGAAAAAGAACAAATTAATTGATTTTATAGAAAAAAAATTCAATTATTAAAAATTAATTGACGATTTTGCTAAAAAACGGACAGAAGATCAAATTTTCATAACTAGTTTCATATAAATTTTATAATAAATATCGAAACTTTTTTATTTGATGAGTTAAATTTGCGTCATTTATTATTTTATGCCCAGTTAATACGTTTAATATTATATTTATATTTGCTTTAAAAAAATAGCATATTTATATTTAGATTTATATTTATATTACTATTTTATGATTATACATGTTGAATAAAAATAAGAGGTCCAAAAATAATTTCGCACCGGGCCCCTCAAATTACAGAACCTGCCCTGATTTGGGCTCACATCCAAAAACCCTCATGTTAAGGAGAGTTCATCCCACACTTATAAACTCATCGTCATCCCCACTTCTAACCAATGTAAGATTTTGGTTGACACCCAACAAACACGACAAATGTGCTTCATCCATACCCATAATTTTTATATATAACAAATTTCATTAAGATAAATATTTATAATTACTTGATTTCAAATGATGTCCAATATATTAGATTAAAAAAATGGATTTCATCAATATTCGACAGGTAAACCGATTGATCCGAGGTAGATAAAACATCATGGATCACTGTCCAAAAATTTCATGTCCATTTCAAATAAGAATGTTACACTTATATATGAATTCACTCTTTATTAATCATTGATCGCCACCTCACGGGATTTAAACTAATAGGAATTTTTACTTTAAGAGTAATTAATGACTAATGACTACTATTGAGCAATCCTGGAGACTACCTACAAAGTATTCAATGTCTCCTTTAACTTTTTTAATATATTTTATCGTTTTAACTTTTCTTTTTTGTTTTCTTTGAAATCAATGCTTTGATTATAATTAAAGAAAGCATCAGATTCGTTTAAAGTGCACATATAAAAACATTGGAGTGACAGAATTCTTAAAAGGAAAAAAATCCACAATATGATTTAAGGAAATGAGAGAATTTAAAAATTCATAAAAAATACACTTTGCATTACTATTTTAGAAACACATTTTGTAAAATAGGTTTTTATCACAAATATCACATTGATGTGATTAGTTAGATGGACGTTCGAAATATAAATGGTTATTAAATTTGTGAAATGATCTGCCAAAGCTCCATGAGTATTTTTGTTCCAAATATTTAATAATATGGTTTTTCTATCTCATGAAAAAAAAAAGGTGCTCGAAGAGGACCAAGACACATAAATTACTCTTCTATATAATACGTAGTTAATTTATATTTATTTACGACGGATTGTTGGTGTGACACCTGAGCTTCTCACTATGTGCCAATATAATTTAATTTGTACTATTTGCATTTTATAATTATGTAATAATTATGTGGCAATTATGTGATAATTGTTTTTACATTTTATTTATCTTTACATTTTATTTGACATATCCGTAATAAAAATGATGACAATATGTGAATATATGTGTGCATAAATATTTACGTGCATTAATTTGGATATATAATTAAATTGTCTTATGTGTATAAATGTATTATTTCTTAATTATTAAGTATCACATGTGTTCTCGTAATAATAATAGTATTAAGAAATGTACATGTATGTGTCATATCTTAGTTATTAAGTATTGCACGTATATTTATAATGAATAATAATAATAATAAAAATAAATAAATGAATAGATAAATTTAGAGATGGGAGGATTGACGTGAGAAATCCATTTACTTGGCAGCCAAGTATATTACCCTATTTGGGTGATTACGCGTGTTTAAAAAAAAATTAAAATTATTACATGGCCAAATTTTGGCTTATGCATTTGTTCTCGCCCATTTCAAATTACGTGTATAAATAGGGAGTTAACCCTGCTTGTGGAGTGAATTCTAAAACAGTGTTCTTATTAAAAAAAAAAAAGAAGAGAGAGAGAGAGATTAGAGAGGGAGAGGAGAGAAGAAAAGAAGAGAGGGACGTGCCGGGACGGGAGAAAGGAGATTAGTTGCGGTCTTTCACGAGTTCTATAATATTATCGCTATTTGAAGCTCAGGTAAGTAGAAGTCCAACTACAATGCATAAACATGTTATGTATGAATTATTTGTGATTAATATGTGATAATTGTGTCATGAATTATTTGTGATTAGTTTAATTATGTTATGAATCATTTGGGGTTAATTGGTAATACAAGCTGTGGATTTATGTGATTTGAGATAATATTATTGTCCTATATAGATTTATGTGATTGAAAACTGTTTAGATATATCTGTATGATTTGAGAAGGTATTGGTTATAAGGATCTGTGTGATCCGAGATGAAGTTGTTATTCTTAAAAGGGATTGTGTGATCCAAGGTGAAGTGGTTATTTTATAAATAGATCTATGTGACTGGGGTGGAGTTGTTATTCCAGAAGTGGATTTGTGTGAATTGAAGTTAAGTTGTTGCTTTATTTATGATTAAATGTTGATATTGATGTCGTAAATGGTTTATGATGCATATTTAATCGCCCTGATTGCATACCATGCATAATCATGGAAAGTATTTTCCCCAAAATTAATAAGATACTAATGGTGTGTGCGACCACTATATATGCATCTCTGTCAGGGTTCGAAAAAATCGTTCCCGACACTTTATTCTGAGTTCGAAAAAACCGTTCTCAGTACTTTAATTGGGGTTCGAAAAAATCGTCTCCAACACTCTGTCAGGATTCGGAAAAATCGTTCTCAGTATTATATTCAGGGATCGAAATCGATCTGACACTAAGTGTGTCTATTGAGCTCATTTGGGGTGCATATCATAAATGTGTCGTGGGGATCTCGCAACATGAACAGTTTTCAAAATAAAAGGGATCAACTAGAAAGATTAGGAAATAGGCGATAGAGAACTAAATGCATTTTCATGCACTAACATGCATGATTTCTACTTACTGAGATTTTTGTCTCATTAGTTTATACATTGTAGGTGAGCCTGATGATGTTTGAGTATGTGGTGTGTGGTGCAAGCTGTGGAGCTCCTTCAGGGTTTTGAGCGGATGTACATAGATGACGACCTGTTGGGCTAGGCTGTGGGTTTATTTTGTTTTTGTTATGTCATATAATAAGTATTGTCATGAGTTTGTCTGGATTGATATGTTGTCATGAACCAGTTACGTATGTTGAACTGGTGTGATAATTTTGATTATAAATATATTATGTGGAAAAAAATATGCAATTTTTATAATGATGATGTTTATGTTAATTAGTATTTAAATTATAAGTTATGTAAGGTGGATCGTGTCAGTTGGTCTTATTCAAAGAGAACATTCATTCTAAAAGTAACCTTAATATTTTGTAAGGGATTTTTTTTCATGGAATATTTATATCCGAATACATTGAATTATATCTTTAAAAAAAGGATACAATGGGCCCACGAGAATGAAATGCGTCTGGTTGGATAGGGTCCCAAAAGTGAATCATTGGGTCCAGCCTGTCTCGGACCACTCTAAGGATGTAAACGGGTATGGTAGAATACGGGTTGTACAAATCCACATACTACCTGCGCTACCCTATTTACCTTATACTTACCCTATCCTATTACCCTAAAATTGAACATCGGGTAGGGTATGAGTATACCAGTCGGGGACGCCGATAATCCGCGGGTAAATGGGTACCCATAATTATAAAATATTATATAAATATTCACCGTTTCTTCAATCCTACCCGTATTGAAATTAAAAAGTTTTTTTAAGTATAAATATAAATTTGGAAATAAATAATGTACTTAAATATTATCAATTAAAAATTAAATAAAGGATGCAAATACGTAATTTAAAAATTAAATTATATATATATATATATATATAATTTTTGAAAGTAGGAATATAATATATACATACATAATTAGAAATATATAATATTATAATATAAATAAAAATGAATATATTACTTGGACATAATTAATTAAAAATTAGATAATGTAAATATGAATATATAAATATGTAATGTAATAAAAAATGTATAACATAACATAATATATAGTATCGGGTAAACGGGTCGGATATCGAGTCGGGTAACGAGTATAAAAGGAGAACCCATACCCGCAAAATTTTTATCGGGTTCGGGTATTACCCTATCTGTTACCAGATAAAACCTACCCTACCCGTACCTACCACCTTGGGTACCCGCGGATAACCCGATCCTGCAGATAAAATTGACATCCCTAGACCACTCCTTATATGGTTAAACTTCTTTCCAATCTTAATTGTGGCCGGTGTGGGCCAAAGCCCATTCACTTGATCTTGTGGCTGATACACTATTGCCAAGGGCTTTTCTTTTATATATTGTGATTCTTTGTTAGTTGTGTTTTCTGCTCGATGTATTTGTGACTACGTATTTACGGACATTTTTCATTTTAAGTCATGTTGCACGTTCCATTAATATTAAAGATAAGTATACTAGATTTTATCTATTTTTAATATTTTATTATTCATCAATTCCAATAATTTTATTTATTTTTTTATTATTTTATTCATCATTTTCAATAATTTTATTTCATTTTTCTTTTAAATTATCAATTTATCCCTACTTTTCTTATATTATATTCTTTCCATATCTGTAAATAACCTTTTTTTTTGCATAAAGATTAAAAAAAGTTATTCTTTTTATGTAAGAAAGATGGGTGTAAAAAGAACAAGGTTCCAAATATCACCTTACTAGAACTTTCTTGCCCTTCGGATAACCAACCAAATTGCGACGGGTGGAGGAGTGCTAGAATCGGGTCCTCATGGATAGACATGCATCCCGGTTCAGAATCGCCGGTTCCGGTTCCAAGATAGGGGGAACCGGAATCGAACCGGGGTACGAAGCTTTCGGTTCCGGAACCGACGGTTCCGATTCCGATTTTTTTTTTTTTTGATTTTAAGCGTAAAAAATAAAAAAAAATTAAAAAATCGGCGGTTCGAACCGGAACCGTCGGTTTTTTTTCCCAAATATGAGGAACCGGAACCGAACCTTCCTTAGCCGGTTCCCCTTTTTTTTTGCCGGTTTCGTAACAGGCGATTCCGGTTCCGATTAAAACCAGCTGTTCCCCGGTTCGAACCGCCGGTTCCGGTTCATTTGTGCATTTCTACTCTGGATACTTCGTCTAATATTTTAGCTTATTTAAAAAAAAAAATATGTGTTCAATATACGAGTTACATGAGTATTATTTTCAACCATTAAATTCTTATTGCACCATATAGCAATCCTCAATTTACATTTAGAATTTTTTGGCATTTATACACGCATAATGTCACATTTTACATTTATTTAACTAGTTAATTCTTCAAGTTTATACTCTAAAATTAATACTCCATCCGCCTCAAAGATATTCATTTGTATTTGCATTTTGTATGTCCGCCTCAAAGAGTTCCATTTGCATTTTGTATGTGAATTAAGGAATATTATTATTTAATGTGTAGTAGCTAATTGTATTAATGCGTGTGTGGACCTCATATCTTAATTATATTAGTAGGAGTGTGTGTTCCTATGTGTATAAAAAGATAAATGAGACATTTGGTGACGAATTCCCAAAATGAAAAAATTAGACTCTTTAGGACGAAGGGAAAAAGTACAATATACTCTTATTTCTAAAGCGTAGCATGAAACTCTCTCTCTAACACATCACATCATTCTCACGCAAATCATTCTCTATTCTTACATATTGATTTAATATAAAGCTAAAATTCACCATACTTAAATCCCAAAAACAAATAATCCATAAATTAACTATTTGTTCGATTTACTAAATTCACAAATCCTAAATCTATTTTTTTTCTTGGTGCATCCAACCGAAACAAACATCACCTGATCAACTCCATTCATCAACTTCAATCCAACTACGACCAACTTCTTTTCTTACCTTCCTCTCCTTCATCACCTTCCTAACGCTGCCAACATCTTCCCATTTTCCATAGCAAGCATAAACATTCGACATCATTGCATAAACAAACTCATCATCACCCTCCAATTCTACAACCTTTTTAGCTGCTACCTCTGCTACTTCAATGTTCCCACAACTCACACATGCTCCAAGCAATGTCCTCCACACTCTCCCACAAGAATCGAATCCGAGTGCACTGATCATCGTCTCCGCATTTCTCACGTCCCCTTCGTGCCCCATCAATTTGATCATCATGCAGCAATGCTCCGGCATTGGATTAATCTTGTAATCAACGACCATGGATTCAAAGTACCGGTTGGCTGTCTTTAGGCCAACCCTACCGTGCCAACACGCTGATAAAACATTGAGAAAAGTGATCTCGTCGGGTTCTATATCTCCGGTTGCATTCAACTGCTCAAATAGTTTTAACACCTCCGAATCACCATTATGTGCATATCCAGAAATCAAAGTGTCCAACTGACCAAATTCTTTTCTTTGAGTGATTGGAATAGCCTTTCGCCTTCTTGTTTCGTCCCACATTTGAAATACATATCAGTCAGAGCACTACCAACGACGACGTACCCATCTAAACCATTCTTCAATGCAAAACAATATATCACTCTCCCCCATAAGATGGCTGATAAACTAGCAATGCCACTCAAAAGACTTGACAGTGTGAACTGATCGACACGAACGCCATTAGAATGCATCTTGCAGAAGAATTGCAGACCTTCTTCGGCTCTACCACGGTTCACATACCCTGTTATTATTGAATTCCAAGATGATGAATTCGGGTTTGGCATTTTGCACAACACATCAATAGCATCTTCCACTACTCCAAACTTCGCAACGCCATCGATGAGTTCGTTGTACGAGATAGTATCACGATTCGGCATTTGACGAAAGATAGCAAAAGCCTCTTCCAGCTTCCCATTTCTAGAATTTGCAGAGAGAACAGAATTCCAAGAAACATCATCCATTTCAACCATATCTTGAAAAACCTTCATTGCATCAGCAATGGAACCACACTTGCCATACATATCAATCAAGCAATTGGAGACAAAAACACTGCACTCAACACCATATTTCACAATCTTGGAATGCAAAGTTCTTCCCACCTGCACACTACGCAGTTGTCCACAAGCACACAGTGCAGCAGTAAACGAATACGAATCTGCGCAAAGATTGGATCTTTCCAGCTGACAAAACAAATTCAACGCTTTTTGGAACTTCCCAGATTGAACATATCCCGAAATCAAAGAGTTCCAAGAACCCACACTTGGTTCAGGAATATCAGCGAACAGGTGGTGGGCATCATGAACGAGCTCAAACTTCACGTGGAAATGAATCAAAGCTGTGGAAAAGACGTTGGAGAAGACCCCAGATTTCAGAATATTCGAATGGAGCTGTTCTCCATGGGAGAAAGTAGGGATGTAAGTGAACCAAACCGTTCGTGAACTATTCGAGTCTCAGTTCGATAAAATGTTCATTCGAACTAGTTCGTTAACCTTAACGAGCCAAACCAAACTTGAATTTTGAGTTCGAATAGTTTATCAAACCAAACTCAAACCTAAAGGTGTTCGACTCGAAAGCTCGCGAACATATTCGTTTATGGGCTCGTTAATAGCTCGCAAACGCGTTCATAAATTTTATAATTATTCATTAGTATTATGTATTATTATTTATTTATTAATATTCAATAATTAAATATTTTGTATTAAACTAAATAAATATGATAATAACTTAAGTGATTATTTAAATATTTAAATATTTCTTTACCGTTTATTATTATATTTTGTTAGTTTGTTTATTTAATATTATGAATAACATTAAATGTTTATAAATGAAACATTCTTTTAATATCCAAGTACAAAATTATTTAAATGTTCATGAAAAAATATCTATGAATAAGTTATTTTATGTGTTCGTGAACGCGTTCGTGAGCCTTAACAAATAGTTTGAATTCGAGCTCGAGTTCGATATTTTTTTTCTTGTCGAGTTAGAGCTCGGGCTCGAATTCGATAATTCCTTAACAAACGATCCTCAAACTTAGTAGTGTTCGGTTCAGCTCGGTTCGATTATATCCCTAGGAGAAAGCACCGGTGTTCGTAGAAACACGGATTAATTGGACAATATCATACGCATTTGAATTGGAACGGGATATCTGAGAAGCTTTTCGTGAGATTATATCTAATATTTGGCGACATGAAGCCAGTTCTGATCAATGTAATAGATTGATTTTCAAGAATAGATTTAGAAGGAGATTGGCGGACTGCCAAAAGAAACTTTGATTCATGCCGTTTCGTAAATTGTTGTAAACAAATATGGAGTTGTATGTTTTCCTACTGGAAAATATTAATTTTGTCAACAAGCAAAATCTAATTTCAATTATAAGGATGGTTAATTTCTGTGGTCCTTCGTTTTTCGAATTTAGTTATTTTAGTTTACTTTTAATCATTTACACGTCGGAATTTACTAACTCTCGTCAGAAAATTGAACGTGATGCGCTCTAAAATTCTTTTTTTTTTTTGCCAGCTATGATTGTTTTCTCTAACGTGGCTTTACAACTTATGTCATTCTTCATAAATAATAATCAGTTAGACGAAAATGAGTTAAAGGAAGAAACTCACCTTAATTGAGAAGAACCCGTCTGAAAGAAGTGCATGAACTTGCAGGTATGTTGTTCGATTTTATGCCACAATTTTGAAAAGGCAAACGCAACGGGAGACAGATAGGAGGTACAAGGATGAAAATATTAATATCGGTAAAATATCGGTAGCTCAAATTTGCCGATATATCAATGGATATATCGAATATCGATATCGAAAAAATTTTAAAAATCACGAAAACTTGAAAAAAAAATTAATTAATTAACTTTTCAATATATTATAACTAATTTTAATACATAAATACACTTTAAAATTTCAATAAAGCTCATAATACATGATAAGCAAATCAATAACAATATATTTAAATAGTATGAAGTTATACAAATAATTACTACTTATTGTTTAATACATAATTAATATCAAAATGATGATCTGTGAGGCTCAAATGTAAAACATATCATGCCGTCTAGATCTAAACAATATTGATATCAGCTCATCGAATTAGGAAAATTTTGAACATAGTTCTGAATATGCCAGTAGTACGTCGTTCTATCGAATTGATCAAACGTAAAACAATCTCACCATGAGATGGTTTCACGCAAGTGTTACTTTATTTTTATTATATTTTTTTTAATTAAACATATTAATAAAAAAATGTATTTGGTTAGTAAAAGTAAAACAAAAAATTATTTTATTATTTTTAAAATTATAGATAATTATTCGATATTTTCGATATATCCTCAATATTTTATCGATATTTCCTCAATATATCTCGATATCTGGAAAAATTTAAACTGTGGCAAATCGATATCGACATTTTTATCGATATCAGAAAAGAAATATATTTTTTCCCCTATATCGATATCGGTACTCTAAAAAATGGATATATCATGGATGTATTGTGAAAATTTCAAGATATTTTCATCCTTGGAGTTAGACATGCACAAATGAACTGGTACCGGCGGTTCGAACTGGGGAACCGCCGGTTTTAACCGGAACTGAAACCGGCGATTTCGAAACCGGCAAAAAAAAAACCGAAACCGACTAAGGAAGGTTCGGTTCCGGTTCGAACTGCCGGTTTTTTAATTTTTTTTATTTTTACGCTTAAATCCAAAAAAAAAAACCAGAACCGTCGGTTCCGGTTCCCCCTATCTTGGAACCGGAACCATCGGTTCGGAACCGAAACCGGCGATTCCGAACCGGGGTGCATGTCTACTTGGAGTCAATTTTTAAGGTAAGGAAGCCTAATTTTTTAGTGTTAAGGCGAAGAATGTTGTTAATTGATTTGGGTTTTTAAAAGTAATGTAAATTGGATGTAGAATGTTGTTCGGTTTTGTGACTCTGTCCAAAATTGAGGTGTTTTTTATTGAATTAGGTTCAAAATGCAAAAATATGGTGTTTGTGACTCTGTCTTTTCAGTATCGAACAATGTCATTCTCGCCTCTAGTTCTAGCATCGACTCTCCATGGAAAGCAGATCTATTCAGAATAATGGAAGTGCCATATTGCCATAATGAAGAACTTAACGTCAAGAGCTCTGGATTTGGTGAAATTCGTAGTCCTTGCTGCGAGTCCGGTCTTCAAGAGTTAGTGTAATTACAGCTTTAGCGTTAAATTCATTAAACTTAGAATCAACGGGATTTCTATTTTGAAGGATAAAATAGTGGTGATTTGAGTAATAATAAGCAAAGATAAAAATATCGATACCGGTAAAAATATCCGTAGCTCAAATTTGCGGATATATCGAATATCGATATCGAATTTTTTTAAAAATCACGAAAACTTGAAAAAA
Organism: Pogostemon cablin; assembly: GCA_023678885.1. NCBI lineage: Eukaryota > Viridiplantae > Streptophyta > Magnoliopsida > Lamiales > Lamiaceae > Pogostemon > Pogostemon cablin. Next base: position 21,563,020 of record CM042968.1, read on the forward strand.
AAAGAAAAAAATTAATTAACTAACTTTTCAATATATAATAACTAATTTTAATATAAAAAATACACTTTAAAATCTCAATAAAACTCATAACACATGATAAGCAAATCAATAAAAACATATTTAAATAGTCTGAAGTCATACAATAATTACTACTTAATGTTTAATACGTAATAATTAATACCAAAATGATGATCTAAACAATATTGGTACCCGCTCATCAAATTAGAAAAATTCTGAACATAATTTTGAATGTGTCAGTAGTACGTCATTCTATCGAATTAATCAAACGTAAACCAATCTCACCATGAGATGATTTCACGCAAGTGTTGCTTTATTTTTTATTTTATTTTTTAAAATTAAACATATAAATAACCAAAATTAAACATATATTAAACATGTATGAATGCTCCGGGTTTTGCGCTAGTTGTGAAATGTTGGAAGGCTTCAGGGGTGGCTCTTCTCCAACCTTGCTAGAGGATCCCAGTTCTGAGAGGGTTTTAGAGGGAGTCGGACGTATTTGGTGGTGGTGGGTCCAGGATCTGGTAGTGGATCTCAAGGTGTGGTGAATGGGGGAGAGGAGGCTCTTCATCTAATTTTTTTTCTTCTTTTCAATCACAGCTTCTCTACTGTTCTTAATTTTTTATGCCTTTTCTTTTTCTTTTTCTTCGGGGTCCCTTTAGATTTGGTCTTTCTTAGGTTGCTTTTGCAACAGTTTGAATTTGTCAGATTTGTAGTTATTCTTGATATTTTCTATTGTTTCAGTCTCTCTTTGTGGAGTGGTTTAGTCTCCCCTAGTGGGAGTGGTAGTCCTCTTAATTGAGGTAGTCGAGTCCCATGTGTATCCCCTTTTAGTGGGGTATTTTTTGTTCCATCAAGAATTTGTAGGGTTCAGTAGAGTCCGTTTAAACGGTGTTTTTGGCTAGTTAGCCACGTTGTTGTATTTATTTTGAGTCATTTATAAGACTATCATTTTAGAAAAAAAGTTAGTAAAAGTAAAATAAAAAATTATTATTTTATTTAAATTATAGATAATTTTTCGATATTTTCGATATATCCTCGATATTTTATCGATATTTTCTCGATATATCTCGATATCTGGAAAAATTTGAACCATGGCAAATTGATATTGACATTTTTACCAATATTTTCTCGATATCAGAAAAAAAATTATTTTTCCCCAATATCGATATTGATACTCTAAAAAAATGATATATCGTGGATATATCGTGGAAATTTCAGGATATTTTCATCCTTGATAATAAGTAATAAGGGTTTTGGTAATTAGGAAAAATAACGGATCGACATGTCTCACAACCCGTCTTATATAATAATCATCTCACAAGAGACTTTGTCTTGTTTGTAATATATTTTCTCACTGAAATTGCGTGAAAATTAAGAAATAATATAATATTTTAATATGTAGTGAGTTAAAAAAATATATAATATTTTAATATGTAGTGAGCTTAAAAAAAAGGTAAATGTATAGTGAATACATTTATTATATTTTGTGATTAGGGTTTTTAATATATTAGTATTCATAATTAAATTAAATGAATCAATTCTATGTATAAGAGTAAGTTATTATTATTTTATTTTTAAAATTTAGTAATACTTATCATTTATTTTTATTTTTTATTAAATTTTATTTACAAATTTCTAAATGAAATATAATTACACCATAAATCCTAATTCGTTATTAATAATCTAGAGCCCAAGTCCAATTTCTATTGGGCCTACCAAGATCCATACACCCTTGCCATTAAGTTCTTAGCAGGCTAGAAGCAATATTGGTCCTTAAAATGTTGGAAGCAATATGTATTTGAAGTAGTATCATTATTTGGTTACCCACAGATAATGATATCAACTAAAATTCTCAATCTTGGATTTAAAAAAATAATAATAAAATCCTTCACTTTTAAAGACAACACCAAAAGTTACCCAACTAATTTACAATGTTTTTGGTAAGCAATTAAAATCTCAACTTTGAAGTTTCGTAAAATGTATTTATCCAAAATTGGTGATGAGTCAGTTTTAGTCACCCGAACTGAAGGATGAAGCATTACTCGTTTGAATGTATAGTCTTGATCAACGCTTAATTTGAACTCATAATAAATAATTAAATATTTTCAAAATTAAGTAATTCATTGAATTTGAAAAATTAATGGAGTATATATATATACCCTCACTTCTAAACTACAAGTCAAGCGTGAGGGCCTGGCTGACACTAATAAGTACATTTGATTGTTGTCGGAGGAGTAACATGGTCTTCGTGCATGTGACCATCCAATTAATATTTATTTATTTATTTATTTATTTTTGTTTGTATTTTTGTTTTGGCCAATCATTCATCTCAAATACAGAAACTTTTTATAGCATTCACATCCATATAGATAATAGGGACAACACTTTTTATGTCATATATGACCATGCAACATCTTTTTTATCTTATCCTTTTTAAAATATCTAATTTGCCCTGTTTTTTGTGTATATTCCTAATTTACCCCCTGACACATGTCATATCTTTCCCTTTTTTTTGAAATCTCGCAATTACTGCCCAACGGTTAAAAATACCGCTTTTAAAGACATTGAAATTGACGAGAGAATCTTTGACCCCTTTATCTCAAAATTTTTGTTATTTACTCTGTATCTCTCTCTCTTTTCATTGGCACTCATCCCTCTCATACTCTCCCTCTCTCTCTCTCTCTCTCAAACTCTCGATTTTTCTGTCGAACACAGCGCTCCGTTCGGGCCTCCGGCGTGTCGTTCAATCCATCGTCATCTCCACGTCGAAAATTAGCAATAGCAAATATGGATAACCAGGTATTCCGTCTTTAGGATTTTAGGGTTTTGCAGAATTGCGATTTAATTTAAAGTATAGTGAATTTGGAGTTGTTACTGTAGAGTTTGAATTTGGTAACTGTTCTTGTCCCCCGAGGAAGTAGAGTCTGCACTGTATGAATTTGCCGTGTCCGACGGATTTTAAGTTTACATGTTCGACGATAATTGTTTGAGTATAATTAGAAATTTCATTGTATAATTGTTTGAGTATAATTAGAAATTTCATTGTAATTTGTAGTGTAATTGAACTTGTCGGCATATTTTTCTAATCTTTTTGAGCTTGTCCGCCAATTTTTCTAGCTAGTTGAACATGTCCGCCGATAATTGTATGTAAAGTGACCTTGTTCGTCAATATTTGTAGTACAATATAGCATGTCCGCCAATTTTTTGGCCCTGTTTGAGCTTGTCCGCCGATTTTCTGAGTTTTTTGAGCCTGTCCGCCGAGTTTCTGACCATTAGTTAGCATTATTTTTCATGATGTATTATATGAGGTGTTGTACTAAAACATTCTGAGAACGAAAGCCAGAGAAACAATATTATTATTTCAATCATATTACATCATACTTTAACCATAAAAACGAAGGCCAAGTCAAAACTTTATAACCACCAACATTGCATTTCAATAATTTGATTAGCAGTTCCCCCTTGTGTGAATGGAAATATTGGCTCGACATTTCGCTTTGTTGTGTCCCGGCTCTCCGCATTTGCTGCAGTAAATTACCGGGTACTATATTCAACACATACCTGGAATGCTCCATGGACGGCTGCAAGACCTATCTGTGTCTTGACTAGGACGTACCAGTGTGGGCATCTGCATATGTGTGGTAACGGGTTCCAGGAAACTCATTCCTCCTTTGGCTCAGATGTAGGAACAGAACCTCTCGAACAGAGCAGTTTCAGGATCCTCATCTTCAGCATTGAGTTGATCAGCATCGCGTTCCTCATCTTGCGAAGCATCAGCACCCTCAAAATCCTCACGATGTGGACCCTCAAATGAATCATACCCTTGGCCTTGCGATCCATCGGACCCATAGCCTTGAGAACCAGAAAAACCATCAAACCCATCACCCTCTGAACCCTCAAACCCAGCAGAGGAGTACATCTCATCTCCATTCTCCACCTCTTCTTCGTCCTGTTGTTCGCTAGCATAGTTAATGTTTAAATCAATATTTGTCGTACGACTCGACACGCCCACACCTATACTCGTGCTCGGTCCGGCCAAATCTACGGGACAATGAATATTGACAGATGGAATTTGTGAACGAAGCAAGTCGGTCTAATAACTGCTCCCCACTGGCGCAGCACTAGTGCAACCATTATCAACTGATTGCTGTGGTATGGTCTTAACTGTGACAAACAGCATCAGCTCATCAACCTGCTGATACAACCCCCTTATATCCATATCATCCTTCACCATATGTTTTGTTATACAACCACTGATGTCCACAAGTGTGTGTATAACATATTTGAAATGATTCAAATCGGCGCAAACTAAACTGTGCACATGCCCAATAATAAAATCCAACGTCAGCTGATCTGAATTTAAAACTAAGCTCGTGTGTTGGCCACGTACATACTCTAAACCTTGCCACCAGCAGCCCCACCATATACAAAAATTTCTCATTTCCAATCCAACGCCTAAACCTTTCAACAAAAGGACAATTAATTGTTATATTGACACATAATTCATTAAAAATGATACGCCAATTTAGTAGGTACACACAAATTAAGCATTAAATTATCAAGCACACATGCAAGTTAAACATTAAGTCGTACGTACGCGGACAAGCTCAATTAAGGTCCTAAATCGACGAACAGGTCTATTATAATTGGAGGACATCATATAATATGCTTAAAAAATGGCCAAACATGCTCAATAATGCATTAAAAATCGGCATACATGTTCAAAAACCAGTAACATTTCGGCGGATATGCTCAATTAGGGTCAAATAATCAGTTCACATGCCCAATTACGGTGGGAAAATCGGCGGACATAAACTATTAAGAACAAATAATCGGCGGACATGCTCAATTAGGGTAAAAATATCAGCTGACATGCTCACTTAGGAAGGAAAAATCGGCGGACAAGACCATTACGGGTGAAAAAATCGGCGGACATGATAAATTAGGGTGAGAAAATCGGCGGACATGCTCACTTAGGAAGGAAAAATCGGCGGACATGATAAATTAGGGTGAAAAAATAGGCGGACATGCTCATATAGGGTCAAATAGTCAGCGGACAGGGTCATATATGGTACAGATTCGGCGAACATGCGCAAATATGGTGAAAAAATCGGCGGACAGGCTCAATATTCGACGGATAGACTCAATTTTCGGTGGACAAGATCTACTGGGCAACTACTTTTGGCGGAAACGCTAAATTGGGCTACTATTTTTGGCGGACAAGCTGAAATACTGTCAAATAATAGGCGGATATGGACGATAAGTCTCAAATAATGGGTGGACAAGCACAATTAACCATGCATATTAGCGAAAAAGTCTACGATGGGTGTATGTAGTGGTATTCATGCATATTACATGCATACTTCACCATTTTCCTCGGCGGACAAGCATATTACATGCATACTTCACCATTTTCTTTGGCGGACATGGATATATATAACCATTTCACTCAGCGGACATGCGTTTTTGAAACCCTAAAGCCCTAAAAACAAACATTAAAAGAAAGCAATAAATAAAATACAATGCAAACAGCGTTCGTATCTTACCTTTGGCTCTAACTATGGATCCGTCGACAAAAATGGTGGGTAAATACGGGAGCCGATCACCTTTTTATGCTCCAATAATTTGTGGATACAGAGGAATAAAGTTTGAATCCACTGTGCCCAATTTTTATGTTTGTTGGTGGTGAAGTTATTTGGTTGGTGGAGATAGTTGAGAGTTTAATGTGACAAGAATTTACATAAATGAACTGATTGTGAACACAGTGCCTTAATTTTCACCCCATTTAATGAAGTGTGTTTTAGTGGAGTGGTATGTAGTTAATTTTGCATGTGTTTAATCACCTAATTACTGCATGTGTTAATTAATAAAAAGTCTATTATAATCTAACAATTTAAGGAATTTAAAAATTAAATTTCGTGAATTTTAAAATTTGGCTTTTCACTTCATTAGCTTGTCCGCCGAATTAAGGGTTATATTTTAGTATATTTATTTATTTCTTCTTTAATTAATGTGTCACCCCTAAATAATCAACATATTCATTGACACATCTATTTTGCATGCAACTGTACTTGTCAACTCATTCCCAATACAAAAAGGTGGACCATCCTTGAAGATATTCATGACATTGCATGTATTTTTAGGGCAATTTAAATGAATTAGAAAAGTTAGGGCAAAAAAATGTTGACTGGGCAAATTGTGGTATTTCCCTAGATAATATTCCACAGAAAGTGGGACTTCAAAAGTTCAATAATTTAAGTCAATAAGGGAAGCTTTCAAAAATCATATCTACATATACATAGATATTTCAAATATACTTGTCTTATATCCCTTGTTATTAAGGATAATGTCCCATTGATAGTTTGTCCTCATTTCTACTCCAATAATCTCACCAAAAGAAATGAGATATTTTATCCATAATCTAGCTCTCACAACTTCAATCATCTTCATCTTACTTGTGATCAATGGTGAATCCAATGGCAATGGCCACCCTCTTCCACCATTCTCATGTCGCTCAACCAAGTCTTTGCCATTCTGCAACACCCTTCTTCCCATCAACGAACGAGCTCGAGATCTCGTCTCGCGCCTCACGTTGGACGAGAAGATCTCTCAGCTCGTGAACAAGGCCTTGGCCATCCCACGCCTCGGCATCCCATACTACCAATGGTGGTCCGAGGCTCTGCATGGGGTGGCCGGGGCCTTTGGAGTCGAAATCGGCTACGCGTTTAATAAGACTATTCGAGCTGTCACTAGCTTTCCTCAAGTCATACTCACTGCATCCACCTTTGATGCAGATCTATGGTATCGCATAGCCAAGGTAATTAAGTGCGTAATTAATTATGAAAGAGATCATTAATTAGATGTGTTTTTGTGTTTCTTTTAATCAGTTAGTTAGTTGGTTATGAAGAAGTGACTTCAGAGAAGATATATAAGAATTTAATGGGGAAAGTGAAAAGGGAGTACAATTTTTTAAGAATTTATTACATGATTGCAACTTGATTATAATAAGCTAATCTAGCTATCCTCGGATCTTGTCACTTCATTGTAAGAATGGTGTACACATGATTAATGTTGGAAGTTATTTAATCTAGATGAATGTTAATATAGTTTTGAAGGTGATAGGAAGAGAGGCCAGAGGTATATACAATGAAGGGGAGGCATTAGGGATGGCATTTTGGGCACCAAACATCAACATTTTCAGGGATCCGAGGTGGGGGAGAGGCCAAGAGACACTGGGAGAGGATCCGTTGCTAACGAGCAAGTACTCCGTCTCGTTTGTTAGGGGGATCCAAGGCGATAGTTTTGAAGGCGGCGGCCTCAAAGACGGCCACCTTCAAGTCTCTGCATGCTGCAAGCATTTTACTGCTTATGATTTGGAAAAGTGGAATGAATTCAATCGTTTCACGTTCGATGCTCGTGTAATGAATCTCTTCAACCTACACTCAAAAGGGTGGTTTGTTTCTTGATTTGTTTGTTTGTTGAGTTTATGCAACAGAGGATATGTTTGTAGGTTACAAAGCAGGATATGGCTGATACTTATCAGCCACCTTTTAAGAGCTGCATTGAAGAAGGGCGAGCGAGTGGGATAATGTGTGCTTATAACCTCGTCAATGGAGTTCCAAACTGCGCCGATTATAATCTGCTAACGAAGACAGCTCGCGGAGAATGGGGCTCCCAAGGATACATTACTTCGGATTGTGATGCAGTTTCGCTTATCTTTGAGAAACAAAAGTACGCGAAATCACACGAAGATGCCATGGCGGATGTCCTAAAAGCAGGTAAGTTGTGCTCATTACAAGAATGTGTGTGTATGTGTGTGTTTAGAGCACATCTGTGGTGACGTTTTCTTGAATGAAAAACAGGAATGGATGTAAACTGTGGTTCATATTTAGCCAATCATACAAAGTCTGCAGTTGTGAAGGGAAAAGTGTCTGAATCTGATATAGACAGAGCCCTTCATAACCTCTTCTCTGTTAGGATGAGGTTAGGTCTATTCAACGGTGCTCCGATTAAGCTAATCTACGGCAGCTATGGATGCAAGGACGTGTGTACTCCGGAGCACCAAGAGTTGGCCCTAGAAGCAGCAAGGAATGGGATTGTCCTGCTAAAGAACAAGGAGAATCATCTTCCGTTGTCGTTGGCGAAAACCAATTCTCTTGCAGTGTTCGGTCCTAACGCGAACGTTTCCAAGACACTACTCGGAAACTACGCAGGGCCTCCTTGTAGGACCATTACTCCTTTACAAGGGCAATGAGTTATGTTAAGGGAACCAAGTTTCATCAGGGTTGAGAAACCATTAACTGCACTTCTATTGCTACCAAAGAAGCTGTTAGCCTTGCGAAATCTGCAGATTATGTTGTTCTATTAATGGGACTTAATCAAGATCAAGAAAGAGAAGATCTTGATCGCTAAGATTTGGTGCTCCCCGGCGAGCAAGAAAGTCTCATCACGACCATTGCAAAGGCTGCCAACAACCCGGTCGTGTTGGTGCTTCTCTGTGGAGGTCCGGTGGATGTTTCGTTCGCGAAAAACGATCCTAAGATTGGAAGCATTTTGTGGGGTGGGTACCCTGGTGAAGCAGGGGGGAAGGCAATTGCAGAGATTATATTTGGTGATCATAATCCAGGTACATTACTTCATAAATAGCTTGCTTTTCAACATTTTCTTGTTATAACACATAGAAGTGTCGTTTAATACTTAATCAGTTATTCTAACGGAGTTATTACAGGAGGGAGGTTGCCTCTAACTTGGTATCCCAAAGATTATATCAAGATTCCTATGACTGATATGAGAATGAGAGCCGATCCCTCTTCAGGATATCCGGGACGAACCTACAGATTCTACCAAGGCGAAAAGGTGTTCGAGTTTGGCTATGGTCTTAGCTACTCAAAATATTCTTACAAGTTCGTTTCAGTTAGCCAGAACAGACTCAATTTCAAGACCTCATCTGTGGATAAGTCGGGCTATGCTGCAGTTTCAAAGATAAGCTCGGAATCATGTGAGAAGTTGAAGATTTCTATTGTTGTTAAGGTCTGAAACGAAGGGAAGATGGCGGGTAAGCACTCGGTGCTGCTGTTTGTAAGGCGAGGCAAAGGCGGTAGCAGCGTTCCGATGAAACAGTTGGTCGGATTTCAGACACTGCAGTTGAGTGCAGCAGAGGAGGGGAGTGTTGGATTTGAGGTGGATCCATGTGAGCAGTTGAGCAGAGGTGGTGAAGATGGGGTAATGGTGATTGAATCAGGGGATTATTTCTTTGTTGTAGGAGATCAAGAATATCCTATCAACATAAATATTTGATAAATTAAACTACATTGTAAACTTTCTTAAGTTTTTCCACTCTTGATGATTTAAAATAAATATCTTTTGCTCGGTTTTCGCGAAACTTTGAAAGCCCCCATTTTTGGGTAGAGTCTCCTAACTTTATGAATGACATATCTCTTGTTCTTGTAATTCTTAATGAATTCGCATTCGTTTGTTTCAAAAAATAAATAAATAAATCTCTTTTGGAAGATATCTAAGTAAAAATAAAATTACTCACTTTTCAAGGATTGTAGATAGAGATGTTAATACGGTCCTGAACCGTAGGTCCGGCCCGTTTAATCTGGAAAAATGTAGGTTTAGGTTTGTACAAGTAGTGACCAGTTTAAATCAGGTCCTTTTTACCCCGGACCGATTAGCCCGTGGCCATATAGGACTAGCTCGTAGGTTAATAGGGCTGGTACGATTAGCCCGATTAATTTTTTATAATAAAAAATTAATTAATAATATACTTAAATTATTAAAATTAATAATAATTTTTTATGTTAATAAATAATCTCTATTGATAATTATATCTAATAATAATTTAATACCCTCTAACTTACTATATTTTTGTTGTTTTATCATTTTAAAATAAAATATTTTAAGAATAAAGTATGTGAAACATTTTAAAAAGTAATATTGAAAACTATCTTAATTCACAAATAATATTAACATATTTGAAATTCTAAAATTTTTTTCTATTTTTTACGTATAAACTTATAAATTTATAGTTCATTATTAATGTTAGAACAACATTTGATTTATTGTTAATGTTTAATTATGTTTCAAATTAAATTAATATCTATTTATTTTTTTATTCACTGACCCGTTAGTGACCCGTTTAGCCCGAGGCCCGCTAGGTTAGGTTCGCATAAATGACGGCTCGTTTAACATGGACCGCTTAACCCGTGGTCCTTTAGCCCGTAGCCCTATAAGTCTGACCCTGTAGATTCAGGTCCAGCCCGTTTAACATCCCTAATTGTAGATGTGCGATATGGGCAAGAGAGAACGGAGCTAATAATCAAAGATGGCAAATGATAAAATTAATCAAAATGTGCATTTTATGGCAAAAGCTCCTGCGCCCCTGGGACACGGACCTTATCCCATGTGAACACAACTTTTTCCCTTCATATTCTATTTAAATCTAGTTAAACCTATGTATTACTAGGGAATTTAATTTACAAAGGGACACGAAAATTACAAAGGGGCACGAATCTAAACTCGTGTGCCCGAGCACACAAGAGACTCACTCTCTATTTAATTATTATTTAATTAATCAATGACAAAACACACTCTAAATTGGGAAGACCAATGGACCTACCAACCTCAACTACCCCATCCCTGATTATATATCTCGTTACATATTAATTGTTGGATAAATTGACAATTAGGTGATAAACAAAATCTATACTCCAAAAATAATACTCAAATGTTGAATTTCCCATCGACTCAAGCGTGGCTTATCTAGTATGTATAATAAGAGATTTACACGAAAATGTGACATTTCCAATCCCCACTCACTTACTCTCTCACATACACATGTTTCGTATACTTTCATCATTCACCCAATCACTAAAGCTCATTAAAAAAAAAATGAAAGAATTCATCCATTACCTTATACCTCTAATAATCGCAATCATATGTTCGATTATACTCCTTTTAATTAGGGATGATCACTCCGCCGTCGCCCCTCTCCCGCCGTTCTCCTGCGACGGCGGCGCCGCCAGTCCATACCCCTTCTGCGACACTCAACTCCCGATCGACGACCGCGTTCTCGACCTAGTGTCGCGGCTGACATTGGAGGAGAAAATATCTCAGCTGGTGAACAAGGCGGCGGCGATTCCACGGCTGGGCATTCCGTACTACCAGTGGTGGTCGGAGGCGCTGCATGGAGTGGCCATGGCCGGCGGCGTTGAGAACGGCTTCGCCTTCAACGGCAGCATACGCGCCGCCACCAGTTTCCCTCAAGTCATACTCACTGCAGCCACTTTTGATTCTCATCTTTGGTATTCAATAGCCAAGGTTAGATTCAAATCCTAATTCCATACTACATTATTTATTTAATTTTATGAAATATATTTACGATATTTTGTTAAATATAAGTTCAAAAATAAAAAATTGAAAGGGTTAATTAAAGTGAAAATGTGAAAAGATATCTGAATTTGAACACGAAAAATTTAGTACTAATATTTAAAAAAAATATATAATATCTCCAATAAAAAATACTCCACTAGTTGAGGATGTTCACTTTATAAAACTATTTGGATGACATGTTGCTTACTCATAGCCTACAACGCATCAAGAGAATTTATTTATATTTTATAGTATATATAAACATTCTGGAAAATGGAAAAAAGAAATAGTCTAAATATTCAATTAGACTAAAATAATGATTATAAATTAAAGTTATGGACCTATTTGCGATTAAAGAGTTGTTTTAAATCGAGATAAAAACACAGATCCGTTCAAAGGGGACCATTTTGGCATAACTAAGTTTTTGTTTTATGTTTGATGTTAGATAATGAGATATGGAATCTTTACAAAACTTTTTTTAATTATAGGACCGACACTTATAAATTATTTGAGCAAGATTCGTTCTTCATTTTTCAGTACTCGCTTGTCCAAAATCTGGAGATAATTAGACACAATGTGCACATCATGTACTACATCTATTAAATGAACATTACATTTAAAAGATTAAGCTATTGCACATCATTGGCAAGATGATCAATTTGCATTTATTTAATATTTAATCAAGTCCACAAGTACAGTAAGTTAAGGCACCACCTCCGAAGTTTCATTTGATACTTAATCAAGTCATTCTAATTGTATCAATATACTGTAGTCTAAATCTAATGGTGTGAAACGAGATGGTATACGAAAATGGTGCATAGAAAATTCAAACTGGAATTGGAATTGGATATAGTCATTTATTTTATGTTTTGTTTGTTTAATGTTTTAAATCATGCTTGATTCCATAAGTTGATAATAGAAACTTACTTATGATTACTTTTATGTCATAGAATGTAATGTTGTGACTGTAACGTTTGAAGGTGACTGGGAGGGAGGCTAGAGCAATATACAATGAAGGAGAGGCAATAGGCATGACTATTTGGTCACCAAACATCAACATTTTTAGGGATCCTAGGTGGGGAAGGGGGCAAGAGACCCCCGGAGAAGACCCTTTGCTCACGAGCAACTATGCTGTCGCCTTCGTCCGAGGAATTCAAGGCGACAGCTATGAAGGCGGCCTCCTCAGAGACGGCCGCCTTCAGGTCTCCGCATGTTGCAAGCATCTTACGGCCTACGATTTGGATAACTGGAATGGAGTTGATCGTCACATCTTCAATGCTATAGTATTACTCTGATCAACATTCAAATATATTTATGTATGATACATCCTTTCCTCATGTTATACTAGCTCATGTGTTTATAGGTTACGAAGCAGGATATGGTCGATACGTATCAGCCGCCTTTCAGAAGTTGTGTCGAAGAAGGGCGATCGAGTGGCATAATGTGTGCTTATAACCTTGTCAATGGTGTTCCTAACTGTGCTGATTATGATCTGTTAACGAAAACTGCTCGTGGAGAGTGGGGGTTCCAAGGGTACTACTACATTGTGTTTATTTCATATGAAGTTGTTGTTTGATTGGCATGATGTTGTCGTTGCATGATCAGGTACATAACGTCTGATTGTGAAGCTGTCACGAAGCTTTACGAGGTACAGAACTACTCTGCGTCGCATGAAGATGCTGTGGCAGATGTGCTCAAAGCAGGTAATTAAGTAGTTGGACAAGCTTGGTCTACATGAAGGGTCGATGCTTTCACTCGTTTTTAATGATGTTTTGATCTTTAAAATTTAAGGGATGGATATTGAATGTGGATCATACTTGGGAGAGCATGCAAGATCAGCAGTGGAGAAAGGTAAAATTTCTGAATCCGATATTGATACAGCTCTTCATAACATCTTTGCTGTGAGGATGAGGTTAGGACTTTTCGATGGACATCCGAGTAAACAAACTTACGGCAACCTCGGACGTAAAGACATATGTAGCCTTGAGCACAGGAAGTTGGCTCTTGAAGCAGCTCGTGATGGGATTGTCCTGCTAAAGAACTCGAGAAATTTACTTCCATTGTCTAAGACGAAAACCAAGTCTCTAGCAGTGATCGGTCCTAATGCCAACGAAGCCAAAACTCTTGTCGGAAACTATGCAGGGCCGCCTTGCAACACTACTACTCCTCTAGAAGGCCTAATGAGTTATGTCAAAGATGTCAAATTCCACATTGGCTGTGAGTTCATCAATTGCACATCTGCTGCCATTGATGAAGCCGTCCACCTTGCAAGATCAGCAGATTATGTAGTGCTCGTAATGGGGCTCAATCAGGAACGCGAAAGCGAAGAACTTGATCGACATGACTTATTGCTCCCGGGTGAGCAAGAAAGTCTGGTTGTGAGGGTGGCTGAAGCTGCAAAGAATCCGGTCGTGTTGGTGCTTCTTTGTGGTGGTCCGATTGATGTTTCCTTCGCAAAAAATGATCCGAATATCGGAAGCATTTTGTGGGGTGGGTACCCTGGTGAAGCAGGGGGGAGTGCCATTGCAGAGATCATATTTGGAGATCATAATCCAGGTAATTACTTGATGATCAGAAGTTCTATTTCTAACATAACTTGAAAGTCTTTTTATTACAAATGTATATTATCAAGACACATCTCCACAAGTTTAAACTTTTAGACGAGATGGTAAGTTAACACGTGGTTTTATCTATATCAGGAGGAAGGTTGCCTCTAACTTGGTATCCAAAAGATTTTATCAAGATTCCAATGACTGATATGAGAATGAGGGCCGATCCCTCGTCAAGATATCCAGGACGAACCTACAAATTTTATCAAGGCGAGAAAGTGTTTGAATTTGGCTACGGTCTAAGCTACTCAAACTATTCCTACAATTTCATCTTAACAAGTCAAACCAAGCTTGATTTGTCTGCTAACAAGGTTAAAAAATCGGGTTACAATTTAGTTCCGGTGAGTGGCTTAGATTCGTGCGAAAGCGCGAAGTTCACTGTCGTTGTTAGCGTGGAGAATACGGGAAACATGGAGGGTAAGCACCCGGTGCTGCTGTTCATGAGGCACGACGAGGGTGGCAGCAACGGGCGTCCGATGAAACAGTTGGTCGGGTTTCGAACAGTGAGGTTGGGTGGTGGAGAGAAGGGTAGTGTTGAATTTGAGGTGGATCCATGTCTGCATTTGAGCAGAGGTGATGAAGATGGTGTAATGGTGATTGAATCAGGGGATCATTACTTGGTCGTGGGAGATCAAGAGTATCTTATTACCATTATTGTTTGACAAAATGCTATGGATTAATTTGTTGCTTTTCTCAACAATATTATTTTAGAAATTGTTGATTTATTAGGTATTTTTATTTTTATTTTATTGAAAATTTTTCAATGTATGAATAAAAGGTGTGCATCTACCGGTTTAATTATCTATTTGATTCGAAATTTCAAACCCTATATAACCAATTATCTTTATGTATAATTAAAACTTAAAACAAAAATGATATGAGATGGGATTTATGTGATACTGGCAACTTTAATTAAAGTATTTACAATATACTTTAATTATTAATAATCATATTTTCCTACACCTAGTTTAATAATGAGTGTAACAAGAGAGGGCCCAACAAAAAATATACCCATTGGTTTTCCATATGAGTTCAACATAGGTTAATAACCGAAATCCCCAAATTCTTTTTAATTTATAAATTATACTTGTTTTGGACTGCTAATTGCCATTAAACGAAAAAAAAATACATGCACACACCCCTTACAATATCACAACATTAATAATAACTAAAAAAGAAAAAAGATACACTCATAAAATGTGCACCGTAAATTTAAAAAAAAATAAATAAAAAAATAATAATAATAATAATAATTCAAGATCCATATAAATATTGAAGTACGGTAGTGACTAGGAGAAAAAACACATAACGAAATGTAAGGAATTAATCTGAAATTACTTTAATTAATAAATAAATACATACTCCCTCCCCATTCAAATGATTCTTTTTTTTTCATTTTGGGCGTCTCACTCAAAAAGTCTCCATTTATTTTTTAAACACATGGACACACCCACTAATACAATTAAAATATGAAGCTTACACTCTCACTAATACAACTATCCACTACACATTAAACAATAATACCCCCTTAATCCACGTGCAAAAAACATACGATACCCTTTTAGTGGAACCCTTTTAATCTACATACATATTTTGGATTGGTTAAATTGATCATTCTTATCGATCATTAAAACCAAAAGTATAATAATAGGTTGATTACTTATAGGTAGTACAATTTATCTATTTATATTACTAGCATGTACATTATCCATATTAAAATAAGATCCACTAAAAATTGAACTCATCAAATACCATTTTTAACCTTATTATAAGATTTATTGTATTAAAAATTAATTAACCACCAATCTCTCCATAAAAATAGGAAATATGTTGGGATTAGAAAAAAAAAGTTACATAGGTTGTATTCAAAAAGATTTAGCATACTATTCTTCATACCCATTTTTTAATGGTGCGCGAGCTCAATTTGCATATTGCATAACTATTATGTGGGCTCAATTTGCATAATCTTGCATACCCATTCTAGGATGAATCACAAAAGAAAATATTTAGAAATTACTTAAGAAATTAATAGGATGAATCAGATATAACCGCAATTAGAAATTTTCTAAATATATTCCGAAAGATTTTAACGTTCAAATTTAAAATTTATATTGTATTCAGAACTAAAATTAAAGACAACTTATTTAAAAAACTACATTGTCAAATTATTTTGATATTCAGAATTTACTCAAAAAATTATCAGATATTACCATTATAAGAAAATTTCAATAAGTATTCATAATTATTTAGAAATATTCAAAAATATTTCTGATCACAAAAAAAAAATTATTATATTCGAAAATTATTTAAAAATTTTCCTAGATGTATTTATAAATATTTAGAAATATTAAAAAATATTTTTGAACATAAAGAAAGAAAATTAGCAGATGATGATTTGTTAGGTACGTGAAAATTTAAACGAGTAAGATCTCAATTAAGAAAATAAGAAAAAAGGCAGCTGCCATAACAATTTGTCACATTTTAATTTCAATTCCTAATCCATCTAATCACACCGCCGCTTCGAGGTCCACCCGCCTAGCCAACGCCATGCATGGCTCCACCTGCTGTAGATTCCAAACCTCCAAAGATGAAGGTCACAGCCAAACAAGCCCCCCAAATCGTCATCTGCGAGCGAACAAGAAGCGACGACCAAACCAGAACCGAGCAAGACCATCATCAATGGTTTCAAGTGAAGGAAGGAGTGGAGAAGAGCGTCGAAAGTGGTGGTCAACTCAGAGAAGTCGAGGAGGGGGTGCTTAGAGATTTGGGAGGAAGGCGGAGAGGTTTTCTAGCCTACTGGATTTGAGGAGGCCGTTACTAGGTGATTGCGGATGTGGCGAAGAACATTATGTAAACGTAAAATTTGTAACTATTTATTTATAAGGGTATTTGAGACTTTTTATTATATATTTTTATATTGGATAATAATAAAATATTCCCTCCGTCCCAACTTCAACTTCACACTTTCTGTTTTGGTCCGTCCCAAATTCAACTTCACACTTCCATAAAAGGAAAAATCAACAAACTAATATCCTTCTAACATACTTTAATTTCAAATTTGACATCATATTTTTAACACACATAGAGGGAGTATTTTTTTTTATCAACTTTATTGACTTTTATGATTATTGTGGTATTTTCAAGTAATAATAAATTATAAAGTATGTTATGTATGTATGTTATGTATGTTGAGATGGAGTGATATTTTTTAAATTTAAATAATTGTTGTTTGATGTAAAGTTTCCTTTTTAAGTGATGAAGATAAGTGTGTGGCAGAAGAAAAAAAAGTGAAGATAAGCAAGAACGAAAATATCTGGATATATCCACGATATATTCATTTTTTTTAGAGTACCGATATCAATATGGGGAAAAAAGATATTTATTTTCTGATATTGAAGATATATCGGGAAATATCGGTAACAATATTGATATCAAATTTCCACAGTTCAAATTTTTCTAGATATCGAGATATATCAAGAAAATATCGATACAATATCGAGAATATATAAAAAATATCAAAAAATTATCTATAATTAAAAAAATAAAATAATTTTTTATTTTACATTTACTAACCAAATACATTTTTTTGTTATTAATATGTTTAATTTAAAAAAATAAAATAAAAAATAAAGCAACACTTGCGTGAAATCATCTCATGTTGAGATTATTTTACGATTGGATTAGCCCACGCTATCTAATCCTTGGTCAAACAATTAAATAAGATAGAACGATCGACGACGTACTACAGGCACAATTAGAACTATATTCAGAATTTATCTAATTCGATAAGCTGATACCAATATTGTTTAAATCTAGACGGCATGACAAGTTTTACATTTGAGCATCATAGATCATCATTTTGATATTATTTATTATTTATTAATTAAACAATAAATAGAATTATTGTATGACTCCAGACTATTTAAATATGTTGTTATTGATTTACTTATCATGTGTTATAAGTTTCATTGAGATTTTAAAGTGTATTTATATATTAAAATTAATTATAATATTTTTAAAAGTTGATTAATTAATTTTTTTCTATTTTTTTTCAAGTTTTCATGATTTTTTAAAATTTTACCGATATCAATATCGATATTCGATATATGTATCAATATATCCGTAAATTTGAGATACCGATATTTTTATCGATATCAATATTTTCCTCATTAAAGATAAATGGGGAGAGAGGAAGTACTACATTAAAATCATAAATTCTAATCATAAAATAATAAAGTCTCTCCAAACTTGATTTAGCATATTACATTCTAATTTTAGAAAATTACTCAATGTGATCATTAAGAAGATTAATGATTCATCCCATGAAAAATATTTGTGCAGCACTATTACCACCCAAAATATTACTTAAGGCACCCGAAAATTTTAAAAATATCATGTGTAAATACAAATTTAACCTCGTGAATCAAAACATCTCAAATAGTCTCTCCCATATTTACTGATTAGGTTTTCGCCATAGTTAGCGGCTTTCGATTTGGAGAAAGGCAACGATGGGGCACTCCAACATCTGGAATTCTCGACAAGAATGAGGAATTCCAATTTCGGAACCCCTCACCTGTGTGACCTGATGTGTCTGCAACAACGCATAGGAAATTGGCCTGTAATTGGTTGGTTATGCAGTTGAATAAAAAATTTAATCTAAAATTGCAGCCCTGCAATTGGTCCGGAACAACATCCTTTGTTCAATTTTTTAAATAATAAACTGATAAAAAAATTGCAGGCCTCTTTCACCTCTTGCAATGCCTTTATACAACCAAGTGCAAATAATATATGTTATTGTAAAACGTTTGTTAAGAAATCTAAATATTGAATTAATCTTACAGGAAAGTTGCTTGGAAGATGAAGAAGCAAGAGGTTGGTTATGGAGCTGGGTGTGGAAAGTAATTTAATTGTTGATATTAGGTATGGATTTTACACTTTATTTGTTAATTATGTTCGATTATGTTTGTTGTGGTAGTTTTGGGTAATTTTTTTTGTGTAATATTGGGTGAATTTGTTCTAAAAATTAAGTTTTCTGTTGATGGTGTACCCTTGTAAGGGATCATTTTGTTGTTGAACAATTGATGAGGGGTTCTTAAATCCAGAAGCGTATTCGTCGAGTAGAAATTGTGCATTTGCTCTCAAGGTTATCAGCAATTCCAAGGAAATTATTTATCTTTTGGGTCGAATAATTTATTGATAAATTAAGTTGACACTCCTAGATTAACATTTGTAGAGATTCGAACCAGTGCCATCTGAAAAGAAAACAGTGTGGAAATGAGAAATGAAATGACTTTTCTCCATTAGGATTATATCGTTGAATTGAAATTATGTTGAAAAACATTTCCTGATAGAAGTAAGCTTGAGGTAGTTCAATTTCTTTAGTTCGACTTTTCGTGTATTTAGCTTGTGTCTTCAATAGAAAAGTGGAATCTTTATTGAATCATAGGTTGTTTCAACTTTCAAGTACTTATTCATAAGGTAGCCCTTGAGGGAAACCAATTAAGTTCTTGAATTGTGAGTTTTTTTATGAATAATTCATCTTATTCAGGTTATGACTTCTCGGCCAAAGTTAGATCTGGTTATTAATTTCCCAATTTTACAGAAACTTGACAACAAAAAAACAAGCATATTACTTATCCTTGTAATTTTGCTAGAAATATTAGATGGGTTTAAAGATACAATAGGAACAACTTAGTTATGGAAATAATGCCCTCCGAGTTCACTGCATCCACTTCATGCAGGTAATTGGAGCTCTATCTAAAAGTGATTTGTTAATCTTTGTTTAGTAACAAACACACTCAATAAATGACTGGAAACTGATACATGAATTATTGTCCTTTGTCTGAAAATCTCAGCATTTATTAAAAATGAAATTTAGTCATGGTTGGACGACTGCCAGATAAGAGAAGTGCTACTACCTTGTATGGCACTCCTGCCACGCTTACGCTATTTTTGGCCCCTGTATACAAGGCGAGACAGGAATATAATTCTAACCTATGCTCTGGTGGTGTTACTATCTACAGTGGCGTGGATCCCATTATACGCATATTCTACTATGTTGAGATATTTTGTTGTGGTTGTGCATTTAATTATGGTATTCATTGTTCCTGTTTCGTTTTATTATGATTGAAGAGATTTAGTTTACAATATTCTCTTTATTATTGAAAAATGGTGTACCCCAGGGGCCCCCACCGCCCCTGCCCTGGGGATTGGTGAATGAGGTAAATCGCAGGATGTGTCTCAAGTGGCTTATAGAATGGTGGGCCCCCACCGCCCCTGCCCTGGGGATTGGTGGAGGAGGTAAATCGCAGGATGTGCCTCAAGTGGCTTATAGAGAGGGCTCACTGTTAAACTTGTGCTTGCAAGGGGCCAAATCCATGCCAAAGGCAGGATTCGAACCCCCACCCTGCAGCAACCAAGCTCAGCTGGAAGGCCTTTTCCACCCTCCCCTCTACCACTTGAACTATGCCCTGGGGGCATATTCTCTTTATTATTATTGTTATAGTCAGCCTAGCATGTAATATAAAGTACTTCTAATGGTTTTATGTAATTCGAAATTCTTTGGCAGTCTGCTATTTGTATGTCTGTTGAAGCAACTCTATTGTAATTATTATAATTGTAATTTCAATTGTTTTTAAACTGCTAATGGACGAGTTGGAATGTTTTGGTTACTCTTTCTAATGAATATGGTTACTCTTTATTATGAATTTGGATTACTCTTTGATTTGATATTCGTATTTTCTGAAAATGAAGTCATGTATTGTGAATTAAATTGTATGCAATTTGTAAGTTGATATATTACTCTATAGAAATAATTGGAATACTCTTTTGAATTAATTGGATTAATCTTTGATTTGAGACTCTAATTTTTGAAAATGAAGTCATGTCCTATGATAATTATAATTGTAGTGAATTGATAAACCACTCTATAAAAATAATTAGATTACTCTTTGATTTGAGACTCTTGAATATGTGACTATTGAATATGTATAGGGTACTCTTTGAAATTAATTAGATGACTCTTTCACTCGTTGAATTTTATTGGACCACTTTTTTATTTGAGACTCTTGAATGTATACTTTACTATTTTGAATTAATTAGGTAACTCTTTATAATTAATTAGGTCATTTTTAAATTTATTGAATCACTCTTTGATTTGAGGCTCTTAATATACATAGATTACTCTTTGGAATTAATTAGGTTACTCTTTAGAATTTATTATATTATTTTTAAATTTATTGGACCACTCTTTGATTTGAGACTCTTAATATGCATCAGTTACTATTTTCTATTAATTGTGTTACTCTTTATAATAATTTGGGTTACTTTTTCATTTGAGACCCTGTTTTTATGAAAATGAAGTCATGTATTGTGAAGAATAAAATAGTATACAATATATAAGTTGATAGATTACTTTATAAAAATAATTAGATTATTTTTTAAAATTAATTATATTATTTTTCGTGTTTATGAATCATATTCAACATCAATGTGAACCTATTGTAGATGTAGAGTTAGTTTCATAATTTTACTACTTTGCATATTTTGTTACTCCATTTCATATTTTGATTAGTTTCACTTTTTATAAATAATTAGATTACTCTTTAGAATTAGTAGGATTACTCTTTGACTTGATACTTTGAAATTTTTAGGATTATTCTTTAATTTGATACTCTAAAATAATTGGATTACTCTTTAAAATTAATTGGATTACTCTTTAGTATTAGTAGGGTTACTCTTTGATTTATACTCTGGTTTATGAAATAATTAGATTACTTTTTGAAATTTATTGGATTACTCTTTGATTTGATAATTGATAGGCTTTTTCTGCGCACTCCAATTTAATCCTCAAGTATAAGGATGTCAATTGTAGCAGCAAGTACCCAAGTTAAATTATCGATTCCACGGAGACAGCTAATTATTTATGTATTCTATAAATTACTACTCCCTCTGTCCCATAGAAGTCGGTATAATTTTTTTGGGCACGGAGATTAAGGAGTATAATAATTTAATGTAAAGTGAAGTAAAGTGAAGTGAGAGAAATAATATTTAATGTGTAGTGGGTAGTTGTATTAGAGGTGATATGTGGGGTCCATGAGAATAGATTAATTGTTTTTGTGTGGGTCCCATGTATTAAAAAGGAAATGTGTCAACTTTAGTGAGACAAATAAAAAAGGAAAGTGTGTCAACTTCTATGGGACGGAGGGAGTATTTAATAAAAATTGAGTAACCCAATTTCTGAGTTTGTTAAAGTAATTAACTAAATAACAAAATATTAAATTGTTGAATAATTAAAGGCAATAGAAAATAAATCAAGTTCTAATCAAGAGATAAACGACAATTCTAAGGTATCAGGTATAGACTAATTAATTCGGGTTACTAGACCTTCAATTGTTCATTCATGCAGCTTCAATGAAAATACACCACATAACCCCGTTAACCCACTGAATATGATCTGATTTTATGCTAATAATATATTCTGGTTTAAATCATAAGATGCGCAAATATTACCAAGCATTATTCCTAGATACTAATCAAAGCAAGCAACAATACCTCCGGATGGTAAGCTCGACTAACAAGATATTTTCTGGAATTACTACAAGGTTCTATTCACTTCCTACTTGAATGTCTAATTGCATTGTTCCACTAGACAATTCAAGTATTTGATTTACCAGTTCATGAAATTAAAATGTTTATAGCGGAATTACTTCAATCCCTAACAGATAGACAATACTAATCATGAACGCACACAAGCTAACACAATAATTCAAGCATTATGGAGGATGTCATGGATATATTATGAAGACGTTACGAATCAGAAAAGCAAGTCTTGATAAAATAAGTAAAATCAAAATATCCACTGCATAAAATCCCAATTTTTTGTCTAGGTTCCTAAATCGATCCAACCTAACCATCAAACCCTAGAACTGTTTATAAAATTAGCCCATGAGGTTACAATCAACAATCATGGCTATGCAATTCATATCAAAAATCAAGATAAACGGAAAGAAAAGATAAGAAACACGAAATCCTAACGTAAGCGTAAATCTGCGTCCCGTCTCCATCTCTCCGATCGTCTGATTCCCCTCAATTAGCACTTGAAACACACTTGGAGATGGATGGAGAATGAAATCAGATGTAAATCTGATATGGAAGTGTTGGGTGAGTGAATTGATGATGGATGGGTTCTCTCCAATTTGTGTCTTTATCTCCCCTAATCTCTCTTGGACTGTTGCAGGGCTGTTTTCGCATCGAATTCTGCTCAAAAACACGACCTGAAAGTATAAATACGCTGCAGAATCGAACAGGCCTCGACTGGGCCTGGAATTGGGCCGCTCGGCACCTAGCTCGAGCCGAGCTGGGTCTGGACAATGCCGAGTCATCGCCGAGCTGTATATGGGTGAAATGCTGACGTTGAGAGGGTGTCGTAGGATCCCAACTCGGCTAAAAACTCGACCACGGTGGGCCCAGCTCGAGCCAAGTGGCTTCCCGAGCTGCGGAGACTGCACTGCGCGATCTCACCGTTCCGAGCATGACTTCCTCATACGAACTCTGATTTTAGTGATTTTTGTGCCAAAACGATCCTCTCTTCCGTGGCTTTCCAACCATATATCACATGATCAATTTGGAATTCTACAAAAATACAGAAAAATTATGCAATGGTGACGTGTGTTTTTCAGCATTCCTTCACACTTTCACTCATCATTCCAACTTTGAACTTTTGATCCTGTTTTACCCTTCAAAACTCAACAAAACACCTTAGTAGCATCTTAAGTATGCAAAATATGAAAACCACATCATTCTACACAAAATAATGGCCACATTCTATCAAAAAACGGTGTAATGTGCTCAACAATAATCCAATATTTGAAAATAAATTCATTTACTTTAAAGAATTAAATTATATACAATATGTAAGTTGACATATCACTATATAGAAATAATTACATTACTTCATAAAAAATTAAATTGTATACAATCGGTAAGTTAATAGATCATTCTATATAAATAATTAAATTACTCTTTATAATTTATTGGATTACTCTATAAAATTAAAAAGATTACTCTTTACTTGTTATAAATACTTCTATTGTTCTAGGGATTAAACAATGTTAGCAGCTCAACTCTAAAATGACTCACAAGGATATTCCAACCAAATAGCAATTAATATTCTTCTAAAATCTCACTACTCTTGAAATGCAAAGTGAAATACTTATGACTAAATATGAAAATGACAGATAAGTGTCTTGTTTCATATAATCCAAAAATTCTAAAACATTGCTTATAACTATACATCGTTTCGACATTATAGAGAACACTAATCAAATGTGTACTTTGAATTGAACTTTATAGACTACTCATAATTCTCTTGATTTTATCTTTGTATTTAAATGTACAGGGTCGAACACAATTGTGGATGATGTACATAATCTCTATCTACTTTACGAAAGAACCTGCAAAAATATTATTACCACAACCTAAATCAACAAAAACAGAGAACGATATCTATACTTGTCCACTTCAATACTCAAGGAAATGGACAGAAGAAGAAATTTTTACTTGTGTTTTATCATAAATGGAAGAAGATGGCCATTTAAGAATATAACTTGCACTGCTTTATGGAATTGAAGCTGAAAGTTAATAAAATACTTTTGGCAAAACTCCTTCAAATACAAAATTTCCCTCAAATTCTCTTTGCTTCCAACACCTTTCTGGGTCCATCCCATCAGCCGAGTAAGGCAGCGGAGTGGCTGATCACGGCGACGGCGAGCGCTATTGAGGAATCGACTAACGGCGGCGGCAGAAAAGGACGCGATTGGAGGGTCAACTTCTTGAGCGGTGGGGCAAGGCCTCATACAATCCTAACTTGCTTCGAATACACAAACTATTGGCAACAGCACCGTAAACCATCAAGAAGATAAGGAGCACCAAAAGAACGTGAAGAACAAAAACCAGATCGAGAATAACAGCAGCCATAAGCTTGGAGTCTTCCAACTCGCACTTTGTGGATCCCTCAACGCCAGCCACCACGTCCAGCAGCTTATGGCAACCCTCCGGGAGGAAGGAGTCGACATAGAGGGAGAGGCCAACCCAAAGTCCCTGCAAGGGCGAAGATGAGATCGGAGGGAAGAGGGAGAAGGGAGGTGGGGTCGGAGATGAGGAGGGCGAGGAAGATGAAGCAGAGGAGAACGACGGCTGCTGGTGGAGAAGGACGATGAAGAGGCAGATGAGGTGGTAAAACCCCTGGGTCAGCAACGCCGACGACGTCAACATCTGGCATCCCAAATTCGATCACAACCAAGTAATTCAATGTAGAAGAGGTCCTACCCTAATCATTTTCTAAAAATAATAATAATACTCCTTTATTTAATCACAAAATCAAATTGAGACTTATGAATAAAATGGAAGGTTACCTTTTAGTCCATAAATTAGGGTTTAAGGCCTATTTTCCAAAGTATTTGTCTGGCTAAAACTCTTTTAATACGTAATCCATAAATTAGGATTCAAGGCTGATTTACTTATTTGTCGGGCTGAAATTTATGTTTTTTTTTTCATTAATTAATGACTAAACAAAGTAATTAAATGAAAAATATATCTTAAAATAACAAAGCAAATCGAAAAGAATTAATCACAATTCTTCATACATGTGTTCTGTGTTCTTTCTTACTTTAGGACTCAACATATATTCCCCCTCACATCCCCCACTTTCCCACATTAACAAAATGGAGCTCCATTTCAAAGCCGGATTTCTATTCATCACACTGCTTCTCCTCCTCCGCCGCGCCGAGTCGACTCAGCCGCCGTACTCATGCGATTCATCCGACTCGAGAACCAAATCGTTCCGATTCTGCCAAACATCTATTCCGATTCACCATGGCCGGGAAACATCCGGTGCTACTTTTCGTTCGACACGAGAGGAGTAGCGACGGAAGCCCGGCCAAGCAGTTGGTAGGGTTTGAAAGCGTGAGGTTAAATGCAAGTGAAAGGGTTGAAGTTGAATTCAAATTGAATCCATGTGAGCATCTTAGCACAGCTAATGAGGATGGTGAGATGGTGATAGAAGAGGGATATAGAAACTTGGTTGTTGAGGGTAAAGAGTACCCTATCAACATAGTGCTTTGAACATCATATTCTCTGATTTCAATTTGTAACATTACAAATATATCAATTCTAATTTTCTATTGCAATTTGTCAACTCTTCTATTTCGTACAAATGATCATGAAACTTGTATTACATGTAATCTATCACGTAATTAAAAGACTAATGATTTACATACTTTTTGATAAAGTATACTCCCTCCTCCGTTCCAGGAAAGATTGCACCCCCTTTCCTAGCATGGAAATAAGAAAGTGGTGACTTTTAGGGGTATTATGGTATTTTTTGGTAATAAATTAATGATAAAGTATGTTATATGTGTTAGGTAGGGTGATTTTTTTGTAAATAAAGTGTATGGAGAAGGGTGATTGTGTTTGACTTTTTGCTTTTTTAGGAATGTGCAAACTTTTATGGGACAACCCTAAAATGGAAAGTATGTATCTTTCCTGTGACGGAGTCTTTTTTATTCTTTTTTATCTCACATATCTTTTGTCTTTTTTAAGAGGATAAAATGTAAAGGATTGGAATTAGATAAGATAATAATGAAAGAGAATCTCAGTTCACTTCTCCTATTTGTGTTGAATTAAGAGAGAGAAGAGGAAAAATGGTAGTGAAGGTATACGGACCAGCTTTTGCTGCAACAAAGAGAGTTCTTGTTTGCTTATTCGAAAAGGGAATCGACTTTGATGTAGTCGACATTGATGTCTTGAAAGGGGAGGGCCGAACTTCAGAGTATCTCAAATTGCAGGGTTTTTTTTTTTTTTTTCAACTCAAATTTCTCAAAAATTCCATTCAATTTTGTGTTTAAAGATAATCAGACTTGTTTATTACTGAAAATGATGGTTTTAATATGTGTTTTTTGTGGCAACTATGCAGCCATTTGGGCAAGTTCCTGTTATTGAAGATGGTGACTACAAATTATATGGTAGAAATTTATTTATATTTTCTTTGCTGATTTGATCTTATTTAGTGCATTTTCTTGATTGTTTGTAGTATTCATCTTAATTCTTGGCTTCATTTTAGGGGTTTAATATATAATCTGCCGACAATATTTTCTTGATCATGTATGGAGTAAGCAAGTACTCCATATTCTTGGCATTTCAACTACTCTCTCTCTCTCTCATTTCTTTCATACAACACAACGACAGAAGATGTAAATCAAAATGTAATAAAAGATCTGATCTTATTTTATCTCATTTTCCACAACTGCATTCTTTAAATAGACTCTACATTACTACATATTGTCTTTCTTAGCTTCTTAGGTTTCTAGTTTAGAGTTTAAGTTTTGATTTGGAGCATAGGATCTTTCCCTCCCCCCGAAGCATTTCGTCGATTACTACGCCCTTCCTCGTCTCTGGGTGTCTAGGTATCCACCGTAAGCCTTTCCTCGTTGCCCTTATCAAAATCTTATAAATTCTAAATAATGCTATGTTACTTGTCCAAAGAAGTGACACAATAAATTTCACAATCATAGGACATCCAAATCCAGGTTTTGCTGTTTTTTTAATGAATTAAGGGTTCAAATTGTGTAATAAATTCGAGTGTTTTGTTGTTGTTGTAAGTTCCGTGGTGGTTTATTTCTCATCAAAATTTGTAGTGTCAAGTATTTTTCTAAGCTTTAAAAGGATTTGATAGTGTTCAAAACTTATGCAGAATCCAGGGCAATAATCAGGTACTACGCAGAGAAATACAGGTCACAAGGAATTGAACTTCTGGGAAAGACAATAGAAGAAAGGGGTGTAATCGAGCAGTGGCTTGGAACCGAAGCCCACAATTTCGAGCCACCTATCTATGAGTTGGTAGTCCAAGTCCTTTTCAACCCCAAACTAGGCACTGCACCGCACCCGACCCGAAACGCATCCAAGAAAACGAGGAGAAACTTGCTAAAGTGTTGGATGTGTACGAGGAGAGGCTGTCGAGGAGCAAGTACTTGGCGGGCGAGACGATCAGCCTGGCCGACCTTAGCCACCTCGCGTACGGTAACTTCTTGACGAGCACTCTGGAGAGGGAGCAGGTGATCAGGGAGAGGAAACATGTGAGTGAGTGGTGGGATGATATTAGCAACAGGGCATCTTGGAAGAAGGCGCTGCACCTCTACCCCTATGTGCTTTGATTCCTACTTTGTTGTTTCAGTATCATGTGTTTGTTGTAATAATGCTGCTTGTCATGAGTTTTCTACTCTACTTTTTATTGAGTTTTCATTTTGTATAGGGGCGGCTATTTGCACCCCAAAATTACTAAACGTATCCCGTAAATATTTAATAAGACATAATTGCCCTTATAAAATTTATATATGTTCGGTTGCAACAATCGAACAGAACAAAGAATTCATCTATTCTGTTCGGTAGCAACAATCGAAGAGAACAAAGATTTCTGTTCGGTAGTAACAACCGAACAGAATAAAGAATTCATCTATTCTGTTCGGTAGCAACAACCGAACAGAATAAAAAAATTCATCTATCTTATCTGTTCGGTTGCAACAACAAACAGAACAAAATTAATGATTTTTTTAATTCATATCTAAATAAATAAGATATTCTCATTTGTCTTCTCCATCAGATTGAACTTTAATCCGTCTTCTCTATCAGATTGAACCACAGGTCCACCGCCAATGAAACAAAGTGGCGCCACCTTGCTGCCATTACTCAACTGAAAACCTGAAACTCCAATTTATATGCTTTCCACAAATTGTCAAACTTGCTTATCCGATTCTCACATTTATCGCTAACCAATTGTTTACAGTTTTTTAATCCCTACTCACAAATTTTCCCCATTATGCTACAAATATTCCTCTCCATACACCATTCACCATAAGCATGCAATTTCCAGGTCACTTAACTATTTCATATTGATTCTTTAATAGTGCTCAATTATAATTATCTTATTTATTTAGATATGAATTAAAAAATCATTAATATTGTTCTGTTTGGTTGTTGCAACTGAACAGATAAGATAGATGAATTTTTTTATTCTATTCGGTTGTTGCTACCGAACAGAATAGATGAATTCTTTGTTCTGTTCGGTTGTTGCAACCGAACATATATAAGTTTTATAAGGGCAATTAAGTCTTATTGAATATTTATGGAGTACGTTTAGTAATTCCGAGGGTATAATTAGCCGCACCTTTTGTATATTGTGCTCAATTTCTTTTTTTTTATTTTTTATTTTGCTTTGATGATCAATACTTGAGTGCTTTGATTAAAGGAAAGACCATCTCACGAAATAGGTAGTACTGTGTTTCATGTGAAACCTTCATCGATATTCCTTCCGTCCCACCCAAACGTTACCGGTTGATTTTTGTACGTAGATTAAGTAGTGTATTATTTTATGTGTAGTGAGTAGTTGTATTAGTAGTGTAGTGTATTATTTTATATGTAGTGAGTAGTTGTATTAGTAGTGAGTAGTGAGCCACATGTGGTACATTTTTACTAAAAGTGGGAAATGAAGACATTTGGATAGGACGCTCAATATAGTAAAATGGGGACCTTTCGATGGGACGGAGGGAGTATTATTTTATACTTCTCATGTTTTGTAAAATATTTCGCACTTTCTCCATTTGTTACTTTTGTTTCAAATTTGTTATTATTTTTTCATATTTACAACATTACTTTACACTTATTTATCACTTAATAATATTAAAATTCTCATGTTTTGTAAAATATTTCGCACTTTCTCCATTTGTTACTTTTGTTTCAAATTTATTATTATTTTTTCATATTCACAATATTACTTTACACTTATTTATCACTTAATAATATTAAAATACTCTTAAAATTAATAAAAAATATTTTTTTTAAACAACATGGAATAACAAATAAAGATGACTTATTTAGTTTAATTGACCAACAAAATTTAGTATTCTCTCAATTCCATACATAACACTTTCCTCTCAATCCTATACATAAACACTTTTTTTTTCACACTTATTTTCACTCTTAAAAGTTGTCATTCAACACCAAATACTCATGATATATTTTAATTTAAAATGATGTCATCATAATTTAACATACATAATTTAGTTTGTATTTTACTTAATATTAAAAAAAATTAATAAGGTAAGATTAAAATGATAATTTTTTTTAATATCAGTAAAAATTAAAGCGCATGAAGATAGAATTAATATGATTGAGAGAGCACCATTTTTACCAAAAAAAAAAAATGTAAACATAAACAAATATGTCACTTTATATTCGTCTAATAAAAGACATGAACTCATATTAAAATTTACTTCTCGATTCATAAAATTTTCCTTAAATTACCATGCAATATATGTAAGCTCTTATCCGCTTAATCAAATTCTTACAATGAAACGATATCAAATCTTTACCTTATAAGGAGAGATAATGGGTTTTGAGTTTTTCTTCATCAATAATATTCTCATTGATTGAAAGGTTTAAAAAGTAATACTCTAATTTTTTTTTTAAAATATAATAAAGATTATTATAAGTTTGAAAAAGTGAAACCTCCATCGTGTTGTTGAATCCTAATTTAATTATCATATTTTTAAACTTTATAATATCACAAAAACTTAAGTATTAATAAAAAAAATTTCGAAAATTAGGATAAAATAAAAAGGGAAATATTGGAACAGAAAAAATAGGATTTATATTAAAAGAACTTGAAAAGTATTTATTTCATGGCATCTAGTGAAGCAAAAGATTTCAGTTTCATTTAAATTATCATCCTTCTAGGCTATGATTTTTTGTATAATGTTCTCACAAAGAAAATTTGAATTTGAATACTTCTAGTT
Organism: Pogostemon cablin; assembly: GCA_023678885.1. NCBI lineage: Eukaryota > Viridiplantae > Streptophyta > Magnoliopsida > Lamiales > Lamiaceae > Pogostemon > Pogostemon cablin. The sequence continues at coordinate 21,593,870 of CM042968.1, forward strand.
TTCATCTCCACTTTTCATGCAATAATTAATTTCTGAACCACCTCTCATTTTTGACAATATTTGTGTAGTTTTTTTGATTGTCCAATGCCCCCACCATCTCTTATTCTTGAAACTTTGAGAACATTAGTTTCCAATTATGTGCATCACAACTCACATAAAATAATACTCCTCCCCGCTAATCACTTCACACTTTTTTTATCCGTCTCAACACTTATGCATATTTTTTAAAATGAAAAAATACTATGTTTTAATAATATTTATTTTTTACACATATTCCAACGACTTTATACATATTTTTCATTAAATTATTTAAAATATTCATTTTTTACGCACATCTTGTAACTTTACAAATATTTAAACATAAGAGAATAGTTTTTCTTTATTTCCACGCACAAAAATACATGCGCTATTTATCGAGAAGGAGAATACTGCTCATTAAAAAGTTTATAATTATCATCTATTCGATGTTCGGGTTTAAAAAAAAAATTTAATGGGTAGTTTATTTATTTTTTAATAAATAAATTATAAAGTATGCTTAATTGTGTTGGTATGAAGATAATTTTAAAATTAAATTTTACTTTGGATACTCTCTTGTGAGTTGAGTTGTGGAACGATGGAATTATTATTAAAATACACTTGTTATATAAAAATAAATTATACTTATTTAAAATTAAAGTTTACTTATTTATTACTTTAATTTATTATTTTAATATTTTACAAAAAATGAGTCTTTTCTATATACGACTTGAAAAATTGATTAATTAACAATTAGAGACCCGAAAGATTTTTTCTATCAATTTAGGAATCGAAAGACATGAAACTATCAATGTAGGACTTAAAATCATAAAAATAATTGAAATTTACCAATCTAATTGTATAAATTTGTCATTAATTAGTATGTTATTTTAATAATAATAATATTAAATTTAAAATATTAAATTAAAAAATAATTTTAATATATGAAATTTTAATATAATTATTATTATTTTATTTTATTTTAATTGAATTTTATGATTTTAAATTTTGTATTGATGATTTCATGTCTGAAAGTGTTGAATTGATTTAAAATCTTTCAAATCCCTAATTAATAGGTAATCTATTTCAATACCTTTATTGAAGAAACTTCTTAGAAAAATATAGTACTTTAAATACGAATTAATATACTCTATCCGTCCCATTTTAAATACCACACTTTCCATTTTGGGTTGTTTCACGAAAGTTTGCACCTTTCTAAAAAAGTAAAAAGTCACTTCCCCATACATTTTATTAAAAAAAATTACCTCTACCTAACTCACCTAAAATATTTTATCATTTATTTATTATTTAAAAATATCATAATACTTCTAAAAATTATCAATTTATTAATTTTTGTGCCGGGAATGGTGTATAAACTTTCTTGGGACGGGGGAATAGTAATTTATCATCATCATCCTAATACTTAATCATAACTATAACTCGTGAATAAAAGATAATATAAGCGTACAACAATATTAGCACGTCTCATTATAAATGCTACTCTCCCATTTGTGTTGAATTAGGAGAGAGAGAGACATAGGAAAAATGGTAGTGAAGGTATACGGTCCAGCTTTTGCTTCAGCAAAAAGAGCTATCGTTTGTTTAATTGAAAAGGGAATCGACTTCGATGTTGTCGAGGTTGATATCTTGAAAGGGGAGAATCGAACTCCTGACTATCTAAAGTTGCAGGTTTTTTTTTTCCGTCAAAATTTTCAAAGAATTCCATTCAATTTTGTGTTTAAAGATAATCAGACTTGTTTATTACTGAAAATGATGGTTTTAATTTGTGTTTTTGTGGCAATTATGCAGCCTTTTGGGGTTGTTCCTGTTATTGAAGATGGTGACTACAAATTATATGGTAGAAATTAATACTAATTTTTATTTTCTTTGTTGAGTTTGATCTTATTTTCTTGATTGTTTATAGAATTTATCTTAATTCTTGGCTTCTCTTTTAGGGTTTTAATATATAAATTGCCCAGAATATTTTCTTGATTATCATGTATCAAGTGTTTGGCATTTCAAGGACTCTCTCTGCCTTAGCTTACGTGGCCGGTCAAATGACCTGACACGTGTGCTATTACACGACCACACCTGTATGAATATGCTTAATAGGGATCCAAATCCTCTGTAGAAGAATTTGAATTTTATGATGTCCCGTTACATTTTGATTTCACAATCTCGTGTTTTTATACATCTTATATGAGTGATATTTTTCTTTTTAAGTATAGATTTTGTCTACACCTGCGTGTTATTCATTTTTGTTTTTAATAGTTTGACATAGGAGATGTAACAAGTAACACCAAAATGTAATAGAACATTGGAACTCATTTTATCTCATTTTTCACAAACTGCATCCTTTAAATAGACTCTACATTACTACATATTGCCTTTCTTTGCTTCTTAGGCTTCTATTTTAGAGTTTAAGTTTTGATTTGGAACATAGGCTCTTTCCTCCATGTTACTTGTTTAACGGAGTGGCACGGTAAATATTACAAATAAGTATCATAGGACATCCAAATCCTGGTTTTGCTGTTTTTTTAAGAAATTAAGGGTTCAAATTGTGTAATAAATTCAAGTGTTTTTCAAGTCACTTCTCTTGGCTTGAAAGGGATTTGATTATTGTTCAAAACTTATGCAGAATCCAGGGCAATAATCAGGTACTACGCAGAGAAATACAGGTCACAAGGAACTGAACTTCTGGGAAAGACAATCGAAGAAAGGGGTGTAATCGAGCAATGGCTGGAAACCGAAGCCCACAATTTCCAGCCACCGCTCTATGAGTTGGTAGTCCAAGTCCTTTTAGGCCCCAAACTAGGCATATCCCCCGACCCAAAACGCATTCAAGAAAGCGAGGAGAAACTTGCTAAAGTGTTGGATGTGTATGAGGAGAGGCTGTCGAAGAGCAAGTACTTGGCGGGGGAGACGTTCAGCCTGGCTGACCTTAGCCACCTCCCATTCGGTAACTTCTTGGTGAGCACTCTGGAGAGGGAGCAGCTGATCAGGGAGAGGAAACATGTGAGTGAGTGGTGGGATGATATTAGCAGCAGGCCTTCTTGGAAGAAGGTGCTGCAGCTCTATCCACCTGCGCTTTGATTCCTACTTTGATGTTTCATGAGGTTGTTCTAGTATCATGTGTTTGTTGTAATAATGCTGCTGGAGATGAGCTTTGTACTCTGCTTTTTATTGAGTTTTCATTCTGTATCTTGTGCTGAATTTCATTTTTCTTTTTCCTTTTGTTATATTTTTTGCTTTGATGATCAAGACTTGGGGCTTTGATTAATCACACACTCTTAGTGTAAATCGGGTTCGCTGTGTAAATTCTGTGGTCTCCTCTAAACCCGATTTATAAGAGATTAACTCTTGATTAATGGGAAACACTTTCGCAAGAACATCTCATTGTGAAACCTTAATTGATCAAATATAACTCCATCTGCTCGGAAGAACACTTTTCACATCGGTATTACTCCTCCGTTCCGAACAACACTTTCCACGTTGCATGTTGTTTAAAAAATATTTTATTTATTAATCCCTCCGTCCCAATAATACATTCGCGTATTTTTTGGCATGGAGTTTAAGAAAAGTAACTTTTTGTTAGTGTGATGTAAGAAATAGAGAAGATATTTTGGGTAATTGAGTAGAATAAAGTGTATGATATATAGTTGACTTTGATTGTTAGTATGATGTAAGAAAGAGAGAAGGTATTTTGGGTAATTGGGTAGAATAAAGTGTATGATATAGTTGACTTTGACTAGATTGTGTGTAAAAAGAATGTGTCATTTTGTAATATTGTAGTATTGTAAGGTTATTGATATTGTGTATTATTTCCATTTTTAGGGGGTGAGAGTATTCTTGGGACGAACTAGAATGGAAAGTGCGAATGTATTCTTGGGAGGAGGGAATATTATTTTAATCAACATTGTTGACTAAATAAAGAAATATACTCAAAACTCCCAAAAAGCATAAAGTCCTAAAAGGTATAAAGTCTTGTATAAAAAATGGGGACAACTTTGAAATTAAAATAAATTTTGGATTTATTAAACTAATTAAGCCCAATTTGAAATGGGCTTTTCATCAGTGGATGAATATGGGCCAATAGACTGGCTAAGCCCAATTTGAAATGGGCTTTTATTTATTTTTTTTTTCAAATTTTTTTCATGTAGAGCCAAATAGTTTATGCAAGTATTTTGGATATTTTCTTCACACATTTAATAGTTGCTTGCTTGATGTTATATACTTCCTCCGTCCCAGGTTAAGAGGATCATTTTACCATTTTGGTCGTCCCACCTAAAAAGTCTCATTTCCTTTTTTAGACATTGTCGGATCATGGGAGACATTCAGGACATCTTTGTCTAATTCAGCCCTCAATTGTACCATTACAATGGATTTGGTTAAGGGCAACATTTTGAATGAGGAAATGAGGAGAAAATCGTAAGATCCTTTAAAGCAATCAGAGATTTTGATTACAGAGAAGAGGGGGAGAAGTAATAGTAGAGGTCCAACAGGCAAGCAAAAAGACAGGAGGAGTAAATCCAACAGACACAACAAGGTTGAGTGTTGGAATTGTAAAACTTCAGGACACATAGCAAGGTATTGCAGAAAACTCAAGCAAGATGACAAGAAAGAAAATGAAAAAGAAAGGAAGAATGAAGAAATGAAAGATAATGATCGAGTGTCTGCTGCAACATGTGATTTTCTTATCTTTCGTGATTATGAAGTTGTCAATCTTGCACATGGTGAAAGCAGTTGGGTGGTTGATAGTGGGGCATCCATACATGCCACATCTAGTAGAGAGATGTTCACATCCTACATGTCAGGTGACTATGGTAATGTTAGGATAGGTGATGATGGCTTAGCTAAAGTTATTGGCATTGGAGATGTATGTTTGCGGACTAGTAATGGTGCTACACTAGTTTTGAGAAATGTGAAGCACGTGCCTAATCTTCGGTTGAACTTGGTATCTGTTGGAAGACTTGATGATGAAGTTTCTGCAGTGTGTTCTTCGATGGTCAATGGAAGCTTACAAGAGGTTCTTTAGTTGTTGCTAGGCTAGAGGTCAAAAACATTCCTCGTTTTACTTGATGCAAGCAAAGTTACTTGATGTCTCTATTAATGCAGTTAAGAATTAGACCTTTTGGGTGTGATACCCAGAGTGGTAAAACCGTGCGGGCCAGTGGGCGGCCCAAAGCAGATAATATCATGCTAGTGATTGAGTAGGCCCGGCTCCCTGGGCGAATAAACCCAACAAGTGGTATCAGAGCCAGGACCCAGACCTAATCGGCCCGGCCCGGGGTTGGTGGGATGTTCGGACCTCAAACTGGATGGTCTAGCTGCAGGACTTTATTTGAGGGGAAAAAGTTGGTTGAGTGTCAACCAAAGTCCCACATCGGTTAGAAGTGGGGTTGGCGAGGGGTTTATAAATGAGGGATTGACTCTCCCTAGCATGAGGTCTTTTGGGTGTGATACCCAGAGTGGTAAAATTGTGCGGGCCAGTGGGCGGCTCAAAGCGGACAATATCATGCTAGTGAATTGAGTGGGCCGGGCTCCTGAGCGGATAAACCCAACATAATGTGCTGAGTATATTCATATTAATAGTTTGGATCATTTACAAGATAAACCATTAGTACAACAAATGTCCACGACTATTGACACCTCTAGACATTCTGTACACAATCTTAAAATGCAAATTTATCTATTATATATAACAAAAATTCATGATTTTATATTCGGTGTCAAAAAAAATTATTTATTCGACTGCTGAATATTCCCTCCGTCCCCTTGATACGTATCTATTTTTTCATTTTGGTCCGTCTCATTATAAAGTATCGTTTTTCCTTTTTGGATTGATGTGACCCACAATCACTACACATGGCCCCACCTTCAACACTAATACAATTACCTATTACACATTAAAATATAATTCCTCTCACCTTATTATACATTAAATTATTATACTCCTTAATCCACGTGCAAAAAGTAAACGAATATCTTTCAAGAAGATGGAGGGAGTATTATATTTTGAAATTTTTGCACGATCTTTGTGTTCGACGCTAAACACTTTATTTTGAAATTTTTCAAATTTTTTGTGTTGGGTATTGAACCAATGCATTTTGTTTGACACTGAACACCCTTGCTACAAAATTTATTATCTATTTTGGGTTGTATTTAGTGGAAAAAAATTTATATAGAAAATTCGGGAATGTAAATAGCCGGGAAAAAACGAATTAGTTGTAAATTTTTGTTGGACTGTGAGGATTAGACCGCACATGCCTAAACTTATTTTGAAGCCCTTATTAATGGAATATCATACTCTAACATTGAATTTTGAATATCTTGATTTTTATAGATGGACATTTGCATATTCCAAAAAAAAGGCACAATATTTTTATTTCAAAAAAGCCCTCAATATAATTTCACGTGCTTTGGAAAAAAGAGAGGGTTGTAAGATAATAGTGAATCTAAAAAGTGAGCTACAATAGATTTAAGGGATATTTATCGAATGTTTTATTTCAATTATAAATAGGTAACAAAAGTATATACATAATGATCTAATTTTCACGTGGATGTATAATTCATCATATGATAATGTATAATTAGAATATGATATAGTATAAATGTAATTAAATCGAAATCGTGTATGTATCTATAAAGATCAAAAAATTAGGCACGTCTTTTGAAGGAAAGTGATGATGAAATATGATAATGATCACAAATATATGAAAGAGAGATCCAAGTTAGGTGGTTGAACTATGTATAGTTAGAGCAATACATAGCTGATAAATTATGAGAGAATAAGTAATTTATTCACTTCCAATACCACTCACTTAAAAAAAAAAAAAAAACTTCCATAATTCATTTTTCATTTATATTTGTATATATGTAAGCATTAAAAGGATAAAATTTATCATAAATTTCATGAAAATATTACATATAACGTTTTATGGAATTTTACAAATGATATAGTAGTATAATTTTATTCTTGTGATCGATCATGTAATATATTTTATTTTAGTAGTTTATAATAATCTATTTTACCCCTTAATTTACTGAACCTAAGTAATTATGTACTATATACATCACCACTAAAATTTAATCATCATTTTTACAGTTTAATATAAGTTTCAATAGCATAAGTATATTGGCTTGTGTAATATTAATTATATTATGATTTATTATCTATTTTACATTTAATTTAAGATTTACCTTGTTATTTCCTAAAGTTTTTGGAATCTGAATTTGATTTTTAAAAATTCATATTTAGATTTCAAAATCAAAATTCATTCAAAATCTCAATACATCAAATCATACAATAAGTATATAATCCTTTAGGGGTCGTTTGCTTGGGGTTATTAGCTAGGTATTGATGTAGTATACCACGTAATACCATGTTTGTCTTGTTGTATACATAATATTTCAGTCCGATATTATTTCAGCCCGAAATTAATAATACATTTTCATTAGTATTGTGTATACCACCACAAGAGGTGGGTTACACAATACCACCATTTAATATCTATGTATTATACTTACTTTTACCATTATATCCCTCTTCCATGATTATTATTATTATTAAATAATATTTATAATAATATTAATAATAATAATTAATAAAATAATATCAATAATAATAAATAAATAATAATAATAATAATTAATAAGTATTAATAATAATAATATTATTTAATAAATGTGTTAATACCTTTTGCAGCATAGTTTATGAATACCTATGTAAAAAATTATATTTTTATTTTAGAAAGAAATTATAATTTGCAGAATGGTACAATTGTGACAGATATATATCCTCCACAACAATCTTTTCATATTGAGAAAAATGGAAAATTTTATAATTTTCTAACTTTTGTTAAACTTATAGAAGATGATACTATACAGATTACTTGTAAACATACTAATACTATGTTTGAAAATCAAAATTATACAAATTTTTTTTAAATGTATTAGGAGAACAAATCCAGTCTATTCATAATAAACTTGATATGATAATATCAGTTATTAATAAAAATAGTCAACCTACTGTAATAGTTACAGAAAAGGAGAAAAAATATTTACAAAATCTCCAACCTGTAATAATTACAGATAAGGGAAAAGAAGCTTTGCCAAGCTTCCAACCACCTCCAGTTATATCTAATTTCAAAATCAAGCCATTATATGAGCTTGAAAAATTTCTTGAGGAAAAGTTTAATAAGCTTAGTATAAAAACTCTTGATAAAGTGTTATATGATAATATCATAGAAAATCCTGATTATAGGCAGGTTTTTCAAAATCAGATCAATAAGATCAATACTAAATGGGCTGATAAGCCAATACAGAATAAGTTTTATTACAATAGACCAACACCCATGGATGTATTACATGAAGAATACACTGATACTATTGATATTAGTTATTCTGGTAATAAAATCTATGAGTGGAATATTGATGGCTATTCTAATAAACAAATTTATAATACAGTACATAGAATACTTATGTACTTAACTATTTGTAAAAATAGCAATAATTCTGATAAGGTAATTGCAGCAATGATAGTTGTTGGATTTACTGGACAGCTTAAGGGCTGGTGGGATAATTACTTATCTCAGAATGATAGAGATAATATTCTCAATATGGTTAAACAAGAAGGTAATAATACTACCGAAAATGCAGTTTATACACTTGCAGTTAATATAATTGAACACTTCACTGGAAGGTTTAGTGATAATAGTGATACTATTAGAACACTACTCCAAACATTGAGGTGCAGAACACTCTCTGATTTTAGGTGGTATAAGGATACTTTCCTAAGCAGAGTAATGAAATTACCAGAATGTAATAACATTCATTGGAAGTCAAAATTTATTGAAGGATTACCCAGCTTATTTGCTGAAAGGGTAAGAAAAACCTTAAAGCGTAATAATATTACGATTCCATATGAAAGTTATACTTATGGTGCTCTAATAGACACTTGTATTCAGGAAGGATTAGCTTTATGTAATGAAATAAAGCTAAATCAACAGATTAAAAGGCAAAATCTCAATGAGAAGAAATAATTGGGAGAATTTTGTCAACAATTTGGTTTGAATAATCCTTCATCCAGTAAAACCAAAATTAATAATGATAAAAAGGTTTATAAACCTAAACATAGGAGATATTCTCCTAGACAGATTGAGAAAAAGAATAAAAGAAAGGAAGAAAAGTTCCAGAAGAAGTCTTATAGACAAAGATATAATATGAAAAAAAATAGATATTGCAAAATATGTGGTAAAAAATGTCATACCAAAGAATTTTATTGGACGAAGAAAAAGATTAATAATCTTGAAATTCCTGATGATATCAAGGAAACAATAATGCAGACTCTTGAAGAAAAATCTGAATTTGAGAAATCAGAATCAGAATTTTCACCTACTTCTGAATCAGAAGAAGAAATCATCAATAATTTAGTTGATGAAGATATTTCTGAATCAGAAGAATGTGAGCCTTGTAAAGAAGGATTAATATGTCCAAAAGAGATTAATAATCTTGATAATAATCAATCTGAGTTTTATAAAATTATATCTCAATTCTCAGATATGTCAATTAATGTTTTAACCTCTGATAATATCTTTGAGGTGCTAAAAATGATTAAAGATCCTTTGTTAAGGAATCAGATTATCAATGATATTGGTAATGATAATGAAGCTTCCTCTTCTAATAAAGAAGAAAAATTGACTCAAGACATTCTTAATAAGAACAAGTCTTATAACATGACAGAAGTAATGAACCAGTTAAGAACCAAATATCAGGTTCAAAGAGATATATCTCTACAAGATCTTCATAAAGAGGTTAATAATCTCAGAGAAGAAATAAAATTATTAAAGAATAAGAATCTTATTTAAGAATCTAGAATATCTAGATTAGATGAATTTTCTAAAGGAAAGAATATTTCACATGAGAATATTTCTCAGAATATTGAGGTTAATAAACCTAGTATGTTCAATGACACATTTCTTTCTACTATTGAAATGATTATATCTCAAAATGGTATATAAAAATATCACAAAAACATTTACTGCTCTTGTTGATAGTGGTGCAGATTTAAATGTTATACAGGAAGGGTTAATACCTACTCGATATTTTCATAAAACTAGTCATACATTATGGCATGCAGGAGGTGATAAACAATAAATTATAAGCTCCCTAAAGCTTATGTATGTGTTAATAATAAATGTATTTTTCAAAGTTTTATACTTGCAAAAAATATTTCAAACCAAGTTATACTTGGAACTCCATTTTAAATAATATTTACCCTATAAAAAAGATTGATAATAAAGAAATTATTGGTACTTTTAAAGGAGATAATATTTTTCTTGAATTTATAACTGAACCTTTTACAAAAGTTTTGCATAGTCTTTATGATAATATCAAGACAAAACAAGATCAAATTAGTTTTTTAAAACAAGAGATTAATATTATTACTCTTGATGATCAGTTGAAAAATCCTAGATTACAGGATAAGATTAGTATTTTGAAAAATCAATTTTCATTAGAAATTTGTAATGATCATCCTAATGCTTTTTGGGATAGAAAAAAACATATTATTTCTTTACCTTATGAGGATTCTTTTGATGAAAAGAATATTCCAACAAAGGCTAGACCTTGTCAAATGAATTCAGAATATTTAGAATTATGTAAAAAAGAAATTGAATCTTTATTACATAAAGGACTTATTAGTCATTCTCAATTTCCTTGGTCATGTACTGCATTTTATGTTAATAAACATTCTGAGATTGAAAGAGGTATACCAAGATTGGTTATTAATTATAAGCCTCTAAATAAAGTTCTGAAATGGATCAGACATCCAATTCCTAATAAAAATGATTTATTGGATAGACTTTATAACAATCTAATATTTTCGAAATTCGATCTTAAGTCAGGATACTGGCAGATTCAGATTAATAAATCTGATAGATACAAGACAGCATTTAATGTTCCAATATGACATTATGAATGGAATGTGATGGCATTTGGTTTAAAAAATGCTCCTTCTGAATTTCAGAAGATTATGAATGATATTTTTACTCCTTATAGTGAGTTTATAATTGTTTATATTGTTGATATTTTGGTATATTCAAAAACCATTGAAATGCATTTTAAACATTTGCATATTTTTAAATCATTAATTATTCAAAATGGATTAGTAATTTCTAAACCAAAAATGGAATTATTTTAGACTAGAATTAGATTTCTAGGACATATTATTGAAAAAGGAAATATTATTCCTATTAAGAGAAGCATTGATTTTGCTGATAAATTTCCTGATGAAATAACTGATAAAACTCAGTTACAAAGATTTTTAGGAAGTCTTAATTATATTGCTCCTTATTATCATAATTTGGTTAAGGACACATCTATTCTATATGATAGACTTAAGAAGAATCCTAAACCATGACCTAATAGTCATACTGATGCCGTTAGAAAGATTAAATTTAGAGTTAAAACTCTATCTTGCTTAATGATTAGTAATCCAAATTGGAAAAAGATTATAGAGACAGATGCCTCTAATATAAGATTTGGTGGTATATTAACCCAGATTAATCCAGATAATAAACAAACATATCTTGTTAGATTTCATTCTGGGAAATGGAATGATTCTCAGAAAAATTATGCTACTATTGCTAAAGAAATTCTTGCAATTGTTAAATGTGTTATAAAATTTCAAGATGATTTGTATAATCAAAAATTTACTATTGTAACAGACTGCAATGCAGCTAAATTTATGTTTCAAAAAGATTTCAAACATGATGTTTCTAAGCAAATGTTTACTAGATGGCAGGCTCATTTAGCCTCATTTGATTTTGATATTGCTTATAAAAAAAGGAGAAGATAATAGTCTTCTAGTTTTCTTAACTCGTGAATATTTTCAGGTATGAGTACACGAGGCAGAGGATCTTCCTCTTATAGAGGAAGAGGTGGCAGAGGAAAAATGTCTGAGATAATATCTCAACATGGCAATAAAAAGCTTATAGCAATGAATAGAGCTGAAGAAGAAGCCTATCAAGAATTTCTTAATAAAAGAAATAAACATCAAAGTCCAAATGAAGAAAGTAATATTTCTTCAACATTATATGCTCAAGTGGTTGAGAAAGAAGAATCTGATAATATTGGATTCATTCAAAATGAATATAAAGAAATAATATTTCTTTTAGAAGAAAGAGATTTAAAATGGATCAATGATCCCTGGACTATAATACAAAGATATATGAATAATAGTTCCATGCAAATAAGGACTTATAAGTCAAGATATCTGTATGAGCAGATATTACTTCAAACTGGTTCTTGTGAGATTATACATTTTACAGGAATTAGTAATGAAATTTATAATTTCAGTAAAATAATAATTAAAAGGGTAATATCCTTGGAAGATTGGAGAATTTCTCCATTGAGAGAAAAAGATGTTATGAATAATAAAGGAGTTCAAATGAAATATAATTATTGGGACTATTGTGATGCCTTTATGAAGGTGCTTAATTATGAGAATGATAAAAAGAAACATACTTGGTTTATCAAGATACGTTCAAATGTTTATAAGGATGATATCTCACACTGGTTTATACACGGGTTTCATTGTTTTGGACCCACTTCAATTATTTTACCAGAAAATATGAAAATTTCATTTGATAGATGGGTGGATATATCCCCACAGCTTTTGAAAAAGCAAGAATCAAAATTGTACATTGAGGGTATAGCCTCATGTTACTTTTTTATTGAATTTTCAATATCATGGATATTTAAATGGTCTCCAGAAGTAGGTAATACCGAAACAGGAATTCCATGTATATACAGAATATTTTACACTAAATTTTGGGATAAGATGTTATGTATAGATCCCAAAACAAATCAGATTTATGGGATAGAGACAATGGATCTCTTGGATAAAAAATTGAAATTATATAGTAATACTTATAGAGAAGTTCATACTCCCTCTCCATTTGATCATATTTTGAGAAAATCCAAAATGAAGTCAGAAAATCTGACAAAAGAGCAGATGATAACTGCTTATATTGAAGAAATGAAAAAGGATTTAATATCCTACTTTGGAGATGATAATAAATCAGAGTCTACTATGGTCTCTGAACAAATGCAAGATGCACAAGATCCAAATGATGTGGATATAGATGAAATTTTTATGGCAATTCAGGATACCCTGATAGAAAAATTCACACCTGATAAAGAAGCATCTTCATCATCATCAATTCACAAAGGAAAATAATACACCTGAAGAAGATGATGTCATTGCTTACAAAATAAACAGTAAGCAGCCAGACAAAATATTGTTCATAAACAGTAAGCAGTCAGACAGGATACTGTTCATAAACAGTAAAGCAGCCGGACAAATCACTGTTCATCAACAGTAAATTTGACTTACTGTAGCACTTTATACTGTGCAGACCGAAAATTTCAGTTTTTACTGTTCATTCACGCGTTTTCTACTGTTGGGACGCTTTTTCTTATTGTATAAATAGGTTAGAAGTTTTCATTTTGAATTATCGATCAGAAAAACTCTTTCTTCTCTCTTCTAATCAAAGTTGTAAGCTCATGTGTTGAGCATCCCCCTCCTTTGTAAAATATAAATTAGTATTAATAGAAGAAGTATTCTGAGTGTATATAATTTGTAAGTATTTATAGTTTTATTTTATTTTGTTTTTTTATGTTCATGTTTAGCCAAATAGGCTAAATTATTCATATGTTGATTCATAACCATTAATTGTGCTAGCATGGAACTTATATAGTTTATATTCTGATAAGAATCTAATGGGTTAGATAGAAATTAACTGGCCTTAAAACAAAATGATACCTTAAATATGTTGCTCCTGTAAGTCCCAGTTTTAGCCGTTTGAAAGGCGTTGTGATGGACATGTTGGAGGTTTTATTTGGGTATGATTTTATTTAAAAGATGTCGGTTTTATTTCCATTCTGTAAAATATCCTCAATGAATAAAAATAAATAATAATAATAATAATAACAATAATAATAATAAGGGTGTAAATATGTCATTTACTTATTATCTCATTTGTTAATACTCAATAACAAACCTAAAATAACTAATACCTAGTTATCAACAATCTCATTTTTTCATAATACCAAACAATAATACAATTAATCACAAGTCAAACAAATCTCATTATACACAATCCATGTATATTGATGAGTGATATTTTCACCTAGATTTTAGTGTCTTTTTACGTGTGTTTTCGTGTATTTTTATCAGTATTCATGTGCTTTTTGATGGAGTTATGTGTTTTTATGGAATTGAGTGTGAATGAATTTAATCATATGTAAAACAGGTGAAAAAGAAGCAAAAACGGAGACGGAAGATGAAACGAAGAAGAAAAAACAGGGTAACAGCAACACGGCTGCCCATGTCAGGCGCACGAGTCGCGTCGCAGCACACGGCCCGTGTAGCCAACACGGGCCTATAAGGGAAATTCGTGCGGGAATATCAATTCATCCAACACGGCCACCCATTGGTCGTGCGTCAGCACACGACTCATATGTCGTCTTGAGTGAAGGTTGACCAATAAACCCTGACACGACACGACTCGTGCTGCAGCACACGAGTCGTATTGGTGCCAGAACAGAAAATTTTTACACATCTTCTAGAAGGTCTCCAAGGGGTATATATACCAATTCATTCAACATTTTGGTAGATTGAGAATCCGAAATTCAGCTGCTCACATACCTCACATACCAATTCCTTCATTTTACACCATATCCTTCATCAAATTCATCCATCTAATTACTCCATCATCATCTCACTATAAAGTTTCCATCCCAAATCAAGTGAAGAAGCAAGGAAGAGTAGGTGATAACCAAAGGAAGAAAGGAGATTCAATTGGATACAATTCAAGGGAGTTTTCATTCCAATTTTGTGTTAATCCTATAGTTTACCATGATTTGTAAGGTTTCTAATGTTTATGTTAAGGATCTTATGAAGATTGTAGGCTAATCTCTCTTGTGAGATTAGCAACATGAAAGTTGTTGGATAATTTGTGGATCTATGTAATTAAATTCATATGTTGGTTGGGATATTTGATTTTCAATCATTGATGCTTAATATCTTGAGATCTATGATGTTTTGTGTGTTTGATTGTTCTAAATATATGATTAGATTGAGCGATCAATTATATCCTTAGGATAGTTGAGTGAATCATTTCATCAAACATCTCATGTTCATTATAAATTGTAAAGAGATTGAGAAATCTTTTAGGATTTAGAACCCATTTATAGAACATGTGATTAGTTAAATTGAGAAGTCAATTAATCATGTGAAGGGACTCTTTAATTGAACTTAGTACCTAGTTGGAATAGTTTAATTGAGAACCAACCTTTAAGCTCTTTTGAGATTGTGAAAATGATCTACATTCTATGCATTTCGAGATGAAGTGTAGGTTATATATGTGTTGGCCCTTAATCTTAACCCTTGATACATATGAGTTTAATGCATGAATCCTTGAATTATCACTTCATTAGTGTTGTTAATTTCACTTTTACTCAACTTGGAAAACCACTCATCTTTTACTATTTTATTTGCTACCATTACTTGCTTTAGTATTTGTTATTTACTTGTGTTTCGAAAACCAATCATTGATATTTAGTCTCTATAAAATTACGATAAACGTGATATCGCTTAAGTTCTAGCATCGACCTCCCTGTGGTTCGATAAAATATTTTAATTGGTCATCCCTACTACAAAGTGACTAATCAAATGGCGCCGTTGTTGGGAAGGCAACGGTTGCTAGTAGCTTAAAGAAGGATCATTTTGAGTAATTTTACTAGAGACATATTTATTTTATTTGTTACTTGTATTTGCTTTTGAAAACCTTGTTCTAACTTCTTTTGCTTTGAAGGTGTATGCAAACAAGATCCAAGGGAAAACAAATAGAACCTATTGATTTGGAGATTGAGCTTACGTTGAGAAGAAGAAGAAAGGAGAACAAAACCAAAAAGAGTAATCCAATGGAGAACAATCAAGATGAACATGATGACGTTGAGCATGATGGATACAGAGTGCAAAATGTGCAAGACAACGCACAAGTACATCAAGTCAATGCAAATCATCCTCAACAAGCTCAACAACAATTTGGAGAGCTTAACAATCAAGCTTTGCTTCAACAAATGGTGCAACAAGCTATGCTTCAACAAGGATTTCAACATGCTTATGCATCTCCTCAACAAGCTTATGCGCCACCACCACCACCTCTGGTGCATCGAGGACCTCATGTTGATCCAATGGTGATCCGGGATTTCTTTATGCATAGGGCAATGCCCCAAATGATGGGTCCACCAATCAATGCTAATAATTTTGAGATTAAGGCGGGCTTAATCAACATGGTGAGAGACAAATAATTTGGTGGTTTACCAAATGAGGATCCTAATGCACATCTTGCTCAATTTATTGAGATTGCCAATACTGTGAAGATGAACGGGGTGAGCGATGATTGTCTAAAGATGAGGTTGTTCTTGTTTTCTTTGAGAGATCGTGCTGGAACATGGCTCTCCACTATTACTCCTGGTACGTGCAACACTTGAGATGAGCTTGCACAAATGTTCTTGAATAAGTATTTTCCGTCTTCCAAGACGCTTCAAATGAAGAGCTTGATCACTCAATTCAAGCAAATGCCTCAAGAGAGTTTCTATGAAGCGTGGAAAATGTTTAAGGATATGCTTCGTAAGTGTCCACAACATGGTTTTCCGAAAAATCAACAAGTGGGATTTTTCTACCAAAGTTTGGTGAATGGTCAAAGAGTGCTTGTTGATGCTTCAGCCGGGTGGATCCGTATTTGGAGTGACTCCGGAGAGGGCTATAAGGATATTTGATGAGATTGCTACAAATGTCTACCAATGGCCATCAGAGAGAGTTAGTGGATGCTATGAATTTGAGAGCTTCGATCAAGGACAACAGTTTAGTGTGAAGAGTGCTAGTGTGGAGCCAAGCATGCCTAGTGTTGAAATGATAGCGGCTGAGGTAATGAGACAAATGAGCTTGAGTCAAGGTGTGAATCAAGAAGTTAACATGGTGGAAGGGCAAATTGAGCAAGGGGTTCTTCATCCGAATAGTGTTAGTGGAGAACAATGGGATATGACAATGCCACGTGTGGAGGATGTGCAATACATGCAAGGAAGGAATTACCAAGGTAACTATTAAAACAATTACCAAGGTAATTTCAACCACAACCAAGATAACTATCCGTCAAGGCAATGAGGCTTCAATAGTCAAGGAAGTGGAAACTCATACCCACAACAATAAAGGAGACAAGATAACTTCGCTTATTCGAACCTGAGCAATGCGGTTGCATATCCCCCGGGATATCATCTGGGAGCTAAAACGCCAAATAACGAAGGGAAAGTAACCACCGAAGAACTCATTCAAAAGTTGATTACATCTAATAAAGCTCAAGATGAGACAAGACGAGCTCAAGATGAATTACGAAGAAAGACCGATGAAGCTAATGATAAGAGGTTCAAAGCCTTAGAGTATCAAGTGGGGCAAATTGCCAATGCGTTGAGTGCGAATGAGAAAGAAAATTTTCCTTCTACCACCATTGTGAATCCAAAGGAACAATGCAAGGCAATTACCTTGAGGAGTGAAATGAATTATGAGGGACCTTCTATGCCCATGGAAGATGAGAAGGTGGAAGAGAAGGAAATTGAGGAAAATTTGGTTGAAGAAGAGTTTGTGGAAGAAAGTGAGGTTGAAGTAAAAGCAAATGATGAAACGGATGAAGTTAAGTCGGAAATTGTTGAAAAGAAATGGCAAAGAGCAAAGGTAATGAAAAAGAAAGAAGAAGAAGAAATTGAAGTAGAAAGGGATAGTTGGGGAATTCCTAAAACACAAGTACCTATTCAAGAAAATCCACATAAATATACCCTTTACGGATGCTTTGAGACAAATGCCTCACTATACTAAGTTTTTGAAAGACATAATGGCAAGAAAGAGGAGCTTAGTGGAGAATGAGACCGTCAACTTGACGGAGGAGTGTAGTGTCATAATTCAAAAGAAGTTGCCTCCAAAGCTCAAAAACCCGAGGAGTTTTATCATACCATGTGAAATGGGGAAGAATGAAGTACATAAAGCTCTTTGTGATCTTGGAGCAAGTATCAACTTGATGCCTATGTCTATCTTCAAGAAACTTAGTATAGGGGAAGTAAAGCCTACATCCATAATATTGCAACTTGCGGATAGGTCTTTGACTTATCCTAAGGGGGTAGTTGAGGATGTGTTAGTCAAAGCTGGAAAATTCATATTCCCGGTGAATTTTGTAGTGCTTGACATGGACGAGGATGCAAATGTTTCATTGATTTTGGGCCGTCCATTTTTTGCCACGGGAAGAGCTTTAATTGATGTGTACAATGGAGAATTGACAGTGAGAGTAAATGAAGAAGAAGTGGTATTCTTATTAAGAAGTGCTATGAGGTATCCGGATGAGAAAGAAGAATGTAGAATGATTGACTTGATTGATGAGATTGTTCAAGAGAACTTACTATTTTTCTTATCAAAGGATCCTCTTGAAACAAGCATAAGCCACTCTCTTACTTTATCTCTTAACTCTAATGCTTCTTTTTATTGTTAAAAAGATGATGATATTAATGATTGCTTACATAATTTGAATCCTTGTAGGGAAATGCAAGAAGAGGAAGTCAAGTTAATGTACTATGGAAAGAGGGAATATCTTCCATTGGAGATCGAGCATGAAGAGCCCAAAGTGGAAAAGGGGAAAGAAGAATTGAAACCACTACCCGATCACCTTATGTATGCTTATTTGGGAGACGAAAAGACCTTTCCGGTAATTGTATCATCTTCCCTTTCACCTCTAGAACTTGATAAATTGTTAAGGGTACTTAGAGATCATAAAAGTGCTATAGGGTGGAGTCTTGATGATTTGAAAGGTATAAGTCCCACTATTTGTATGCATCATATTAGGTTGATTGATGAGAATAAATCATGCATACAACTTCAACGTCGTTTAAACCTTATTATGCAAGAGGTTGTTAGAAAAGAAGTTTTGAAATGGTTGGATGCTAGAATTGTATATGCTACAAGTGATAGTCCTCATGTAAGCCCTTTGCATGTTGTGGCTAAGAAAGGGGGATTAACCATTTTTAAAATGGAATTTGATGAAGAACTTGCTACAAGGGTGAAAACAGGGTGGAGAGTTTGTTGTGATTATAGGAAGCTTAATGAAAACACTCATAAAGATCATTTTCCTTTACCTTTTGTTGATCAAATGCTTGATAGATTGACGTGATACAAGTATTATTATTTTCTAGATGGTTACTCGGGGTACAACCAAATCATGATAGCCCCCGAGGACCAAGAGAAAACAACTTTTACTTGTCCGTATGGCACGTTTGCTTTCTATAAACTGCCTTTTGGGTTGTGCAATGCCCCCGCCACCTTTCAACGTTACATGATGACTATCTTTGGATGATTGATTGAAAATGTGATGGAAGTGTTTATGGATGACTTTTCCATTTTTGGGTCTTCATTTGATAAATGATTGGCTAATATTTCCTTGGTTTTGTAGCGATATCAAGATACGAACCTAGTCTTGAATTGGAAAAAATGTCATTTTATGGTTCAAGAGGGTATCGTACTTGGTCATCATATCTCGGAGAAAGGTTTGAGAGTTGATAAGGCGAAGGTTTTAGCCATTGAACATCTTCCCCCACCCAAGAATGAAAAAGGGATTAGATCGTTCCTTGGCCATGCCGGGTTCTATCGACGTTTTATAAAGGATTTTTCTAACATAGCCAAATCTTTGTGCAAATTGCTTGAAAAAGATGATCCATTTGAATTTAATGATGAATGTCTCTATGCTTTTAGGGTACTCAAGGAAGCTTTAACTTCATCTCCAATCATCGCCTCTCCCAATTGGAGTAAGCCTTTTGAGCTCCATTGTGATGCAAGTGACAATGCATTGGGAGTGGTGCTTTGTCAAGTTAGGGAGAAGAAGTTTAGAGTCATCTACTATGCATCGAAGACGTTCAATGCTAATCAAAAGAATTACACCACAATGGAAAAAGAGTTTTTATCCGTGGTTTATGCTTTTGAAAAATTTTGTCCGTATCTAGTTGGCACGAAAATGATTGTTTATACGGATCATGCCGCCATTAGGTATTTGATGAATAAGAAAGATGTTAAACCAAGACTAATTCATTGGGTTCTTTTGTTGCAGGAGTTTGATGTGGAGATACGTGA
The DNA here is from genome assembly GCA_023678885.1 of Pogostemon cablin. Taxonomy (NCBI): domain Eukaryota; kingdom Viridiplantae; phylum Streptophyta; class Magnoliopsida; order Lamiales; family Lamiaceae; genus Pogostemon; species Pogostemon cablin. The sequence continues at coordinate 21,614,115 of CM042968.1, forward strand.
CAAGAGGGGGTCGAAAATGTCATAGCCGACCATTTGTCACGTTTGGAAAATGATGATGAAGAGGGCACTATGGAGTTTATTAGGGATGTATTTCCGGATAAAGAGATTCTTCTTGTGGATTTCCAAAGGATGTACACTTTGTGTGAGACCGGGAGGCCGTGGTATGCAGATTTCGTGAATTATTTAACTTGTGGCCTCAAGCCGGATCATACGGAGATGTATCCCAGAGGAAGAGAAGTTAAGTGTGATGGAAATGTGCCATAGTTCACCATGTGGAGGACACTTTAAATTTCAAAAGATGGGAGCAAAGATTCTACAGTCGGGTTTATTTTGGTCTACCTTGTTCAAGGATTGCAAATAGTACATCAAGGGATGTGACCGGTGTCAAAGGATTGGAAGTATAGGGCAACGTGATGAGATGCCCATGAGGAACATTTTTTAAGTTGAAGTGTTTGATGTATGGGGGATGGATTTCATGGGCCCATTTCCGTCGTCCAATGGTTATCTCTACATATTGGTTGCGGTAGATTATGTGTCTAAATGGGTGGGAAGCAATCCCGACAAGAACAATTGATGCTTTAATGGTCAAGAGTTTCTTAAAGAAGAATATCTTTGCTAGGTTTGGAGTTCTAAAAGCCATAATTAGTGACGGGGGATCGCATTTCATAAATAAGCTTATTGAGAAGTTATTGAATGGCTATGGAGTAAATCATAAAGTATCCACACCGTACCATCCGCAAATAAATGGCTTAGCGGATGTGTCAAATAGACAAGTAAAGCTTGTTCTTGAAAAGACGGTCAATGGAAATCGAAAAGATTGGTCTTCCAAGTTAGACGATGCTTTATGGGCATATCAAACGGCTTACAAGACCGCTCTTGGATTTTCCCCGTATAAGCTTGTTTAAGGGAAGGCATGCCATTTACCCGTGGAGTTGGAGCATAAAGCACTTTGGGCCCTTAGGAAGTTGAATTTTGAGGAGAAAGAATCCAGAAAGAAAAGGTGTCTCCAATTGGTTGAACTAGAAGAATTTAGAGAAGAAGCTTATTCAAGCTCAAAGATTTTGAAAGAGAAGCTCAAAAGATAGCATGATGAACGGATCAAAACAAGGGAGTTTATTCCGGGGGATAAAGTCTTATTGTTCAATTCAAGACTTAAGTTGATCCCTGGAAAACTTCGTTCAAAATGGACCGATCCATACCTGGTGATTGAAGTAAGAGATGATGGCTCGATAAAGCTTGAAGGGTCGGATGGAAATGCTTTTGTGGTTAATGATCATAGGGTGAAACATTACCATTCTCCCTCTCAAAGGGAGTTGGTATATATTGACACCTTCTCCTCTTGAAAGCTCGTATCTTTTAAATAGTCTAGGGTTGTAAATATTTCTTTTTCTTGTTTTGGATTTTTGGCACGGTAGGTGGATGATGCTCATGCGAGTAGAAGGTATTGATAAGACACGTGTGCTCATAAAAGTGTAACGGTATATCTTACCACTTTTTGTAAACTTCTCTTGAACCTCTTGTTTCAATTTAAGTTTGGGGGATATGGTGTGGTATGATATGTTACACTTTATGTTTGCATTCATTCTTGTGTTTTTAGCCAAATTTTAAAAATTTTCTCCTGAATTCGGTGTGGTTTTGGTCCGTTTTGGTGGAGTGGAAGTTGATAATCCTTTAGTTTTTGATACTAATGTTGAGCTAATGATGTTTTTTGAGTGGTGAGCATGAATAGGGAGTATTGAAAGCATTAAAACAGGGAAAGACAAGATTTGAAGTTGAAAATTGGAGAAATCAGAGTTTCAGAGGCACGAGTCGTGTCGCCAACATGACCCTGTAACAGGTGGTCGTGTGGCGATATCAATTTGTCCAACACGGCCACCCCTTGGCCGTGTGGCATCGCACGAGTTGTGTCCATCACCGAGACACGGCCTGTGTAGCCAACACGGGCCTGTAAGGGGAAGCCGTGCTGAGTCATCAACTTACGCAACACGGTCACCTTATGGCCGTGTTACGTAACACGACTCGTGTTGTGTCTGAAGCAGAATTTAAAATTTCGACTGTTGGAATGAGACCTTTCGTTCATTTCTTGCACAAATACTTCCCCGTCGTGCGAATCACTTCCAAACTTCCCAAATTATCAACCAAATATCAAAAGATTGGTAAGATTGTGTGATTGAAAGGTGAATCTCAAGGTTTAAACATCAATTTTTTTCTATTTGATTCAAGAACACTCAAGGTATGATCTCTTATGCCCTAGTTTTCATTTGAATGTGTAAACTTCGAAATTCATGCATGGGTTTTGGATGATAGTATGTTTGAAGCATATTTAGGATATTGAAACATGAATTTATAAGTTTACTGTTGGATTGATTGGAATTTTGCAAGAATTAGGGTTCATAAGGAAATTGAATTTGGGTATTTTGAATGATGATTGACCTAGGGCATATGATGTTTCAAATTGATTAATAAATGCTTCTATGTGATGGTATTGTGGTGAAATAGCTAGGTGTTGAGGATTTGAGCATGAGGAATGGTGAATTATTATTGAATTGATTGTGAAATATGTGAATAAAAAATGCTTGATGAAATACTTAAATGAAGTTTTGAACGGAACTAAAAGCTTGTGCATAAAGCATTGTTGATATAAGTGGTGCCCATTGAAATGGTGATAATTTTTGAAAGAATGGAAAGAATAAGAGGTTGAACTTGATTGATTAAATAAAAAATTTTTGAAATAAATTGTTGTTGAAGTTGCTTAGATTAAAATGTGAAAATTTTCGAGAAACATTGCTTGTTATGCTTGAATACGTGCTAGAATCAAAACTTAGTTGAATAACTAGTGAGAATTCTAAGCAATAGACATTTCTTTCTTGAGTTGAAGTTGAAAGGTAATTTGAAATATGTTGTATATTGCAGATGGCTGAAAGAAGAGTGAGGAAACGTAATGAAGATTTCATTATTGTTGAGACGGACATGGAATTATCCAACCTTGATGCAAAGTTGATGATGAAGGAAATACACCCAGAGAATTTTAGAGTTGAGTTTACAGAATGGAAGAAGTATGCATTGAGGTGGGAATATATAATCCCCAAGATTAGGGCAACTCGATTTCAAGATCAAGCCACTATGGAATGTCTTGGAATAGAGGGTGATCTGAGGACCTTGTTCCGTCGGGTGGAGATGGAAGAATTCTTCGATAAGAGACCTTCCACTTACCGCCATCTAATAGCCGAGTTTATGAGCACCCTAGAGGTTCAAAAAGATAGGAACCAGTTTCCTATATCGATCACGTTTCAATTGAATAATGAGATGTGGGAGAAGGTTCTGATGAATGAGATAAATAGGTTCTTTGGATGTCCAATTATGAGAGGTCATCAAAGTTTTCTACCAGGAGGGGCTTTTAATCAATAAAACTGGTGGAGAAAGTTGGTTGACGATGGAACAGAACCTGGGGAGTATATTCCAAGCTCTTCAAAGGGGAAAACTATAAGAAACCCGGTCATGAAGTATCTTGAGAAGATCATTTCAAATACAATTCTGGGGAGATTCGAAAGTGGATCTGTTGGAGAAAAATATTTGTACATCATGTACAGTATATATCAGGAGTTTAGAGTAAACATTGCAGCTCACTTCATTCAGCATGTTGAGAGAGTGGCGAAAAGAGAAAACACTCGAGGAATTATGATTGGAGGAATGACGACCATGATTGCTCAAGGTTTGGGCATCGACCTTAGAGGTATGCCACACATGATGGTTAGTGAGGGACTCACACACACACAGAGCTCATAAAGATGGAGTTCCTATCGTTCATAGGAAACATATATTGCTTAAGGCAAGATAAAGGAGCTCTATTTCCTCTCCCTGCTCTTGAACTTACCACAGTGCGGGGACAAAGAAAGAAGCAAAATTTAGCAATGGCAAGTCAGAACCACTCTGCAGTTGTGAGAGCCTTCTACAGACAGAATAGAGAAGGAGTAGAAGCAGTGCTCCAGCAAATGAGAGTAGAAGAGAATCCGGAGCTACGAGATCTGAGAGCTGAGCTAGTGAACATGGAGATAGGAGATGAAGAGGAGCAACGGCATCATGTGGAATTTGAAGAGCAAGCACCAGAGCCTCCAGTATTTGAGCAAGAAGAAGATGAAGTCCAAGAGGAGGAGTTTCAGCAACAACAATAGTTTATGGGACCTGGAGTGGGGATTGCAAGGTAGAACTTTTTAGAAGATGAAGTCAAGGAAATTAGGCAGACTAAGCAATCACAGGGGGATCAGATGAGAGAGTTCCGAGAGGAACAACAGAGACAGAGTGTGATGATGAGGGAGATCCATGAGGGACAGCGGAGGAGAGATTATAATGATGAGCAAGCGCGTGCCCATTCGAACAACATGAAGGAGATGCTCACGATGATATTCAATTTCCAGTTCCCGGAGTCACCTCGTGTCTACAATCCTTGGGTAGCTTACCAAAGAACACCACCCCCTCCACCAGAAAATTGAAGGGAGTACTTTTAGTGTCGACACTTCTTTAGCTCACTTTTAGTTAATTTGGAGTATTATGGATTTGATACTTCATTTGTTGTTTTGGGATGTTTTAATTTCTCAATTTAGGATTTCTTTTCAATTAAGGATGAGATGAGATGTTTTTATCTTGATTATGGATGGGTGAATTTTGTGTTTCATTTCTTTATGTAGTGAATTTTGTTCTTGTGTGTTGTGTTTGCTTTGTTTATTGTTTGTTGTGCCCTTTTGTTTTGTGTGTTTTTTTTATTCTTGTCAGGGATTGTTTTGGTGGTTTATGTTTAGGGAGGTTGTGAGTCATTTTTTAATGTGAGTGATGGTATGTTGTTGTAGTAAGTGATGACAATGTTTGATTAAGAATCTCTACACTTTCAAATTGTGACATGTTTTATTTAACTTGTTCAATTTTTAGATGAATGAGGTGTAATAAGTTTCTTAAGGTTCAATGCATAAGTTTGTGAGAATTTAAGCCTCAACCATGCATATATGGTATTTCTTCATGAGTGGATTGATTGAGTGTTGATAAGTTAGAACTTGCTCAAGGACTGGAGGAACGAGCCCGATTTGTGGAGATTAGTGAAATGATCTAAGGCCATCCTTGTTATCTAATTGTCATTGCTATATATTTTCCTACCATGAACATCATCCCTAGTTAACTACTTTGAGCCTTTAAACCTACTTATTGTGATATAAGCCCACTACAAGCCTTAATTACTCACTTAAGCCTTACATATTTACCCTTTTGTGTGAGTGATTGAAGAGATAGTAGCCAGAAATGATTGATTATGCAAAACAAGAAAGAAAATGGTAAACAAATAAAAAAAGGATGAAAACAGCAAAAACAAGAGTGAACATGCAACCTCATAACAAGAAATGAGCAAAGAAACAACAAGATACTCAAGAAAATAAAAATTCAAAGAAGGAAGCATGCATTGAAAGAAGATCAATTCAAGGATAGTTGATGGATAGAACCTATGATCAATTAAGAAAAGAAAGGAAAAAAGAAATAGTTAAGGAATAGAAGAAAGTAGCTATCTCTTCGATTACTTACACATGATTGGTCACTCTTACCTAAATTCTCCTTACCATACCAAAGAGCCTATCATTACATCCTTAATTAAAGACATTTTTGATCACGAATGGAAACTTTGGTAGTTTGTGAATGTAGTCCACGAGCAAGCTTATAGCGAGTCGAGCCAATCGGTTAATGAGTGATGATTTACCCTACTTTAAATAGTGTTGAGTGACATTTATAACCTATGTGAGGCTTGGACTAAGAAGGGACTATATTACACTTTTATTCTCTTTAGATTGAACTTGTTAATTTTTCATGTTATGAGTTTAATATTGTGGGATGACTTAGCATAAACTGTAATTCTTATTGCTATTAATGTGTTATTGCTTACGTTCATTTAGTTTTTTCCTAGGTGAAAATCACTCCTCTTAGTTTATCATTTTCTTTTTGCGAGGACGCACAACACTTTATGTTTGGGGGTGTGATGAGTGACATTTTTATCTAAATTTTAGTGTCTTTTTACGTGTGTTTTCGTGTATTTTATCAGTATTCATGTGCTTTTTGGTGGAGTTATGTGTTTTTATGGAATTGAGTGTGAATGAACTTAATCATATGTAAAATAGGTGAAAAATGAGCAAAAATGGAGACGGAAGATGAAACGAAGAAGAAGAAACAGGGTAGTAGCAACATGACTGCCCGTATCAGGTGCACGAGTCGTGTCGCAGCACGGCCCGTGTAGCCAACACGGGCCTATAAGGGAAATTCGTGCGGGAACATCAATTCATCCAACACGGTCACCCATTGGTCGTGCGTCAGCACACGACTCATGTGCCGTCTTGAGTGAAGGTTGACCGATAAAACCTGACACGACTCGACTCGTGCTGCAGCACATGAGTCGTATTGGTGCCAGAACAGAAAATTTTTACACATCTTCTAGAAGGTCTCCAAGGGGTATATATACCAATTCATTCAACATTTTGGTAGATTGAGAATCCGAAATTCAGCTGCTCACATACCTCACATACCAATTCCTTCATTTTACACCATATCCTTCATCAAATTCATCCATCTAATTACTCCATCATCATCTCACTATAAAGTTTCCATCCCAAATCAAGTGAAGAAGCAAGGAAGAGTAGGTTCACCAAAGGAAGAAAGGAGATTCAATTGGATACAATTCAAGGGAGTTTTCATTCCAATTTTGTGTTAATCCTATAGTTTACCATGATTTGTAAGGTTTCTAATGTTTATGTTAAGGATCTTATGAAGATTGTAGGCTAATCTCCCTTGTGAGATTAGCAACATGAAAGTTGTTGGATAATTTGTGGATCTGTGTAATTAAATTCATATGTTGATTGGGATATTTGATTTTCTATCATTGATGCTTAATATCTTGAGATCTATGATGTTTTGTGTGTTTGATTATTCTAAATATATAATTAGATTGAGATATCAATTATATGCTTAGGATAGTTGAGTGAATCATTTCATCAAACATCTCATGTTCATTATAAATTATAAAGAGATTGAGAAATTCTTTAGCATTTAGAACCCATTGATAGAACATGTGATTAGTTAAATTGAGAAGTCAATTAATCATGTGAAGGGACTCTTTAATTGAATTTAGTACCTAGTTGGAATAGTTTAATTGAGAACCAACCTTTAAGCTCTTTTGATATTGTGAAAATGATCTACATCCTATGCATTTCGAGAGGAAGTGTAGGTGATATATGTGTTGGCCCTTAATCTTAACCCTTGATACATATGAGTTTAATACATGAATCCTTGAATTACCACTTCATTAGTGTTGTTAATCTCACTTCTACTCAACTTGGAAAATCACTCATCTTTTACTATTTTATTTGCTACCATTACTTGCTTTAGTATTTGTTATTTACTTGTGTTTCGAAAACCAATCATTGATGTTTAGTCTCTATAAAATTGCGATAAATGTGATATCGCTTAAGTTCTAGCATCGACCTCCCTGTGGTTCGATAAATTGTTTTAATTGGTCATTCATTCTACAAAATGACTAATCATATATCACATACCCACAAGTAAACGACCTCTTAATATCTATCTACTCTATGTCACATTATTACATATATATATATATATATATATATATATATATATATATATATATATATATATATATATATATTATTTAAATCTCAACCTAATCAAAATACCAAATAAATACATTTGTACTATTCACTGAATTTTCAAGTGCACCTAAATTTTTAAAATCAATTATATAAAACCCTTCTAAGTCTTTTTAAAAACTAAACCTTTTAAAAGTAACTATCTTTTTCAACCTGTAATTAAGAAAATTTAATGTGAAACTAATTCCACATTAGTATTATTCTTATTTTTATTAGAATGGTAAATATTTTCTACTTTTTCCTATAAATTTTTACTTGTGATCAGTGAAATTTATTGTATAAGATAGACATTTTAAGTAACTTGAGTGAATACATAAATATACCATATAATAATCACAGTATGCAATAGTATTGGAAACCATCATTCTGATGAGACGTGACAGGAGGTTCATTACAATTTACACAACTTTATTGAGGTAGACTTATAATGAATATTATAGTGCTTTTTAAAAATAAATAAATAAATCGTTATGTCCATTTATTCACAACTCTAATGATTTATTCTTACACTCCCGATCCTAAATTTATTCATTTTAATATTTTGACCATTCACCTTTAATTTATCAATTCATTTTTTAGATATATGAATTCATACACTCTACTAATACAAATAAAATATAGGACTCACACTCTTCACTAATACAACTATCTACTACACATAAAATAATAATACTTCTTAATCCACGTGCAAAAAGCAAATGGATACATAAACAAGGCCAGGCCCCTGATCGGAGGTGGGCTCGCCGACGTGATCTATTAGGTGTTCTTCATTAACCACAGCCACGAGCCGTTACGCCTTTTGTGTATTATTGTGCGGTGGTATTGATAGTTTGGTTCATAGATGGATTCATGGTTGGGTAATAGGAAGAGGATTATTGTTTTGAACCGAGAAGACATGGTATCTAAGGCAGACAAAAATGTTTGGCCTAGTTACTATGCCAGACAAGGGATAAAAATAGTCTTCTCAAATGGACAGCTTGGAATGGTATTTATATACACCTTAAGCTTATAATTAATACCACTTCAACAGTTCAATAATTGATGTTGTTCACTATTATTGGAAAATGGTGTAATTGATTTATGTTATGTGATTTGGTATTTTCCTGATTTGTGGTTTGTACTTTGAATTGGTCACTGTGAAATGTATTTTCCTTTCCTTTTCTGCTGTGAAATGTATTTTCGCGTATTTGTATTTTGACAAAAGTTATTAGGCGTTTAAATACGGAAATTGCAAAGGTTTATGGGCACTCTTATTTATTTTTGATTAAGTTTGGGGAAGGTTGTTGCGCTTGGAGCTTGTCACTTAATTATCATCTATTTTTTTTTAATGAATTATCATGTAGGTTTCTGGAGAATTTGAATCAGAAATATGAAAGAAGCTTGTAATGTTGGGAGGTGGAAACTGAAAATTAAAATAGTGTTCAGAAAAGCTTGATGCTTGAAATAGTGTTTTCTTTATGGTATTACTTTAAAGCAGCTAGCTACCCCTTTTAATATTAATCTAATTTTTCCTATCAATTTATATATGTATGTATTGCTTACAACTTAATTATTTACCAGCTTCATTTTAAAAAATCAAAATATTAAATCAAAGAGTATCCTTATTTTTTTAAAAGAGTAACCCTATTTATTTCAAATAGTAACCTAATTATTTCTATAAAATAATACATCAACATGACTTTATTTTGAAATATATAAGTATTAAATCAAAGAGTAACCCTATTTATTCCAAAGAGTAACCTAATTATTTAAATAGAGTAATCTATAAACATGGCTTCATTTAAGAATATATAAGTTTTAAATTAAAGAGTAACCCTATTTATTTCAAAGAGTAATCTAATTATTTATATTGAGTAATCTATCAACATGTCTTCATTCTAAAATATCAAAGTATTAAATCAAAAAGTAACTCTATTTATTCCAAAGAATAATCGAATTAATTTAAAAAATAATCTAATTATTCTCAACATGGCTTCATTTTTTTTAAAAAAAATATTAAATCATTTAGTAACCCTATTTATTCAAAGAGTAACCTAATTATTTTTATAAAGTAATCTATTAACATGACTTCATTTTAAAATACGGAGTAATAAAGGATTAAATCAAAGAGTATCCTTATTTATTTGAGTAATCAAATTAATTTTTAAAAAGGTAATCTAATTATTTCAGCAGGAGCAAAAGAAGGGAAGGTGGGACTCTAAAACCCAAGTCAACCAAAAAGCAAAGCCAATGAAGTAGAGGTGAGGGACCAGTCGAAAGTAGTTCACCAAAACAACAAAAGAGAGAGCTAGAGATATAGGCATTAAATATCTCTCATGCTACTTATGGCAACAAGCCAAAAGGGGCCAAGTCACGGGACTTGCTGCAAGGCTGCAGACCTGCTGTATGCAACTACACGGACACTCCAAAGCGACAGCAGGCGCCGGAAGTTATTGCGGCTGAGGCAGCATGGAGTTCCGGCAGGATGGAGAGCCAGTGGTCGACGAAAAAGAAGAAGCACCCGGATGTGCTGAGCTTTCCGGTGAGCAAAACAGATTAGGTATCCCACCCACCCCACAAAAATAAATCTCGTCACACCACTCAATACACCTTATCTCATAGTATGAAGTTGGCACGTCATTCATCCAGTAGCTCAGCCACACTTCCCCACCAATCCTCCATTTCAGAACACTACCCTCCATCTCCTTATTAACCCTCCACCGCACACCCTCGTCGTACTCTTCTCCGGCGAATACCATTCCGCCAGATTTTGTGAACGCCCGCCCATCTCCCATGTACCGGTTCCAAAAATTCATCCCACCACCACGCCGCCCGTAGGAGGCCTCCACGTGGCAACCAGATTCGAAATCCAAATTCGGATCAAGGTTTTATCGAAGATTGGGACTGAGTTTGCGATGTGGCATGATTTGGGAAACAGAATTGTTGAATGAATATGCGTTCCAGATCCGATTAGTAGGTATATGAGATCTGGTTGTACCGATTGAAAGTGAGAAGAGTCCTGTTTATGAGAAACTGAGAGAGACGAGGGAAAGAGGGAGAGAGAAAGTGAGAGGAGAGAGAGATAGATCAGCGAAATTACACATAGAAATGAGTTTGACCCATATTAGAATATATGACGTGTACAATCCGGTTGTACAATTTTAAGAAATAGACGTGCCTATTCTAGTCTTTGTCAAAATTAATACTTGATTTTTTTAAATTAAGATAAACTTATTAATTAAAATAAATATTTTTTAAAATAAAATATGGAGTAATGCACATAAATAGTCTTATGTATGGGATGTTAGATGACAAAATTAAAATGTATTTTTAGATTGTGAATAACATTGTGATGTAAATTAATGGAAAAATATTAAGAATATTATAGTACAAAGGATAATAATTTTTGAAGTTTCATGATTAACCTAACAACCTCAGACAAAACATGGGCATTTGAGACAATGAGAAAGTCAATTACCAAAACACCCTCCCGCTTAATTCTCGTTTAGAATTTGAACTACACGTCACCGGTTTTGCCCTTAGCCGGTAACTGGCCCTGATTATTTCCTATAAATACCCCCTCAAAGCCTTCTCTCCTTCGCACTCTCTCTCACAGTCGTATTCTCTTGAGCGGCTCCCTGCCCTATAAATATAACCATATACATCATTCATATCAATTACACAAATAAAACTATTACTACTATTATCAAATTTCCTTTTTTATATTTATATAATATTTATTTTATTTTATTTTATTTTATTTTATTTTATTTTATTAAATAAATTTCTCTCTCTAGATTTGGTGTCCTTTTGAGGTAAATCTTCTCTCTCTTTCTGACTTTTCCCTTTTCTCTCTCCTCCCCCCTCAGCTGATTTAGTTTGGATGGAAAAGAGAGAATTAATTTGATTACAGAGAGGATTAATAATCTGGTGTAAATAGATCGTTAAAAAAATTCAAGAGTTATTGGTTTGACTATTGAGATTGGCTAATCTTGTGGCAGAGCTATTTTCGATCTGGACTTAGAAATTTTTGTGGATTTGGAATATGAAATAGCAGTTATGAATAATTATATTGCTATAAATCAGTGTCCTACCTCTTATTTGTTTGAATTCGGAATCTGTACTCTGTAAAATGGTCACTCTAAAAAAAATAAAATTTTGCTTTGTTTATGAGGAGTGATGAATTTGATGTTGAGCAGAAGTTTGTGAATTTGATGTTGCTGGTATTTGTAGGTTTGTTTTTGGTGGTAATGGTGACTGAGGGGTCTACCTGGAATCCTGTTTTGTTGTCTTAAAATTAGCTATGGAATCACTAGATTTAATTTATTTATTTTTTTCACAATAAATAGGATTAAATAATTATCTCCCATATCTCTCTCCTTTTTTTTTTTTTAAATGATCCCTTCCCTTGAAGTGTTTTGTCTTTTAAATCCGGGGGTGAGAGTAAACTCAATTAATGTGGTTCTGTTGAGATTTTTTGTATCCAGAAGGTTAGAAATTACGAATGGGCAGTGAAATAATATGGATCTATTGATTTGACTGCCAAACTTAGGGATGGGGAGGTATTGATATTTTTCAGGTTAGATTTTAATCCTTATTATTTGTATTGGGAAAGAGAGGTTCTTATTTCTAGCCAATAGACCTCAATCTGAAATGGTTTTATTCACTAAGTTTGGGATATATTTTTGGGAGTTTGGTGTTTTTTTTTTCTTTTTCTGATCTTTAAGTTGAACATGAAAATTTTCCATGTGAACCTGTTAGTTCCTACTTGAGCTGTATGCATCTGTTAATTTATTATGTGTAATTACACTGCTGCTCTTAGATTTTTAGATTCAATATATTCTTTGACACTGTTTGATCCATATTGTTTTATTAAATAGGCTGAGCATGCATATTCAATTAGAATGTATAATTCTGTGCACATTCTTCATTCATGGTTGGCTCCACAACGCAATGTTTAGTATCATCTTAAAAATGATAAGAGTAAATACTGACATACCTATTCGTGTGTAAACTTAATAACATGTATATCACCTACGACTTCTTCCCAAATACATATTCGTGTCAAGTGCTTTAGGTATTGCTGACACCTCTTTTTTTTGCTTATGCTACGAGGCTTCAGTTATTCTTTGTGTTTTTCTTGATATTTTTATGCCACTTTGCAATTTACTTGTTGAATGAATCTATTGTTAATTAAAATTGTCACAACACTGTAGTTCAACTTTATGGTTTGAGTCGGGAAACATTAAGTTGTGGTTATATGTGATTGGGCGATTCACACCTTTGTGGACATTCCATTTTTTTTGGCCCCTCAGTTTCCTCTGTTCTGATATTCATGAGCATTTGGTACTTACATGTTTTCTTGTCCAATTTTGTTGCAGAAGGTGCTTTTATTGTTTATTTGGCAATTTCCAAGGTCTCAATATTTCTGTTCATTGCCGCTTCGATTGGCATGTTATGTTCTTTTACTACTAGAAATTTTACCCAATAAAATTACTGGTAGACATATTTGGACATATCTTTTTGCTTGTATGCAACTACTTGCGAAATGGGCTCCAAAGGAAGGCTGCTATTTGATCTTAATGAACCACCTGCTGAAAATGAGGATGATAATGATGGTGTTGTTTGCTTCCAGCCTCAGAAGGTTATTCCTTCTTCAAGTACTGCAACAACCGACTTGTTTGCGGCATCTACTGGTCCCCAAGGGATAGTAAATAACAATGCCTTTTCACATGCTTCTTCTGTATCTGGTTTCCAGCCTTTTGTTAGGCCTAAAATTGTTCAAGGACGTGATAATTCTGTTGAAAAAAGCTCTGTAGACAAGGTTCCCAATTCTGTACCCAAATCTAGTCATTTCCAGTTTACGAATGCTTCACCAAACATGCAATCAGGTTCTATAGATGCTCAGGACATGGAGAAGGAAGAAGGGGAGGTGTGGTCTGATGCAGAGGGCTCAGTTGATGCTTACCAAAGAAATGTTATTCATGAAGACCCAAGTGGTGTCAGTGATACACTGGTGCCGGAGAAAGGCACTGTTGAGATGACGGAAAGCTCTGTAACGGTGGGAGGTGTGGACAATATGTCTAATAATCCTGGAGATGTTAAGAATGAAAATGGTGGCCCTCCTTCAGAGCTGAATGAAGAAACAAATGATATTAAAGGTGATATATCTATGGATGGTCAGGAAGATTCTGCTCCATTGCCAAAACCAAGAGAAGTTAAAGGAATTGAAGCAAACCATGCGTTAAAATATGCAAATAATCTTGGAAAACGTCCTAAGCTTGACCTGCAAAAGGAAGCAATGCTAGGGAAAAAGCGCAACAGGCAGACTATGTTTCTCAATTTAGAAGATGTCAAGCAAGCTGGTTCTTTGAAGTCTTCAACTCCTAGAAGGCAGATTCCTGCACCAACTATAACACGGACTCTGAAAGAACCTCGTGCCACTCTGCTGTCTACTGAGCGTGGAGATAAGCAAGCTCAGCCTACAGTCAGGGATATCAAACAACCTGATTTATCAACTACTGAAGGCAATACTTTTGTGGAGTCAAATGAGTGTAAATCTGAGAGTAACGGCGACAATAGTTCTGGGCCTTTTGGACCGCCTAGGAGGTTGAATAACTTGACAGATATTTCTTCAGAAGGACAGACACAACTCATTCTTAGACAGAGCTCATGGAAGCAGCCCCCGGATACAAGGCAACTTAAAAATTCACAATTCTTTGGCAGGAAACCATCTATTAGCAGCCAGAGTTCGACGGATCCTAAATTACCTGCAAAAAAAGTACCTTTAAAGAAGCAAACAATTACAAGTAACCAATATCAAGATACATCGGTGGAACGCCTTATTCGCGAGGTGACGAATGAGAAGTTTTGGCAAAATCCAGGTAAAATAGTTGACTCACCTATGAACATTTTTCTGTCAGTTGAGTTGTTTTCTTTCTTTGTATTATTTAAATTTTCCTGTGTAATTGTACCTTCTATGTCTAAACATTGAATTTGTGCTGCCTTTGTCAAACTTCGGAGGAAAATCATGCGCTGGCTCAAAAAAAATTATCAATAGATAGATTATTTATTGGAAATGTGTTCATTTTTATACATATTCATAAAAACTAGCACAGCTTTAGCAGAGTTCTCATTATTATAATCCAAACTAACACAGCTTTAGCTGGTGTATTTTATTTCTGGTTCAATTAATTTTCCTCTTCAGATGTTCTTATTCTTATGTCCAAACAGTAAATTTGTGCTGTCTGTTGTCAAACTTGGGCAGATCTTAAAGTTTTGGATTCGTAATATGTATCTTTTGATTGGTAGATTATTTGAGATGCATTCAGGGTAAGCTTATGTATAGACTATCATTAGTATATACTGTCTATTATGAGCAGTCTGCTCAAGGTTGTTCTGTTCTTTTTCTGTATTTAATTGTATATGCTTGTGATTTAGGTGCTGAATGAACCTGATTGAGCAACTGTAGTTGATTTTATTAGAAAGTTACTGTATCAAATAATTACTTTCCTTTCATGTTATGTTTCGTTCCAACTTTTTATTTTCAGATTCAAGTACTCCTGTCCCATTAAGATAGTACATATTTCTTACAGACTGCCGAACATAATAAATTTAATTGAGATTGTGCATCTATTCTATCTTGTGCAGGCATTTAATTAAATTGAAATCAGAGTACTCCACTGAAATTATTATTCATTTTATTTTTAAATAGGAGTATTACAATCAACTCAGAAAACGTTAATGATCTCAGTATGGAAGCTGGGTGACAATGTGGGATAGAAAAAAATGTATAACATATCTTTATTAGTTGAATGTGGTTTGTAATTTTTTGGGTTTGTGCGGTATGTTGATGCAAGTAGATTTTTTGTACTGTTTAACTCCTGTACTGGGCTAATAAAGTTTCTACATTTTTAATCGTTACTGAGCTGTACTCCACCCATCTGGACTTTGTAGTTTATCCTTGTAAAGAACTCCTTAAATGCTCATGTGGCATGATCTTGTTGCTGAGCTCTGTAAGGTTATGCAGGGAAGACTTAATCTGTAGCTAGTGTTTTCCAGATTTGTGATGTCTTGACCTTTTTTCTTCCCATTGATTTCAAATTGCTTCTTTATTATATATCTGTTACCTAGCATCACACTTCACACAATGGACTTCTATTCATGAGGATCTTGTCATACCCTTTTGACTTTAATCTATGGTTTTGCTGAGCTCTGTAAGGTTATGCAGGGAAGACTTAATCTGTAGCTAGTGTTTTCCAGATTTGTGATGTCTTGACCTTTTTTCTTCCCATTGATTTCAAATTGCTTCTTTATTATATATCTGTTACCTAGCATCACACTTCACACATTGGACTTCTATTCATGAGGATCTTGTCATACCCTTTTGACTTTAATCTATGGTTTTCTATGTTACAGAGGAAGAGGAGCTCCAACGAGTTCCAGGGCGCTTTGATTCAGTTGAAGAGTATATCAGGGTGTTTGAGCCTTTGCTCTTCGAAGAATGTAGGGCACAGTTTTATAGTATGTGGGAAGAGTCGCAGGAAACAATTTCAAATCATGTTAGAGTATGCATAAAGAGTATTGAACGAAGGGAACGGGGTATTATTCTATTGCTCATTTTTTATTTTATGCTAGATCAAGATGCCGGTATAATGTTTATATATTAAAAATTCTAAATAGAAGAGAGAAGTTTTGCACACCCAACGCTCAGTTGTTTTTGAGAGCTATTGCAACTTTTATTTGGGTTAAAGTTCATGGCTGTCCTGTTTCATGAAATATTCTTCGCAGGCATCTGAAAAATGGTTGTGCTGGGATATTAATTTTCGTCTTTCATTAAATTTCTTAACTTCATTTTTTATGGCAAATTGGATGCCGACTTTAAGATCATGCTCAGTTGTGGTCTGATCTATTTTTTTGTTGTTAATCTGTCTCTATGACAATGTTATTATTATTTCTACGCTTTAGTTTTATCAAAAAAAAAGAAAAAATCAACTTATTATTTTTCATATTGTTAACCTGTCATCTGGTCCTTCCGATCCCGTTATCCATTAATCAACTTTCCGTTAATTAGTGATGCTACTACATTACTGTTTTATCTGTTCTCCTACTGCTTAAATCATTTTCCATATATGCTTTTGGCTCTTTCAGGATGGTATGATGTGATACTGCTTCCACCAAATGAATACAAATGGACATTTAAGGAAGGAGATGTTGCAGTTCTTTCATCCCCCAAGCCTGGAGCAGGTTTACATTTGCTCTGAATATTTCTTTTTTTAACTTTTCTTCGTTCTCTTCCTCTTCCCCCACCTCCTCAAAATGAGTATTAAATTTGACCTTAACTTATAGATGGACTCCTTATCTTTACACTCTATGAATGATGCAGTCCACATTAGGAGGAGTTCTTCGCATCTGGAAGATGATGAGAAGCAAGAAGTTAGTGGCCGTGTAGCTGGGACTGTGAGGAGACATATACCTATTGATACCCGAGATCATACTGGGGCAATCCTTCACTTCTATGTCGGAGACTTATATGATTCGAGTAGGTGAGTCATACCTTCGTGCTGTCCTCCTCCCCTTGTTTAATTAGACTGTATTTACAGCCTAGTGTTACTTTGATATCATGGAGCAATTACCATATATCAGCATATCTAGGCTGTTTATCTTGGCTCATATACTTACTATTTAATTCATCTCTTATACTTCAGCAAGATTGATGATGACCATATTCTGCGAAAGCTCCATCCAGGGGGTGTTTGGTACCTTACACTGCTCGGTTCTCTGGCAACCACACAGCGAGAATATGTTGGTTTGCATGCATTTCGTCGTCTCAATCTGCAGGTTCCATTCAAGATATAGTAATGTGCTTAATAACATGCGCCACTAATTTTTTTAAGCTTAACAACCTCTGGTATCCTCTTGCAGATGCAAAATGCAATTCTACAGCCTTGTCCTGATCAGTTCCCAAAATATGAAGAACAGCCACCAGCAATGCCAGATTGCTTTACTCCGAACTTTGTTGAACACTTGCGCCGGACATTTAATGAACCCCAGTTAGCTGCAATTCAATGGGCTGCAATGCATACTGCTGCTGGTACGTCAAATGGTGTGACAAAGAAGCAAGATCCGTGGCCATTTACTTTAGTTCAGGGACCTCCTGGAACTGGAAAAACCCACACAGTCTGGGGAATGCTTAACGTGATCCATCTTGTCCAGTATCAGCACTATTATGCTGCATTGCTGAAGAAACTGGCTCCTGAAAGCTATAAGCAGGTTAACGAGAACAACTCTGATAGTGTGGCCTCTGGATCCATTGATGAAGTTCTACAGAGCATGGATCAGAATCTCTTCCGAACACTTCCTAAACTCTGTCCAAAGCCTAGGATGCTAGTCTGTGCTCCATCAAATGCTGCGACTGATGAACTGCTTGCACGTGTGCTTGACCGTGGGTTTATTGACGGCGAGATGAAAGTTTACCGTCCCGATGTTGCTCGCGTTGGTGTGGATTCTCAGACTAGGGCTGCTCAGGCAGTTTCTGTAGAACGAAGAACTGAACAACTTTTGATGAAGAGTCGTGAAGAAGTTCATGGATGGATGCACAGTTTGAAGATTCGGGAGACGCAGTTAGCTCAGCAGATTGCTTGCCTTCAAAGAGAACTTAATGTTGCTGCTGTTACTGGTCGTGCACAAGGATCTGTTGGTGTTGATCCAGATGTTCTTATGGCCAGAGACCAAAACCGAGACTCTTTACTTCAGAACCTTGCAGCAGTAGTTGAGAGCCGAGATAAAACACTAGTCGAAATGTCCCGACTTCTCATTTTGGAAAGCAGGTTTAGAGCTGGTAGCAACTTTAACTTAGAAGAAGCTCGTGCTAATTTAGAGGCAAGCTTTGCCAATGAAGCAGAAATAGTTTTCACTACAGTCTCGAGCAGTGGGCGCAAGTTGTTCTCTCGTCTGACTCATGGCTTTGATATGGTTGTGATCGATGAAGCTGCACAGGCTAGTGAAGTAGCCATTCTGCCTCCTCTGTCTCTTGGTGCAGCTCGGTGTGTTCTTGTGGGGGACCCTCAGCAGCTACCTGCCACTGTCATTAGTAAGGCTGCTGGAAGCTTGTTGTACAGTAGAAGCCTTTTTGAGAGGTTTCAGCAAGCTGGTTGCCCAACAATGCTTTTATCCGTGCAGTATAGAATGCATCCTCATATTAGGGATTTTCCTTCAAGACACTTCTACCAAGGACGACTTACTGATAGTGAGAGCATTGCTAATCTTCCAGATGAGAAATATTACAAAGATAATCTTTTGAGACCTTATATCTTTTTCGATATCAGCCATGGTCGAGAATCCCATCGCGGAGGTTCAGTGTCTTATCAGAATACACAAGAAGCACAGTTTTGTGTTCGTTTATATGAACACCTTCAGAAAACTATAAAACCATTGGGTATTGGGAAAGTATCAGTGGGCATAATCACTCCATATAAGCTGCAATTGAAATGCCTTCATCGGGAGTTCAAGGATATCATGAATTCAGATGAAGGAAAAGATATCTATATTAACACAGTGGATGCTTTCCAAGGTCAAGAACGCGATGTCATTATAATGTCTTGTGTGCGTGCTTCGAGTCATGGAGTTGGGTTTGTTGCTGACATCCGTCGGATGAATGTTGCACTTACTAGAGCAAGAAGAGCTCTGTGGGTAAGATTCTTCATCTTTTTCGTCAATTTCACCTATAGTTTTTTTTCCTGTTGCTTATCTGAACTTGGGTAAATTTCTTTATTGTTCGCTCTGTAATTACTGACAGGTAATGGGAAATGCAAACGCTCTGGTTCAATCGGAGGACTGGGCTGCATTGATTGATGATGCAAAAGCACGAAACTGTTACTTAGACATGGATTCTTTGCCTAAAGACTTTATTCCTGAACCTTCTACTTATGGAACATTTTCTGCCAAGATGTCTACTGCAAGGGGTTTGAGATCTGGACCGAGGTATAGACCATATGACGTACAAGTTGAATCCAGATCTGGTACGCCCTCAGAAGAGGATGAAAAGTCAAATATATCTAAAATTCCAAGGAATGGTAGTTCTCGGAGCCTAAGACCAGGATCAGATAATTTATTGGATGATTTTGATCAACCTAGTGATAAATCTCGTGATGCATGGCAACATGGAATCCACAAGAAGCATAATGCTGCTGGTATTTTGGGAAAGCGAGAACTGTAGCAGTTGGTAAAGTGATGACTACGCCTCTTCTTTTTCTCTGGGGTCCAGCTTGTTCTAATGTAAGAACTTGGCCTCATAATTTGATAGTGGAAGACGTGAAATGGGTTTGTACTTGATGGACAGATTTTGCATGGGCCTGGCTTGTTCACCAACCGTTACATTCTGGTGAAGATTCTTACAGAGCTCTGGGTAGAGTTTGGGTCAGTGTTGCCTGCATAAGGAACCAACTGTTGTATCTTGATGAGATGGACTGACTCTGAGATTGTATTCGCTTCGAAATCTCAAGAATTTGCTTCTGAGGATATTGTTCTGGTCGATCTGTTCCTTGTACTAGGGGTACCAAATCTAGAATTGACCATGCAAGGAGATGGATCTCGCCAAGCACTGGATGATTGAATAACTCGGGATGGGTGGAATCAAGTCAAGAGTACAATTCAATTTGTGTCCTGGGGAACTATGATTTTCTTTCCAACGATTTTGCCCTGATACACTGTTCTTCACAGCTCATGGAACATTTCTATGATGATGGAACTGGCATTTTTGTGGCAGTACGACCATGGTAGTGGACATGGCCATTCAAATCTCTCTGGTGATGCAGTTCTTCTGCCAGTGAATCATGACTTGTTTCTACTCGAGCTTCAAGTTTCCGGACCAGGAAACAGAATCAGATTCCGGGAGGATGGCATTTGATGGTTTGACTCTTTACGACAAATCCTGCGAATTGAGGATGTCAACCAACTGACTTTTTGCACACTTGAAAAGGTGTTGTATGGAATGTAGATGTACTATGAATTCTTTTTAAAAACGAAATAGTGCTAGTAAATTATGTGACTTCATTACTTCCGCATTGCTTCCAAAGTTGATATTTTAAAAATTGATTTTTGTCCAAATGACAGTTGCGACTTCCTCTGAGTCATATAATGGCATTCATTCTTGCCTTTACTTGAGCTTTGATTAACTGTTGTATCTCAAAGTGGTGTGGAGACGTTCCGTTCGATCTTCCATTTTTGTTTGAGAACTCATCCGGGGCGTATCTGTTGAGTACAGGTAACAATTTGAGGTGGTGAAAACCTGTTGCTGTGTTTCATTTCCAACCCTCTACTCTCTAAATGGCAAGCAGGTATTCCTTGTTATATTTGTTATTGTTAGTGCATATCTTCTGATGTTTGTGTGCAGCAAGTGGATTCAGGCTTTCCTGTCTTGTTGATTATGCCCAAATTGCCTTCGTCTAACCACCCCCACCTTGGTGCTGGCTGGGTGCCCTCCACCTTGTACCCCTCAAAGAGGTGGTCAATTGTATATTCTTACTATTCTTGTTTCAATGTTATCTTTCTGTCGTTTTGCATCTGTTGTGTTATAGTTAAGCCAATTATTCTCTTTATTTGAAATGTTTATTATCCATATTTATTCTGCAAATCCTCCCAACATCAAAACTATGTTAATTCCATTTCTTTGGTTGTTCAAGAATCTTTTTAATTGGAATATCCTAATCTTATTCCATTTCTTGGTTCATAGTTTGGTAAGACTCAGCGCAGTGACATCGAACACTGCTCGATTCAAGCAAGAGCGCTAGGCGCTTAATGGATGTTTCACAGGCAAAGATTGAAGTGTCGAAACATCATCGTCATCACTAGGAATGACGGACTTCTCCTCTTTTATATCTGAGGAATCGGAATCAGAGTCTGATTTTGTCGCATCCATCTGGGTAGCAGCTACATTGGCTGGTGGTGGTGGTGCGATATGATCCGTTTTCCACGAGGAGGCTACTCTTTTATCGTCTGCTTTCATCCTCTCTGCATACTTGTTGATGTCGAAATCTGCATCGTCCTTTCCACCAAATGCAGTCTCCAGCACTTCCATGTCGAACAGCTCGTTCATGATCTTGCTCGAGTTGTGATCATCCGAGTACACAAATTTGACTTTGTTGGCTGTCTTAGGCTCTAGAAACGGCTTCGCCATCTGCCAAATAAAACTAATCAATTATATGTATATATATATATAGTCATCATATGGGTTGGTGAAAGCCACCCAATTTCCTAATCCAACCTTGTTCAAAGTAAAATGACAACCTTTACCCGCTCCAAACCCGTTCATCTTACTCACATTTGCTGCCACCGGGTTTGGGCAGACTACTCAGGTGTGCCCAAATTCATCCCTACATAGCTAGTATGTACAAACGAAGAGCTGCAAGAATCACACCTTCCAAAATGGTTCAAATATCTTGGGTGGGTCGTATAAAATTGCAACACCAAGCCTTTCAGGGTAATGTTCTTGCAGGACATGAGCCGTTTCACGTGTAACCTTGATCGATATATTCGACACGCTGAAGCCGTGGAAATCGATCAACCAGACAATCTGCTCTTGGCCAGGAGGAAGACTCAGAATTGCATTCTCCATGCAATAAACCAGATACTTTATTTGCCCACTTACAGCCTTTGTATTCTGCATGGCCATACGAATAGCAAGTACTATTGAGTCGATGAAAAATAAAGGATTGAGCATACTTTCTCAAAACAATTGAAATGTCTAAGTTTGCATTTGGATCTAAGGATCAAGAGCTAACTATATCAAATACAACAAATATTTGTTGCTATTGGACTCGTAAACTATTCAAATCATACATAGAGCGTTACGTTTGGAGCTATTTTGTTGATCCATTTGATATGATCATCATCACATGAGATTTTCTATGCTATTTTGTTGATCCATTTGATATGATCATCCTCACACGAGATTTTCTATGCTATTTTTATGTATCATATCTAGCATGATGTGTGATTGACATGTAAGAAAGGATAAAATTAAATTATTGTCCCTATAGTTCCCTCTATCCTCCTACATATCACCTATCCAATGATGTGAGACAGAGATCATTCACTAGAATGGTACAAAAAATCCGACCCTAATAAGTGAACTGTTGAAGATTGTTGTAAGAAAGGATAAAATTAAATTATTGTCCCTATAGTTCCCACTTATCCTCCTACATATCACCTATCCAATGACGTGAGACAAGAGATCATTCACTAGAATGTTATAGAATATCCGACCCTAATAAGTGAACCGCTGAGGCAATCTTTAGACCACTAAATAGAACAATCCTATCCAATGGTGCGAGATAAGAGATAATTCACTAGAATGGTACAGAAAATCCGACCCTAGTAAACAATATGATGTTTACTCAACATACGATAGGTTAGCTATTTATTTTAAAACTGGAAAATGTGCATACAACATAGTTGAAGGAATTTCAAACATAACCTGGCACCGTGGTCTCATCACAAGAACTGGCCTCCCGTGCTTATCTTTGTAACTCGATCTGTAAATTTTTCCCGTTTCTGCTTCCATTGAAACATCTTCCTAAATAACAAATGATAATATAAGGTAACGAATGGAGAAAGTGCAAAACATCAGGTGGCAAGAACATTTTCAAGAAGTAAATGAACCGTCATCAAGAAGTCAACCAAATGAAGTCTTGAAGAAGCATAAAACCTCAAAAGGAATACAACTTTGGGAAACTAACATATGATAGATGAAAAGTAACGATGATCCAATGAAACTAATGTATCAACTATCAAACACGAGAGCACACGGTCTGGTTAGACTAAGTGTGTATACCCAATGTATCTCTTCTGGTTTATACTCTAATCTCCACTTCAAGCTAGCTTTAAGCATTTTCACTGCCTTTTTAACGTTCCAGTTCCGTGCACTCAAGTACCTCGAGATACATTCATCCGAACAATAAAGGGCTAGTTTACCCGACTGAGGTCCTATTATCCTTCTAACCTCATCAATCTGTTCAAACACACATAAACATCTCATGTCGTAGAAGTACACATAAACTAGCAAACATGAACATATCAAACGACTAAAATACCTTTCCCTGCTGTATTACCAGAGACACCGAATTCTCACTGCCATCTACACTGGGTTTATTCAACCCGCTATTCATAATTCTCAATGATTTTCTTGAAACCAATATAATAGAGCAATTTCCCCCCTCTGTTATCAATGCAGAAAATTCAATAAACCACTCAAAATACAACAAAAACAGAAACAAACAAAGCAAGAAAAGCAAAGTATTGCACTAAAATGAGTTTATAGATGTTGCAAATCAGTAACTTGGACACCAAGATTAACATTACCTCCAAACTTGTTACTAAAAAAGGTTAGGCTTGTCTATATAATTCAATGTATACTAAATTGTGTGTGTGGCTATCAATAATCCATTCAAACACAGAGAAAAATTGTACCATCTAAAGATGTAGCACACCTAGAGAAATAACTGCCTAATGCAACAATTTCTTGGATCACACTAGGCCCTATCTAGGCCCCCACTTGCTGAGCTCATACAAGTAGTTGGGTTGGAGGGTTGAGATCCCGTGGCACTCGGCCACGTGTCACAACTGCAATTAACTAACTAACTAACTAACAGGAAAGGATGCAAAGTTTCAACTTACATTAATGCATATTATAACACCCCAATTTGCAACTTTATCCAACTTTAGTCTATAAACATAGAGATCAAGAAACTAATCTGCCAACAAGATTTAAACCAAAATTAGGTTCCGATTTATGATCCAATGAAATCTATTAGATGATCACCATGGAATTCTAGTCTAAAATAACCTAGTTACTGTTGTGCTGCATTTTTTTTAATAAAATTTGCCAAAATTTATGATCACATGAACATAGAAAGTCTAAAACCCCAAAAAGAAAAACATTGAATGAAATTGAATATATATGATCCTAAAAAAATTAACACACAGATCATGAGAAAATTCAGACCAAAAGCTCATAAATTTGGGCTAAAAAAAACACTAAAGCAATCACAATAAGTCAATAATATTTACTCAAAACAAAATCACCCCATCATCAATAAATTCAGCTGAAATCATAAGAAATGAACCTTTACTGCAGATTCAACAAAGAGAAGCCGATTCAAAGAATCCTTATATTACCAAAAAAAGTACTGAGGAAGGATCAAAATCAAGGGATGAAAACTAATTAAAATGAGAAAGTTAGAAGCTTTTGAAGAAGATGCAGAGGAGGAAGAAGAAGTCTTGGTTAAGTTTCAAGAATGGATTTTTCAAAGGTTAATGTAGTAATCTAGATAAAGAGAATGGAAAATGTAGAGCGAAGAATATTAATATGGGTCAACAGGGGTGTCTTAGAGAGAAGGGTCAGCCATTGTTGTTGACGGCTTTATATAAAAAAAAAAAAAGAAACTAACACACAGACATATATATTTATATATGTATGAACAGACACAGATGATGAAAGAGTAATAAGAAAAGAAAGAAAGTGCGGAAATGGTGACTAACATGCGTGGGGGATGGACAACACAACATAGCCACCAACTTCAGAGAAAAGTTAAATAAATAAAATAATTACTAAACGATGAGAGATACAAAACACACACTATGTAAAAAAAAATTGTTTTTGTTCGTTTGGTACCTTTTTACCTTGTTATTTGATTGAGTCGATACTTTAGAAAGACTCAGATTGATTAACTTTTTTCTTTCTTTTAATGCAAGTTTTATGGAGTATAATTTTTCTATTTTTATCATTAATTCATTTAAAATTAAATGATTCAACTTGAATATAATTTGAATATATGGAGTTGTAATGTTAATGTTTAATCTTTGGAATCTGGCATATGACAATTAACAAATACGAGCTTGTCTAGCGTAGGCCTAATTAAAAAGGTTTAAAAAATTTAAAAAAATTAAAATAAAAACACAAAACCCTCTATTAAATAGAAAAGTGGAATATAAATTGCTCTCTCTGTATCGCATCTAAATAAGAAGATTAAGAAAGTTATTATTTATCATTTTTACTTTTATTGACTTTTTAGAATATATAGCATTTTTAAATAACAAATAAATTATAAATTATATTATGCTTAAGTATAAATTATTACTTTGGGATGTTAAGAAATGGGTAATATTAATATTAATTGAACTCTCCTCATCCTAGAAAAAGCTTAATGATAATAAAAAAAGGAAAGAGAATATAATTAAAATGAATGAGAATCTAAAAAAAGGAATGAGAATCTATAATTAAAATGAATGAGAATCTCTAATGATATTTATGTGATAAATTTATGTGAACATAACACTTATAATTCTTTTCCATTTAGGATTTCGGAAAATGTGCAGAAAAATAACATTGAGAAGATTGATTATATTTATGGTTGATTTTAAAAAAAAATATATATTTATATTTCAAGATAGGCAAAAGTTTATGCGCCCCGAGGACATGGTCCGTGTCTCCATATGAATACAACTCTTCCCCTCCCTATTTTATTTAAACATATATATTGCTAGAAAATTTAAATTGTAAAGGAACACGAAAATTGCAAAAGGACACGAATTTAAATCCGTACGCCCGGACGCACAAGAGACTCGTGTGAATGGGATTTATGGTAATTGAAGTTGAAATCTTCCATTTATGATTGATTTTCAAAGATTTCTAATTATATTTCAAGATATGTATGTAATTAATATTTATGATAATTGAAATTGAAATCTTCCATAATCTTCCTATATGTGAAGAAAAGATTATTCACAAAAAATATGTGAAGAAAAGATTATGGTAATTCACAAAAAAAAAAAAATACTTCCTCTATCTGAGAAGTTATCACATCTTTTATATTTCGGAAATTAAGGAGTGTAATAATTTAATGTAAAGTGAGAGAAATAATAATTTTAAGAAGTATAATAATTTGAAGTAAGAGAAATAATATTTAACCTCATTTTTTGTATAGAAATTAATGGAAAAGTTATCACATTTTTTTATGGAAATTAAGGAGTATAATAATTTAAATATATTTTTTGCACGGAAATTAATAGAGAAGTTATCACATTTTTTTACGGAAATTAATGAGTATAATAATTTAGTTTAAAGTGAAGTGAGAGAAATAATATTTAATATGTAGTGGATAATTGTATTAAAACTATTTAATATGTAGTGGATAATTGTATTAAAAGTGTACGTAGGCCTATGAAAATAAACTAATTATAAACCAAAAAGAAAAGTGTGTCAACTTTTATTTGACGGAGGGAGTAATTTTTATAATGTTTATTTTATAATAAAAAATAAAAATATATAGTATCAAGTGTGTTGGTTAGAAGAGTTGGGTTTTTTTTAATAAAAATATACTTATAGAGAAGATTATTATTTTAATTATTTTTATTTTTTAAAAAAATAAAAACTTTTATGAAACAAAACCAAAATAAAAAAAGTGATTCTTTTTTACTGAGGAGAATAAAAAATGAAATGCATGATACATTGACACATATAAGCTATTCCATAATTTACTCCCTCGTTGATACGTAACTAAGAGTGAAAAAATAGCAAGATTAAAATAATAATAATAATAATGATGATAGCAATACTATAGTGATTGAGTAGATACGAATGAGTAGAATGAGAAAATTTGATTGCAAACGAGAGGTCCGAAATAGGCCCAAAAATGGCATGATGTGCAGAACAGAGCAACCAACATTTATGTATATACTATGTACTAAATGATACCTCTCGTATACATTAACAAAATTTTTCTCTCAATCATTCCCCACAACATGGGATCCTGCCCTGCAAATTCACGCACACACGTCTGTCACGACCCATGATTGTGCGTGAATTTGTGGTGCAGGCAGCCCTTGGCGCAAGGAGTAGAAGGGAGAAAACGCAATAGCGTGGTCCTTTGAGTAGAGCTGCAAAAGAAAGAACCTAATTTCAAACAAGAGCACCTCCAGTATGTAATCTAACAGCGACTATCAAGCCAAAGATCCAATATTATTTGAACAAGTGAACACTAATGAAACCAGCAAAGGAAATCCTACCTCCATGGGTTTGACACACAGATGCCATCAATCCCACTTCACCCGAACCCAACTCATGCAGTGTGCAGGTTGAGGTGTCCAAGCAAAATGTGACCTCCGAATCTGATTATCCATGTGCAGGTTGAACCATTCCACTCGTCGTTGAGCTTGAACCAGAAGCTGGGACCATTTGCTCTCTCCGAGAAGCTTGTGACTGCAAGTTCACTAGAAACTTATAATCAGCTTCAATGTTCAATCCATAAGATCAACCATGCTATGATGCTTTTATAGCCCTTTGTGGGGGAAAAAGCATACCCCTCAATAGCCATAATCCATGGAAAACAAAATGATACTTTGCATCATTATAACAGCTGAGGCTACTAGCCATGCCAACCAGATGGATTTAGCGTTTTGCCTGGTGTCTCGAGATCTATCACTAGATAGATAAGAATCATTCACTGGCTTCAAGAATCTGTGACTTACATTCCTAAAAATAGATGGCATACTTGAATGTTTGTCATCCTCAATTCGTGTCCAGCTCGGACTCTACTTGTAGTCATTTCATTGATATCTTGGTCCACGTCTCAAGCTCCTTGCACTAGAGATCTTGGAAGAGATTCCACCATAACTAGAAGGCTCAAGTATAAAATCTTTGGGCAGAGCATCTGCACCTAAATAACAGTTTCGTGCTTTAGCATCATTAATCAATGCTGCCCAGTCATCAGATTGCAACAGTGCGTTCGCATTCCCCATCACCTGTCAATTTTTGCCGAGAAGAATTAGGAGAACAACATACGCGAAAAGATATAAAGGAAGTATAATCTTACCCAGAGAGCTCTTCTTGCTCGAGTAAGAGCAACATTCATCCTACGAATATCTGCAACAAACCCAACCCCATAGCTTGATGCACGGACACAAGACATTATAATGACATCACGTTCTTGTCCTTGGAAAGCATCCACTGTATTAATGTAGATGTCTTTTCCTTCATCTGAATCCAAGACATTCTTGAACTCCCTCCTAAGGCATTTCAATTGCAGCTTATATGGAGTGATTATGCCCACTGATACTTTCCCAACACCCATTGATTTTATAGTTTTTTGAAGGTGCTCATATAAACGAACACAAAACTGCGCTTCTTGTGTATTCTGATAAGACACTGAACCTTCCTGATGGGATTCTCGTCCATGGCTGATATCGAAAAAGACATAAGGTCTCAAAAGAGGATCTTTGTAATAATTCTCATCTGGAAGGTTAGCAACGCTCTCGCTATCTGTAAGGTGCCCTTGGTAAAAGTGTCTGGAAGGAAAGTCCCTAATATGGGGCTGCATTCTATACTGCACAGATAATAGCATTGTTGGGCATCCTGCTTGTTGAAATCTCTCAAAGAGACTTCTACTGTACAACAAGGTGCCAGCTGCCTTACTTATTACGGTAGCAGGAAGCTGCTGTGGGTCCCCCACAAGAACACACCGCGCTGCACCAAGAGAAAGAGGGGGAAGTATTCCTACTTCACTAGCCTGTGCTGCCTCATCAATTACAACCATGTCAAATCCATGAGTTAGACGAGAAAACAGCTTGCGCCCACTGCTTGAGACTGTAGTGAAAACAATTTCAGCCTCATTGGCAAAGCTCGCTTCCAGATTTGCACGAGCTTCCTCCAAATTAAAGTTGCTACCAGCTCTGAACCTGGTTTCCAAAATGAGAAGTCGGGACATCTCAACTAGTGTTTTATCTCTGTTCTCAACTACAGCTGCAAGGTTTTGAAGTAAAGAGTCTCGATTTTGGTCTCTGGCCATAAGAACATCAGGATCAACACCAACAGATCCTTGTGCACGACCAGTAACAGCAGTAATATTAAGTTCTCTTTGGAGGCAAGCAATTTGTTGAGACAACTGAGATTCACAAATTCTTAAGTTGTGCATCCAGCCACGAACTTCATCACGACTCCTCATCATAAGTTGCTCTGTTCTTCGTTCCACAGAAACTGCCTGGGCGGCTCGGGTTTGAGAATCCACGCCAACTCGAGCAACATCAGGTCGATAAACCCTCATCTCACCATCGATAAATCCACGATCAAGTACACGGGCAAGCAGTTCGTCTGTTGCAGCATTTGAGGGAGCACAGACAAGCATCCTAGGCTTTGGGCAAAGTTTTGGAAGAGTTCGACAGAGATTCTGATCCATGCTCTGTAGAACTTCATCAATGGACCCACAGACCACACTATCTGATTTGCCCTCATCAATCTGCTTATAGCTTTCAGGTGCCAGTTTCTTCAGCAATGCAGTATAATAGTGTTGATACTGGACAAGATGGATCACGTTAAGCATTCCCCACACAGTATGAGTTTTACCAGTTCCAGGGGGACCCTGAACTAAAGTAAAAGGCCATGGATCTTGCTTCTTTGACAAGCCGTTTGATGTACCAGCAGCTGTATGCATTGCAGCCCATTGAATTGCAGCTAGCTGGGGTCCATTAAATGTCCTATGAAGGTGTTCGACAAAGTTCGGAGTAAAACATTCAGGCATTGCAGGTGGCTGTTCTTCATATTTCGGGAACTGGTCAGGACTAGGCTGGAGAATTGCATTTTGCATCTTCAAGAAAATATCAGCCATTGTTAAGCTTAAAAGCGCTATTGTATATGCCATTATTCACATAAACTATATTTCAATAGAACCTGTAAATTTAGACGACGAAATGCATGCAGAGCAACATATTCTCGCTGTGTAGTTGCCAGAGAACCAAGAACTGTCAGGTACCAGAAACCTCCTGGTTGGAGCTTTCGAAGAATATGGTCATCATCAATCTTGCTGTGTTTAGAAAAATATAAGTAAATAATTGATAGGAAGCAAAATTATGGGTTCACGGTCGACGGGAGCGGGCTTAGTCCACTATCCGTGGGCTGTCCTTATTTTAATTATAATAATGTTTAGGGCTTGAGCCAATTGTTCGTGAGCTAGTGAGCTAGGCTTTAGGCCCTTAGGGTTTTGGTTTCTTTCCTTTTTGGTATTAGTGAGTAGTATTATTTCAGGTGTGATTAGGGTTTATGGATTCTTATCAAAAATATTATTGGATTAAGGAGCCTAGAGGCTTTTGGGTAAACGGAACTTTCCGTTTGATTGGGCTATTTGCCGTTTGATTTTCTTTTCTTTTTCTTTCTTATTTTTCTGTTCTTATTGGTCCGACCTGCCGGATCCCGATTCCAGTCGAGATGATGACAACCCGTTCCACTGGAGGCAGATCAATGAAGGAGATATTGGAGACGAACGGTGCGAAATTGAAGGAGATCGCGACTTCCTTGGCTGCGTTATCAAAGGCAATTCTGCAGCCATCGTTGGAGGAGCAATCGGCGGCAGATGTGACCCAAAGGAACGCAGCGGAGGCTGTCATATCCACGATGGCGCCGCCCTTTGTCGATCCGACGCGTAGGGGCGCTGCCTTGGCGCTTCTGCCCTCATTTGATGGGGAAGATCCAATTGGGTGGATAGCAAGGGCTGAGCAACAGTTTGAATTGAACGGTACCCCGCCGGAAAGGAAGGTTGCAGAGGCTGGAATTGCAATGGATGGGTTTGCCTACCACTGGTTGGCATGGATGAAGGAGAGGAAGCCTGAAATGTCGTGGGGAGAATTCACGCAGGCGTTGGTGGCGCGTTTTGACACTCGGATTAAGGGCAGAAGGTTCGAACGTTTGTCTGGAGTTAAGCAATCCAGAGAACTAGCTAGAGATGTTGAGGACAATCTTTAAGATGGGGAACAAACCTTACAGAGTGATTGCAGACCCATGCATCAAGTGAACAATTTTGCTCAGTCGGTTGCCAAAAATTCTGGTTTAACAGTTAGCGATAACCAAAGAGGGTTCGTTGGAAATTCTTTCAAGCCGTTAGTCCGTTGTGGTGCACAAGTGTCGATTGGTAACTACTCTAAGCCGACAGCGCATCCTTCAAGGACGAATTCAGGGCTGTCCGAGCAGTCTACTGCCCATTCCATATTTACTCGGCTTCCACCGAGAGTCTTGGAGGACTTGAAAGTGAAAGGGCTGAGTTTTAGGTGTAAGAAACCCTTTACACCTGGGCATAATTGCCCATTCAAACAATTGAGGGTATTGTTGGCTGAAGAGGAACAGGAGTTGGACCTCAAACAGGTTGAAAATTGCGAGGTGACGGGGCAAGAGTTATTGGATGAACAAGAAGAGCTTTTTGAGGAGGGGCGGGGCTTTCATGTT
This sequence comes from Pogostemon cablin, assembly GCA_023678885.1. Classification (NCBI taxonomy): domain Eukaryota; kingdom Viridiplantae; phylum Streptophyta; class Magnoliopsida; order Lamiales; family Lamiaceae; genus Pogostemon; species Pogostemon cablin. The sequence goes on from CM042968.1 coordinate 21,646,050, forward strand.
TATTCTATGCCGATTACCTGACTCAACCTTGAGGACAAGGTTGTTTCGAAGGAGGATGGAATTGATAGGAAGCAAAATTAGGGTTCACGTTCGACGGGAGCGGGCTTAGTCCACTATCCGTGGGCTGTCCTTATTTTAATTATAATAATGTTTAGGGCTTGAGCCCATTGTTCGTGGGCTAGTGGGCTAGGGTTTAGGCCCTTAGGGTTTTGGTTTCTTTCCTTTTTGGTATTAGTGAGTAGTATTATTTCAGTTGTGATTAAGGTTTATGGATTCTTATCAAAAATATTATTGGATTAAGGAGCCTAGAGGCTTTTGGGCAAACGGAACTTTCCGTTTGATTGGGCAAACTGTATTTGCTGTTTGATTTTCTTTTCTTTTTCTTTCTTATTTTTCTGTTCTTATCAATAATGAATTAACTTTTTTTGTTTTACCAAGGAAAGTGCATATGTTTGATAAGACTTGCCACAACAACTGCATAATATCACAACAGAAAAGCTAATGTCACTCACCCGCAGGAATCATATGAATCTCCAACATAGAAGTGAAGGACAGCTCCTGCATGTTCTCGTTTATCAATGGGCACATATCGCCTTACTGTACCAGCAACACGCCCATTATCTTCCAGCTTCTCCCCATCTTCAAGAGCCGTGCAACAGTCCCTCCTAGATTTCACTGCATTGCAATTTGATGATTTTACTTTTGATTAAACATTACAGTGCGGAAGATAAAATCCAAAAAATAATGAAAGATTTACGAACCAGATCCAGGCTTGAAATATGAAAGAACTGCTACATCTCCTTCCTTAAATGTTAATTTGTTGTCATGAGGAGGAATCAGTTTCACATCATACCACCCTGTGAAAGCAAAGTACAGATAGCAAAGTTAGCTAGAGAGAAAATTAATCTCATCTGATAGGACTCTTTTAGAAGGACACTGAGAAACATTAATCATGATAATTGAGAATAACAACTTCAAGCTACCAGAACTTGATAAACATTGGCTCTTAGCTAAAATGTAACTGACAGTACATATGTAGAAGCATCATGCCACAGCTAAAATTGACCATGTAGCCAAAAGAAGTCAAAACGTAAACTTGTACTAGCAATTGACATCTTGAAAGGAGAATAAAGCTAAAGAATACCAAGGAAACATTTTAACCCAGTACTACCATTTTCAGGAAGCCTGAGAAGTACATTTCATGATAACAGACAACAGCAGAGTGCTGACTGCTTTTACTCAGTTACATAACTAGCATATCCTGTTGATATCAAGAAAATACATTGTATTATTGAGGCATCCAACATCCCCAATTTGTTAAATTTACCAATTTAACAGATATAGTGTAAGAACCATAACTTAGAGCAGAGAGAGATGAGAAAAAGAATGATACCCCTTTCACGCCGTTCAAGGCTTTTTATGCCTATCCCAACATGGTTTGAAACTGTTTCTGAGAATTCCTCCCAGTTACTGAAAAGCTGTGCTCTGCATTCTTCAAAGAGCAAAGGCTCAAATAGCCTAATATACTCGTCTACAGAATCAAAGCGATCAGGAACACGTTCAAGACCATCTTCATCTGTTTTTTGAAGAAATACATACACACACGTAAGCAAACAAATTGAATGCAAAAGTAAGAAAGCCAGAGTCATTCGGAAGAAAGATTGTCATTCTGGTGTACAGAATGACAGAAACTGTTGGGGATGTTGACTCCAAAATATCAAGTAAAAAAAATTAGCAAAAGACTAGCTAAAGCCTACAGCTGAGTCTTCATCCTTATAGGAACTCCGGAAGCAACCTTAAAATTCTCAGTAAGTTCAATTCAAAGTATTGGAAAATATAAAGAAGTTGAAACCGGATCATAAACACATGCAAATTTACTTTCTCAGGAGTTCCATAAATAAATACAAATTAGATAAAAACTGGCAGACTGAAAAAGTGTTAAGTTCAGACTTGTAATTCCACATTTGCTGCGCTCTAATGGAGCAAGTACTACTGAATTATTGAAATGGGGGTGGGGTATCAAGTAAAATTGTGAAAAATAACAAACGACTAATACAACAGATACCTTGACTGGAAAAGAGTAAATGCAGAATAAATCCAGTAAGGTCATGAAACTTCTATTAGCCAACCCTAACCAAATTGCAAAAGAAGAGCATCACATAAGCCAAAAAAAAAAAAAGAAATGCAAAGATACAAGGGGGAAACCCCTATTACACTCTGAGAAAATCACGCCTACATGGAATCTTTGAGTAGGTTCATTATGCAACTAAACTACAACAGAATTCTAATGTACATACAAAGCATACGCTAACTAGAGCAACAAATATGAGATAATGAAAAATACAAGTGGATTTGATAAAGACCATTTGACATAGATAATAAATATCAACACTTATCATCTAACACAGTGTAAGACAGCAAAACTTAGCTGACTGTAAATATACATATAATGCACGCATAAGCAACACGTTGAATCACTCCCGTCATGATCACAATATTTCTTGATTGACTGAATATCAACTGACATGTAGTATTTGAGTGATAATTACACTACCAATTCTGACAAGTTGTAAACCAAGTAATCTAATAATAGAACATAAAAATGAACACAGCAAAAAAGAATTTGAAAAAGAAACCACTGAAATAGATTTCTAATGGCGTATGTATGAATGTCAAAAAGAGTTAAATACCTGGGTGCTGCCAAAACTTTTCATTTGTCACCTCACACAAGAGGCGTTCCACTGATGAATCTTGATATTGGTTAACAAAAGTTTGCTTCCTGGAAGGTAATTTTTTTGAAGTTAAAGTAGACACATGATTGCTATCAGCAGGTTTCCTACCAGAGAACTGATTAACTTGCTTCATCTCAGGAGGATGCTTCCAAGAACTCTGTCGAGAAGCAGGTGTTGTATGTTCTTCCAAAGAAAGATCTTTCGAGCTATTCAATCTTCTAGGAGGTCCCAAAACTCCTGACCTATTGTCACCATTACTCTCTGATTTAAAGCCATTTGACTCCAAAACGCTGTTGCCTTCACAGCTTGATGGATCACCCCGCTTTGTGTCCCTGAATGACTGTTTATCACCACGATCAGCGGATGGTGGAACTTGATGAGCCTCTTTTACTGTCCGGGTTATAGCTGGGGCAGGTATCTGCTTTCTAAGTGTTGAAGTTTTCAAGGCACCACCTTCCTTAATGTCGTCTAAATTGAGAAACATGGTCTGCCTGCCGCGCTTCTTCCCAAGCATCACTTCCTTCTGTTGGTCAAGCTTAGGGCGCTTTCCATAATTATTTGTGCACCTCAATGGATGATTTGCTTCAGCTCCTTTAAGGCCTCTTTCTTTGCACTGAGGTCCATAATCGTCCTGACCCACTGTAGATCTATCAACTTTCTTCTCATTTGTTTCAGAGTTCAGGACCTGTGGAGCACTAGTACTCTCACTCTTAACATTGCCACCATTAAGGGTTGTATTCTCCACCCCCAGTACAGAGGCTTTCAACCGCACATGATTTTCGTTACCACCAATTGCATTTTCATGAATAACACCTCTGCAAGCATCAACACAGCCCTCTGCTTCAGACCATTCACCTTCTTCCTTCTCAGTATCTAGAGCACTGACACTCTCTTTTTTCAGATTTAGAGCAGCTGTTCTAATCTGGCCATTACTTGATTTAGATGACGAGGCAAAGCTGGAATCAATTTCTGCAGAACTGTTTTCAGCAGAAATGACAGATCGCTCAACAGCTTTAGGACGAAGGAAAGGCTGGAAACCAGAAACAGAAGATGAGTGGGAGAAAGCACGATTATTTACAAGCCCTTTGGGACCCACTGATGCCACAATCATTTCAGTTTTTGTAATACTTGAGGATGACGAGGCAGTCTGAGTCTGGAAGCAGACTACACCATCATTAGCATCTGCATTTTCGGTAGGGGGTTCATTAAGATCAAGTAGCAGTCCTCCTCTTGAGCCCATTTCACTACAAGGTGCATATAAACAAACAAATATGTCCAAAATGTCTACAGATTATGTTATTTGGATCTTCTAACAGAGAAAGAACATAAAATTCCAGCCAAAGAGGCATTCAACACATTAGTAAGACCTGCATCAAATTTGTAAATAAAAGCTGTTCATAAATATTGCAAAGACAACTGGCTGATTCATCAAGTCAGGAACATAAATTATAATCAAAGAATCAATATAAAATAAGGTTATCTGGATGAGCAAATCGACATCAGCTCAGAGAATTAATTAAAAAATTAACATAAATTAGGTTATTCGAATCAGCAAATCAACATCAACTCAGTAAATTCATCATCAGAAGAATTAGCACAATCCCTCAATGTATGACCGACGCCTAAATAACATAAATTATTACTCAGTATTACCAAAAAGGCAAAACAATCTAAAATCTAGAGATGTATAAGATGAAAGGGATTTACTAAATATGAAACCATTCACAATCCTTGGTTCTTTACTTCTTTAGCTATAGTATATAAACACATATGACATGTGTTGTCACTCTTCAAATTCATTTAACGTCAATCCTATCTTCCCATTAACACCAAACATAATCCTGAATATACCAATACAGCCAAACACAATCTCTCCAAATTAGTTAATAAAGCAAAAAACCTCCATAACCGGAAAATCACAAATTATCATGACATTAAATACACAATTCAAATGATTATGATTTAAAAGCCATTGAACCATAATGGTACCATTCATGCAAACTAAACATAATTCAAATTTCAGATCGAAAACAAGTCCATCACAACAACAAACTAATCCAAGTAGTCAGTTTCTGTAGGCATAAAGCTATTCACGATTAAATCTCCAATAAATAATCAAGTTTCCCCTTTCAAACTGATTAGTATTCCACTGTATAAGCTCGAAAAACGAAAATGTAGAGCACAGATTACCTCAATGGATTACAGAATCAACACTAACACGTGAATGTAACTGAACTAGTCTTCTGTGTACGTATACTGTACGTATAAATGTTCCTTCGACGGTGTTTAGAGAGAGAAGATGCGTCGGGTGATGTGAGAGAGCGAGGCTTCCATGGGTATATATAGGGAGCGAAGGGCCCTAATGAGGGAGAAACGGTGCCATAGTAATTTGTTGAATGTCCTAAAATACCCTTGGTTTTTTTGATAAGGCCGACAATGGCCTGGGGATACAAATGGAAATTTATGTGAACGTATTTTGCTGATCTGTATTGGGGATTATATTGACTGTTGATTCCTTCATAAAGGAAGGTAATTAATGGCCGTAGATTCCTAGGTAATCTGCTAACGCATCACGTGTATGCTCAATTTCTTAAATTAAATTAAATTAATTAATTAGTATTATTTACTTAGGAAAATATTATTAATTTAGGAAAAAAATTGTGAGATGGTCCGATAAATTCTGTGATAAGATCCAAATAAATTTCTAACTTATCTGATTACCAACTTATAATTTTATTGGCTTTCAATAATAAAACTAATAATTTTATTGTATTTGATGAATTTTTATGGGCCTATATATATACTATAATATATATTATTATTACTATTATAATAATGACAATCAAAAAGATTTTTATAGAATATATTGCCAATATTTGTGTAATAGTGAAAAATAAATAATCCGAGTTGGGTTTACTAAATCCTCAAAAAATCTCTTGAGCAATTACAATTTCTCTGTGATATGGTCCATTTCAATGATTTTTTTTAAACTGAGCCCAAATCTTTTATTCATGCTGGGCTACAGATTTAGCCCGTGGGCTTTTCAGTAGGCTCATAAGTTAAGCCCAAATCCAATGTTTAAATGTTTGTATGTTGCATACATTCAAGAGTTCAACTGCGCTGTGGCACCGGTGTACCTGGATGATCTCAGTCGTTAGATTAAACTTTAATTTAATCTCTACCATTAACTAATTTAAATAATTAAAAATTAAAATAAAAAAACCACACACTACCTATATATTTAGCATATAAATTCTAAGGTGCACTCTAGAAATAACCTTACATTCATATATGCGGCCGCTGCCCTCCTCCTCCTCTCATCATCATTTTTATATCCTATAGAGAAGACTCTTATATTCGTGAGCTCAAACCTAAGTCGATTAAAATACAATATCTTTTACCATAAAAATTAATATCTTTATTTTTTTTAAATTAAAAAATTAGTTTTCTTTATTATTATACTTGATATATAAACTGATTTTTTAATAAAAAATAATAACTTTATTAACTAAAATAAATACACTTTAGAATAAAATGTTGCGCATCCAAGTATACAAGTAACCAACCTATGATTTATAATGTTGTTTATTTTTAATTTTATCACCTTTTTTAAGGCTTATTATTGTCCACTCATTCGTATTAAATTGGATCAATTTGTATGATATTGCTATTTTACATTGGGTGAGTCTAATATTGAACCAAATTCATAGTGTAATATATGGTATCCCTTAATTTATGGATTGGAAAAAAGTAACACTCTTAAATTTTATAAATTAAACTCTAACTAAATCACTAAATTGTAGAGGTATAATAAAACATGAACCTGCATTGGAGGATGTAAGGTGAATTTGATTCATACAAATGTTTATATTTTATTTTTGTTGTTTAGAGCCAATCATATACGAAAATGTATGATGAGATCTTTAACCTTTTCTTTTATAAGACTATATTTGCATTTCATCAATTAATTAGCTAAGTTGAACCTTTTTTTTTTTTGTCCACGAAATTAATTTTGGTTTTTTCTCAAGCAAATAAAACCTATGCTATCACCTATCTATGTTAATTTTTATCCTCTCATCATTTAGGATTTGGCCGGCCTATGATTCTTGACGATTGAAACCAACCCTAAAACATTGAAATATATCATCCAATAATACATTCATGATGAGTTGTCACTCTAAAATGATATTTTTTATACAATATATATTTTATTTTTATGTGTTTTTTTTTTATCGAAATTCAATGAATTGACCTAATTATTCAAATATATAGACGCGCAAATAGTGCATTCAAGCTTTCTAATAATGAGTCTGAATGGTGTCAAATTAGGTATTTTACATTTATACCCTATTTTCGAAAAAATACTACTCCCTCCGTCCCATAGAAGTTGACACCCTTTCCTTTTTAATACAACCCACACAAACAATTACTTTATTCTCATGTGGCCTACATATCATATCTAATACAACTATCTACTACACATTAAATGTTATTTCTCTCACTTCACTTTATTTCACTTTACATTAAATTATTATACTCCTTAATCTCCATGCCCAAAAAAATACGTCAACTTCTTCGAGACGGAGGGAGTATTATTTTTCAAACATGTTAACGAGTACACTTTACATTTTAACTTACACAAGAGTAAAACATTTCTAGTAACAATTATATGTGCCACAAAAAAGTGTACAATGTGGTACTACAATAACTTTTTATTAAATCGTCAATCAAACTTTTTTACTTTTAACAATCTACTTATATCACAAATTCTCTTTTAAATTATATAATAAATATATTTTAATAATTGATCAATCTCTCATTTCTCATATATCCATTTCATACGAGCTTCCCTTCATTCGCTTCGCGAGCCGCACAGCACATAGCTGGAAGTCGTTCATGTACTTATTAGTTTACATTAATCTCATATTGACATGGATTGAATTATTTTGCTTAAATAATATTAATATTTATGCTAGTTTTCTAAATACACAAGATTTATTTTTATTTGAATTTAAATAAGTATACTTTTAAAAAAAATCCTTAAATAGGTTCAGGACCACACAAGGACATTATGGAATTCTACATATTTTGACTATCGAGTTTGAGGTTTAATTCCATCATATAAATTGGATTTCCTTATAATTCCTATATAAGGAGAGTGCCAATAAGTATTTTATTTAAAAAATAAATACAATCATGAAAATATTATTTAATAGAGCAGTTATTTTATGTTTTGTAATAGTAATAATAATGGGATTATGTTGTGCCCAAAATCCTCCTTACAAAGCAGTGAATCTGGGTGCCTGGCTGGTGGTTGAAGGATGGATGACACCATATTTGTTTGATGGCATTCCCAACAATGATCTACTGGTAATTCTTTTCTTCTTTCCATTTTATTCTTTGATATTCATGAAATCACATTATTACACATCAACATTTCAATTTGAGATTATGTTGCACAACATTCATACAAGGTGATATTGTCTTACACATCTACATATATTGATTATAGGTTATGTATTCTAATTAAATCATTTAATTTAGATGGATTGTGGACAAAAATTTTAAATACTAAATAATACTCCATTTTTCCCATTAATTTGTGCATACTTATTTTATAATTTGTATAAATTAGTTGGAATAAAAAAGGATAACCAAAGTAAAATAACACTTGAGCAACACTTTGGTCATGAAACCATTTTATGGGGCGACTATTTTATATTTTTTTAATTTTTACTACTACAATTAATTGAAGATGATAAACTTTTTTTTTAATTAGAAATTTATTACTTTTTATTTATATTTCAAATTAAATAAAAAGTTTATTGCACAAACTTTTAGAGTGTTGAAATATTTTCATTTTTTAACCGTATTAAATTTCTTCGAATTCTTTAGCACGAGATTTTGAGTCGCGCGTGACTACCATTTCACCACCAAGTTATCTTGAAGGTGATTCTATTAAGGTACTTAGTATTTATTTGTCTAAAATTTGAAAATTAATATATGCTCCCTCCATCATATATCAATTTACTTTTTACACGTGAATGAAAGAGTATTACTCCCTCCATCTCAAATTCATCTTCGAGTTTACTGTAGATACGGAGTTTAAGAAAATCATTTTTTTACTTACTCTTAGGGGTATTATTGTATTTTTTGGGTGATAAATAAATGATAAAGTATGTTATGTATGATAAAAAAGTGATGACAAATTTGAAATTAAAGTATGTTAGAGTGATATTAATTAGTTGTTTTTTCCTTTTATGGAAGTGTGAAGTTGAAGTTGAGACGGAATGAGTATTATTTTTCATAAAATAAATAATTGTATTAGTAGTGAGTGGTGGGCCATGTGTGATATATTTTTGCTAAAAATGAAAATAGCAAAATGAAGATCTTATCAGCGAACGGAGAGAATGCAAATTTGTGTGAAACCGTCGCATGATGGTCATTTTACGCTTTTAATTATCATTTTTTATGAAAAAAATGTAAGCACTTTTTTTAAAAAAATGTTTTCAATATCATTTATACTAGCATAAATTATTTATAAAATAGTTCACACATTATCAATTTTTATTTATTAAGTATCTCTTATTTTATTTGTTTTATGGGAGTCATTTTGTAATCGAAACAAATAAATTTTTGGCTAATGTTTTTTAATTTTAGGATGGAACTCAAATCCAACTAAAATCACCAAGTCTGAACATGTACGTGTCAGCGGAGAGTGGGGGTGGATCCGCAATGGTGGTTAATCGTACTACTGCCTCCAATTGGGAAACTTTTAGGGTTTGTTAATCACTTTTTAATTATATAAATATTAATTTAATAAACACAAATTAATTAATTAATAATTACTAATTTTATTGCAGTTATGGAGAATTAATCAGAGCAGTTTTAACTTTAGAGTGAATAACGACAATTTTATGGGATTAACCGGTTCCAGCGACGGAAAACGGGTTTTCTCTTGGGCAACCCAACCCGGATTCAAGGAAACATTCGTCATTGAAAGGCAAAACAACTCGCTCCGACTGCGTATACGAGCTCCTAATGGTCTCTATTTACAGGTCAAAATTCCTTGTAATAATTTTATTGTAATTATATATGAAGATAATAATAATAATTAATTATTGATTATTTTTTGTTAATGAGAAGGCAATTAATGGTGATTGGTTGAGGGCTGATTATGGAGGGAATGTAAGTGATTGGAGTGATCAAAATCCATGGGTATTCGTAATGACTATATTCTCCAAATTAGGAGGTGAATATCAGTTAACTAATGGTTATGGCCCAGATAGAGCTCCGGCTGTCATGAGGGTAACTTTGTACATCTCTTTAATTACCATTTTACCCCTTAAATATTTTATATTTTCATTTTTCTGGGGGTCGGCTTCAGTCATGGGCATGTAGCATTTTCTGACGACACTGCACGGCTTCCTTTTACAGGTTCGTGTTCTGCACACGGGGCGTGCGTTGGTGCACGGCTCGTGCGCAAGAACATGGTCTTCCTCCTGGATGAGCTCGTAGTTTTGATGACAGTACACGGCCACCTCGAACAGGCCCGTGTTCCGCACACGGCCCGTGTCCGAGCGTGCCCTGTACTTCCGTCTCCGTTTTGCTCCCGACTCCGTTTTTCTCTTCTTTTTAACCTGTTTTACTCATATTTAAGCTCATTTACAAAATTCTATCAATTCATACCACATTTCACATAATAACAATTACTCCACCAAAAATCACACAAATACGAATAAAAATATCCAAAAATCCACAAATAAAGACACTAAAATTTAGGTAAAAATAACAACGATCAGGGGTCGTGACCCGAGGTCACAAAATCATCCTGAAATAAAAATATCTAACCATTATTTTCTTTCATCACTTTTGAATTATTATTAGTAAAAGGCTACCTTGATTTCAGTAGCCCTCATATTATGGGGACAAACCTCTGCCCCAAAATAAATAAATAAAAATAAAAATTATCCTACTTAAAGATACTTCTAAAAATGTTCCATTAATATTAATTCGATTATGAAAATTCATTGTATATAATTATGATTTAATTGTTTATATTTTTATAACTAGATTGTGCATATTTATAATTTGATTAAAATTTTTAAATCAAACAAAAAATAAAACTAAGAATATTTTCAACATTTTAACATGTATATATATACATATATAGTAATATAAGTTAGACTAATTTCAATGTGAAATAAATATATATATGAACATATGTACCATACTCATTTTGATTGAGAATATGATCAATCAAGTGTTGGATTTTGATTAATATGGAGATAGTGAGGATCGAAAAAAAAAAAAGGGTGTAAATCTTTATTGGCTTGGTACCATATTAAGATTATTGGAAGTATATTTTATTGATAAAGAAATGAACATTTATACAATAATAATCAAAGAATGATAAGTTATAAAAATTTCAATGTGAGACAAATCTAAGTATGGGTATAAAAAAAAAAATTAAATCTATATTCGCCATATGTGTTTTCAGTTTCAAGTCTAAATTTTGGTTTGAAAATCTAAGCTTTATAAGTTTTGGATTTGATTAATTAGATTTTATAAACCACACCTACTTGTATATATTTATATATTTTAAGAATAATAATTACTTCATCTTTAACATCATGATCATTACTCATCCGTTATTATATATTAATTTAACATAAAATTAAAATATATTCCATTAAACAAATAAATATTATCAGCTTTCAAAATTCATATTTTCAAAAGCAAACTTAAAAAAAAAAAAAAAACCAAAAACAAACCCTATGCGTATGCCCTCATAATTTATTACGAAGTCGACCCTCAGGGCATAGCTCAAGTGGTAGAAGGGAGTGTGGAAAAGTCTTTCAACTAAGTTTGGTTGCTACAGAGTGGGGATTTGAATCTTGCCTTTGACATGAATTTGACTCATTGCAAGCACAAGTTAAACAGTGAGTCTTCTTTACAAATCATTTGAGGTACATCCTGTAATTTACTTCTTCCATCAATTTTCAAAGTAGGGACGATGGGGATCCCATCATTGGGGTGCAATATTATTAATAATCCGTTAATAATGTTATATGGGCTGCCAAACACGCCCGTACGGGGAGTGGGACCCCCATCGTGGTAGTATTATTTGGATGGCAGCATAAGTGATCTATCGTGAAGGTGATGGACGGCTACGATTGACTTATCGGACCTCCAACGGCTCTGAAAAATAATACTCATCCGTCTCATACTTATCTTCATACTTTTTATTTTTATCCGTCCATTCACCGTCAAAAAAGAATACTTATATGCTTGGGCGGATGGCTTGTGACTGAAGGTTGGATGACGCCATCGCTCTTTGACGCCATTCCCAATAAAGATCTGCTCGTAAGTCGTAACTCTCTCTCTCTCTATCGTAATTTATTTGAAATCTCAGGAAATGAATCGCGTTCCTTCTTTTGCTTGAGAGTTGATCGCTTTGTGTAATTGTTAGATTACATAATTGGAAAATTCAAAAATGTTAATCGGAACTTCGGATTAATTCCTGCTGTTACTTCATCTATCCCCAAATTGAGGCAATTTTAATTAAAAAATGGATTTGTTGAATTAATATTGATCATTGTACAGACAGTTGTCTACCAGCTCAGATGAATCTATCCCCAAATTGAGGTAATTTTAATTTAAAAAAAAGAATTTGTTGAATTTATAATGATCATTGTACGGACAGTTATCTACCAGTTTAGATGAATTTGTACGGAAACTAATGTTAGAAAACTGAGCCTTAATTCAGGAAGTGTTGAACCAGAGTTGTAAGGCGATGAGTTTAGGGGAAAGCTAACATATCATAGATGGTGTTTGTGAAGCAGTTCAGTTAACCTTGTGATTTCTGAGAAAATGGTAATGCTAAATTTGTAATCCATGTGTTTGTATTTAGATAGAAAAGGGTGATTGCATGATACGTAGATGATAAGCAACAATCGAGAATTTTTTGTATTATCCATCAATTTATATACAGTTGCTGAATAGGTTTTGGCTGAGTTAGTATATGTGATCATGCATACTTCGTACCTTATTTTGCTAAAAGTTACTCTTAGTACCTTAAACTTAATGATTTTCAAAAATTTAATCCACCTGAATTACATAATTTAATGGAGTCTTTGAATTCAATAGATACTTTTAACCAATTCATCATGATAACATCTTGGTGATACCATTAAAACAGATTGTTGGTTAGAATTATAGTTCACCTCCCCCATGGAAGTATATTAGTAGCATTTATTAACTCAATTAAAAATCATTATGATTGGTTTTCCGTTTAATATTTGACTTGTGACTTGAAGATCAAGAGTGACAGTCATGAGCTTTATAATCATCTCCACATGGGTACAATATAGGAATTAAATTATTTTCTACTTAGGAATAATGCCAGCGTCTTTGTTACATTATCTTGCTTACTAGTTACAATGTTGTATAAAGTGCACCATCAAATTGTTATCAAGTTAAATGAACGTAATACGGTATCAGCTTAATAATAGCATCATCGGATAACATAAAAAAATTCATGGATTTCCTTGCTCAACTAATGACTAACTACACAATTAAAAAAAAAAAAAAGCATAATTTCTCACTAGAAAAGGACAATGAAACCTGAAACTTAGAACTAATATCATTCTATTTCATTAGGATGGAACTCAAGTGCATTTCAAGTCTGTAAGGTTCAACAAGTATCTTTGTGCAGAAAATGGTGGTGGTTCAGAGTTGGTTGCCAACCGTCGTAATCCTAGAAGCTGGGAAACTTTTAGAGTCAGTTTTGCTGTTTCTTTTATTTCTTTTTCATCTTATTCCAGGTTGCTTCCTATCTCACTCTTATTCTGTTAATCTGCAGGTATGGAGAATCAATGAGTCCACCTTCAATTTCAGAGTTTCTAACAAAGATTTCATTGGACTTATTCCCCAAGGTCGTGGGATTAAAGTATTCGCACACGCTGCTGAACCAGGGCCAACTGAAACTTTCCGAATTATATAAAACTATCTAAGCAGAGTTCGCATCCTTGCATCAAACGATCTATATCTTCAGGTAAAACTATGTCTAGCCTAAGAAATTATAAAAAGGATGCTTTGTTTTTTCTAATACATTTATACCTGTGAAGGCAGAAACTGAGGATTCTGTGATGGCCGATTACTCAGGAAGTCCTAATGAGTGGGGCGATCAAGATCCCTCTGTTTTTGAACTACATATTGTCAAGATCTTACAAGGAGAATACCAATTAACCAATGGTTATGGTCCAGATGAAGCTCCAAAAATATTGACGGTAATCATGCAACACTTTTGAATTATATCATCACTGCTTCTCAAGATTCTCAAGGCTGAAAGTGACTAGCTGCTCCATGTTAAAATAACTCTCTAGAATTTTTTTTCAATACAAATCAAGTACAATTTTTTAAAAGTTGTCAAATAACCGCAGAATCACTGGAGCACTTATATTGTGGAAGAAGATTTCAAATTTATGTCTCAAAATGGTCTCAATGCTGTAAGGATTCCAGTTGGGTGGTGGATCAGATACGGTCCTGCTCCACCGAAACCATTTGTTGGAGGTTCTTTGCAAGCTTTGGATAATGCTTTCCAGTGGGCTCTGTAATCACTTCAACTATAACCTTTGGTTATGTTAGTTCATTGTTTTCCTTTCTACCAGTTTGCAATCCCAGAATCAATACTTGTCTCTCTTGTTTTTCCTTCTACTAGATCTCTGTCTCAATTTAATTCAAGGTAAAATATCCTCGTACTTTTTTTTTTTACAGTAACAACGATATGAAGATCATATTGGATCTCCATGCAGCTCCAGGATCACAGAATGGCAATCACCACAGCGGAACACGAGATGGATTTCTTCAATGGGGCTGTTCCAGGATACCGGAAACTGTTTCAGTCATAGATTCTTAGCTCAAAGGTTCTATAAATCATTCTGAATCTAAAAAATAATAATAATAATAATAAAAAAAATAAAAAATCATTCTGAATAACTTCACACTTATAACAACTTATTGTCCCAACAACATACTTCTCTGTGTCGGTCTAATCTGTATCCTATTCCTTGTATTTCTGCTAATTAATGCATTAAAACAAACTTGATTACCTTGCTATTGATTACTCGTTCGCATTATAAGCTTCCGATTAGTAGTTAAAATGCTTTGTCTAGGTATGCTGATCACCCGAGTCTAGCAGCAATTGAGCTGATGAACGAGCCGCTAGCTCCAGGCGTCACATTGGATTGCTTAACGAAGTACTACAAAGCAGGTTACGATGCAGTCAGAACATATACAGCTAGTGCTTACGTGATCCTATAGAACAGATTGGGAGAAGCAAACAATACCGAAGTCCTCCACTTTGCTTCCAGCCTTAACAACTCAGTCATAGATGTGCATTACTACAATCGCTATTCAGACTATTTCAGAAGCATGAATGGGCAACAGAACGTCGATTACATCTATCAAAAGAGGTCGAAGCAGTTGCAAGAAGTGACTCGCGAAAATGGTCCTCTAAGCTTTGTTGGTACGATGGAATCGGGTCACTAGATTTATTCACCTTAATTTCTAGCAAGATTGATTTGCATGGGATGAGCTGATGATGTGCCATTGTTGTAGGAGAATGGACAGCTGCTTTCTACCGCCGTGATTTTTCGAAGGATGACCACTGGAGATTCGCAAGAGCTCAGCTAGACGTCTATGGGAAGGCGACGTTTGGATGGGCTTATTGGTCATACAAGTGTGAACTCAAATACTGGAGTTTCAAGTGGATGGTAGAAAACAACTATCTGAAGCTATGATTTCTGTGGTATTTAGTGTGTATTATGTAATCCTAGGATGTAATGTATGAATAAACTAGAAAACCCCTGTTATTTATTTATAGCTAGATCCCTTTTGCATAACCTGTAATATATCTGATAATTTCCATAAACGCTTAACAATAAAATAGATTCTTCTTGATAATAGGTAAATTATTCTCAACTAAGGATTTTTTTTTTCATTTTTTTTTATGGTTTATTCTTATTTTGGTCTTAAATTTTTATACTTATCTTAGTGGAATATTAATTTTAAATAATTAGTTCTAAAAAGAGGTGGAAACTATTAATGTTTCGTGTATAATTAGTTTTATCAGTGATAATAACATCGTACTATAAAAGGCAACCTAAAGAACACCCGTAAAACCCTATTAAATAGCCTGATTCATCCGAGTAAAGTATTTCTTGCTTAATAAGAAAAGTTTACTACACTTGAGTCACTTCTCTATTTCATTCTAGTAAATATTTACATTTTTTTTACTTAAATTAATATTTTACTGTATGGTATGTATTTGCTTTTTCACATATATTAAAGAGTATTATTATTTTATGTAAAGTGAGTAGATGTGTTATAGAGATAAAGTAAGTAGGTATATTAGGGAGATTTGATGGATAATGATGTACCCTTTTTACTATAAAGAAAAAATATTACAATTTGAATGAAATGCCCCATATATTAAAATGATGCTATTTTGGTGAGACAGAGAGTATCCTACATATGAATGCATATTAAACGACACAAATTAAAATGACAAACCATAAACTTTTACTGCTATAATTTTTTTTGGGAAGGGTATTGTTGTAATTATTAATAAATGTAAAGGCCCCATACAAGAACGGCCCAGTTGATAAAATCTTGGGTTTCTTGAGCCCAAAGCTACCTGAATGTTCTAGACGACGCCATCCACTCTCTCGCACCTTCTACACACAGCCACTCTTCTCTTCTCCCCCAATAAATCCTCACCCCCACACCCCTACTCACGCCATAATCAGCACACTGAAGCTTCCCATCGTAACCCTAACAACCACAACAATGGCTTCCTCTCTCGCTCTAAAAAGACTCGCCTCATCTAACCTCCTCTCCCGCTCTCTCCGCCCTGCCTCCGCCTCCTCCCGCTTCTTCAACACCAACGCCGTCAGGGAGTACGAAAGCGACGATTGCAACGTCGACTTCGACCGCCGTCACTATCGCCGCCCATTCTCCCCCTTCTCAGGTACTCTTCCTTTAATACGATGTCGTATTGCTTCCTACGAAAACCTCTGTTTTCTGTAAATTACTAATTCGTCGATTTTGATTGCTCGATCATCAGATCCGTTTGCGTTTTCAACGAGGAGCAGCCTGAGCCAGATCCTGAACATGATGGATCAATTCATGGAGTCTCCGGTGAGCTCCAGCGTGCGGCGGAACTGGGACGCGAGGGAGAGCGAGGAGGGGCTCCATCTGCGGGTGGACATGCCGGGGTTAGGCAAGGAGGATATCAAGGTGTCGGTGGAGCAGAACACACTGATAATTCTGGGTGAGGGGAAGAAGGAGTCGGAGGTGGAGGGACGGCGGTTCACCAGCCGGATTGATCTGCCGGAGAAGGCGTACAAGGCGAATGAAATCAAGGCGGAGATGAAGAACGGCGTTCTGAAAGTGTTTGTTCCGAAGATCAAGGAAGAAGAGAGGAATGATGTTTTCCATGTGAATGTTGAGTGATTTCTTGGGTTTTGTCATTGCAGAATGAATAATAGTTTTGCTTTGTGGACATTTGGATTAAAGTCTCCCTTCTTATTCTCTGAATCTCTTATGGCTTGTGTTTATAGGGTCATTATATTTTATTAGCCTAAATGGTGTAATCCTAAATGGTGTACCCATCATTAGGGGTTCACTGTCTCTTTTCGTCCTGGGGATTGATTGGGATGAGAATTGATGAAGAATGTAAATTGTAGCCATATAGTAACCAAGGGGAAGATCTTTCCATCATACCACTAGATATCCACGTACTACCACTTGGAAGATCTATTAGATTCAATCATTCAATAAATCCCATAGAGATTTTAAAAGTATAATAAAAAAATTAAAAATCCAATTTCTCTTGGACCTTCAAGATCAAGGTACCGCTCACAAATCGACCCACCATAGGATAATTCTTCTTCAAAAACAGCCTCAAAATAGATGGTTCACAGCATATAAATTAGAGCAAAAGGCCCAAATACAGTGGTACAAAACTAATGTAATATTAAACAACCCAACTCAAATAAATAAATAAAACCCAATAGCTAATTCATAAAAGCCCCAATTGGCAGCACCTACGACTTCAGCGACCATGGGCTTTCTTATCAATTCGAAGTGGCTCAAACTTGTTTAGATAAATCACTGCAGCTTCATCTCCATAATTCCCACCGTCTTTGAATCTGCAGGAGCTTCATCTCCACATGTGTTTTCACCATGATAAGGAATCAAATGTTTGACGTTAAAAACGTCAGCTGTGCGAAGACGATTTGGCAAGCGAAGACGATCTGCATATCTTCTTAACAATCTCAACAGGTCTTATCTTCCGAGAAGCTAACTTCTTGTACTCGTGAGCTGGGAATCGGTCCTTGGTTAACACAGCCCAAACGAAGTCACCGACTTCGAATTTGTTAAAGTTGATGCATATTCTCGAATAATCCAAAATAAAAAAATAATAATAAAGAGAGAGGAAATTGTAATCGAAGAAATACTAGGAGGAGCTCGAAAATTTTAGACTACTGTAGATTACTATCAAATTAGATAAGCATGATAACTTAATGCAAAAAAATATTCTGGAATGTAAAAGATAAAAGATGGGCGGTGAATACTTCTAGAATAGTCAAGAATATTAATCCATTGCCTATTGCTGCCTATAAATAGGATATGCATCAGTGTAATTGTAATGTGAGATACCCATCAATCTAATAAAACCTTCTTTCTACATTAACTATACTTTCCACTCTCTCTCTCTCTCCTATAACATAATAACCCACACTAATAATTCACTACTCTTTCCAGTATTAACATATTAAAAACCCAACTCCACTTACTCCATTAACCACACGCCACCTCTCTTCTATTTTTTTATTTTAAATACCATCATTGGTATCAGAGCCCGATTAGTTCATTAACTGGGTTAAAATAAGCTTCCGCAAATTACTACCCAAAACTTTCACTACACTACCCAAACCATTTCTAAACCCAAAAAATGTCTTCTCTATCCAATACCCACCAAATCCCAATCCCAACCTTTTCAGGTGAAGGATACAACTATTGGGCCATCAAAATGAAGACATATTTTATGTCTCAAGGCCTATGGGAGATCGTCGACAAGGGTACACTATCCCCGCAGATATATCATCCTTGTCTAGTACAGACAAAGAAAAACTAGACAAAAACACGGAGAAGGACAACTTGGCGCTTTATATTCTACAAATGGCTGTGGCGGAGTCTCTATTTCCAAGGATCAGTGGAGCGAAGACATCCAAGGAGGCTTGGGATATTCTAAAGGAGGAATATCAAGGAAGTGACAAGGTACGAAATCTAAAACTCCAAACTCTTAGGAGAGATTTCGTAAATATGAAAATGAAAGAATCTGAGACCGTAAAAGATTACTACACTCAACTAAGAGAAGTAGTAAATCAACTAAAATCTTTTGAGGAAGATATGACAGTTAAGAAAATAGTAGAAAAGATTTTAATATCTCTCCCTACTAAATACAATCCAATAGTCACTACTATAGAAGAGACTAAAGATATAGAAAAATTGGCAGTGACAGATTTATTGGGTTCTTTGGAAGCATATGAGAAAAGACTGAGCATAAATAAAGATGAAAATATGGAAAATGCTTTTCAGTCTAAACTAAAAATACGGTCTCAGAATTCTAAAATCGGGGGAAGAAAAATTGGAGAAAATAACAATAATAGGAAAGAAAAATATTCCCCATGTGGAGTTTGTAAAAGAACCAATCATCTTGAAAAAGATTGTTGGTACCGAGGTAAACCACAATGCAAAAGTTGTGGGAGATTTGGACATCTGGAGAAAAATTGTTGTTCCAAGAAAGGTCACCAGGCCAACTACTCTGAAGAAAGAGAAGATGTAGATAATCTCTTCTATGCGAACCATGTCGCATCAGAAGTGAAAAACGATACGTGGGTGCAGCAACCACATGACTGGAGATGAGAAGATCTTTCAAAATGTTAACAAAAATATCAAATCTCAAGTGAAGCTGGGCAACGGAGACCTGGTGGAAGTTGAAGGAAAAGACAGGATAGCTGTCAACACAAGGAGAGGTACACGGTACATCCACGATGTGCTATTGGTACCAAAACTACGCACTAATCTGCTAAGCGTGGGTCAAATGATAGAGAAATGATACTCTCTAGTATTCAAAGGTGACTCATGCACCATTTATGACAAGATGAACAAAAATCAAGTGATTGCTGAAGTCAAAATGCAGCATCAAAGGAACTTTCCAATCCAATGGAGCTATGTGGAGACAGCATTAAATGCCCAAGAAGATCAATCCTGGTTATGGCATCGGAGGTTCGGGCACTTCAACTTCTACGGGCTAAAACTACTTCAACAGAAGAATATGATGAGAGATCTTCCACAAATCCAACAAAAGAAGGATATATGCGAAAAATGCATGGAAGGCAAGCAGCACAGGAAGCCGTTTCCATCAGGATAAGCATGGCGAGCTAAACAAGCTTTGGAGTTGGTTCATACAGACGTATGCGGGCCAATGAGGACGCCAACATTCGAGAAGAACAGGTACTTCATTCTCTTCATTGACGACTACACAAGAATGACTTGGGTGTACTTTATGAAAGAAAGATCAGAAGTCTTCTCTATCTTCAAGAAGTTCAAAAATCTAGTGGAGAACCAAAGAGACCAGAAAATCAAGGTTCTACGCAGCGATAGAGGGACAGAGTACACATCCAAGGAGTTCAACAAATTCTGTGAAGAAGAAGGAGTTAATCATCAGCTAACTGTTGGCTACGCTCCAGAACAAAATGGAGTCTCAGAAAGAAAGAATAGGACTGTAATGGAGATGGCAAGAACAATGCTAGCAGAGAAAGGCATGCCTAAGGTATTCTGGGCAGAGGCTGTCTACACTGCAGTCTACTTGCTGAATAGGTGTCCAACAAAGGCAGTACAAAATAAAACACCAGTTGAAGCCTGGAGTGGACGGAAGCCATCAGCAAAACATCTAAGAGTTTTTGGGAGTATTTGCTACGCGCACATTCCAAAAGAGAAAAGGTATAAACTGGAGAAAAAGACCGAGAAGTGCATATTTCTCGGATACAGCACTCAATCTAAAGGCTATCGACTCTACAGTCTCAAGACAAAGAAGCTAATCATCAGTCGAGATGTCAAGTTCGATGAAAATGCCTCGTGGAACTGGGATGAAAAAATAATTGAGAAGAAAAATATCATGATGCCACAAATACGACGACCTAGTGAGCATCAAGAAGTTGAAGAAGAAGAACTAAAAACTTCAGAAGAGTCTCCACCTCCAAGTCCAGAGGCTTCAACACCTCAAGTTCCAGAAGGACCTGCCCCAGATGAAACACCGAGAAAGCTGAAGTCACTAAGAGAAATTTATGAGACGTGCAACTTTGCAGCCATCGAGCCAGCAAGCTTTGAAGAAGCTGTCAAAGAAAAAGAATGGGTCAAATCAATGGAAGAAGAGATCAAGATGATTGAAAAGAACAACACATGGGAGTTGGCGGAACTACCAAGCAACAAAGAAGTCATTGGAGTTAAGTGGGTCTATAAGACTAAACTTAATCCAGATGGCTCAATCCAGAAACACAAGGCAAGACTGGTAGCTAAAGGTTACTCACAACTGCCAGGGATCGACTACAACGAGACATTTGCTCCAGTAGCTCGCCTGGATACTATAAGGGCTCTCATCGCACTAGCAGCTCAGAAGAAATGGAAGATATACCAACTGGATGTCAAGTCAGCATTTCTGAATGGATACCTTGAAGAGGAGATCTATGTCGAACAACCTCAAGGTTTCGTGGCAGTAGGACAAGAAGACAAGGTGCTAAGACTACGAAAGGCACTGTACGGGTTAAAACAAGCTCCACGGGCCTGGTACAGTCGCATAGATGATTTCTTCATCAACAATAGATTCAAGAGAAGTGAAAGCGAGCCAACTCTCTACATCAAGACCCAAGGAAACAATAAAAGACTAATTGTTTCCTTATATGTTGATGATCTTATCTACACAGGGAACGATGAAGATATGATCAAAGAGTTCAAAGCAGTCATGATGAAGACATTTGAAATGACAGACCTCGGACTGATGAACTACTTTCTCGGTATCGAGGTAAGTCAAAAAGAAAATGGGATATTTATCTCGCAGAGAAAATATACAAATAATCTGCTACAGAAGTTCAAGATGGAAAGATGCAATCCTGTAGCAACTCCCCTTATCACAAATGAGAAGTTCTGCAAAGAAGATGACGCTCTAAAGGCGGATGAATCAACATACAGAAGCCTCATTGGAAGCCTGCTATATCTAACAGCTACAAGGCCGGATATCATGTATGCGACGAGTCTACTATCAAGATTTATGCAGAGTCCAAGCCAAGTCCACTATGGAGCTGCAAAGAGGATACTGAGATATCTACAAGGAACTAAAGACTATGGCATTTGGTATGAGCCACAAGAAAACTCAACGCTAGTTGGCTACACTGATAGCGACTGGGCCGGATCAACAGATGATATGAAGAGTACTTCAAGCTATACATTCTCACTCGGCTCAGGAGTATTCTCGTGGGCATCTAAAAAGCAAGACTGTGTCGTACAATCTTCAGCAGAAGAGAGTACATAGCTGCCGCACTAACAGTAAGCCAAGCTATTTGGTTACGACGGATTCTCGACTATATGGGAGAACATCAGGAGAATCCTACAGAGATGTACTGCGACAACAAGTCAGCAATAGCAATGGCGAAAAATCCAGTACAACATAGCAGGACAAAACACATCTCCATCAAATATCACTTCCTACGAGAAACAGCTAATAATGGAGAAGTCAAGCTCAAACACATTGGCACAGAAGAGCAACTAGCAGATATATTCACAAAGGCGCTACCGAAATCAAAGTTCGAACTATTACGAGATAAGGTCGGAATTATACGATTAAGCATCAAGGAGGAGTGTTAAAGTTGATGCATATTCTCGAATAATCCAAAATAAAAAAAATAATAAAGAGAGAGGAAATTGTAATCGAAGAAATACTAGGAGGAGCTCGAAAATTCTAGACTACACTGTAGATTACTATCAAATTAGATAAGCATGATAAGTTAATGCAAAAAAATATTCTGGAATGTAAAAGATAAAAGATGGGCGGTGAATACTTCTAGAATAGTCAAGAATATTAACCCACCGCATATTGCTGCCTATAAATAGGACATGCATCAGTGTAATTGTAATGTGAGATACCCATCAATCTAATAAAACCTTCCTTCTACGTTAACTATACTTTCCACTCTCTCTCTCTCCTATAACATAATAACCCACACTAATAATTCACTACTCTTTCCAATATTAACATATTAAAAACCCAACTCCACTTACTCCATTAACCACACGCCACCTCTCTTCTATTTTTTTATTTTAAATACCATCAGAATTGAACATCAGCTTTCAGCTCGTAAAGTGAGTTTGCAGCTTAAAGACGTTGCTGGGTAGTTGTGTGAATCTGCTGCAAATCAGAAATCAGGTTCAGTAGCAGTGCTGTTGGGGACCAAGTGCGAAGGCAGTGTTTTAAGATCAATAGGCGCTCTCGGGATAACAACGAAGAATGGCGCAAACCCAGTGCTGCGATTCAAAGCAACGTTATGAGCAAACTCAGCTGCACACAATTTACTATCCCAAGATTTTAAGTTATCCCCAACAAAGCAACATAACATATTGCCTAAAGATCGATTCACCACTTCAGTTTGGCCGTCTGTTTGAAGGTGATGGGCGGAGCTAAAGCTAACTTCCATAATGTACGCCAAAAATGGCCCAAGGAAGCGCGTGTCTCGGTCCGAAACAATTGATGACGGAAGGCCATGCAAGCGGAAGATCTCATGGAACCAATAACTCATCGGTTGTGCGTTTGCAAGCAATAAAGTGGACCATTTTAGAGAAACGGTCGACAACAACAAATATTGAATCATTGCCACGTTGAGTGCGAGGCAACCCAAGCACAAAATCCATGGCTGTGAAGGAACCGGTAGAGGATGATATAATCCGGCGGAAGAGCAACTCTGTAGTGCGGTCACGGCCGACGTGTCCCGATCCAAAATGATTTTATCACGAAGGCTGCAAGAGGGAATACACAGTTGCACCCCTTTGAATAGAAAGCCATCCACCATTGTATAATCATGAAAAACTCCACCAACCAAGCTCTTCACAATAGGACCAAAATTATGATCACAATCATAAATTAAGATCACAGAAGGTGTCAAAACCCACTACCTAAATACGTATATCAGAAAGTAAGCAATGGCGGCGACTAAGAGCATCCGCGACCTTATTAGTGATACCCGATTGGTGGCGCACAACTAAATTGAATTGTTGCAGATAGGACACCCATTTGGCATGGCGAGCCGAAAGAGACTCTTGATTAGCTAAATGCTTCAAAGCTTCATGATCAGCTTCCGCGGTCCAAACAAATGACTTGCCATGCATGGAATCTGTGATAGGTGACATAACAGCACTAAAGTGTGACATAACAGCTCTTGTATCTACGAAGATTCACAGGAACGCCATAAGATAGGAAATTAAGGGAAAACCCTATGATAATACTTCTTCAAAAACTGCCCTCAAAGTAGATGTTCACAGCATATAAACTAGAGCAAAAAACAACCTCAACTAAAAACTAATAAATAAATAAAACCCAATAGCTAATACATAAAAGCCCAATTGACAGCAACTACGACTTCAGCGACCATGAGCTTTCTTATCAATTCGAAGTGGCTCAAACTTGGTTAGATAAATCACTGCAGCTTCATCTCCATCAGATAATATGTTAGATTGTTATTATCCGATTCAATTGGAATATTATATCTTTATGTAAATAATCCTTAATGAAAAAAAGTGGAATTTTATATCTATATATTTTGATAGCTATTAATTTTTTTTCTTACAAGTTCATTTAAAAATAAAATAGATCCACAAAGTTTTTAATGACTTTTAACTTTTGATATAAAAATAATTAGTTTGTTAATATTGAATAATTTTTAAAAAAGCTTCAATTTTTTCATTTTGAGAATGAGTATCTTTTAAGCTGTAAAAGTTTTGTGATTGGTTTGGTTGAAAATCCACTTAAAATAAACTTATATAGGAGTATGTTTTTTAAAAATTACTACAAATTATGGCACAAAAAATATACTTATATATATTAAATCGGATTTAAAATCCAAAATAGTAGACGAGAAGCTCATAAGAAGTTTTTCATTTCAATATAAAATTACAAAAAATCTAAAGGTCGAATTGTTCGTGGATCAACTTAAATAAAATATATGAGCACATGTATTAATGTTTATATTTTATATATAGGGCTTGAATAGATAAAGGCTAATAATATTCAATTTTAAAATGCTTGATGATCTTACTGATATGATTAACAGATACATTCCAAAGCAAGAAGTTAAAGATACTTGGAGGTGGAATAGAGCGAAAGATGGAGCATACACTACAAAGGCAGCTTATGATTGGATACTGATGAATAATACAGGTGTGTCAAATGTGGAAAAAGAGGAGTTCAAATTGATGTGGAATACGTATTCTCCAACAAAAGTTCGAGTGCATACTTGGCGTGTTATGTGGGAACGCATTCCTACAACAACTATGTTTGGTCGACGAAAGGCACTTCATCCCAATGTGAGTGTCTTATGTCCTCTATGTGGATTGAAGCCAGAAACAGTGCGTCATATTATTTTTGAATGCTCGTTTGCTTATAGAATTTGGATGCACATTTACAAGTGGCTTGGGATATCAACAATTATGTCCTCGAATCCCTCAACGAATTTACTATATTTTAGTACGATTTTGAGAGGGAGTAAAGGAAAAAAGATCGCCGTCTGCATTTAGGAATGCATTTAGAAATGAGAAAATTGAAATAGGAAATTTAGTAAAGGAGCTTAAAATTCGTGTTTGGAGTTGGATTCGAATGAAGGATGTATCAATTGACAAATATGCTTTCAAGGATTGGGAATGGAAACCTAGACTAGTTCTGCGTTGTTGAAGTTATCTTAAAGAGTTAGTTGTCTAGGAGATTTATATATGTATTGATGTAAGTGAAGTGTAACACTCGTGGACATGGGTATTTCTTATACTCGTTTTTAATAATTTAATTAAAACTTTTTGCCTTTCAAAAAAAAAATAAAGGGTGTATTTGTTTCATTTGATAAAAATAAAAACAAAGACGTGTATGAGAAGTCATTCAGAACACAAATAAAAAGTAAAAAACATTTTCAATAAAAATTGACTGAATTAATGAAAAATGATAATGGTAATATAAACTACTTCCTCCGTCCCACTAAAAGGTCCTCATTTTACTATATTTGGTGTCTTATTCAAATGCTATCATTTTCCACTTTTAGTAAAAAGATACCATATATGGCCCACCACTCATTACTAATACAACTATCCACTACACATAAAATAATAATACTCCTTAATCTACACATAAAAAATTATTGGGATAAGCAAATCCTCATTTATTCCTAAGTGACAAATAAAGAAGAGCATAAAAAACACAATACAAGAATAAACATGGAAAACTCCAAAATCGGAGAAAAATCACGGACCAAGAAAATGCCACTATGTGAAAAAATTTTACAATCACACTGAATTTCTCTCTTGCGACCCCAATCCCTACACTCTTACAAATTTTTGACTAATACTCACCTTTCTCCCATTCTCACAACCGAGAATACAAGAAAGAAATTTAATTAGAATCAAACACAAAGATTAAAGTGTACTTGATTGATGTACTTAACATAAAGTTCAAGGGCCTCCTTATATAGCACAAGGATCCCTCCCCCTTTTACTCTTCATCCGATGTGAGACAAAGAAATAAAAGAAAATTCTTTTTCTATTCTTGACAAACCCAACAATCTCCACCTTATCAAAATAAAAGAAGTTTCATTGTCTTTACGGACAATCTATTCTCAACTCTGAAAATTCCTTAGAATCAACCATTCTAAGAATCATTGTCTTCACCGACAATCTATTCTCAATCCCGAGAATCTTATTCCACCAAATGAATAGACCATTTAGAGTAAATCATTCTAAAAATTTCCTGCAGTACATATCGAAAAACACCTGCTGATATTTATGGTGATACTTCCAATTCTTGGCTCCCCTGGAAGTCCATCAGCCATTGATATACATCCATCACACACCTTACATCACCTGCCAAGTAAATGTCCGTGTGCAAACTTGTGGACCATCTAATATTATTACATCATTTTCCATGACAACCAAGCATGTCATAAGGATCTTCAAATAATATTAACTCAACATTCAGAGCTGTTGCCGCACCAGCTCCTCCTTGACCAGCAACGTCATCATTGCTCCACCATAAGCAATTATCATGTCATTGCTCTACCGCAATTATCGCACCATTACTCCACCTTGAGCAAAAATCGTTTGTACTGACATGACGTCGCTGCCTTTTACTGTCAAGCTACACCAGGTTTGCCCGAACCCTTTTCCTACTGAAAGTGTCATTACTTGAAGTCGATTCCAACCATCCGGAATTCACGATGCTTTCCCACTTGTCGGTCCACTACTCTTTACAGATCTAGTGCCCCCGATACCAAGTACCATATCGCCATCTTCCCCGTTGAATTACAGCTTCCCCACTCCACCGTCATTACCGAAAAACTTGTTCCTTTCAAACCTTTCTGAGCCGACATCCATGGAAAATCTCATGTCGTTGTTAAGCCAACTCCACCACCGGGAGTCCCAGCAACTCGCATTGTTGCAGGTTCCAAACTTTCACCAAAAACTGTTGACCTATAAATCATACCCCTTGTCACGCTATTGTCGCCACAATCTGGCGTATTTCACCACAAGGAAGAAAATGCCACCGCATCCGGCTGATCTTCTGACCCCCTTGTGCCACTAGCTGTGGAAGGTCAGACTATGCTGCAACCAAAGAGCATATTAAGAACTTTATAAGTGTCTGAACCGGGCTCTGATACCACTTGTTGGGATAAGCAGATCATCATTCATTCCTAAGGGGCAAATAAAGAAGAGCATAAAAAGCACAACTATGGGCTTTCGTCAATTCATACAATGCCGAAATATCGATTGCACGAGCAAGCCAAAATAGAGGATGTTTTCCGCGGATGTCTCCCATTAATCGTAATCGCCCCTTATCGTTCTTATGTAATCCTACTCTTCTTCACTCTAAGGAGAGCTTCTAAACTAAAGGAAACAACCCTGGTAGTTCCCTTATTTGTGAAAAACTGAGAAAATGAGCTAAGGCAATCTATTTCTTTATATACGACATGGATTCATTGATTCAACAGCATATTACTATGAGTAGCCTGACTTCGGGGAAGCAGCTTTAAAGGGCTGCCTCTCAACGGACCAAGAAAATACCACTATGTGAAAAATTTTTACAATCACACAGAATTTCTTTTTTCCGACCCCAATCTCTACACTCTTACTAATCTTCGACTAATACTCACCTTTCTCCCCATTCTCACAACCCGAGAATACAATAAAAGAATTTAACTAGATTCAAACACAAAGATTAAAGTGTACTTGATTGGTGCACTTAACATAAAGTCCAAGGGCCTCCTTATATAGCACAAGGATCCTTCCCCCTAGGGATGTTAAACGGGCTGGACCTGAACCTGCAGGGCCAGACCTATAGGGCTACGGGCTAAACTGGCCACGGGCTAAGCGGTCCATCTTAAACGGGCCGTCATTTATGCGAACCTAATCCTAACCCTAGCAGGTCTCGAGCTAAACGGACTACTAACGGGTCGGTGAATAAAAAAATAAATAAATATTAATTTAATTTGAAACATAATTAAACATTAAAAATACATCAAATGTTGTTCTAACATTAATAATGAACTATAAATTTATAAGTTTATACGTAAAAAATAAAAAGAATTTTAAAATTTCATATACGTTAATATTATTTGTGAATTAAGATAGTTTATTTTCAATATTACTTTTTAAAACGTCTCACAAAATTTATTCTTAAATTATTTTATTTTAAAATGACAAACCAACAAAAATATAGTAAGCTAAACAGTATTAAATTACTATTAGATATAATTATCAATAGAAATTATTTGTTAACATAAAAAATTATTACTCCCTCCGTCCCATAACAAGGTAAGTGTTTGTTGTTTGCACGTGGACGGTTCTAGGGTCTTTATTTGCTTTTTGAACGTAAATTAAGAAGTATTATTATTATAGATAAGTTGGGTAATTATATTAGAGGGAAGTGGTGAGTCATATTGTGTACTTTCTTTATTAAATAGAGAAAATTGATGCATTTTAAACAGATGTCAGGAATAGTGAAACGCTTACCTTGTTATGGGACGGAGGGAGTATTAATTTTAATAATTTAATTATATTATTAATTAATTTTTATTATAAAAAATTTAATCGGGCTAACAGGGTCAGCTCTATTAACCTACGGGCTAGCCCTATAGGGCCACGGGCTAATCGGTTCGGGCCAAAAAGAACCTGATTTAAACGGATCACTACCTATACAAACCTAAACCTACATTTTCCGGTTAAACGGGCCGGACCTACGGTCCCGGATCGTATTAACATCTCTACCTCCCCTTTTACTCTTCATCTGATGTGGGACAAAGAAATAAAAGAAAATTCTTCTTCTATTCTTGACAAACCCAACAATAACCGATGACATTTGGGCCGGCACAGAAAATATTTAATGAACAATTTATAGTGTAAATAAAAAAGTGATATTATATATATATATATATATATATATATTAATAAAAATAATATTTTAATTACGAAAGTTTAAAATAATTTTATAGACAGTGTCATCCAAAATTGTTCCAATAAAAAGTTTATTTATAAAAAATAAAAATAAAAAACTTTAAAAAATAATTCAACCGTGCCGTGGACACTAAAATTGAGTGAGAATATGATTTTTTTTATTTTTTATTTATTATTTTTAGCAAGTGAGAATATTGTATTTGGCCAGCGCAGAGGAGTATCAAATCGAGTGAGTGCTGTAGCATCAAAAGTTTAATAGAAATTGAGAAATGCAATGAACGGACCAGATTTCGTTTACTGTTTCTGGCCATCCGTTTATATTCCCAGCTATCTCCTCACTCTCACTCCTCCCTTCCCCACCGCCACCACCAGGCCACCACCCTCTCTCTCTCTAAACACTCTTTCCACTCTCCGCTCACACACCCATAACAGCACACTCTACACACACATATGCATACATAAACAGAGTGGGAGAGAAAGAGTGGTGTGTGCAGTTTGCTTCTGTTGGTGGTGCAGGTGTTCGTGAGAGAGAAAGTATCGGGAAAGATGTTGCTAGGAAAGAGAGCACGTCCGCCAATCAAGAGGACTACCAGCATGACCGAATTCATGACTCTAGATCTAAACCGCAGCTCCGAAGGCGCTTATCAGCCGTTGGATCCTCACAATCCGTTCAACGGCGGCGCCGCCGGATTGGATCATCGGTCCTCCCCGAGGCCTCACCGGCGTAACTCGGCGGATCTCGTCGAAACGGCTCATTTCCTGAGGATTTGCGCTCTCTGTAAGCGCCGCCTTATCCCCGGCCGTGATATCTACATGTACAGGTAACCAATTATCAGCCTCTGATTCACTGCGTGTTCTACTGTGTGCTTTTTGTGTGTGCGTCCATCATTTTTGCACACTCATCAGTTGTGTCAAATCCACTTTTAGTGATCATCGTTTGGTTCGCCACTTGAATGAATTAATTTTTTTTTTTTTTGAACAATTAGCTTTTTTTGAAGTAAATAGTTTAACATTTTGGAATTTATATTTGGAATTAAGGGGAATATTTTTAGTGTGGGTCCCTTTTACCAAAAAGAAAAATGCACAATTTGTATTGGGATGGATCAAAATGAAAAAACGCATACGTTTCAGTGGGACGGAGGAAGTATAAATTAATGGTATATGCATGAAAAAGAAGTGTCAAATTTGAAATTAAAGTTACTTTTGAGGCTGTTAGATTTAGTAATGTTTTCTATTTAGGGGTGTGAACGATTTTGGGGGACGGAGAAAGTGTTTTGTATAATGAAATATAAAATGAAGTACTTTGTGTAATTTAATAAGAAAAAAATGAATAAAATTATTAAATCTGATGAATAAAAATGACATTTTTAAATAGTGTAGTATTGTGAATGTGTAAATATTTTATTTTCTCCGTTTGCTCGAAAGTCTTTTTATCATTTTGGGCGGCTAATCCAAATAATTTCATCTCCTTTTTAAATATATGAAACTCATACATGCCTATTAATACAATTAAAATATGAAACTCATACATGCCTACTAATATAATTATCAACTGCACATCAAATAATAATATATTTTAATCTACATGCAAAGAGTAAAAGGTACTCGTTGAATGGAGTATAATATTAGTGGTAGATTTTAATTGTACTTTTATAATTTTCTTTTCTAATTTTAATTTGATGGCATCTTATTATTCATCTCAACTCAACTTCATGCTTGTTCCAGCTCATTTTCACACCTCATAAAAATAAACAAATTTAATAATCTTATAATACAATTTAATTTTAAATATGTCAATTTAATTTTAAACATGTCATGAACATGTAGCACATATAATATACTCCTACTTTGCAATTTAAGTTGAACGTAGAGAGTATGAACTATAAAGTATACTCCTTCCGTCCCTTTAAAGAATTCCTTTTTTTTCATATTGAGCGTACTCAAAAAGAATTTTTTATTTTTTATGTATATGTTACCCACAAACATTTCCACTAATACAATTAAAATATGGGCTCACACATCTACTAATACAACTACACATAACACATTAAATAATACTTCATCCGTCTCGGACTTATGTTCACCGACACTGTAGATACCGAGTTTAAGAAAAGTTACTTTTTGACCAATTTTATTAACTTTTAGGGGTATTGTGGTATTTTTAAGTAATAAATAAATTATAAAGTATGTTATGTGTGGTAGGTGAGAGTAGTATTTTTGAAATTAAGATAACTTTTGAGGTTGTTGGTTGATGTGAAATTTCCTTTTTTGAGTGGTGAACATAAGTGTGGGATAGACGAAAATGGAAAGTGTGAATATAAGTGTGTGAAGGAGAGATTATTACATTCAGTCTGAGGGAGTAATTTTTGTTATGTTTTTGTGCAGAGGTGATAGTGCTTTTTGCAGTCTAGAGTGTAGACAACAACAAATGGCACAAGATGAGAGGAAAGACAAGTGTTCGATGGATGCTAGTGCAACCGCCACCTCCGCACCCAAAGTCTCCGCCGCCGCCGGAGAGACTGTTGCCGCCGTATAGATTAAGCTACCGCCAACAATTCATGCATATGTGGGTTAATTATTTAGCTGTAATTTTCACTAAGTTGATGGCCAAATTTTTGGGATTAATTTAAATTCCTACATAAGTACATACGAGCTATTTGTACTAAAAGGAATATCCCATGTACTATGGTTAATTTAAAATAAAGATGGAAATTTGTCATTAATTTGGAAGCAAATTTAATTTATTTATGGGTCACTTGCTAGGAGGTACATAATATAATGCATAATTGCTGTAAACTATATGACTAAAAGTACTATTACACATAACTACACAATTATGATTGTGATACCATAAATACCCTATGTATTTGCACAATTTTATTTTAGAACACATTTTGTTTGCACATTTTAAATTCCGGCAGCAGGCGGCGGCGGTTAGCGGTGGTCAACGCCGGTTCGGCCGGTGGTCAACGGCCGGTCAACGGTGGTTAACGGACGGTTAACGCTGGTCCGGTGGGTAGATGGGTGAGGGGTAGGTTAGTGGTTTAAAAGTGTATAGGATTATAAGGTTATATTTAGTATTTTACTTTAATATTTTGTATGTGAAAGTAATTATTTAAATTTCTTGTATCTAATAATAATTTAGGTTAAAAGTGTGTATCTATTAGTGATTTTTCCTTTATTTATTTATTGAACAAGTCTCTTGATATTTGAGTCTATAAATTATAGTTTGTAATATATATATATATATATATATATATATATATATATATATATATATATATATATATATATATATATATATATATATATATTGAATTGACCTTAAAAATTAAATAGTGATAATAGATGTTTGTTTTAAATTATTGTAATAATAGGTTTTGATTTTAGAGAAATTCTATTGTGAAATGGGTTTTTTGTGAGACGGGTCGACCCATTACTAAAGTATGATTATTATATAGGTAAAGTATGTTTATTTGTAGTTAAAGTATGTCAATAATGAATCATATTATAACACCATAAAATCATACTTTAATTCATCATTTATCATATTTTAAAAAATACTACCTCCGGCCGTACTCGTTTCACTATTCCTGGCGTCCGCTTCAAAGGTATTAATTTCATCTATTTAGTAAAGAAAGTATACAATATGACCCACCACTTCCCTCTAATACAACTATCCACTTTACCTATAATAATAATATTCTTAATGCACGTGCGAAAAGCAAATAAAGACCTTAGAATTGTCCACGTGCAAACAACAAACGGTTACCTTTCAAGTGGCCGGAGGGAGTATAAGCAAATAAAGACCTTAGAATTGTCCACGTGCAAACAACAAACGGTTACCTTTCAAGTGGCCGGAGGGAGTATATAATTTAACTATTATTAAGCATTTTTTATCTATATAATAGATATACTTTAATACGTCTCACAAACCGTCTCACAACGTCTCACAAGAAAGTTTGTCTTCATTTTATATCGAATCAAATCGTAGGTGATAGTTGCAAAATTTATATAAAAAATATTAATTAAAGTGAAAGAAAGGAATTAGAAAAGGAACGATTGTAAGATGAATGAATTGAAAAATTGGTAGGTGCAATCATTTTTAAAATATTAATTTAAAAAACTCAAATGAAAATAGATTTCTAAGACCTAAAATTTATTTAAAAATTATACCTTGAAATATTGAATAATTGAAAGAATAATATTGAGGTGGGGTGAGGAGTAATTAAAATGAGAGTGAGAGTGAGAGTGAAGTGTGGTCCCACGAAAATGAAATGGATTGGGACCATTGGTTTATCCCCTTTTGGTTCGGTGGTTTACTTTAAGAATAATATCAATATGCAAAATTTAACTTTAGTTCTAAGATTTGGTAAATTTTTAAAAGTAGTCATCTAGTGTTCGTTTTAGTTCTTTTTGTCTACTTTTGGTCATTTTTGTCTATTTTTAGTCCTTATTTAACCTATTTTAAATAACTAAAAGTGGACAAAAATGACCAAAAGTTGACCAAAAGGACTAAAAATGGACATCGGATGACCACTTTTAAGAAATTATCAAACTTGAGGACTAAAGTTGAATTTGACATATTTTAAAGGACCAAAATTAATGTTTTCCATCCACTTTAATTTAAAACATAGTGAATTATGATAGTTTGTTTCGAGTATTATTAGGAATAAGAAAATTAAGTTTATGATAGATAATCTAACGAATAATGTTAATATATATTTGTTTTGGGATTAAAATAAGGTAATTTTTAATTTTATGTCAAATTAATATATAAGAGTAAAGATAATGTGTGAGATATGCATGCACCTCAATTAGAAACTATTGGTTTCGGTTTCGGAGAATTAATAATTCAAATTGAATAAATTTTGTAGCGGTTTCAGTTTTAATTTAAAAATGCCGGTTCCCGGTTCCTCTCAAAACCGTGTTTAAAAAGAAAACACTAATTTGGAACGGTTCCGATTCATTGAAATGATGAGTGATTGGCCAGTTCCGAAACTGATTATCCCAGTTAAAATATGCAAATCTAGTGTGAGAAATTAAGATAATAAAGATTTGATTAAATAATTCTCAATTTAAATTAAAAATTCGAAAACGAACAAACCTAAGTCTATTTTCTATATTCCATTGTATAATTCGAGTAAGCGCACATAAATCACATGTTAATTTGATTTATTGATAGTACAACTAAATTATAATCATATGTTTAGTGGATTTATTGATAGTACAACTAAATTAAAATTCAGCAGGTGCATAACGTGTCGTGAGTAAATACAATTACATAGATTCCTTTTTAGATACCAGCAACTTCCCTCCTTAAAAAATAATTGAATTTATATATATATATATATATATATATATATATATATATATATATATATATATATTATCGTGATTAAAAAAATATCATCATGAAATGTTTGCAAAAAAAACCCTATTCGAATCCCAATAAACAATATTTTTAGACATTGTTTTAATTTTTAAAATTATAGTGCTCCTATATTTTTATTTTTCTTTTTTTCCATTTTAAATGATTGAAATAATGCATGAGGTACAAGTTGTAAACGAGCTTAACTGAGCTTATAACTAATTGAGTATCATTTATTAAGAAAAAAATAAGTTTAAGCTAGTTAAAATTTTAAAATTTTGTTTGTGCTTGCTTGTTAAAGCTCGATTTTGTCAGTAAATTCGTTCGTGAACATATTCATAAACATATTTGACGATACATTCGTGAAACAATTGAACTTTTTCTTTGTAAATATCTATGTAATTCCATTTGAAAGTTAAAAACTTGATTGAACTTACATAATTAACATTAAATGGTATAGATGGTTGTCTTAATTTTTTTGCAGAGTCTATGTGCCATATGTAATAAGTTAGGAAACAATTTGTAAATTAAAGTCATTAAAGAAAAAGAAATGTATCTTTAGACAATTTTTGCACTAATGTATCTTTATTAACTTCATTTCCACAAAACTTTATCTTTTTCTTTGTGATGAGTGGAAAAGCTTTTATGCATATAAATTACATTTCACAATTTCGAAAATATTTTAATTTAAATATATAACCACTTGTCCAAGTGGACATGTGTTAATCTTGGGACATTAATTATAATACTAATCATGGCAATAAATAATGGGTTGTCAATTCTTAAACAGATCAGGTGTCTGATTGATGCCATAGATTCTTGAATCGCTCAAATAAGCCCACCCCCTCCATTTCTATTTCTATTTATATTTAATTACGTACCTCTATTAACTACTCATATCATAATGTAGATTTAGTTCATAATAATAACTTTTTTTACAGAAATATAAATTTCAATATAATAAATGTTTACATAATAATAAGCTTATATTACTGATCAAATAGTATTTTTTATTTTTTATTTTGTTTAAAAAAGTACTATGTGGCAAGTTGTGAAAATCTTTTAAATGAATATGTGGCATCAAAACATGTCATTCTATTGTTCATGTGACCATTAATGTTGAGTTACAAATTCTTAATGATATATCTTAAATGATTAAATTTATAAAGGAAAAACTACTCCTAGTACACACTTTTACCCTAAATTATCAGGAGATACAATGAATTCAAAAAATTATTCTCACATACAAAATATTAAAATAAAATATCAAATATAATCTTAATTTATTATAATCTCATACACTTTTAAACCACAAATTCTAAACTCCCCACACACCCACTACCGCCGGAAGGCCGCCGGACCAACGCCAGACCAAAAACAAAATTGTGTAATACAAATAGTGCAAACACATAGGGGTATTTATGGTATCACAATCTATAACTGTGTAGTTATGAGTATTATTTCTTTAAATCATGTAGTTTATAACAATTATGCATTATTTCATGTATCCCATAGTAAGAAACTCATTTATAAAAAGCCATGTATTATTTAAGTTTGATCAGATTTTTTTTTTCTTTCTTGTTATTCTTCCTATGTAATAATAATAATAATAATAATAATAATAATAATAATAATAATAATAATAATAATAATAATAATAATCTATGCAAAAAAAGTGGAGAAGGAAGGGAAGGTAGAGTTGTCTATTTAGTCCCAATAATTTAGATATATTAATAGCTATCTTTCTTCTCAATTATTTGGTCATATTCAAGAAAGAAAATAACTAATGGAAAACGACGTAAGGGGGTAGGCTCTACATTACAACTATTAAAATATGTTGCAAATTTCAAATGAAACATTTATGATTTATTATCAATTGGTTCAACTACTACATTTAATTTTCACTCAATTTCCACTTTTTTCATATAATTTCACATGTTAACAATTGTATGATTTATATAATGCACAAGATATTAAGAAAAAACGTATTCCATGCATTGATTTATGCATGTTTTTATTTGTAATTTAATTTCTTTATACTCTCTTTAATTATGTGTTACCATAGATACTTAAAATAAACATTAAATGGCAGAAAAGAAAAAATTCATGTAATATTTGTATTATAGGTAATATTCTACATACTAATAAATAAATATTATAAAAATCTAAAACAAATTGCGAGCAAAAATCTGCATATATTTTTTAGCAGTCCAACGGTGGAAACCTAATTCCAATGCACATATTGTACAGCTAGAAGTGACACCAAGCCTCAAATAAAAACATAATATAATATTAATAATTATGATATTCTATGTGGGAGAGGTAATACATTAAATGGCAGAAAAGAAAAAATCCATGTAATATCTGTATTATAGGTTGATGTTCTTATTTAATTGAGAGACTCTCTTGTGAGACGAGTTATTTGTGAGATGGGTCGATTCATCAATAAAATATGCTTACTGTATAAATAAAGTGTACTTATTTAATATAGTTAAGGTATGCTAATAATAAATCATATTACGACATGTTAAAATCATATTTTAATGTATAATCCAATATACTTTAGAAAACATACTTTAACAACTACTTCTTCCGGTCACTTACAAGGTAACCGTTTGCTGTTTGCACGTGGATAATTCTAAGGTCTTTATTTGCTTTTTGCACGTGAATTAAGGAATATTATTATTATAGATAAAGTAGGTAGTTGTATTAGAGAGAAGTGGTGAGTCATATTATGTATTTTCTTTACTAAATAGAGGAAATTGATACCTTTGAAGCGGATGTCAGGAATAGTGAAATTGATATTTTGTAAGTGGCCGGAGGTAGTATTAAATATACACAATAAGCATACTTTAGTGATGGGTTGATCCGTCTCACAAGAGAATTTGTCTATTTAATTTATTTTGCGTATATGTAGATTTTTTTTATCCGAAAATTAAAATTTTATTGAACGGGCATGAGAGTTGTCTCAAAATTTAGATACATGTTTGTTTTAGGTTTTAATATAATAAATTTAACTTTTATGTTAAACTAATTTGTAAGAGTGAATATTAATATGTATAATAAATTGGGTGTTAATCCATGTGAGAGATATAAAAAGGAAAAAAATAAAATTAGTTGATGAAAGATAATAAATAGTGATCCCTCCGTCATTCCTAGAGTTTTATTTTTCATTTTGTACGTCGCTCCTAAAATTCTTTTTTTCTTTGTTATCCACATGTAACCCACACATTCACTAATAAATTTTAAATATATGATTTACATATATATTAATATAACTTCCCATTACATATTAAATAATAATACTTCTTGATTTCATATGAAAAATAAATGAATTTCTTTGAAACATACTAAGGGAGCTTTTGACAAATGAGTGAGTTGAGAATTTATAGGGAGGATTACTACTAGGTAAACTAAAAAATCCTTAATTATTATGAGATACAAACATACAAAAATATTAGTACTACTAACTACATAAATATATAGTGATATTCTAATATTATCCCTACAATGTTCTGAACATAAATATTTGTGTACGGCAAAAGTTCGTGTGCAGCAAAAGTGTGAGCAATAAAAAAAAGTGTGTGTAGCAAAAAAGTGTGGTGGTCCGGCAGAGCTCCGGCGGTGGTCCTGTGACTTTTCGGGGCCGGTCGGCGGTCCGGCAGTGCTCTGCCGATCGCCGGCTGAGCTCCGGCGGCGGTCCGATGACTTTCCGGTGGGGGATAAGTGTTTAGGGTTTGTGGTTTAAAAGTGTATGTGTTTAGGGTTATATTTGATATTTTACGTTAATATTTTGTATGTAAAAGTAATTTTTTTAAATCAATGTATCTCATAATAATTATGGGTACAAAGTGTGTACCTATAAGTAATTTTTCCAATTTTAAAATATACAATTTTTTTTTAAGGATATCATATTCATATTTAAGAATGACAATGAGACGAGATATCTTTAGATACATGTAATACCCAAACCCTTCTACAACTATCCATATAGCTTCATACCCTCACAAATAGGACAAATACTTTTAAAATTTAAAAAAACATTCCCATGTCATCTCAGTCTAACGGACCCG
The DNA here is from genome assembly GCA_023678885.1 of Pogostemon cablin. Taxonomy (NCBI): domain Eukaryota; kingdom Viridiplantae; phylum Streptophyta; class Magnoliopsida; order Lamiales; family Lamiaceae; genus Pogostemon; species Pogostemon cablin. Next base: position 21,685,049 of record CM042968.1, read on the forward strand.
AATCTTCTATTCTACATTGATATTCCACTTTATATTTTACATATTTTTTTATTAATATTTTTTTAATTAAAATACTGTATCATAACAAATTATTTTAAACCTTTAATCACTTAATAGTAATTTAGACAATAATCATGACACATGCTCATATTTTTAAAATATAAAACATAAAAATAAATTAGGCGGTCACCTTTAATAATTTATCTACACCACCAAAAATAAAATTTAATTACCCTTAATGCTAGTTTGAATAACATAATTTAAACAAGTTGTATATTTCAATTATCAATTAACGAGAAAATATCAATTTTGGTCATGTATCTTTTACGAAATTCAATTTTAGTCTTATAACTTTTAGTATTTTCAATTTTAGTCCTTTTAATTTCAATTTTGGTCCTGTAACTTTTAAATTTTCAATTTTAGTCCTATAAGTTTCAAATTTAGTCCTGTATCTTTTTGAATTTTCAAAATTAGTCCTATTATAAATTATATCATATTTCAAAAGATACAGGACTAATTTTGATAATTTAAAAAGATACAGAACTAAATTTGAAACTTATAGGACTAAAATTGAAAATTTAAAAGTTATAGGATCAAAATTGAAACTAAAATGACTAAAATTAAAAATAACAAAAATTACAAGACTAAAATTAGATTTTGAAAAAGATATAGGACCAAAATTGATATTTTCTCATCAACTCATATACATATAAATCCATGAAAAGGATCATTTATGAGCCCAACTCAATGAGGCCCAAGTCCATTGGTCAAACAAGTAGCAACCCATTACCAGAATTTGATCTTTACTGGACCTAACTCCCAAACCGCCAATCTCTTTATTATATAAGCTTAATATTTAGCCCTTGTCTTTCTACTTAACCAAATTTATTTAATATATAATAAAAGATTAAATTAATAATATTACATATTTATATAGTTGAAAAGATCAAATTAATTTTGAAGATAAGTTCGAACCTGAACCTTTACTAGTCAATGACTACATTATCATGTTAAATGATCATCTCATCTAAAGATTTAAGTTTAATAATAGAGAAGTACTCCCTCCGTCCTATTTCATATGACACATTTTCCACTTTAGGTAGTCCCACCAAAGTTTGCGCCTTTCTAAAAAAGCAAACATCAAACACAATCACCCTTCTCCATACACTTTATTAAAAAAAAAAACACCTCATCTAACACACCTAACATACTTTATTATTTATTTATTACAAAAAAACACCATAATACCCCTAAAAGTTATTACTTTTCTTAATCTCCGTACTAAAAATGGGGTGCAAACATTTTTAGGACGGAGGGAGTAAATCGTTTAATATATAATCAAATCACTCTAACCGTTCTAAACTTTGTACACTTTTTAAATGAAATTTTAATCCCTCTATAATATAATGCTACAACTTCATCATATTTTTTTATTTAGTCCAAATATTCCATTTGCGGATCGTGTATAGAATGTTTTATTAAAAATGAAAAATAAATACCGTATATTATTTGTGGACGAAGTGAATAAAGTACTATATATTATTGAAAATTAATACTCCCTCCTGTTCGGATTATAGGCTCACGGGCACCGAGAGTCGAGCTCACTCAATCTAATAGTATGATATTGTTCATTTTGGGCCACCCACATACCTTCACAATTTTAATAGTTTGACTCATACCCAGAAGGCTTCATACTAGGTAGATTATATCCCATACTTAGTTTCATAATTATCTTTGCCAACATTACATATACGTGGTTTAAAAAAAATATTTTAGATAAGTATTTTAAAATTTTTATTTTTTAACTAATTTTATTACTCCCTTTATCCCACGTATTTTTACCCACTTTCTATTTTGGGGTGTCCCACGTATTTTTATCCATTTTATTTTTGACAAAAATACATAATATTTTATTACCTACTATTTACAATCCCAACAACTTCAATTATTTTTTACACTTTATTCATCATTTTCAATAACTTTATTCACTTTGTCTTTTTAAATTACTAATTTATCCATTCTTTCTCTTACATTATATATTAAAAAAATTAAACGTCTTAATCTCTGTGCCCGTACAAAAGCGTAAAAATACCCGGGACGGAGGGAGTAATTTTTTTAAGAGTATTGTGGATTTTTAGGCAGTAAATAAAGAAAATCTATGTTATGTGTTTTATGTAGTAATAATATTTTGAAATTAGGATAATTTTTTAAGTTCTCACCTAATTATTTTTTAGGTGATTTTAAATGTCCATAATATAAATATCCATATATAATAGAAAATGTAAATTTACTAATTATCCTTTATATTAAAAAAAAAACTCTAAACCTTAAAAATATAAAATTCTAACTTTTAAAACTATAAATTACATGGCTAAATATCATTAATGCGTAGTTTTTATAAAATTCTGAATATTCAGGACAAAAATTTTTACCCGAATTTTTTAATAATGAAGAAAATTGTGGAACAACAAAAGAAATCGTGAAATTAACCGTAGACAAGTGAGTACAAATGATGGTAATTTAGGTAATTTACATTCCGTTGTATTATTACGGGTAATTCCGATTGAGGGTAAACAGAGGAGTCCATTTGAATATGCTGTGTGTGAAAACTGCATTTCGCTCTCACTCCCTCGCCTTCTTCTCATCGCCGCCCCTCCGCCGTAGACCAGTGATTCTCCGCCTTAATTCCTCCGTCAGAATGTCTTCATCCACTAATCCCAAGCAAATCGTCGAGCACATCGTGCTTTTCAAAGTCAAGTCCGACGCAGAACCCTCTGCTGTCAACGCCATGCTCTCCAATCTCAACGCCCTCGTATCCCTCGATTCCGTCCTCCACCTCTCCGCCGGACCCGTTTCCCGATGCCGATCCGAATCCCTCACCTTCACCCACATGCTCCACTCCCGGTACCTATCCAAACCCGACCTGGCCACCTACACGGACCACCCGACCCACGTCTCTGTTGTCGCGGATTACGTCAAGCCCATCATTGAAGACGTCATGGCCGTCGATTGGGTCGCCGATGACTTCTCGGGTTCGCCGGTGGTTCCCTCCGGGTCGGCTTTGCGGCTGACGGTTTTGAAGCTGAAGGAAGGGGGTGGGAAGGAGGAGGTATTGGGGGTTTTGGGAGGGATTAAGGGTAAATTCCCTTCAATTGAGCAATTGACGGTGGGGGAGAACTTCTCTCCGGGTAGGGCAAAGGGGTTTTCGATTTGTTCGATTGCGGTTTTCAAGTGGTTGGAGGAACTGGAAGGATTAGATTCGGAATCGGAGCTTGTGAATGAGCAGAAGGATAAGGTTAGGAAGTTTCTAGATGGTGTGTTGGTGCTGGATTACGTTGTGGGGGCTTCCGTTCCGGCGGCGGCGGCGGCCAGTCTTTAGGCTTGAACCACCGTTACGGCGGCGTTGCAGGTTGATGCTATTACACTTTCAATTACTCTACATTGGTTTTTTTTTTTTTTTTTTTTGTGAATGGATGCTCTTCTATTTTGGAAGTGATGATAAACATCTTTCTAATAAAATGTGTTGTTGAAAGTGTGATAATTGATATTTAATTTTGATTGAATTGAGGAAAAAACTTCTAGAAAAAAGAAGCTAAGGAAAGAATGTATTAATTGTTATGGATGCAGAATAAGTTGCAAACCAAAGTGATCATCAATTTAGTATTGAAATAAGGTTTATGATTTAGTTAAAGAGTGGAATCTGTTAGAATTTGGTGAAAAGATGAATGGTATTGAGGTAATGATATGAGTGGATGGCTTTGTTTACAATAACTCCACTCCATTGTTGCTTGATTCTCTTCCTCTGTCAAACAATATACTACTTACTTCAGTTGAGTGTAGGTGTTGATCCTGCATTTTTGCAAGGATTCTGGATGTTTTCATTACAACAACAGCCATGTTAGGAAATTCATGTTGTTATGACAAATGGAGTCTTACACTATGCTTTTAGTTGAAGCGTTTTTCTCATATGTTTCTTGTACACTAGCTTTGTAAAAAAAAATTTTTGACAGTAAACAAGAACTCTATTTGGTTCTGTTTACCATTATACAATCATCTCCATCACCATCAGTGCTCCAAATTGGAGTTGGAGCACACTTTTCTGCTCCGGCAGTGCTCCATTTCGTGCTGCAAAATAGAGGAAAACTGTAGCAGTTGGATTTTTCGGCTAATATATTTTTCTTTTATTTTTTATTTGGTTTAAATATTATATATATGCGTATATTTTATTTAAGTAATTGGTATGTGTGTATTTTGTTTAAATAACTGAAATAATATTGAAAAAGGATTTATTATTATTTTATTATTTTTTATTTTTTTATTTCAAAAATGGAGCTCGAGATGCACTTTAATTAGCTGCATTTTGTAGAATGTAATGTGAGATCATCTTTGCTTTCTTCATGCTGATATAGGTAGACTGACTTCAGTCAATGATATTAATGGTGAAAATATTAGAGGAAATTATGCAAAGTGCTTGTAAGAAAAAAATCAACTTATTTATTTCTTATGTTTTGAAAAGAACTATTTTTATCCCCGAAATAACAAAAATAACCTCTTACATAGTTACATTGACAAAAGCATTCATGAAAATTATTAGATCATTCATGTGCAAAAATACGAATGATCTAATAGAGATCATTGCTGAGTCCAAGCCCAAGCCCAAGCCCGTTAATTAAACAACTTATCACTGAACGCTTTAGCATAAAGGGATAATTACTGGGCCCAAGTCCGTAATCAAACAACCTAATTTAATACTTTAGAATAATTACTTGGCCCAACTCATACGGTCCAAGCCCCTTAGTAAAAATACTTAATTAATGAACCACAACAACAACAATTCTTTTTTTTTATTATTATATTATTATTTTTAGTTCTTATATTATAGGCAAACAATTAGTATTATGTTAAAATATCAATTCAACATTAATTTTCAATCATTATATATCCTCATAATTCACGCAATATATCAATGGTTGATCTTACTTAAAGATAAAATTTTATTTTGAATACTTGGTATTAAATATTTGAGTATGCAAATTTATAAGAATACTTGATCTTACTTAAAGATAAAATTTTATTTTAAAATGTTCAGCATAATTAGAAAATATTTGAGTATAACATATATTAATTTGAGTATGTTTATCTTTTAACCAATTAAAAAATATAATTAAAGATGAAATTTAATTTATAGATTTATATGATTTAAAGATTTACATGAATATAATAATAATAATAATAATAATAATAAATAAATAAATAAAAGTAGTATTCTAACCAATCAAAAAATATTGGTATTTAATTTTAAAGGTATACATGAATAATAATAATAATAATAATAATAAGTTGGATATATTGATTATCTATTCCTAATCAATAAAAAATTTGTTTAAAGGTAGTATTTAATTTATAGATATACATAAATAATAATGTGATTTATATATTTAAGAAAGACACAAGCTCCTGCGCTCTCGGAACACACCGTGCTCCAATGAGACCACAATTCTTCCCCTTCATATTCTATTTAACTCTATGTATTGCTAGGGGTTTAAATTGCAAAGGATGACACTCCTAAATGCAGCCGTGATCAACTATACGATATCACCAAACGCACCTCGGTACTTCCATCCGTCGCCAGAGTTAAAGAGCTTAACTCTTTAAGAAATATAAAATAATACCTATAAAGTAAAATCAAGAAATTAACAAGTCCACTTTTTTACTTTAAGATAAAAATACTACTCCATCTTTTAAGAAGATTATTAATAATGATTATTAAATAAGAGATAATCCAGAAAATTTTCATTATCATTGTCATCCCCAATATAGGAGTTAAATTCATTTTTTTGCCTTATAACTAAGTAAAACTTTGATTTTTGCCCTAAAAAAGATAAGTGGTTTAATTTTGCCCTATAACTAACGAAAAATTTCAATTTTTGACCAGTTTTTGCCGGGAAATACAAATTTCGTCGGAATCCGTCACGTCATGCTTTAATTTGGGAGTTTCCAGCTGGTCAATCCGACGTGGCAATTTTAACTTTTTTACACTAGAGTTAAATCATTTTTTACCCTGTAACTAATCAAAACTTCGATTTTTGCCCTAAAAAAGATAAGTGATTTAATTTTGCCCTATAACTAACGAATTTTTTCAATTTTTTGCCCAATTACATGACCTTCTCTTATTTTTTTAATTGAATCACGAATTTCTATTTTTATCACGAATTTTAATTTTTATTCTTTTAAATTAATTTTTTTGTGTTTTAGTTTAATTACAAATTCTTCTATTAATAAAATATATGACTATCTTAATTAATAAATAATAATATAAAATATTAAATATTTAAAATAAAATAAATTAATTAAATATATTAAATATTAAAATTTATTAAAAAAAATTCCCGACAAAAAAAAATATAAATGGGAGTGATAGTTATTACGTATATTTTAAAAATTATTATATTTTAAATTTTGAATATGTTAAATGTGTATTGGTTTTTAGACATGGGGCACACACCATACGCCTTTACAATTTTGTGTTAAATTGTATACCCTTTAGTATAAAGATGTATATCTTTTATTTTCTAAAGAAAAATAAAAAATATTAATGAAAAGTGTATACTCTTTACAACAAAATGGTGTACCCTTATAAATTAAAGTGTACACCCTTTAGAACAAAACAATATACATTTACCCATAATACTAAATTTTAAAGGCGCACGGTGTGCCCAGGGCACATTAGGAATATATTTAATTAATAAAAGATAATGTATTAATGTGATCAAATTGTGAAAAAGAAACGTATATTTAATTGGATAAAAATCGTGTATTAAATTAAGGAAATAAATTAAAGTCATATATTTAAATGATATAAAAGAAAAGTTTGTGATTAAATTGACATAAAATGAAAAGATCATGTATTTTTTAAATAAAATAGTTTGTGATTAAATCGAGAAAATTAGTAAAAGTCATGTATTTTATTGTAATTAACCTTTTAATAAATAAATTGAGAAAATTAAAAATATATTCCTAATGTGCCCTCGGGCACACCGTACGCTTTTAGAATTTAGTATTATTGGTAAGCGTACATTGTTTTGTTCTAAAGGGAATACACTTTAATTTATAAGTGTACACCATTTTGTTGTAAAGAGTTCACTTTTCATTAATATTTTTTATTTTCTTTAGAAAATAAGGGGTACACATCTTTATACTAAAGATATACAACACAAAATTATAAAGGAGCACGGTGTGTGCCCCATGTACCAGGGTGCACACAAGTTTTTGTCTATGAATAAAAACCAATACACATTTAATATATTCAAAATTTAAAACATAATAATATTTAAAATATAATAATGTTTAAATTATAACCCATAAATTATATATAATATAAAAGATTTATAAATGCGTGATAAATTACTCTCATCCCATTTTTGTTGAAAACAAATTTTTTTAATTTTTTCTTATATTCATATTTAATTTTTGTTAGTTGATCGACACACCATTTTTTTTCTTCGAAAATATACGTAATAACTATCGCTATCATTTTTAATATATTTAATTAATTTATTTTATTTTAAATATTTAATATTTAATATTATTATTTATTAATTAAGATAGCCATATATTTTATTAATAGAAGAATTTGTAATTAAACTAAAACACAAAAAAAATAATTTAAAAGAATAAAAATTAAAATTCGTGATAAAAATAGAAATTCGTGATTAAATTAGAAAAATAAGAGAAGGTCATGTAATTGGGCAAAAATTGAAATAATTCATTAGTTTTAGGGCAAAATTGAACCACTTATCTTTTTTAGGGCAAAAATCGAAGTTTTGATTAGTTACAGGGCAAAAAATGATTTAACTCTAGTGTAAAAAAAAGTTAAAATTGCCACGCCGGATTGACCAGCCGGAAACCCCTAAATTGAAGCATGACGTGGCGAATCCCGGCGAAATTTGCATTTTCTGGTGAAAATTGGGCAAAAATTGAAATTTTTCGTTAATTACAGGGCAAAATTGAACCACTTATTTTTTAGGGCAAAAATCGAAATTTTACTTAGTTATAGGGCATAAAATGAATTTAACTCCCCAATATAGCATACCAGTATGGAATAACTTATGGGCCAGCTTCAAGATATATAGTTGACAAAAATAAATTAGATTTACATAGTAATATTGTATTTTATCCTAAAAATAAATTCAATAGAGACATGAAAATGAAAATTTTTTTTGTAAACACTTACTATCACATATATATACAAATTCAATCACAATTTCTCTTAGATACATGAAAATGAAAAAAAAAATTTGTAAACACTTACTATCACATATATATACAAATTCAATCACAATTTCTCCTACACACTACTCCCTCCATTCCGGTCGAAGTACATCATTTGTTTTTTGCACTTAGATTAAGGAGTATTATTATTTATGTAAAGTTAGTAGGTGTATTAGAGAGATGTGATGGGTAGTGATGGCCATTGGTGGCCCTTTTTACTAAAAGAGGAAAATTGTGCAATTTAGACGGGACGCTCAATATAGTAAAATGGTGCTATTTGGGCAGGACGGAGGGAGTATATATCACATATATCTAAACAAATTCAATCACACTTCTCTTACTCACTATATATATATATATATATATATATATATATATATATATATATATAAGATAAACAAAAATATAAAAAAAAACATATACAATTATGAACAAAAATACATACAATTTAATTGCTAGTTTTTTAATAAAAAACTGAGTGTAAAAAAAAATATCATTATTAAAAAACATATATACATTACTGAATAAAAAGTTGAGTGAGTCTCTTTTGCGCCGGGCACACGGATTTAGATCGTTCCCTTTTACAATTTTCGTGCCTCTTTATAATTTAAACTCTCTAGCAATACATATGTTTAAATAGAATATGGAGGGGAAGGGTTGTGTACATAGGGACACGGGCCCGTGTCCCCGGGGGCGCAGGAGCTTTTGCCTAAAAAGTTATACACATATGTATGTTAGAATAGGGAGGGGAAGGGTTGTGTTCACATGGGGACATGATCCGTGTACCCCGGAGCGCAGGAGTTTTTGCCTAAAAAATTATACACATATGGATGTTAGTTTTTTTAGTAAAAACTTAGTGTGAAAAAATATATAATTATTAAAAACACGTATACAAAATAGAATAATATGTATATAAAATATAATAAAAAATTATACATATATGAGTGCACTTTGCATCCTAATACACATAATATCAACTCTATATATATAGATAGTGTTATTTTCTCCCGAATACAACCTCACATCATAAAATCAATTATATAGATAGTGTTATTTTCTCCTTAATACAACATCACAAAATAAAATTAAAAGGAAAAAAATATCCAATGTTGTTTGCAGCGCATTTTCATCTCTATAACCGTCGGTCGACCGATTCCATTATAGTGAGTAGTGTTATTTTCTCCTTAATACAACATCACAAAATAAAATTAAAAGGAAAAAAATATCCTAAGTTGTTTGCAACGCATTGCTATAACTGTCGGTCGGCCGATTCCATTATAGTGAGCCACCTTAAAATGGCCGACGACCGATTCCATTATAGTGAGCCACCTTAAAATGGCCATCGACGTTGATTTATGATATGATGGATTCGTTGATTAGATAATGATTGGTGGATATGATTGACTGCATACATTATACAATAGTTGACTAGTACAAAAAATGAATGTTATGTTTTAAAAAATTCTAGGTTTAAAATTAATATGATTAGAGCTCAATATTTAGCTTCTGATAATAGAATTTCTGCTCGCCACATATTTTCTCTCTTTCTTTCTCATTACAATATTCATTACTGAATCTCATAGTTAATTTTTATTTAATTTTTTTAATTAAATAAAAAATAATGTGTTTTGAGTACTCCATATTTATATTTGAATATATATGTATATATTCTGAACGGTTGAATGAAGAAATTGACGTGGCTTTTAAAAGAAATTAGAAAATTGATGTGTTTATATGTGTGATGGGTTAGATATAAGAACTAATATTTGATAGGTATGAGTCGGCACACGGATTCTAAAAAAATAATTGATTGATGGATTTTTTCTTCATAGTATATCAACTATTTATAGGTGATTAGGCCGGTAGATTAATCTAGATTTATTCATTTTCTAGAATTTTCTTCTAACTTCATCACTTTTATAGAATGTTCATCTTCTATAAATTTCTTCTAATTTCATCACTTTTCCTACCGAATACTCTGGAATCATTCATACATCAAAATAAATAACTATCTTGAAAAAATGCAATAATATTTTAATAGTTGGGTTGTTTGGTTTATTAGTTAATTCATGTATAATCATTTTACAAGCAATAATTAATTAATTAATTAATTAATTATAACATCAACAATACTTTCTCCTGTCATTTTGGTGGTGGTACGTACATATTATAATTCTCTAACGTAACCATGACTATATTGCTAGCTTTGTCTTGGTTTTTGTGAGTGACCAATTATACATGGAGGTGGGATTGTTGGAAGTAATAGTAGTGATAGTTATGGAGTAGAATCTGTGAGTGAATCAATTACTACTACATTTCATTACAACAAAGATTTTGGGAGAAAATTTTGTGTGCAGGAAATTTATGTTGTTATGACACATTTTCTTCTTGCACTATGTTTGAAGTTGAAGCATTCTTCTCATATGTTTTTTTTTAAACTAGCTTTGTAAAATGTTTTTTTTGAGCAAACAAGAAACTCTATTCGGTTCTATTCACTATTATACAACCATCTTCATCAATGCTATGCGAAAAATGGACGACAATATTGTAGTAGCTGGATTTTTAACAGTGATTTCTGCATATTTTATTAGAATAATAGTTTATATCTATGTTTTGTTTAAATAACCAAAAATAGAGATGAACTATTGAATAATTAGAATATACTCCATGTGAAATCATCATTGCTTCTTCATGCTGATATAGCTGCAGACTGACTACAGTCAATGATATTTATGATGAAAATATTACTATCTGATGCCTTAAATTTATGGATATAATGTGGAAATGTCAAGTTGTCAAAAAAGAAAAGAAAAAAATAATAAAAACTCGCCCAATTGGTCCATAAGATCATTGCTGAGTCCAACTAAATATAGCCCAAGCCCGTTAATTAAACAACTTAACGCTGAACACGTCAGCATAAATGGATCATTACTGGTCCAAAGCCCGTTAATCAAACAACCTAATTGAATACGTTAGCATAATTACTCGACCCAACTCATACGGTCCAAGCCCCTTAGTTAAAATATTTTAGTAATGAACGAAAACAACAATTTTTTTTTAAAATTCTGTTATAGTCAAACAATTAGTATATATTAGGTTAAAACATCAATTCAACATTAATTTTCAAAAATATATATGTTATCATATTTTACGCCTGCTCTACCAGCGCACAGTCTTCCCCGCTCCGCCTCCTCTTTCTTTCTCTCCCTGTCTTCACTGTTCTACCACCGCACAGTCTTCCCTCAGATTTCAACATTTATTTGCTCATCTCCACACCGTCCCCCACCTCCTCAGATCTCAGATCTCATTCCGGCAGGTGGCTGCCTCTCTCTCCCTCAGATCTCAAATCTCATGCCAGCGATGTGGTGGAGATGTGCTCCTACTCCACACCGCCTCCCTCCCCCTCAGATCTCACCCCACTGTTCTTTGCTTCGCCGGTACGGCGGTGGCCGCAGGTGTGGTGGTGGAGAGTGAGAATAGTAGTAGCTTGTTTTTTTTTTTGTTATTATTTGGGCGTGCACTACCGTGGAGAATTGACAGCTCTTTATGTTGTATAGTGCGGATCTATTATTTTAAAATTGATATCTTTAAGGAAGTTTTGAGATTAATAGCACAAAGATTGGCAGAGTGAGATTGATAGATTGGTAGAGAAAATTTGGCAGAGTGAGATTGATTGATAGATTGGTAGAGAAAATTGATATCTTTAAGGAAGTTTTGAGATTAATAGCACAAAGATTGGCAGAGTGAGATTGATAGATTGGTAGATTGGTATAGTGTTTCTGGATGAATTGAGATCGATTGTTGTAATTGTATTAATTTGATTGATATAATAGGTTTTGTTAATAAATGTATAATATTATTTTATATATATAAATAAATTATATTTCGATTTGTATCAATTTTATTGCAATAATGTATAATGTATATATTATTGTTAATAAATGTAATATTAATTTTCATATAAAAAATATTTAATATATCGATTAATTGTATTAGTTTTATTGAAATAGTGTATATGTTGTTGGTAATAAATGTACTATAATTTTAGATGTAAAATTTTATTATTTTGTTAGTTTTTTAACATATATTTCATTGATGAATTATATATAGATATTTTTTAATCAACTAATGTAAATGTATTTTTTAATAAATGTGTAACTTTTTATATTAAAATTTAAAATTTTGATATTAACTATCGATATCCTAACTTTTTTAAATCATGTGATACATTTATTAAGAAAAGTATATACACTATTGAATTATAACCAATACATTTGATTATAAAATGTACATGACAAAATTAATAAAATTTTATACAATTTTTATATATAAAATTATACATTTAGAAATTAAAAATAACACATTTATTAATATGAGTATAAAAATCAATGTAGTTCTTTCTCTAGTTTCTGGTAGAGTTCTTTCTTCGAAATGGTTACATCTATAATTTTTATAACCAAATCACAATTAGAAATAACCAACAATGAAATTGACTCAGTACAATACATGAAATAAAAGTAATAAAATTCAATTCAAAACTCTGCAACTCATTGTATCATTAATAATTAAGAATTGGGGTAAACAATAACGGAGAAAGGAAAAGGAGAAAGGAAAAGTAAGAGAATCAGCGGCGGCGTGGAAGAACGGAGGAAGAAAGTAACGGAAGAGGAAGGAAGAACGGAGGAAGAAAGTAACGGAAGAGGAAGGAAGTACATTAGTCAGCGAAAGATAGAGAAAGAAAGGAGGAAGGAGATAGAGAAAGAAAGGAGGAAGGAGACGGGTTAGAGAGAACGTGAAAACTGGAAGCGTGAAAGCTAATGATCCATTTGGGCTCAATTTCATATATATACTCGGATCATGGTTTTGGGTCAACTCAATTGTGCCTTAACAATTGGGTTGCCATCTTAATAAAAGATAAAATGTTATTTTAAATTATTCAGGATAAATAAAAAAATTTGAGCATATCACAATAAATAATTAAATAATATTAATATGTTTATCCTCATGCGATAAATAAAATCAAGAAAATTGACAAGTCAAAATTTTTTTTACTTCAATAATCATCATTTAATCAGAGAAAACATAATTTTCGTAGTATATAATAAAATAAATAAGATTTTATCGTAATAAATAAAATTGAAATTTATCCCAAAAAATTCAATAGATACGAGAAAAGATTTTTTAAATACTAACGAATATATCTAACAAACTCAATCCTCTTAATCACCATCAACTATATATTCGTACTGTTATTTTCTTCGGAATACAACATCACACCATTAAACATGTCGAATTTGTTTGCAGGGTTGGTATGTATTTTTGTTATAATGGCGACCGCTGCTGGTCAGATTGCGCCGTCGCAACCACCGGCCGTGCCCGGCGGTAGTGTCCCGTGTTCATCATTGATTTATGATATGATGGACTGCGTGGATTACATTGTGGTTGGCGGGACTGATACCACGCCGCCTAATTCATGCTGTTTGGGCTATGCTGACGTGGTTGAGGCTGATGCTAATTGTATATGCTATGTTCTGGAAAATTCCGATAGTATTGGGTTCAAAATTAATATGACTAGGGCTAAATCTTTGGCATCTGATTGTGGGATTTCTGCCCCACCAATTTCCACTTGTCACGGTTTGTTTTACATTTCTTTTTCTCATTAAAAAATTAATTATTATTGTTTTATTTTGCATTTAATAGTTTTTTTTTTTTTTCAGAGTCTTTGCCTCCAAATGGATCTCCAGGTATGTATAGTTAAGACGCCATTTCTATTGTTTCTGTTAAGAATTTCTAATTATTATCTTTCTGCATGTCTTTCTGATTTCTGTTATTCGAATTTTCTAATTAAATGGAGAATTATTTGGTTTCTGTTTAAACGAATTGACGTTAATTGGCCTTTGTGGTATGTTATTTGATTTAGTAATTAGTTAAAGATTTTTTTTATGAATTGAGTTAAAGATTTATTTATGAATGGAATGATAAGAATTAAGCATTTGACTTATATTAATACACTCAAATTTATCAATTAAACTGGGCATAATTAATTATTGGTTAAAATGTGTAATTTATACTGTAATTAGCATTGAACCCTAAGTTTATTATTCTTGGCAGTGATCAATTGTTCAATTCTAGTCAAGTTGGGGTTGTTTAGTTTATACATGTATACTCATTTTACAAAGCAATAATTAATTAAATATAACATTAACCTATAATCCATCAAATATTCTTTCTCCAACACTTTGTGGTGGTACATGCAGATTATAATTCTCCAAAAGCGCCGCCTCCCTCCTATGCACCTACCGCCTTCCCTCCTCATGGAATGCCAACTGTGCCTCCCTATGCTGCCCCGCCAAGTATTCCTCCCTTTGATGCACCAACACCAACTCGAATGGCTCCACGGAGCACACCAACACCAATGCCAGTAGAATTGCCAAAAGAGTCTGGAGCTTATGCCATGTCTGCCTCTTTTTTTGCACTTTTTTTAATCAATATTCTATTCTTCTCGCTTTGACCTATATCACTTTTTCCATAGTTTTCAGATTATGATTTAATTAATTATTTTTATAGTTATTTCTAGTGGGAATCATCATTTATTCAATTAAGCTAAAGCTAAAGCTAGCTAGTTTTTGGGATTTATTACTTGTGGTGTGGTGTGTTATATATTTATGATATGCTGCTGTCCGTTTTGGTAGAGTAATGAATGATGAATTAAGTTGATTCTGCTTTCAAGGTACTGTTGATTCTTATGGATTGTGATATATACCTTCAATTTCATTATAATTGATCTTTGTCATAATATCACTTATGGTTTGGTCTTAATGCCAAACCTAGTAGTTGTTTTGAAGAAGCTAGTGAAAGCTATAATTGGTGATGGATATCTACACTTACAACATTACTTTGCATCAATTCTCTAGTTGAAGAGATATCAATAAAGGGTTGATTCATGGTTTCTGTAATTAGCTAGTTGAAGAGAGATCAATAAAGGGTTGCAGACACAATTTAATTGTCTTATCTCTGCTTTGTGCAGGAATATTGAAAAATACAGAAACCGAGTTTTTGATTTACCAAGGATTTAATAATAACCTTATAAGTGGTCTAATCAATATGACAAAGGACCCATCAAGCTTATAACTTATTTTAAAAATTGAAAATTTTTATATTCTTGCTATCTAGTTTAAATCATATCAATTTATTTTTATATGTTTTTCTTGTGTTGCTAATAGACACACATTTTGAATAGGCTATACATTGAAGGTAGACGAGAAAATTAAATTAATAATTATTCTAGCTTATTCTACTTAGATATAAACTCGTGTATATTTAACTTTAATTAAATTTCAATTATGTGAATTATATATTTAAAATGTGAATTATAACTTTAATTAAATTTCAATTATGTGATGTTAGAATAAATAAATATATTAATGTGAGATTAGTTAATTTTATACGAATCTATCTTAAAAGGGATATAATAATCAATAGTGCGATTTGCCAAAACAAGAAAGTGTTAATCGAGGAGTTGACAATGAGAGGGTTTATAAACTAGCATCAATTTAGGGGTGGGAAAATCGGTATACCAAAAATACCGATACCGTACCAAAATATCGGTATGCATTTTTTCATGCCGATACCGTAATGATATTGATTCTATACTGATTTTTCGATAAATATCGATTTATATCGAAAATTTGACATAGCGTTTCATACCGAAACATTGGTATACCGAAAAAAAACTCAATATTTCGAGTCATACCGAATTTTTTTAAAATTTTAATTAAAAAATAAAAATAAAAAATATAATATTCTAGCACATTTTATATTACAATCAATGGACATGATAAGATGATATTCATATCAACTACTAATTTATTAAAAAATAAGTACTATATAAATTTATTTATTATTACCGTACATTCTAATATTAACTGTAATATATTTTTATTTAAAAGTATTAAAGTTTACTTTCACACTTAACAAAAATATATATGAATAAATGTGTTGCATAATAATTACACATATAGTTAATAATAAATTTTATATGTTATTATAAGATAATAAAAATGTATTTAAATAATATATATATATATATATATATATATATATATATATATATATATATATATATATATATATATATATATATATATATATATGTCATTTATTCTTGAAGTTAGATATAAAAATTTTAATGATAAGAAATGTACTAAAAAATATATGCTATATAATTAAAAACTTTAAAATAAATATAAAATTTTTTCGGTATTCACGGTACGGTATACCGATACCGAATACCAAAAATATTTTTCAATATATCGAAATATCAAAAATTTTTAAACATGTTATCGATATAGTACCGAAATTTTCGATATGACAACCATACTATACAGAAAAATTTTGATATATCTAAATTTCGACATTTTTCGATAATTTTCAATATGACAAGCTTGATATACCGAGTTTTCGGTATTTTTCTCCACCTTTAAGCATCATATATATATCACCTATGATGTACTCCCCCTGTCCAATACTTATGTTCACACTCTCCGTTTTCGTCAGTCCCACTTTTATGTTTACCACTCAAAAAAGGAAACTTCACAATAACCAATAACCTCAAAAATTATCTAAATTTCAAAAATACTACTCTCACCTAATACACATAACATACTTTATAATTTATTTATTACCTAAAAATACCACAATACCCCTAAAAAATCAATAAAGTTGGTCAAAAAATAACTTTTCTTAAACTCCGTATCTATAGTACCGGTGAACATAAGTCCGAGACGGAGAGAGTAATAAATAACTGGATTAAAACTCGTATATGGGATCAAGTACGTAATACAACGTGAATGTAATTTATTTTCGATTTCCTTTAATTTGCTAATCTACTTTTAATTAAAAAATAAATAAAATTATCCAAACAATTTTAGTTGAGGGAAATTATATACTCCCTTAATCCCTATAAAGTTTAGGTTTGTTTTTCACCCATAAATTAAAAAATATTATTATTTTATGTACAGTGAACCATTAATGTTTAATTATGGGTGGGAATGAGTATTTTTTTTCAAAAAATGGAAATATAACTCAAGCGAATAATTAAAATTGTAGAATATAAACCTTTTTTTAGAATATATAGAGAGAGAGGAGTATGTAATATTGCAGCTGAAAGATTAATTAAAACCAAATATTATTGAGAAATTATGTAAGATGTGAGGAGAGCGTGGATGGGTGTACAGTGGACCTAACTTCCAACCATAACTGCACACCGATGCAATAATAAATGATACTACTTCCCACCTCTTTTTTATTTTATTTATTTATTGGTTTTTAAATATGAAAATCATGGTTAATTTTGTTTTATTTATGGGTAGAAATCGCAAAAACTCAATTTAGATTACTCTTCATATTGAGTAGTGAAAAATTTCATTCTTAATCATCGATATAAGATGGCATTCTTATAATTTATTTGTCACCTAAGCACTATAATTGCTTAATATTATTTCATCTATTTCTTTGTATTTCTTTTTTAATTTTCAGTAATAAGTAATTAATATAGTTGAAAACTTTATATATTCTTAATTATAATTAGGTCACTTAAAACTTGATTTGTTTTATAATAGAGGCCAAATGTCAATAAATTTTAATCTTCTATATGAATCCCGAAATATAAAAGTGGAGTATGATTTATTTGGATTATAAAAATATAAGTATATATGTATGATACTTAAAATGTGAATCGAAATATGTAAATTAAAAAAAGCAAGATATTACATCAAATTCATTTCGGTACATTTATACCTCATATGTATGCAAGAGATCACATCCTCTTATGAAAGATAGAGATGAGTTGTGAGACAGCAGTAAACGTTCAGAGATGAGTTATGAGACCGATCAATTTAATATTAAAATATATTATTTATTGTATAGATAAAATATATTTATTGATACTTAAATATGTTTGTAATAAATCATATTATAATACTTTAAAATCATACTTTAACACATTGTCATCATACTTTAAAAAAATATATTTTAACTATTAATAAGCATATTTTATTTATATAACAAATATATTTTAACACATTTCACAAATCGTTTCACAAAAACATTGTCTTACAAGAGTATGATTATTAAAGTATGTTTTCTAAATTTCTAAAAAAAATTACTTTTAATCACAAATTGAGTGAGCTTTGCAATAATACTTAAAGTTTTAAAGGTGATATTATTTTTGCAATTTTTTAAAAGTGAGGATTAATTTACCATAAGAGTAAAATGAAAAATTTTAATTAACTATTATAATTGATTATACTAAAATGTAACTACTTTTTAATTTGGCAAAAGACTAGAATACAACTGTCCTACCAATTCCAAAATGTACAACCTCCTTCCTTCATCTTCGGTGTGTGTTTTCCTCTTTTTTTTAAACTGTTGCTGTTACTGTTTTTTTGTCATTTTTTTTTAAATTTTTTTATTTAATTTTAGGGATATAATTGTAATTTTACCCTTATAGTTTAGAATATAATTTATCCCTAGGATTTAGAGTTTAGGGTATAATTGTAATTTTATCCTTTTGGTTTAGTGTATAATTTATCTTTAGTGTTTAGGATTTAGAATATAATAGTCATTTAAATAAAATAAATTTAAAAATAAAATAAAAAATAACAATAATGAATGAACATAAATTAATTAAGAAGGTGAAGACCAAAAGTGTACCAATGGAATTGGTACCAATGATTATACCCTAATCCCTCTCTTTTAATTTATTCAGTGTTTGAAGATCTCTAATCTTTCTTGAATCCGCACTCATTTGGAAATCATTTTTGGGGGTTAACCTCCCTGCTACATCTTTTCTCTATTGTACTTTTAGTTGATAAAATAAACGAACTGTTCAAGAGATCGACTTGTTAAGGCTCGAATTCGAATCGTGACTATTCAAATTCAAGTTCAAACTCATGCTCATTTCTTTAACGAGTCGAGCTCAATTCAACTTGATAAGGCTCAATTATATTAAAAATAATAATTATTAATAATAATATATTAATAAATATTAAATTAAATAATAAATATAAGATATATTTCATTATAAATCAGCTCGATAAGGCGATAAGTTAAATAAAGTTCGATAAATTTGACTCGATTTGTTTAACGAGCCAAATTGAGCTCGACTCGACTCAAAAATTACTCGAGCGAGTTCTTAGGCTCGTTTCCTTAACAAGTTGAGCTCGAGCTCGAGCTCGATAACTATTCAAACTGAACTCGAGCACACACTACTCGCATTTGCTCGCTAAAATAACATCTCTAAATCTGTACTCTTGTTTTCTTTCCAATTTTTTATAAAAGTTGCCACCTATTTAGACATCTCTATAAGCTCTTAAGGACAAAGCTTTGAATCTTAACCATAAATGAGTTAATAAAAAATTAGAAAAATATATAGATGTAAAAAAAAAAGTTCTAAACAATAAACGATTTGATAAAAAATTAGAAAAACATATATATAGATGTAAAAATAAAATAAAGTTCTAAACAACTACTTATGTTAGAATCTATTACTCTATTAATTACCCTCTCAAATTTACATTCAAATATTTTAAGTGCATTAATGTGAACGTAGTTGAAAATATAGCTTAAAAAAGTGGGTTATAATATTTATTTATTAATAGTTTATTTTTCTTTTTATTTTTTTAACAGAATATCCAAGACTTGCATGAATTTGTTTATTTATTAATGTGAAACTGGCCAATAAAATAAAATAAAAATTGACTATGATCTTCTCCTTTACCTAAATGAAGTAATACAGGCATAAATTAAGAAGGGTTGTTGGGCTGCACCACCAAACTTAGTCAACACACGCAACAGCTATCTCAATATATAGTCTCCCTTTTATTAATGGACAAATTAAATGAATAGTGACCAATCAAATTCTACACGAAAATATAACTACTTAATTATTTTTATTAAAAGATTTTTTTTAATCGTGAAAATAAAATTTAAGCATTAGAAATACCTACTAATCTTATAACGTAAAATAACTCATAGTACACTTAAATTATACAAAGATTATGATAATTATCACAAATATACTCTTATTCATGCGATTTTTTTTAATATTGATTTTTTTTTTTCAAATAAAACGTTTAAGTAGTTACAATTAAATTATACTTCCTCTACACAAGTGCAAATGTATTAATTTTATTTTTTCATGTGAATTAAGAAATATTATTTAGTTAAAAAAATGGTACATCCACTTTTAGATATCTCATCATTCCTATTTTGAGGATTGATAGAGCAGAAAAACCGCAAGATGTGTTGTTTGCGTGCTCTTACAAATTAGAAACTAAATTCATGTCAAATGCATGCTTTGAACTCTACCTTATGGTTGTCAGCTCAGTTAGAAGATTTTTCTACCCTCCTTCTACCACTTGAATTATGCCTGAGTATAATTATTATTTTATGTGTAGGAAGTAATTGTGTTGTTGAGATATGATAAATGAAGCACTTCACCATTAGAGTCATTGTCCCTATCTTGGAAATTGGTAGAAGAGCACATGAAATGCCTCAAATTCATATCAAATGTAAGATTCGAACACCCATCTTGCAACTCAAATGGAAAGTTTTACCTCCCTCCCTCAGTTACTTAACTATGTAATAGCGGTCCGGATCTCCTGTTACATTTTTGTATTACATCTCCCATTGTAAATCGTTAAATAATTGACACATAATAAAATATTACATCCGTCCCAACTTAAACTTCACACTTTCTGTTTTGATTCGTCCTAAATTCAACTTCACACTTCCATAAAAGAATAAAACAACAAACTAATATCTTTCAAACATATTTTAATTTTAAATTTATCATCACCTTTTTAATACACATAACATACTTTATCATTTATCTATTATCCAAAAATATCATACTACCTCAAAAAATAAGTAAAAAAAGTGAATTTTCTTAAACTCAATCTCTACCCAAAATGTGAAGAAGAATTCGAACCGAAGTATAACATAAAAGAAAATATACCTTGATAGATGGGAGTATAAATTTAAGATCAGTAGAAACACTATGCCTAATAAATCAGAATAGGATCAACTTTATTATATAAATTTAGGATTATTATGTAGTGCACCTAGTGTGTCAGTGCATCTACAAATTTATAGAATAAAATTAAGTGGTAGTGGATAGTTATTAATATTTTTTAAAAATTATTTTATTTTATTAAATGGTTTGATTAGATAAAAAAATTATCTAAAGATTTAGATGCCCAGGTGCACAAGTACACCTAAGTTAGACTCATAAATTTAAACCCGTTGAAATAGGTATGCAAATATTTATGTGATAGAAAATAAAATTAAAACAAATGATATTCACAAGTATTTATGTGATGAAAATAAAGTTTTGTACTAGATTTTTTGTTTTCCAAAAGAATTTTTGGGTGGATCACGTGGCAATGGAGGTTGGGATTTTAATGAGGAGACTGTTAGATTACATTTTAGTTGAAGGGACAATTCGAAAATTTTGAAGCAATTTTAACAGGTGCACAAAATTCTATATAGATGTTACATACATACAGTATTATTATTGCTAATTAATACTGTGAAAACGTCAAATATGCCCATTAATTTTGTGCACTCCGGTATTGTTATTATATTTTGCAAATATATTTTTGGCCATTTTTATAACAATTTCAGATTTGACTAAGTTTCTAATGGGGAGAGAGTCAACTACAAAAAGGGTAAAGATGGACAAAGCTCATGTACTTTATTTAGTTTACTGATAATTATGTACTCCCTCCTCATAACAGGCGTACATTTACTCTTATTTTTTAGTTAATTAAAGAATATAATAATTTAATGTGTAATGGATTGAGAAAAATAATTTTCTTGACCCATGTTAACATTGATATTTATTTTTTTATGGAGATTAAAATATATACTTCATCCGTCTCATTTTAAATGACACACTTCCTATTTTGGGTTGTCCCATAAAAGTTTGCACATTTCTAAAAAAAGCAAAAAGTAAAAAAAAAACCCTTTCTCATATACTTTATTTACAAAAAATCATCTCTACCTAACATACTTTATCATTTATTTATTACAAAAAAAATCATTATACCCTCAAAAGTTATCACTTTCTTAATCTTCATGCCTGAATTGGGGGTGCAATCTTTTGTGGGATGGATGAAGTAATATTTTAATGTGTTGCGAATTGAGAGAAATAATATTTAATGTAAGGTGAGTAGTTGTATTAATACTGTGTGTGAGTAATTGTTTTGTGTGGGCCCAACTTGATAAAAAAGAAAATGTAAACCTTAACTTGGGATAACACAAAATGAAAAATTTAAACCTTAACGCGGGTCGGAGGGAGTAATATTTAATGTGTTGCATGTGATTTTATTAGTGTTGAGTGTGAGCCATGTACATAGCGAATTGAGTATTATTTTGTGGATCACATTGATTAGCCATAACTTATAGTCGGGTTGGCCAATTCAAGAATTTATCGAACCACAGGGAGGTAGGTACTAGTGCTTGAGCGATCTCACATTTGTTGTAATTTTATAGAGATGAATCATCAAAAGGATTGGTTGTTCAAACAAGTAAATAAAATCAATTAAAGCAAGCAAGCAAACAATGATCAACAAACGAGATAGATAGAATGATGAAGGGTGGTTGTCCAAGTGAAGTAAAAGTGAGATTAACAACAATTAAGAAGTGGAAATTCTAGGATACATGCATCAAATTCATATGAATCATGTGTATAAGACTAAGGGCCAACACTAAGTTCACCTAAACTCCCTCTCAAGATGGATAGGATATGAATCTCAATTAGTTCAACGGATTGGTTCTCACTCAAACAATTCCAACTAGATACTAAGTTTGAAATGAGAGTCCTTTCACATAATTAATCAACCTCTCGATCAAACCAATCGCATGTTCTATCAAAGGGTTCTAAACTCTAAAGGATTTCTCAATCTCTTTACAATTTATAATGCACATGAAGTGTTTGATGAAATGATTCACTCAATTATCTTAAATATATAATTGATTTCTCAATCTAATCACATATTTAGAACAACTAAATACACAAATCATCATAAACCTCAAGATCTCAAATATCAATGATAGAAAATCCATTAACCCAATCAACATATGAATTCAAATACACAAATCCCAAAATTATCCAATAACTCTCATGTTGCTAATCTCACAAGGGAGATTAGCATACCATATTCATAAGAACATTAACATAGACATTAAGATCCTTACAAAATATGATAAACAATAGGATTCAATACAAAGTATAGATGAAGACTCCCTTGAATGCCTTCAATGGTGCTCTTCTTCTCTCCTTTGCAATTCTCCTCTCTTCCATACTTCTTTTCCTCAAATGGATGATAGATTTGATGGTGGGATGATGGTAGATGGTGTGGATAAAGAATGAATGAAGATGATGGTGTAAAATGAGAGAAATGGTGTGTGAAGTGTGTGAAACAGTTAAACCCTCGCCAAATCTGATCTAATATTGAATTATTGAGTATTTATACCCCTTGGAAAGCTTCTAGAAGGTTCTGAAAATTTTAGCAGCTTTTTACACGACTTGACTCGAGTGCATACACACGGCTCGAGTCGGGTCGTGTTCTGGCGGCACCAGTGGCTCAATTGACTATTATTCTTAAAAGAAACCGGAAGATTTGATGCTTCTAGGAAGAAGGAGATCAGTCCTCCTAGCCGTTGGTACTCCGCATCTTCACGGAGAATTCAATTTCACCGGGTCCATGTCGGAGACAGTGGGGCAGTCGTAAAATTCTTTTTTTATAATTTATTTCCTTATTTTTTCTATAACGGCTGACGGAGGTCAAGTCGAGTAGCAGAGTTCGACTCGAGTTCTGACTCGGACACGGCTCGTGTTCTGAACTCGGACATAGAAGAGGGCGTGTAGCGTTTTCTAATGTCGGTGCATGGTCTTTCTGGACAGACCCGTGCGCAGCGCATGGCTCGTGCTGCACCAACTTGTCTCGAGTAGCAGCACTCGACTCGAGTCGAGTCGTGCCCTATTTTTCTTCTTCGTTTCATCTTCATTCTCTGTTTTTGCTTCATTTTCACCTGTTTTGTATACGTTTAAGCTCATTCCCATACAGTTCTATAAAAATACAAAAAAAATCAAATAACACATAAATACGGATAAAATAACACGAAAACACACATAAAAGACACTAAAATCTAGGTGAAAATATCGTTCATCACACCCCCAAACTTAAAGTGTTGTGCATCCCTGAACAACGAAAATGATAAACCAAGGAGAGTGATTTTCACCTAGGAAAAAAAACTAAACGAACATAAGTAATAACACATCAATAGCAATAAGAACCACAATTTATGCTAAGTCATCCTACAACATTAAAATCATAACATGCAAAAAATATTAGCAAGTTCAATCACAAGAGAATAATAGTGTAATATAGTCCCTTTTAGTCCAAGCCTCACATAGGTTATAAATGTCACTCAACGCTCTTTAAAGTGGTAAAACAACACTCATCAATCGATTGACTCAACTCGCTATAAGCTTGCTCGTGGACTATATTTACAAACCACCAAAGTTTCCATTAGTGATCAAAAAGGTCTTTTCGTTTGGATGTAATGATAGGCTCTTTGGTAGGGTAATAAGAATATAGGTAAGAGTGACTAATCATGTGTAAGCAATCGAAGAGGTAACTACTTTCTTTCATACTTTCACTTATCTTTCTTCCCTTCTCAACTTTGGTAGTCACAAGCACTAATCATCAACTTCCTTGAATTGAGCTTCTTTATAAATCATGCTTCCTTCTTTGAATTTTTATTTTCTTGAGCATCTTGTTGTTGCTTTGCTCATTTTTCTTGTTTGGAGGTTACATGTTCACTCTTCTTTGTGCTCTTTTCATCATTTTCTTGCTTGTTTACCATTTGCTTTCTTCTTTCGCACAATAACTCATCAACCTTGCTAATCATTATCTCCTCAATCACTCACAAAAAATGTATGTATATAAGGCTTATGTGGGTAATTATGGCTTGTAATGTGCAAAATTCACAAGAAATAGACTTATAGGCTCAAAATGGTTGACTAGGGATGATGTTCATAGTATGGAAATATATGACAATGACTTATAATAACAAAGATGACCTTAGATCATATCACTAATCTCCACTAATCAGGCTCGTTCCTATAGTCTTTGAGCAAGTTCTAGATTATCAAACACAACTAATCCACTCATGAAGAAAAATACCATGTATGCACGGTTGAGGCTCAAACGCTCACAAGCTTGTGCTCGGACCTTAAGGACTTATTACACCACATCCATCTCAAAATTGAACAAGTTAAGTAAAACATGTCACAATTCGAAAGTGTAGAGATTCTTAATCATAACTTATCATCACTTATCACAACATGTCATCACTCACATTCAAAAATAATTCACAACATCCCAAAATAAACCACCAAACAATCCTTAAACAAGAATAAGAAAACACACAAACATAAAATAAAGACACAACAAACAAGAAAGACACAAAAATACATAACAAGCAAAAACAAAAATCACCCATCAATAGACAATGAACACACATTCATAACATCCATGATCAAGTAATCTCACAATCATCCCCATCTTTGATTGAAAATGAAATCCTAAATTACGAAAATAAACTTTCCAAAAACATAACAAATGAAATAACATGCTAATCACATCAATCCAAATCAATATCAAGGTATGCTAAGCACATAGAAGTGACGAGATATAAAGTGAACTCCCTTAGAAAGGTGTTTGGTAGTGGAAATGGTTGGCATGGCTTCCAGATTGAATGTTCAACGAATTTCGACTTGATTTTCTGGCTCAATTCGTGCTTCCACTACACTTCATTTATGCTCAACAACTCATCAAAACCATTAGCTCAACAATTGCAATAAGAATATAGACTATCATGCACTTCAATACAACCAATCGGTTCAAAAAATTATACCAAACTCAGAAGAAAATTTTTAAAATTGGGTCAATTTTACAAGAATCACACTCAAGTGGTGAGTCACACCACACACTCTCTCCCAAACTTAAATCGAAACAAGTTGAGACTTAAGTTTGTAAAAAGTGGTGGGACTTACCCTTGTAGTTTCCATTGATGATCTTCTTGTGGAGAAGTAAACACATCCAACGAATTGGGCAACAATGTCCATCACGCACTAACCCCCCAAACTTAACTCGAGACAAGAGTCGAGAATTAAGTTAGCAACAAGTGATGCGACATGCCTACTCAAATCCATGAAGCACTTCTCTTTTCTTCACTATGCCTTTCTCACAAGCACAATCCACATATAAGGCCGAACAACAAAACAAGCATCAAAAGATAAAAAGAATGGGTTGACTCTCATTCAACACTAAGTTTAACGTCTTCAAGCCGGATGAAATTTCACGATCATTGGACCAAAGGATTGTCCATCACACTCTCTCTTCGCATCCTTACTTTGAACATTTGCTTAGCCATCTTCTTGTCCACTAGCTTAACTTCATCATTCTTGCTTACAAGCATCAAATCATCATCAAGAAGTGAATCTAGTGGACTTTCTCTTTCTCCTTTGTTTATTTTCCAATCGAGGTCCGAAAATTTCTTCCTATCAACATCATAAGAAGACATGTTAGAATTTGACATTTTCATATAATCATGAAGAAATGAATTTAAAGTGTCAAAGAGAATAGAGTAATGATCCATGAAATCATCCGGAGCTTCAAATGAGACTTGACTCATTTTTCCTTATTGCACAAGAATGTGACACTTTTTTCTTTTGAGCTCAATGATAACTTTTCTCTACCAACATCAATTTTTGCTCTTCCCATCGCTAGAAATGGTCTTCCCAAAATGAGTGAAACTCGAGGGTCCGCCTTCACTTCTAACACCATGAAGTCCACCGGGAAAGCTAGCCCTTTCACTTTCACCTTCACCTCCACATCTTCAACAATCCCTAATGGCTTCACAACTTCTCCATTTACTACTTCAAGACGGATAGTAGTGGGCTTTAACTCTCCAATTTCAAGGTCTTCGAACGTGACATGAGACATCACGTTGACGCTTGCCCCCAAGTCACACAATGTATCAAGGGTACCCTTCCCTTCAAAATCACAAGGAATTATGAACTTCCTCGGATCACCAACTTTTGTAGGCCCCATTTTTGCATCGATTCACTTACTTCGGGTTGCTCTTCTTTTCTTTTCTCCTCATACTTCTTCTTTAGATTCTTCACATGTTTCTCAAACTCCTTTTTCTTCTCCTCTTTTACAAACATTTGTGGATAGGAAATAGGAAATGGAGTGATCATAATACCCCAATAGTCACGCGTGTACTCCTCTTCTTTCACCTTCTCCTCCACTTTCTTTTCCTCTTTCACCCTCTTCCACTTAGGCCACTTCTCTTCTTTCTTATTTACTTCTTCAATTTCTTCACCAACCTTACTTTCCACCAACCATTCTTCAACCTTTCGTTCCTCATCCGTATCAACAAACAAACATTGAGCTTTTGGATTAACCTCGGTGTGGCTGGAATTTTTTTTGTTAAACGCTCAAAGAACTTGCAATTTGTCCAACATTATACTCCAAAGCCTTGAGCCTCTTTTCATTTGCTTCTTTCACCTTTTTCAAAGCTTCATCTCGAGCTTTGTTTGATGCTATCAATTATTCAAGTAGCTCATCGGTTATCGCTTTACCCTCTTGGTTTGGTGCTTTAGCTCCCGGATGGTATCCCGGAGGATAAGCAACCGCATTGCTCGGATTAGAATAGGAGAAGTTCCCTTGCCTTTGTTGTTGTGCGTATGAGCTTCCACTAGCTTGATTTGTGAAGCCTCCTTGTCTCGGTGGGTAGTTTTCTTGACTTTGGTTGAAATTACCTTGGTAATTATTTTGATAGTTACCTTGGTAATTCCTTCCTTTCATGTATAGCACATCCTCCACACGTGACATTGAATTGGTTCATTGTTCTCCACTCACAATATTCGGAGGAGGCACACTTTGCTCAACTTGATATTCAACCATCTTAACTCCTTGGCTCACACTTTGATTTAAACTCATTTCCCTCAACACTTCCGCCGCTATCATTTCAACACTTGGCATTTGTGGCACACTTGGCTCAATATTCAAGCTCTTCACACTAAAATGTTGCCCTTGATCAAAATTCTCAAAACCATAGCATCCACTTACCCTCTCCGATGACCATTGGTAGATGTTTATGACAATCTCATCAAATATCCTTATAGCCCTTTCCGGAGTGACACCTCATACGGATCCACCCGCCGAAGCATCAAAAAGCACTCTTTGATCATTCACTAATCCTTGATAGAAAAATCCAACTTGTTAATTCTCTGGGAAACCGTATTGTGGACACTTGCATAGTATATCCTTAAACCTCTCTCATGCTTCGTAAAAACTCTCTTGAGGCATTTGCTTGAATTGAGTAATCAAGCTCTTCATTTGGAGTGTCTTAGAAGGTGGAAAATACTTGTTCAAAAATATTTGTACAAGCTCATCCCAAGTGTTACACGTACCTGGGGTAATGGTAGATAGCCATATTCAAGCTCTATCCTTCAATGAAAATGGGAACAACCTCATCCGTATACAATCCTCACTCACTCCGTTCATCTTCACCGTATTAGCAATCTCAATGAATTGAGCTAAGTATACATTCGGATCCTCATTTGGAGTTCCATCAAATTATTGGTCTCTCACCATAGAAATCAAGCCCGCTTTAATTTAAAAGTTATTGTCATTGATTGGTGGTCCCATCATATGTGGCATCGCCCTCGGCATAAAGAAATCTCGAATTACCCTTTGATCATTATGAATTTTATGTTACACCGGAGGTGGTGGTGGTGGCACGTAAGCTTGTTGAGGAGGTGTATAAGCATGTGGGAAGCTTTGTTGCATTAGAGCTTGTTGCACCATTTGTTGAAGCAATTGTTGATTGTTCATAGCTCCAAAATTTTGATAGGCATGTTGAGGAGGATTTCCATTGAATTGAGGTGCGTTGTCTTGCACGTTCACATGATGTCCTTCTTCCCCATCATGCTTTATCTCCACACGATTATCTCCTTGAAAATTCTCCATTTGAACACTCTTCTTGTTCTCTCTTCTCCTTCTTCGAAAAGTTTGTTCTATTTCAACGTCAATGAGCTCCGATTGTGTCCCCCTTGACCTCGTTTGCATACACCTCACAAAGAAAAGAAGTTAGAATAAGATTTCACAAACCAAATAATAAAAAGCAAATAAAATAAAAAAAATATCTCTATTAAGATCACTCAAAACGATCCTTCTTTAAACTACTAGCAACCATTGCTTCCCCGACAATGGCGCCATTTGATTAGCCATAACTTGTAGTCGGGTTGACCAATTCAAGAATTTATCGAACCACATGGAGGTAGGTACTAGTGCTTGAGCGATCTCACGTTTGTTGTAATTTTATAGAGACGAATCATCAAAGGGATTGGTTGTTCAAACAAGTAAATAAAATCAATCAAAGCAAGCAATGATCAACAAATGAGATAGATAGAATGATGAAGGGTGGTTGTCCAAGTGAAGTAAAAGTGAGATTAACAATAATTAAGAAGTGAAAATTCTAGGATACATGCATCAAATTCATATGAATCATGGGTATAAGACTAAGGACCAACACTAAGTTCACCTAAACTCCCTCTCAAGATGGATATGATATGAATCTCAATTAGCTCAATGGATTGGTTCTCACTCAAAAAATTCCAACTAGGTACTAAGTTTGAAATGAGAGTCCCTTCACACAATTAATCAACCTCTCGATCAAACAAATCGCATGTTCTATCAAAGAGTTCTAAACTCTAAAGGATTTATCAATCTCTTTATAATTTATAATGCACATGAAGTGTTTGATGAAATGATTCACTCAATTATCCTAAACATATAATTGATTTATCAATCTAATCACATATTTAGAACAACTAAACACACAAATAATCATAAACCTCAAGATCTCAAACATCAATGATAGAAAATCCATTAACTCAATCAACATATGAATTCAAATACACAAATCCCAAAATTATCCAACAACTCTCATGTTTCTAATCTCACAATGAAGATTAGTCTATCATATTCATAAGAACATTAACATAGATATTAAGATCATTACAAAACATGATAAACAATAAGATTCAATACAAAGTATAGATGAAGACTCCCTTGAATGCCTCCAATGGTGATCTTCTTCTCTCCTTTGCAATTCTCCTCTCTTCCTTGCTTCTTTTCCTCAAATGGATGATAGATTTGATGGTGGGATGATGGTAGATGGTGTGGATGAAGAATGGATGAAGATGATGGTGTAAAATGAGAGAAATGGTGTGTGAAGTGTGTGAAACAGTTAAACCATCGTCAAATCTAATCTAATATTGAATTATTGAGTATTTATACCCCTTGGGAAGCTTCTAGAAGGTTCTGAAATTTTTAGCAGCTTTTTACACGACTCGACTCGAGTGCATGCACACGGCTCGAGTCGGGTCGTGTTCTGATGGCGCTCGAGTCGAGTAGCAGAGCTCGACTCGAGTTATGACTCAGACATGGCTTGTGTTCTGAACTCGGGCACAAGTGAGGGCGTGTAGCATTTTTTGACGTCGACGCAAAGCCTTTCTGGACAGGCCCGTGCGCAGTTCACAGCTCGTGCTGCACCAACTCGACTCGAGTCGGGTCGTGCCTTTTTTTCTTCTTCGTTTCATCTCTCCTCTCCGTTTTTGCTCCGTTTTCACCTTTTTTGTATACTTTTAAGCTCATTCTCATACATTTCTATAAAAACACAAAACACAACCAAATAACACATAAATACGGATAAAATAACATGAAAACACACATAAAAAGACACTAAAATTTAGGTGAAAATATCACTCATCACACATCAACTCAAAAAGAAGATGAATACTTTATATAAAGATGGCTCGAGTCGGATCGTGCCCTGTTTTTCTTCTTCGTTTCATCTTCCCTCTCCGTTTTGCTCTGTTTTCACCTGTTTTGTATACTTTTAATCTCATTCCCACATATTTCTATAAAAACACAAAACACAACCAAATAACACATAAATACGGATAAAATAACATGAAAACACACATAAAAAGACACTAAAATTTAGGTGAAAATATCACTCATCACACATCAACTCAAAAAGAAGATGAATACTTTATATAAAGATGGATCAAAATTGGCAAAATAAATATGTATCAAGAGGATGAAAGGAGTATGAATTAAAAAAAAACTGCATCCGTTTTATAACCTTCATATTTGTTGTTCCACATTGTTTAATTTTTTTTCTTTTTACATATTTTATTGACTTTTGAAAGTATTTAAGTATTTTCAAATAATAAAAGTGTAAAGTAATGCTATACGTGTGAGAAAACAGTGACAAAGGGAATAATAATTTATGAAATTGATAATAAAAGAAGACAATGATGTCAACTCTGAAATTATATACTATATTCATCCCATCATAATAGTTACTTTTAATACAATTTTGGGCATTCTATTTCAATAGTTATGTTTCTCATTTTAGTAGATGATATTCACACAAAACAATTAATATATTTTCATAGAACATACATAATAATAATACAATTATTCACTTTATATTAAAATTTTATATTTTTCAATCCACTACACATTAAAATATCATTAATACTAATTTATAAGTGTTTATCAAAATTAAAAATTTTGAATTGAGCATGTGGTGACGTCTCGTTCCTCCTAGAAAAAATTTGTGTGCGTGGATTCGCGACATTCGTTCTAAAATTTCATCCAAATTGAAATTGAAACAAATAAATTTAGTTGCAAATATATACAAGCACTAGTATATAACCCGCGTATTATGCGTGATATAATATTTTTTCAAAAACATATATCATATTTAATAAATTATATATTTTGATTATTTAAGCCCGTACTTTATTTATGTTATATTAAATAAATTTTATAAAATTAAAATTAATATTATGGAATAAATTTTTTTAAAGAGTAATTAGTATTATTACTTTATTTCTTACTAATATAATTATTTGAATTAATTATTTTTTAAATTATGTTAGAGTTAAATGAAATTAAAAAAAAAATTAGTTCACGATCATATGTCAATATTATTATTTAATTAAATATATGTGAGATTTATATTAAATGGAATCATTAAGTAGTCCATAAAATTTTTATTTTATTTTTATCTTTATATATATATATATATAATTACTTAATTTAATTGTTTTAACTAATATATTTTTTTTTAATTTTATTTTGACGTTAAATAAAATATAATCAATTAAGTATTAATTTTCACACTTTATTTTGTTAAAATATAGATTATTTCCTTTCATTTTGGATCTAAGAAAACTAATAACCCTTTGAGCTATTATATGTTTTAAATATCTTAATTTAATATTTATTTTACAATGTGAAATAAAAAAATTAATATATATTTAATAATTAATGCTTAACACTTAGAAATTTGTCATAATTAAATACAATTAATTGTTGATAAATATTAATCATCAAATTAAAAAATAAATAAATGAAATGAATTAAATAAAAAAAATTAAGATTGCACCTAATATTGCCACCTATGCTTTTGCAAAAAAAAAACTATTTTGAGTAACTACTTCTCATTTATATTTATATATATTAATTTAGTAACCTAACCGAACATAGTAGTGATTATTGTTGAAACCAAACAGGCTAAATAGATGGGGGTTGTGACCCCAATTTCTACAGCGCAGCGCTAGGCGGGTACCACGTGCCGAATTTAATCCAGAGGCCCCTCATTATGACCCTATTTATTATTTGACCCCCAACCATTCCAAACCAAACCCCAAACTACAAATTCAATTTAATGTTCACCATCTACTCTTCTGCCAACAATAATCACTCTGCCAAAACATCACTCAGATTCCAACTCCATTCAATTCTCTTCCTTCAGATTGTATCATGCTTGAATTGAATAGACCCAATTGAACAGCAGCCGGAGAGAGAGAGAGGAGAGAGAGAGAGTTTTTCAGCTTTTCCTCCTTGCTGGGCTTATTGTGAGAAGGTGCAGCTCTGTTATTTTTATTCTGTTGTTCTTCCTTTTCCTGTTTGTTCGGTTGATTTTAGAAAGGGGGTTTCTGCTGAAACTCTGGACCTTAATTTGATTCTTCTTTGCAATTCAACTGAAAATGGTCTGAGTGGGACTTTAGAACTTAAAGGCTGCGTTTCTGAAAATTCTCAAGTTGATTGAGCTTGTTTCTTATATTTGAAGGAAGTCAATTGGTTTTCTCTGTATATCTGCTGATGATCGCTGTTTGAAGTATTGTGATCGTTACTCTGGTTGTTCTCTTATGGATGTTTGTTTTATTTATTTTTAGCTTAGCCTGTGTCGCTTAATCGGGTATTAAATAATTCTTTTGGCACACACTGTGAATTGTGTGGTCAATGTTGATATGTATCATGATGCTCATTGCATTGGTAGAAGCTGGAGTTTTTTTTTTTTGGGGGGTGGGGGGGTTACAGGACCCAGTATTTGTGGTGGATGCATTCATTGAGCCACTTGTTACTTGTGTTTCACTCCAACTGAGACAGATTTTTGAAAATAATTATACTAGATTTCTGTGTTCTGAAAGTTTCTTTTCTTTTTGTTTTTCCCCCAGTTATTATAAGATGTCAGAAGCCCAGCGGAGGACGTCAACACTTAGCATCAGCCCTGTTAATGGGTACAAAAATGGAGCTGTTCCATCAAGGTCTCCTAGTACTATATCGGAGGTGGATGAATTCTGTCGTGCCCTTGGTGGAAAAAGGCCAATTCATAGTATATTGATAGCTAACAATGGAATGGCAGCTGTTAAGTTTATACGTAGTATTAGAACATGGGCTAATGAAACATTTGGTACGGATAAGGCAATTTTGCTGGTGGCAATGGCTACTCCAGAAGACATGAGAATCAACGCAGAACATATCAGGATAGCTGATCAATTTGTAGAAGTTCCTGGTGGATCTAACAATAACAACTATGCTAATGTGCAACTAATTGTAGAGGTTACTAAATTGCTATTACTTTATTGTTATTGTTTCATCTTATGTTTCCTGAAAGTATGATGCATTATTATATTTCACAAGCAGTGCTGGGGAATGGATATAGAGGAATATTATAAACAACACAAAGTTTATGTGAACGTGGCTAATGGTTGATATTTGAGCAATGTGTTAGTACTAAGGAATTATAGGTAATAAAATCTGGGGGCGATGCATTTGTATTTGCAGTAGAACTCACAAACACAGTGGAAGATATAGAGGCGAGGCGAGTAGGAGAATGAGCTAATTTTAAGATATTGTATTTTATTGGTGGGTTGAGCTGAGAAATGATATATAGTATATTCATGTTGTCCAGATGGCAGAGATAACACGTGTTGATGCTGTTTGGCCTGGTTGGGGTCATGCATCTGAAAATCCAGAACTACCTGATGCTTTAGGAGCAAAAGGCATTATATTTCTTGGGCCACCAGCTGCATCCATGGCTGCATTGGGAGATAAGATTGGGTCATCTTTGATTGCCCAAGCTGCAGAAGTGCCAACTCTTCAATGGAGTGGCTCTCATGTAATGTGTATCTGGTTATGAAGCTGATGCTTTTTGCTATCCTTAAGGTTCCTTGTCTAATATATTACCCATTTTAGGTGAAAATTCCTCCGGAGAGCTCATTGGTCACTATTCCAGATGAAATTTATCGTGAAGCATGTGTTTATTCAACAGAAGAAGCCGTTGCTAGCTGTCAAGTTGTGGGTTACCCTGCAATGATCAAGGCATCTTGGGGTGGAGGTGGAAAAGGCATTAGAAAGGTGTGATTCTCACCTTACTTCTGGTGTGACCTCTTTTTTATATAACTTTTGTGCTTTATGTTGAACCTGCCCTCTTTAAGTAGGTACTAAAGCAGCAAACTTGATTTCCAATTTTAACAAATTTGGTGCTTGCCTTCTACTGGAGATTAAAAAATATCTCACTGGAGTTTTCAGGTCCACAATGATGATGAGGTCAGGGCTTTGTTCAAGCAAGTTCAGGGTGAAGTTCCTGGCTCCCCAATATTCATAATGAAGGTTGCTTCACAGGTAAGGGACATTATATTTTGATGAAATCTAACGACTGAAGAACTGAGATCCTGTTCTAATACCAATATCATTTTGTTCATCAGAGCCGGCATCTTGAAGTTCAGCTCCTTTGTGATGAATATGGAAATGTTGCAGCTTTGCATAGCCGTGATTGTAGTGTTCAAAGAAGACATCAGAAGGTTAGCTTCTACCCTGCTTGTCTTTGGTTGATACCACACTACACAAGCATAAACATACTCATAGTTTTTCCTTGTCCATATGTTATTATTGTACACAGCCAGTAGGCATCATTCTTATTAAGAATCGATTTGGATTTTTTTTCTCTATGCTGACCTTTTTGCTATCATTTTTTGTATGGTTATGCTAAGTTAGATTATTGAAGAGGGCCCAATTACAGTTGCTCCCCTTGAAACAATAAAGAAACTTGAGCAGGCTGCTAGAAGGTTGGCAAAGAGTGTAAATTATGTTGGAGCTGCAACTGTTGAGTATTTATACAGTATGGAAACAGGAGAATATTACTTTTTGGAGTTAAATCCAAGACTTCAGGTTTTTAATCTTCTATTTAACAACAACAAGGACTCATCTGATACTTATCAAGCTTTGTTTATCACCCTGTGATTAATTTTGGATTTTCCACACATAAAGAAATAATAGTTCATAGTTGTAAAAGTTACAAGGCCAATATTATTCAAAATATGCTTCTATAAATTAAGAATTTATATTTCTTACTTGTTACTGGAGTCTGCTCTGAGGAATTCCTTTTATCTTCTTATGATGACATAGGTTGAACACCCTGTCACAGAGTGGATAGCTGAGATAAATCTTCCTGCGGCACAAGTGGCAGTTGGGATGAGTATTCCACTGTGGCAAATTCCAGGTCTGTTCAGAATTTATATAATCAGAAAATTTTGTGCTATATTTGTTGATCCTTTAATTATTTATTTATTTAATTATTCATTCATTCATTTATTTCTGTGCTGACTAATATCAGAGATACGGAGATTCTATGGAATGGAGCATGGTGGAGGATATGATGCTTGGAGGAAAACATCTGTTGCTGCAACTCCATTTGATTTTGATAAGGCAGAGTCAACAAGGCCCAAAGGTCACTGTGTGGCGGTTCGTGTGACAAGTGAAGACCCTGATGATGGTTTTAAGCCAACAGGTGGAAGAGTACAGGTCAAAATTTCTGACTGAAAATGACTGTTTTTTTGAATTGTGTTGTAGAGATTATTTATTGATTCAATCATCTCCATACAGGAGCTGAGTTTCAAAAGTAAGCCGAATGTATGGGCCTACTTTTCTGTCAAGGTACAGTTCAATGATTTACTTCCCAAGGAACTTAAAAGATCTAAACCTCATTTGGATTAACATCTTAATGATGACAGTCTGGAGGCGGTATTCATGAGTTCTCAGATTCCCAATTTGGTAAGTTTTGATGTGTAATCAAGCACATGATTGTACATGTGACTTACTAATTTGGATGCTTTTGTCAAAACTTAGGGCACTATAAAGTTCAGCAATTATTTTCTTTTCATAGAGTAATTCCCTTTTCATCTTGATTTCATATATGATGTTCATATTATCTGTCAAATAATAAATTGCTGTTTTTAAGCTAGCTAGAAATACTAGACTATTTAGGTCTTCTTGTGCACCTTAAAGAGTTTTGAATTCTGATATATGCACAAAGGGCCTAAGAGCATATGAGTTCTTCTTTGAGATATAACCTTTATAACCTTTATTACCTTCATATGTTTGCATTCTATCCTCTATTTTTTTTGAAATTGTTGTAAGGCTGTCTTATTAAATGCTGACATCTCTGATGTGGTGGAGTTACTACTAAGTCTATTCTGTAGTTACCCATGAATTCAGCTAAGAGAATCAAATTAAAATACAGATGAGTAAATTAACTAACAAGAGATGCATACTATTGGCGAGAACTGTGTCAAGGGTCAACCATCACCGAAATAGTACTCCCTCCGTCCCAATTGACTCGTCAAATTGGGACGGAGTGAGTACTTTGTATGTTATCTATGAATGCTTATTCGTGTCTCAGATGAAATTTGTTTATCAAAGTTGTGATATAGATTGCAGCTTGAGAAATCCTTAATATTTTTTCACACTTCAGGTCACGTATTTGCTTTTGGAGAATCCCGAGCCCTAGCCATCGCAAATATGGCTCTTGGGCTCAAAGAAATCCAAATCAGAGGAGAAATTCGTACAAATGTCGATTATTCTATCGATCTTTTAAATGTGAGAATCTTTGATGTGATATCTCATTAGCTCTTTCGTAAATAGTTTTCAGTGGATAGAGCTTATCTTTTTGTTACTTCTCTGTAGGCTATAGACTACAAGGAAAACAAAATTCATACTGGATGGCTAGATAGTAGAATTGCGATGAGGGTCAGAGCTGAAAGGCCCCCTTGGTATCTTTCTGTGGTTGCTGGAGCTCTATATGTAAGTATACTCTTAATTTAATGCTCAAGAAAAATTTCTTTATAATCAATGTACACTTATTCTAAGGAAATATGATTCTAATCACCATACTAATAAAATTTCTCCATATTGTCAAATCAGAAAGCTTCTGCTCGTAGTGCGGACACAGTTTCAGAATATGTTGGTTATCTTGAAAAAGGACAGATACCCCCGAAGGTACTTTATGTTACATGTTATTTAGGGTTACTCCTTGTTTTCTGTTGTTAGTCAATTTGTTGACATACTCCCATTTGCAGCATATTTCACTGGTCTATTCTCAAGTTTCACTGAATATCGAAGGGAGCAAATATACAGTTAAGTATGAGTATTTGAACTGCAAAACTGAGTGAAAATATGTCTACCTACCTCCGCTGTACAGCTGGAATAAGCTAACGTTTTGTATTTTTTTAAATAATGAGAAAAAGTTAAATAGAGGTCCATGAGTATTTCTTTAGATTCAAAATTATTTGTCTTATTTAGATTAATATGGTAAGAGGAGGTCCTGGAAGCTACAGACTGACGATGAATAACTCAGAGGTTGAAGCAGAGATACACACTCTGCGTGATGGTGGTCTATTAATGCAGGCAAGCCTCTATTATTTTTAATCAATCCACCCATGTAAAATCAGTATATTTCTTTGTCTACTTATTACTGATTACTAATCTATCTCATTCCATCTATTTACTATGTTTAACACTTATAATAGTAGAGATTGGTTACGTAATTGTTGCAGCTGAATGGAAACAGTCATGTCATATATGCAGAAGAAGAAGCTGCTGGAACACGTCTTCTCATTGATGGAAGGACTTG
This sequence comes from Pogostemon cablin, assembly GCA_023678885.1. NCBI lineage: Eukaryota > Viridiplantae > Streptophyta > Magnoliopsida > Lamiales > Lamiaceae > Pogostemon > Pogostemon cablin. The sequence goes on from CM042968.1 coordinate 21,723,740, forward strand.
TTTACTTCAGGTGCATTTACTGCCCACTTATCAATATATCAAATAAGTACTATGGTATTGAGTATTGACATGGATTTAATTGGTTCACTACGTGCACAGAATGATCATGATCCGTCCAAGTTGGTAGCAGAGACACCTTGTAAGCTACTTCGGTATCTGGTTCTAGATGGAAGCCATGTTGATGCGGACACACCTTATGCAGAAGTAGAGGTTATGAAGATGTGTATGCCTCTTCTTTCACCTGCTTCCGGAAAAATCCATTTTGGCATGTCTGAAGGTCAAGCAATGCAGGTAATCTAGCGTAAATTATATTCTGTTGTCTCTTTTTTCAGTTCCAATAAGCAACTTAAAGCAACTATTTCATAGGCTGGTGAACTTATTGCAAGACTGGATTTAGATGACCCTTCAGCTGTAAGGAAAGCAGAGCCCTTCCATGGTAGTTTTCCTGTTCTTGGACCCCCAACAGCCATATCTGGAAAAGTTCATCAAAGGTGTGCTGCTAGTTTGAATGCAGCTCGAATGATTCTTGCTGGTTACGAGCATAAAATTGATGAAGTAAACTTCTTTGGCTATATAATTATATTCTTGAGCATGCATATATTTAATGCCAATACTGCTTGATTCTTAAACATGCATACATAAAGGTGCTATACTTCTTGAATTTATAAATATGAATCTCTCACTGGATGGACTGTATTATCCTCTCCAGGTGGTTCAGAATTTACTCAGTTGCTTGGACAATCCCGAGCTTCCTTACCTTCAGTGGCAAGAGTGCTTCGGTGTTCTAGCGAACAGACTGCCTAAAGACCTTAGATATGAGGTTGTACTTATGCAGTAGCAAATACCAAACAAAACTGCTCTAATGTGACGTGGTTTCTTTTATTATTTTTGAACTTAGTTGGAAACAAGATACAAGGAGTTTGAGGGAATTGCCAATGTGCAAAATGTTGACTTCCCTGCGAAAATTTTGCATGGTATTCTTGAGGTTAGTCATTTGTTCTGTCTTACTGTATTTGTCTGCCAATCCTTTATTTTTTCTATTATTTTATATTAAACAATATACTGATCTCTTAAGGTACATTTAAACTCCTGTCCTGGGAAAGAAAAAGTGGCCCAGGAACGGTTAATTGAGCCTCTTATGAGTCTTGTCAAGTCCTATGAACGAGGCAGAGAAGGCCATGCTCGCATTATTGTTCGGGGCCTTTTTGAAGACTACTTATCTGTTGAAGAATTATTTAGTGACAATATACAGGTAAAACATTTAAATGATACATAAGAAGTTGTGATAATTTAATTGAAGTTATATTCTTCATGCTCATTAGCTCAGAAACACCCAACAAGGATGTCTATTATCTTCCTGGATTTTGGGACCAAAATTTAAATACCTACCAATTTTTTTAAATATCTTCTAATTCCTGCAAATAACACATCATTAAGGCTTCTTGATGTAGACTCTCTTGATAAAAAAATTGCGAATCTTGTTTCAATCTTCTATGGTTCCTCTCTGCACGTTCATGATATATTCCTGAAAACTAAATTGACGAACATCAGGAGGCCATAGAAAAGTAAAAAAAAAAAAACTATGGAAATGCTGTTCTTATCTGGAAAGGCTGTTGAAGTGTCTTCTCCATTTCAGGCTGATGTTATTGAACGTCTAAGACTTCAATATAAGAAAGATCTTCTTAAAATTGTGGACATTGTACTTTCGCATCAGGTATGATCAATTTAACATGTGCACCTATTCTACTCTTATTATTTGTCATTCTGTTACGAAAGCTTATTATACAAATCATCCTAAAATTTCAGGGCATCAAAAGCAAAAATAAGCTGATATTATCTCTCATGGAACAACTAGTGTATCCTAATCCTGCTGCTTACCGTGATCAACTAATCCGCTTTTCATCACTCAATCATACAAACTACTCTGAGGTTTGAAATTCCATTTATTTATGTCGTGCATATTTTTCTAATTGAAGTTCTGTGTTTGATGTTAAACAACTATGTTCTGATACAAATTTTAAGATGTCCTTTTCCTTTAGTTGCTCAACCATGACTCTGGTTTTTATGCTCTGGTCCTCACTGTATTATTTCAGTTAGCATTAAAGGCAAGTCAACTGCTAGAGCAGACAAAACTAAGTGAGCTTCGTTCCAGTATTGCCAGAAGTCTTTCAGAGTTGGAAATGTTTACTGAAGAGGGTGAGAATATGGATACTCCTAAGAGAAAAAGTGCAATAAATGAACGAATGGAAGCTCTTGTGAATGCTCCTATGGCAGTTGAAGATGCACTTGTTGGTCTTTTTGATCACAGTGATCATACACTTCAGCGACGGGTTGTTGAGACTTATGTGCGCAGGTTATATCAGGTATCAATTCTCACAATATTGAAAGTTATGTTTAAACCTACCCATCTGTGGACTTTCCTTTCTGACGCTTGATATGAATCACCAGCCCTATCTCGTAAAGGGAAGTGTCAGGATGCAGTGGCACAGATCTGGACTTATAGCATCATGGGAATTCTTGGATGAACATGTAGAGAGAATGAACGGTTCTGAGGATGACATTCCAATTGAACCTTCACTTGAAAAACAGAATGTGAGGAAGTGGGGAGCAATGGTTGTCATCAAGTCTCTTCATTTTTTGCCTACAGCGGTAACTGCTGCGCTAAGGGAAGCAACACATATTTCGCCTACTTCAAATTCGAATGAATCTATTCAAACAGTCTCTAATGGTAACATGATGCACATTGCATTGGCAGGCATCAACAACCCTATGAGTTTACTTCAGGATAGGTAACTAGATCTACAGCATTGTCTCCATTTCATATTAATATTAAAAGTTCCAGCTCTTGGGTTAAATTTAGATATCTTGGGCGTGCCACACAAAAACTCCATTAGTTTCTAAATCTTTCCTGTTGTGCATCGGATATAGCTTGTCATGCCATGCTCTTTTATCTATAACCGTGATATAGACAATTTTGTTGAACAAAAGAAATTGTCTCAACATTTAAGTCGCACATTTGAGAAGTGTAGAATGTCTAAAATTTTACTCCCATGTAATCCCAGAGTAACTTTCCTCCATGATCAGATTTGTGGCTCAGGACATCTGTTTTTTTTGTCATATTTTGTTCTTTAAATTATCTTTTATATCTACTGCTGAATTAAATGAGAAAAGAGGCATTCTGTGGCATTGGATATTGTAGGATTACACAAAAGACTAACCTAAAGATTTAAATCCATTTGAGTGTCACGTGTTGGATACTAGCTTTTGCAGATATTTGGATATTCAGTCAGCTCATCCTTAGTTCGATTTCTCTTCTTTTGCCTCATGATTTGTGTATATCTGTAGTGGAGATGAGGATCAGGCTCAAGAAAGAATCAACAAGTTGGCCAAATTTTTGAAGGAGAAAGAAGTAAGCTCCAGTCTAAGAAATGCTGGGGTTGGAGTTGTCAGCTGTATTATACAGAGGGATGAAGGTCGCGGTCCTATGAGGCACTCCTTTTATTGGTTGGAAGAGAAACTCTACTATGAGGAAAAACCTCTACTCCGTCACTTGGAGCCACCTCTATCCATATACCTTGAGCTGGTCTGTAGATAGGGCTTTTTTTCTTCCAGAGTGAATATTTGTTAAAAATTGAGCTTATTCGATTCTATACTAAATTGATGTTTCTGTCAACAGGACAAACTGAAAGATTATGACAATATACGCTACACTCCTTCTCGAGATCGTCAGTGGCACCTCTATACTGTCACGGACAAGCCACGTCCTATCCAAAGGATGTTTCTCAGAACACTTTTGAGGCAGCCCATATCAAGTGAAGGGTTGTCTGTATTGGATCAGGGTGTGATTCAGTCTTTTGGCACTCTATCCTTTACTTCAAGGAGTATTTTGAGGTCTTTAATGTCAGTTATGGAGGAGCTGGAACTCAATGCCCATAACACTGCCATCAAACCTGACCATGCTCATTTGTACCTCTATATATTGCGAGAGCAACAAATAGACGATCTTTTGCCGTATCACAGGTAATATTATTTTGATTCTCGTCTCTGCTGTTCTTTCATGCAGAAAGTTTTCACACTTGAAATTGAATGTTAACTTAGTTACCAAAATCATCTCCAGAAGAGTTGACTTACCAGTTGGCTGTGAGGAATCTGTGGTGGGGAAAATTCTAGAGGATCTGGCACATGAAGTTAATGCATCGGTTGGTGTTAAAATGCATCGTTTAGGAGTTTTTGAGTGGGAAGTTAAACTTTGGATATCATCAAATGGAGATGCTAATGGAGCTTGGAGAGTTTTGGTCACAAATGTGACTGGTCATACTTGCATTGTGCATGTAAGTGAGATCTACTGGACAGTTTGGTTTGCGAATTATATGACAGTAAATTTACATGTTCATGGCAATGATATGCTGTGAAAATGAAAATACACCATAAAAACCATTTTAAAATATAATAATTTCGAGTTTAGTTTAATGTAGTATACGAGATGTTTGAATATAATAATGTGTGTTCCAACTTTCAGATCTATAGAGAAGTTGGGGATTCCAATAAAGATCAAGTAGTCTACAGTTCCATCTCTGGACAGGGCCCTTTGCATGGATTGCCTGTAAATGCACAATATAAACCTTTGGGCGTTCTCGACCAGAAGCGTCTACTAGCCCGGAAAAGCAGCACAACTTATTGCTATGATTTCCCTCTGGTATACTTCTACCTTTAACTTCGAGATTTATGATTTATGCTTGTATGTTCAAGGAGTTCTCTCTTACAGGCATTTGAGGCAGCTCTGAACAATTCATGGGCTGAGCATCCTGAAATTAACAAGCCTAATGATAAAGTAATACTTAAAGTGACAGAGTTAATTTTTGCTGATAAAAACGGTACTTGGGGTACTCCTCTTACTTCAGTTGAACGGCAACCTGGGCTAAATGATGTTGGTATGGTAGCCTGGCGCATGGAAATGTTGACACCTGAGTTTCCTTCTGGACGGACAATCATTGTCGTAGCAAATGACGCTACTTTTAAAAATGGTTCATTTGGTCCTAGAGAAGATGCTTTCTTCCAGGCAGTTACTGATGTTGCTTGCTCACAGAAACTACCTCTTATTTATCTCGCAGCTAATTCTGGGGCTCGTATTGGTATAGCTGATGAAGTGAAATCTTGCTTTAAAGTTGGTTGGTCTGATGAAACAGACCCTGAGCGTGGTTTCCAATATGTATACTTAACTCCTGAGGATCATGCTCGTATTGGGACTTCTGTGATATCGCATGAGGTGAAGCTCCCTAGTGGAGAAATCCGTTGGGTAATAGATACAGTAGTAGGAAAGGAGGATGGTTTAGGAGTCGAAAATTTATCAGGAAGTGGTGCCATTGCCAGCGCATATTCAAAGGCATACCGCGAAACGTTTACTGTAACGTTTGTGTCTGGAAGGACTGTTGGCATTGGTGCTTATCTTGCTCGTCTTGGTATGCGCTGCATACAGAGACTTGATCAACCGATTATCCTGACTGGTTTCTCTGCACTGAATAAGCTTCTCGGTCGAGAGGTGTACAGCTCCCACATGCAACTTGGTGGACCTAAAATCATGGCAACTAATGGTGTCGTTCATCTTACCGTGTCGGATGATCTTGAGGGTGTATCTGCTATTTTGAAGTGGTTAAGCTTTGTGCCACAATACGCTGGTGGCCGACTTCCGATTTTGAGTCCGTTAGATCCTCCGGACCGACCTGTAAACTATCTGCCTGAGACATCATGCGATCCTCGTGCAGCTATTTGTGGTGCTTTGGATAGTACTGGGAAATGGCTTGGAGGTATATTTGACCGTGGTAGTTTCATCGAAACATTTGAAGGCTGGGCAAGAACGGTGGTGACTGGACGTGCAAAACTTGGAGGAGTACCCGTAGGAATTGTTGCAGTTGAGACTCAAACTATGATGCAAGTGATACCTGCAGATCCTGGGCAGCTTGATTCTCATGAAAGGGTTGTTCCCCAAGCGGGGCAGGTATGGTTTCCAGATTCTGCAACTAAGACTGCTCAAGCACTGATGGATTATAATCGAGAGGGGCTACCGTTATTCATTCTTGCCAACTGGAGAGGCTTTTCTGGTGGACAAAGGGACCTCTTTGAAGGTATCTTACAGGCTGGATCAAACATTGTTGAGAACCTTAGAAATTACCAACATCCTACCTTCATGTACATCCCTAAATTGGGCGAGCTCCGCGGTGGGGCGTGGGTTGTCATGGACAGTAGGATAAATCCTGATCATATCGAGATGTACGCTGAACGAACTGCTAAAGGGAGTGTCCTTGAGCCTGAAGGTTTAGTTGAGATAAAATTTCGAACTAGAGATTTGTTCGAATGCATGGGTAGGCTCGACCCCGAGCTAATCAACCTGAAGTCTAGACTTCAGGAAGAAAGAAACTTGGGAACACCTGCAATGGTAGAACATCTGCAGAATCAAATAAAAGCCCGGGAAAAGAAACTTCTGCCTTTGTATACTCAAATAGCAATCAAATTTGCAGATCTGCATGATACTTCACTTAGACTGGCTGCCAAAGGAGTGATTGAGGAAGTTGTAGATTGGTCGAACTCTCGTTCTTTCTTCTACCGAAGATTGTACAGGAGGATCGTTGAGGATGAATTTGTGAAGAATCTGAGAGATGCTGCTGGTTATCAACTTGAATATCGAACTGCAAGAAACATGATCAAGGAATGGTTCTTGAATTCCGAGATTGCTAAAGGCGAAGAGAGTTCTTGGAAGGATGATGAATTGTTCTTCTCTTGGAAGAATGATGTGAGGAACTACGAGGAAAAGCTACAGGACTTGCGCATTCATAAGCTGTTGCGACAGTTGGACAAATTCGGAGATTCCACCATGGATATACGAGTGTTGCCTCAAGCTCTACGTGCTTTACTGGCAAAGGTAAACCAGTCAGTCAATTGATTCATTACAATCTATACCTTTATTTAGCTGTTTTAAATCATTTGTGCTAACAACATAACGGTACTCAATACAGATAGATCCTTCCACAAGAGACGAACTGAGAGACGAGCTAAGAAAGGCATTGAACTGATTCAGCAGCTCATAGCTGAGGGGTTGCATTCGGCTCAGCTCCTTATGGTACGCAATTTTGTGTTGATTTCACTTTCATGAGTTGTTTTCAATCCTCTTGATTACGAACATGAGTCGTTGTCATCATTATCCCCGGAGCTTCAATCAGCCAGGATCCTCACAGTGATGTGTGATGTAACATATCAATTCAGGGCAGAATACTTTGGTGGTATATCAAGGATCATTACTGAAGTTTCCTGCTGAATCTGTGTGCAAAATTGGACTCATTGGTGTACTCTATGTAATCAGTATATCATAAAAATAGATATAGATGTGTTTGTATTTTTCATATATAAGTATATTTAAATGTTGATGATAAGAATAATATGTAATTCTGTGAGGATGCATCATCCTGCCCTAAAAAAGCTGTATAATCTATTTTATCCAGCCCTGAAAGTGGTTTAATACTTTCCACATTTTATTTTGGTGCTTATTAACAAAATTTAGTGGGTATTTATTAAATGCCATGGCTCATCATTATATTTTTATTATGGAATAAAATTAAATCAAACTGAAAAATAAAAAAGGAAGAAGAAACAGAGGTAAATAGTAAAAAATAGATTTGAACAGATATCAACATATGAATATGATTGTGTTGGGAAAATATTAATTGAAAGAGCGAACCTCAATTTAGAAATTATTCGACAACATGGATTTTGATTCTTTGAATACCTAAACTTAAAAGAGTTTGTTCTCTTATATGTCCAGATTCACTAAGACACATTTTTTTCTTTTAAAGGGCAAACATTTAAATTTAGAAGGGCATTATTTTTCAGTCATTGAAATATGAAGGTTAATAATGCTTGAGTATGGTATTTTTATTAATTTTTTTAAATGAAAGGTATAAATTTTTATACTAAATAATACTCCATAATATTTAATACTAAAAGATACTCCCATCGTCCCGTTGAGCTCTTCATTCTTGCTTCATTTGTCTTACTACACTTTTTACCCTTTAAAAATAGTAAAAGTTTCAAAATAAATAACCTCTTACTACATTATATTTTAAAAAAACGTTACTCTCTCTTAACTTACATAACTTACTTTATTATTTACTATTTATTAAGTACTTAAAAATATCACAATATCCCTAAAAGTTAATAAAGTTGATAATTTTTTTTCTTAAACTCCGTATTCACATTAATGGTGAAGAACTTAGTGGGAGGGATTACCAGTTTTTTGAGATCGTTGGATACGAAGGTCACGTATTGGCATGCAAGTTTTGTCCAAATTTAAATACCATACGACTTGATATGAGTAAGTTTTTGACTCCATTTTCATGTACTTTTATTGGTCTTAAAAAAAATACAGATTTATTTTAATTATATGACATATGAAAAATTTCATATTACATATAACTATTTTTTAATAGCTTTCGCAATCCATCTCATTGTTGTAGGATACTTTGTCAATAATCAATTAAATCATGCTTATGTATTTTATTGATTATTAAAAATTGTTTAATTAAATTTGATATTTTTATTGAACTAAGTTCAAAACATGTTATAGTCAAGACTCAAATAAAATGTTCTTCAATTGAGTATCATCATTACTTAACAAGTAAGATTTGTACTTCTTCATGGTACCGCGTAATATATTTATGCGTATAATAATAATAAATAAATAAATAAAGTATCTTTTAAAAATATTAAAATTAAAATAATTAATTTCTTATTATAGTCTAATTAATCTTCAAATATCTTTAAACGGTACATTATATAGAATCCATTTGTCATCTGGTGGAACAGTTGTGTTCTTGCGATTTCACTTTTCAGCCATTGATCTCAATAATCATCTCTCAAGAACTCAGGGGAACTGTGAATTGAGCTCTTCTACCACGTCGACCATGGATTCCTTCTTCAAACAGCGGTTCAACGCTCCCAAATGGTAATTCTTGTATCCACTTTCTTGGTTTTTTTCCCAGATCGATTATGGTTGTGAACTTCCTTTTCATGTTATTTAGGGTTTGATAAATGTGTCCATTTTTCCGATTCTTCGGAAATTGTTGAAAATTTTAATGTCGATGAAGATGAACTTGGAAATTCTGGTGTTGATCTTATTAAAGACTTGTATATAATCGGATTTAATCCGACTTTTGGTTTGTGTGGTTTTATTTCGTGTTGATTAGTGAATTCAACTTGGGCTAAAGAGTTGTTGTATGAATATGCCCTCTGATTGTTGTTTTTTTGTACTTTTACAGTAAAACTTTGCTAAAACTCACAATCCCTCGGATTAAATTACTGAGGAATCGAAGAGAAATTCAGTTAAAGCAGATGCGTAAAGAAATTGCCAAGCTTCTTGAAACTGGTCAAGAAGCAACTGCTCGGATTCGGGTATGGATATATTTCATTCTTCTTTGGATACTTTGTTGGGTTTTGTTTCATATATGCTGTTTACAATGATCTGGTTCTTTTTGTTATTATTCATCTGTATAGAATTTCTGGAGCCTGTTGAGTACTAAAGGATTTTAATCATAATTATAGGGTTTTAACTCAATTGGTAGATTGTGGGGTTATTATTTCTTGTGTTCAGGTAGAGCATATCATTAGAGAAGAGAAGATGATGGCTGCACAAGAAATAGTTGAGCTGTTCTGTGAGCTCATTGCTGTCCGCCTTCCGATTATTGAAGCACAAAGGTATTCTTTTAATAATTGGTGATATATTAATTATCATTTTGGGTCTGGGTATGTAGTCCAATATGAGAAGGGATCTGGAGTCTTTAGAATGAGCTCACTGATACCTTCTGGTGTTTTTCCATAGTGATTATCAGAATTAGGACTTGGGACATTTCCTTTGTCATCTCTTGGTTTCTTTTTTCATGATATTAACATGAAAACGATAGTTCTGCTTTTCGTCTTGTTTTCATTTTCCAGGTGCTGTGTTGGTTTCTATGCATGTTCCCACTTATTATTTTATATTAATGCTTGGAAGATAGTATGATCACTTTGAGTTGCGCTGTCCTTGATGTAAAATAAGTTGTTTTGGAGTTGAATTCTTCTCATTACTGAATGCTTTCCATGCTGTATGCTTATCAGGGAATGTCCTCTTGACTTAAAGGAGGCGATTTCCAGTGTATGCTTTGCAGCACCAAGGTGTGCTGATCTGCTAGAATTGCTACAGGTACAATTGCTGTTTGCTGGTAAATACGGTAAAGAATTTGTAAGTGCAGCAACCGAGCTTATGCCTGAGTGTGGTGTCAATCGGCAGGTTAGACCAATCATTTTCTTGCCATTTCATATTTGGGACCTATATTCGAACCGTGTTCAGTTAACATTATCTTCGTTACATCATTGAAATTGCAGTTGGTGGAACTTCTATCTATTCGAGCTCCAGCACCCGATGTAAAACTGAAGCTACTAAAGGAAATTGCTGAAGTGCATGAGCTCGATTGGGATCCAAGCTCCACAGAAAGTGAATTATTAAAGCGTCACGAAGACTTACTGGTAAATATTTGAAACTGCTGTTTCATAGCAGTTCTATGTTCTAGGTTCACATTTCCTTATGTTGCTTAATTTATCAGAACGGACCCACTCAATTTGTCAGTGGTTCCAAATTGCCCCTTCCAAAAGAGAAGCATGATGAGACAATGAACACTAATACTGAACCTGCTGTGCATGAAAGTTCCGATTCAGATGCAGATTTTGACCTGGTAGATTTTCCAGATGTTCCTAAGCAGCCATTACAGTCGAATAAAGGTAGTGCTGCTGCACCTGAGATGCGACATTTTCCTGTCTCTGCACTGTCTGATGATGAGGAAGAAGAATCAAATCAGCTGGAGCCAGAGGATACGGTTCGGGAGAAACCAGGCTCTGATGTAGATACATTGCCCAAGGTTCAATCAGGCCAAACAGAAGTGAAGCAGTTCGTACCATTCATTCGTCCTCCATCACAATCATCAGCAATGGATACTGTGAGAGCGCACGATTCACCTTCCTCCATCTCAAAGACCAAGGATCATGATCAAGTGGATTTACAGGATGTACTGGCTGCGGCTCAAGCAGCTGCTGAAACAGCGGAACGAGCAGCAGCAGCTGCACGTTCAGCTGCCAATATTGCTCAACTTCGAATCAATGAGCTTTTCAAGAAAAAAGACTGTGAAGCATCTGATCCCAAAACTTATAAACAGAACTCAATTGGTGATCCTGACAGTGAATCGACTACCCCAAGCCGTACAAATGGGGATGGAAACTCAATTGCACAACACCTAACATCTCATCCCTCGTCTTATGATCCTCCGCAGTTGGATGTATATCCCTCTTCACCACAGGATAATCTACTCAGTCCTGGGACCAGGCATCACCAACCTCAGCGACTACCTTCAATGGACGACGAAACTTATTTCTCATATCCAAGCTTGTTCACATCTCAAGGATCAAATCTCAGTCCTCATGTTGGGTCGCCTACGGACTCCAAGTAAGCTTGATTCATGTATTGATATTGCTGTAGGCTTCTAGCATTTCGATTCTGTTATCCGGGTTGTGTGGTGAATTAAGCTTTTTTCTACGTGACACCATTACTCTGCTCGTCCGAACCGTATATTGTAAATTGAGATGTTGGTTGTTCCTTCAGTTCATATAAATTTCATATTATGCATGAATAAATGTTACACTGGTAGATTTATACTTGGAACTTGAGATCAGATGAGTTCTTATGATGCTATGAATGACTTTTCTGTTTTCAAATTGTTGGTTAAATGTGTAGTTTTTAAGTTATTCATCTGTTTGTAGATTGATAGTAAAATGTGATATGGAGAGATTGTGTTTACTTGACTAAACTAAATGCAATTTCTATAAGATCGAAACTATGGTTGTAGAAACAGAACCGGATCGGTTCGTTTTATTGAAATTGTAACGGTTCAGTTGAAAGCCGGTTGAAGTAGAAGTTTGATAGCCTCAACGGATTAAAATCAGAGAACCGGTATAATAGAATAACCCTTAAATTTGATATTTGAAGGATGGAATTAATTATAAAATATAAGAACTGGTTTAAAGATGTACTATAATAAATACTAGGGTACTATTAAAAAAATTTATCACGTGATTTATAATGTATTTCAAATGAATTACTCCAAGTTGTTTATGAATATGATTATTTAAAATTGGGCAAAGGGTCACATAGACCCTTGATCTTATAGTACATGATCATATTTGCTCCTTATCTTTTTTTTTTTCGTTAATTCAAACCCTTTACCTTTTTAATTTGGATCAATTTAGCTCATCACTCTAACAAAATAAAACACTCGAACACTCTCCGTTAAAAATTAATAAACGGTGTTAAACATAGGACTAGGCTTAGACTTTCTGTTCTAATTCCCTCCTCGGTACTTAGCGACCAAACGGGGAGGGAACAACAATCGCTGGTGAGGAAGAAAGTAGACACCGGAAACCACGAAGCGGCAGCTCTTCCTTGCGATGAAAGGCAACAAAACAGTGCGGTGACAGCAAATTGGCAGGGGCAAAGATGATTTCTGGCAGATTTTAGTGGTGCGGCAGTGGGCGGTGGCGACGGGTAGTGCGTTTTCAGGGCGTTGGCTAATGCTTGCGGTTGATCGACGACAGATTCGGAGCGACGACACTCCTGCAGCAGAGGCAATGATCGACGCACATGGCAAGATCTGGCGGTAGTTCGTTGCACGACAGAGGAGGTGATTCCCGGCAAGACACGGTTGCCGTTCCAATGTTATTCAGGAAGGAAGAATTGGATTGGGAGTTTTAATTTTGGGGAAGAGATTTTTTTCTCAATTTTTGTAAAGGGAACAGTGGCGCATAGGAGAGTACATCAAGCAACTTTGACTTTCCATTGCAGCATGCCTGCAATTAAATTCAGATTTTGGCTTCCCATCCAGCAACTTCAACAGCCTCTTCTTCGTCGTTGTCATTCCTTTCACTTCTGAAGTAGCCCAATTCATTTTTTTTTTGTAATTTCTTGTTCTTCTTCAAAGTGTAGTTGGTTGCCCTCTGCTGCACGGCCTACACGGAAACCCTCAAAAATCATTTCTTTCTTCTTGAGTGAAAATGAAGTAAGAAGAAAGGAAAGATGAGTCAGAGCAAAAAAAAAAATAAAAAAAATTGAGATTTAATGCGCTTGAAAGAGAGTGACATGAGTGTGAATTTGAAACTTTTGTGAAAGTGAATTATGTAGCCATTGATGACATTGAAACAAGCTTCATCAAAGTTACAACCATTTTTTATGATTCTCTCTGCAGATGTGTGGAGATCGAATGAAGAAAAAGAATAAATGAAATTGGGAGAGTTCTCAGGATATAGATAAAGGCAGAGACGATTTTCACGGCGTACCCACCTTGCCACGAAAAAGGTGGGAAAGAAAACACAGACTGTTTAGCTATATCTTTTAACACTCCTCATTAATTTTTAACGGAGAGTCCCCAAGTGTTTTATTTTGTTAGAATGAAGGGCTAAATTGATCCAAACTAAAAAGGTAAAGGATTTGGATGAACACAAAAAAAGATAAGGAGCTAATATGATCCTACACTATAAGATCAAGGGCATATGTGACCCTTTGCCCATTTAAAATTTTAGCCTAAATGTATTTTTATTAACTTACATTTTGGTATATACACAATTTAATGAATATTAATCAAACAGATTGTAGCATTATTTTAACATATTAGCTTCTAGTAAGTTGATTAAATAATTGAACATTTGCAAGCACAAATTAATACTAATATTTGTCATTTTAGGCCTTCCAACAAATTAATCTACTTACTTATATTAGACACGCATGTTATTTTCTTATTAGACGTGACACATCATCTTTCTTTCTCCCACAAATAACTCTTCTAATCTATGTTGTCCGCTATTTTAATCATCTCAATCATAACCGTTCATTGCCACCCGAAACTCCCTCCCATTCCACAACTTCTCATAGTTCTAACAATTTTTTTTCTTATTTTTTTAAGTTGTGACAAATTATTAGATTCAAGGATATACTAAATCTTTCATAAAAAAATCCTTAATATACTACTCTAGAGTTTTTCTATATCCATGTGTCAGTCTTTACATTCATCCTCATGAAAAAAAAAAAACTAACGTGTTTATATAATTTGATTAAATTATTTTAAAATATCACATTTCCAAATCTACATAACAAAAGATAATCTTTGATTAATTATAAAATAATTTTAAAATATTAGAAAACTCAATAGGCAAGTATTGGACCTTGGATATATAAATTCACAGTTTGTAGGCCCGTTTTGAATATTTTATGGGCCTCAGGCTAAAAAACCAGCCCAAATATGCTTTGAAGTTTAAATGAATGGGCCTGATAAAATTATATTGTTTTGGCCCAGTTTATAGCAAAGGCAGAGAGAAAGCAGAAAACAATTGAATTTCCATACACAATTATAGCGATTGAAGTTGAAGGCGATTTCTCCCTTTTCTTTCTTTTCCGTGAAATTTTAGGGTTTTCGTTCACAGCAATTGCTTACCGAAAACCCTAATATCAAAATATTTTCTCGTCATTAAAGCAGATATTAATTTGATGTTTCGGTTTTAGGAAGCGATTGGTCTGGAGATGAACATGAAGATGTAGATGAAGAGGATTTTGGATTCTTGAATGCTGCAGGTTAGGTTAAGCCATTTCCAGTATTGTGTCTCAATTAATTTACAACTTAAATTCTTGCTGAAAATAATTAAGTTAGAATTGCAAGATTTGTATCTTCTTGTTGGAATGATATGACTGAAAAGTTAAATGAATTAAAAGACTACTTCAAATCACTATGAATTAGCATAGAAATGAAGAGATCATGTTTGCAATTCATCAAAAAATGTGAAGCTTGTTGGTCTCTGAATGTCAGAAGAAAGATTGTCTTTTCTGAAATTGTTATGTTCACAACTTCACCAACCTCAAGATTAGACACAAGATGAACTCTTTTGTATAAAAATGCATCTTCTCTAGGTCTATTTAGAGAGGGGAAGGGTTGTGTTCACATGGGGATACGGACCGTGTCCAGGGGCACAGGAGCTTTTGCCCTCCGCAAATCCTCATTTGAGGATTTGGTACCATTTGATCCCCAATGGAAGTACCATTTCATCCTCAAATTTGAGGATGGTCCTCCCTTCCCCATTTTTGATACTACCATTAAACCATCCTCAATTTTTTTTTGGTGATTTGAGGATCTGAGGACACCATTGGAGTAGATATCACAAAATCATCAAAAAATTGGTGATTTGAGGACAACACCCCATTGGGGTTGTCCAAGAGCTGCTGGATCTGCTTCTTATCAGCCCACTGGCTTATGAGTACAATTTGAAGTTGGACATATAAATTGGTGTTCAAATTCCCTGTTTACAGCCCTGTTCCATGTCTTGTTTTATTGGGGTGGGGTTGACACACTCCACCACCCGTGAAACACGAGATGAAACAGGGTGGGGGAATAGGGAATCCCATATCTATAAATTTTGAGAGAACTTCATATCTTGCTTTAATAGGCTTGACAAATAGAGAGAATTATATTCATAAAGTTTGAATGTTTATCATCATCTTTGTTGGGGCTTGTTCCAAACAAATATGAAGTCAATTTGTTCATCTTAAATTGTTGTTTGTTTTATGGGTAGTGCTTCTTCATGTATAAATTGTTGGTGGTTGTAAACTTGTAATGGATGAACAATTTGATCTCCTTCAGGAGATGTTCTACCTAGGCCACTTGTTATGCTACAGCTCTTTTATTTATTAAATCTATGGAGTGAAATTGTGTTGCCCCTGATAATCTTTCATAGGGGATGAGGTTAATGCTCTCTCAAATTTTTATTTATTTTTTATTTTTTAGTTTAACGAGTTTCATCCAAAGCTTAACGGCGGGACAAAAAATTACAACTTTTGAAACAAAAAAGAGAGGTTAGGGATAAAAAATGAAAAGAGACATTTTGTATGCTATTAAAAGTGCAATTTTCCCTTAGTTAAAAT
Organism: Pogostemon cablin; assembly: GCA_023678885.1. Taxonomy (NCBI): domain Eukaryota; kingdom Viridiplantae; phylum Streptophyta; class Magnoliopsida; order Lamiales; family Lamiaceae; genus Pogostemon; species Pogostemon cablin. Next base: position 21,739,770 of record CM042968.1, read on the forward strand.
GAATACTTTTTTAGAATAAAATATAACACTCTTAAATGGTTCGAATCTTCTATTATATTTTGGTGTTACATATAATCGAGAAACGAAATAAAAAATATCAATGATAAGAGATTGAATTTTTGCAGTGTAACACAAAAATATAATATAACATACGTATTTCTATTAAAACCTTGTGTATTCATCAACTAAAAAGACATTTGTACAACGTTTTCATTTAATTAATATTAAATTTTTATCTAAATATATATGGTAGGTCCCAGATAGAAAATAATGGATGGGTGGCTGGTTAAAAGTTATTTAGGTTCTAGGATTAATGATGCTTTGTAAAAGAAGTATATTATATAGGATTAATTACTCTCTAATAAACACTACTAATAGTTATTACTGGAAGATGCATACATTTAAATTTTTTATTATTAATAATAATAGTTTCTGCATTATACCTAAGTGTAAGTCTCCCTATTATATAATCATATATGATAAACTCATCAATTTAATTATTTTCATTAATTCTTTTATCTTTTGGATTCTATTTAATTATTTTATATCCAACCATGAATTTAGATTTCAAAATTTAAACCCACAATAGTGAAAGGTGGAATATCATTAATGATGACCATTCATCACACAATATATCCAACACATATTACACTTATCATCTTTAATCAAAATTTTCTAAGTTTAACCAAGGTAAGCAAATTATTTGTATTTATAAATTATCTAACGTAATTGTTGTAATTTTAATCTATTCTAATTTCACACCCCCTTTCACATGGACACATATCCACTTATTCTTCCCTTTTGCTTTATTCTTCTCACTTTTGCCGCCCAAGGCATGTAAATCTAAATCACACCAACTTCAAGATTTTTTTTAAAAAAAAAAAATTGTTTGTTATCAGCATATTATTTCATTTGTAAAAACTTTAATTTCGTTGTTAAATTGTTTTACGAACGGAATAAAAACAAAATTTGTTGGTAAAATAATTTTTGGTAAATTTTTAGCAACATAAATCAAAATTTGTTGGTAAATAATTCTGTTTGTAATTTGTTGTTAATAATTCTGTAGGCCATTTATATAATGATTCTATTCGTAATTCGTTGGTAAATAGCAATAAATTTTATTATATTGGTAAAAACATAATAAATTCGTTGGTATTCCATTGCTAAAAGAAAAATATAATTTTAATTGATAATCCGTTGGTAAATTCCGTTTCTAAGAAAATATTTTTTAGTGATAATCGAGATGAAAAATGATTAAACAAGACATTTTGGATTTTTTTTTTCTTGTGCAGAAATTAGACAAGTGAAGGGTTGTTATGACATGGTTTGCTCTGTGGAAAAGGGATTAGACGGTTGTACCCCTGGAAAATGCATGGTTTCATGTGCTGATAAGTATAGAGATACAAGATATGGAGAGTTATTTCTAGTAGCATTTGCAGGTGTGCTGTAGATTGTTGTATTTGATACATATGTATTCTTAATTAATCGTTAAGATTTTTTATTTTTTTTTTATTTTAATTTTTTGGATAAAATAGAGATCAGATCATTTTAGACCCATGAATATTACCAATTTCCAAATTTATCATATATATATATATATATATATATATATATATATATATATATATATGTTCATCACATGATTGATTTAATCCAAATTAAATCGAACACAATGTGTACACAAACTTAATTGAAAGTTTGACCAAGCCCATTATGTTCATCTCGATTTATGCCCATATTAGTGGGAAAAAAATAAATTCACTTAATATTAAAGATATACTGTATTGTATTATTTAGTTGTTTTCTATAATTGTAATCCGAGATTCAAAATGTAATGATACTAACTAATTTCTAATCGTTTGATTTTACAGAAATCAGATTTTCTATTTGGAAAAATCCTGGTATGGAAAAAAATAATATTTCACATTTATGACATTTTTTTGGCGCAAAGGAATTAGGAAAAGTATTTGCCATATACTTTGATTTTTTTGCATACACACTAATATAAAAATCCTTGTATACATTTTTTTTTCATACGTTGAATTAGGAAAATAATAATATTCTACCACTTTAACATATTAAATTCCAAAATCATTTTTTATCTTTCATGATTATAGGCTCATAGCGTCCATTATTAGTCCAATGAAAATAAATAAAAAAGACGCGCACCAATTCTTCTCATCATAACTAACAAAGAAACCATTTAATTACTCTATTTCATAATAATTACGTTTGGTTTTTTTATTGGAATTAAGAAATATAATATTTTAATGTGTAGTGATGTAAGAGAAATAATATTTTATTGGAAAGTAGTTTGTTGCATTACTATTGTGTGGACCCTATAGAGATATATTTTCTTCGTCTCGTGTTAAGGTTTACGTTTTTCATTTTAGTTTGTTCCAATTTAAGATTTACATTTCCCTTTTTATCAGGTGGAACCCACACAAAACAATTAATTATTTTACATAGAGCTTACACATAACATCAATAAAATTGCCCACTACATATTAATTATTATATTTCTCAACACACTATCTATTAAAATATTATAATGTCTTAATCTACGTGCAAAAAGCAAACGTAAATGTTAACGCGGGAGAGAGGGAATATTAATTTTTTGTGTGGATCTCACTTTTTATTAAAGATATTATTACTTTTCTTTTAAAATATTACTCCATTATTATATATTTATACAAATAATAGTTCACAACATCATTATTATTTTTCATTATAAAAAAAAATTTCTTACCCATCTCATGCAAATTTTTTGTCAAATACAAAAAAAAATAATAAAGTTTTAAGAATTAAGTAATATAAAATTTTAAAGACAAAGCAACAAATAAAATATCCAATAATGATAATGTAAATATAAAAAGGCGATAAAGTCCTAAAATTAACATTAAATTTAAAATCTAAGAGTAATTAAGTAAAGGGCATAGAAAACTTTACCAAAAGTTTTAAAAATTTTACGTGTGTATGGCTTACCTGCAGACAACCAAGCTCTTTAATGTGGCACTCTATTCTCTCTTCAAACTTGGATTCGATTTGCATCAAGTTGAGCTAATACTAGTTAAAAAGTTAAAAATAAAAAATAAATCAATAAGTCAATTAATCTACCTAATTATATGAATAATGCATGTAGAAATTAAAGATGATATACATACCATGATATTGAGACTTCTCAGAAAAAGTGGCATCAAAGATTGAGACATCAAAATAAAATGATCCATAATGTTCAAACACCAAGAAATCATGAAGATGGAGATCATGGCCTTTCACAAACTTATCCCACCCTTCTCCATAGAAGTAAAACCTTCCTCCGTCCTCCTTTCCAACCTCGATGATCCAACGACCCAAATCCGTCGTCACCACCGCTGTCCTCAAGTCCGTGTCGTCGCAGAAATTTGGCGGCAAACTCTGCCGAGGAGTTATTAATGTTATTAGTAGGTGTCTTAATTTGAATGAATTGATCATAACAAATCACATCTATGTACACTCTAATAGAAATCACATCTTGATTGATCAAATTTGGCTTGAATGAATTTTCCATAACAAATCCTAAAAAAAAAACCCTAAATTAATTGATATATAGTATCATTTTTGCAATATTAATGTTTAATCTTTTGTCTACAATAGAATGATTACAGACACTTTAAGAGATTTTGTCATTAATTACTAAATTATTTGGCAATGATCTGTCTACTATAAATTTATAAGTAGTTGAGTTTAAGTGAGCATTATAATACAATACAAATTGTGGTGAGGGGGGAGGGGGTATAAAATGTCCAATTTTATCAATATATAATATAGTCTTGATTCGGTTTGTGACTCGATAAAAATAAATAACTTAATTGTATATATTTATGAATTGATTGTTGATATTTATAAATAGCTAGGTTAAATCTTTAAAACTGATCAGTTACAATTTTTTTTTGACAGATGATAGGTCACAAATTGAATCAGCAGTATTTTTCGTCATTTTGACTAGATATTTATCATAAAAAAGGGGGTATTTAAAAAAATCCCTAAATTCAAAGTAGATTGAAATTTAACCCTTAGTATTATTTTAATGAAAAAAACAAATAATAAATAAATAAGTGAGAAGGAAAAGAAAAGAGTGAGTACTACACTACCAATTTGGTGATAAAATCAGATGGCAAGAATTTGAAAAACTTAATGGTGTTGCCAGTCATGCTTTCTTGATTAGTACTCCTCTGCAGTTAGAAAATCAGTTTGCACTAATTTATCTCAATATCTCTTTTGTCATATCTGCAGAAATTAAAGTTTACTTTCACCTTGAAGATTAGTGAAGATGAAGATTTCTGGATTATTAATTCAGATTCTTCCTCCATTCAAACTTCCAACTGCTGATACATCAAACACTCACACACACACACACACACACACACAGTAATTAATTAATGTATACACCAAAACATGAAACAAGTACAAAAAAGCTGCACATCTATGGAGTTGTACCTTCTAATAAAAGCCAAAACAAAGGTAGAAGAAATCAAGACTGAAACTCTCTCTCCCACTTTCTCTCTCTCAAGACTCAAAACTGATTGGGCAAACAGTAAAGAAAGAAAGAAAGACAAAAGAGATGATGGGATAAAAATGGACATGCAATAGGTATTTGCAGTAATTTATTTATATTTGCACTTAGGGGTTTAGGGTTTGAATTATTTAATGGGGTCAAATGGCAAATATCTCATTCTCACTGCCCTTTTCATTAAATATAAAATTAATTTACCCCACATTCATACCTACATTTTGCAAGTGATAATAGTTTGGTAAGTTTATTCCAAAAATAATTACAACATTCGGTTAATAATTGCGATCCATGTTTCAAAATGGTGTAATTACTATATTTTTTTTTAAAAAAAAATTACAATTCGAATAAACATCAAATTAATATTTACTATCCAATGTTGTTTGTTCTTAAGAGCATCAAAATGAAGATATTTCTTATGTGTGTATAAGTTATAATGATAATTTGTATTTAATGGAGTTTCATAATTTCATTGAATTTTAACCAATGACTTGTAACGATGTTAGAAATTCATATTAAAATGAATAAACAATAAGAAATAACAACAATTTGAAGAGGAAAAAAAGGATCAACACATTAATTATAAGTTGATAAATACTAACATCGATCTTACTTAATTAATGCCATACATGCACTTAATAATCCATAGTGTTAGCAAAATCCAATATTTGAAGTAACATCAAAAGAAGCTAATAAATTAAATATCAACTAAAATAACTTAGTGATAATGAGGATGGCTGTATCTTCAGGATATCCAGGATCATCCATGATGATCTCAACTTTGATTTCACTTCCTTTCTTGATGTTGTTCGACGTGACAAAGTTGTGCCACCCCACCCCCACCGCCAGCCGGTCGTTCATGCACGAGAAAGTAGCCTTGTAAAGCATGAATTTCGCCTTCCATTCCTTCGTCTCCACACCCGACATTCTCAGAATCACTTTTTTTTTCCTCAGGAGATTATGTTGCTTCCATACCACAGAAGGAATGTACTACAAATTATTCATCCATCAAAATAATTTCTTTTAATTAGGGAAATTAATACAATAATAAAAATACATACAAAGCGAGAGAGGGAGCTGTTTTCATAGTCACAACCACTGCCAGCACATAAAACCTTCTTGAAAGTAGGGTTTTTTATTACATGCTGATCAAGTGGTACATTTTCTTCTGCATTAACAAAAGAAATTAAATTATGAGTATAATTAATCTTCTAAGTTTTAACAATACAATCTACAATTATGCATGCATGCATTTATATGTACCCTTTATGATCTTGAGGGACAAGCTAGGTTGAGGCAGCTTTTTCTCAAACGAAGAACGGTCGAAAATGGTGGCACCGAAACAAAATCCGCCATGGTGTTCGAACACAATGATATCAGTGTAAATGAGTTCGTGCTTGCCTACAAATTCATCCCACTCGTCTCCGTAAAAGTAAAATCTTTCGCTCCGTTGTCCAACTTTGATGCACCACCATCCCAGGCAAGTTGTGATCTCAGCCAGTTTCGGTGAATTCTCATCCGAAGCCTTTTTGCAGAAATCGAGTGGCAAGGTCTATAGTGTAGTAGTATTAGTCATAAATATTAGTAACAATTTATTAATCATTATGTGACATTTTTAATATATATAGAACAAAATTACCACAATTTGTCACTAAATTATTCATGAACCCTAATTTAATTAGCACACCCTAGCTAGAATTTTAAGTTGAAGTTCCAAATTATTTCGATTATTATTTTCATAATTAGTGATTGCATTAATTATTGTAATAACTAATAAAGTATGAGTACAATGAATTGTTTGAGGGTTTGAATATATGGAATCTTTATTTATAGGCATAAAATCTGTACTACATAACAAAAAGTGGTCAGATTAATATTCGATAATACTACAACCAAATTAAATGACCTAAATCTTTCGTACGTATAAAATATTTAATTTTGTCTTTTTACTATGGCCAATAGGGATGAGACACGTATACATGGTGGTTAATTTCTATGGTGTGCTCCATTAATTCTAGGGTTTATTACATGAAGAAGTACATCTTTTCTTAATCTATCACAAGAAATTATGACTGCATATTTTATTACTTGCAAACACTACATGTTTATATATATATATATATATATATATATATATATATATATATATATATATATATATATATATATATATATATGGAGAGAGAGAGAGTTACCAGTTGGTTCTTGAAACCAGGTAGCAAAATCTTGTAGAACTTCATGTTCAATTTGTGTTGGTTGATTTGGAAGTTACTGTTTTCTTGAAGAGATTTGCAGAAATAAGAAGGTTAATAGGATAGTTGAGAGGTTGAATTATTTTTTTAAATAAAAAATAAAAGAAAAGAAAAGGAAGGTACCTTGAAGAATAGAGATCCAGCTCCAAAAGATGTGAGAGAAGAGTCACTTTCTTTGGAAGGATTTACACAAAATCTGAAATAACACAACAAGTAAACTAATTTTAACAGAAAAATGAAGAAATAATGGTTACTCCATTTATTAAAAAAAAAAAGATACTCTATTTTTCTAGAAATTATCATTACCCCTTAAGAGAGATGGCTGGCTCTCTCTCTCCCCCACTTTCTCTCTCCCAAATCTTGAAAGTGTGGGTAGGAATGAAGAAATATGAGCACTCTGCAGAGATATAGTAACTTGAAAACGTTTGTATATTGTGATGTGTCAGAGTACACCTACAAAAGTAAAGGAGAGAGCTATTTATAAACACTATCAATTCAATGTTGTGATCACTTCCTTTATTATTATTTTTTCAAAAAAGAAAAACACTTCTTTAACTTATAGTTTAATAATAATAATATGTAATTAATGATTTAAAAATGGTTTTTAAATTTGATTATTGTACTAATTTCAATTAGCATAACTAGACCTTGATCTACGTATAACAACATTTATTTTCTTAATTAGGTGAGATTGATGTTTTGGACCATATAATAATGGTATGATTTCCTCTAAAAGTATTATAAAATCTTAACAATTAATTAGCATAACAAATTTCTTTTATTAATATATTTTTTCACTTATATGAATAAAAAAAATCATAATTAGTGAGATGCCAATCATAAAAGAATTTGAGATTTCATTAACCTTATGACCATCGATTGATCAGCTCCCAATATTCCTATTTATATAGACTGCAAGTTGGCATTAATTTAATTACATTCACCATAATAATTAATAAGTATCTAAACACATAATTAAAAGTAACTAAAATCAAAGCAAGAGTTAAATAAAATCTCTATAATCTAGAGTTTAAAGTGAGTAAATTAAGAGATGCATGCAAGCTAATTAAGCTAAGCTAAGCTAGGCTACTAATTAATTACTTTGTGACATTTATGATAATTGTATTATCAGGATAACCACCAGCAGCAGCAGCATCCACAATGATCTCAAAATGGCATTCATCTCCATGGCTGAGGTTGTTTTCCGACACAAACTCATACCAGCCTTCCGCCACCGCGAAACGGTCGTAGCCCCGATCCATCACTCCATCCGCGTAGAACGTGAGATTTGCGAGCCAGACTCTAGACGAGCCCGCAAATTTCAGAACTGCTCCTCTCTTCTCGTACAACTTGTATGCCTTCCACAGCTTCGTAGGAATGTACTGCACTCGTATGAGTTTTTGTAAATTATAAAGAGGGCACCTTCTTAGATAATTATGAATTGTGAGACGAGTCGGACCATTATTAAAGTATGATTATTACCAAGCGGCAAAGAGCTTTCACATGTTCGCGACCGCTGTGGGCACTCAACTTTCTTTGGAAAGTGGGATTGATAGGATGATGAGGTCGAAGAGGAGGAGGCACTATTGCATCCGGATTGATTAAATTGTTAATTAAGTTAAATATTTGTTGCCAATGTATAACTAAAAAAATGATGTGTGTGTTTGTGTGTGCATAGGGAGTATATTGTAGTGCAGAGCATAGATACCAAGGTGGAGTTTCTCGCAGGCAGAGGAATTGAAGACGTTGACGAGGAAGCGGAAGGAGGCAGAGTGTTTGAACAAGAGGAAGTCATGAAGTTGGAGATCATGGCTTGTAATGAAGCCATTCCAGCCATTTCCATACAAGTAGAACCTTCCTCCCTCGCTTCGGACATTGACGGTCCACTCACCTAGATATGTTGCCACATTTGCAGTTGCTGAGAAATGAGCTGCTGCACTTGAGCAGAAATCGAGTGGCAAACCCTGTCAAAACGGAAGACATGATTCATGAGCCAATTCATATTCAAGACAGATTTCACAAAGGCTTATGATGAATTTAGAAAATGGATAAAAGAATGCATATATATCTACTGCATCTATGTCAGTTAATCTAGAAAATGACAATGGAAATTGAATTGAAGGGCTGATAACAGAACAACTTAATGTGTTACTTCCATGTATTAAGAAAATTTAAGTAAAACAATAGGAGGACGATCATTGGGGATGGAAATTAACGTGCCAAAGGTGCGAATAGGAATGAAGATGAAGAACTCAGACTTTTCGCGGATCATGGAAAGGATATACACAAGACATAAATGTCTATCATTGGAAATTGTTACACGATAAAATGCCTACACCAACGGATAAAGTTCGAAAATTGGGCACTTCTACAGATTCAAATGACATGGGATGCATCCTATGTGGTGTAGGAATTTGATATATGATCAATCATGCCTAATCACAACTTTTATATGATCAATCATGCCCAATCACAACTTGGGACAAAGGAGATTGGGCAAGTGTAGCACCAACCATTTGGATTTGTAAGAATTGAACTCTATGGAATTGCAGAATAAAGTGATGTTCTAAGAGGAAATGCTTAGCATAATTAGCAAATTGATCAAAGTTAGGATTAATTGAAGTTAGATAATGAACCTAACCTAATCCGGAGTTTATTGATACACTTTAGTGTTTGCATTAACTATAATAACTACAAAGGATATTGTTTTAGGACTACATCTTATAATGAGTCAAAAAATCTCTACCTGCAAAGATATGTGACAGTGATTTCTTGGTAGTTACTGCAGCATTGCAAATCAATTTTAGCAGGCTTTAATTATGGGGTGGTATTTTTGTCTCTTCCTACAGCTGATAGAGTTGAGAAAAGTATTGCTTTGTCTAGTAAGTTTTCAATATTAGGTTAAACATGCATTTGTACTATCTTTTCATATAAACCCAATTCTTCCCTAAAGTATATCACCAAGAGTAGTCTATTTACACACACACACACACACACATACATGATAACAAACACAACTTAATCATCAAATAACAAAACTGCATCCAAAAATCTACTCAATATGATCTGGAAAAGGTTTATTTTTAAGTTTCTCATTCCACCATTAATTAAAAATAGAAAAAAAAACTGGTATTTGATATTGTATTACTACAGCAAGCATAGGAAAGACTAACAAGTTCAGTCTTGAAACCAGGAACCAAGATTTTGAAGAACCTCATGGCGATTCTGCAATTAGATGATGGAAGAGTAGTGAGAGAAAACATGTGAGAGAAAGAAAACAAAAATTACAAAAAAAAACCCTATTTTCGAAATCCAAACAAGAAGAAATATCAAACTTTTTGCAAGAAAATCTCTGCAACTTTGGATGAGCTGTCTCTCTTCACCTTGAATGGGTTCCCTTCAAAATGCTTGCTATTCACTGCCCATTAATTCTTTACTTTTTCCCTCCTTATAAAGTAGCCTATACTGTTGGCTTTTTCAAATATAGTTGGGCTAAATAAATTAAAATAAAGAAGCCCAACTATTATTTATTAATGGTGGGCTTTATATGTTAATTATGTAGGCCCAAATTTAAACTTCACCCACAATCATGCATTTTGCTCGTCTTATTTAGGAGCGGGTTAGGTATAATTTGTACACATTTTTAGTTTCAAAGAAAATTATACCTGATATGTATGTGGGTTAGGTATAATTTGAAGTATTGGATCAGAAGAATTATGCTCTTTCATTAATAATTTTCTTAATTTTTGTATTAAGGCCCATTAATAGCCCAATAAACGAAGCCCACTAGAAACAAGAATCTATATATATATATATATATATATATATATATATATATATATATATATATATATATATATAAAGCCTTCACAAGATATGATCTTCATATTTTCTTCCCACCAGTTCACTGCTTAATCTCCCTCTTCCACGCTTTTAGACTTCTCTTCGCCATTTTTGCTCGAATCTCTGTCTAAAGTAGAAGACGAAACCACTGCGGTATCTTTCATTTCTTGTTGGTGTATTCTCTCTAACTATTTTGCTTTCAACTTTGCATATTTAATTGGGTGTCCAGTGTATTGTTTAATGTGATGTCCACTAGGTGTTCGATGAATTGTTTCAAAGAAAATTATAGCTGCTATTCATTTTTATTGTGTGTGTGTAGGGTAGACTCAACATCCACATTACGACACCCTTTGCACATGAATTTGTTTCTTGAACAAACGGGATGTATTTGTTTTTGTCAAGTATCTCCACATGTTCGATAGAATGCCTAAATGACAAGTTTGTGGAATCCAGCAGTGGTAACCCATCCGTATTTGTTTCTCTTTTTAACTTATGTTTTCATTGGATTAAGTCTTAGCAAGTTTTTTGTCATTGGGTCTCCTTTCGATGTGTACTTGTTCATTTCAAAGCAATCCCAGAAACTGGCTCCCTGCTGATATTTGCTATACATTCCATTAATTATCCTTTTGCAATTTTCAAGAGCTTCTTAAGTTTCAAAATTTTGCATTGAATAGTTTGATTGGGCTAAGTGCTATTGAAATGAGTTCTAATAATCAAATTCAAATATTTTACGAATAATTCCTGATTTAAATAAAAAATTATAACTTTTTAAATTAATAATAATATCTTTTAATGAAAATTTTAATATTATCACTTTACGCTTTATATATAAACCCTTGATATATTATTAAGGAGTAATTCGTAGTATAACATTTTTATTTTTAATAAAAAATTATAATATTTTAAATAAAAAATAATTAATAAAGGATACTTAAAATTATCTATGTTATGCAATTGCTTCTATTTTTTTAATATAAAAGTGGAAATCTACTATTGAATGAGAGCTAGCTGGCAATATAAACCATCTCTAGTACACTATGGACGTACTCATTAATTTTTTAATTTAGTTGAACTTCATTTAATTGTCGTTAAATCAAAATTAATTAAGAGCAGAAATATTTAGTTGGGAAGTTAGCTAACAATAAATAATTAAAGCTTATTTAAAGAGTACAAAATGAATTATTACTTCCAAAGATTAAAAGATCTACTTAAATAAGCCTACAAATCATTTGCTATCCAAATTGAGATTTTTATTATTGGAGTACTCTTCTTCCATGTACGAAATAAAGAGTAAATTCTGCGAATGGTCCTCCTAAGAATTTGAGGCATTATTAAATTCTAATTTTTAAATAGATAAAGTATAATTATAAAATAATTAGAGTATGATTTATTAAAGTATAATGGATGATATATTAAAGTTTTGTTGTAGTATGATTTACTAAAATATACTAATTGACAAATACTTGTGTGATACTGTTTCGAGGAAGGAGTTTCATGAGACAGATGAAAAATAATAATATTTTTAATGAGGCCTGTATGTTAATCGGTTAGAGCCAAAGGGCCCGATTTTTAAAAGTAATTATATTTATTCGTGTAAATATTCTATTACTATTTAAATCTCATGCTTATGGTTATTTCGTAATCAAATAATGGCTAAAAGCGAATCTACCTCGATAAGTTTGTAAGGCTCAAAACTTCAATAAGTTATAACGAGTAATTTTTGAGTTGAGTTGAGGTTGTTTATAGGCTTGTTTTTTTAATGGAGGTGAGCTCATATGTAATATTCTAGCTCGCTCGACTCGTTTAACCGCCTATTAACAATTATGACTGTAATTTTCGCTATGAATAAAAAACATTAATTCCAGAACATTTCTTAATTAATACAAAAATAGTAAATAATTAATGAATTTCACATAATTATTCCCCACAGGTTTGTACGGCTATTAAAGGGTCCTAGCATGAGTGCACGGTTATTTCGTAATAACACTTTAATAGAGCACTAATTTATGGCCGACTCAATTTGGTTAGTTTGGTTAGTTGCCATTCTCTATTTATTCTGGTGGGAATTTGCCCATTTTAGCATCTCGCTCCAATTCGTTTCCTAAGGTAAGCTATAATTCTTCCCTAAAGTGAATTTCTACGATTGTGAAAGTTATACTCTATTGTTATGATTATTGAAATGATACTGAATTAGAGAGAGAATTTTGAAGTAATTTTGAAGTTTTCCATCATTGTTATTCTCTTGATGATTCTATTTTACGACTGTTGTGATATATGTATAGGTGTGAGTTTTTGGCATGCCTCCTTTCAGTCGAGTAGTGATGATGTATAATTGGTGTGATATATAAATGATTTTGCTGAGTTGTTTTGTTCAGAAGTGATAACAATATTGAATTTGTTGCCCGTTAGCTGTTTGATGAATGGCCCATGAGAACTTTCTAAAAAAAACTAAGAATTTGATGGAATATGGGATTTTCTATAATGTTTACGCTTCATCCATAGTCCATACTATGATGAGTTTGCTATATGCTATTCTATTCATGAAAATTTATCATTCTAATTTTATGTTTGTACATCTGGAAACTATAATTGCATTTCAGATTCTGAAAATTGTAGCTTTCTAAATCCTCAAATTTCAGGTTTTGGTTTGTTACTGGTGGTAGTACAATCGTCTAACAATGGATATATCAAATGGTTCAGAGAAGGTTGAAGGAACACCTTATGCAGATGTCAAGGTTTTCTTCGATTCTGCCCCTCCTTTGAAGGATGGGGCTGAAATCAAAAGAAAACTTGAACAATTTATAGAAAAGAACTTAAATTTAGGCATGTTTGCTAATTTATTATCTAAGATTACCTTTTTTACTCCCCCAACCAAAGGCGCACACACATAAAATCTGCTGAAATATTGATTTTAACTTGTATCTTCAGGGATTGGAAAACCCACCAAGATAGTATGCGTGACATCTGGAGGAACAACTGTTCCTTTAGAACAGCGGTGTGTTCGTTACATCGACAATTTTAGTTCAGGTCATAGAGGAGCTGCATCAACGGAGTAAGTTACTTCATGTATTGCTTATACATGATGATTTTATATTTTGCTTATATATTTGACACTTGAAAGTTGAACCATGAAACTGCAGATATTTTTTGAAGGCTGGATATGCTGTAGTGTTTCTTTATCGTAGGTGGGTACTGTATAGACTATTACGTTTTCAATTAAATGTTCAAAAATTTTTTGGAGTGACAAACATGGGAATGTGAATGCAAATGCAGAGGAACCTACCAGCCATATTGCAGATCCCTTCCAGATGATCCTTTGCTAGAATGTCTTGAAGTTACGAGTGAATCATGTATTACAGGTTGGTAGTCAATTCTTTTTCTCCAGATCACTTTGCACCCGTTGCATCGTTCTCGAACACTGCTTTGGTTGCTTGTTCTGGTATAAATTTGCGTTTACATGAGGTTTTTTTGAGAACTAAGATGTTATGCTATTCTATTCCAATACAGATATGTACTTTCAAGTTTAGATGTTTATCATGATCTAGTTGCTTTGATGTTATTGTTCAGAACATCTATCGTTCTTTGCTTGATAGTGAAGCTTTGGTTTACATTTCAGTGCACCCAAAGCATGAAAAAACAGTCAAAGAAGCCATCAGTGAGAGTCATTCTGTAAGGATCATCACTGATCTAACAATTGTTCCTTGGCTTGTGTTTAATTTGATTCATTGACGCTCATTTTGTTGCAGGCAGCTGCTAGAGGCACTTTGTTGAAACTTCCATTTACAACAATCTTTGAGTATCTTCAGGTTTTCTTTCTGTCGAAAAACTTCTTGGGATTTATGCACATAAAACTTAAATATCCATAGAATCTCATGTAGTTACTTCAACTCTATTTATATCCATACAAGATACTTGAACTTGACAATTTTATCTCCATCTACTTAAATCAGTATCTTGTATGTTGTGCAGATGTTGCAATTGATTGCTCTGTCGATGCGGAGTCTTGAGTCAAGTGCTTTGTTTTATCTTGCTGCTGCAGTTTCTGATTTTTATGTGCCATGGGAGAGCATGGTAACGAACTAGTCTACTCTAGATACTGTCAGAACTTAAAGTTGAAAACAAGTGGATTTAAATTTTTATTCAATGGCCAAAAAAAAAAAAAAAAAAAAGTTATATTATTTTCTATAGCTCAATAACATCGTTAGATACTTGAAAATCTACTTTTGAAATTCTGTGTTCCTTATCTCTGAAACTGCTTGACCATCTACTCCTTTGCCGAAACTAGCTGTTGACATTGTTTGCATTTGGTCTGTCTTCTGTTGTATAGATTGCATGTAAGAGAATGATTAAGCATATTAAACCAATGATCGTCTCTTTGCAGGCAGTGCACAAGATTCAATCTGGATCTGGTCCTCTAGACATGCGACTCGCTCAGGTCCCGAAGATGCTGTCAGTGTTGAGGAAAGATTGGGCACCCAAGGCCTTCTGCATATCATTTAAGGTGAGGTTTCTTTCAGTGAGTTAACATTTCAATTAAATCCAACTATGCTACATATTATCTGGGATGATTATAAATTTATAATCCTACTGAGTGTTATATGGACAATACTTGTATGCATCACAGCTTGAGACTGATACGAAGATCCTACTTGAGAAGGCTAATATGGCCCTCAAAAAGTACAACATGGACATGGTGGTTGCTAATGAGCTCTTAACCCGTAAAGAAGAAGTGGTTGTCGTCACAAATTGTGGAAACATCACCGTTCAACGGGACAAGAGTCGGGCTAGTACAGACATTGAAAAGCCTCTAATCAAACTCATTGTGGATAAGCACTCTGCTTATATAGGTTGAAGATTCAAGACTAACATCAGTGACATTCGATTATACGGTAGACGATGATCTGCAGCTACTTGATGACCACAAAGGGCTCAAGTGAAAATCTGATGGTTTCTCTAGACATTGTCTTCATGCTTTTGAATTTGTTTCAGATATGGTGTAATAGATTGCAATTCAATAAAAGATAATATTGAAACATTTTGGTTATATTTGCCTTCTTCACAAGCCTTGCAGCAAGGTCCAAAAGGTTACACATAAAGATTGATATTGGGAAAAAATATGTAGCAATTTACAATTATTTTTTTAATTACAATGGATCCACTTTATGACAAAGAACAAGAATCATAGAATAACATAACATACTTGAATTTATTTAATTTGTACATGATTAAAGTTAAATATTTGTATTAATTAAGAGGGTTTTTCTGATAATACAACGAATCCAATTACGGAGATGTAAAATTTGTGTAAATGATTAACATTTTTTTTTGTTTATATATATAAGTATGACTGTAAATAAATGTCATTAAACTGAACGTCCTTCTTATAGAAATGTTAAAGCTCTAATAAAATAAGGTCACTCTTGAGACGGATATACAGAGATAGGTGGTTCGTTGTTAGAAAATGTTTATTATATGGTAAAATTTATTTATTAGTAATTAAGATATATATTATAAATCACATTATAACACTATAAAATTATATTTTAATATTATTCAAAATATATACTTTAAAAAAATACTCTCTTATAATCAATAATCATTTTTTTATTTATATAATAATTATACTTTAACATATTTCACTAGTCGTTTCATACAATGATGTACAAAAGACCGTCAAAATGGAGAATGGTCACAAACTGGCTACTTCGGCCCAATAACCAGAGTTGGCTCGTTATTGAGTTACTTAATTCAATCTCACATTAAATAATTGAATTACTCCATTATTATATTGATTAAAAGAGTCGATACATAAATGCCAAGATTTAACTTTTTATGGTCTAAGACTCTAAACCACGTTGTGTCCTAGATGTTACTAACTTAAATCGATCCAACTTTAATATTTTCACTTATTATATAATACTTCCTCTATCCGCTTCAAATGTATTCATTTTTCATATTTAATCAAAAAGTATATAATATGGTTCACCACTTCCCTTTAATACAACTATCCACTTTACATATAATAATAATACTATTTAATCCACATGAAAAAAACAAATGAATATTTTAGAACTGGACGGAGGGAGTATATCTTTATGTAATTAAATCATCCATAAATCTAGTGTACCAATAAAATGAACTGATATTTCAGATAATTAAGAGCGGTTTTGAAGCATGAATATAATATCAAAGGTCCCTTTTTTTAAATATAAAATAAAAGGACTAATGTGTATATATTGTACTGTGCAACCGGATGCATTGTTTTGGGTACGACTGCTCTTTAAAATATGAATGGTTGCTCTTTAAAATAAAGAGGCATGATTTTCCCAAAACGTGCAAGTAAATAATAAATTTAAAATAATTTATTAGAAATAAATTTAATAACTATTCACCCTACCCTAACTTTTTACCATGATGTAACATGGATCCGAAGATGACCATAAATTCTCCATCTTAAATTTACACTTATTTTATGTACACGTCATATTCTCATAAAGTGGAGTATATTCCCAAATAGGTAGATTCGGGTGCCACGTCAGACATGAGCTGAATGGATTCTTAGTTGTTCATAAATTGTCTCACCATTGCTATTTGTATAATTTTTGTGTTAATCTATTGTATTAGTAACTTTTTGTATCAGCAAATTGCACAGGAAATATATATATATATATATATATATATATATATATATATATATATATATATATATATATATATTAAAATCTTAAAAGAAATGACAAACATTTAGATCAATTCTTTCTTGGATAATTTGATTTTTTTTCTCTAAAATTATCACTTTTTTTAATTTCCATAATAATTGGAATGAAAACTAATGTTAGATGAAGGTAGAGAGTATATGATAAAAGTAAATATTTTTCAAATTACACATTATAGTTATGTTTGACAAAATAAAAGCACTCTTTTTGTTAGTTGACCAGATCATGTCTCATAAATTTGTCTACTCCAATTTGATTTCAGATTTAGAAACCACCCACCTTTCTTATCCAAGAGTTCTATGATTGATATGCAATTATATCTCTTTTAATTAATAAAAGAGCATACTTAATTATTTTAATACTCCTAATATTAGTAATTAAGTCAAACTTTCAATTGCAACAATTATTGTGCACGAGGTTAACTATAAGTTTTTTTTTTCTTTTTCATCCGAGTAAAAGTAAATGTTAAAAGCAGCAGTACCTTATAATTAGGTTTACTTTAAACTCCAATTATATATACATATACATTCCAATATTTTCTGCCTTAGTCAAACAAGAGACTGCATTAATTCATGAAGAACAACATTTTCTTAACAAAGTAGTATATGGAGTATATAATAATAACTATTACTCCTATATCTTAAGCAACAGTAATATATACAGAGTTACATAATAAAAGCAGAATTCACAGCAAAGTTGGATCATAGATTGATATCATATACATATCTAAGCAAAATTATACTACATTTTATCTCATCTTTACCACTGCCTACTACTGCTGCTTCTTCACTGCTGCTCCTCTAGCTTATGCCGGCTCGCGTGGGCAACGAGTCGACCACACTGAGCTGAGAGCTCGTAGACGTTGGAAGTACTCTCCGAACGCCACCAAGCCCTTGGCAGCTTGGCGAGTCGTCAAGATTCGTGACATATGTTGCAGAGTTTGCTCTCGGAGATGATCAGCCTGTTTTAAAATCGAGCAACAGAAACTATGTTATGGTCGGAAGGCGTGGTGAAAAGTAAAATCATGTGGTGTTGTGTTACTATTGCACCTGATTGATGAAGCTCTCGAGACATTCAAAGTTCTCGAGAGCTAGAGACGTGTGGGTGCTGAAAGTTACAGCACCCACAGCGAGAAACGAGACGCTCTGTGAGAGCGTCTGCTGAAGCTTGTCCATCCCTTGTGACAAGGCATCCTCAGCTTGCATACAAGAATGTTTCAGAGTGTCCACGTTGGCATTCTGCTGATCTGTCAGTGGCTGCAGTTGAGGCATTACAACCTGTTGAAACAAACAGACAAACTTATTGTAAGACTCTGAATCACAACTAGTCCATCCGTTTCAGCATCTTTTCACACCTAGAAAGTGTGAAAAAATGCTGGGATGGAGGGACTATGTTTGAATCAGTTCTTACATTAATGAGCTCGGAGGGTTTGAACCCTCCGATCCAGAGGAAGAAGCGCTCGACTGATGACCGCCACGAGCCCGATACCAAGTAGAAAGCATCAACACGAGCAGCATCTCGTTTCATACGAAACAAGTCACAGTAATGGCTCAACACATTTTCAACCATTACACGTAGCTCTATGTCGCCAATAGGCGATTGCAAGATGTTTCTGAGGTCGGAGATCTTTCGTTCTTGCTCGCCTATCCAGTGTGAGTACTCCATCTCGAATGCAGCTATACCTGCACTTGCATTTTCGTCGATTTCAATCCAAAAATAGTTTAAACACGAGATCATCTGATCAACATCACCAAAGTACCTGAGTGTACAGTTCCACATAAGCCCATATTTGCATTTGCACCTGCAATAAGCATACCCTGATGTCGAGCTCTCTCCAGCTCCAACTCCAGCTGTGCTAACTTCAATCGGCTCGACTCCAGCTGCTGAACATAAGCCTATGCAGAGACGAAAGACGGTTAAACACGAAAACGCCACAGAATCAACACTTTGTACAACATGATCATGATCATCAACATCTCCAAACCTTCTTTCTTAAACGACTCTTCCTTGCAGCTTCGCGGTTCTGCGCTAACCGTCTCTGTATCTGTCACAACACCGCAAAATCAACTAAACAACAAGCATTCGTACACACGTAAAATCCGACAGAATCATACAACATGTTGTGCATGTTCATCGATCAAGATTGCAAGTCATCACCTTCTCTGAAAGACTCTTCGTTGCTCGACTATCTTCGCCATGATCGAGTGATTTATCCGAAGTATACTCAATCTGCAAGCATCCAAATCAGAGTGTAACATGATCAGCAACTGAAACAGGACAACACACACAACGTTTGATCGATCAAACCTTGTCGTCTAGCTTCGCGTCGGCCTCATTTACCGTGATCAGACAAACACCAGACGATCCAGGGCTGATGTTACCATCAAAAGGATCCTCCCACATGCCGATTTGGTGCAGAGGTTCGTATAAACCGATCCTACTCGACGGGGCGAACTGAGTGGTTGGAGTAGTCATTCTAACAGCCTGAAAATGGACACAAGAACAGAGGATCAATCATAGAAACACACAAAAACAATCAAAATGAGCTGAGACAGAGAGAAAGTGCTTAACTTAACTAGCAACTGATCAAGAAAATGGAATGATTTCAACAACACAAGTAGAAAAGTTAGGACTAAGAAACAACAAGAAAAGCCCAGAAAGAGCATGGACTGAAAATCTTGATCAATTAATGTTGTGTTAAGAGAGAGCAAACAAGAAATTGGAGATTTATGAACCAAAGAAGCTGAGAATCTTTATTACATCCCCCACTTCAGTTCAAAGTGATCAAGAACCATTCAGACACAAAAACTGGAGTACTTAAACAGGTACTAGATTCAGGCAAAAGAAAGGTAGGTAATAAAAGAATAACATCATAAAAACACACAGCTTTTTAATAAAGTATAATAATAAATGATGCAAAGAAAGAATTTTTTTTTTCTTAAACCCCACAAAATATATATTCACAAAAACTAAAAAAGATTAAATTTTGGAGTTGGAAACTAGCCAACTCACCTGATATGATAAGCATAAAATTTAATTTGTCAGAAAGCAGCTTTACAAGCCAAAATTTCACAATCACACGTAAAGATTCACTCATGCTTATATATAAATAGTTGGTGAACATGACAAGCATTTCATCTTCTTTACTTTTTCCATTTAAAAAAAAAAAAAAAAAACTTTGTGAGTAAACAAAGTACTATAAATGATCATACAATAAAGCCTTGCAACCTCAGGAAGATCAAAGCAACAAAACACAGTCAACAGAAGATCGACAGGTCGGATCAAGTGGACATATCTTCTTCACCCCGAGCTTTTCGGAACGACTAATCAGCAATCGCCACAGTTACAAGGGTGGACCATAAAGCAAGAAATTTCCCAAAAAATAAGATTACAAATTAAAGTTGTAGTTAAAGTATTTTGTCTATAGTACTAATATTAGTTTAAACATGCATAATTTGCTCATGTAAAGAAATTCATGCATGCATTAAGAATATTGAACCCTTCTGTAAGTTGCATAATCTTCTCGGATTGTTCAGAAATTATCACTCTCATCCCGTTTATGGAACAAAGATGAGCTTTTGAACTTCATCCGAATCTTGGATTTTGTTAAGGTCTATAATTGGTTAATTATTAGTAATGTTGCATTATTAGTAGCAATAATATTGTATGTTTTAGGCAAATAGAAGTGAAGATGTGCTTTATTTCAGTTATTCGATCTGGTTTTGACTATTCTATTATTCGTACGTTAACAGAATGTACTTAGTTCAAATAGTGAAATGGACAACTCTTTTAGGGTAATGAGAGATTGCAAATTATTAAAGTATCTTTCCTAAGAACACTCCAATTAATTACTCCCTCGTCCATTAAATGGGCACGGAGGAGTATAATATTTTAATATAAAGTAAAGTAAGAGAAATAATATTTAATGTGTAGTGGGTATGTGTATTAGTAATGTATGTGGAGTGTGTGTGGGCCAATGTGAATATGTTAATATTTTTGTGTGGGTCCCATATACTTTAAAAGGAATGTAACAAATTCTATGGCACAACCTAAAAAGGAAAATGTCACAACTTCTGTGGGAGGAGGGAGTAACATCTTATACTATAAGCAACCTCTGTAGTTTATTTTTAAAGTGATAAATTATTACCCTTCTTTTTATATACTAATATTTAACGAATTTTGGGTCATTAATGTATAAGATTGATTGAGATTGTAAAGTAGGAGTATATATATCTGTGAAATTATTTATAGAATGAGTTTTGTAAGAAGAATATTTAATGAAAAAATAATGCAATTTATTTTATTTAAAATAATTTCAAAAAACTTAATTTTTTGGAAATAGTTCTATAACTTATAAATTCTAAAAAACAAAAAATTACTTAGAAATATACTGCAATTTTTTTTAATTACATGGGATGTGACTGAATCGGTGTACTTATAAAGTTATGGGATGAAATTGGTAAAAAATATCTTTTATGGACGAAATCGGAGCAAAACTGAAAGATTTGGAAAGAAAATGAATGTCCTAATTATTTTAAAACCTTTTCGAATAAAGTAAAAATGATATAGGACGGTTTATGATTTAAAGTCCACCTATATGTTGTATACCTAAAAGAAATACTCATTCCATCGCACGTATTTATTCATACTTTTCATTTTGAGGTATCTCAGGTATTTATGCACATTTTATTAATGGAAAAATATACTCACTCCGGCCACTTGAAAGGTAACCGTTTGTTATTTGCACGTGGATAATTCTAAGGTCTTTATTTATTTTTTGCACGTGAATTAATGAGTATTATTATTATAGATAAAGTGAATAGTTGTATTAGCGAGAAGTGGTGGGTCATATTGTGTATTTTCTTTACTAAATAGATGAAATTAATACCTTTGAAGCGAACGCCAGGAATAGTGAAACGAGTACCTTGTAAGTGGCCGGAGGTAGTATATTACATCTTACTGGAAAATATCAATTTTGGTCCTTTAGGATATATCAAATCCAACTTTAGTCCTCAAGTTAGGTAATTCCTCAAAAGTGGTCCTCCGATGTCCGTTTTTGGTCCTTTTGGTCCACTTTTGGTCCTTTTTATCCACTTTTGGTCATCTGAAATATGCCAAATAAGGACTAAAAGTGGACAAAAATGATCAAAAGTGGACAAAAATAATTAAAAGAACACTGAAGGACCACTTTTAAAAATTATCAAACCTTAAGACTAAAGTTTGATTTTTCATATTTTAAAGGACCAAAATTGATATTATCCCTACATCTTACCCACTTTTTACATTTTACTTATTATTTTCAACAACTTTATTTATTTTTTCTATTTAAATTATCAACTTATTCTTACTTTTTATTATAACACTTCTTAATTTTTGTGTCTGTATAAACGAGCATAAATAACCCTGGATGGGGGAGTACTTGTTACAGCGTTTCTGCTTAAAAAGAATAGGTACAATTCAAGAATTTCAATCTGTTAGACAATTCATGTACCAATCAAGATTTTATTTTTCTTAAAGAGGTCCAATTCATATTTTGAGATGAAAACAAATCAATCTTAATTTAAAGGAATAATTAATTATCGTTATTGTTCTTTAACTTGCATTATCTTAGATTGCAACCTACTTTTGGAGGTGCCTATAAAGAGGTCCAATAAAATAGATGATTCATTTGCATCTTTTCGAATAAAGTAAAAATAATACGAAATGGTTTATGATTTAAACTCCTACTATATATATATATATATATATATATATATATATATATATATATATATACTGTATACCTAAGAAAAAAAAAATACAGCGTTTCTGCCTAAAAAGAATAGGGTGCAGTTTATGAATTTCAATCTGTTAGACAATTAATTATTGTACCAATCAAGATTTTATTTTTCTTAAAGAGGTCCAATTCATATTTTGAGATGAAAACAAGTCAATCTTAATTTAAAGGAATATATAATTAATTATCGTTATTGTTCTTTAACTTGCATTATCTTAGATTGCAACGGAGGTGCCTATAAAGGGATTTATTTAAAGAGTTCCCCTTAGAGTTCTCACAATATTTACTGCATTACGTAGATTGGTACATTTTTATTAATTTTATTGATTTTTTTGGGTAGTGTTGTATTTTTAATTTTTAATTAATGAATGATAAAAAAAATTATGCATGTTAGGTAAGAGTTACAATTTTTTTTAAATATAATATATTGATAGATTATTTGTTTTGAAATTCAATTACTTCATCTCAGATTTAATTATAATTATCTTTTCAAAAATCATTGGGTAATTTTTTTTAATTAGATTGGTAATAGAAATATATATAGATATAGATGGCTCTTGTAAATCAAGAAAGCCATGGAGAAAAAAGCAGTGGCCCTGATGATATAGTATCCCAATTCCCATAAATAAATTATCCAAACTTTTGGAAAAGCAAATTAGCAAACAATATCACTATTTTCCTCACATACCATCATAAAGTAGGCAGCCCCACCCACTATACATATGTGGGAACTCAGCAACCAAAACTAAAACACCAATAAATGGACATCAATCATTTTTAATATTTATTTTTATATAATAATTAAAGCTATTCTAAACCTAATGAATCTTAACATAGATTCTGCATTTCATTCCGAATATACTTCCAATTATTTTTTTAAAAATAAAAAGCTTAGGAACTAAGCTTGTTTTCCTTGCTTTTCACATTTCAAATGTTCTTGTATAATTAATAATGCAAATATGAGCTTTCTTTCACTTGTTACATTCATGAAATTAGGTTGAAATTTTGTCCAACATCAAGGCCTATCTACATCATCCATTTCAAATTTTTTGAACTAATTCATTAATCACATAATAATTTATTTTATTTTATATATATAAAAAGTTGATCATAAATCATGCTTTCTATGGAAGCCCTTAAAGCCCCCACCAACCTTAATCACACATATTAGCTAGATTGATATGTAATTATGATATGGTATATTATATACAAGCGTTTATATACAGATTCTTACCCTTTAATTTGAGAAGAGTGTATTATTCAGCATTCTAAACAATAACACTCGATATTTATGAAAATAAATGTTTTCCGAATAGCTATCCTCTTGTGAGGCGGGTATATATGAGACGGGTTATGAGAATAGTCGATCCATTATTAAAGTATGTTTGGTATATAAGTGAAGTATGTTTATTGGTAGTTAAAGTATGTCCGTAGTGAATTATACTATAACACCCTAAAAATATATTTTAATTCATTATTCATCATACTTTCAAAAAACATATTTTAACTAACAATAAGCATATTTTACATATATAATAATGATACTTTAACAACGGATCAACATGTCTCACATAATTATCGTGTCACAAAAAATTTTGTCTTTTTCGAAAAGGGTACCTATACTCGATTCTACACAATTCATACTTAGTCACAATATAATACAACGAAAAACCAATCTATATTAAATTTTCTAATTTTAACAAGGATTGTCAATAAGAATCAACCCCACAAAATCCCAAATGAAATTAAACATTTTTTTTTTAATTTTTTGAAAAGGAAATCGAACATTTTTACAATTAATCCCTATGTTCAAATTCAAGAATTTTAAAATTTAGGGTTTAGCTCAAATTAAACTCAATTAAGCCCGAAAGTAACGCAATTAATTATGGGCTCATACATTGTGGTTGCTTTTGAGGTGTTGATATAAATATGTGTGTGCGTGTGTTGAATTTATAATAATGCAATTGAGGTATGCTCACACCTCACGATGTAACAAATAATCCAACCATTTGGGACTAAGATATAAAGAAATGTGCATCGGATTAGCACAAAACAATGTAATAAAAAAAGGAAGATGACAAAATTTTGAGGAAGCAAGAAAAAAGGTGACAAAATTTGTCTGGTTGTCATATCTCTGTGGAATAGTGGGAGCCCTTTATCTTACATTATCTCTAGGGAAGTTGCAATAATTAATCAATTAATTAATCTCAAATAATAATAATAATTAATTAACAAAAGTGACTGCTAACCGAAATATCTTAAGCACTGCATGTAAGCAAGCAGCCATTGCACTTTCTTGCCTCATCGTTTGCTAAATTTTGCAGGAAATTAATTCATTAATTGTTTAATTACTATAATTTATAAATAAAGAAATCCACCACGTTAAGAAAAGGGGTTGTGCTGGGTATACTTTTGGCTTTAATGCTTTATAAGAGATGTGGATGTGATGTTTGGATATATTTATTGTAATGGAGTTAAATAAATTAAGTTATTCACATTAATTAATGGTGTATAATAATTGTGGAATGCTTTCTTTCTTTTTTTTATTATTATTATTTAAATGGGTTTCTAAGCTTTCTTTGTTTACGATCAATAGTTAAGCAATTTGCAAGTAAATATTTATATTATATGTATAATATCGATGTAACTTTATATGGTGTTAAATTAATGTCAAGTTGGATCTAGTATTAATTATTTTTCATCGAATCTTGAATTAGATGTCTACTTAAGTTAGATTCAGTATGAATCAGTCGAATGATTCTTTTCTTGCTGTTGAAACTTCAGTTTCTAGCATAGACACTTGAAAAATATATAAGAGCAAAATATTGCATGAGACCACCGCCCCTGTCTTGGGATTGGTGGAGGAGGTAAATCTCAGGATGTGTCTCAAGTGGCTTATAGAGATGACTCACTGTTTAACTTGTGTTTGCAGGGGCTAAATTCATGCCAAAAACATGATTCGAATCCCCACCCTACAGCAACCAAGCTCAGTTGGAAAGTCTTTCCATCATCCCCTCTACCACTTGATCTATGTCCCGAGAACTTCTTTTTATTTTTATAGTAATACACTTCTTCATCTTAATTTAATCTTCATATTTTGGTCTCAATCTAATGGTCACATTTATTTATTATTCACTTATTTTACTAAAACTTTTATTTTCTGATAATTTGATTTTTCAGGATAATAAATAAATTGTAAAGCGTCTAATATGTATTAGACGGGAATATCAATTTCAATATTAAAATATTTGAGTAATTAATTAGTATTATTCCTTTTATATGAGTGTAAATTTGAATTGAGAAAAAATAAAAATAAAAAATGTGAACTTAAATATAAGATAGATGTGGTAATTCAATTTATTATTTAATTATTAAGAACGTTTTATCTTTTATATATTGATCTCCCACAAAAGTTGCTATATATACACGCTAGACATGAAATAACCCGTGAAAGAAATTTCTAGATAAATAATCCCTTAAAATAAAATTATGTAAATTTTTAATTTAATTTGAAAAAAATAGGTATTTAAGGGAGGGGGGAGTGATAATTTCAAAACAAAATGTAATACTCCTCCGTCACGGGTATTTTTACCCATTTGTACGGGCATGGAGATTAAGACGTGTTATTATTTTAATATATAATGTAAGAAAAAGTAGAGATAAATTAGTAATTTAAAAAGAAAAAATAAATAAAATTGTTGGAAATGATGAATAAAGTGTAAAAAAGTAATTAAAGTTGTTGGGATTGTAAAAAGTAGGTAATAAAATATTATGTATTTTTGCTATTAATGAAATGAGTTAAATACGTGGAACAATCCTAAATGAAAAGTAGATAAAAATAGATGAAGGGAGTAATTAGGATCATCACTTTGGTCATCTATAATATGTAGATTTTTTTTTTTCATCTCTCCTAAGACTTGTTAAATTAATTATTGTTATGAAAATCTTCCACGTTATCTAAATTACCCTTTACGACCTAGTTTAATTAAGTGAAAACTATTATCCATTAGAGATGACAATTTAAATGGAAAAAGAATTATTCTTGTGTCCAATAATGGATATAAGCATACATCCACATTTATTTGAAAAATATAGACATGAAAAGATTAAAAAAAATACTTTGTAAATTAATATTAAATTCTATGAACAAAACTTAAATCCTAATAGTAAATGAGTAAATAATAATTCAAAAAATGTACAGATGAAAATAAAATAAAATTTGAAGAATTATCATGAAATGTAAATCCTTTTGGGGGTTTAAATATGAAGGAGAAATGTGGATTTAGAATTGATTGAATTTAATAAATTCAACAAATAGTATTAATATAGTATATTTGTTTGGAAATTTAAGTAGATAGATTTTAATTTTATGCTAAATCAATGCGTAAAAATAGAGGGTGATGTGTGTGTGAGAGTAGGATGTAATATGTGCAAGAAGTGATAAAATTTATGTAATCTAATTTTATTAAAGCCCAGGTAAACAAGGAATTGATTACATAAACTTAAACTTAGAAAAAAAAAATCAGAATAAACATAGCTTAAAAGTATAGGAGAAAATGAATTATTTAAATACATGGTACACCCAAATGCAAAGAAAAAATTATTCTAGCAACGGTGATAGGGATCTTATACATGTAATATTTGGGGCAAATTTGTATGAGATTATTTTACGCTTTCGTAATTCGTTATCATTTTAAAAAAAATGTTATTATTTTTTATTTATAATATAAATTGTCAATAAAATAATTCACTATATCGTTATCACTTTTCACCAATTGAGCATCACTTTTTTTATTAAAATGTTACTACTTTTTATCCGTCTCATAAAAACAATTCCGTGAGATGATCTAACACAAGTCTCTGCGTGAGTCTCCGTACACTTTTAAAAAAAAAAAATTCTCGCCCATGGTGGTAGTGATGGTAGTAATCACATTCACAGTAAGAGTAGAGCAATAGAGGTGGTGGTAGGGTAGTGGTAGCTATAGTCGTTTTAGTAGAAGTTTTAATTATATTAGTACGGATAGTAAGGTGAATTAGAAGTTCTTAAGGAGTATGAGTGACATTGTAAGAGAAAAAAGTAAAAAAATTAATAATACTAATACAAATCTAACACTTATCTCAAGGATATGTGTTTTGCTCTTAGAGTTGTTGAGCATTATTCTTTCTTCCATAAGTTTGATCATTCAACAATATGATTCATCACCAAATATCCATGTATAATAGACCATCTTATAACTTTTCTAAAAGCATGTAAAACACATTTAAAACAGCAACTAGTATGAATCGATTCGTCTAGCGATTTAAGCCGTCGAAGAGGCAAAACATTGCAGGCCACACAAATTCATTTGTCTTTCTTATGACCATAACATCCCAACTCACAACTGGCAATTGCAACACTAATTATTACTACAATACATGAACCTAAAGCAAATCATCTCTAATGTCATGCAATTCCTTTTCATGTCAAAAGGTGCAACAAAGCCTTTTTGCATGATTGGGGGTGCTTTTGATAGTAGCAATAAATCAATATGCTAACTTCAACCTTTGATGAAATCCAAGACAGACACATATTTGAATAATCTTGCAAGTGGTCCTTTGACAAGTGCACCACCACACTCACATGCTTGGATTTGTCACTTTCAATGATTCAATTATGTCTAAATTATTCTGTAATTTTCTGACCCTATATGCTAATTTATTTGAAACAGTGAATGAAAAATACAGCTTTTAACTAAATAATACTGATAAGACGTTCACCTTTTTAGACCTTTTGTAATCAACTAGCAAAACTTACAAATAGAACTGTTGATGTAATTACTAAAACAAAAGTTTTTATGTATTTCACAATTGGACATAATGATCTGTACTAGTTTTCTGTAGAACAAATTCCAACTTATTAACTAAAAAGAGCTACAGCAAGTATCATAACAACTTAAATGTCGCTTCATTTGCAAAACATTTTCTGTAGGAATTAGGTGTTGCATACTTGATTAAAAAAAAGTGATAATAAGATGCTTACGCCCATTTTAAGCGTGGGCGAATTCTGAAATCCTAGTTTTCATTGTGCAATTGGTGATTTTGATTCCAATTTCTTGCTTTGCAATCTATGCATGAACATCGGATTAGCTTTAAGCCTGTCTTTTACATCTGATACTCGAGCTTCATCGACAAGTATACGAGCTTTTCCAGCCTCCTCAAGCAATGTGAATAATGTTCTGAGGCAATCCTTTCGGTTCTCTTCCCGATGTTCAAACCTGAGAAAGAAATGTGAGGAAAATTATATTCCAAAAGGCAAAAGAAAAGTGTAAACAAGTTGAGTCACGCCAAGCGTATACAGACAGTGAAGGCTGTACATGTTTTTCATCTGGAATAAATGTCTTTCCAAAAATACAGAAGCAAACAAAATATAGAGCGGTTCATTACCGAGTTCACATTAGAGGTGGTATCTGTCAAGAATAATCTAAAACATGTTTCACTTCTCTTGCAGGGAAAGTCAGTTAACAAGATTTTCACAAACGAAAAATCAGAGAAGTGAGCACATCAGCAGATATACTATCATTCTCCCTGCTTGAGGAGAGGGGGGAAAAATGGCAATTGTTTAAAAATGGCCATACCTTTCACTGGTTATAGTAAGTTCATCTTTCCCAGGATAGTATCGCTTTCCTGCCAATTCTCTCAACCGCACAAACTGTGCCTTAGAAAGACCAAGCTCCTTCACAGTAACAGCCAACTTCACTTTTCTGTTCTTCGGATGCCATGAATCACCACCAGGACTAAAGACCACCCTAGTTTTCCACCTAAGAATTGGCCCCTCACCAGGTGGGTCATCCGAATCCAATTTGTTGTTGGTCAGAGCATTCTTGTCAAACTCTGGCGGTTCCTCTGCCTCCATCAGTTCAGCAGCTTCCAAGACCATCTCATCTTCAAACTCCTTAAAAAGAGCATATCCTTCTTCAACCTCAAGTTCCTCCTTTTCAACCCTATCACCTATCTCATTAAACTTTGCTTCAACCTTCTTCTTGATTTCATCTGAAAGGGTAGTCCATTTATAAAATTAGAATCATAACAAGGAATACATCAAACTTTGACAAATGAAAGTAATTCATGCAGAGAGTTCCAATCAAATCTTGTAAATTCAGTTAATGCCCAACAATATAATTTGACATTTTCCAATGAGTAAAAGAAGTCAGGACATAAATCATTCATATCTGTCCATGATTAGTAACCACCCCTCAGACTACTGACTGCATACTAACGCATAAGTCATAACAGAGCACATACCTAACCATAAATAGCAAACTTCGCAAAAACTAGCAATGAAGGAGACATTTAATTGTTACAGCGAGTTAGCAAACTCAGTCATTTTCTTCAAATAGATAAGAGTATGATTTAAAGAAATGAAAATAATGGTTAGACCAATTCTCAGTAGAAATATCACCTGATTCTTTAGTACATTCAATCGTTTCAAAGATCAAAATTTCCCAACCAAGGGTAAGATTTTAACTGTTTAAGGACACTTTCTTCAATCTTTGGGTAGATTTAAGGCCACGAAGTGTTAAACAGAAGTAATTGGCTGTAACTTAGCAGTTAGCCCCACACTGTCATTGATGAAGAATTGACTAACTTGTTCATTACCACATCCCAGATTCATAACTAGTATTAAATAACCTAATAAACTAATTTTTTCCATAGGGATACTATTAATCTTTCAGGCTGTTCATAGTCCAAGAAACCATATCTTTTGTATCCCTAGACACAACTTAACTCCTAGCAAAACACAGTATTTTCTGGAAAGATGTAAAGAGAATTTCAAGATGATTATCACACCAGAGGGTGGCATCTGAGGTTGTTCATTACTCAAATGCTTTTAGAAGAACCATACCAGCTAAGCATCCAGCCATTCAGCCGTCTAAAGCTGGAAATATACTTACACCATGCATGGTTGCAAACCATAGAGCATAAGAGGAAATTTTTTATATAAATAAAATGGTTCAGCTACCAGAAACCAATCAAACATCCCACCCCTAAAGTGAGTAAAAATAAAGAACTGAAAGACATGGACCAGCACTATCTTAACTCAGGTAATAGGACCAATTATATTGGAGTACCATGTAGAAGGTTGTCCCAGTGAAGCATATCCTCCAGTATTTCTTCACATTCCTTAGTATCCTTAAGATACCCATGCTCAGTGGCCTCTTTAATCATATCATCCCATTTATTGTCATCAATATTAAAGTAAGGATCAGATGTCATTCTCCCAATAACATCATCCCGGGCAGTGTATAAATCTTCAACTTCTTCATCAGTCTCGTGACAGTCCTCAAAATCTGATTCAAATTCTTCATCATTTACATCGTCTAGTGGCTTCATTTGTAGCTCATCCATTAACTCATCATCTGTATCTTCATGCTTTTCTATAAGCTCTCTCTTCAGAATAGACTCAAACACTTTTGGGAGTGCCTCTTCATTGGAATTCTGAAAATAGTCCTCTAACTGCGTTTTCAAATCTGCAAACAATTCAATGATCAATGGAGCTGCAAAAGGTTAGAATATGAAGCACAACTAGCAACCAATATCACTAATCGTGCTACAATGAAAAACGTCATAATCCAATTAACTATTAATTCAATCTAATCAATCAATTTCATTTGTTCTAACACATATTTCCACTACAAGGTTACACAAAATATATCATAATATATTAAAAGTACCAAGGAGTTGAGCAACATTTTTAGACATTTTTATCCCTCACATATTTTAATAATTACAATAAACCCTTTATTATTCTACTATCTATTACAATATAATTTATTATAATTCATATACATGTATTTTGTTTAATTATACTAATAATATTTCCATTAAATTCCTATTAACAAAAGGGGCTCTTAGTATCCATAACCCTTCACCACCAAAACCATTCATTTTCCTCCATCTCCAGTCTTTATAAGATCTCTTTGCATTTGCAGACGGAGTAATCAACCGTCACTCTCATCTACAAGGGTGAAATCATATCTCTGACACCTAAGGCATGTAAAATACTATAGGATGTATTCAGCTTCTTAAGTACAAAAGTATTCTTTTTTTTTACAGCCGTCAATCATCAAGGAAATTTCATGTTAGCAGACCATTATTATATCTCAGAGCATACAGTGATGCTGAAAATGTTTTCCAACAATTCAAACAATTGGTTACATCAAGAACTGTAAGTCACTATTATTCGTGTTGACAACATGAAATCTGAATACCAATTCACATTATACAGTTAACTTCTCATATGCATGGTTAATGATTCTTACTATATATGTTTAGGTTGCATCATTTACTGGGGAGAAGCAAGTTGTGGCTACTACAATAAATTACTTGCTAATAGTTTCTTTGTAAGTTTTACTCTCTTTTTATATCTTTGTTGCACCTCCATTCAGGCCTGCTATTTCCACAGCCCAATTAACAGCAGCAAAGATATTTAAGACAATAAATTGGAAACCAATAGATGCATATAATCTAAAAGGAAAGATACTGAATGACATATGTGGAGAGAAAGAGTTTAAAAATATATGTGTTTCACAACTATGCGACCGAATCTTAATTTGATGAATTTTCTCTACTTATTTTCAATGGCACAACCGCAGATTTGGTTGGACAGAGTAGAAGCAGAAAGTCTACTATGATTATATTTTAATAAAGAGGTTCTATGATCCAATATCGGATGCAGTTTTAATCAAATCACTCATTACACTCTTGAAATTGAAATGCATGTATATATTGAAATTTTGAAATCAAGTCCTATTCATGAATGCTGATTAAAAAAAAAAAAAAAAAAAGCTAAACTAAGGAGTTTTAAAGTGATTACAAAGTAGAAGATTACTCAAGTTATTCAAATCATGAAAGAACGCCAAAATTAAAATGAAAAGAGTGAGAGAAGTTACATATCTAGAAACCAAGATACTATCTTGCTCACTAATATTATTTATAACCCTCATAAAATAGACCATATATAAATCCGTCCATGACAAACAAAATAAGAGGAGGCACACCAGAAATCATACGAGAACTATCCCAGCAAGAACGGTAACTCACCCAATTAAACTTTTTAACTAAACAGTGAGAAATTCTCTATATAGAAAATTTTATTGATTTTCGCAGAAAGAAAACTGCACCTTTATTGTCTACATCCTCTAACCCAGCAACCTCTGCTTTCTCCTCTTCGGGTATGGATGCGCTAGATTCAGGTTCTGATTTTGTGTTCGGAACCGGGTTTTCATTCTCGCACGAGAAAAAACGCATTCTCGAAGGAAAATAATAGAGTATTTGCGCATTGGTGATGGTATGATTCTTAGAAGAAGAGTTTGTAGAGGCATTGTAAATGTAAGACTTAGGTTTGAGATTGCGAGGGAAATGGAGATTACGAGCGCATAAATGGAGGTTTCTGAGCAGAGCTCCTCTCATGGCGAACGTTTTTTTTTTTTTCTAGGGTTTAGTGAACTCCCCTGCTGTCAACGTTCAGTGATTTCGAGTGAATAAGGAAGGAAGTAATGTTTCAAAGGGAAATTAAAAGAAAAGGTAATTATAATTAAATTTGGTAGGAAAATAAAACATTAAATCTAACCCATCTTGAAAACATTAATTAAATGAATATTAATTTTTTAAGCCTATTTTTATAAATAAATAGAGCTCGGGTATTAAAATAACTATTTTGTTAAAAAGCTTGTTCATGAACAAGAATATAATTTTTTATTAATTTATTATTATTCATAATTTAATATTTTGTATTATGATATAAATTGAAATGATAATCTAAATTTATTGTTTTAAATTTTATTATTATCTATTGTTGACTTTTTTATTTTTTTTATTAATTCTTTCTTTTTTAGAAATAAGAAAAAACTTATATGTATTTATTTATTTATGATATGCGACTTTTATACGTAATTCTAATGTATAATATTGATTTTTATTAATTAAAATTTTTTCATATGGCAAAAACTTGTGTGCGTCCGGGCGCACGGGAGCACTTTTCGTATTCCTTTAGAATTTTATGTTAAATTGTAGTATATCATTTAGTATAAATATGTGTACTTCAAAAAATAAAAAAATATTAATGAAAATTATATACCCTTTAAAACAAAATGTGTACCCTTATTAATTAAAGTATATACCCTTTAAAACAAAATAATGTACCCTTATCCACAATATTAAATTCTAAAGACGCGTGATGTGCATCCGGGCGCACGCAAGTCTCACTCTTTTTTTATACTTAACTTTAGCTTATGTATATATGCACATAAATTTGAGATTTTGTAATGGAGTGCATTTTTAAATAGACATAGACAAAACTTATTGAGTGTATATTGGGTACACCCGGGTGCAGGTGCATCCATATGTGTATGACTTTTTATTCTATTTTATATACATGTTATTTTATTTTGTTTAAGTGTATTGTAATAATTGTATACTTTTTTTACACTAATTTTTTTATTAAAAAAACTAATATACATATGTGTATAATTTTTTATTCAATAGTGTATACATATTTTTTAATAATTGTATATCATTTACACTCAATTTTTTATTAACAAAAAAACTAACAATTAAATTGTATACATTTTTGCTCAAAATTGCATATGTTTTTGTTTATATTTGTATATATGGGTGCACACGGGTGCACACTATAATTAGCCAAACTTATTTATTTACAAACTTCATTAATTTTTTAGGGATAGTTTTATATTTTTAGGTGGAATTAGTGATCGCTCATATGTATTGTCCATGAGAGATTAGAATTAATTGCATAATTTCTTTATTGTATATGTCATGATTGTAGTTAATCTCATCCTTGTATCATTTGAAACTCATTTATTCTTACTTTTATTTATTTATTTCATGCATTAGTTTCATTGCATTTATTTGCAAGTTATCCATCTCATTCCGTCGTCCTTATAAAATCACGATAAACTTGAGATCGCTTAAACTCTAGTACATTCCTCCCTGTGATTTGATAAATTCTTTAATTGGTCATCCCGACTATATACGACCAATCAAATAGCGCCGTTGCCGAGGAGGTAACGGTTGCTAATAGTTTGACGAATGATTGTTTAGAGTGGTCTTAATAAGGACATTTATTTTTATTTTTGCATCTTATATTTGCTTTTGAAAATTTTGTTCAAATTTTTCTTTCTCTTGTAGGTGCATACCTTGAGAAGGAGGAAGAAGGAGAACAAGCCCAAAAATATGAGCTACATGGATATTCTTCGAGAAATGGTGAATAGAAGTGTTCATCCCAATATGAACACACAAGGAAATTTTCAAGGATTTCAAATGTCAAATTGTGAGCCTAATTTGTAACCTGATTACGGAGTACAAGATATGCAATTCCAACAACAAAGTTATGAGAATTTTGGAGTTCCTCATCAAATGCATCAACAGGTATACCCTCAAGGTGTGGAAGATGTTTTTCAAGGAAATTTTTCTAGAAATCAAGAAGGAAATCAACCACAACTATGGAGAAATTTTCAAGACTCCAACACCTATTATTCCACCCAAAATGACCACATAGCGATGCTTGGAGAAAAGTTGTTTGAAATGGTTATGGATCGCTTAGAAGAAGGGAGGAAGTCTAATCAAGTGTGGATTGATAGAATTGGAAACTTGTGTGAAACGATGATGAATACAATGGTAGCATTCAATGCTAAGTTGGATTCATTAGAGCACCAAGTAAGTCAAATAGTGTCCACCGTGGAGAGACTTCAAGAAGAGAACAACAAGCCTTCTACATCCGGAACAAAAAGTGAATGCATGGTCATTAAGGATTGGAACGAGGCTAGTTTGGGGGTTGATGAGGTTATGAAGGAAAGAAGAGAAAGGGTGCCTAAGTGGGTGAAAGCTAAAGAGTTGAAAGAAGAGTTGAAGGGGGAATTCGATAGATTTGTCGAGTCTCTTGAAGTGAAACCAAGAGGAGATTCATGCCCTTATGGAAGAAAAAAAGCCTCCGGAAACGAAGATTACAAATGATAAAAAAGTACAGCCAAAACCTTCTCATTCTATTGAAATTTCAAATTCTCTTAAGAACTTCCATGATTTTATTGATAGAAATTTGTTTGGTGATTGTAGGAAAAAGGTTGCAAGAAGACATCAACACTTGTCGATGCCCGAATATTTACCGGGGGATGTGGTTGAAGTTCAAAATGCATATAAAGCCCCATGGAAGAAGTGGAACAAATGGAAAGGGTCATTCCTTGTGAAGAACGCCTTCGGAGAATAATTACTTGAGTTATTTAACAAGAAGGGAAACGTTCTTGTGGTTGAACGTGAGGGCACAAGGCACTACTTCAAGAAGAAACCTATGACAGTGCCTAAGTACTATTCTAGACCACCATGAGCTAAATACTATCGTACGGCTTGAAGACGCTAAACTTAGCGCTCGATGGGAGGCAACCCATCATTATCTTTATTGTTTTATTTCGTGCTTTCAATAAGGATTATGGATTTGATATTGTTTTACAATTTTTGGCATGTAGGTTGATTGTGCTCGTGAGGAGAATGATTATTGAAGATACGAAGGGGGCTTGATTTGAAGTGTATAGGTACATCACACCACTTTTTGCAAACTTAACTCAAAATTCTTGTTTCAATTTAAGTTTGGGGGGATATGACGTGGTGTGGCATACTTTATTTTGAAGGCATATACTTTTCGTATTTTTGGGCTAATTTTGAATTTTTTTTCATGAGTATTGGTTTGAATTTTGGTATGATTGGTTGTATTGAAGTACATGATAGTCCATAGTTTTAATGATATTGTTGAGCTAATGTTTTTGATAAGTTGTTGAGCATAAATGAAGTGTAGTGGAAGCACGAATGAGACCGGAGATCAAGTCGAGATTCGTTGTGTATTCAATCCGGAAGCTAGTGCCAACCATTTCCACTACCAAATGCCTATTGAGGGAGTTCACTCTATACTCTACCACTTTTAGTTGCTTGACATATTTTGATTTGAATTGATGTGATTAGCATGCTACTTTATGTGTTATGTTTGTGGGATGTTTATTTTCGTAATTTAGGATTTCTTTTTCAATCAAAGGTTAAGATGTTTGTGAGCTTAATGGATCATGGATGATATGAATGTGTGTCTTATTGTTAATGATGGTGATTTTTGTCTTTGCATGTTATGTGTTTTTATTTTGTTTCTTGTTTGTTGAGTCTTTATTTTATGTTTTGTGTATTTTCTTATTTTTGTCTTGGTATGTTTGGTGGTTTGTTTAGGGATGTCGTGAGTCATTTTTTAATATGAGTGATGGCATGTTGTTGTGATAAGTGATGACAAGTTATGATTAAGAAACTCTACACTTTCGAATTGTGACATGTTTTATTTAACTTGTTCAATTTTAAGATGGATGTGGTGTAATAAGTCCTTAAGGTCCGAGCACAAGCTTGTGAGAATTTGAGTCACAACCGTGCATACATGATATTTTTCTTCATGAGTGTTGATAAGTTAGAACTTGCTCAAGGACTATAGGAACGAGCCCGATTTGTGGAGATTAGTGATATGATCTAAGGTCATCCTTGTCATTAATAATCATTGCCATATATTTCCCTACCATGAACATCATCCCTAGTCAACCACTTTGAGCCTTTAAGTCTATTCTTGTGAATCTAGCACATTACAAGCCTTGATTACCTACATGAGTCTAATATATTTGCCCTTTTGTGTGAGTGATTGAGGAGATGGTAGCTAGGAAGGATTGATAAGTAAGAAAAAGAAGAAAGAAAATGGTAAACAAGTAAGAAAAAGGATGAAAAGAGCAAAACCAAGAATGGACATGAAACCTCAAAACAAGAAAAAAAGCAAAGTACCAACAATATGCTTAAGTACTTAAAAGTCCAAAGAAGGAAGCATGCATTAAAAGAAGCTCAATTCAAGGAAGGTTGATGATTAATGTTTGTGATCATTAAAGAAAAGAAAGGAAGAAAGATAAGTGAAAGTATGGAAGAAAGTAGTCATCTCTTCGATTACTTACACTTGTTTAGTCACTCTTACCTAAATTCTCCTTACCATATCAAAGAGTCTATCATTACATCCTTAATTAAAGACCTTTTTGATCACTAATGGAAATTTGGCGGTTTGTGAATGTAGTCCACGAGCAAACTTATAGCGAGTCGAGCCAATTGATTGATGAGTGATGATTTACCCTACTTTAAAGAGTGTTGAGTAACATTTATAACCTATGTAAGGCTTGGACTAAAAAATGACTATATTACACTTTTATTCTCTTTAGATTGAACTTGTTAATTTTTCATGTTATGAGTTTAATGTTGTAGGATGACTTAGCATAAATTGTAATTCTTATTGCTATCGATGTGTTATTACTTATGTTCGTTTAGTCTTTTCCTAGGTGAAAATCTCACCCCTTGGTTTATCATTTTCGTTGTTCGGGGACGCACAACACTTTAAGTTTGGGGTGTGATGAGTGATATTTTCACCTGAATTTTAGTGTCTTTTTATATCTAATTTTCGTATTATTTTATCCGTATTTATGTGTTATTTAGTTGTGTTTCGTGTTTTTATGGAAATGTGTGAGAATGAGCTTAAACATATGTAAAATAGGTGAAAATGGAGCAAAAACGGAGAAGGGAGATAAAACGAAGAAGAGAAACATGGAACGACCAGGCACAACTCGAGCTCGGTCGCACGAGTTGTGCTCAGTAGCACGGGCCTGTCCAGAATGGCCGTGCGGCGATATCAATTCACCCAACACTGCCACCCTGTGGCCGTGTTGCAGCACACGACTAGTGCTGTGTAAAAACCTATAAAAAATCAGAATTCTTCTAGAAGCTTCCCAAGATGTATAAATACCCAATACTTTAATATTTGATCAGATTTTTTGAAGGGTTTCACTCCTACAACTACACACACCATTTCCTCCATTTTACATCATCATCTTCATCCATTCTTCATCCATCCATCCACACTTGATCTCCTCCATCAAAGCCACCATCCAAGTGATCAAGAAAGCAAGAGAGAGTGAAGATTGCAAGAAGAAGAAGGAGATCTCCATTGAAGGACTTCAAATGGGGAATCTAATTCTAATTTTTGTGAACTTCTTTATAGTTTGATCATGGAATTTGTAGATTCAATTGTCTATGTTGATTTCTCTAAGACTATGATATGCTAATCTCCTTTGTGAGATTAGCTCCATGATTAGTATTGGATAATTTAGTTTTTATGCAATTTGATTTTAATCTTGAATGGGCTTTGTGTATTTCTATCATTGAATGTTGATTGCTTGATGTATATGATGATATGTGTGATTAATTGTCATGGACATGTGATGAGATTGAGAAATAAATTATATGTTTAGGATAATTCATTGAATCATTTCATCATACACTTCATGTGCATTAATTTAGAATGAGATAGAGATATCCTTCTAGATTTAGAACCCTTTGATAGAATATTTGATTAGCTTGATCGAGAGATTGATTGATTAGATGAGGGGACCAAAACTATTAGTGAATTCATAGTACCTTAAAAGGAAATATTGCCTATGATTTACTACCTAATTAGGGAACTCGTAGATAATTAGTACCTATTGGGAGGTGTTCATTTTGGTCTCGATCCTATGTGCTTTTGGGAGTCTTGTTGAGGGTCTACATCCTATCCATCTCGAGAGAGAGTTTAGGTGGAATTAGTGATCGCTCCTATGCCTTGTCCATGAGAAATTAGAATTAATTGCATAATTTCTTTATTGTATATGTCATGATTGTAGTTAATCTCATCCTTGCATCATTTGAAACCCATTTATTCTTGCTTTTATTTATTTATTTCGTGCATTAGTTTCATTGCATTTATTTGCAAGCTATCCATCACATTCCGTCGTCTTTATAAAATCACGATAAACTTGAGATCGCTTAAACTCTAGTACCTTCATCCCTGTAGTTCGATAAATTCTTTAATTGATCATCCCAATTATATACGACCAATCAAATAGCGCCGTTGCCGGGGAGGTAACGGTTGCTAGTAGTTTGATGAAGGATTGTTTAGAGTGGTCTTAATAAGGACATTTATTTTTATTTTTGCATCTTATATTTGCTTTTGAAAATTTTGTTCAAATTTTTCTTTCTCTTGTAGGTGCATACCTTGAGAAGGAGGAAGAAGGAGAACAAGCCCAAAAATATGAGCTACATGGATATTCTTCGAGAAATGGTGAATAGAAGTGTTCATCCCAATATGAACACACAAGGAAATTTTCAAGGATTTTAAATGCCAAATTGTGAGCCTAATTTGCAACCGGATTACGGAGTACAAGATATGCAATTCCAACAACAAGGTTATGAGAATTTTGGAGTTCCTCATCAAATGCATCAACAAGTATATCCTCAAGGTGTGGAAGATGTTTTTCAAGGAAATTTTTCTAGAAATCAAGAAGGAAATCAACCACAACTATGGAAAAATTTTCAAGACTCCAACACCTCTTATTCCACCCAAAATGACCACATAGCGATGCTTGGAGAAAAGTTGTTTGAAATGGTTATGGATCGCTTAGAAGAGGGGAGGAAGTCTAATCAAGTGTGGATTGATAGAATTGGAAACTTGTGTGTAACGATGATGAATACAATGATAGCATTCAATGCTAAGTTGGATTCATTGGAGCACCAAGTAAGTCAAATAGTGTCCACCGCGGAGAAACTTCAAGAAGAGAACAACAAGCATTCTACCTCCGGAACGAAAAGTGAATGCATGGTCATTAAGGATCATTAAGCCTTCTACCCATTTATTCTTGCTTTTATTTATTATTTCGTGCATTAGTTTCATTTCATTTATTTGCAAGCTATCCATCTCATTCCGTCGTCCTTATAAAATTATAATAAACTTGAGATCGCTTAAACTCTAGTACCTTTCCTCCCTGTGGTTCGATAAATTCTTTAATTGGTCATCCCGACTATATACGACCAATCAGTATGCTAACATGATATATATATATATATATACCGAGGTCGAGGTCCGATGAAAGAGCAGGTGGTCAAGAAAGAAAGGAAAAAGAAATGACGATAAGGAAAAGGTTGGTCGGTATATAT
Organism: Pogostemon cablin; assembly: GCA_023678885.1. NCBI lineage: Eukaryota > Viridiplantae > Streptophyta > Magnoliopsida > Lamiales > Lamiaceae > Pogostemon > Pogostemon cablin. The sequence continues at coordinate 21,780,981 of CM042968.1, forward strand.
AACTCAGTTGGTTAGAGCATGTAATGGATTAGATTCCACATAAAGACCGCTGACACCAGGAAATAAAGAAATAAAGATTCCACCCTAGATGTAGAAGGAGAGTTCAAGGTCTCCATCAGCTGAAGATGTGCAGGCCGAGGTCTCCATCCAGCTGCTGGGTATGAAAAGGGCGTGAAGGATGAAAGTGCGTGTAAGGAGGTATGTAAGAGGAACAACGGATGAGATTAGCTCAGTTGGTTAGAGTGTGGGTTATCAACTGCCAAGATTGGAGTAGAAAAGAAATCACAAGGTCGGTATATAGCTCGGTTGATTAGAGCGTGTAATGGATGAGATCTCACATGAGAGATAAAGATTTTGTTAGAGCGGTCGGTTATTAACTACCAAGATTTGATCAGAAAAGAAATTGCATGGAGAAGAAGCGAAAAAAAAACCAAAACTGAGATCCAAGAGGAGATCGAGGCCGAGGTGCAGGGTTTGAGGCCGATGAACCAAGAAAGAAATAAAGAGATCAAAGATAACTTCCAGGAGGAAATCAACTAGCTCGATGCGTAGATTGAAAAGGAACCCAACCTCATCTATCCATCGGTGGAAAGGAAAATCCAATCTCAACCATTCATCGGTGGTTGTATGTTCTGCCCCATTACCTCGAAGCTACGCAGTCCTCGGAGCATAAAAGAAAAGAAAGAAAACAATGGCAATCATATGCGATGGTGGCACAATTGGTTAGCGCGTAATTAGAAGAAAAGAGAGAGGAATACACAGCTCGGAGGCTAAGAAAAGAACTTAATCAGCTCGGAGGCTAAGGAAAGGACTTAATATCAGAATCGATAAAGAAAAAAAGAGGAAGGGTCGGCTCTTGCTAGCCTAAGCTCGGTTTCAATCTTCAAAGATATAAAAGGTTGGGTTTCTTGCGGAGCAGTTGAGTAACACTTTATGCTGCTAAAAAAGCTACAATAAAAAGGTTGGAATAGCTCAGTTGGTTAGAGCGTAAAAAAAAAACTGATATCGGTATCGGTCTAACATCGGAATTTTATGGAAATAATGCATGGGAATTTGAGAAAATTATGGTATCGGTATTTAAGAATCGGTGGAATTTCGGTATCGATATTCAAGGAAATTATGGTATCGGTATTTGTAAAAATCATGATATTGAACTTTATTTTAGTATCGGTTCGGTATTGGTATTGGTATTTGGGAATCAGTGGAATTTCAGTATCGGTATTCAAGGAAAACTATGGTGTTGTAATTTGGGAAAATTATGAAATTACGGTACCGGTATCGGATTTCATGGAAATTTTGATATGGGAATTTGTGAAAATTATAGTATCAGTATTTAGGAATCGGTGAAATTTTGGTATCAGTATTCATGGAAATTAGGGTATCGGTATTTGTAAAAATCATGATATTGAAATTTATTTCAGTATCGGTTCGATATCGGTATTTGTGAAATTTATGGTATCGGTATTTGAAAATTCATGGAAATTATCGGTATCGGTATTTGCAAAAATTATGGTATTTAAATTTATTTCGGTATCGGTAGTTCTGAAATTATAGTATCAGTATTTCGGAATTGGTGGAATTATGGTATCGGTATTAGCAAAAAATATGGTATTGAAATTTACTACGGTAGCGGTATTTCTGATACTTCGGTATCGGTATTTGGGAAGTGGTGGAATGATGGTATCGATATTTGCAAAAATTATGGTATTGAAATTCACTTCGGCATCGGTGGGATTATGGTATCGGTATTTGTTAAATTTGTGGAATCACGGTATTGAAATTTATTTCGGTATCGGTAAGGAAAAGACAAATTACATCATCGTATCGTCATCATAAGCATTATCATATCATCATAAGCATCATTATCATATGCATCATCATTAGCATCATCATTGGCATAAGAATTAGTAAAAATGCAAGGCATGACTTACAAGTAGAGCTCGGAAGCTCGCAATATGAATAATCAATGTAGCTCGGGGGCTCACAATGTGAATAATCTCTTTATAAAGAAAGATAGTTCGGTGGGTTAGATCGTTTGGCTCAAATACTCAAATGGAAATGTAGCTCGGGGGCTCGCAATATGTATAATAAATGTAGCTCGGGGGCTCATAATGTAATAATCTCTCTATGAGTAGAGAGAGCTCGATTGGTTAGAACGTTTTGCTCAAACACTAAAAGGGAACTGTTAAAAATAAATGGGATTATATCGGCAACCTCTCCATGAAGAGAAATAGCTCGGTCGATTAGAGCGTTTGACTCAAATACTCAAGGAAAGCGGTTATCCCTTCAAAGGCTGGAATAGCTCGGGGGCTCACAATATGAATAATCTCAAATGGAACGTTGTCCCTTCAAACGTTGGGACTAAATGGAGTGGCTAAAATCAAATGGGATCAAATCGGCATGATCTTTCCAAATCAAAACCCGTGTGTACACTTCATGGGCTGAAGTTCGAATCTCAACAAAAATGGGAGGAAATAGCTCAGTTGTTTAGAGCATGGATGAAATCTAAAATCAAGGAGAAGAAAGTCTCAACACTCAAAGGGAAGTAGAGAGATAAACATATTTGGGTGATGTAGAAACAAGAATGTTGAACCAAGGAAGATACAAGTAAAAATATCACAGGCAGATGCCGATGCTAAACTTAAGAATATACTGGATGAAAAGCCGATGAAACACCTCGAAGAAGACTAGCTCAGTCGGTCAAAGCATATAGGAAAGTCAGACTGATGTCTAAAGGTGAAAGGTCAATCACACGACAAAGAAAGATTCAGAACTCGACACTCCATCTCGGAAACTTGGGGGCTGAAGATAAGAGCGATACTAAATCTCAGGAGCTGAAGAAGGAAAATCAAATCAAATGATCACACTACAAGAAAAGATTCAAAACTTGACACTCCATCTCGAGAACTCAGGGGATGAAGATAAGGCCGAGACTACATCTCGGGGGCTCGGGGCTGAAGATAATCCAATAAATATTCGATAGGAAGGAGATTCAGAAACTAAGACTACATCTCAGACACTCAGGGACTGAAGATGAAAAATCAAATCAAATAACTCGGTTGATTAAAGTATGAAAGAATGTGTCAATCTCGATTAGACATCGAGGTTGAGATCAACGATCGGACAAAATGAAGCAGAAAGAAGAAAAAAGTTCTGACCACTACACATGTACAACATTCGCACTGATGGATAAGCAGATAGAGGAGAGCTATTCTGCATCAGAGTTCTAAAGTTCTTACGGTACTCTTTTTCCTACATACGAGTTTTTCCCACTGGGTTTTCTCGTATGTAGGTTTTTAACGAGGCCGACTGAATTTTAGAGCTCGGGTTCGAGATTGCTCTTTGTAGTTTCATACAAGGAGCAACCTTGGGGGCTAATGTTATCGTGTTTATATTTCTGTATAAGGATGTGGCTTATACGCGCGGTACAACCCAGAAGATAAGTGAGATTAAGGATAAGAGTGAGATTTGAACACACGCCCAAGAAAGATGAAGGCAGAAGGCAGAAGAAGCTGACACCTAGGAAAGGTCTCGGCCTCGGCCCTTGATCATCAGCCCATTAGCCTTCGGCTGTCAACCCATCAGAATGCTGAACACGTGGCAAAACATGATAAATCGAAGGAGGACCATCCACCTAAAATATATCCACTATAAGACAAAGCATCTACAACATGTACAGACACGCTACTTGGTGGGCAAGGGACTGGATCTTCATCTTCTGGATTCTACTTCATCTCTCTAAAAAACTCACTTGTATTTCTCTCTCTACTGTGTAATGTTCCTTCATGGAACTTGGAATATCAACATCAATAATAAAGGAAATGGGCGCCAATTTTATGGGGCGACGGAGAAAATTACTTGTTTGATGTGTCCGTTTTAGTGTCGGTTAATCTCTACTCTAAACTTGATTTATCTTAATCTAACCCACTAAAAACGACCGTCAACAGTATGAATCTTAGAAGAAGAGTTTGCAGAGGCATTGTAAATGTAAGATGCAGGTTTGAGATTATGAGGGAAATGGAGATTACGAGCGCATAAATGGAGGTTTCTAAGAGCTCTTCTCATGGAAGGTTTCTTTCTTTCTAGGGTTTAGTGAATTCCACGATTGGTCAAACCTATCACACTCTTACAAAAAAAATTCGTCACATAAAAAAGTATCTCAAAAAACAATATTTCGAAGGAAAAATTAAAAGAAAAAGTAGTTATAATTAAAATGGGTAGGCAAATAAATCATTAACTCTAACCAAAACAGCTTAGTTTCTTTTTTATTTATTTATTTATTAAATGAATATTAATTTTTTAAGCTTATTTTTATTATTATAAATAAATAGAGCTTGAATATTAAATAACTCATTTGCTAAATAATCGTAAAGACGTGTTCATGAACAAGAATATACTCCCTCCGTCCGCTTCTAAGGTAACCATTTGCTTTTTGCAAGTGAACAGTTCTAAGGTCTTTATTTGTTTTTTGCACGTGGATTAAGCAGTATTATTATTATAGATAAGATGAGTAGTTGTATTAGAGGGAAGTGATGAGTGTGTACGTTTTTTACTAAATAGAGGAAATTGATATATTTGAAGCGAACGTCGGGAATAGTGAAATATATACCTTAGAAGCGGATGGAGAGAGTAATTATTTATTATTTATTATTATTCATAATTTAATATTTATATTATGATAATAATTGAAATGGTAATCTAAATATTATTATTAATTTTATATTTTTAGATAATAAATATTGTATAAAGTATGTTATGCATGTATGTATTAAAAGAGAATTTATAACAATATTAAAATTAAAATATATTTTTAAGGTTTTGAATCGATATTTTTTCCCTTTTTGTGAACAACAAAAGATTTTTGAAAAATTAATCGAATTTGTTAAGGAATTCAAAGCTAGGGAAATACTTCAACGAACTAATTTCTGGACTCAAATTATCTGTGTCATTTGATATATCTTTCTTGTACTTGGATGAACGACACATAGGAGAAAGAAACTATACCCTAACCTTAAACTCTTGGAAGTAATGATTAAATTTGTTTCCCCTCTTACATGTCAATCACTTAACTTGTCGACACAAAATGATGCAAGAAAATAGCACACAATACTAATTTGTTAACTAAAAATTGATCTCTTTATAGAAAGAACTACCTATGTTTTTCCTTTTGGAAAAAAAAAATTAGTGCCAATATTACACTTAAATACATACCAAATTACTAATTGTCTACTGCCAAGTAATGTTGACTCAAAGATGGACTAAATCAAAGGCCCAAACACATTAAACAAATTATCGAAAAAACATTTCATTTGTCACTCTCAGACAAATACTACTCCCTCCGTCCTCCCGAACGTCACTGGTTGTTTTTTGCATAGATTAATGAATATTATTATTTTATGTGTAATGAGTAGTTGTATTAGTAGTGAGTGGTGGGCCATATGTGATATTTTTTTACTAAAAGTGAAAAATGAGGACATTTGAATAAAACACACAATATAGTAAAATGGTAATCTAAGGAGGGAGTACTAAAGATAGCTTGATTTTGCTTAATTTGAAATGTAGCTACTTTCTTCTAAACCATTTAATAAAAAGCTATATGTGGGCCAAATCAACTCATGGGCTTTTTTGGGCCTTTCCCATAATTTTTTCTTTAACGGAATCACAGCGGGCTTTGTACCAATAGAATATGAAGTTAATTGAATTGTTAATATATTACATGGTTCATCACGAAATGGATTAGCAATATTAAACGGGCTAGTTTAATCTATAAATACTCAAAAAAAAAATTACTCCCTCCGTCCCGAAGATGACACACTTTCCTTTTTGGTTTGTCCCATTAAAATTGACACATTTCCTTTTTAATACATGAGACCTACACAAAAACAATTAATTTATTCTCATAGACCCCACATATCACCTCTAATACAACTATCACTACACATTAAATATTATTTCTCTCACTTCACTTTATTTCACTTTACATTATATTATTATACTCCTTAATCTCCGTGTCAAAAAAAAATATCAACTTCTCCGGAACGGAGGGAGTACAAGTTAATAGGACTTGACTAACCTTAGTTAAAGCGCTTTTAAGCTAGACGGATCGGATCAGTTCGTTAGGCTACGAACTGATCCTAAAATTCCAATGGACCTAAACACGCTTCAAATTAAATGGATCAGTCTATCAACACAAAAACAATACTCGTATACTTTAGTAAAGACCACATATACTTTTAATATAATACTTTATCTAGTAATACTTAGTTTTTAAAATCAATCATATTCTTAGAATAATATTTTTGCACAGACTTAAGATACTTTTAAAGTGTACAATAATTCTCTACAACTAATGTTGAAGGTAAATGTATTTCTTAATACATCATTTTAGTAATCTTGAAGATCTCAATCAAAATTGAGTGCTTTTTAAATTTTATTAATCTTGAATCTCTTCACATTATATGCTTTTTTGATTTTGGTATTAGAAATCATATTTTTTTAAGAGAATATATCTCTATACAATAAGATTATTGAGATGTGAAATTATTAATTAATGCCAATCAAATCAAAATATATTAGTAGGTATATTAATAAGAAAGGTAATTCGTTTTACTATTATTCTCACTAGCGATAATTTATCTAAAATTTTATTTGTACAATTTAATATTTACTTATTTACTTCTTTATCCGGTTAAACCTGCACATTTTATTTTCTAATTTGTTTCTAAATAATTTATACTGTAAAATAAAAATAACTCACAATATTAACACTCTTACCATACTATAAATTATTATTATTAAAATAACACATCATTTTACATATAATTTAGTGAAAATCAATAATATTATTTACTCTTATTTAATTAAATAACCCAATATACGCATCCTCTTTCTTGCATCTTTCAAAAAAAAAAATCTATCTTAAACTAAGTGCAACAAAAGTATGTCATTTAAATCTAGGAGGAGATTGGAAGTACATAAAATTGGGTGATGAGAGCAATAAATTTAAGTTCAGTTAAATTCATGTCCTAAGAAAATAGCTGTGTATTTTATTTTATTTTTATAGTTTTACTTTCCCACAGACATTTTAGAGTTCATCTGATATTATGTACTAGAAGCTGGTGAATATAATGAGGGATGGGCCACCGAGGACGACCTAATTATACAACACCTATTTATTAGAATTTATAATTATCACATTTATTTTCTCTATTTTTATTTGATAAGATAACGTTTACTAACATAGAGAGGAAATGCATCATTTAATAAATTTAAGATAATAGATTTTTGCATCTATCATATGGTGAAGTTATTGTAAATTCGAATTACTTTTTATTCTGATGGACTATTATTTTTAAAATGATAAATAATTACTCATGTTTAAATTTTGTTTTATTGTGAATTTTAAAAAATAAAATGAAAAAAAGTTAAATGAATAATGGTTTATCATTTGAAAAAATAATAATTTATTATTTGAAGAGAAATAAATTTTGAATCGATTTTACAATATATCCTTAACAGACAAGATAAGGTATAAAATTAATTATATTTTTCATTTAAACAATCTTATTGAAGTTTATTCTTGTAAGTGACTCTAGATAAAATAGTCACAAAAAACTTGCCATAAATTCTTACAGCCATTTAAGTTTATTTTTTGGCTCATATTCTCACTCAATTTAATTTTGAGTTGATATCACCCGGCTGCAAACTTTTTACTCTATTTTGCATAAGTCTTTTTTAATAATTATATACTTTTTTTACACTAATTTTTTTATTAAAAAACTAGCATTCATATGTTTATAAATTTTTATTCAGTAGTATATACATGTTTTTTAATAAATGTATATTTTTTTACACTCAATTTTTCATTAAAAAAATCAACAATTAAATTGTATACATTTTTGTTCAAAATTGTATTTTTTTTTAATATTTGTATAGTACGTTTTTTTAAAGTGAGTGCACCCCATTAAAGTAAGTGCACCCTATCTTATGTGCACCCGAGTGCACAATATAATTAGCTTTTAATTTTAGGCCTATCTACTTGCATTTAAATGGACTTTATATCGAGTATGAGAAATTGCGAAATTTGAAATAATCTTATTTATTTAATAAAAAAAATTACATGAAAAGATGGATGGAACATTTTTACAGAAGGATTTTAATTATGTGAAATCAAATCTCAAATATCTATGAGAATTGTTATTCTTCTATACTACAAATTATTATTTTAAGAAAATTGCGTAATTTTTAATTTATCATGATTTTTTTAAAGAGTAGAAATTTTTATTCAATAAAATAACAGTTGTGATGCAAAAAATAACACTTCATAATAATGCTAAAATATGGCATCAAATTAGAATCTTGGATTTCGCAGTTCAATGGTGTTTTTACTTTTTATTTGAGTTTAAAATATTATAAGTATATTTTAAAATAATATTTTTAATCAGATTATAATGAAACCATTTGCATAACACAATGTATATTAAACATTAAATTAAATAATTTAGAGAGATCATAAACACTAGTAAGGTTTATTATAAATTTACACTAACTATTGGAATAAATGGGTATGTTTTGATTTTTTTTTTCACATGTTACTCATCTAATTCTAATGTATTTAATATAAAATATTAGATGCATTTAATATAAAATATTATTGTACTAAGGAAAATGTTTAGATTTTTTTTCACACAAATTATACTAAGGAAAATGTTTAGATTTTTTTTCCACACATACGTATCACTCATCTAATGCGTTTAATATGAAATGTAACATCAAGATATAACAGGATATTCGAAATCAAACACAAAAAATCGAAGAAAAAAAATTATGGATCGAGAAAATATCATTGTAGGAAAATCTTACAAACACAGAGAAAATTTCTCTCTTCTAATCCCAAAATTACGATACTATCACAAATATTTGACTACTTTACATCTTTCTTCCAAATTTCAAAATAGAGAATACAATAAATAAATTTAGAAAGAATCAAATTGAGATTATAATTTGCTTAGTTGATCTTATTATCAAAACTAAGAATCTAATTTACATAGCATTAGGTAACCCTCCCTTTTTATCTCCATTCAACGTGGACAAAGAAGAACTCCTTTTATTTTTACAAAACCAACTCAAACCATGGTTAAAAGAAAGAAGAAGTAATAAACACAAGGTAATTCTTTTTTATGCAACCATTTAAAGATAAGTTTTTTTATTAAAAAAAAAAAGAAAAATAGAAGGGAAAAAAATGTGATTATTCTAAAAGGGCCCCACCAAGCTTTCCTACTATCCATGGGAAAAAAGCATTAGATTCTATTCTTTTATATTCTCCAATTTTTACTTTACAAAATAGCATAGCATACAAATTTCTACCAACAATAATCAAACCCCTCAACCACTACCATCCACTCCACACACACTACCCTTCTCTTTCAAGTTCCCCCCCCCCCACCCCACCCCACCCCACCCCACTCCACTCTTCCCTCCTTCTCTCTCTCACACACAAACACGCACTTTCAATATTTACCTCTTTCCGACGTTGAATAGCTGCTCATTCCGTGAAGTTCACACGTAGAACTAGTACGGTCAGCTCTCTCTCCTCCCTCTCTTCTCTCTCACACACACACATGCACAGAGATTGATTCTGAAAAAGAGGCTTTATCAAGCTTTTTCCATGGTTGTTTAAAAGCGCTTTTGAAGGTATACTGGTTTTTCATCTTTCTCTCTCTCTCTTCCTCACTTTCTCTCTCTATAACTGAAGCTCATTGGCGCGCTTCCTAGGGTAAATTTCTCGCCAACTGTGTGTAGAATTCTGTATCAAAAACACGCACAGATTTCACACTTAATAATTAGCGTTTTTAATTACGCTTTTTTAAAAAATTAATTTCCATATTTTGAGTATTTTCTCTCGCTTCGATCTGAGAGAAAACTATATTCTCATTTTATAAATTCTTCTTCGTTTCTGTGAGACAGTTTTTTACTTTTCTGACATTTTCCATTTTTTTATAAAAAAATTAATTTATTTATTTTGGATGTGAAGGTCAAAACTGTCAAGTGACAGATTTTCCGATGGAGGTGATAGTTAACCGGTTTACGCTAACGTGCGCCGAGGGGCCTCAGTTTCTTCTCCTCCTATTGGTCAAAGCACATCTGCTCTGCCTAGCTCAGGTTCTAAAATTACCATTTTAGGTTTATTTTTATTTATTTATGGAGTATTAATTATTGCTGCGCTATTTTGATAACTCTAAAAATACATTTTAAATTAAATTTAATTTAATTAATGAGAAATATTAAAATACCTATATTTATTCAGAATACTACAATTATGCCATTATTCTCTACAAATATTTTAGGAGTAGTTTTCTTTCCAAAAATTTCTTGGAAAAAGAAAACAAAATGCATATATAATAAATTGAATTTAACACAATAATATGTTATACACATGACTTCAATTAATTCTTACCCAATCTACCCCTGGGTTGCTAAATTACAATCTACTATACTATTATAAATCTTTGTCTAACACCTTTAAATATTTTTTTAGTGGATTATTATAACATGTAATTAAAGAATTGTTGATTTTCAAATAATTAAAATTGCATTGACTTTGATTTTAAACAAAGTGATTTCATGGTTGCTAAGTTGCGCCATGGTTTCCAAAATTTGTCGTGACGGAACTGAAAAGGAAGATAGATTTGGCTTATATGCTATTTTTGAGTTCCGGGTTGTTAGATGGTGTTACCCTACCCCACAATAATAATATGGGCATCCCACTATCCTACCCTTCCTATACTATCACTTGCACCTTATTTATTGCAAGTTTGCTATTACTACTTATTTACATACCCCTAATAATAGCATTAACACCAATTTTTTCTCTATCATAAAGAATTAGTCCTTTTTATATTGGAAGCTCTATCAGTTCAAATTTTGAAACATGGAGTAGTAAACTAGGAATGTGTCACCAAGACAATCACTTGTCGTAGACAATTTTACGAAAAAAAAATCCGAGAACGAATAAAAAGTGACAATTAAATTAATAAAAAGCGAAAGTGGAGTAGAGCAGTGGATTATTTCAAGAACGAGGTGTAAATATAAAGTGATAATATCGTGATTCTTAATAACAAATGGAGTAATAGTAATATATTTTAATAAAAAGTGATAATTAATTAAAAAATAGTATAAAAAAATATCTCACGTGTTCATATACTTCCTTCGTCCCATGTAAAGAAGTGTTTTTTTTGTACGTGGATTAAAAAGTATACTCCGTTCTTGTCAGACGACACCGTTTAACTGCATAAAGCTCTCATAAAAGCTACAGTAAACGGTGCAATATGAGCGGGACGGAGGGAGTATTATTTATGGCAAAAACTCCTGCGCGGCGTTCCCGGGGACATATAGCCGTGTCCCCATGTGAACACAACTCTCCCTCTCCATATTCTATTTAAACTTATGTATTGCTAAGGGGTTTAAATTGCAAAGGGACACGGTGTGCCCGGGGCACACGAGTCTCACTCATTATTTAATGTGTAATGAATAGTTGTATTAATAGATGCGTAGTCCCCATATTTTGATTGTATTAGCGGGTGTGTGGGTCTCATGTGTGTAAAAATAAAAGAATTCTTTGGATGAGATGCCTAGAATGGAAAAAATGAGATGCCTAGAATGGAAAAAAGTGAGCTTTGAAAGGGAAGGAGGGAGTAAGTGTTGCTCTAAAATTAATAAAAAAGAATATTTTTTCTTACACACCTTGAATGGTAAACTTGAGGAGCATTCTAGAATGAGAGGGGTATAATTCTTTTTAAACCAAACCCTACACTTTGATTAATGAATCGAAGGTTAAACAAAAGAATACCCTATGGATCAGGAGACAAATAAATAAATAAACGATCGTGAAAATGTGATTTTATTTTTTATTAGGACATCTGGGTCTGTATTTTTTTATTTTTTACTTTTTATTTCTTATAATAAACAAATTAGTGTAATTTTGACTTGCCGACCTAACTCAAACTGGTCTTTGAAAAATGATAACATATTCGAATATTCCCTTCGGATATTTCTCACACATAATTAACACCAACTCTTTATAACGTTTATGGCGGAGTAAAATAATTACTCACTACCGCATAAAAATAATTTAATACGTCTAAGGCAAAATATCTCAAAAGAACCGTATGTTAAAGAGTTCAAGGATAATCTCCTAAGAAAGTCATATTATATATATTTATCGCAAAAATTAGTATGAAGCTGGTATTACCTTTTAATATAATGAAGGGTAACTCTTTAAATATAAAGAATAATATTACTATTAGATTAAAACGTGTATTTCAAATGGTAGTAATGACATGTTTTTATCAACATAAAGATAGAATTAGAATGAACGCCCGTGATTTTTATTGCAACTTTCTGATCTTCTTTAGTTCCTAATGTGTGAATTGAAAAATACAGTTGCAGAGTTTAGTAAAACTAGTGATGGAGAGTCAAACTGAGGGTCAATCAGTGCCGTTGGATGCCGAAGGAGGAGATGAAGACTCTAGTGATGGTAACGGTGGAGTCGATGGTCACACGGATGGAGATGGCGAAGGAGACTATTCCGAGGAGGAGGCTAACAATGCCAACAGCAATGGCAAATCTAAGAGCGGTCCAGGAGGGGCCGGTGATGAGAATGGAGAAGATGATGGCGAAGAAAACGATGCTGTCAACGGGCACAATGAGGACGAGGATGATGATGATGAAAATGATGAGAATGACGAAGATGGTGAGGATGAAGACGAGGTAGAAGCAGGGGAAGAAGACGAGCCTGATGATGACGACGAGGATGAAGATGAAGACGAGGAGGAACTTCAGCCGCCTAAGAAGAGAAAGAAGTGAAGTGTTGCTCACTGCAAGTCTCATCCAGTACCCTTTTTTTTTTTAACTATTGCCCTTTTAATGACCTTCTAATCTACCATCTCACTAAGAGAAAACTGAATTAGATCTTTTTATGATGTTCGCATGTTTTCAATTCCATTCCTACTTAGACAATATTGGAACCAACAATATCTTGAAACAATTATTAAGGTTAATCGTTTTTGGTTTCTTAGCTTCTATCATTTTGGGGTCTCTGTATTTTATTTTGTATAAATATTTTTAAGAAGCGGCTATTTGCACCCTCAAAATTGCTTAGACGAAGCCCAAGTACCCAATTACTAGATACACCCCTTACAAAGATAATTTTATCCTTTTAATTAATCACGAAATTAAAAAAAAAAAAGAGAGAACGTTTAAGAGTGTTAAAAGAGAACAGGGCTGGTAACAATTTTGTCCAAGAGAGAGACGTCATGTTGGGGGTGTAATGCAAATATAGAAGGCAAGCAACCAGCGTAAGGTGTAGTGTAGCATAACTTCTTTAATCATATCTATCTATTGATGAAATTATAGTCCCTCGTTACACCTACCTTCCATGGCTACTATCACCGATTACACCGTGCCACCCCCATCTTTTCACCCCAAAACCGCCGCCTTTCACCCCAACCGCTCACGGCTGCGCTTCTCCTACGCCCATGAATTCTCGCCACTTCGCCGCCGCTCAATCTCATCATATACTTTTATTTCGACTGCCCTTGATTGAGACACCCATGAATTCTCGCCACTTCGCCGCCGCTCAATCTCATTATATGTTTTTATTTCGACTGCCCTTGATTGAGAAATTTCATCTTATAATTGAATCGGATTATTTTCACAACTTTTCTTTTCTTTTTCTTTTGATCATTACAACCGAACACACTTATATGTTCAGTTGTAGGAAACGAACGGATATTTTCACAACTTTTCTTTTCTTTTTCGTTCAATCATTACAAACGAACACAACTTTTCTTTTCTTTTTCGTTCGATCATTATAACCGAACACACTTATTTGTTCGGTTGTAGGAAGCGAACAAATTATTTTCACATCTTTTCTTTTCTTTTTCGTTCGATCATTACAACCGAACACACTTATCTGTTCGGTTGTAGAAAGCGAACATATTTTTTTTTCAGATTAGTAATTATTTATAAAAGAGTATTACGTTTTCTCACATAATTATATTTTAATTTTATAAATTATTAAGGTTTGTCTAGCAATTCTGGGGGTACAAATAGCCACTCCCATATATATATGGGACAGGTTCACCATGAAGGTCATATTCAATTTTCTTTTACAGTTTAATCTTTACCTAAACTAACATAATTAAAATTAATTCATAGAATATTTTATTCCTAATATTTAAAATATAATTGAGCAGAGTTCACACGAGCATATCTCTTACAATTTAAATATCAAACAAGGAAACATACCAACATTCTAAAGGTAGTAATGCATAAATAAATAAATAAATTCCATTTGCTGGAAAATAATAATACAAAAAACTCCTATGAAAACCATCAGTCAGTTCACTAATGAAGGAGCTATTTACAGAATGCCTATACATCATAATACGTGCATATGTATCACAGTAGATTAGTGAACTTCACCTTTAAACACTTGCATATCTACTTGAAATCAAGTATTTACCGGTCATGGAAATAATGTTGATTCAATTGAGAAACTTTTTGAGCGCTTCAAGTTCGTGGTTTTGTGAGTTATAAGAGGTCAGGCTTGCAGATCAGATCCTATGAGCAGAAATTTGAGAGCACGGTTATTTACAAGTTATAACAGAACAATCTATTGAATATTATAGGCGCACACGATAAAATGGCATGCAGCACTTGTTCATCCTTGAAATTAATAATGACACGAACGAGACAGCTATCATAAGGACAATAACAAACCAGTATATTTAACCTTCCAAAACAGAGTCGGCTTCAGAGAATATTATGATGCAGGATTAAAATTAACTCCATTTTGGGGTTTTCCTGAGTAACAAATAAGTATTTAATAAAAATAAGAACATAGATCAACCCCAGGATATTTTAAAAACTTCCTTCAGCTTAAAAGTGTTAGATAATACCCTCGACAGCAAATACGAGTTTGATTGCAGATTATTGATAGAACTGTTGAGATCATATAGCCAGATCAACATAAGTTAGTTTTAAAGCAACAGTCGGAAAAGGTGACTACTAGGTTTCCTGTATCATAATAACTCTCAGCAGAAAGCTAGAAGTGAAATGAAAAAGGGAAAGGAAGAAGTAGAAAACTTATATACACATATGATTCATCTTGGTCAAAAAGTTTCAAAAGTGTAAGTAATCCCACAGATGATTTTGCAACCATAATACTAGCAAAGAACATGAGAACTTAAACATCATATCTTCAGCGTGTTATATTCTTAACTACACTTTTCACAGCATATGCAAAAAATTTAGAGAAACAATCAACTTATATTTCTATTCAAATATCCATGAATCAAATCAACAACATGTCAGGATTTTTGGACTGTATTAGGAGGAGCAATACTTACCAAATAAGGAGATGGTGATTATCATTTCTTGGTTGCATCAATAAACATAGCACGAGTCCAATGCTCCACATCTTCAGTTTGTGATGGAGGAGGAGGAAAAGTAGGATGCTCAATCAAATCCCATCCCTCAATTAAATTTTCATTCTTTCCAGGATCAGAAAACACATTGGTATCAATATAACTCCCAGCGAAGCTTGGAAGATAGTTATCAAATGAATTTCTCTGCAAAGGAATATCAATTGTGAGTAGACGTAAAATTCTATACCAATGTGACTTTCATGGTCAGAAGAATATATATGGAATTAATAGCAACAAAATATCTATAGATTAAATCTGACCAATGGCAGTGACTACTTATTGCATGAAAGCCACATAATTATCTACATCCACCAGTGAAGAGTTTCGCATTCTTAGGGAAAATGTTCTGGAAACAACTCAACTTACACAACTCAAATATAACAATTCTAGAACCGCAGCTGAAAATGAAACTACCTCCAAGACAAATTGGTATTGAACAAGACAGAAAAACAGATCTTTACACAATAGCCTTAAGTTATATTAGGGTTGATCTAAATACTCCGTATACTCCTTTGTACAATAAGATATTCTTCGGTCGAAACAGGACCACACAGATCTTTTGCATTTTGCCATTTCATTGAGCAACAACAAAATATGACATGATCCAGCACATACTGGGATCATATAACCATATTTATCACCATTTGAACATCCACATTCAGGAATTACTCATTGCCCTTATGGTCCCGATTGAACAGTAAGACAAGAGAGAAACAAAACCTAAAGAGCAGTTTTCAACTTAGCATGTGAAGAACCCAGTTCTAGCTATTTCAGAAAAATCAATAAATACCTCAAGTAGGATACATAGAGTAAATCCCAAACCTTATGAACACAATAAAGGATAAGACCAAATCAACAACTAAGAGAGCCTATAAAACAAAAGTAGAAAATACATAGTAAATCTGGAGGATACAAGATTGCTTTTCCATGGTCGACTTCTAAAGTTCTGATTGTCAATGATATTAAAGGAGAAGTGTAGTGGAGAAAGGAATTGAAGCATCGACGAGGGGAAATAGAACTAGAAAAGCTAGTAAATAGGAGTATAAAAAGGAGGTAGACAAGCAAGCCTTTAAGAAAATAAAGCTTCACGGTATACATATATGAATCTAGAAATTTATTTATATGACAATTAGTATGGTTGCAGCTATAACTAATTTTTATCCTCATTTACATTAGAATATGTACAAAATTTTTTAAGAGAAAGCCAGTTAGTATACCAAAGCAGGCTGAGTATGTGCACTCTCCATCAAAGTACTTGATGAAATAGCCGACTCCACATTCCATACAGAAGTTTTCAGTTGTGAGCTAGGCTTGGACCTGCAATTCAAATAAAGATCCAATATGAAAAAGACAATACACAGGACTAAAACACTCCATCCGAACTTATCGCCATAAAACATGCTCATCCGAGAAAGTTATGTTATGATCCAGTCCATCACAAATTTTATAACCGAATAACTAGGTAATAAAGTATTTCATGAATACTTTCACTCATCAAAATTTAAATTAAAAATAAAATAAAAATACAACAACTTTGCAATAAATAAAGAGCAAAACTAAGAGGTATAGAGTTTGTACCTCGATGATACTATTCTCGAAGAAAGAACACTTCGAACTTCCTTGGAAGAAGAAAGCGTAGCCAACAATCTTGCAAATGCCTCGAAAGTAGAGGCGTCTGAGGGAACTTCTAAAGACAGTGAGCAATAGCAGTACGCAGTTATGCATGCCACACTTTTCTTAAGGAGTGATATGCCTTTCTGCAAATCCTTGTGTAATTCAATTGAGTGAGGAGAAGCAGAGGTATAACTAAAACTACCACCAGCAGAATCTAAACGAGGCTTCCTCTCGGACTCCATAGAAGCAACACCAAAATTACTAGAGCTTCTCTCGGACCAAGAAGTTTCACCACCAGTTGTGCAAAAGTTTTGGCGAGGAATGAAAAGTGGAAATTCACTGTAAAAGGTATATATTAGATTTAATTGAATTTTAGACATAGGATTACCATGTCGGCAACTTAAATTCAAAAGAATACCTTCTGGATGATGGACGAGCATCCCAATACGACTCCCGTTGCCATATTCGAGAACAGGAACCCTGACAGTATATGTGAAAAAGGAAATGAGAAACCTTTGCCAATAAAAACATGCAAATATGCAATCTTCCAAAAACAAACCAGGAAGACTGGAAAAATAAAGTGAGAAAAGAAACCTCAACTACCCCCCCCCCCCACCCCCACCCCCCAAACAAAAAAAAAAAAAACTTTTTAATCTAACTTAATTCTTGTAAGAAAATATAGCTTTTGATCTTTTTCAGATTGATCAAATCTCAACCAACAATCAATCATCAATTTCTTCGTAAATTAGGTATAATTTTGTGAATCCCCAAGCAACTGCAAGGCATCATTAATTTTTACATGTTTTCTCCACCATTTTTCACAACCTGCCTAGGTCATCTCTCATATCAATGTGCGTTATCATCTCAAATACAATGTAGTGTCTGAAACACAGTTCAGAAATAGAAATAATAAGATCCACATATATTGAAGGTAGAGAAAAGTAAAACATACCGCAAAGCCAGAGTTATGCAGAGCAGGAGCGCATACAGCAGGAACAACAAGATTTAGGAGTTGCACCATGTAGCTGTTATCAGTCATTGAGCATAAAGAATGAGCAAAGTATGATATCTAAAGGAAAACAATAAAATTTAAAGGATCCATGTAAGATAGCTACGATGCAGAGTTCTTAATAATAACAGTATGATTACAACCATAAATTCAAATTTAGAGTAGCATATTACACATAAAACTTCCACTTAGGAGGCTAATTGAATATGCTTATCTAAACCACAAAAAAAAGTATATACTCATTGGAACCCAAAAGCCTAATCATTTTACAGAAAAAAATTGAAGATTCACAATTACAAAGTTGTATGACCAAACTCAATGCCAAACAAAAATTATATAAATTCTAAGCCACGTGTTCATTTTTCAAATAATTCCGCCATGGCAATAACATATAAAGAAAGATCACTGTATTTAAATTAATATAGTGAAAATCCATTTAGTCATATCTTCACATATTTAAGGAAACAACCAATCCATGGACTAAAATAACAATGTTAAGTTCACAACAAGCAAGATCATATAGACTGAAAAAAAAAGAAGCAAAAAAATCGTAAACCTAGTATGAATAGAAATACCAAAGAAATAAAGATGCCCGAAATTTTGTAAATAATCGAAGTAATCAAAGAAGTGAAGTCCAGAGGTGCCATATACAAGATCAACTTAATGAAAAATAGGATCTCAAACTTCTTGTCATATGTTTCACTTAAAAAGGTCACTTAACAAATACGAGAAAATCTCAATTTTGATCTTTTAACTTTTGTTAAATCCAATTTTGGTCCTTTAACTTTTTGCTTTTTTTAATTTTTGTCCTATAACTTTTCACTTTTTCATTTTTACTCATTTTGCAAAAAAAAAATAATAATCAAACTTACAGGACTTTCAAGTCCCTTAAGTTTTGCAAAATTTTTACAAAAGGATTAAAATTGAAAAAAAAAAAGTTAAAGGACTGAAATTGATACAAAATGACTAAATTGAAAAAGTTAAAAGCTAGAGGACCAAAATTGGATTCAACAAAAGTTATAAAACCGAAAATGACATTAACTCAAACAAATACAGATGAAAATATACCCCAGTGAGGCGGCAAGTTCGTCAGATGGAACAGAGTGAGGATCTAAGCCTCTTGGCAAGCGTGCATTGCAAATTGTGTCATATGGGCCACTATACCCATCTTTCCTTTCTCCATCTACAAATACCTGTGATCAAGTATCAATAGAAAAATACAGTTAAAGGAGGCACATATACCAAGGAAAATGAACTACTACTGCTAGGGAAATTATCTTTACAACCATTCGGATGTGAACACAGGGAAGATAGCAGCATCACAAAGAAGTTTAAAGTAACTTGCTTATTTTCTTTAAAAATTATTCATAAGAATGGAGAAAGTTATGTGATTTTAAGAATATATAAGGTGTATTTAACAGTTCTACTAAAATTAATTTTAAAAAAATTAGCTTTTATGGTAGTCAAGCACAGATTTTAGGAACTCATTATAAACAAAGTCAGAGATTGAACACTTAAGATCATGGTGAATCCTGTATGGAGAATTAGGAAGTTGAAATGTAATTAAATTTACCATATCACGACATAATGAGTGTGTAACTAATTATAATTGGTTAAAACAAAGATAAATACCCGGCGTTGCAGGGGGAATAACTTGCATATCTGCTTTATAACAACAGATTGTTTATGAAGGCGTTCAGAGGTAATTGCCATCTGAAATAAGTGGAGCATTAATCTTAGTAGAGAAGATTGAAGATAATTAAAATTCTAAAGAAATTTTAAGAGTTCAAACAATATTGTACATAAATTTAGAATATCAAGCAGGAAAGAATCAAACAAACATCTTACACGCCCCAAATTCTGTGTGCAGATTAGATTAGGGTAATATTTCTCTATTTGATCCAAATGATTCTTTTCCAGCTGCAATTACATATGAAACAGAATAATTTAATTGATTAGTAACAGAAAAACTATACATGATTTGATAAGTCAGAAGATTTGAAACAGATGCTGACTGCTAGGATTTTTTAGAAGAAAGAAAAAGAAAAGAAATCCATAATACCAAATTCATTGCTGATTCAACCAAATCATATTTGACTTTAAGATCACGAGACATCATCTCAATCTTTGCCTTCCCTGGAAAGATCAATCACAAACAGTGGATCATATGCAACCAGAATTCAGTCAACCAAAACTGAGAAGCAAGAGCAGCAAACCTTGTGAAAGTTGCTCTTTACGAAGTCGGAGCTTATCTCTCAATTTTGCCAATTTCTCGTTTTGGAGCACCCTCCAACTATGTTGATCATCAGCCTTGCCCTTAAAGATTAAGAAAAATTGATTTATCAAGCAAATGCTTAAGTTAATACAAGCAGTGTGAAAATAGAAATCAACAGCATTTTCACTTGGTTAAATTATTAACTAGATAATTGACCTCGTGATGCTGACCGCTACAGGTTAAATGAAATAGATGTTAATACACTTAAAGTCCATTTATCAGTGCATCTCAAATAATACTGTTCGAATGCTTAGCGAAGATAATTTATCGCCTTGCAGATTTTGGTGCCACATCAAACCAAGAAGTCCAATATGATTTTTGAAAGAAAATTGTGCTGTGAGTGGGGTGGTGTGGGGAGCTGACTTCAGGCCTTTGAGACCCATTAAAGAATCACATTATATTCTATAATCGTCTTAAAATTACTCCAGCTGTTAAAAGCGCAAGAATACACTTATAACAATTAAAGAAGAAAGGAGCAATCAAATTCCTCTCATTAAGTTAGAGACCAAATTCAGTTGATCACTTACTACTTATCACAATACATGGCAAGGATTGAGCCTAACCAAGAATGTACTACTATGGAGCAATGTCATACATATAATCAGAGCTATATCCAAAAACTGTTAATTAAATATTTTCCCTTCATCCCCAGTTCCCGCCTCCATAAATTACCCATACAAAATATCAAAACTTGAAATCGATCACCAAGTTTTAGCCAGATTACAATCAAATGGCATAATCTTATTCAAATTACATAAATAGTAATACCTTTGCGACCAGAACTTGAGTCAATTTTGAATACAGAGCATCCCTCCAGCTCTTAAGTGACCTCAAATTACAACCGTAGTCACACAATCTGAGCACAATCGCACGAAACCAGATGAACTCAGCAAATCAGAACTCATTTTAAAGAAGAAACGCTAACTATAAGTTGACCAAAAGTGAAATTGCAGAGTAGTTTACCTGTAATTAACGCAAACAGGACAAATCGAAGCGAGATTACAGTTTTCGCATAGGGCGCAGCAATTGGTTTTCCTGGTGGTCATCGTTTCATTGACAGAAAGTTGCTCCGATTGCTAAGATTAAGAAATAGGGTTATGGAGGAAGAGGTTTAGTTAATCATTCATGTTCTTATAAGTATGCATCGCGGACATGATTGTCCTTTTGAAATTGTTTAGATTTAGCGTGTAATATTACATTACTTGGCTATCCAAATATTCTTCTGAATCAGATTTTCAATTCATCTTCAAAACTGGATGCATAAATTGTAAATTACCTGTCGGACTTTTTTCTACCAATTATATCCACCACACATTAAATAATAATATTTCTTAATTCACGTGAAAAAACAAATGACATCTTAAAGGCGGACGGAGGGAGTACTTTTTATGTCTTATCCATCAATCACAACAATTTTATTTACTTTTACACACTTTATTCATCATTCCCAATAACTTTATTTACTTTTTCTCACAATATTACCAATTTATCCATACTTTTTCTTACATATATTAAAAAAATACTTCTTAATTTACGTGCTCATACAAACGAGTAAAAATATCTGGAACGATGGGAGTAGTTTAATTTGAATCTAGTTTTACATTGCTTTTTCACATTAAATAATAATATTTCTTAATTTACGTGCAAAAAGCAAATGACACCTTAAAGGCGGACGGAGGGAGTACTTTTTATGTCTTATCCATCAATCACAACAATTTTATTTACTTTTTCACACTTTATTCTTCATTCCCAATAACTTTATTTACTTTTTTTTCACAATATTACCAATTTATCCATACTTTTTCTTACATATATTAAAAAAATACTTCTTAATTTACGTGCTCATACAAACGAGTAAAAAATATCTGGAACGATGGGAGTAGTTTAATTTGAATCTAGTTTTACTTTATTTTTTTTAGTGGATTAAAAATATAATAGGATTTATTACTATCTAGTACAAGATATACTATAATATTACTAGTAGATACAATGTACTCCCTCCGTCCCCTTGAAATGTAATCGTTTGTTTTTTTAACGTGAATTAAGGAGTATAATAATTTAATACTT
Organism: Pogostemon cablin; assembly: GCA_023678885.1. NCBI lineage: Eukaryota > Viridiplantae > Streptophyta > Magnoliopsida > Lamiales > Lamiaceae > Pogostemon > Pogostemon cablin. The sequence continues at coordinate 21,803,434 of CM042968.1, forward strand.
TTTGAGGTGAGAGAAATAATATTTTAAAGTGTAGTGGGTACTTGTATTAGTGTTGAGTGTAGGGCTATGAGAAGTCACATCAATCTAAAAAAGGAAATTGATACTTTGTTATGGGGACCAAAATGGAAAAATTGATACGTATCAAGGGGACGGAGAGAGTATATATTTTATTACTAACAACTACAAAATTATTTTATAAAAAGTCTCAATCACCCCTAAATATATCACGTAGATAAAATAAGTATATATTTTAAAAATAAATATTTTTAAATATATAAATTATGAACATTAGCTAATTAAGTAAACTTTTGAAAGCAAAATATATAAATTCTGAACACAAATATATATATATATATATATATATATATATATATATATAATAGCTAAATGTATTCAAAAATAGTTGTATGCAATGTACTTAGAATTAGTTATAGGCAATGTATAATGTATTCAGAAATATTTGTATGCAATGTATTCATATCAGATGTTGATGCAAAGACATTAATATAATATGCGTTATCTAACCATTAATAATCACAATTAGAAATAGTTAAATGTATTTAGAAATAGTTTTATGCAAATATTTGTATGCAATGTATTGCTATCAGCCGTTAATGCTAGACACATTAATATAATATGCGTTATCTCCCACCTATTTTTGTAGAAAAATTAGTGGAAGACATTATCTTTCTGTACACCTTTAAATTAATATTTAAATATAATTAAAATAAGGATAAAAAAGGTATTTAATGTATTCAATTTGTATTGTGTATCTAGTGATAATATAGAAATTTAAATTGTACCTAATAGTGATTGACCCAATATAATATTTTAATGTGAATTAAGTTATTAAATATACTCCATCTGTCCACTTCTAAGGTATTCGTTTTACTATTTCTGGCGTCCGCTTCAAAAGTATCTACCTCCCATATTTAGTGAAAAATACACAATGTGACCCACCACTTCCATCTAATACAACTACCCACTTTATATATAATAATAATACTCTTTAATCTCCGTGCAAAAAGCAAATGAATATCATAGAACCGGACACGTGCAAAAAGCAAATTGATACCTTAGAACCGGATGGAGGGAGTATGATAGTATATTAATATAGTGGGTTTAGGGTAAGTTTACTAAATTTATAAACTAAAATTTAGTGTAAGGTGGGTAGTTATTTAATTTATTTTTATTAATTTAATTAATTTAAAAATGATGGTTAAATAAAATTTTAATTTAATGATTTAAATTATTCGGATGCAACCATACCCAAGCACTCCAGTTAGACTCAGAAATTTAAATTGAGAGACTCTATTATGAGACGAGTATTTTGTGAGACGGTTGTGAGACGGGTTAACCCATTATTAAAGTATTCTTATCATGTAGTTAAAATATGTTTATTTGTAGTTAAAGTATGTAAATAATGAATCATATTATAATATTTTAAAATTATACTTTAATTCATTATCCATCATACATTACAAAACATACTTTAACAACCAATAAACATACTTTATCTATATAATAGACATACTTTAACACGTCTCACAAACAGTCTCACGGTCTTACATAAGTAGCATCTCACAAGAGACTTTGTCATTTAAATTTAATGTAGTACGATCAAATATGTGATATATTTAATATTACATTAATTTAAATTTTATATTTTTGATTTAATATTGCAATTACTCTCTCCGTCCCAAAAGACCCTTCACACTTCCTTTGTAACAAAGGAAGTATGAAGGGTCTTCTGGGACGGAGGGAGTTTTTTTTTTGGTAGTTGCGTCAAATACAGGGATGGGCGGTATGATATATCAAAAATTTTGAGTTATACCGTATATCATATCTAAAATATCGGTATTAGAAAAATCATACATTTACCATACCGAAAGTTTCTGTATACCATAGTTCGGTATACCAAAATCGCATACCTTTTTTTACCGATATTTAAGTACTTTCTCCATCTCACTTCAATTTTTACATATTTCTATTTTGAGCGTTCCGTTTTAATCTTTACGTTTCCCTTTTAATGGGATCCACTTAAAACAATCAATATATCACCATTTCATCCACATCCAATACTAATACACATACACACTTTACATTAAATATTACTCCCTCCTTCGTTTCTAAGATATCAATTTTACTATTTTTACGTCCTCTTTAAAAGTATCAATTTCCTCTATTTAGTGAAAAAGTACACAATATGACCCAAACTTTCCTCTAATAAAACTACTCACTTTACATATAATAATACTCCTTAATCCACGTACAAAAAGTAAATGGATTAATATGACCCAAACTTTCCTCTAATAAAACTACTCACTTTACATATAATAATACTCTTTAATCCACGTACAAAAAGTAAATGGATACCTTAGAATCGGACAGAGGGAGTATATTTTTCTATCAACTATCTATTAAAATACTATACTCATTAATCAACGTGCAAAAATCAAACGTAAGCATTGAAATGTTTAAATTTAAAAATATTAATAAAACATAATAAAAGTAAGAGTTTAATCATAATGAGTGATTGATGTACCTGATAACAATTAAGTTCTAAATTAATTAATTAAAAATTAATACACATTCATAGATTAAAATAAAAATAAAAACAATTATACTCTAAATTTAAAATAATAAACCCTATAGTGCTTACACGTATGTTCTCCAAAATTTCACTAAATTCAATGATGGGTCAATAGTTTTAATATATTAGAATTTCTTTTAAGCATATATATATATACCTTATATTAGAATTTCTTTTAAGTATATATATATACCTTACTAAAATAATTTACGGTATTTCGATATATACCAAAATATCGCGGTTTTAAAATTTTGTATACTTTTACCGTATCAAAAAATTCAATACGGTATCATAGGTTACCAAAAATTTCGGTATACCTAAAATTTCAGTAAATTTGATATTTTTCGATATGGTAAGTGCGATATACCGAAATTTCGGTATTTTTCCCCAGCTCTAGTCAAATATGTGATATATTTAATATTGCATTAATTTAAAATTTATATTTTTGATTTAATATTGCAATTAAATTTTTTTGGTAGTTGAAAAGGTCTTTTCATTTCTCCCTATCGTCATTTTAATGATGGGATGAAGACAATGTTAATATGGGTAAAGGAAGAGAATGATATCATAATGGAATGAATGGTTAGTTTATACTTAGATGTCTTTCCAAAAAAAAAACTTTATATTTAGACAAATTTTGAGTAATTCACCCTTACTTCTCATAGATATTCAAATAGTTTACAGACTGTACAAAATTTTCTATTGTACAAAATGCAAGAATACCCTAATAAGCTTATAACTAGATTTCAAATCACATGCTAGCAGTTGCTCCATATAAGTATTCTCCACTGATTCCTCTTTGCACCACTCTGCCAAGACACCAGATGTATATTCCAATATTAGAATAGAAGTCGAGTGAGCATGGCACAACAGGACGCTGATTCTCCGTATAAGGTCACACGATCCCACGAACGAGGCCAAGTTTCATGGGCTCTCATAATCACACAGAACTCAGGAAAGTATATGGAGGAGCTCACATGAAATTATCTTGGATGATCTTTTTCAACTCTTCGAGTTTCTGTATAACTTTTGGGTTCATCAAGTCCCTTGCTTCTTTTATGAGGGTCCCCTTTCTGCTGAAATGATATGCATCCACCACAGTCCTAATCCAAGTGTGCAGCTCTTCAGGCGTCCTGTAAAAATCATGAATATTTTCGCCCCGTTAAATAAGATGAGGGAAATTAAGGAATGAATAAAAAATAAGACAACAGAGAAGTATGGTATGGTGCAAATTCCTACGTGTAGAGGCAGTCTACATCCATTCCTTGAAGTTCTTCACCTGGCGTAAAGGCGTCATTTAAAGCACTCATGCGCTCTTCAGGTTCTTCAATTGTAAGCAAATACTTAAGTATCCTGATTTCTTTCGGCATCAGCCTCTGGAGATTGCCACTAGCTGTTTTATATAAATGAAACAATACGCCTTTCACCTGCGAGAAGGAAGGAAAATCAAAACAGAATTAATCCTTGTAACCGGATTATTATGTACTCGTATTTTGTTTTACGATCTAGTTCCAAATTTACTCCCTGTAGCAATCAAATGAATGGAGTTTCAGACATTAAAATGTTTACCATGGTATTCTTTTCTCAACATTTATATCAACAACAGACTTTCTAGGAATCCCTATAAAGAGTATCTTAAACTTGTTTGTGGGTTTACTCGCACAATAAAGATACCTCATCTTTCATCATGTTTGATTCTTTGGCAGCTGACCAAGCTTTTGTAATCATGAGGACAAGGGCCGAATCAAGTTGATTTTTTTCAGCTAAATTATCAATCTTCCGACAAGCAGCATCTACAAAAGGTGAGTTGATTATGTCTTGAAATTTCAACTCTGCAGCATTTAATGCTTCTATACTTTCAGTTGCAGTATCATATGCTTCCACAGCAGCTAAGCATGTATTCCCAAGCTTTGCAACAGCTGGTCATCCAATAGAGAAAGGGAGAAACATAAACAATGTTATCGTCCAGGATATTAGAACAGCGTCAACTCTCCCATTCACTAGAATGGTAACAAATATACTAGGGATGCAATTATTATTATACAATAGATGAGCGCATACAATTTTATAATAAATACTCAATTTAAAATAAGAAGACTCACCATTTTGTTCTGTCGGATTATCGTAGTACGACTCTGCCACAGTATGAAGATGAACAAAGAATTCTTTAGTGAAGTCCTTGCGACGTCTGGCTACAATGTCACCCACATCAGATGGTGACTTTCTGATAGCATCAAGAAGCTCATTATGCCTTTGAATATCTTTGTCAATCTGCAGAGTGTTTCTGCATTAATTCCTGAGATGAGGTTGAGATATTCTGCCTATAAATGGAAGAGCTAAAAATTATAAAACGCCATTTAAGGCCAGAATAACCAAACTTAGTCAACCATATATTGGAGAAAGAACAAAACTTGGTTTTGCCCTGATACATAATGACAGTCGGCGAAAATTAGGTAATGTAATTCCACACTGATCATTCTAATAAATCTGCTGAAAACATTATAAAACTTCGAAAAGTATATAAATGCATTCCTTACTCTTTCACAACCCACTGATCTTAATTAAGAATTATTACCGTAAAAGAAAGAAACTCATCAAATGTTGTTATCTACCCCTAGCTATATATTTTATAAGAGAAAAGAAAATTCAGACCTCCTTCAGCTTCCTTGCAAGCCGAAGTAACTTATGCTTCATTCCAGGATCAACCTCACTATCAGCACGACCCTGACACCGGTTATAGAAGTGGGGTCGAATATCGTTCCATTCCTTGCTAAAAGTTAGCAATCTTCTCCAATCAGTTGGTGTAGGCTTGTCTACCATGAAGACCCCAATTAGCTTGTCACAAATGCGAGTCATTTTTTTTATCATCCAGTGGTTCAGTAACCACATCCAAATCCTTGTGGCTTTTATCCTTTTCCTCTATAACATCACATTCTGGATTAAGAATCTCGGCTGATGACATATGTTCTTGAGCTGATTCATTCGTTGCAGCAGTGGTATTACCAGCACCAGTAGCGTGAAAGCAACACCAGCCAACTCTCTCACGTGGAAAGAGAAAGCCTGAACACAAAAGGAGTAATTATAGACCATACCAAAATTAATGAATGTTTGATTATCCTTTCTCCTTTTTGAAATATTAAACTCAACATAAAACCATTAAGATTGGACATACAAAATTGTATATTTGACTGCATTCTTGGTTAAATATCACTTGAGCGAAAATTAAACAACATTATCAGCATCTTTCTATAACAAATTTTAAGCAGAATGCAGATAGCTTTGAAAAAGGAGCTTTCCTACACCGTATGTGCTGACATAATTAGCCACATAATAAATGATTTTTCCTTAATTTGCAAAGATTAATATAAGTCTGTCAGGTGGCATTACAACTAAAAGAATAACCATTCCTTCACTCAGACAAGTTTGTGATGAATATACTTTATACAACATACAAAAACTTATCCACTAAGAAAACAAACTGACACATCACCAAAACTCTTATCCAATCTCTAAAGCCAGTTTATTGCTCCCAAAGGCATATAAGAGTTTATTACAGTCACATCTAAACAAGATAACCCTCCATTTTTTTATAATTGTACTGAAAAAACTTATTGTACAGTGCAAGTGTCTTCACCCACTCCAAATCCACAAATCAGCCATGTTCTCACAACAAGCAATTCATTCCTACAGCACCGAGAAAAATAAAGGGGCAAAAAAGGGGATCACATTCACTTAAAATTCTCAAAAGTGAACAAAAAGCTCTACTACACTATCGTCAATCAATAGATAAAGGTATTAACAAATCCATGGCAAGAAAAACAAGGAGGAATGAAGTGTAATTTGTATACCTGCGGATTTAGGTAGCCGGATAGGTGATGGAATTCTTGGAACAGCAGCCCTAAAGATTGGAAGGGAAGGAGAGAAGTTTGTGAAAGAGGCAGGGAGGGGTCGCAGCGGTAAAACGGCGTAGTATGAGTTGAGGGGAAGAGAAGGCAGCTCCATTTCCAATTTCAGAATCCGTGGGTTTTACTTCCTAGGGTTTAATCATAAAATTCTTCTAACAGAAATAACCGAAGAAGGTTTGGGTAATTGCATACCACATCTTAACATAGCGGGTGAAAGCAGGTGTTCTTCTTCTTCTTACTAGTGCTCACTTTAAACTCAGAAAATATAATAATACTAATAAAAATTCATTTTTAACTACAAATTTACCAACCGAGGGTAAACACCAACGAAATGCCAATACTTCAATTTTTTTTAACAACATAATACCAAAGGATTTTCTTATATTGTTATAGATCATCAACAGAATCATTACCTAACAATGGATTACCTATAAAATTGAATTTGCGGTTGTTAAAAATTTATCAACCACCCGTTGGTAAACCCATTTACCAAAGTAAAATTATTTCGTTGTTAATTCGTAGTAAATTAATTGTAGCAATGAAACTAAGGTGTTTACAAATAGAATACTCCCTCCGTCCCGTCCTTATGGTTACGTTTGCTTTTTGCACGGGGATTAATGAATATAGTATTTTAATATGTATTGAGGTGAGAGAAATAATAATTTAATGTAAAGTGGGTAGGTGTATTAGTGAGATGTGTGGGCCATGAAGAGAGAAGTAATTAATTTGTGTGAGTCTCATATTCTAAAAAAGGAAATATAACTATTAGGATATGACTCCCAAAATAAAAATGTATAATCATTAGAATGTGACGGAGGAGTATTGCATGGATAATAAAAAGGTTTTTTATTTTTATATTAAAGCAATTCATCACAATGCCCAATTAGACTTTTTAAAATTCTCTTTTGTCCATATTTTATGAATATGTCCAAAAATACCTGAAATGACGGAAAACTATTAATAACTAATAACTTAGACGTGCAATGGAGGAAAATCTTAACATTTCTATTTGATTATGGAGTTGATATTAGGTGCACCCGGGTGCAAGACTGCCCCTATATGTGTATAACTTTTTATTTTATTTTGTATATATATTATTCTATTCTGTATACGTGTTTCGTAATAATTGTACACTTTTTCACACTAAAATTTTCATTAAAAAACTAGCATTCATATGTGTAAAATTTTTTATTCAATAGTGTATACTATATGTTTTTTAATAATTGTATATTTTTTACACTCAATTTTTCATTAAAAAAACTAACAATTTAATTGTATACATTTTTATTCATAATAGTATATATTTTTATTCATATTTGTATACGTTTTTTAAAATGATTTCACAATATAATTATATCTACATGTTATTAACATCAATATATGACAAAAACATCCAAACCACAATAAATTGATGCATTAAATGGCAAGAATACATGATATCATAAGACTAATAAATCCGTTGTTATTGTCTATTTCATTTCATAATAGTTTGCTATTTTGTACTCCCAACGTCCCACACTTACGTTCACACTTTCCATTTTCGTCTGTCCCACAATTATCTTCATCACTCAAAACAAAAATTTCATATCAACTAACAACCTCAAAAGTTATCTTAATTTCAAAAATACCACTATCACCTAACACATAATATTTATTACTTAAAAATACCACAATATCCCTAAAAAATAATAAAATTGGTCGAAAAACAAATTTTCTTAAACTCCGGATACAGTGCCCCTGAACTTAAGTGGAGGCGGGGGAAGTATTAATTCATAACTTATTTCTATTGACATACTAAACTCTATTAATACTATTAAACCCTTGTGAGCTTAATTTAAGCATTGTGATTATAACGCATGATTAGTATTCAAAAAGTGTAATAGTTGATGAAACAGAATAGGATCTTGGCTGTCCCTTGCTCATTAAAGTATAAACAAATTAATAAATCCAACTGTCACAACTATTTAGTAAACGCTAAATGCAATATTTTACTAGTAAGAGAGCTTGGAGGCCACGTCTGCTACAACCTATAGAACACCCATGGTCTTCCCACTTCATTTCCAAACTGTTATGAATATGGCAAAAAGGAAGAAAATTCCACTAAAAAAAATGGGAAAAAGGAGAAGCAATGAGAAGGCATTGATAGGCAAAAAGCAATTACTTGACCTTCCTCAAGAAATATTCCAACTGCTCGATGATTACTACAAACATTGGAGCATCAGAAAATACTATCCCCTGCATCACGTAGGCGCCGAAGGCTTCCCGATTTCGTGGATGCCGAGGCGAGTCTACGGAAGCGTCGGCATCACGAAATCGTGGATGCCGAGCCGAGGCTACTGCAGAGGCATCGAACGGCAGTGGCCTCAGCTCTGCATCTTGGACGACCGACGCTATACGAGAGTCGATCCTCACGGATCTCGACAGCTCTATGTTGGGCTTGCCCAAATATAATTGGCCCAATAAGAAAAAGAATAGGAGCCCAACATGTTGAAGTATTATTAATGGCCCATTAATTAAGATTAATTATGGGCCCAACAGCATGACCAAGTTTTGGTCAATTAAATGAAATAAAATGCTGGTGGCGTGAATGGAACAACCACAAGGAGCAGAAAAGATACAGAATAGGAGGGAGAAGCAGGGGAAGGAAAGAGGGAAGAGGGTTTCGGGAGAAAATACTCAATTTGGTGGTCCGTTTCTTCACCATTTCACTCCAAATTTCGAGGGGGAGTCTGTAGCGACATCCTCTACACATTGATCAGAGTGGATTTCAGTGAAACATCTCCGAGAGGCATGAAGAGAATCGGGTGATTCATATTCTATTCGTGTTATCTTATTATTCCCTTCTCCCATTGTTATCTCTTATTCAAAGAGTGGTGATTCTGTGGTATTCCTCTATTATTAATAGAGAGATTGGACTGTGTAACTTTTACTTGATTAGTGGATTATTTCCTGGACTGGGTCCCGTGGTTTTTACCCTCAACTTGAGGGGTTTTCCACGTTAAAATCGTTGGTGTTAATTTCACATATTTCTTGCATATTTATTTAGTTATGGTTTTTGCCCTATTCTAAGGAAGTGGAGGGTTTGAAGCATTGATATAGATTATTGGGAGTTTTGTGTTTCCGCTGTGCTAAATATATCTTTGCATTATTGTCTTCTTCCACGGCAGTGGTATCAGAGCTGAGGTTAGGCAGAAACCATGGAGGGCAGTGGTTCTATGATTAAGCTTAATGCTGAGAATTATTCAGTATGGAAGCCTATGATGGAGGATTTACTTTACTGCAAAGATTTGTATGACCCTATTGATGGGAAATATGCTAAGCCGGATGACATGGATGATAAAGCATGGGAGAAGCTTAGTAGAAAAACAATTGGTACAATCAGGCAGTGGGTAGATATTAGTGTTTTTCATCATGTGGCTAAGGAGACTGATCCAAGCAAATTATGGAAAAAATTACAAGAATTGTATGAGAGAAAGAATGCACAGAACAAAGCATTTGTTATCAGAAAGTTAGTAAACTTGAAGTATAAAGATGGGAGTTCTGTGGCAGAGCACTTTAATGTATTTCAAGACTTGGTGAATCAGCTTTCTACCATGAAAATTGTTTTTGATGATGAAGTGCAGACTTTATTTCTGTTGAGTTCTCTACCAGATAGCTGGGAGACTATGGTAGTGACACTCAGTAATACATCTCCGAATGGAAAGTTGACATTGAACACAGTCAAAGAAAGTATGTTCAATGAAGAGACTAGAAGAAAGGAAGTAGGGGCTAGTTCTTCGCAGGCACTTGTCACAGAAAATAGAGGTAGAAGCAAGAGCAGAGGACATAAAGGCCATGGTAAATCAAAAGACAAAGACAGGTCTAAGTCAAAAGAAAAATTCAAGTGCTATCATTGTGGTGGTGCAAATCACATAAAAAGAAATTGTAGACTCTGGAAAGAGAAGAAAGAGGAAAATCAGAAGAAATCAGAGGATAAGAACACGGCAGCCATTGCCACACATTCCGATGATGATCAGACTGTAGTTTGTGTCAGTGATGAGTGTTGTCATGTAGAGGATCCCGATGTAGAGTGGATCGTTGATTCGGGTGCTTCTCATCACTGTGCTCCAAAGAGAGAGTTGTTTACAAGCTACAAAGCAGGAGACTTTGGGCACTTGTTCATGGGGAACAAGAGTGTTGCACCAGTTGTCGGTATTGGTGACATGGTTGTTGAGACTGAATTGGGTTACACGTTGACATTGAAAAATGTGAGACATATCCCGCAGTTGCGCCACAACTTGATTGCTGTTAATGTACTTGACAAAGAAGGATTCGAGCAGAAATTTGCAAATGGCAATTGGAGGCTAATCAAAGGTTCTTTGTTGGTTGGCAAAGGGAAGCTTTGTTGTACACTTTACAGGACAAAGCTCAAGATTGCTCGAGACCAGTTGTTAGCAGCTGTTGATGATTCTTCCCCGAACTTGTGGCACAACAGACTTGGGCATATGAGTGAGAAAGGATTGCAAATCCTAGCCAAGAAGTCTCTGATCCCCACTACACAAGGTAAGTCACTTAACCCTTGTGATTATTGTTTATTTGGTAAACAAACTAGAATTTCTTTTCGTTCAAATTTTAAACGAAAGAATGACGCATTGGAACTAATACATTCTGATGTTTGTGGTCCTCTCGAGGTGGAGTCCCTAGGTGGAAATAAATATTTCCTCACTTTCATTGATGATGCTTCACGCAAAGTTTGGGTGTATTTTTTGAAGAACAAGAGTGAAGTATTTCAGATTTTTCAAAAGTTCCACACCATGGTTGAAAGACAGACAGGAAAGCTTCTAAAGTGTCTGAGAACTGATAATGGTGGTGAATACACTTCCAGAGAGTTCAAAGAATATTGTGCTCGACATGGTGTGAGACATGAGAAAACAGAGCCCGGTACTCCTCAGCATAATGGTGTAGCAGAAAGAATGAACAGAACCATTATGGAGAAAGTTAGATGTATGCTAAGGTTGGCTAAACTCCCAAAATCTTTTTGGGGTGAAGCCGTGTTGACTGCTTGCTACTTGATCAACAGATCCCCGTCAGTTCCTTTGGAAGGTGATATTCCGGAGAGGGTGTGGAGTGGGAAGGATGTCTCATATTCCCACTTGAAGGTGTTCGGATGCAAGGCTTTTGTGCATATACCGAAGGAGCAAAGAAGCAAGCTGGATAGCAAATCTATACCGTGTATATTTGTTGGCTATGGAGATAAGGAGTTCGGATACAGATTATGGGATTCAGAGAAGAGGACTATTATCAGAAGCAGAGATGTCATTTTTCATGAAAATGAAATCATGGAAGATTTGAAAAGGGGGAAGAGCACTACACAGATGCCTACAGGTGTAGTTGATTTAACACCAGATAAGATTTCTACCATTGATGCTAGAGATGGTGGAGAAGAAGCTGAAAATGAAAATGAAGCTGAGACTGAAGATGGTGAGCAGATAGCAATTGAGCCTGATCCAATTGAGCCAGATACAGACAACGTGGAACAGGAAATACAACATGTACCACTAGAAAATTTAGGTGAGTAGGGTGAAAGACCTGTGAGAAGCCGGAGACCAAATACACTATATCCGAGTTCAGAGTGGGCATTGATCACTGATGATGGGGAGCCGGAGACTTTCCAAGAAGTACAGTCTATGAAAGACAAGAATCAGTGGTTTGAAGCAATGCAAGAAGAGATGAGTTCTTTGCATAAAAATGAAACTTATGATTTGGTTGAGCTTCCGAAAGGCAAGAGAGTTCTAAGGAACAAGTGGGTTTTCAAGCTAAAGAAAGATGGAGATAAGATAGTGAGACACAAGGCAAGATTGGTTGTCAAGGGATTTACTCAGAAGAAAGGAGTAGACTTTGATGAGATATTTTCACCGGTAGTGAAGATGACATCCATCCGTATTGTCTTGGGACTGGCAGCTAGTTTGGACCTTGAAATTGAACAACTTGATGTTCGAACAGCATTCTTGCATGGAGAATTGAATGAACAGATTTACATGAACCAGCCGGAAGGATTTGAGGTTAAAGGGCATGAGCACTTGGTTTGCAAACTGAGGAAAAGTTTGTATGGCTTGAAGCAAGCCTCAAGACAGTGGTATAAGAGGTTTGATTATTTTATGGCTAGCCAGAGTTATAGAAGAACGGAGGCAGATCATTGTGTTTATGTCAAACACTTCCCGGATGGTAATTTTATTATTTTGCTGTTTTATGTTGATGATATGTTGATTGTGGGAAAGAATATTGTGATGATTAGCAGGTTGAAGGAAGAGATGTCTAAATCTTTTGACATGAAAGATTTGGGTTCAGCGAAACAGATATTAGGAATGAAGATTCTTCGTGACAGAAAGGCGGGAAGATTGTGGTTGTCACATGAGAAGTATATTGAGAAGGTGCTTGAGAGGTTTAACATGAAGCATGCTAAACCCGTGTCCACGCCACTTGCTAATCACTTCAAATTGAGTAAAGGATCGTGTCCCACAACCAAAGATCAGAAGAATGAGATGGCAACAATACCTTACTCCTCTGCAGTTGGTTCTTTGATGTATGCCATGGTATGCACGAGGTCAGATATTGCTCAAGCTGTTAGCTTGGTGAGCAGATTTCTTTCCAATCATGGGAAAGAACATTGGGAAGCTGTGAAGTGGATCTTCAGATATTTGAGAGGGACTTCAAAATTATGTTTGAGTTTTGGAGGTTCAAAGCCAAAACTTGAAGGATTTGTAGATGCTGATATGGCAGGTGATCTCGATGGGAGAAAATCAACTTCAGGCTACTTATTTACATTTGCAGGGGGAGCTATCTCATGGCAATCAAAGTTGCAGAAGTGTGTTGTCTTATCTACTACAGAGGCAGAGTATATTGCAGCAAATGAAGCTGGAAAAGAAATGATGTGGATTAAAAGACTTTTCCAGGATTTGGGATTAAAGCAGGATGAGTATATAGTATTCTGTGATAGTCAGAGTGCTATAGACTTGAGCAAGAATTCCATGTATCATGCTCGGACGAAGCATATTGATGTCAGGTACCATTGGCTCAGAATGGTACTGGAGAAGCAGCTTATGAAGCTGGAAAAAATTCACACTGACAATAATCCCGCGGATATGATGACTAAAGTCGTTACCCGCGAGAAGCATGAATTGTGTGCCGGATTGGCCGGCATGAGCTCGAGATAGGTGTGATGTTATAGCCAATTATATTGGGAGGGGGGAGATTGTTGGGCTTGCCCAAATATAATTGGCTCAATAAGAAAAAGAATAGGAGCCCAACATGTTGAAGTATTATTAATGGCCCATTAATTAAGATTAATTATGGGCCCAACAGCATGGCCAAGTTTTGGTCAATTAAATGAAATAAAATGCTGGTGGCGTGAATGGAATAACCACAAGGAGCAGAAAAGATACAGAATAGGAGGGAGAAGCAGGGGAAGGAAAGAGGGAAGAGGGTTTCGGGAGAAAATACTCAATTTGGTGGTCCGTTTCTTCACCGTTTCACTCCAAATTTCGATGGGGAGTCTGTAGCGACATCCTCTACACATTGTTCGGAGTGGATTTCATTGAAACATCTCCGAGAGGCATGAAGAGAATCGGGTGATTCGTATTCTATTCGTGTTATCTTATTATTCCCTTCTCCCATTGTTATCTCTTATTTAAAGAGTGGTGATTCTGTGGTATTCCTCTATTATTAATAGAGAGATTGGACTGTGTAACTCTTACTTGATTAGTGGATTATTTCCTGGACTGGGTCCCGTGGTTTTTACCCTCAACTTGAGGGGTTTTCCACGTTAAAATCGTTGGTGTTAATTTCACATATTTCTTGCATATTTATTTAGTTATGGTTTTTGCCCTATTCTAAGGAAGTGGAGGGTTTGAAGCATTGATATAGATTATTGGGAGTTTTGTGTTTCCGCTGTGCTAAATATATCTTTGCATTATTGTCTTCTTCCACGGCACTCTATAGCGTCGACACGTCCGCAGTCGCCTTTATTTGCCATCAGATCACTAGATTTGATGGCCGCCTCCAAAGCACGTCGTACAAGTACGAGTGCGTTGTAGTTGACCCATTCGACGCCAAGAAAGGCTACATGGACTTGGTAAATGTTGTTCGTGTTGACAGTACTACTTTCTCTGGCAAGCTCTGTGCGGTGAGCTTGCAGGGGAGTCTTGTAGTGATTGAGTGCGACGACATCACGGGGATAAGTTCCGACCGGACGATTCCATCCGTGCCGTCGAGGTTTTTCACGGAGTATTTGTTTAATTTGGATGGAGAAGTGTTGGTAGTTTTCTTGATTCATGAAAATTTAGTTGCAGTGGTGGATCAGGTGGAAGTGTTTCGTCTGTGTTTCGACAAGCTTAAGTGGATTAAGGTTGATAGATTGCAAGGGAAGTCATTTTTCGTGGGGGAAGACCTGGGTGGACTCAGCAGAAATTGGTTGTAGGGGTGATTGTGTTTATTTCAGCCATGGATCGGATAAGAGGTGGTGGTTATATGATATGAAAAAATGCTGCATATCACCTGTTTGATTAAAAACCTCAACACTCTGGGATGGGATTTCTCCATTGAATTTATAATTCTATGTTCTTTTATTTCTTGCAAGTAACGGATTTCATTCCGTTGGTAATAAATACCTTAACATTCATGTAATTTTTGTTGGGAATCAATTATTAATGGATTGAATTATGTTGTAAAAAGTTTGTTTTTTTTTTTAGTGCTCGATTTCATGCAAAAATTCAAGAGATATGATGAACAAAGATAATTAAAATGATACTCCTAGATAGTAATACACACCAGCACTTATTAGGCCCAAGTGACGCGCAACATCATTACATTACATTCGATGAAAACGTTCCACCACATTTGATATACAACACAACAGCGTTTTCCCCTAAAAAATTTCAACTTTAAACCAATTAAGCCGAAGAAAACCAGCACAAATCCGAGCGAACAAACAGAATTAAAAAGATTTCGACATTCTCTGCCCTGCACGAGTAACACACCAGTCTTTAACTCTGCTTTTTCGGATCCTGCATGTACATGCTGATAAGGTGTTCGATGAATTGCCAAACACACAAATCTTGGGATTTAGCCACTTCTGCTGCTGTGCATTGCCACAAATGTACCTTGAAAAGTGCAGTAAGTTTCCTCTTCTACTTTTATTACGAAGCAATTGAATTATTTCTTGGTGAATGCTTAAATCACTTCACGTCTTTTCTTTTTGTTTTACAAAACTTGGAGATTACGAATAGGTATTAATATACTGTATTATTATTATCTAGACATTGTGCAGATGATTTTACAGCCTAAACTAAGAATCTTAAACACCGACTGTCAACATCTATTTTTGCAATAATTTAATGTGAGAAAACTTGCATACCAAGGCTGCTGCAACCTATAGAATTCCCATCTTCTTCCTCATTTCATCCTATGCCTGAATATTCCACATTATGAAAATGGCGAAAAAGAAAAATAGGGCCAAAACCAAAACATCAACCAGCAGAATGTATAGTCCTCCCCTTCCCCAAGAAATAATAGAACTTCTTGATAGTTACTCCAAAAGGATCAGCAGCAAAAAACACCCACTGCATTACGTGGGCACCGTCGGCATCACGAAGTCGTGGATGCCTACAGACTTACAGTAAGCGGTCGATACTGCAAAAGCATCGACTGCCAATGGCCTCAACTCTGCAGGATAGATGGATATTCACCTGACGACTTTTCTCTGTCTTTTTAAAGGTAAGCCAGTTGCCAGAATTGGCTATCAGATCAGAAAATCTCATGGCTACGAAGAATGGCAGTACAAGTACGAGAGCATCGTTCGACGCCAAGAAAGGGTAAATGGACTTCGTTACTGTTGTCTGTGTTGAGGGCAATTTAAATCTGTGTTGTGAGTCTGCAGGGGTCTCTTGCAATTATTGAATTCATCGAGTCACATGGCACGATCACGGGGATAAGTTCGGACAGGACGGTTCCATCGGTGAGTTGGAGGTTTTTCAAAGAGTGTTTAGTTCCTTTGAATGGAGAGATGTACGTAGTTTTCTTGATTTTGCAGGGGAAGACTCTGTTCTTGGGCCAAAGGTGCATTTGGATGGATTCAGCAGAAATTGGTTGTAAGGGTGATTGTGTTTATTTCACTCATGGATCAGATGAGAGTTGGTGGTTATATGATATGGAAAAATGCTCCATATCACCCCTTTGAATGAAAGCCCCAGCTACTTTGGCATTGATCCAAATTTACGTGTCATGTTAGTGTATCATCTCATGTACTGCCTAATTCTTGGATGTGATTTAGGCTTACAAGCTTGTTCATGAATACATTAAAGCTTTATCACACACTTTTAATAAAAATGCTATATACTATTCATCTTTTGTTTGTTTATTAAACAAAATCAAATGTATTGTGTTTGTTTAACTTAACAAACCAATATAAATGAATTATTAGTGAGTCGAGTCGAGTTGCAAGCCGTTTGCCAAATTTGTTTTCTTTGATTTACAGCTTTCTAGGTCCTGCACCGGCAAGTCGTTGGATGAATTGACAGAGTATCCTTTTGGGCACAGGGATGCAAGAACCAATCCGAATAATCAACCGCTTTTTTTTTAGAAAATCTGCCTCATAGGTTTTCAGTGAGAAAGCTTAGGAAAGCAGGACTAGTGAAAACGACAGGAAGCACTATGGACTTTAGCAGGAGGCTTGAAAGCAGTTCCTTACGGAAGCAAAGTTATCAATCAGGTAAGCAAGAAGCTAAGTTGACAAATGTATGGCCATTTAAAAAGTGCAGTAAGCTTCCTCTTCTACCTTTGGCTGAAATGAACTGTGGAAGATCAATCTGATTTATTAGATGAGTGAGATGTGCAA
Source organism: Pogostemon cablin (assembly GCA_023678885.1). Classification (NCBI taxonomy): domain Eukaryota; kingdom Viridiplantae; phylum Streptophyta; class Magnoliopsida; order Lamiales; family Lamiaceae; genus Pogostemon; species Pogostemon cablin. Next base: position 21,820,802 of record CM042968.1, read on the forward strand.
GAAAGTATAAATCTCATGGGAAAAATTCAGATTTTTGTAGCATCCAACAAACTTTAGATTTTATGATTATAATGATAAGTGAATTTGCCCAAGTCTAATTAGTTGTAAAAATATTAATATATGTCAAAATTCTAGAGAATTATGGAACTTGGAGGATACTCCAATGATAATTACATTATGAATATTATATTTATGCAACATTATTACAATAACATTTTTCTAAACAAAGTCTAAGCTTAGAATGAGCAAGAACTTAGAGACCAAGGTTGCTTCAATTATACAATCCCATCATCTTCCTCACCTCATTTCCACAGCCTCAAAATTTTCCTACCTAATTAAATGGGAAAAAAGAAAAATAAAACCATAATGGAAGCATTAATCATCAGAAAGCCAGCACTACAACTTCCCAAAGAAATAATCCAATCTGTCAAAAGATACAACAGAGCAAACAGAAGGAAACAAACACCGCTTTACTACTTGCACACCAACGGAGTCACGAAGCCGTGGGCCCCGTCAGCAAGCGGTAAACGCTGCAGCAACGTCGAGCGCCAGTGGCCTCAACTCTGCAGCCTAGACGCGCCTGTTAAATGCAGCTATTCCCCTGGCACCTGTCTTCTCAAAGATCGGACAGTTGCCAGAGTTGGCACTCGTCTAGGTACTAGTGCATTGAAATCGACCATTTCGACGCCAAGAAAGGGTACATGGACCTGGTTCATGGTGTTCATCTTAATGGCAACGGCAAGCGCTATGCTGTTAGTTTGCAGGGGACTCTGGCAATAATCGAAGATGTCGATTCTCGTCCCACCATCACGGGGATAGGTCATGATAGAACGATTCCATCTGTGAGTTGGAGTTTTTCAAGGAGTATATAGTTGATTTGAATGGAAAGATCTTTGTGTTTTTCTTTATTCATACAAAATCACTTGAAGTTGTGGATGAAGTCGAGGTTTTTCGTCTTTGTTTCGACAAATTGAAGTGGATTAAGGTTGAAAGATTACAAGGGAAGACCGTGTTCTTGGACGAGATGTTCATGTGCGGATGGATCGATTCAGCAGAAATGGGGTGTAGGGGAGATTGTGTTTATTTCAGTCATGGATCAGATAAGAGGTGGATGTTATATGAAATGAAAACTAGCTACATTACACCTGTTTGATTATAAACCTTAACTACTTTGGGATGAAATTTCTCTATTATTTTACATCCGTCCCATAATTTGTTCGTTCATGTAATAATTAAATGGATATGTGTAATTTTTCTTAATAAAACAGTAACTCTTCTTATTAAAGAATGCATCACTTTCAACAGTCTTATAGATTTCATTCCACCCTCAGATCATTTAAGTACTTTGGCTTACATAAAAGACGATTCGGATTCGAATCCCTATTCCACAATAGTATTTCATTTCTTGTTAAAAGAGCAAGTGAACTCAAGACACCATATGGGCAACTTAAAGGCCCATTATCCACAAGGGTACAAGTTGGTTACATGTCAGAAGCAGAACAAAAGCAACATGAACATCTCCACTCAATTCCATTCCATTTAAATGTTTGTTGTTTATGTAGGAAAGACAAATGATTATTGTGAGGTTTCTTTAGTTTCTCCTCTCCCTTCTTTTTTTGAGCTTACACTTGCTCGGAGAGTGATTTATCTTGCAATTTTTCGATTTTGTTAATTTATGTGGTATCTCTCTTTATCTAGTATTCACCTAAAAACTTTCAACATAAATCCAATCAAGTTCAAGAAAACCATGACTTCATCCTAGAATTATATCATAACCAAAAAATATAACCCTCAATGCAATCGAATGCACAGGGTCAAATAAACTTAAGTTTCAATCGAATGAAATTAGAGAAATGGTTCGTTTTTAAATGGAATTAAATACTTTGCTGCCACTGAAATAAGCAGTAGATATGATGTGACTATGTAGGTAGTTTTTCAAGTTTAATTATTTGTAAAAAGTTTAATTATTTGTAAAAGATGTTGTAAGTCCAGAGTATAGTATAGAGAATTGTATAGAACTTGGAGAATACGTGATAGGTAGTAATATTATCTTGACATTGTTTAGAAAAAGTCTCAACTTTGAATCTTTGATAAAAATGATTAATTAATCACACTTTTTCTACAGCCACACCCACCAAACTAAACTAATCATTAACCCCAACTGTCAACATCTATTTAAAAACATTTCAATATTTTAATGTGAGAAAACTTGGAAACCAAGGCTTCTGCAACCTATAGAATTCCCATCATCTTCCTCATTTCATTCCAAGCCTGAATATTCACATTTCCAAAATGGCCAAAAAGAAAAATAGGGCCAAAAATACAACATTAAACCGCAGAAAGCGCTGGATTGTCCGTCCCCACAGAAACTGTGGTCTTTCCCTTCCCCAAGAAATAATGGAACTACTCGATAGTTACTTCCAACGGGGCAGCAGACAAAAGTACCCCCTGCATCACGTGTTCACTGTCGGCATCACGAAGTCGTGGATGCCGGCAGAAAGCAGTCGATGCTGCAAAAGCGTCGAAGGCCAATGGCCTCGACTCTGCAGCATAGACTCTGTGTCTACTGAATATGGATATTCACCTTACGACTCTTCTTTTAAAGATTCCCCTGGCAACTGTGTTTTTAAAGATAACACAGTTGCCAGAGTTGGCCATCAGATCGTTAGATCTCATGGCTACGTCCAACCTCGGCAGGACAAGTACGAGTGCATCGTGCTAGACTCGTTCGATGCCAAAAAAGGGTACATGGACCTTGTTAATATTGTTAGCTTTGAACGCAATTGGGGGCAAACTCTGTGCTGTGAGTTTGCAGGGGTCTCTTGTAGTCATTGAACACAAAGACTCACGTGCCACGATCACGGGGATAAGTTCCGACAGGACGGTTCCATCTGTGAGTTCGAGGTTTTTCAAAGAGTATTTAGTTACTATGAATGAAGAGCTCTTTGTAGTTTTCTTTATTCATGCGGAATCACTTGCAGTTGTGGATCAAGTTGAAGTTTTTCGTCTTTGTTTCGACAAACTGAAGTGGATTAAGGTTGAAAGATTGCAGGGGAAGACTCTGTTCTTGGGCCAAAAGTGCATTTGGATGGATTCAGCAGACATTGGTTGTAGGGGTGATTGTGTTTATTTCACTCATGGATCAGATAAGAGGTGGTGGTTATATGATATGGAAAAATGCTCCATATCACCCCTTTGATTGAAAGCCCCAGCTACTTTGGCATCGATCCGAATTTTAAGTGTTATCATCTTATGTACTGCATCAATGCACTAATCATACAACGTAATTTGATCTTTGATCATTTCTTCCTTATAAATAAGATTATGACTATAGCTCCTTCGTTGAAGTATGTATTCATCGTGCAATTACAATGCGGGCAACATTTGTGTGAAATCTTCTCACGTGGGATCATTTTTTTAACTAGTTAGGATTTTTTAACAAACATATTACTATTATTTTTCACTAAGAATGTTATTATTTTTTATTTATAATACGAATTGTTTATGTAACAATTCATTATACCCCTATCACTCGTCTCTCACACGTATTTACCTCATAATGAAAGTTAACTACTTCATATTCTTGTAATGGTTTTCCAAATAGTATGGTTAATGAAATAAAGAGACGGTCTCGTACAAGTATTTGCTTCATAATGCAAGTTAAATACTCCATATTCTTGCAATGAATTTCCAAATATTATGGTTGATGAAATAAAGAGAAGAGGAAGGTGTTCTACATGAGATCACCTATTTTAAATTAGTGTTTCATGGAGTATTAAACTATGTCATTAGCTGGAGGTTAAAACAAATTTATTAAAATATACTTATTATGACAATCTAAAATGGGCTTCAATCGAATGTACAGGGTCAAACAAATTTGGGCCTCAATCTAATGAAATTAGAGAAATGGTTCGTTTTCATATGGAATTAAATACTTTGCTGCCATTGAAATAAGCAGTGGAGATGATGTGACTATGTAGCTAATTGAATTTAGTTTTTCTAAGTTTAATTATTTGTAAAAGATGTTGCAAGTCCGGAGTAGAATTGTGTATTGAACTTGGAGAATCCATGATAGATATTAATATTATCTTGATATTGTTTAGAAAAAGTCCCAACTTTGAATCTTTGATATGAATGATTAATTAATCACACTTTTTCTACGGCAACACCATCATTAAACTCCAACGGTCAACATCTATTTAAAAATATTTTTGCAATATTTTAATGTGAGAAAACTTGGAAACCAAGGCTACTGCAATTTATAAGATTCCCATTATCTTCCTCATTTCATTCCAAGCTTTCTTGTTGGAATCCTAACGATCCTAAAACACAAGCCCTAAACATGCCTACCGAGGAATCCTGTACCTCTCACCGTAGGATTGTGTTGCAGCGGAAGAATATCTACGAACCTCTTTGGATCAAATCATACAACACGGGGCTGTAGATTGTATTCCACGAATGTGTATTAATCTGTAGAATATGTATACTGGATTTGCATGCGATTTGTGGAGAGAAGAATCGAGAGAGAAAATACTAGATTGCGTTCTTTATATTCTACGTACGCTTGTTTGCGTTCTGTGTTCACAAACGTATCAACATATCGTTTTCTCAAACATATCTCATACGTATATTAACTGCACGACGCAGTATTAATCTCCAAGGAGATGGGAGTTAAAAAACCTGTTTTATTAACTCTCTCTCTCTCTCTTATCCACAATATTTCATATGTGGATTTTATTTAATATATACTTATATATTAAATATAAATAATATTATATATTATTTACATCTCCCACTCACATATGAAATCAAAAGTCGCCTGACTCAATTTCTTCATGAATCATATTCTCGCACAGATTAATACATCGTGTGACCCACGAGATATGAATTTTAATCGTTATACACTTGTTAGAGATATATAACAACTCAACCAGTTTATCAATGAAACTCAACAAGCTCGCTATACCCCAGAACTCTTGAACATTTAACATAATTTGACATATATCTTTTCAATCCCTGAATTTGTCAGAGCATATTCAACCCTTTTTGCAAATAACTATGTATTCATAATCAAGACCCTGCTTGATTGACTAGTCAATGAATCACAATAGTATATGTTAAATTAAGGCGTTCTTCCCATCTCACTAAGTATCTACAGTCTCCCACTATAGCTGCTTTCCTAGACATGTACCGCATCGCCGTTATTAACCATAGCTCTTTTGGTAACATGCTAAAGTAGCAACACCAAAGTGAAGACTTAGAATATAGTGGAAAGTCATAAGGGTAACCAATAGATCTCATACTTTTGAGAAAATAAGGATAATTTTCTCAATCCTGTTGGGGTCAACTTAGCACATGTTGTTTTCCTAAAACACATGTCACAATGTCTTCAACTTCCTTCCAAGAAAGCGTATGTCGTATTTCATCTAATTTAGACATCGTGTAAATCAAAGTTCAAGTGTGTCTCATACACTTAACCCGGATATCCTCCCTCCAACGTATAGGATCTTCGTCGATTTAACTTTACAACAAGTTGGATTAGATTCGTGACGAAATCTATCCCGATTACATTAGCTATCATAATCTCATCTCTGCGCTCCTACTGAAGTGCTTGAGACCTTCAAATGTTTCATGAATCTTCTCAACCAAATAGCCTCTTGAACTGCAGACGCACATGCCACAAACTCGGCTTCCATCAGTGGACAGTGCTATTCACGTCTGTTTCTTGCTACACCATGAGATTGCTCCATTGTTGAGCAAAAAGACATAACCGGGAGTTGATTTACGTTTATCTAAATCATCACTCCAATCAGCGTCTATATACTCATTTAGTGTATTGTTATTCCCTTGATAACAGATAGAATAATCTGCAGTCAATCACATTGGCATATGGTACTCTGGTCATTTCATTCTTTTCATCTTGAGTCTTGGGATACATTTGCTGACTCAATGATTCGCCTTTCACAATGGAAGTATCTATAGGTTTGCAGGTGTCCATTTTGAATCGTTCTAAATGTAAGTCTCTTGAGACAAACCCAATAACTTCTTTGAACGATTACTTTGGATCTTCGCACCAAGTATGCACTCTGCTTCATCCATATCTTTCATTTCGAAATTCGAAAACAACCATTCTTTTATGGTTTCAGGATACTCTTTGCTATTTTCAGCTAGTAGTATGTCATCCACATACAAGGATAGAATCACAAAACAACCATTGGATTGTTTAACGTAAACACAGTGGTCTTCGTTTATCATAACAAAATTATATGAGATGATCGTTGTATGAAATCTCAAATGCCATTGTTTGGAGGATTATTTAAGTTCGTAGATCGACTTCTTCAATCTACAAACTTTATCCTCTTGACCTCGAAGAATAAATCCTACAGGCTGTTGCATGTAGATTTCTTCTACTAATTCTCCACTGAGAAATGTGGTCTTAACATCCATTTGTTGTAATTCTAAATCCATATTAGCCATTATGGCCAAACGTAGACTAATCAAGGCAAACCTCACCACATGTGAAAAAGTTTCTTCATAGTCTATACCCTCTTGTTGAGTATAACCTTTTACCACCAAGTGAACTTTACACCTCTTTATTGAGCCATCAGTCTTCCTTTTGATTTTGAGAATCCATTTATTCCCAATTTGTTTTTGTCCATTCGGAAGATCTACAAGTCCCCAGACTTGATTTGACTTCATAGACTCCATCTCCTCTTTCATCCATTTCTCCTTTTTCGGACAAGTTAGAACTTCTTTAACGTTTCTGGGCTCTTCCTCATCAGCAGGAGAAAAATCTCAACTTTCTGGTGAATGTTTCTTAGAACTTTTCAAGATGAGATAACTGATGATGGTCTTCTGTAGACAAAATGCTCTCATTGGGAATCCACTGATTCTCAATCGACAAATATCTATCAAGATCCACACCATCAACTATCAAGATCCACACCATCAGCTTATTACTCCCACTTGGATCTTGTAGGTTTTGGTTTTCTACTATCTCGAAAATAGGTCTGGCATCCCTTATGCCCCCTATACTAGGAAATTTAGTTTCCAGAGAATGAGCATTATGTTATTCTGTCTCAGTTAAGCTCCCATCATGATTTCCTATGAATATGTAACCCTTAGAATTCGAAATATCTTATGAAGATACATTATCTTGCCTCTAGGACCCAACTTTCCATACTGACTTGATGAATCATGTTCGTAAGTTGCTGACCTCCAAGCTCTAAGGTTACTCAAGTCAGGTTTTCTACCTGTACAAAGTTCATATGGAGTTGAAGCAACTGACTTAGAAGGCACGCGATTAAGCTTTATAAGCTGCCTTAAGTAACGCATCTTGTTAGATTAGCTTGTGTCATCATGAATTTTACCATCTCCAACAAAGTCCTATTCCTTTTCCAGCAACACCATTTTGTTGAGGTGTATAAGGAACAGTTAATTATCGGATTATACCATTTTTATTACAAAATTTCTTGAATTGTTCTGATAGATATTCACGTCCTCTATCAATTTTTAGAACTTTGATAGACTTGTCTTTTGATTTTCAACTTCACTCAAGTATCATCTAAAAAAATCCAATGCTTCAGACTTATGAGATATCAAATAAACATATCCTAAACGTGAATAATCATCAATGAACATAATAAAATAGTGAGCTCCATGTCGTGCTCTCACATTTACAGAATCACATATATCAGAATGGATTACTACTAATGGAGATTAAGACACAATGACTTTACCAAACTATTTTCTAGTCATTTTGTCAGCAAGATAATGTTCGTATTTGGATCATTCGACTTTAGAAGAAAAATTCAACAATCTTTCTTTCACAAGTCTATTTATCTTATCTTACCCAATATGACCAAATCTAGCATATCAAATACATTCACATTTGCATTACTAGAAGAACGAGCATTTAGCGAATATGAATAATCATCACAATAACTAAACGTCATTCTATTACAATTTAAAACCATAAAGCCATCAGTCATATGTCCAGATGTATAACAAGTATCATCAATGCCAATTACCATAGTGCCTTTAGTAAACAATACATCATAAACTGAAACAGAATTTAAATTTCGCGTGATCTCTGGAGCATATAGAACATCATGTAGGATAAAGACCCGACCATCGTCAAGGTCCATTTTGCAAGGCTCAAGTCCTTTGACTTCGACTCGTGCATTGGTTCCTGCATTTATCCACCTAGTCCCCTTCGGAACACGGCGAAAAAAAATACAAAAACTCCCCTGTCTCTCGTTACATGGTTCGTTGCTCCTGAGTCTATAATCCACAATGGATAAGAATCAAACGGCAAGACAATACTCGAGACATTAATTTCACACAAAACAGAATAAGATGAATCAACCTTTACCCTCCTGGGCTCAGGGCATTCATGAGCATAATGACCAAACTTACTACAATTGTAACATGACATCTTGCTTTTATTTTCTTATTCTTTTTGTCACACTTGTTTTTCCTTTTCTATTCATCAGTTTTTGTAGTTGGATTATTGTTAGGCTTACCACCATCACCATCGGATCGTCTTCCCCCCTCTTTTGCTTCTTCCAATACCTTTTCTTTTTGAAGCCTGAAGCTCCCTTAGAAGTAGAATTGGCATATAAGGTCCTAGAAGAAGGCTTTGAGGCTCCGAGCCTCTCATCTTCTAACTCAACATGACGAGCAACATAATTGAAAATTTTGATGTTTTCATTATGTGTCAAGTTGTCTTTGAGAAGTTCCCAACGATCAGGTAAAGATCACGAAATCTAAATTCTGTTTCAGTTTATGATGTATTGTTTACTAAAGGCACTATGAAATAACCATTAGGTTTCACTTGGTAAGTCTCCCACTGAGCCCAAAAATCCTTTTGTAGGTGGGGAGGAAAAATGTTTGCCCAAGTCTGAGGACTAGTAATTTGAAAATACTCATTACTTGGAACCGTTTTGCTATAAATCAAACGCATCATCTGGTTGTAGAGTTCAATCAAAACAATTGCATGGTCTCTTATGTTGTGTGTATGCTTCATTTTATAATTTAAGAATTCATGGAGGACTTCATCTTTAGTCCTAATGTCTTCCTCTGAAATTGTTCCAGGTCCTGACATGCCTCTGAGAAAACGAGCAACCAAAAACAAACATACTAGTGTTAGTCAAACTATATCATATGAATTTCCTCTCCATTTAATGCATATGGAAACAACTTTCCAAGTTGCAATAGGCATATTCACAAGTGAATAAGTCCAACTCACTTTGGCTCCCACTTTCATAGGCTACAGGAGTTTGAACAATTCTAACATCACTAAATACCATGAATTTAGAAGTAAATGATATATAAAGGTGCATTATTATCAAAAATTACAACCAAATAGCCACCCTATAGGTTCGTATTCAATAAATATATCATAAAATGAAGCAAAAAACACATATACATACTAAGGATGACGTCAAACGCCCTCGAAAACATCACCATTGGACTCCACGCATCGAAACACATCGAAAAAATGTCTTTAATTTTTTTGTCATTTTTTCATGCAAGCAAAAGCATGTTTTGTTCATATTACTGGATAGGTTTCGTTAAGAGGAGTCCGTCAGTATTTTTTGTGCAATTTTTGGCCCTCTAAAACTCAAGATATGATTTTTTGAAGTTTTTTTCACTATTGGGGCTAAACTGCAAACTTTCAGAAACTTCAGGGGTTGTTTTTTGAAAATTAGAAACAGTTGAGGGATTTTTCTGTAATAATCATAACTGCCATTGAATTGGGGCGAACCGGGTCAGACCCGGTGGAGTCGGGTCGGACCAGGCGGGTCAGCCCGTGGTCGAGACTACCGGCGGAAAGGAGAGGACGGAGGCACGTGCACAACACGCTCCGGTCACAGTAGCATCGGCGGTGGCGCGTAAAGACCACGCGCCATTAACTGGCAGTCTGATATAGTCTCCGGCGGTGGAGCGTGTGGTACACGCGCCGGAGTTCAGCCTGCTGGCAGCCACGCGTGGCGGCGCGTGGACGGCGTGTGGCAGCTCCAGCCGGTGCGTGGTAGAGCGTGGCGGGGCGTGGAAGCATTTTCCGGCGTCTGTCCACGCTAGATTGTATTCTACGAATGTGTATTAATCTGTAGAATATGTATACTGGATTTGCATTTGATTTGTGGAGAGAAGAACCGAGAGAGAAAACGCTGGATTGAATTTTTTTATTCTACATACGCTTGTTTGCGTTCTGTATTCACAAACGTATCAGCGTATCATTTTCTCAAACGTATCTCATACGTATATTAACTGCACGACACAGTATTAATCTCCAAGGAGATGGGAGTTAAAAAAACCTGTTTTATTAACTCCCTCTCTCTCTTATCCACAATATTTCATATGTGGATTTATTTAATATATACGTATATATTAAATATAAATAATATTATACATTATTTACATTTCTAAAATGGCGAAAAAGAAAAATAGGGCCAAAAATACAGCATTAAACCTCAGAAGGCATTGGATTGTCCGTCCCCACTTCCCCCAAGAAATAATGGAACTACTCGATAGCTACTACAAATTGAGTAGCAGGCAAAAGTCCCCACTGCATCACGTGGGTTGTGTCGGTATCACGAAGTCGTGGATGCCGACAACAAGCAGTCGATGCTGCAAAACTCGACTCTGCAGCATAGACTCTGTGTCTACTGAATATGGATACGACTCTTCTTCTAAAGATTCCTCTGGAAACTGTGCTTTTAGAGATAACACAGTTGCCAGAGTTGGCTATCAGATCAATAGATCTCATGGCTACGTACAATGGCGGCCTAAGTACGAGTGCATTGTACTCGACCAGTTCGAAGCGAAAAAAGGGTACATGACCTCGTTAATGTTGTTTGTTTTGATGGCAATTGGGACAAGCTCTGTGCTGTGAGTCTGCAGGCAGTTATCGAACTCATCGAGTCGCGTGGCGCGACCACGTTGATAAGTTCGGACAGGACGGTTCCATCCGTGAGTTGTAGGTTTTTCAAAGAGTATTTAGTTCCTTTGAATGAAGAGATCTTTGTAGTTTTCTTGATTCATACAGAATCACTTGCAGTGGTGGATCAAGTCGAAGTTTTTCGATTTTATTTCGACGAACTGAAGTGGATTAAGGCTGAAAGATTGCAGGGGAAGACTCTGTTCTTGGACAACGGGTGCATTTGGGTGGATTCAGCAGAAATTGGATGTAGGGGTGATTGTGTTTATTTCACTCATGGATCAGATAAGAGGTGGTGTTTATATGATATGGAAAACTGCTCCATATTACCTCTTTGACTGAAAGCCCTAGCTACTTTGGCATTGATTCCAATTTTAAGTCATTTTAGTGTATCATCTAATATACTGCAACATGCCCCAGGACATAGCTCAAGTGGTAGAGGGGAGAGTAGAAATGTCTTCCAACTGAGCTTGGTTGCTGCATCCTGCCTTTGACATGGATTTGGCCCCTTGCAAGCACAAGTTAAACAGTGAACCATCTTGAGTCACTTGAGACATCTCCACCAATTCCCAGAGCAGGAGCAGTGAGGGCACCATTAATATACTGCAACATTGTACCAATCACACAACAATGTAGGAATCACGTGTTTTGAGATGGGATCCCCATGTTAATTTGATGTCATGTATGTAGGAATCACGTGTTTTGAGATGGGATCCCCATGTTAATTTGATGTCATGTGCTTTCATTTTTCCAAATAAATAAAAGTATGATTATAATTCCTTAGTTGAAGTATATAGTATTCTTCTTACGATTATAATGCGGTGTCTAAATTTGGGTGACACATCCTCGATCACCTTTTTTTTTAAATAGTTACAACTGTTTATCAAAAATATTATTCTCTCTAGAAGTTATTACTTTTTTTTTTTCTATTTTTAGAGAGATTAAGGAGTATAATAATTTAATGTGTAGTGGATTGAAATATAATATTTTAATATATAGTGAATAGTTGTTTTAATTAGTGGTGTATGTGGGGCCTATAAATATATACTCCCTCTAGCCACTTACAAAGTATTCATTTGCTTTTATGTGCTCCGGCCACTTATAAAGTATTCATTTGCTGTTTACACATGAATTTAGGAGTATTATTATTATATGTGTAGTAAGTAGTTGTATTAGAGAGATGTGGTAGGCATATGTGAGTTCCTTTTACCGAAAAAGGAAAGTGTATAGTGGCAGCCCAAGATGGAAATGTGTGAATTGATGAAAATGTGTGTAAATTGATGAAAATGTGTTTTTAATCTTACTAATGTAGTGGCTGTTTCAGGTATATAAGCAGCAATTATGTGTGTTGTTAATGAAGACAGAATCAGTAAATTACCTGATGATATCCATAATCTCTCATCTGAGCTATCAAAATGCTGTAACTACTAGCATCCTTTCGACTCGTTGGCGACGTCTCTACACTTTCACACTTGGTCTCAGCTTGCAGGTTGATCGGTCTTTCTATTACCCAAAAGTACAAATAGAGAAATTCTTGAATTATGCAAGTACAATAGATGGTATACTGGATTCACATAAAGGAGGCCGAGTCAACGAATTCAGGGTGCAGTTGCCCTTGTCCAAGAAGACACAGATTATCGATATAACTATGTCTATGGATGGTATGGATGATGTTGATGTTGCTTGTTTTCAGATTTACCATCTTCGACTTAATAATCTGATGAAATCGAGTGCTGGCCTCAAATTCCTTAAAGAATTGTCTTTACTCAGGGTTATGGTGGCTGATGGGGAATTTTGAGCTTTTGCTCTCTCGAAACCTTATCCATTGAAGTTTCCCCTTGGCTGAAAAATGTCACCGTTGTTGGCCATTCACATCTGAAGCATTTTGGTATAGGTTCTGTTTATAGACTTGAATCCATCGAGTTAGGTCTTGAGGTGTCATTTGGTACCTACATGTGTCCTACGGCTCTATAACGTCCCTAAGCTTGTCCACTTGGACAGTCACGACTATGACAAATTCTGATCCACAATACTGTCTTGCGTATGCGATCAAGTGCAGCAACTTAAGTTCTATGTTTACTGTATAGACCAAGTAAGCTCTCTCAATCCCAGATTAATTGAATTCTCAGCATAAATATGCATATTAATATGATGATTGATGCTGCAGAGGGAGTACAAATACATGCTTCCTATATTGACAAACATCAAGAATCTGGAGCTAAATGTGGGAATGTGTTGGTGGTATAATTGTGTTGATTGCTTCTTTCCTCTTATTAAAGATTGCTCTTCCTTGGAGAACCTTGTGATAAAGGTACTGCCTTTATAATTATATTTCTCTTTAAATAATTCATTTTGTTGGTAACATGATTTTGATCTCGAGTATAAGAAAAGGACAATATCACTAGCTGATTCCAACTTTGGTTTTTTTTTTTTTTCAATTAGGTCATTTGTTCCAAATTTAGTCTTTTTTCTTTCCAAGTTTTAGACCAAAGTTGGGGACAAATTCTTGGGTAAAGGACTAAATTCTTCTTTTAAAAAAAGAATTAGATTTGGACAAAAAGGAACAACATCGAACTGAAAAGGATCAAATTTAAGAATTGTAAATAAAAAATTAATAAAGTTGAAATAAGTCATACTTGCAATACGAACTTACAACGAACTGTGATATTTTCTCTATAAGAAATATAATAGTTAAAAGAAATTAATTGATTACAAATTTAGTCATCTGTTAAAAATTTAGTCTTTTTTTTCTCCAAGTTTTGAACTAAAATTGGACAAATTCTTATATAAAAGACTAAATTTGTAAAAAGAACTAGATTTGGATAAAAAGGATCAAAATCGGATAAAAAATATTAAAATTTGAGAATTGTAAATGAATAATAACTAAAGTTGGAACCTACGAATTGTAATATTTTTTATATAAGAAATATAGTTGAAAGAAAGAATTGATTTTGCAGTTATCATGGGAGGAAGATTATGCTGAAATCTTCAAAAGAGAAAAGATTGCTTGGAAAGGAAAGAAAAAGAGGAAGAAAGATCGTATTATACCAATTACAGTACGAGGGTTGATGAAAAAGTGTCGTAGAATGCCCCTGTCTGCAAATCTCAAGAAGTTGGAGCTTGTTGGATATTTAGGATCCAAATCCGAATTAAAGTTGGGTTTGTTTGTCATCAAGAATGCTTCGTCTCTTCAACAACTGGTTGTCCATCCTATTGACGAATACGACAAGCACACTCAGAAAGCGTCAAGGTTTCGTGCGAGACAGCATTTTGAGCGTATCACACCCGATTCCGTTCATTTGCTCATTACGTAACACTCTCTCCCTACGTTTCATTTTATCGATAAGGAAATGTGGATAATATATTGGAAATATTTTTGTGTCTTGACTTATTATAGTTGTTGGTCTCATGATAGATGAGATATTGTAAAAGACTCTGTGGACTAAAGATTAGTGATGCATTCTCATTTTCAATGGATTTGACTATTTAACCTCTCAAACATTTAGTATCGAATAACATGTTATGATTATGATATCATGGCTTAATTAGAAAAAAAAAATACTCTTGTAAGACGGGTGTCTATGAGACGAATTGTGAGATGAGTTGACCCATTATTAAAATATGTTTGTTATATAAGTAAAATATGTTTATTGATACTTAAAGGTTAGTTTATGTTAAATCATACTAACACCATATATAAAAGCATACTTTAACTAATTATTCATCATACTTTAGAAAAACATTATTTAACTAACAATAATATACTCTATCTATATAACAATGATACTTTAACTATGGCTCAACTCATCCGTCTCCGTAGTTACCGTCTCACAAGAGACTTTGTCAAAAATAAACTATTACTTTAATTTCAATTACGATTTAGTTTCAATTTTTGAGATAATTACTCCATTTAACCTGCTTTGCTTTCTTAAGCTGCGGATTATTTATATTAAGTAGGATTACTTTTTATTTAAAATATTATTAAATTTTATCAAAAATTAAGTCTTTTAATGAGACGTCTCAAACAAATAGATTTTTATGATATAATTAGATTTGGGGTACTAATTTTGCCTTAAAATTTTTTTACCATAATTAGTTGGTGATAGAATTGGTACTCTAACTATATAAATCTAATTTATGAATTAGTTTGGTTTACAACACAAACACTTGTAAACCTTATTTCTCCCCTTAATTTAAGGTATGTATTATTATTATACTCCCTTCGTCACATCAAGTATCCACACCTCTTTTGTAATTGTAAATTACAAAGAGGTGTAAAAAACATTAGAGTTTAGGATTTAGGGGTTGATACGGAGAGAGTACTACATATATCTTGGTAAGTGATTCTAACCATCTTAAGTTGTGGATGATTTTAAGACGCTCTGGAATTTACTGTTCCATCCAATACTCCATCTCGTTATATTGCATCACTTTTTAATTTGCTTTCTAAATTATTGCCATATTTACCAAGAATTTAACAGGTATAGTTTTCCATGTTATTATGAAATAACAATGGAATATGAATTATTGTACGAAAGATTTTTGTCAAGATAACTCAATTCAATGTTATTGGATATGGAGAAACCCTAAACCCTAAAATCTGCATGTAGAAACCCTAAAAATCTCTCATAATAATCTTACTGATTAACCTAGTGGCTGTTTCAGGCATTAATTAGCAGCAATGATGTGTGTTGATAATGAAGACAGAATCAGTACATTACCTGATGAAATCCTTATATCCATAATCTCTCATCTGAGCTATCAAAAAGCTGTAACTACAAGCATCCTTTCGACTCGTTGGCGACATCTGTACTCTTACACACTTTGTTTCAGCTTACCTCCTTTTTAGATCAATCAACTTCTTTAAACCAAAACATACAAGAAGCTTAGAAGTTCTTGAATTATGCAAGTACAATAGATCGTATACTGGATTCACATAAAGGAGGCTTAATTAAGGAATTCCGGGTGCACATGCCCTCGTTGAAGGGAGCCAACCTCCGTAGGTGGACCGCGACTGCCTTGTCCAAGAACGCACAGATTATCGACATACATTTGGACCGTGTGGATAGCTTTTACCATCCTCTACTTGTTAATAATATGATGAAATTGAGTGGTGTCAAATGGCTTAAGGAATTGTTTTTAGTTGGGGTTATGGTGGCTGATGGTGAGGTTGAGCGTTTGCTCTTCCATTCTCCTCTTCTTGAAACCTTATCCATTGATGGATCCCCTGCTCTGAAATATGTCACCATTGTTGGCCATTCATTACTCTTGAAGCGTTTTGGTGAGGGTTGTGGTGTCAAATACCTCGAGTTAGGTAACTTGATGAACCTCGTTTCTTTGAGACTTCATTTGGGAAGTATGTATACATGTGAGTTACGGCTCTATAGCGTCCCTAAGCTCGTCGACTTGGACACTAATGGCTGCGACAGCATCGGACTCTGGCGTACAGTACCGTCTGATCAAGTGCAGCAGTTTAAGGTCACCGTTGACTGTACAAACAAAGTGAGCTAGCTAGCTCTTTCAATATTCAGATTAATGAATTCTTAGCTTAAACATGCTTAATGTGATTGATTGATGTTGCAGAGGGAGTACAAATACATGCTTCCTAAATTGGCAAACATCAAGAATTTGGAGCTAAATGTGAGAGTGGGGTGGTATGCTCATGATTGTGTTGATGCCTTCTTTCCCATCGTTCAAGCTTGCTCTTCCTTGGAGAACCTTGTGATTAAGGTACCTCTCTCTCTATATATATATAAAGAATTTATTTATTTTGTTGATTTTGATCTTGAGAACAAGAAATCTAGTTGAAAGAAATGGGGTTAATATCACAATTTGTAATGCGAGTATGACGGATTTCAACTTTGGTAGTTTTCTTTTTTGTGTTTTCGATTTTGATCCCATTTTTGTCCAATTTCTTGGTGTTTTTGTCCAATTTTAGTTCAAAATTTCAAATAATAAGAACTAAAATTGATAAAGTTTTAAGGACTAAAATTGGACACCAGGTACTAAAATTGGATAAAAATGACTAGAAATGAGACAAAAAGGACAAACTTTTAGAGAATTGAATTAAACAAAATAAAGGATCAAAATTGGAATCCACCGTACTTACAAGACTAAATGTCATATTTTCTCAAAGAAATGAATTGATTTTCAGTTTTCATGGGATAAACATAAAGTTAAAATCTCCAATCGAGAAGAGACTGTTTGTTAGAGAAAGGGAAAGAGAAGGAGAAGGAGAAGTAGAAGTAGAAGTAGAAGTAGAAGTAGAAGGAGAAGGAGAAGGAGAAGGAGAAGGAGAAGGAGAAGGAGAAGGAGAGAAGGAGAAGGAGAAGGAGAAGGAGAAGGAGAAGGAGTTTACACAAGTTAATTGTTTTGTCAAAAGAAAGAAGGTTACTTTACAAGAGTTAATGAACCAGTGTAGTAGAAATCCCCTGTCTGCAAATCTCTACAAGTTGGAACTTGTTGGATATTTAGGATCCATATTCGATTTTAAGTTGGGTTTGTTTGTCATAAAAAATGCTCTGTCTCTTCAGCAACTGGTTGTCCATCCTATCGATGAATACGACGAGCACACTCAAACTATGTTGAGGCTTCATGCGAGACAGCATTTTCAACCTATCACACCTGATATTTAGTACTCCCTCTGTCTCAAGTTACTATTAAGGAAATGTGAACGATCTACTGGGAATGAATGATGTATATTTTCTGTCTTTGAATTCTTCCTATTATGAGTTATGACATCTGAGATATTTTAAAAGAGTACTGAAGACTAATATCTATGAGACTATCCCCAACGTAAACCTAGAGGTTGAATATTGTTTCATGGGAAACGTGAAACTGTTTTTACGTTTTCTTAAACAGTTGTCATTTTTATTAACGGTGTTATCACTTTTTGTTTGTATTACGAATTGTTTATGAAATAATTCACCGCACCATCGTCACTTTTTATTAAAATATTTTCACATCATATCCATCTCAAAAAAGTCTTCTCGTAAAACACTATTACTCATGTTGAATGGATCGTCCCATGCTTTGTGAAGGGACCAAGATATAACATTCTGTTATTACATCATCTTTTATGTGTGTGAGAATTGGATGTAATTTGACATATTATGATTTAATAGAATATTAATCAGCTTTGCCTAAGTCTTCTCTCTCTGTATCCATCTATCAATATATATATATATATATAGTTGCAATATTTTAAATAGGATAACTTGGACATCAAGGCTAGCTACCTATACAAACTCATGATCTTCTTCCTCAAAACATTCAATATTTCATTATTCATTCTTCATATTAGAAATTTCTTGCCATTTTGATAACTATGGGAGCAAAGAAAATCAAAGCAAAAAAAACATCTATTTCCAAAATGCCTGATTTGCCCAATCTCCCCCTTGAATTAGTCCAACTCCTCTTCAAGAAAAGATACCTACTACATCATACATACAGTTCCGGCACACCAAGTCATGGCTAACCACGACTAGGCGGTGCAACGACACGATTGCAGAGCCGCCCCAACTCTACCACGTGAATGATCCATCCATTGATCATTCACGGGTGCAAAGTAATTTCCCACACATCAACAATCATTTTCTTACCAACTCAGATGCTGCATTAGTGCAGTGCACTAATGCAGCGGCGGCACTAGTATCTTACTGGTGCCTTTTGAAAGTTAATGACGTGGCATGTGGGACCCCTCCAGTTGATTTTGTTCCAAATTATGATAAAATCAACTATACTAATAGTGTATTGATCCCCGTGGATGTGAAGTTGGGTGGCGTTGCTAGTTCAACCCTAATGGTGTTGCTAATGAGGTACGGTCAATTTCGTTACGATAGCGTGTGTGTCCGACACGAATGCACGACGATCGACCCATTCCACATAAAAAAGAAGTGTCTCAAGTTCACAAGCGTGGTTCGATTAGTACGTAAGTTCTATGCGTTGAGCTTGCAGGGCACGCTCGTGGTGATGCAGAACGTCGACTCTCGTCTTCGGATCACGGGGATGAGAGCGACTAGGGCCGTCCCGTCTGTGAGATCGGCCTATTTCAAAGAATATTTAGTTGAGATGGATGGAGAGATCATGTTGGTGTTCTTGACCCATAAAAAATGGCTTGGAATTGTGGACAAAGTGGAGGTTTATAGTCTGGATTTGGATAAACTTGTGTGGATTAAGGTTGAAAAGCTTCAAGAAAAGACATTGTTCTTACATGAACATTGTGTTTGGGTGAAGTCAACACAAGTAGGTTGGAGGGGGAGTTGTATTTATTTCACTCAAGGGTCATAAAATAGGTGGTTTGTATATGATATGAAGACTATGCATTTTACCTGCTTAATTTGGTCCATAATGTCATTTTTTAATTATAAAGTTTAGAATATATAATTTATATTCCATTGCTCCACAGATAATTTTTTGAGTTGAACAACATCATTTTAATTTTTCCCTTTTGAAAGACTTTTCAATCCATGTATGCCATAAAGTATGAGTAAAGTGATACTATATAGGATATTAGAGAGGAGAAAATTTTCTAATTATTGCTTCTAAAATTTTTGCTTTAATAATTATAGTTTCGTAATTCTCCTATACGTCATCTAACCCAACAGTGTGATATTGAAAATGTTACACTAAACGTAGCTTTCGATTTGTAAGGCATTGCAACTTGATTAATTTAAATAAAATGAAATTATAAGCATAAAATTAATTTAAGGAATAATCTTCTAAGACAGGTTATAATATGAGTCTATTCATAATTATTAAAGTAGAGATAAAATATACCTTAAAAGTATATTTATTTAATCATATTATAATACTCTATAATCATACTTTAATACATCATTCATTATATATAATTTAGAAAATATTCTTTAATTACCAATTGCTATAAACATACTTTTATATATATATATATATATATATATATATATATATATATATATATATATATATATATATATATATAATCAATCACTTACAGAACACTTGTACAACATAATCAAAGGCAAATATATTCTTGCACCTTTATTTTAAAAAAATCCCATGTGACTTAACATATTTTATTATTTCTTTATTTAAAAAAAATCATTATACCTCCAAAAATTATATTTTTCTTAATCCCTTTGTTTAGTTAAAAGTAAAATTTTTTAAATAGAAAGTCGTATATAAATAAAAGTTAGAAATTTTCACTGAAAAATAAAACTTGAATAAGAAAATGTGAAATTGTTTTACTTGAGAGACATATCTATAATTAACCAACTATTATTAGATCATGAATAAGAGAAATAATATTCCATCTAAGTAGTAACATTCAATTATACTCAAATGAACTATAAAAATGACAAATTCTTTAAAATCAATAAATAATAATTTAATCTCTCTATACATATAAAAATCAAACTAACAAATTAATTAACTAGAAATTAATTACGTTAATTAAAGATTCCATTACAACTCCTACCATCCAAAGCATTGATCAAAACGAGAGCCAACTCCTTCTCAATCCAACCGTCGCCGTTCTCCTCCTGAACCCTCTCATACTCCACCACCACCTCCTCCGGCACCACCCGACTCCGGCACAACGGACACGTGGCTTTGTACCCAATCAGCCACTTCTCCAAACAACTCCTATGAAATGCATGCTTGCACTCTCCCAGCTCCATCCCCTCTTCCCCCTCCTCGATTTCCGACAAGCACACGGCGCATTCGACCGGCTCCGGCCTCGATTTCCGACCGTAATAAAACCTCGAGCTTCTCTTGCTGATGGCTGACGTGTACTCGTGCTTGATGGAGATGAGTTTATAGTACTTCCATAACATGCAGATTGTTAGTATGATTAATTTGAGTAATCCTGGGAGGAATCTCAGGAAAAATGCATCAAGAATCTTGTCGGCATGAGAGAAGAGTTTTGTTAAACCTCTCATCATTTTCAGACAAGAAAATAGCTGTGGTTTGAAATGTGTATTAACACATACTTATATACTATTAAGTTGGGGTCTGATTTGGGCATCTGTTTTATGAGATTATATGCATGGTTGGCCCCACTTTAGTTCTATAATTCTTGATGGTGATATACTGATAAATGTGTATTTAATTAAATCAGTCATTTAAGGTGGCTTTATATAGTTTGGTCAAATTTGGTTTTGCTTCCTCTCCTACCTCGTACTCCCCCATCCACTTAAATGGTTTTTTATGTTATAGACGTCCTAAAGAGTTTATTTTTCTTTTTTACACACATGAGACTCACACGCTCTCTCTAATACAATTAAAGTATGGTCACATACTCCCATTAATACAACTATAAACTACACATTAAATAATAATACTCATTAATCCACGTGCCAAAAAGTAAAAATAACCCTTTGAGCGGGACGGAGGGAGTATAGAGTTATACTCACTCCGTTCCAGATAAGCCGTATTTGGATACGGAGATTAAAGAGTGTAATAATCTTACGCATGGAGGGTTGATGATATAATATTTTAACATGTAGTGGATAGTTATATTCACTACAAAAAACTGTTTTTTAACAATGGAATATTCCGTTACTAAAAGTCTTAATTTCATTGTTAATTTGGTTTACCAATGGATTAGCAACGGAATCCGTTGGTAAAATTATGTTGGTAAAGTGGCGGATGATAAATTTTTAGCAACGAAAAATTAATTCCGTTGGTAAATAATTCTGTTGGTAATTCGTTGCTAATAATTCCGTTGGTAATTTATATAATGATTCCCTTGGTAATCTGTTGGTAATAGAAAATAAATTCGTTGACATTCCGTTGCTAAAACAAAAATGTAATTTTTGTTGCTAATCCATTACTAATTACCAACGAATTGAATTCCCCTGCCAAATTCAGTTGCTAAATTTTTTTTTGTAGTGATCAGTGTTGTGTGTAGAGATCTACGTACTTAAAAAATAAATGTGCCAAATAATCAAAAGATAGGGGAATATTATCTTCAATTTTTGGTTAAGAGGAGTTGTTTTTAGGTATCACTGATTTAATTAGGTATGTTTTGAGTTAGTGTGTAAGGTGGATTTTTGATAAGGACAAGTACATTAAATTTTATTGATTTTGAAAACATAATGTGCTGTAACTGTAGTTTTATTTTGAGCTTTAAAATAGAAAAATAAAAATAGAAACGTCTCATACTTGGCCTTTGTTAATTAGAGAAAATGTCCACGAATAAAAATTAAAAAACACCCAACTTAGTTTTTAAAAAAACATGATGTATAATTTTTAATTTTTTACTATTTTAATTTGAATGAAGGACTAAAATATAGTCAAATGAAAATATTCTATTTGACTGTTTGTTTGAGTTTCAACCTCCAAAGGAGATGTACTCAAAACGGGGTATTTCTTATCCTTAATTTTCTCACTAACCTTCGAAGCAGTTTGCAATTTACTCACGTTTACATTATTTAATAATTACTAATTTATCACATACATATGTTAAGTATTTTAAGGAATACTAGTAAATTTCAACAGTAATTAATTACGAATTAACTAGAAGAATGGGCTAGATTCATTATATTATCCTAACTGACAGCAATTCAATATGAACTTTGACCACTAATTTATCCATTTTTTGGTCGATAATATAAGGCCGGTTTTTGTATAATTTTGCTAAAGTTTAATGCTATTTAATAGTGTTGTAGGAGTAGTTTCAATGGTATTTTAATTCTATAGCAGTAGTTCTAGTACGTAGCAATTCTGACCAAAAAATGTTTATATATCAAAAGAAAATAAAAACTTTGATCCACAAGTTTCATGTGCTAATTTGCTCATTTATATTATTATCATTATGATTCACGTAGAAGCTACCCATTTTATACTAGCTTAAAATTTGGTTGTGCATAGGTGCATCTTAAAGTTGATAAGTTTAAATTATAATGCACTCTAGGGTTTGATAAGTTTAAAATAAGATATAGTGGGTAGTTTTTCTTTTTCTTTTTTTTTTAATTTGTACTCCCTCCGTCCCATAAAAGTTGACACACTTTCCTTTTTGGTTTGTCCCACTAAAGTTGACACATTTCCTTTTTAATACATGGGACCCACACAAAAACAATTAATCTATTCTCATGGGCCCCACATATCACTTCTAATACAACTACACTTTATACATTAAATATTATTTTTCTCACTTCACTTTACATTAAATTATTATACTCCTTAATCTCCGTGCCCAAAAAAAATTATATCAACTTCTTCGGGATGAAGGGAGTATTATTTTTATTTTATTTAATGATGGAGATTAAATGATGACCTAGGTTCACTAGACTCTAAAATGTGTATTCAAAACATTAATCCTTCATTCTATGCACATTTTCAGACTTACCGTAATTTAATATACAAATATTATGAAAATTTATCATTAATTACTTTTTTGTGTTTTATTGGATAATAATTTGGTATTTTGATATAATAAAAATAATAAATAAAATGTAACGTAAATTAAGTATGTTACATGATAAATCGCATTTTTTTGAATAAATGTGCTTTTTTATGTTATTAACTTAAGTGACATCTCTTTTTTTTTTCTGAAAAAAAATAAAGAAATAATTGAATACTAAGGTCCAAATTCTCCATGAACCTTAAAATTTTATTTAAATGGGTTTGATTTCCTTCAAAGCTAATTAGTTAAAACTAAAGGCACAATAAATCACAATTTAAGAAAGGTGAGTTATAAAAAGGTTATAAAAATCTCATTAAACTACTAAAGAGACAAATCACATTCTCATTCTTGGGTGAGGCTATTGTGCCTCGGATGCCCCTTTGCAATTTAAACCCCTAACAATACAGAGGGTTAAATAGAATATGAAGGGGGAGGATTGTGTTTCCATGGGGACACGGTGTGTTCCCGAAGACACACAAGTTTTTGCCCTCATTACTTTATATTTATCATATTCTAGTTTTATTAGCCTATCTAATAATTTTAATAAATCAAATGGAGTAATCTCTAACAATATACTACTACCTCCAGCCACTTACAAGTTATCCATTTCACTATTTCTGCCGTCCGCTTCAAAGGTATCAATTTCCTCTATTTTGTAAAGAAAGTACACAATATGACCTACCACTTCTCTCTAATGCATCTACCTACTTTACCTATAATAATAATACTCCTTAATCCACGTGCAAAAAGCAAATAAAGACCTTAGAATTATGCACGTGCAAACAGCAAATGGTTACCTTGTAAGTGGCCGGAGGGAGTAATAAATATGGGATGGAGGGAAAATTTTCTATTACTGTTCTATTCATCCTCTTTCTTATCATAATTCATAAGTAGATCCCTTATTTCACAAGTTGATTGCATAATCCAAAGACTGGAATTGTGTACGTTATAATTTGTGATATTGGACTTGTGAACGAATATATATTACCATTGGATACATTTTACAGTAATGCTCAAAGGTCGATTTTTTATTTTATTTTTTTAATTTTTTAAAGGTAAGGACTAATTTACAACTAGAGTAAAATTTTATAATTTTTCTTGCAATTAATTAATACTCTTTAATACACATTGGAAAAAAGACAGGAGTAGATATATCATGCAAATACGTTTGTAAAAATAGCTTTGTTAATCACAATTTTTTAATACTTCCTCCGTTTCATAATAACTATCTTACTTTCCGTTTTCGTCCGTCCCACAATAACTATCACACCCCAAAAATAGAAATTTCACATTAACAAACAACCTCAAAAGTTATCTTAATTTCAAAAATATCACTCCCACATAATACATATAACATACTTTATAATTTATTTATTACTTAAAAATACCACAATACCCCTAAAAAGTCAATAAAGTTGGTCAAAAAGCAACTTTTCTTAAACTTCGTGTCTACAGTAACTATGATAACAATTGTGGGACAGAGGGAGTATAAAAAAAATCATTAGCTTTCTCACTAATCACAAGATTTTTTTTTTTTTGGTGTGTTTTTAGTGTGTGAGGAGAGATCATGGTGGCTTCTTAATAATAATCTAAATTTATAGGTATATGATTTCTGCAATAAGATCTTCATTTTTTGGATAAATAAATGGAGGGACAAGTTACAGAATTTATTTTATTGACCTGTATAATTTGGCTTTCTTTTATCAGCAAAGGCAGCCAGGCCTTCCAAACGATCCTTGGTGTGAAAGAGCTGATGGTAGCATTCTTCCTCCAACGCCAAACCAGATGACATATCCACCTCTAATCCTCCATCGATCGCTCGTTTCGCCATTTGTATTGCCAACGGTCCCTGCAACATCCAATTGTCCATACGTCAAGAAACCACTCTCCCAACATAGTATTGTTGATGGAGTCGGATGCAAGATACCTTCTCATTTATATCTCGAGCAATTTCAAGGGCTTTGTCGCGAGCCTCACCAGCAGGGACGCAGTAATTAACAAGACCTGCGAAGAAGCTCACGCTCGTCTCAGATTTTTACCGTCACAAAATGAGAGCAGATGTTGAAGCTACAATTAGACGTACCCATTGACAGAGCATCCCGACCACCAATCTTTCGACCAGTGAATATAAGTTCCTTGGCTGTTGATTTACCTACCAATCTAGGAAGCCTTTGTGTTCCCCCAGCCCTGAAATGAGCAGCTATCAAGAATGTCTTGAATCAAAAAGGCAATGTCATACGGAAGTAACGAGGAATGTCAGAACCATGGAAGGTAGGTAAAGTTCATACCCGGGTATAATTGCCAGTCCTGTTTCTGGTAATCCTAGCGATGCATCTTCCCCTGTGTGTAAGTATGGTCAAGTTACAATTTTAGCAGCAGTGTAACCCATTTAAATTTTGGCACAAATACATATTAACTGACCACATATCCGAAGATCACAAGATAATGCCATTTCAAGCCCACCACCTAATGCAGCACCTTCAATGACTGCTATTGTAGGAATACAAAGAGCCTGAATATTGTAATGCCTCTTACTCAAGTATTAATAAAGGATGACCGACCATCATAAATCGAGAAATCAAAATAAACAATCAAATTCAAGAATAGAGTTTGGGAGGTGGCAGTCTTTCAATAGTTAAATGACAGAATATTGATCTATCATATCAAGTTATTAACTAAATTTTTCATGAAGGTAAAAGAAGGATAAGTATAAACCTCCAAATAGGAGAATGCAGAGCGCAGCGAGCGTACAAAATTCTGAGCTTCAAGTGTGCTCATTGCCTTTCTTTCCTACAAACTCATCATCATTAAACAAAATAAGTATCAATAAGCAAAACAGATACATGACGAGGGAGAAAAAGCATGTCAAAGTTTTATAAAATTGTAAGTGCATCATTAAGTTGAGAATAGAGTTAGATTCTTCTTGAATTGAGTGATAGTAGCAAAAAAATGCCATAAGATCACATTGTCATCATCTTTTTTTAAAAATGCATCATAACTGAACGTCTTGAATTGCTAACTTTCTAATGTTTCATTTTGTAGTAAGAAGACATAGTTACAGCTTAGCTTTTCCATTCCATCTTACACATCATTCTTTGCTATCTTGTATAACTCATTACTGATGACATAAAAAGATATGGGCTATCGAGCATGGCCTAAAATCGAAGCACATTCTACCTTCAAATCAGCACCTGCACAGAATACTTTGGGAACTGAACTGCAAATCATCAACACTTTAGCTGATTGGTCTTTGGTAACAGCTTCAAATGTATACTGCAGCCCCCTCAGCAACTCCTTGCTGATAGCATTTTTCGCTCCAGGTCTGTCCAAATTGACCTCCAAAATTCCTGTAAAGAACACATAGTTCAGTTGGTATTCGAACAATTGCTAAAGCCAAAGTCGAAACCAAAACCAAAACTCGAATAGCGCAGGTATCCTGTTATTTGAGAGAGTGTTAATGTCATGTACCATAATGAAGCCAAACATTAGAAATCCTCTACCATTCCATGCCATTAAATCTTTTAGAAACACTTGAATAATTTTAGTTTTATGTCAGTAAAAATCATTTTTACACTACATATTATATCTATTGCATCAATAAGAAAATTAAACACATTTACATTTTTCAATCACCTAATGCGAAACTACACTAACCAAGCAAAACATACAAGCAAGGAAGTATAATACAAAAATCACACAAAGGAAAGGGCTACTCAAATCCAATAGCAATAAAAGCTGAGAAACACCAGCTAAACCCCCAATCAATTAAACTTGGCTGGAATTGACATTTAAAAGGTAAACAAAAGTAGATATACAGATTCTATCAAAATATCCCAATCAAATGTATTCTGAGATTTTTCATTTCATGGACAGTCAAACAATCAAGAATTAGCTCGGGGGAAGAAAACAAAAACGAAATGATAGAGTTACCAGAATCAGAATCAGTGAGTTTCTCCAATTTCACAAACTCGGAAGCTGATTGCACGAGGAAAGTTCGAATACTCTGGAATCTACACCAACACGGAGCAGAAGTAGAAACACTTGAATTCTTCAACGTTTTTGCAACGGTGGCAAAAGCTACCATTTTTGGGGTGCTTGAAACGTGATTGCTGATAATTTTTGACTAGGGATTGGGATTAGGAACAGGAAGAACAATAAGGCAGTGTTTGGATCAATTTTGGATATACATAGTATTTTTTTAATAACAGACTAATGCTATTGAAATGAATTTTTACGGTAACTTTTACTCAGCCATTTCTCTCTCCTGGTTACATACGTTTATTTAAATTTAAATTATTTATTTATCTTTTTGAATGTATAATCTGAAATTATTTATCCATCGAAATCTTCTTCTTTATTTTTCATTTTCTTTTTTCGTTCTTTCTCTTCCCTGACACCAACATTGTGGATGTTTGTATAGATTGGGATGTGAGTTCAAGTGCAAGTAAATTGTGAGCAAAATAATTACAAATTAAGTTTGAAATTTTAGATGTTTAATGTATTAGGCAAAATTTGCTTTTTTTAAGAATGTAATTTATTAAAAAAGAGTGCCATAAAAAAAATTAGGTGTCAATAGCCACCCTATATCATAGATATGTCTCCCATGCCCATGGGCTACATCTTGAGCATACTGGAGTATTATTTTAGTTATGCGGTATACAGTTCATTTATTTGTAAAAAAATAATAATAATAAATTAAATTAAATTAAATTATTTAATTATATAGGAGTACTTACTATTTACTACTATTTTGATTTCTGACTTACTCACCGTCCTATTTATTTAGTAATCTTTTTTTTAAATAGATATCTCAAATATATTCACTCTCCAGTAACAGCATGGGTAGATTCACCTATTCCGAGCGACCACCGGTGAGGCACAAAATTTCTTTTTCAGATGGACAGATTTCAAGTATAACTGGGAGTAGAGTTTACAACAGGATGTAGTCAACCTTTGAGATGTTTCTTTTTCAGAAACTTCCCAGAAGATTGTGACATATACAGATACAGGTCCAAATTTTGTGAGGTTGGAGAGGTAGTTGATATATTCTGCCCTTACAAAAGGGATAAGGCTGGGAAGAAATTCGGATTTGTTAGATTTTGGGAGAAACAAATTAACAATTTGGAAAGCACATTGGAGAAACTCAACAATATATGGATAAGGGAGTTACAGGTTTTTCTTCCTAAGTATGATCGTAAGCAGAGCTCTTCGTCAAGTCAAGTGAGGAGGACTAATGTTTTCAAAGCTGATATGGGTTTACGGATACCAGAAAAATCGTTCAAGGAGGCAGTAGCAGGATCTTTTAAACAAGAGTGAGAGAAAAGAGACTGTTTTTAGTTCAGGAAGAAGAAAGAGAGTGGCTTTTTGGACAACTTAAAAATGATTTTTCATGGGAAGAAAATGGGGATGAGATTCAATAGGAATGCGGAATTAAATTGAAAATGTGCTATGCTGGAGATAATGCTATTCTTGTACGTAATATGAGTGACACTTTTATGGAAGTTTTATTGAAGCAAATGGATGAATGGATATGGTACTGGTTTGAATGGATTAGGCCATGGAGGGAGTCAGATGTTTGTCTTAGCCTCCTTACCTTGTGTGGAATACAAGATTCTTCAAGCTTGCTAGCTCAAAATTTGGATCTATTATCTCCGGACCGCCAATGGCTAGTGTTCATGATCGAAATAATTTTTCTGAGAATTCCGATGAAGATTCCCCCCCGCCGCCATGAAGGAGATTCCCGAAGTGAATGTTGTTGGTACAGGAAACATCAATAATAGCGATACAATTTCCCCAGATCTGGGGGAGTTAAAAGACTTGGGTTGGTGATGAGAATCAAGGATTAAATATTGGAAGTTCATGGGCCTATTCACTCAAATTCTAAGCAAGCCCAACTCTTGGATATTAATGAGCCCAGAATCTCTTCAGACCCAAAGGTGAATTTGATTATATCCACTCCTGATCTTTTAGACACTAATATTTCAATTCTCATTCACTAACCGTAGACACAGGAAATGGGGACAATAGTCTGAATGGAGAGAATATCTCGGTGTTTAGCGAAAACCTACCAGGTAAAAGCAGTAAGGTCAGATCAATGGGGGAAAAGATTTCATTTTCTAATGGTCGTCAGAGAACTTGGAAACATCAACCAAAGGCACCAAAATTTTCAAGAAAAAAGAAGAAGAAGAGTCAATCAGCTCAGCTTGAAACTTTTTTGGCAGACATGTTTAGCTCTGAAGCAATGGAAAATGGAGATTCAACTATTAAAAAAGGTAATTCTTCTGATTTTAATTGTCAGGTTGATCAAGAGTCAAACTTAGAAGCTTGCAAAGTATGGGAGTTGGGAAAAGCTTTGGGTTTGACATTCAAATGATGCGAGCAGAATATTATTAACGAAATTAAGAAGTTGGGTCCTGAGGGGAAAGTATCAGTTTCTAGAGTCAAGGAGTCTAATAAGGAAATCTGTCAATGAAGATTTTATCTTATAATATTCGAGGCTTGGGGTGTAGAGCTAAAATAAAAGAGATGAGGGATCTCATTAGAAGTAAGAGTTGATTTATGTTTGATTCAAGAAACTTAGATAGGGGTGATTGAAGAGCATTTTTGTAAAGCATTGTGGGGCAGTAATAATATTGGTTGGGCTTATCGAGGTTCTGAAGGTAGATCAGGGGGTATTCTAACCTTGTAGAATACTGAGGTTTTTGACGCATCTAGTTGGTGGCATATGGAAGAAGCTGTTATTGTGAATTGTTGTTAATGTCTATGCACCATGTCTCTTGGCAGAAAGAATCTATTTGTGGGATAGATTGCAACTAATCACTTCTTCATACAAAAATTATTGTGTGTGTGTTGCAGGCGATTTTAATTCTGTCCGTAAACTCTCCGAAAGAGTAGGAATGAGAGCACATTCATGTAATAAGGATGTAGAGTCTTTTGACTCTTTTGTTCGGGATTCAGGGCTTATAGACTTACCACTCACTACATGGACGTCTATTCACTTGGTATAGACTTGATGGCTCTTGCAAAAGCAGGTTAATAACAAATGGATTTCTCAGTGGCCGAATTCATCTCAAGTGGGTTTACAAAGATCCCTCTCTGATCACTGTCCCATTATCTTGGAAATTAAGGTCAGAGACTGGGGCCCAAAGCCATTCAGATGCATCAATTCATGGTGGCTCGTTCCAGGATTTAAAGAATTTATAACTGAAAAGTGGAACAGCTATGTAGTGGAGGGATGGGGAGGTTACATCGTTAAAGAAAAATTCAAGAAACTTAAGGCTGACTTGAAGGCTTGGAATCGGGATGTTTTTGGAGTAATTTATAAGAGAATGGATGAGAGGAGAAAAGAAATACTCAGGCTTGATAGAATTGATGAGGAGAAAGGATTGAATGAGCATGAGATCATATTACAGAATAGAGAACGAGCTTCGTTGTTTTTGGATATTCGGGATAAGGACAAATTGCTCTTTCAAAAATCGAGAGTTAAATGGATCAAAGAAGGAGATGCCAATACTAGTTTTTTTCATCATTATATTAACAAGCAGAGAAAGAAGAATGAACTAGTGGGCATCAACTTGGATGGGGAATGGAAAGAGGAAGTTGAGGTTGTTAAGAAAGGGATTTTCGAATTCTTTAAAAATCATTTTTCAGCAGCGGAATTGTGCATACCAGATTTGGAGGAGGATTTTACAAGTAAAAAGATTTCTAATGAAGATAATCTCATGTTAGTTGCTGTTTTTACAGAAGAAGAAGTAAAAGAAGCTATTCATTCATGTGGAAGTGACAAAAGTCCAGGGCCTGATGATTTCAATTTTGGTTTTCTTAAAAGACATTGGGATACTTTCAAGGAAGACTTTATGAAACTTATGAGTGATTTTCATTGTCATGGGAAGCTTGTTAAGGGATTGAATTAATCTTTTATTGTTCTCATTCCGAAAAAGGAGGAGGCCTCGTATTTGAATGATTATAGACCCATCTACCTGATTGGTGGCATCTATAAAATCATTTCAAAAGTTCTTTCTAATCGTCTACGCAAGGTTCTTGATTCCATAATATCTGAAAATCAGTCAGCATTTGTGGGGGGCTAGACAATTGATGGACAGTGTGGTGACTCTCAACGAGGCTATGGAAGATGTTAAAAAAAGTAAAAAAAAGAGCCTCTTCTTCAAAATTGATTTTGCCAAGACATATGACACGGTTGAATGGAGTTACTTAGAGGGATTGATGAAGAGGTTTCAGTTTGATTCGACATGGATTAAATGGGTTATGGAGTGTATCTCAACTGCTCGTGCTTTAGTACTTGTGAATGGTAGCCCTTCAAGTGACTTCAAGCTTGAAAGAGGACTTAGACAAGGAGACCCTCTTTCTCCTTTTCTATTCCTATTGGCGGCAGGCCTGAGTATTATGATGTCCAAAGCGGTGGATTTGGGACATTTTATTCCGTTAGAGGTGGGAAAAGATAAAATTCATATTTCACATCTTCAATTTGCTGATGATACATTATTTTTGGGGGCAGCGGATGAGCATAATATTATTTTTCTGAAGAGATTCCTTACAATTATGGAACTAGCTTCTGGGCTGAAAATAAACAGGAATAAATGTGGGTTGTATGGTTTGAAAGTTGCTATGATTGGCTGACTAGTAAGGCTGAATTTTTGGGGAGCAGTATGGGTCATATACCATTCAGATACTAGGGGGTTAAAGTAGGCTGTGGGCATCGTAAAATTTCAGATTGGAATTACTTGATTCAAAGAATAAGGAACAGGGTGAAGAATTGGGTTAATTTGAAATTTTCAATTGCTGGACGACTAACTCTTGTAAATTTTGTTCTCCCTTCACTCCCAGTTTACCTGCTATCCGTCTATCGTGCTCCTAAACAGGTTCTTAATGAAATTGCGAGAATTCAAAGAGTTTTTTTATGAGGGGGAGGGGGATGGGGAGAGTGAGCGAAGTTTATCATGGGTCAAATGGGCTACGATATGTAGGCCGAAACAATTGGGGGGACTTGGAGTTCGGGATCTAAAATGCTTTAATAAAGTATTATTGGGCAAGTGGGTGTGGAGATATTTCAATGAAATTGATCGCTTGTGGGCAAGAGTTGTTAGGTCTAGATGGGGAATCTCGTGGGAAGACGGTGTTTTAAGAGGGGTGATCCATTGTAGAAATAAACCTTGTGGTTGGTGGGGGGAAGTGTTAAGAGTTGTGGGGAATAATATTTAAGGGATTAGTGAGAGTGCTTGGAGATGGAGGAACCACTAAGTTTTGGGAGGATAAGTGGGTAAAGGGAGAGGGAAGGTTACGTGATGAGTTTACTAGACTTTACCAACTGTCCTCAGATAAGGATAAATGTGTGAGGGAGATGGGGGAATGGAGAAATGGAGAATGGTGTTGGTTGTGGAGATGGAGGAACTAAGAGAGAGTGAAATAGAGGTGTTTAATAATTTTTTACCAATTTTGTCTTCTTGCAGACCCAATTATGGTGTACCGGACACATGGCAATGGAAGGAAGGAAAAAAATGGTACATATTCTACTAATGCTGCATACGACATGCTTCAAAAAGAGAGAACCACTGAAAATCTAGTGCATAGAGAGGAATTCATGTTGGTGTGGAATAAGTTGGTCATTCCAAAGGTGCGTGCTCATGCGTGGAGAGTTCTTTGGGAAAGAGTACCTACATTGTCAAACCTTCAAAGGAGGAACGGTCTTCCAGTAAACATCTATGCCAATTGTGTTTTCTGTGCCAGGTGCCCAGAAACAGTTGAATGTGATTTTGCATATAATATATGGATGAAATGTCTGAAATGGATTGGAGTTGAGTCGGCTCTTTCTTCTCTTCCCTCAATGAACCTACTACATTTTAGCCATCTTATTAGAGGGAAGAAAGGAAAAGATTTTTGTGTGTGCATATGACAATGTGTTGTTTAGCTTATTTGGAAGCATAGAAATGCATACATTTTCCGTGGTGAAGCTTGGAATGTGATAAACTCTTGGATGAATTGAAATCAAGAATATGGAGTTGGCTTCAAGACACCTTTTTGAATAGGCTTGGAAATTTTCAAGACTAGTCGCTTAATTCTAGGAAGTATATCGAAATAGGAGATGACGATTATTTGTAAAATTCACTATTTATGTTTTGTAATTATGTACTTTTGTTTGAAGTTGTGGTAACTCTCTTATCCTTCTTCAACCTTTTTAATTAATAAAATTCATTTACCTGATAAAAAAAAAATTCACTCTCTAGTAACACTTGTATTTGTAATGCCAAAACTTTGTGTTGGATTTGGGCGGGCCCAAATCAGATTAAAATATTGAAATTAGATTTTTTAGAATAAATTACAAAATCTGTGTAACTTTTTGCTGAAAACAAAAATATTAGAATCGCTGAATTGTAGTGACACGTTGAATTGGATCAAGATTTAATATATCTAAACTGAGTAATAGAAGTAACTTTTATTACAAAAAAACAGTGAGAGACATATATAATTCTGAATATCCATTCTCAGAGGATATATACACAGCATTAAGTATCACTAATAAATCCCCAACATTTCAACTGACTTGAGGAAATAAGATTTAACTATATATCAATAAAAAAAATAATCAACAAAAAATGATATTTCCACTTCTTAGGGGGGTGGGGTGTATATATCTGCTTGATTTCAAGAATCTACAGAAGCATGTTGTGGAAGAGTGGCATTGTTTGGATGAATTTTCTTAAAGCTGAAGAAGCTGGAAAAGCAGCCTCTCTCATCTGATGTGGGAACTTCCATCTTCTCCGGTTTGGAAGCTTCCAGAATGTTCTTCTTCATCTTCTCCTTGTGGAGCTTTCTCGCCATGTAAGCTTCTACGAGGCCTGTTGTCGACATGCCTACCTTCTTCAACAAAACTTAATTTTATCAATTAATTATGGAAATAAATTAGTTATTGAGAATTAATTATGAACTGGGTGTGATATTTATAGAGTTCGGTGAACTTGGGGATCAAGAAAAGCAGTCGTAATGGGTGACTCTCTATGTTTCTTGGAAACTTGTGCTCTTTGGCCCATTTTGACTTGTCCCACACTACCACTTACAAATTCAATTAATTTAATATATAATAATTGAATATTTTATTTAAATTAGGATTTTGAGGTCAACACTGACGTCATGTTCTTGATGAGCACACTTGCAGTTTTAGAGTTCTACTTTTTAGATTTTATTTATTTATTTATTTTAAATGTATTATAATAATGTGGAGATTTTAAATGTGTGAATTATCATGAGAGAACTGAAATTATTATTTATATATGTGGGGTTTGTGTGAAAATAATTGAGCACTCAAGGACACGCAATTGTGTTTCTTTTTCCTTGATACTCACAATATGTCCCAAAAGAGACCATTAGAATTTAAAAGTGTATTATTTGATGTGCTGGAGTTGTATTAATTATATTTTTCAAAAAAAAAATTATATTTCTTTGAATTCCACCTTCAAAGAATCAAAATTATATTAGCTAGTGATAAATTATGTATTATTAATATAAAATTTTAGGAGTTTTAATTTTTAAATATAAATTCCACCGATGCTTCTGTTGCTTCTCAATTTATCGTTACTTAGCCAACACCTCCCCCTTTATTTAACCACCACTTCATATTTGCATAATTGAATATGTCCTAGTATTGATTTTTGCTTCTTATTTACTATGATGCAGGATTACGAGAAAAGAGGGTTGAGGCACTATTTCAATATTGCTCAAAGTGGCAGCTTAATTTCCTTGGACAATAAATCAACATCTGTTGTTTGGTTTATACATTTGTTTTCCAATGATAAATTAAAGCAGTCTCATCCTTTTCATGCATACTGTCTCTATTGGATGAAACAATTACGCATAGACCATCAAAGCAGAATTATCAAAGAGTATGGAATAGAAACCTCACCAAGACTCCAAAACATTACACTCCTTCATAACCCAAACATCAGCACCTACATTTTGGTAGTTGCTAAGAACACATATGCAACAAGGAAATGGAAGTGAAGATGGCCAATCTAGAAGCTTCCAAATCTGTTGAGGAAGGCAAGAAATGCAATGCCTCTGAATCTGATGAGAGTGGCAGCTGCTTATTCAACTTCAAAAAAAATCATGCATAAACTACTTGTGGGAACCATATCCTCGATTTTTCCTAATTAAGATGTAATCATAAGAGACTCTCATATGCCACTTTCCTGTCTTAATTGCTTCTTGTTCTCGATTTCGAATGTATACACTAATAAATAAAAATATATACATCAATGAACAAAAAATTATACACTTATCCGCTTCTAAGTTTTTCTAATAAAAAAATGAATATAAATTTATTATGGTTTTATTAAAAAATATATACACACTATTGAATTAAAATTAATACACATGATACACGTATGCACCAAAGTACACAGAATATCAAAATTTTTTTTTAAATGGTGAATGAGTGACGACTCAGAATATATATAATATTTATTAAAATTAATATGCAAAACTTTGAATCCTAGCTATAATATAGAATCATGTAGAATGTGAAGCTTTGATATGACTAGAAATATCATGAAAGAAAATGTTAGTTGTATGCTAAAATTATATTCTAAAAAAAATTAAATAGTTATAGTTATCTAGAAAATTCAAGGGAAGCTTAGATTTAATTAGAAATATCATGAAAGAAAATTTATCTAGAAAATTAAGGAAGTACGTACGATCTTGAGAATTTCATAAACTTAGTATAAATAGATGGGAGATGGATGTATCCTTGATGCAGCACAAAATTTTGAGTCGAAAAATATTCCAAATTTATTTTCTCATTCTACTTTCCTTTATATATATATATATATATATATATATATATATATATATATATATATATATATATATATTATAATGAATAATGGATAAATTTAAAAGATGCCTCCAATTTTAGTTTGAAGATTTTAGTTTGAATTAATGATAAATTATCTGTAAAACTTTTATGGTGTATGGATGTATGTTTACCGTCACTAATTTACCAATTTTTCTAGCCATCTCAAGTAATTACATTATATTTTCAAACTTATAGGAGTACCAATTTTTCTAGTCATTCTCAAGTAACTACGTATATATTTTTAAATTTATACTTTTATAATACTTATTATTTAGGGTATCGAATTAAAAAAAAAATCATCATCAAATATAACTAAGCAGTAATTATTGATCGCAGAAGATATTGAAGATTTGCTAGTAAAGGGAGAGTGCCACAGTACAAATCAAAATATATTAGCACTTTCCTAAACCACTCCGATATCTTCTTTCGATGCTACAATACATATCCGCGTCAAAATGTATTAGCTCTTTCCTAAAACACTCCGATATTACAACACACATCAAAATATTAGCTCTTTTCGATAAACACTTCGAGATCTTCTTTCCTAAAACACTCCGAGATTTCTTTTAGTATATTTAAAGTAAACCTTAGTTGGAGTTTTTTGGGATACAAAATCCAACTACACCGTGCATCCACCTTTAAAAATTTATAAATAAAATATATAAATAAAAATGTATACATATTGTAAGTGAATTTTTTTTAAATGTAGTGAAAAACTTAATGTAACAAACTATATATAATTATTAAAAATATATATTATACTCTATTAAATAAAAATATATATACATGTGTAACTCTAAAATAATTAAATTTGATAAAGCAAAGCAAAAGTATATGAAAGAACGAGGAAAAAGAAAAGAAATGAGGGGAACTATACTTCATTTATTTATTTACTAATCAAATTAAAAGTCAAACAATTTAGTCATCCCATGCTTGCTGATTAAATTTGATAAAGCAAAAGTATATGAAAGAATGATGAAAAAGAAAAGAAATGAGGGGAACTATACTTCATTTATTTATTTAGTAATCAAATTAAAAGTCAAACAATTTAGTCATCTCATACTTGCTACCCAAGGTTTCTGGATGGTTGTGTATTTGACATATTAATTTATTTTTAATGTATAAATATTAACTTTTTCTAATATATATTGATTAATATTAATCAATTAAAAATAAATAAAAATTGGATAAAGACTTATAAGATCGTGTCACATAAGGACTTACTTAAAGGATAAAATTATTTTGGAAAATGATAATGATATAAACAATTTATAATATAAATAATCACTATCTTTATTATGTTAATGAATACAATTGAATCTAGTTAAAAAAAAATATATTTCTCATTAATATTTATAGGGTTGATATTAGGTGCACCCGGGTGCAAGGATGCACTCATATATGTATAACTTTTTATTCTATTTTGTATACAAGTTATTCTATTTTGTATACGTATTTTTTAATAATTATATATTTTTTTCACACTAAGTTTTTCATTAAAAAAACTAGCATCCATATGTTTATAATTTTTTATTCAATAGTGTGTACATATTTTTTAATAATTGTATATTTTTTTACACTCAATTTTTTATTAAAAAAATAACAATTAAATTATATACATTTTTATTCATAATTGTATATGTTTTTATTTATATTTATATACGTTTTTAAAGTGATAGGGTGCACTCGGATGCATAATTAGCCATATTTATAACGTGCAAACAAACTATTAAAATAGAGTTAAAAAAATAAAGCCTTCTCACACTTTAATTAGAATATGTCCAAAAAAAAGGTTTTTTTTTAAAAAAAAAATCAATTTTATCCCACAACACTAAAATTACATCAATTTAGTTCAATTTTTTTGAAAATGATTTAATCTCACACAAAATGTACATGTGGTGGTAACCAATTTTGAAAGTTCTTTAACAATATTGACAATTTTCGTTTTTTTAGTTGAACATTTGAAATAAAGTCCAAAGTTGTTGGACAATTTATGATATAAAATATCACACACAATTAACCACAAGTAAAATAAATCAAATAAGAGATATTGTTTCAAAGAGAGAAGAGAAAACAAATACTTAGAGTTGGAATAATGAGAAGCTAAGCCTATAAGTGGTCCAAATATGAGAATTAAAAAAACACCAAATTAATCCCATTGGCACCATTTCTTTCCAATAAGGTTCATAAAGCGACCAACTCATATTATATTACTCCTTGCTGCCCAAGTAGTCCTTTAACTACTTGTAGCTATAAATAAATGACACATTTAGCAACCTCAATTTAATTCTGACCACCTAATTTCCTTAAATAGAAATGCCAGGTGTCAGTCTTAGCTTAGCTGAAGTTTATGTCATGAAGAAATTTCACAAGGAGAAGATGAAAGATGATTGTAAACATGATCCAATTTCTGATGGAAAAAAAAGGAATACACCCACCTGTGGTTGCTTCTCTCTTTTTTTCCACAAAATCCAACCTGATAGCCCACATTCTGCCAAAGAGTAAGCCTATTTATTACTTTCAGAAAGCTCATTCGAGACTAGAAGACTCTTGGTAGAACTTAAATCTTGATTTTGAGCTGGATTTTAAAAGACATTCAGCAAGCTTATTAAGTTGCTACGAAGAACGGAATCGTTTTCCAAGATTTGTTTTGTAGCTAAGAGTTTCAAATGAATGAGTTTAGAATTTATTAGTGTTCAGAATTACTCTATGTTGTATTTGCCATTTTCTTTTCCATGTATTAAAGGAAACTCTTACCCTTTATTTTTAATAAATATGATTTATTTTGTTAATTAAAAAAACCATCATCATATTGTATTTTGAAGAATTTTTATCATGTTTTCTGTGTTCTTTTTTTCAGGATTAGTGATGGAATTCTTATTGATTAAGATATTGTATGACTATTTATAAAGAATTATTCCAAATACATTTGTTGCATTTTAACATCTTCTTTTTCATGATATGTAAAATAAAGTCTTGCTTGATGTGAATCAAACATTCCATAGCGTAATCATCACATAATTATTCCCATTGATGTTGGAATAATCTCATGTTTGCAAGCAAAGAAAGCACGCGATTGGAATTCGACTCGACTTGACTCGACTCTCGTTTATCAATGCACTGTCACAAGTACAAAACAGAACCAAACCTAAAATTGTGAAACCCTACTATACATACACAATGTAACCACCAAGATTCACAATACAACAAAACCACAAACAAAGCTATTTGCTGTGTTTTCCATTCATTTTCATGGCTCAGGTTCCACAAATCACCATTTTTTCGTCTGCCCTCTTCTGTACGACATCCATTCATCGGGCACAAGAATAATAAAGAACTGAAATAACCAACACTTGGATGGCAATAGTCCTATGATGATGTAGTAGTTTTGAATCTATATAGTATTAACACGTGTAATGTTCGTTCTAAATGCAATCGAGAACCTGTAATACAAACATATGGGGAAGCAGAAAACGAATGCTCCGAAGGGGCTCGGTTGTGTAGGATATGTTACAAGATGGTGCAAAAGCACCCTCCTTTCTTCTGGGAATTATCCTGCAATTTATCTGTAGTGATATAAATTCAAAAATCAATAAACGAGCTTGCAGGATATGCAGATAGTATTATACACAATCAAGTGGAGTATACAATAACACCACATTATCAACCGAGATAGCGTATAGCAATTCTAATCGAATGTGTTCCGTAGATGCAGTTTCGGATGGGTTGTGAATGTTTTGCAATCAAGATAAGTAGAGAAGAAAATAGGCAAATGATTCTTTGCACCAAAGTGGATCATGAAATCTTTACAGTTTAGTGTTAATTAATTCTTAAAAGATACTTGTATTTCACCATTGAGGTCTATGTAATATTTGATCATTGCAGTTCAATTACCATTTTATCCCCAGAGATAAATTTTTTACCCTCAGGAGGTAGTGTAAATTCTTAAGGCATAATTATCTTTTCAACCCATAGTCGAGAGGGCGTGGGCGTACGTAAAACTAGGTGCTCACAAGCAAGGAATCATCAACTATTTTAAGAAAACAAGGTTCACATTATCATCAGGAACACAAGCGCCAATTTCATAATATTTTCAAATTTTAAGTAAATCACACCACCAAGATTTATCTCTTAATCCAGAAATCACAAAATACAGATACTGCTGTTTAGTTAATCCCACGATGATATCTTCATTCGCTAATGCAAGAACATAATAAGTATTACATTAAGCTACCGAATGAAGCATAATAAAAGATGAAGAGTATTACCACTATTTTTGTCTGGAACAGGGGGTCGCACGACGACATGCATTGTGATGACACCTCCAGGGACTTCACTGAGAGGAAGCCTTGATTCAGCAAGTGTTCGGTTATTTTCAAGTATCCTTCCCGCATTTATGAGCTTTATATCACTGATGGATTTAGGCCCATTTTCTTTGTCTGCAGCATAAAAGTCTGCATTAGTATAGTGAACTGCAAGAAAATTCATAAAATCGGAGGATAGAAAAGAGAAAAATCAATCAAGAAGCCATTTTCTTAGCATTCAGAAATATCTTAATAATAGAGAATGATGTAGGACATAAAGGAATTTGTGTTATTCCTTTATGTTAGTTTAGAGGATGTAATTAGAATTTTTTACCATGGCCGAGCATCATATGGAGTAAAAAATTCTAATTACATCCTCTAAACTAACATAAAGGAATAGCAAAAATTCTTTTTTTTTTTAATTAAATGAACAAAAATAAAATATCAAATGATGAAACCTTTGAACCACAGCTGGCTCAAGATAATTTCAAACTCTATCTACAATTACTAAGTTGACAACCTTGAGTGATACAGAGAGGAGATTGGTTGTATTTTAGCATGAAACGTTCAATCGAAATATATGTCAAGTAGGTTGACCATAGCACTGATTTGTAATGGTTATACGAGTTGAAAGGATTCTAGAATAATAATTCAGAACCTCTCAAGTTTCTATCTAAGGGGTGTCCCAGTAAATTCATGTACACTAAAATTCAACCATACATATGATTTAAGAATGATATTTACTCTTTCTTTTAATGAGTAAATTATGATCAACCTCTACTTAAAACCCTCAGATGTGATTTTTAAGAAGTCAAGAGCAGTCCACACAATACTCATCTTCCAAGGATTTAACCGTAAATGCTGAGCTACTATAGAAACATAACCACGAGATAGTGCTGTGAATGATGTTCAGGTACTTAATCATAATTATATTCATTAAAACTACAGCTGTCGCCTAGACTACGTAATCCACTTTGAATATCTGATTATGTGCACTACTCATATTTTTAAAGGCATTAGCAAATGCACAATGTACAAGTCTATATCCCACATCCTTCATACTTATACACCATCGGGTAAACATTTCGTTTATGGGCTTTTGAATTATATGCAGATAGTGTTAAATCTTGCATTTCATCATATAATTCGTTACAAGACATTGAGAATCAAGAAACAGCAGATGATAACATTAGAGAATACAGAGTGAGCAAATGATAAAAACCTTGCATTCATAATGTGGTTACTTCAAGGAACACAGGCAAGTAATGTTGAACAATTAGATTTTTGCGAGAATTATACCCAAATTCTACGGTCCATCAAGAATAAAGAATCAAGACATCTAAGTTTAAATCCATTCAAGAATCAAGAGAAGTAACAACCAGAAGGCAATACCATGAAATCTATCCCCCTAGTACTCTATTTTAAATTGTATAAAGTCAATTTTCCTCAAGAATCAAGAAATTTACAATTGAAAATGAGCTATAATTTAAGATAAAACAAGAAAAAAAAAGAGAGAATGCAATTAAATAAGGAAATTTTATTCATATGATAAAGTAAAGGGATTCAAAACCTTTTGGCCATTGAGCTATAATCTTTTCTTTAAGAGATGTCACAGTTGCACTAGAATCATATTTGCTTGGTCCAATGTCACTACCATCAGCAAGCCTAAATTTGAGTTCAACCAATTCATCCCCACCCATATTTCAACAAATATCTATAACCTCAAATTCTTACAACCAAGATCAAATCAAATCAATTCTAGAAACACAAAAAAAAACTTCAAAATTCACAACTTTTCTTCTCTCCAACAAACATTTAAGACCAAAGAAAGATAAACCTCAGATCAGAACTCAAAACACAGACTGTATAAACTGCCCAGAAATCAAACAAACAGCTTCAGAATCAAAAGGGGATTCTTCCTCAGCTGAAACTGAACATATCCAAGAACCCAGATCCAGACCGGCAAGATTTCTGCTGCAAAGAACTCTGGATGATCGAAAAGGGTCACCAAAGAGGAAAGAACATATATTCGAGGTATTCTGAAGTTAGAAATTCAGACAGAAATTGGTATGGGTATGAATACACATCGTTAGCTGAAAGAAGGAGAAACTTCTTTTGTTTGATATGGAAATAAATAAAGAAATCATTAAAAAGATACAAAAATTACAGATATGGAAGAGGTCCAAGTGAGATTCTTTGGCTTGAATCTACCTGCAAAAATGTGAACGATTTTGATTGAGACGTGTTTACTGTGGTAGGAAACAAATGGAGCTGAAGGAATTTGACTGGATAAATTGCAGTTTCACCCCTTAAGTTTTAAGATATTCCAATTTGAACCTTAAATACCATCTAAGTTGAAAATACTAAGGTGATGTTTGTTTTAGGATTTTGGAGAGTTTGAAAATCATGAATAGTGATGTTGTGTTTGTTTTGAATTTTTTTGATAGGGTTGGTTTTAATTTTAAGTTAAATTAACGTGTAAAAATGTATTAATTTATGTAAGAAAATATATGAGAGAGGAGAAATAAAGAGAGAAAGTGTATTAATTGAGGAGAGAGAATGTATATAAGTATATATAGGGGTGATTTTTTAAATTTGGGTGTGGAATTTGAATTCCATTTCCGGGGTTTCAAATCGGAAACAAACATCCCCTAGAGAATTTACATCTACTCCTTTGGCAGATCTTTTGCAATTATTGTTTCATCACTACATTTTAAAAATATTGCAAACTTTTTAATTGATTAAAAAATATATCATGCAAATTATGTGGAAATAAAATATCTAAAATTGAGTATATTGATGAATTATTCGTTTATATGTTTTTTATATTATTTTATGTGAACATAGTCATATTTGACAAACTAATAAGCGAAATATGAACGATTGTACTCCGTTCATAAATTTACACTAGCAATGGTGAAATACTTATTTTATTTTGTGTTTTATATATAAGGAGTAATTGATGAAATTATAAATGCTCAAATACTTAGCAAAATAGGTAGAGCCCCACCTAGTATGATCAACAATTTAAAAGGAGTAAAATTTCATACATTATACCCTTTTAATTTAACAATTTGCTTTTATGCCCCAAATTTATAGGTAAATATTTAAAGGTGTAAAATGATGAAAATATATTTGATTCTATTCAAAAATTTGAGTTAAATCTATGTATAATAAAATGTACTCATTTAGTTATTATTATTTATTTAAAATGTTACTACTTATTATTTTTATTTTCAATGTTACTCACTTTTCATTTGTAATATAAATAGTTCATGATCATTGTATCATTATCATTTTTATTTAATATGTATCATTTTTTAAAAAAAAATTATCACTTTTTATTAATTTCACAAAAATCATTTCACTAGATGTTCTCTTTTTATCTATTTTATTCTAGTGATTTTATTTTTAAAATATAGCATTACCTAATTTAAAAATAATTATAATCCTAGAAGTAGTCATAATGACACGCGTACTTAAAACGAGTTGGTGACAAATGGATGCCACGTTAAATGTATATTATTGCAAAGCCACTACAACTTTTCATTCATAATTACAAAATCTAATTATTTTTATTTTTATTTTTTTTATAATTTGCCGAACATAGGTGCATAGCTTTATCAAAATTGTACTCATTCATTCAAGACAAAACGGGGTAAAATCTTCCATCACATCTTAATAATATTTGAAAATCATGAATGGTGTATTCTATGTTTATTTTGAGTTTTAAGTATGATAGATTTTAACTTTATGTCAAATCAATGTACTCTCTTTGTCCCGATGTAAGAAGGTCATTTGTTTTTTTATACGTAGATTAAGGAGTATTATTATTTAATGTGTAGTGGATAGTTGTATTATTAGGAGTATGAGTCCCATATTTTAATGGTATTAGAGGAGTGTGTGGGTCTCATGTGTGTAAAAAAAGAAAGTGGACCCTTTGAGTGATACAACCAAAATGGAAAAATGACTCCCTTAACCTGGGACTGAGGGAGTATTAATTTATTTTAAAAGTTAAATGAGA
Source organism: Pogostemon cablin (assembly GCA_023678885.1). Taxonomy (NCBI): domain Eukaryota; kingdom Viridiplantae; phylum Streptophyta; class Magnoliopsida; order Lamiales; family Lamiaceae; genus Pogostemon; species Pogostemon cablin. The sequence goes on from CM042968.1 coordinate 21,865,328, forward strand.
GATGAGAGATAAAAGAGAAAGTGTATTAATTGAGAAGAGAGAATGTAATATGTATATATATATATATATGTGGTTTTTAAAATTTATATGTGGGTTTTGAAAACAAAACATGTGTTTGAAACCCGAAAAAGAACATTGGTTAGAGATTATTTTTTTATGAATTTTATTATTATCAAGCTAATCATTTCAAAGTATGAAGATTTAATATTTTATTACTATTATATTTTTTTTATTAAAAATATCACGAGACTAATATGCAAAAGTGTTATAATTCGGCAAATTTTTCTTTGCATAATGATTAAAAGTTTATATATTTTCTTAGCAAATTTTTAATAAATTTTTTATTAATATTTTTTAATGAAAAGCTAATTATTACTATAAAAAATACTTTATTAAAAAAAACATATACATCACATGTAAGTGTATTTGGTTTAACAAGATATCAACTATAAATATACTTTTCAAGTTCTTAGTTAAAGGTTATTTATTTAGTTTTTTTTCTTAGAATTGCTCAATTAACTATTATTATTTCTTGCAAAATTATATAATTAATTAAAAAGCAATTTTTCTTTAATTCACAGAAAAAAAAATTGGAATATCTTTGAATATGAGTTTAAACATTTTAAGTAGGCGGATAAAAGTGGGAAGAAATTATGCAGTTACAAGAACACGCTTTTAATTGGAAAGAGAAGACAACTTTTATAGTCGTTACTCTTTCTTTATAACTCACGCTTTTAGGTAAATTACTAACAACGACAAAATGATTAAAAGGAAAGGAAATGTTGTGACTATTCAGACAGCAGCCCCCATAGATGTTTCAGTTTGACTTTTAATCCTCATGTCTTCCATGACTTAAAAACTCTTGGAATTTTAATTATTTATTAATTTAAGTGTTTTACATGTTATACATGACAATTCGAATTTGCATGTATTTTATTATAGTGTATTGTTATTAATTTATTATTATTATAACACTTTATGACCAAGAAACCCACCCTTGATGATAAATTCCTACACCTTCGGTTTTATGCATTCAGAATTTTATGCCATGTCTGAATATTTATTTACATGTTAATTCCATCATTAAATGGAGTAATTAATTACTCCCTCCATCCGGTATCATTTTTCTATTTTGAGCGAACGCCTCCAAGGGTCGGATCCACACACACTCATTAATACAACTAAAAAATGAGACTCACTCATCCACTAATACAACTACCCACTACACATTAAATAATAATATTTCTTAATCTACGTACAAAAAACAAATGAAACTCTTAAAGGCGTACGGAGGGAGTATCAATAAGCAATTAAGCAGATTTTTCTTTTTCAATAAGTCAAACACATTCCTACAACACATAGTAGCAGTTCTCAAAATTCAACAAAAAATTACTCCTCTTGTCCCATTTTAGACGTCACACTTTCTATTTTGATATGTCCCACAAAAATTTACATCTTCCTTAAAAAACAAAAAGTCAAACATAATCATCCTTCCTCATACACTTTATTTAAAAAAAATCACTCTTAACTAACACATCTATCATACTTTATCATTTATTTATTATCAAAAAATACTATAATACCCCTAAAAATTATCACTTTTCTTAATCTCCGTGCTGAAAGAGGCATGCAAACTTTTGTGAAACGGAGAGAGTAAATTCTAAGAGTACTACATTTCCTCCTTCAATAAATATTGGGGTTATTATAAGGTGCACCTTGCATCGGTTTCCTTGAGATTTCATAAGTTAAAAGTATGGATAGTAGGTGGTTTTTTTATTTTAATTTTTAATTATTTAAATAAATTAAAGGTAGAGATTAAATTAAAATTTAATGCAACCATTGAAATTGTCTAGATGCAGTGGTGTCACAGGTGCATCGCAGTCGAATTCTAAATATAGATAGGGGAAAATAGAAGGAAAAGGAGGGAAGATAGGGGATATAACTTCTCTTGTGAAAGAGGAAACAAGTTTATTTGTATCAGCACACCACAATATTGGGCTAAGAATTATTTTGATTTTGGGCCATGGCCCAATGTTTCAGGCCTCCAAAAACAATGGGACCGAATACTCAGCCCAATTAATTTGCGGGGTAATAGATGGGCCTCAATATTAATATGTTGATGATTAAATGGTACGAGTATTGTAAATTTACAAAGTGGGAATTGCAATTTAATTTTAAAAAAAAAAAGATATTGAACTAAATTTGAACAAAAATGACCCAAAATTTAAAAATTACAAATAAAAAATGATTTAAAATTAGAATCAATCTTTCTAAAATTGAAAGAATTTTGATATTTTCTCATTAGTAGTACATCTCTTTATAACTCCCTCGTTCCCAATAGAACTCTCACTCCTATTCATTCCCAATAGAAATCGAACCTAAGGATCGCTCACTTGTGTGAGGAGCCCGCCAAGTGAGCTAGCCCATTTGGTTGGGATGCAATTGATAATAACGGTATTTCTGAAGGTACATAGGAGATACAACTGTTGTGACAAAAATATATATTATATAATTGCCTTTAATTAAACGCATATTCTCACCTTTTGTTTTTCAAAATGATTATTGTACAATACTCTCAGTTAAACAAAAATATGCAGCATATCCCTCTTTAATATTCGTGGTTGGCTGTTGCTACCCTAAAACAAATTCTATTTAATTAAACCTAATTTATTTGCAAATTAGCATTAGTTTCGATCTGTTATTTGCTGTCTCTTTGCCAATTTCAGTTAATAATTTATTAGCCATGAATAAAAAGACCTAATTCGAGGAACTATTTGTTTTCAGAATCGCCAATTTGAGATAGTAATAATGGTAAAGATTTATAAGCAATCCATTGTATAGATACCTTGTACGGTTTATGTTATATTTTAAATCTAAAATTTAATTTTTACTTTATCGTTTAATGTTAATTTTTTAACGTACTTATTCCATTCCAATCTTGTGTTATATTTTGTTATTACATTTTATACTGTGCACCAAGTGACATTTAGGATTTATAGACAAATTTTATAATTTAAATTGAAAATATTAATTTTACGAGAAAAAGTTCATATTAATTTCCGTCGTGTTACTCTTCTAATATGTGTGATATGAGATACTAACACTAAAATATACTAATGAGACATGCCGTGCATATTACATACTCTTTTCATCCCATATTATGGTTTTTGTTTTCCATTTTTATTTGTTTCGAATTAAGGTTCATATTTCCTAATTTGTCAAGTTAGGTCCACAAAAAACAATTCATGACTCACACACAACACTAAGGACATGATTTGTATGATGGAATTGGGGGTGGGAATGGAATTATCATTCCTAATTTCATTCTTATTCCTGTAATTAGTACGTTTTTAGCCATAGAAATCCCGATTCCAAAGGAATGTGTATTTTCTTGTTTGTGGAAATGGACATTCCTCTCAACCCCCATAGTATTGCCCATTTCATTCCCTAATTTCCCCATCCCAACCCCTTCACCCCCTCTCTCTCTCTCTCATATATATATATATAAATAATATCCTTTTAATTTATACAACATTTATTTGTATAATTATAAATATGTTACTATTTTTCTACGTAACATGTAATATTTATTAAATTAATTTGTATTAAATTATTTAATAAAAAATAAAATATTAAAACATTTAAAATCTAAACAAAAAAATTAAATATTTTTATATACTCAAATCCGATAAAAATATATATAATTAAATTAAATTCTTAAAATTTTAAATATAAATGTATATAATTATTTTAATATTTATTCAAAATAAAAATTAGTAAATTATATATAAAAATTTTAATATTATTAATTAAATTGAATATATACATGTAATATAAATATAAATATAATTTTTTTATACATAGTTTAATATTTTTTAATATATATAAATTTTTTTATTTGTATTTTAAATTTTATTTATATTTTAAAAATATTAATATTTTATTTTATTTTTAAATTAACATTTTTCTATAATTATTAAAATATATTAAATCTTTATCAAAATTTTAATTAATTTAATATTTTATATAAATTAAATTTTAAATGTAATATTATAAAAATACTATTAATGAGATTGAAATTAATTAATAAATACAAATTATATTACTTGAGTTATTCCTGAACGATAGAATCATGATAAAAATTATTTTTACTCATTCCATTCTTATTGCTACCAATCTAGTTGTAATCTATATACACATTTTACATTAAATATTACTAATATTTTTCTCACTTAACTACACATTAAAATTTTAAAACACTATACTACTCATTCCGTCCCACAACAAGGGTCTCTTTTTTCCATTTTGGTCGTTCCACCCAAAGGGTCCTCTTTCCTTTTTTACACACATGTGACCCACTCATCCCCTCTAATATAATAAAAACATGGGGCTCATACCCCTACTAATACAACTATCCACTACACATTAAATAATAATACTCCTTAATCCACGTGCCAAAAAGCAAAAACTACACTTATCGTGGGACGAATGGAGTATCTCTTAATTTACATGAAAAAAGGAAACGTAAATGTTAACTCGAAAAAGGAGGAGTATTGTTTATGAATTTTATCCTTATTGTTTATGTGTTATTTTATCATTAGGTTTAATGATTATATTTAATGTAAATTTTTAGAATGTAATACTATTCATTATTAGGAAAAAAAAACGTTGTACAGCTCATAATTAATTAATCGTTTATAAAAAAATGGAAAGAAAAAAAATGAATGAAGAAATTCTTTCGGAAAATTTACATATTTATTTCCCATTAAATTGTAACACAATTTTGATGTTGTTTTGATTACGTAATGTAAATATACTACTTTTTGTAGATGGGAAAAAATATTTCTTTTTAGTTTTAAGAAAAAAAGTGCCAAAATTCTCCATACAAACAAACAAAAAACAGAAAAAGGGTTGCAAAAATAAACAAATAAATAAAATAAATTAAAAAGTCTCATATAAGAACAGGCGGCGGAAGCTCCGTCAGAGCTGTGACAGCCACCACAAAACCACCGCAAGGATTTACTCCGATTCCATCATATTTAATACTCTCCGACTGAATTTTCTCCGCCGTCAGATTATTCAACCGCTCATGATCCCCACCGTCCATTTCCTCTTCGTCGGGCACCAGCTTAAGTTGGAGGCGGCCATTCTCCCTGCGGGCCTGAAAATACTCACGGCGGCGGTCCACTTTCTCCTCCCTGATCAGAAGCCTGCCGTCCGCCGTACTGTATTTCCTCATCACCGACGGCGTGTGCCACTGCAGATTGTCGGTGCACGTGAGGGATGGGATCACCGGCGGGTACTCCGGCGGCGCACTGCTCCGCCTCTTGCAGTTCTTGGTTCCGGTGTTACGTGGTGTAATGTCGGTCACATCGGGCCGGAAATCGACGCAGCTCTCGGCTCCGATGTAGTCACCCAGTTCTTGATATTGCATGGAGATTATGAATCAAGAAACTGAGTGATTTTTAATCTGTTTGTGTGAGCTCTTTTTATGGAGGTTTTGCATGGGTGGGGGGTGGGTGGAGGGGGGAGTGGAAATGTGAGAGTGACAGCTATTGTTGATTTAATACAGCTTCAGTTGTTTTGTTATTTTTGTATCTGAGTTGGATTATTTTGTGGGAAATATCAATTTTGGTTCTCTGCACGTGACAAATCCAACTTTAGTCCTTTAAGTTTGGTAATTTTTTAAAAATGATCATCAGATGTCCGCTTTTGGTCATTTTGGTCTATTTTTTGTCCTTTTTGTTCACTTTTGGTCCTCTAAGATAGGACAAATGATGACTAAAAGTGGACAAAAAGATCAAAAGTGGACATAAAGAATTAAAAGCTTACACTGAAGGACTAATTTTGAAAATTTACCAAACCTTAGGACTAAAGTTGAATTTTTCATATTGTATTAGACCAAAATTGATATTATCCCTTATTTTGTAGTATTATCTTAAATCTTAATTACATATAAGTGCTTAGCAAGATAGGACGAGGGGTGATAACATTTTAATATAATTAAAATGATATATTATTAATAAAAGTGTAAATGATTAGTAAATTAGAAATATTTCATTAATAATTTAAAGTATAAATAAAGGGTAATAATTGAGATATCACTTGAAACATTATTGCTCTATAAACCAAAATTTGCTAGATTTATTCTTACTCCTTTTCTCCTGATATATTTATCCATTTGGGCATCTTGTGAATGTTTCCTTTTTAATTGATGAGGTTCATAAAAAGCAATTAATATATTTTTATGGAGTAAAGATAACATTATAATTACACATTATATTTATGCATTTACATATTACATCTCTTAACATATTATATATTAAAATGTTATATTCATTACTTCTAGTGTAATCGTAATAATATTAAAGGAGTAATTAAGGGTATGTTTTACTTTCTAATTTAATTTATTACAGCCTGATAATATTTTTTTCTTGGAGTAATAAATATAAATTACAAGTAGAAATGGAAGTAGTATGATGTACCATTATTTTGTTTAGCAATGGATGTTTGGTTGGTGAAATATTTGGCAACATTTTAGACCCTCCATATGTCAAGAGGGCACAATAAACATATCATCACAATATTGGTATTGTTGTTATGCTAATATATAATAATAATAATAATAAAGAATTTTGGTTATTACATACATACGTGTCTTCATTCTAATATCTCTCTCTCTCTCTGTGTATATATTCCCATTTCCATTGTACACACAAGTACAAAATGCTGATTTTGCTAACTTGTAGTTTCAATTTTGGCCTCATGTTCAGCTGTAATCGACTACCCTTTTTTGGAATATATTCCATCACGTTAATAATCATACCCCCAACTCACTTTAATTTTCGATGATAATATAAGATGGTTTGTGAGACTTATTAAAATAAGTCTATTATGTTGAAAAGTACGTTTATGATTGTTAAAGTATATTTTCTAAAATATGATAAAATGATGAATTAAAGTATAATTTTAGGGTGTTGTAATATGATTCATTATTGACATACTAACTACAAATAAGTATATCTTGTCTAGCTATATAATAAATATAATTTAGTAATTGGTAAATCCGTCTTACAACCGTCTCTTCAAAACCCGTCTCACAAGTTAGTGTTTCTTAATTTTCACCTATTTTTTATTAGATTAAAAAATATAATAATGTGTGTGTGGGTATCTATGCATCTAATTAATATTAATCATTAAATAAAAAAACTACTCCATTCGTCCCAAAGATATTGACACACTTTCCTTTTTGGGTTGTCCCACAAAAATTGACATATTTCCTTTTAAGAACATGGGACCCACACAAAAACCATTTATTTATTTACATGGACCCACACACATATCACACTCACCACTAGCACAACTACTTACTACACATTAAATATTATTTCTCTCACTTCACTTTACATTAAATTATTATACTTCTTAATCTCCGTGCCCAAAAAAAAAAAGTGTCAATTGTTATGGGACGAAAGGAGTAGAATCTATAATCAACTTTAGATCAAACTAAGTAATTAAAAAATTAAAAAAATAATTATATACCCTAAAAATTTATTCTATTAATTCTTGGTGCATTAGAGTATCCGGTGCACTATAAAATATCCCTAATTTTTAAGGTTATTATGCATTTTTAATAATAAATCAATAAATAATAAAGTAATTGTGGTTCTTTTATTTTATATATAAGTGTATGGGGAAAATATATGAGAAACTCTCTTGTAAGAGAGGTTTTTTTGTAAAACGGTTGTGAGACGGGTTGACCCAGTACCAAAGTATGCTTATTATATAGGTAAAGTATGATTATTTATAGTTAAAGTATGTCAATAATGAATTATATTATAACACCCTAAAATTATACTTTAACTTATCATTTATTATATTTTAGAAAATATATTTTAACAATCATTAAGCATACTTTATTTATATAATAGACATAGTGTATAACGTCTCATATATAACGTCTCAGATTAGAATTTCCCAAAATATATTTATCTTGACTTTTTGCAATTTTTAGAAAAGTGTATGGTGAAAATATAGTTACGTTGACTTTTTGTATTTTTAGAAAAGTAAAAAGTTTTGTATGACATCCCGAAAGAATGAAAATTAAACTTGGAGAAGTATTGTGTTAGCTAGTTATAAATTAATTTTGTTAATTTTACATATACTATATAAATTATAAGTAATACTTTCTCAGTTAAATTTTCATGCAGCATGCTTCAATTAGGTGGAGTAGCGTGTCTAAATTATTCACAGGTGCATACATAGCTGTATTTCTCCCCTATATATCATTCTATTAACTGATAAAATATCAGTAAAGTCTTAAAATATTAGAAAATTGAGCACTAATTGTATTTAAATAGATTTATTTATATTTAAATCCGTTAATAAAAGATAAGGAATTTAATTGGATGAAACTTTGAGATGAGTTACTATATATCCCTTGAAAACTAATAAAAAATTAAGAGATTCTTCATAGGCACCCCTTGGTAATCATATGTCAAACTTTATTAATCTACGTATTTACTCATGCATGTTAACCAAATACTCAATATTAACAAAACCCTCCCTTAGAGTTTAATCGATTATTCATATTTTTAAAATATAATAATAATAATAATAAATAGATTTTTTTATGATTTGACTAAATTTCCTGCAAATTATTTTATAGAATCATTTCATTTACGATTTTTTTAGGTATATTTTACTACTAGGTTTAATATTAATTTCAAGGTATAATTATAATTAACCTTAAAAAAAATAAGGACCATAAAGATTACAGGTTCAATAATACTCTCTATGAATTAATAAAATTTATAAATATGTCAAATTAGATATGATCATAGTATTCCCTTAATTTTTCATTACTTTCATTTGACACATTATCTCTTTTGGGTTAATATTTTATAGGACCCCTAGTTTCTAAGTTTCTATTAACACTTAAAAAACTTGGAAGAAGAAATAAGCTTACCAAAATATTTTCATTAGTTTCATATATAACATAAATAAATCATCTCCTTTGGGTTAATATTTTATTGGACCCCTCGTTTTTAAGTCTCCTTTTCCATTAAGACTTGGAAGAAAAAATAAGCCTCGTTTTCTATTAAGACAAAACAATATAGTATACACATGAAAAGAAAATATATAATCCATACAGTTATTTAACTCGATGTTCAAGAAGCTCTACTTGAGAAAAATACACGCTCTTATATTATAAGCACAGAGTAATTTACACTGAAATCTACTTCAAAATAAATCAATTGATTAGACTACATTAAAACCATAAATAAATTCAAAACAAAATATTGAGACAATTGAAACACCATTCTAACACAAGTCATTAAGAGTCCGTTTACTTTTAGGGTTAGGGGGGTTATCCCCCACTCAACCCTAGTTAACTATTGTTTACATTTAAGGTTTAAACCAAAGGGATAACACCCGGGCTTTGTCGGCCCGGTGTTAAGAAGGGACGTGGGAGGGCCAACTCAACCCTCAAAACTTAGAGGGATAATATCAAACCCTCGAGTTTAGCATGGAATTTATCATTTTGCCCCTGAAAAATACCAACACACTTTGTTGTCTTCTCAGATTTGAAACGAGCAGCGGCGATTGAGGTTTGGGGGGAAAACTGTTCAGAAAAGAAGGGGGCAATTCTCAGATCTGAAACAAGCGGCAGCGATTGACGTTTGGGAAGAGAGTTGTTCCGGCAAGAAGAGAGCAATCCTCATATCTGAGACGAGCGGCGAAGTTTGAAGTTTGGGTGGAAAGTTGTTCAGGTAAGAATTGACCGGAGGAGATTACCCGCTGGTAGGTCCATCGAAGATCGATAGAAGCCATCACGTTAACTCTTGTCCTCCGGCGGTGCGTAAGGTCGGTTTCCTGCATTTTCAAGACTTCCAAACTTCTTTTATCATCGTCTCTTCTCCTAAAATGCTCTCAAATAGTAGTTGGACGAACACTATAACGTACAATTTAGATTTCTGTTTCATCTTATTCACTGTAATGTATCTTTGTTTTCATCTGATTCATCAATAAAGAAAGGATTTATGCGTGGATTTGTAAATCTTCCATCTTATTTTTGCTAAGAATTATTCAAACGATGGTTAAATTTCTATTTGTTATTAAAGGCAGAATTTTAGGCTTTGATTATTGAGATAAATAAGGTAAGATCTATGTTTGATTAGAATCAATCTGCGCCCATTATTTCTCTGTCTAAAGTGGTTTTAGATCTGAATCCCAATTCTCATTTCCATTTAAAGAATTTGAGTCTGAAAATGATAAAAGGAATAAGGAATTTGAGATGCAAATTTTAGAAAAAAAAGAGTGTGATTGTCGAAGGATCTAACAGATCAAACGAAGCATATTATCCTAAGACTCCATAGCAAGTATCTAGCAAAAACAGAGGACGACCCAAACGTTTGGAAGAAAAGTGTTCGCTATTAAGTTAATCACAGAATCAAGAATGTTGGCAAGAGTTTCAGTAAACGATACACGAGATGAGCTCCAAACATTATACATTGTTGTTCGTCGACACTTCTAAAGATGTCGAGTAAGATACAAAAATTTCAGATACAAGGCCAACCAATTTAAAATTTAGAAAGATGAAAGTAATGTGAGCAACCAAACTAACCAGCTGTTACTGATCTCCGGGCAAAGATTTGATGATATCAGAGTCACCTGAAATTATAAATTCAGAGTCACATCATTACGATAAAAAGTTTGGATGTGTACAAACTACTAAACAATGTGTCGTACCAGGGTCGATGATGCTGAGGCATGAGACTCGGTAGTACTTCCTGCATGCTGTCCCCAGATCAACATTGTCTGAACATAAATGGGAACAACGGATAAACATTTATCAAGAAAAGCTCTTAAATATGTAGATAGTGATCTGATCAAGGAACAAACGACTGAAAAAAAGGAAAACTAATTGAGCAACTAATGGTTTGAGTATCTGATATGAATGATATCAAAACTATATAGTAACATAAATATATTTGGAGTTGCCAACCTCAAACTACAAACTACACAAACAGAATTTATGTGAAATCTTTTTTCAAAATATGGGATTCGACTGTCGTTTCTAGTTTGGTGCAAGAGGAGAAATATACCAAACAGTCAAAAGAACATGTTTACTCGAGAAGGTTTTATACAAGCAGGGGATCAAGAATATTGCAAATACACATCATTGAGCAATCACACCAGTATGAAGCTCAATCCAAGTGACTGTGTATGCTACACACATATATACAAAATAATGCATAAAATGTTAATATCAATAAACAATTCCCTTAACAAATTACAAAGGAACCTACATCACCACGAATAAGAAATCTTGTAAAACAGAAGTGAACCCCACAATAATTGCATTTCATAGCCAACAAGCACATTACTTCTATCATAAAAGTAATAGAGAACAAAATAGAAAAATAACCAAAGAAAAGAAATGGAAATTTCAAAAAATGAGGAAAAATAGAAAATGAACTTACTTCCATTGTAATGATGAACACCAACTTTAGCAAGCATTGCATAGTACTCAATCTCGGACTTCCTCAATGGTGGACAGTTGTTCGATATCAATATCAACTTACCTGCCATTAATTCTCCCCAAATCAGTTAACCTATTTTTTTAATTGAAAATAACAAATCAATTATCAACCATGAAAAACTCCTTAAATTGAAACCTTTCGAGTTCCTGATTGTCTTGAGAACAGTTTTGTAACCTAGGGTGTATTTCCCACTCTTCATCACAAGAGCAAGCCTGTTGTTTATGCTCTCGTGTGTCTTCTTCTGCAGATTCCCCATTCATTGATTCAATTATTTTTTCAAACAAAACTTATTCAGCATTTGGAATACTGTACATACACTCGAAACTACTAATAGGGAGATGAGAGAGAGAGAGAGTAACCGTTTTTTGCTGGAGACCGCCATAGATGACCGATGAGAGAGACTGGGAAGAACAGCGGCAACGAAGGAACCGGCGGCGGGAGAACGAATTCTTCGATGGAAGTTGGTTTTTAGATTAGGTTTTATAGATTGGATCTTTGGGTTTGAAGAACATTTATTATGGGCTTTTACAATTGGACTAGAAGTATGCAGGCCCATATTAATGGATTTTAGGGCCCCGTTCGAGGCTATAATATGTTAAGATGCATACTCTCTTGTCCTATAAATATGTTTACCTTTATTCTTTCAAATTGTGTAAGAAAAAATAAATTTTTAATTAATTTTATTAATTTTTTAAGATATTTTTAAATAATAAATAATTTATTAATATATTATGTTTGTTAAAAAGTGTTGATAGTTTTGAACATATTTATGAAAAGAAAATATTCAGAATGTGCCTATTCTTTTTCAAAAGAATTTTGATCTATTATACAATTTTATTCTTGATTTGTAAAATAACACTTTCTTCAAACTTTCTTATAAAAATAAGAATCATAATACCAGTGTTCTGAAAATCGGACCGGACCGGCCGGTTCAACCTGTTGAACCGGGAACCGGGGCCAGAACAGGTCCGATAACACCCTAAAACCCGTTTTAACTATTGAACCGGGAAAAATCAGTTTGGATCGGTCAGAACCGAAAAAACCGGCTGAACCGTCCAAACCAAAAACCGCGGTTATATTATTAAAAAAAAGATCGATGAACTCACACTTTCTCATTCCTTCGCAGAAATACAACTCATAAAAAACCTAATTCAAAACCTAAAGTTTAAAGGAGATGCAATCCGATTTGACTCGCGGTGGCAGACGGCGGTGCGATGTCGGCAGCAGACGGCGGTGCGGTGTCTGCAGCAAGGCGCTGACAACGATTTTAGTGGATTTACGGTGGTACTTGGTTGATGGGCAGGACTGTGGCATGACTGGATCACGCAGCGAAAGGAGCAAGAGGCGAACTCCGGTAATGGGCAAGTGACTGGCAGAAGTTTGACGGTCGATCTGCTTTGGGAGAGGGAACAGTGATTTGAAAATTGAGGAAGATTCGTAGAAAGAGAACCCTATCACTCTGTGGCTTTGAGCTTTATATAACTTAATATCACTGTCCCATTAATTCTAATTTATATAATTTATATATGTAAATTTAAATTATATATAAAATAATAAATATAATTTAATATATGTAATTTTTGTTTTTCAGGTAGAATCGTTCGGTTTGATCGATCCGACCGGTCCAACCTTGAACCGTTAGGGTCATCGATTTGGTTTCCGATCCGATTTTTAAATCACTGCATAATACTTTATTATATCTAGGAGTATAAACAATTTGTATTGAAATTTTCCATACAATGTCATGAGCAGTGTTCTAAAAATCGGACCGGACCGAATCGGCCGGTTCAACCGGTTGAACCGGGGACCAGAGCCGGAATTGGTTCGATAACACCCTAAAAACCGTTTTAGCTTTTGAATCGGGAAAAATCAGTTTGGACCGATCAAAACCGAAAAAACTTGCTGAACCGTCCAAACCAAAAACCGCGATTATATTATTAAAAAAAAAGATCGATGAACACACTTTCTCATTCCTTCGCAGAAATACAACTCATAAAAAACCTAATTCAAAACCTAAAGTTTAAAGGAGATGCAATCTGATTTGACTCGCAGTGGTAGACGGCGGTGCAGTGTCGGCAGCAGATGGCGGTGCAGTGTCGGCAGCAGACGGCGGTGCGGTGTCTGCAATAGTGCAGTGACAACGATTTTGGTGGATTTATGGTGGTACTTGGTTGATGGGCATGCCCGTGGCATGACTGGATCACGCAGTGAACGGAGCAAGAGGCGGATTCCGGTAATGGGCAAGTGACTGGCGGAAGTTTGACGACCGATCTGCTTTGGGAGAGAGAACAGTGATTTGAAAATTGAGGAAGATTCGTAGAAAGAGAACCGTATCACTCTGTTACTCCTGCTTTTACTAATTATTTGGGGCTTGGGCTTTGGGCTTTATAGAACTTAATATAACTGGTCCAGTAATTCTAATTTAAATTGGACTGAAAAAATTTTATAATTTATATATGTAAATTTAAATTATATATAATATATGATTAATTCTTAAAAAATTCACCACCTTATTGGGGGTTTTCAAATTTATCACGATCTTTTATTTTTGTCAATTCAATAAACGGTCTATTTAATATTTTCAATTTTATCACGACCTTTTATTTTTGTCACATCAATACGCGATCTATTTAATATTTTTAATTCTATCACAAATTTTATTTTTGCAATTTGATACACTACTTATTTCATATTTTCAATTCAATTCAATTTATTATTATTATTATTATTATTAAAATAATGCATTTATTAATTAATGGAATTAATACTCCATTTTTTTAAATTTAAATTGGTTACTAATCTCATCCGCTTTAAAATTTTTATTTTCAACGAATTAATATTTTTGTAATGATGTTTGTACTAATTATTAGTCAGTAATAAAAATTACTAAATAAAAATAATTTAATTATTTTTTTATTTATTTAAAATTCTCCAGTACGACGTTTATAGTCAATTTATAAATTTACATATAATAAAAATATTATATAAATGATAAAAATTAATATTGATTTATAAATAATAGAAAAAATGAAATAAGTGTTCAACCTATATGTTTTAATAATAATAATAATAATTATTATTATTATTATTATTATTATTATTATGTCTTCGTTACGTAGGTATGTGAATTTTTAAATATAATATATATACTGGTTACATTTAATATATATATTATGTACCAGTACGAAAAAGAAAGGAAAAGTAATAATAAATATGAATTGTATTAAAATTATGAAAAAAAAAGTAATTTATTAAATTGCAAAAATAAAAGTTGTGACAAAATTGAAAATATTAAATAGATCGTGTATTGAATTGACAAAAATAAAAGGTTGTTATGGAATTGAAAATATTAACTAGATCGTGTATTTAATTGACAAAAATAAAAAGTCATGATAAATTTGAAAATCTCCAATAAGGTGGTGAATTTTTTAAGAATTAACAGTATAAAATAATAAATATAATTTAAAATATGTAATTTTTGTTTTTTCGGTTGAACCGTCCGATTCGACCGATCCAACCAATCCAACCGGTCTGACCTAGAATAGTTAGATCATCGATTTGGCTTCTGGTCGATCTTCAAATAAGTGGTCATGAGTTTATGAAATTCTTATTTACCCATTAATATTAATATTTATACGATGGGTCCCAAAAATAGTATATATATACTCCACCCAAAAGTGATAAAGTGAAATGAAAAGTAAATGAATGAAAGTAACGTATCTATGTTAGAAATGATTAAGGCAAGATAGGTGGTCAAAAGGCACCCCTATCATTATTCTATTAATTAACATGCAACTCTCTCACCAATCTTTATCTCCAAATCTCTCTCGCCTAACTTACATTAAATGGAAAGAAAACAAAATATTAATTATTAAAATTGAATTTTAAAGGATTTAGACATTTTGTTTATTAGAACTAAATAAACATGATTTAATTGAGGGTTAACATAGTTTGTGAGTATTATTAACAAAATATAGGTATTAAAATTCTCTTAATTTTTATAAATTTTAAGGTATATTATAGTTTTTTTTCTTTAGATTGCAGTCTATCAGAGTATAAGTACAAAGATGGAATCCCCTACACCAGAAATCCTATACCCGCTCCGACAGAATGGTAAAGAGGTAAATCATGGTGACTCAACTAATCAATAGGAGTTAGACCATGCCCACTGCATACAAAGAACCTCGTTATTTTGAAATGTTGCTCTCACATTGCGGCGGTGGAATTCAATCATTCGTCATTAATATAAAATATCAACACAATCACAGATAATTACCAAGGACATAATCTGTCCCTGGGGCAAGATTATGTGAATTCTACATCAATAATAAGGAAACCAACTAATACATTTTCTTTAAATGTCCGTTCACCTGGGTCAACTGGGTGCTACAACCACCCTTATTGTTATGTAATGGATCTACAAACAAAGAAGAAAACTTCCAAGCTCCCTCGAGACTAGCAGATTGGCTCTCACAACGTTCACGCATTAATTCTCTAAATATAATTTATTATTTTCAAAAATATTAAACTATCCAACACCTTGTGAATAAAATTATGTTATAAATTGTAAAGATGGCCTGAACGTAATTCACATATTAATTCTCTGAATATAATTTATTATTTTCAAAAATATAAAATTTTGTTTTGGTCCCATTATCAGAGTTATTTATAGTAAATGTTAATATAGATAGAAGTTAAGTTAGCTAGTTATAAGAGTTCTTTATAGTGGCTAATATGTACTCTCGTTCTATTATAAGAGTTCTTCATAGTGGCTAATGTGTACTTTCATCATGTTATAAGAGTTCTGTGAGAGTGTGTGCTTGAAATACATAAATCCAAGGATGTTACATGACTTAATTGGATTGTACATCGGGTGCACATGAGTTCTAATATAAAGCATGGATGCATGAGGTGATCATACAGTTGGAAAGTAAGTTACAAGCACAACAGAATAAAGTAGTTGGATGAGCTAAAGGATGCATGTGATTAGTGATGATGTGGAGGCTATTGATTGCATAGTTGATGGTGGTTGTAACCGGTTAAAAGGGTTGTCTCATCCTATTAACTATCAGATAAGAAGGCTGGTAGATATTCAGTTACAAAAGAAGGGTCTGTCAACGTGTTTTCTACCCTATAAATCAACTTAGTGCATTTGTTTGGAAGCTAGTCTTCATTCATTCATTTTTTTATCATTAGAGTGGTGTGCTTTTAGTTTAGTAGCTCTGGTTTTCCACTGTAAAGTGTACTTAATAAAGGCTTCATCTTCTCCCCGTGGATGTAGGTTCCTTCTGGAATCGAACCACATAAACATCATTTTCTTTTCATTGTTTTACACACATACAATCACACACACTAATCAATCTGAGAGAGAGTTGAGCGTTTCTTGTGAGGTTTGATCGATTCAGAAAGCTTGTTTTCTGACAATTGGCGCCGTATATGGGAACGCCATAGACCAAGAGAAGGGAAACTCAGATCAATCAAGAAAGGAGGAGAAGCATGAAGGTGAGTGAAGATAGGAAACATCATGGCGGTCACCAAGTTCGATATCGAGCTGTTTACTGAGAAATCAGATTTCGGGCAGTGGAAAATCAAGATGAGATCCATCTTGGTACAACAAGGTCTCGGTGCAGCCATCAAAGAAACTCCGGTCAATGAAGCTGCAGAGGTTGATGCTCAAGCTACAGCGGCTGAAGTGGAGTTTCAAGAAAAGGCTCTAAGTGCTATCTTTCTATGCCTTGGTGATAAAGTACTCAGAGAGGTTCAGAATGAAACAACCGCCATTGGAGTATGGAAAAAACTAGAATCCTTGTTCATGGCAAAGTCGATTGCAAACAGGTTACATTTAAGGCAAAAACTTCATGCATTCAAGATGAATGATGAAAGGCCCTTGATGGATCAAGCTGATGAGTTCTGCAAGATTACAGATGAGCTTGAGATTGTAGATTTCAAAGTGACTAGTGAAGATAAGGTAGTCATGTTGTTATCAGCATTGCCAAGATCTCATAGGCACTTCAAGGATTCACTACTCTATGGGGGAAAGGACACCATTCAATTAGAAGATGTTCTATCAGCTTTTAGGTCCAAAGATTTAGAGATGGAGGCTAACAACATTACAAATTCAGGTGGAGAAGGGTTGTTTGCAAAGGGAGGCCGAAATCAGAACAAGAAGTTCAATAAAGGGAGAGGTGCTGATCACAAGAAGAGGAATTCGAGTTCAAAGAAGCAAGATGATGAAGATAGTGATTCGCAGGAAGAATCTGAGGTTAGGAAATATTACTACTATCATGAGCCTGGTCATTTCAGGAGAAATTGTTCAAAGTTGAAGGCTGTGAAGGCTAGAAGATCTGAAAATGCAAGAGGGGGTCAGAATAATCAAGCAAATCAAGTTGTGGATAGACATGAAGTTGCTGATTTTGATTGTGTGGAGGTCTTGTCTGTTGCAGCATCTAGGAACTCAATTGAATGGATTCTAGATTCGGGTAGTACTTATCATGTGACGTCAAGGAGGGATTGGTTCTGTGAGTTCGAGCAAGATGAAGGCTCGTTTCGTCTCGGAAACGATCATACTTGCAGCATAAAAGGTAAAGGATCAGTGTTGATTGAGTTATCTGATGGTGCTGTCAAATTATCAAATGTAAGGTATGTTCCTGAGCTTAGGAGAAATCTTATTTCTCTTGGAACGCTTGAGTCCTTCGGTTACGATTTTAAGTCTCAAGGTGGAGTTCTTACCGTTTCAAAGAATGGGAAGGTTTAAGGAGGAATGACTTGTATTTTCTTAATGGCAAGACATTGAAGGGGCTGCATGATCAAGTGAAGCAAAATTCACTCGATGTTGGCATCATTTCGAAGCTTGAAGTATGTGACAGTCCCATGAAAGATGAACTAGCTAATTAGGTTCAAGATGAAGGTTTAGGATCAGAAGTGGAGATTTCTGAGGTTACAACACTTAAGGTGGAGCATGTTAAGGAAGGGAAGAAGGTTGATCAGTTTGAGAAGCATACATTTGATCATGCACTAGCACTTATGGTGGAGACTCTTGAAGCTAAAAGTTTTGGAAAAGCCATCAAGTGTAAGTGTAGGAGGATGTATACTACTATGAAATCATATACGGTCAAGTGGAGGAAAAAGACTTGCAACAAAAGGAAGGAAGTAAGCTCTAGTAAAGTTGAGTCAATTGCTATGTTTGAGCAAAGCTTAAACTTAGTAAGTACTTGTTAGTTTTTCCAAAATATGTTGGATGGGTTTGCTGTTCCCTTTCAAAACAGTGGGTAAGGTTGTTGCTCCTTAAAAGCAAGAAAGAAGTTTGCTGTTCGGTGAAGAATATTGTGGGAGAGCAAGTGATGTGTTTTATTGGATTCAAGTCTTTAGGTAGAGATTGTGAGAGTGTGTGGTTGAAATACTTAAATCCAAGGCTATTACATGACTTAATTGGATTGTACATCGGGTGCACATGAGTTCTAACATAAAGCATGGATGCATGAGGTGATCATACAGCTGGAAAGTAAGTTACAAGCACAACAGAATAAAGCAGTTGGATGAGCTAAAGGATGCATGTGATTAGTGATGATGTGGAGGCTATTGATTGCATGGTTGATGGTGGTTGTAACCGGTTAAAAGGGTTGTCTCATCCTATTAACTATCAGATAAGAAGGCTGGTAGATATTCAGTTACAAAAGAAGGGTCTGTCAACTTGTTTTCTGCCCTATAAATCAACTTAGTGCTTTAGTTTGGAAGCTAGTCTTCATTCATTCATTTTCTTATCATTATAGTGGTGTGCTTTCAGTTTAGTAGCTCTGGTTTTCCACTGTAAAGTGTACTTAATAAAGGCTTCATCTTCTCCCCGTGGATGTAGGTTCCTTTTGGAATCGAACCACGTAAACATCATCTTCTTTTCATTATTTTACACACATACAATCACACACACTAATCAATCCGAGAGAGAGTTGAGCATTTCTTGTGAGGTTTGATCGATTCAGAAAACTTGTTTTCTGACAAGTTCTTTAACAAGGGAGTATTTATACATAAATTTTAAAAAATATTACACAGAATTTTAGCACAAATTTAATTAAAATTTGTAATAAAATAAATGTTCTATTTCTAATATATATATACACCCAATAGCAAAATATGTGATTATTCATACTAAATTGTAAAAATACTAGTCCTGTTATAAGAGTTCTTTGACAAGGGAGTATTTACACATAAATTTTAAAAAATATTACACATAATTCTAGCACAAATTTATTTTAAAATTTTAATAAAATAAATGTTCTATTTCTAATATATATATACACCCAATAACAAATTATTCATACTAAATTGTAAAAATACTTATATATATACCAATATTCTATGGTGTATATTTTTATCGATATTTTTCATTACTTTAAGAGTGAGGCTCCTGTGCACCCAGGCGCACGGAGCACATTCCGTGTGCCTTTGCAATTTTCATGCCCCTTTCCAAATTAGACCCCTAGCAATACATATGTTTAAATAGGATTGGAGGGGGAGAGTTGTGTTCACATGGGGACACATAGTATTCTTCTGTATCCCCGGGGCGCAAGAGCTTTTGTCTTACTTTAATCAAATGACCCACTAATTTTATCAAGATTTGAAATATAAAAAAATTATCAATGGCTCTAAAATTTATAATTTTTTTTTAAATTATAAATACAACTATATTAAACTTCACACATCAATTCTAATAAAAAAAACACAAAAAAAAAATAAAAACAAAAACAAAAACTTCACATAAGTCTGTATTGGAGTGTTTCACTATGGAATCAGCAACCACTCACTGGCATGTGCATATAGAATGCGTATTATGGACTGCTGCCCCAAAACCACTTTAAACATGCTTAAAGACGCGATCAGCAATTCATTCAACATGGTGAACCAATATCATGAGGCCTACTAGAATCATCACTATCATTAAATTCATTTATGGAGTATATTAATTTATTTTTCTCTAAGGGTGGTTGTTTAAAGGGTGTAGAGTGATGGAATGAGTATGGAATGGTTTTTGAGTGTTTGGTTCATAGGTATGATTACTTGCGACAATATTCTCATACCTAAAATCAAGGAATCGTTCATTCCTTACCAAATTGAACCGAATGCTTATCATTCCACAACATTAAAGTTAAATAAATATTTTTATTATTTTTTGAATAAAAATAAATTCGGCTATTCTTATTTTTTAATATATGAAGTAGAAATCATTACTATATTATTATTTTCTTAAAAAAAACACTAAAAATTAAATTACATTTCAATGATTTTTTTAACATTCCAAACAATATTAATAGTTATGATAGTCATTTCATACCATTGACCAAATAACATAATCAAATAATACAAACTCATTACCATTCCCTACCACTATCACTATAATTCTCATTTAGTTATGATAGTCATTTTATACCATTAACCAAACGAACATAATCAAATAATACAAACCCATTACTATTCTCTACCAATATCACTATAATTCTCATTTCGATTCCTTCTAAAATACCAAACGCATATACATAAACATCTATTTATAGTTTAGCTTTATTAATACACTTAATATAAAGTATCTCGTTTCCCAAAAACTATTAGAGACGCATAATACAAAGTGTCTAAAAAGTATTTACACATAAATTTTAAAAAATATTATAAATAATTTTAGCACAAATTTAATTCGAAATTTTAGTAAAATAAATCATAAATGTTTGTTTCAAATATATACTCCCAATAACAAACTATGTAATTATTCATGTTTAGTTATAAAAATACTGATATATACCAATATTCTATAGAGTATATTTTTATTAATATCTATTTTACATTGATACATATATTTAAATATGTAATTATTTTTATCAATATTATATATATATATATTAATTTATTATTATATGTTACTATACTAAATTTTATAAAAAAATAAATATACTAATACTCTTTCCGTTCATCGATAACGTATCAATTTATCTTTTGCGTATCGAATTTATTTTTTGCACATGAATTAAAAAGTATTATTATTTTACATAGAGTGGATAATTGTATTATATGTAAGTGATCATGTGTGAACCTTTTCTTAAAAAGAAAAATAAATACCTTAAAATTAGACGATCAAAATGACAAAATAAATATCTCATCAACGGATGATGTAGTATATTTTTTAAAAAATTATTTATATTTTTGAATACTGATAATTTGAATTATCTAAATATTATAAAATATCGTAATCTGTTCCACGGTATACCCATTTTGAATACCACAGAAAAACACGAGAATACTAAATCAAATAAAACTAAAATCGTTCTAAATTAAGCCACATAGTCACATCTTTATGGAGCTGTGCCACGTTCTAAATTTTGTGCAACATTGTCACATTTTTTATTCGACTGCTGTTATAATCTTGTGCCATGTACATACAATCACGAGACTATTGACTATTGTTCCCGAAGTTTTTGTTCCCGAGTTATCTAGCAGTGCATGTTACCGATAAATTTCTGGACTTCGTTGAATAAATTTCTTTTACGATGGTCATTGTTAAAATTACTAAAAGATAATGAATTTGTTTATAGCTTCTGTAGACTTAAAATATTATTGAGATGATAAAATATAATAAATATATAAAAAAGAGATGATAAAATATAATAAATATATAAAAAAGAGAAAAAAAACAATTAATAAAAATTTAGGTTATTGAACTTTTATGCACTTAAATAAAATAAAATAAATAAATAAATTTGATAGTATTGAATCTAACATTTATATAATAATTGAATTAATTATAAAACTTACTCCCTCCGTCCAGAAATTTTTTGCACACTTTTTTTTGTAAATTACAAAGGAAGTGTGTAAAAAATTTTGGGATGGAGGAAGTATTTAGATGTGTCCACAAATTTAATGAATCATCCAAATCACTTCTTTAATAATAATACTCTCCCTGTGTAAGCAAATTAATTCTTAATTAATTTTGCACTCACTCCCTTATCTTCACTGTTAGTTTACAATTTACTAATCTAAATAAGATTAAGAATTTTTTTCATTAAACGTATCATTTAGGATAATGAATTAATTATATTTTTAATATCTTCGTCTAATTTAATTAAATAAATAAATATATTACATGATATTTAATGTTGATTAATATTATTTGTAAATCGATTCTTGATGTATTAATGTAATTTATTATCATGAATGAAAATTTATATATCTATACTATTTTTATAGTATTAGTATTAATATAAAGGCAAAGATTTAGGGGAGATTGTATCTGGGATGAATTATTTATTAACTCAATTAAATAATTTTAAAGGGTCTCTGGTTATTATAAAAGTTATACTAAGGAAAATAATAACTGACCAAATGATTTCATACATAATTAATAGGAATGATAAAAAAACGATAACATTTTTAATATAAAATACTAATATTTTATTAATGAAAAGTGATAATCTTCGGATTGTTCTATTTTATAAATCATTTATGAATAAAAAGTGATAACAATTTTAATAAAAAATAATATTTGATTAATAAAAGGTAATAATCAATTAAATAAATTATTTTATGATTACTTTGTAAAATGAATAGAAAGTGATAATATTTTATAATAGAAAAATGATGCAATTTTTTAAAAATAAAAATAAATAAATTTTATAATTAATCAAATTATATTTTAAACAAAATACGAAAAACAAAAGGTTTGGTATTAATTCAATTGTAATAGTGGGTGTGTATTGGTCTCATGTGCGTATAAAGGGAAACGAGGTTCTTTGGGGCAGACTTCAAAAATGGCAAATGAGTAAATGTGTCCCTTGCATGCGGATGAATGGAGTATAAAAAAAAATTACCAACGGAATTGTTAGTAACGGATTACCAATGAAATTATTTACCAACAGAAATGAGTTAAACAATTATTATAAAATTATTGTTATACAAATAAAATATGTTTATTAATAGTTAAAGTATGTTATTTTAAAATATGATGAAAGATAAATTAAAATATAATTATGGGTATTATAGTATTATTCACTGTAAATATATTTTAACTATAATCCATAAGTATGTTTTATCTATATAATAATTATACTTAAAAAATTGATCGATTCATCTCAAAATTCATCTCACATATACCATCTCAACAAACAATGCATTCATTTTTAATGTTATTAAGAAAATTGTATTATAATTATATTACTAATTTAATCGAATAAATAATAATCTACTGATCATAATATTTCTTATTGATCATAATATAATAGAACTATGATACAATTCATAAAAAAAATGTTTAATTAGTCATGTATGTAATAATTGTCACTCCCTCCTCCCATAATAATATTTGGAGTATATATTTTTATTTTGGACGCACACATATAAAAATTTATATTTTTCTTTAAAATAAATATAACCCATACAAAATATTTAAATATTTCTAAAGTATATATTGGGTGCACTAGGGTGCACATCCATATGTGTACAACTTTTTATTCTATTTTGTATATATGTTATTATATTTTGTATACATGTTTCGTAATAATTGTATACTTTTTTCATACTAAATTTTTCATTAAAAAAACTAGCGTTCATATGTGTATAACTTTTTATTCGATAGTGTATACATGTTTTTTAATATTTGTATATTTTTTTACTCTCAAATTTTCATTAAAAAAAACTAACAATTAAATTGTATACATTTTTTTATCATAATTGTGTATATTTTTGTATATATTTGTATATGGGTGCACCCTATCTTAGGGTGCAATCGAGTGCACACTATAATTAACAATATTTCTATGAGATTCACAATACTACAATAATACAACTACCCATTATAAATTAAAAAATTGTATATTTCTCCTCAATACATATTAAAATACTCCATATTCATTAATCCCGTACAAAAAGGAAACGTGGAAGTTTTAACAAGACGAGGGGAGTATTAGATCATGTACCACAACAATTTCATGTTTTGTGAAAGAATTACGTGAGATGAATATAATGAATAAGAATAAATAAGTTTTTATTAAAATATGATATTTAATTAATTAAAAGTAATAATTTTGTAGTGAAGAATTTTATAAATAATTAATTATAACATAAATAAAAAAATAATAACATGTTATAAATTAAAAGATAATAACTAATTAAAAATATAAAATTGTGTTTCGTGGAAGATATCACACAAGTATGACCCATTCATCACATATATATAATTAAAAAATAATATTATAAATATTTTATTTCATTATAATTTTTTGAATATATAATTAAAAAAAATTATAGTGTGTATATATAATATTATATAACCATATATAATAAGTGGTGGGGTACACCATATAATTATATATAATAAGTATTTTACAACATGTTAACATTCTTATAAGATAATTATTACTGGCTAATTCTTAAATAAAAATAAAATTGCAATTTAATAAAGTAAATACGAAGAAAGAAGAATGAATGATCTAAATGAATAGAGAATGAGAAAGATTGAATAAATGCTCTATTAACTTTCGTTTTGGAAACTGCAACACATTATTATTTTGTTTACTTTAATTAATAATAATATTTTACCGCTAGAGAGATATTATTGACATTTTACATTCTACCTTTATCTATAATTACATAAATACCTAATTCTGACTTGGCACATCCCATTTAGCATGGTCCATACATTAATAATATAATTAAAATATGAAACCCAACACGCCCCATTAATACACACAATGTATGATATCTAAATTTTAGCAAAAAAATCTAATCTCTAAATCTTACCAGCAAATTATCGTATTTAAATTTAATTCAACACGAACACCAAAAAGAAAGCTCAACTAAAAAATCAATTATGATTATTGGTTCAAAAGAAAAAATCAATCATTATTATGAACCTTAAAAAAGTTGAATATTGTGAAGGGCAATTTGGGAACTCGAAAGAAACAAGAGGTTGGCAGCATTATTTTCAAAAATAAATATTTTCAGAAATTTAATTTAATATTTGAAAAAGAAATTGTTGAGTCCAAGAAAAGAAGTGTTTCACACTTGGGAAACTCTGTCATGTAACCACATTTACGCACATCAATCCAAACCTCTTCCGCTCCTCCCAACTACTTAACTTTACCATTACCACCATAAACAACATTCCAATCATCACTTTGTGTTGTGGTGGTGAACTGCATTTCTTCTCCTCTCTGTTATCCATGGAAAAAACCATGTTTTTGGGTGCACTTTTGGTGTTTTTACTCGCCATTGATGCATACACTGCGACGCCCATTTACTCTTCGAGGTTGATTCACAGATTTTCCGGCGAAGCCCAGAATTTGTGGGGTTCCAAAGTCAAGAGCCATGGGGGTCTTGAAACGGCGTCGTGGCCGGAGAAGAAGAGCTTGGGCCACATGAGGGTGCTATTGGAGAGTGATTTGAAGCGCCAAAGATTGAGGATTGGCACTCAGAATCAACCATTGGTTGCTTCTCAAGGTGGTCACACTTATAATTATGGCAATGAAATGGGTTGGTATGTTTCCTTTTCATATCCTTTATGTTTTCATCTTTTTTTTATTTGAAAAAAATAACTATTAATTGTACGTTTTTTTTTTTTTTGGTGTAATTTTAATCTCTGTTTCTGATGATGGGTAAATGGCCATGGGAGATGATGAATAAGAGGATTTTAGTATTTTGTTTAAGTGTATATATATTTCGAATTCAGTGATGCATATGTGTTCTAATTTATATGCTGTGTGTTTTCTGAAGTTGGGGTTAGAGGGTTGTGTTTTCTGTCCACCAGTGCCTTTTGTTTTTCGATTATATTTATGAGTTTAATTTTTGAGGGTAAGAATGTTTATTGAATCACTTTTAGATGTTGTTTCTGTGGTGGACTCTAAATGTTTTATATGATTGGAAAATGAAGCATTTTCTCATTCGTTTATTCTGTTATCCTTAGAAAGTAATTGCATGCTGCTATAGTCAATGAAGAAAAAGTGAGAAATGATGCAATGTTAATAAGTTGTATGATGTATAGTCCTACAGGGTAAAAAGATTTTGTGCCTATTGATCTTTTTGATTCACTTGCGGTGTAGAAATCATCCAATGTGATTAGGTGATGCAATCTCGAGTACAGTAGTCAGTAGGCTAGGTGGTAAGGAAAAGATGATATAAATAGGGGGAAGTTTTTGGTTATTTTTTGTTCGTTTCACCTCTTGCGAACTTCCTATGCACTCCACAGCTAGTGCTTTAATTTCATGCAAGTGTGTTTCTTAAAAAGAGAGAGTTTGTCGCCTATGAGCCGCATAAACAAAAAAATAATGATGCCTTTTTTCGTCGTTTGTTAATCACGTGGATGAGTGGGATTACGTCATTGCCCTGTCCAGCATGTTATTAATGATTTATGTGAAATTTTAATAATGTGTAACTCTTGTCCAAGATGCTTCCTTATCACTCTTTCCATGGTTGGTCCAATAATGCCATTTAGTTTTGTTTAGTCAGTGCTTGATTATTCAATCATCTAAAAATCAACAAGTGTTATGGAATTCCTTTATGTTGTATGATATCTCTTCATTTATAAAAAAAAATGTAATTATTACTTTTTTTTATTATTATTTTTGGGTTTACCCTCAAGTTTCAATTTGAGTAAGCTATTGGGTAGATATTTTTATTATTGTCTTAATGCACCAGTGTATTCTGTTTGCTGATTGTATTGCTTCATTTATACAGGAAAGAACTGAGATTACCTACATTTTGGTCATGTCTCTGTAATGGTTGCATGGTATTAAAGTGTATAATGACAATTTTAGTGATCATCACATATACTTTATGGACATCGGAAGATGATTACTTATTCATTAACTAAGAAGATTTTTTGAGTGAAGATCAATGGAAGGACATATGAGAGTAGTAGATAGTGTCCCATAAAATGTGAGTAGCTTTTGATGTGCTTTTGAACAAAGACTCTCATAACTCCAACTTATTATATTACTCAAGTTGGTTGCTAACTGAATGGTTGCCAATCCCAATATTAAAGAAAATTATGCTTAGATATATCCCCTCGATCTCCTCTTGCTCTTTCCTTAAGTACTCATTCCTTTATTGATCTTACAAGTTCTGCATTTAAAGGATACCAAATTGCGAAGTGTTTCATTATGATGGTAGTTGAGTGGGCGTGGTTGATGGTGTGTGAAAAGGGGATAATAATCTAAATATAACATCTTCTCTGCAGTATTTCAAGTTACAACTGATCATAATAATGTTGCTTCTTACATTTTAGTCGTGGCATTTCACTCTTCAAACTTTTGTCTTTCACCAAATTCTTTCTGAACTACAAGTCAGAATATGCACTTAAATCATGAATTTAAGTATAGGCTTTGGGTCATCATCAAAATGGAAGCAAAGAACCATACGATAAAATGAGAAACATGCCCATTCATAAAGATGATAAAACTTCATGTGGTTACATTTCAAAACACTTAATCAAGCGGGGTGAGAAGAGATGATAATTTGACAGACTCACTTTTTGCCTGCCTGCCTGTGGAACTATAGGAAAACAGAAATGCATCTGATACAAGAACATGATAAATTGATAATAATGTGCAGACATATAAATCTGTTATTTTATGGCGCTAATTAATCTATTTTAACTTCTGTCAAATGCAATAGCTCATGTTCTGTTTGGTTTTTGGATTCAGGTTGCACTATATGTGGATTGATGTTGGGACACCAAACAACTCTTTCCTCGTTGCCTTGGATACTGGAAGTGATCTTTTTTGGGTCCCATGTGATTGTGTAGAGTGTGCTCCACTATCTTTAAGTTATTATAATATGTTGGTATGCTATCAGTTTCCTGCACTATTATTTATTATTAATTTTCTATGTGGAAGCATCAATTCCACGTGAATTGAAACTACAAATCCACAGCTGCAATGTTGTCATAATTTTGCACTTCAATTAAGTTCAGGATCAAAGATAATCATTGATTAAAAGGAACCTTAGTTAAGTCATGTGACAGATATCTTTTGCCTCTTAACATGATTTTCAAATATATGTTGAAATAAACAAGTGATCCTGTGTGTGTCATTAATCATTGCTCCCAGCCTATTAGCAATGGTACATTGCACCAAATGAATATAGTTGCTGTGGTACATTATCATAGTTTTACTTGGAGGAATTCTTATTGCTTTTTTTTCCAGGCCAGAATCAAGGTCTAATTATAATACATCAGGGATTAACAGGGTTTTTTTGGAATTATTAGAAAAATACTGTTAGTGAATCCTTTCTTCCATCAAGCAATGGACCCTCAAGTGTAAGAGAATTTAAAATGAATTTTTGACCAATCTATGAGGTTAATTCTTCTTTATTCATTAATGTCCCACGTGTTACTGTTTGCGTCGGTAAACTCCTTAGGGGAAATGTTAGTGCTTTGAGCTCCGAATTGTGACTCGTAAATGATAGCAGGTTTAGCAGTTAATACTTGAGTGATTGATTGGCAGGTGCTCCCTTGTTTTTGGGGCATCTATTGTGCAGGACAAAGAACTAGCAGAGTATAGCCCATCGCATTCAAATACGAGCAAGCATATACCTTGCAGCCATGAATTGTGTGAAAGTGGTACAAAATGTGATAGTCCAAAGGGACATTGCCCTTATATCGCAAGCTACATGTCTGAAGATACGTCGAGCTCAGGATTTCTGTTTGAAGATCTGTTGCATTTGGCATCTTTTGGAGAAAATAAACAGGAAAGTTCTGTCCAGGCTTCTGTAATTTTAGGGTATGCTTGAAATTGACTAATAGACTCCCAATTACTTTTTAAAAAAATCTTTCACCATTCTTAAACAAAGATTTTATTCCATTAGCCTCCTTTGATTGCAGCTGTGGTAGCAAACAAACTGGGCAATATTTGGATGGAATTGCTCCGGATGGTGTTATGGGATTAGGACCAGGAGAAATTTCAGTTCCAGGTTTGCTTGCAAAGTCGGGACTCATCCCTCATTCATTCTCATTTTGCTATGATAAAAGTTACTCTGGCAGACTCTACTTTGGCGACCAAGGGCCTGCATCTCAACGGTCAACTTCTTTGATACCCTTAAAAGAAGATCGGTGTGTCACTAACTCTCTGTTGCCATTTAATTTCATATTATATGGATTTGACCCTTTAGATTATATGCATTTAACATTTCTCTTATCTAATGATTTCATTTTTTCTTGCAGCAATGCCCGCATTGTTGAAGTAGAATACTATTATGTTGGGAGTACCTGTTTGAAGCAAACTGGGTACCAAGCACAAGTTGATACAGGGTCATCATTCACATATCTTCCCAGGTCGAGCTATAAACAAGTTGTTTCAGAGGTTCATTCTTGACCCTTGAGATTCTGCTTTCACTATAACAATCAGAAAATTTCCCTTGATTTTTTTAATAATTTTTTAATTTCAGTTTCACAGACAAATTAATGCAACAGTGTTAATCGTACAAGAGTTTGAGAACTGTTACGCTTCTCGGTAAAAAACTTGCATCTTTCAGCTTTAGCTCAATGGACATCTTTTTATATTTTCTGCATTTGCTTCAATGGGTGGGTCTTTCTTTCAAACTGATTGTCATTTTTCTTACTGATGCAGTTCGATTGATGTATCAAACTTTCCCAGCTTGAAACTTGTATTCCCCATGAACCAGACCTTTCTAGTTCAAAATCCTTTTTTTCACATCGCCGATGATCAGGTTTGTATTTGTATTCTTTTGTCGTGTTCATTTTAAATAACCTTCTTAACAATTCTCAAAGACTACTTTAAATAAATACAATAGTTTCCAAGTGACTCAATCTGATTATGTGTATCAAGTGTGCTTAATGGCCGGTAATTGATTGTTCATTTGAGCTACATTTTTCAGTGATGTAGTTTACCATGTATATTCTGAAACAAGGAACAAATAGTTCCAGTTTCAATTCTGAGATCTTTGATATATTCTTTTTCTAATGCAAAAAATTATGCATGCACCAATAAGCTTTCGTGATAATACAATATACGCTAGTTCTCCTTCTATGCTTATGTACTTATCAGTAATGTGGCTGGCACTCGAGTGATGGAAAAGTCAATTAGTCTCTCGTCTGCAAATTGTTATCAGTTTTGGTGCTAGATATAGTTTTTTTTGTTAAATCAGATTTATCGACACAAAATGTTATATGCAGGGAGATTCCTATTGTTTGGGCATACTACCTTTTGATGGATATTTTGGTATCATTGGACGTGAGTACTCCACTTCTCCTTCAGCTTGAATATTTGTTTAATTAATACTTGTCTGATGCTGATGTATCATACAAAGCACAGTTTGGAATATTTTCTTGCATTGAAATCAGTATTATGCTATATATTGCATAAACTTTTCCTTTTTGATCATTTATGCCATATTTTCTTGCAGAAAACTTTTTGATGGGTTATCGTTTGGTTTTTGATTGGGAGAAATCAAAGCTGGGTTGGTCTATCTCCAATTGTAAGCAAATCCTGCATATTTATTTCTTCTTAGATAGGTAAAAGGAGTCGGTATAATAGTCTAAACATGAACTGAAACTGGACGATATACAAGAAAGGCACCCGGTCCGCTTGTGACGTCTCAATTAACATGCACTATTATATAAACTCTATTGATTTCTAAAAATCTTTTCAATACCCATTAACATCGTTCATGCTACTCATATTTGCGCCAAAATCTTATCATTATGTTAGTCACTTGTGGGATGCCATTATTGGAGATTATGTTCCATCTTTGATTATTATCAAATACTTGCTACAAACTCTACATCCCTGTTCTCTTACAAATTTGTATTTTTACTATACCAGGTCATGACATTGAAGCAAATGGTGATAAATCACATGTAGCACCGCCTCCGGGTAACATCTCAGCGAATCCTTTACCAACGAACCAGCAACAGCATAGTCCACACGACCAAGCTGTTGCTCCCGCTGTTGCTGTTAGAGCTCCGAAACCCTCTGCAGCTTATCCCCTTTTTGCTCCGTATCAGTGTTGTTTGACAAGTTTGCCACTACTTCTATGGACCGCATATATTGCCTATATAATCTAAAGAATCTGCAGCTGGTATATCTGTCTGTATATACCTTTTGTACTTCTGCAGTCTTGGTCATCGTTGTATCTACTACCGCAGGCCTTTAGAGTCTCAATTTTGGAAACACTACTATGTTCTATTTCACTACTAGTTATTTCATCTTGCTTCTCTCTTTATCTCTCTTTCTCTCTGTCTATTTTGTTTTTGCATTGATATACTCTTAAGAATACGGAGTGTTCACGCCCCGTTGGATAAGATTGGCAGATAGGCATGGGGTTGGATTTTGTTTTTTCTTTTCTTTTTGTAGATCAGTGGGCAATGATGCTGTGCAGAATCTTAATGGATTCGCGAAGGCGAAAAGGTCGAATGATCAGATTCAAAGGTATGGAACATTGTAGGTTAGTAGGTTGTGGCTGTTTTTGCTTCTTTTGGTAAAGGTGAATGGAATCTGATTCTCATACCTAATATTCTAAAGCATGGTAGTGATATGCCTGCATTTTTTTACTCTTAATGCTAGTCAATAAGTGCACCTATGATCATTTTAGTTTAATTGCCTGTCGTGCTTCCTTCACACAGTCGAGAAATTTGAGTCCAATTTTTTTTTTCTCATTTTGCACAATTTTGTTTTGAACATTTTATTTTTGCACATTTTTTCTTTTCCCAACAAAAAATGAAAGACTATCCAAGAAATGCAAATTTAAATAAATTAAGACGAGGCAAGACTGACGAAGAATTTAAAAAATAGATGTTATTTTCTTCGTCTGGTAATATAAGAAGATGCTTTAATATTCAATTTACAAGCCTTTGAAAACTAAGCCTAATTCGTTGGAATAAAGGATAAGCCTGACAAGACTATATAATGGTCAAAACTACCAATAACAAAAATAGTCAACAATAGTGGGCACAAGGCTTCTTCTACATTATTCAGAGAGAGACGTACCAAAACCCTAAAAGAATTCACAGATCCAAGGATGAAGGAGCCACCGAATATGCAAACCCTAGATACCGAAAGATCTCCGAACAAAATCACAGTTTCAATAAATATTAATAGAGGGGAAATAGAACGTAGAGACCGTAAATAGTGAAATCAAACTTTAAAAATAAATTAGATGAATAAATTTAACAGATCGGAGAATTTAAAATGAAAACCTAGAAGTTCTCGAAATCAACAGATTGGGGGGAGGATCAATCGACAGATAATTGAACGAATTGAATGAAAAATATCGCGGGTCACGGTTATCAGGCCCTTTCGGATCGCATCGAGACCTAAGAGGGTGAGGAATAGGAGCATGATTGCTTCGGCGCCAAGAACTATCCACTCTAAAGCCATGGACGTTGATCTATGATAGAGGGGAAGGAAATTTTAGACAGAGAAACGGTGGAAATTATTTTTGGGGTGGTTCGGTGACTGCTTGAATGAAAGGAGTTAGAGTAAAGTAAATGTTAGATTTTGTCGAGGGTAATTTTGTCTCTTTATCTACTATTTGTACATCTTATTGTATTTTTTATTGTTCAATGTATCTCATAACAAATAAGCTTAAAAATGTGTATACGATAGTAATAAACTCATAAAAAATTATGTCAAATTTCTTTACTCTCAACATTTTGGTAGTCCAATGATATATAAGTATTGGTTATTGAGAAGAAATTACGTAAGTTGGAAACTCGATGCGATATTCTTCTGAACGCAATTTATATTACATTAGCATATTTTTCAAACTTCATAAGTCACTTATTGAAATTATTATGTTAACAACTTATATTAACCACATTCTCAAATTTTATTAATCCATTTATAAATTCATTATTAACCCAACACTTTGTTTTTGTAAAGTATTTAAATATAATTGATTAGACATAGGATGGTGATGGTTTATTAGTGTGGAAATATTTATAATCTGTACCCCCTCTCTAAAAATTAAGAATTTACAGAAGTTATCTTAAAAATCCCAAATTTTGGATTCACTAATTAAATAAATTAAAAATCATGTACTAAATCGCGACTATCCAATCCACCTTGAATATTACACAATTATTATGCTCATAAATTCACACGAACAAAATATAACGTACTTGTATCTCATATTCTCACTACAAATATAAAAGAATCAAAATAAATATTATGTAAGAATATCAACTAGCTAGATATTGGGATTGAATAATTGATGCTATCATATATTTAATTAAAAGGGTTGAATGTGTATCCCATATTATATTGTTTACTAATCATTTGAATTAATTGTCATTGTCCCACGAAGATATAAATATAAATAAATCAATAATTGAAAATCTTCGTCCATTATTAGTGCTGAATCAAATTCAAGACCAATATTTGTCACATTGCATTAATCTTTTGAGACTATATAAACCCAAACATCTTATTCAACAAGGTTCATATCAATAACAACTCATTCAACATGATGTCAAAATTTCTAACGTGCATTGTTATGCTCTCTATATTTCTCGTTTTCATGCAAGCTGCAACTTCTGAAGCTAGCTTCGCGAAACGAGAGGGCTCGATCGGGAAGACGAGGATCCTACAAGGGTCGTCGCCACCGAGCTGCAACGGGAAGTGCAAGGGTTGCACGCCATGCACAAGGGTTGTCAGGTCACTGCCGCCGGGCGAGGCATCAGTATGGGCATGCTTGTGTAATGGAAAATTATATCCCATACATTAATAAATTGAATTAATGGTAAATTATCTTGAAATGAAATTAAAGCTACATATATACATAAAATAAATGTTTAGGTATATTCCTAAGGGTGTTTCTAGAGTATATATTGATGAACGAATCAAAAGAAAGGGTCGGTGTAATGTCTAATAACGAAAGTATATCATTGTAATCAATTGTATATCATTGTAATCAATTGTTGTAATCATTCTTTTATTTCTTTTATTTCCTCCCATGATTTATGGGATTGTTGTTGTAACTTATCTATAAGTTAATGATAATCACAGTCACTGTATCATCGGTGATTACTTTTCTCATATCCTCTCATGTTATTAGCCTGAAACATCGGTTGACCCTTTCTTCTCTTTCTCTTCTGATCTTTTATCTCCTTCTTCCATTCTGCTATTTTTTCAATGGCATCATCCTCTTCTTCAGCCGATTCCCTTCCCATTACCACCATGATTCACATGCTTACGATCAAGCTCTCGTCCTCCAATTTTCTGTTATGGAAACGACAGGTGCTGCCGATGCTCACCAGCTTTGATCTTGTTGGATTTGTGGACGGTTCGTCCACACCTCCTGTGTCCACCATTACTGTTGACGGCACATAATCCCCTAATCACGCTTTCTCAGATTGGTACACAAAGGATCAGAAGATATTAAGTGTTCTCTCCGCCTCTCTATAGGAAGAGGCGATGGTTGAGGTCGTCGACTGTAAAACCTCTCGCGCTACTTGGTTGGCTTTCGAGCGTGCTTTTGCGCATTCCTCCACCTCTCGCGCAAATCAGTTACGTGAGGAGCTTCTGTCACTCCGCAGTGGCTCTTTTTCTGTCCAGGAATATGGCCGGAAATTCAAGGCCATCTGCGATCAGTTATCAGCGATTGGAAAGCCGGTAGATGAGTCCGACAAGAGTCACTTCTTTCTTAGCGGACTGGGTGCACAGTTCGCAAATTTTGCGGATACACGTATGGCTCTTGAACCAGTCCCTGGATTCACAACGATTCTGCACCAGGCCGTGCAGTTCGACCTCATGTCGAAGGTCATGGACGCTTCTCCGTCACAGTCCCAGATCACCTTCACCGCTGATGCTCGCCGTCACTTGAGCTCTTCTCAGCAGTTCAATTCTCGTCAACCCAGTAATCAGCAGTATCAGTATTCTGTGCATCGTGGAAACCAGTCCGGCCGCCAATCAGGTGGTCGTGGCCGTGGCTATCCAAGTCGTCCTCCACGGTGTTAATTATGCAGCGGTGAATATTATGCCAATCATTGCCCTATTTTTCTTAACAGGACTGCTCCTCCTCCAGTGGCTTATCGGGTTCCACCAACAGCTGACTTGACCCAAGTTTTTCAGGCTCAGTGTACATTCTCGCCCCAGCCCAACGATTCTACACCTGATTGGTTTGTTGATTCGGGGGCTTCAGCCCATATAGCTGCTAAGCCCGCATCTCTTGATTCCGCCGAGCCCTACAATGGTCACAATCTGTTGTGGTTGAAAATGGTACATCTCTTTCCATGTCTCATACTGGCTCTCGTTCATTATCTAATGGTGTTAAATTACTTGATGTTCTTGTGGTGCCTCAAATAACGAAAAATCTATTGTCTATAAGCAAATTAACTGCTGATTATCCCGTTGATGTGTTATTTTCTGATAAATTATTTACTATTCAGCACCGAATCAGCAAGGTTGTATTGGCTCAGGGGCGATGTGAGCAGTGCCTTTATATTTTGGATCGTGATACTCCTGCCTTTCTCTCCAGTGTTCAGTCCAACAGATTAAAAGCTAGTTTTAATTTATGGCATTTACGCTTGGGGCATGTCCCATTTTCTATTATTTCCTTGTTAAATAAATATGGCCATTTGGGTGTTACTTCTTCATTGCCAAACCCGACTGTTTGCTCTTCTTGTCAATTAGCTAAGAGTAAGCGACTTTCTTTTGAGTTGAATGACAAACGAGCTTCTGCTGTTTTAGATCTTGTTCATTATGATTTATGGGCCCTGCGCCTGTTGCAGACTCGTCTGGTTATCGATATTATGTTGCTTTTGTGGATGATTTCTCTCGGTTCACTTGGATATATCTGATGCATGCAAAGTCTGGCTTTTATGCCATATTTGTTAAATTTCATGCTTTTGTATGCAATCAATTTTCGGCAACTCTGAAGACCTTTCAGAGTGACGGGGGTTCTGAATTTGTGAATCATAAAGTGCGTACCTACACCCCTCAGCAGAATGGCCGAGCGGAACGCAAACACCGTCATATATGTGAGACAGGTTTATCCATGTTATTTCATGCTTCTGCTCCTGTTTCTCTTTGGTTTGATGCTTTTGCAACTGCAGTCCATATCATTAATCGACTTCCTACACCTGTACTTGGAAATATCTCTCCATTTGAGGTTCTTTTTGGTACGGCACCAAATTATGAAATTTTTTGACCATTCGGTTGTCGGGTATTTCCTTACCTTCGTGATTATTCACCGCATAAATTGGCTCCTAGAAGCCACCCTTGCATCTTCATTGGTTACAACATGTATAAAGGGTTTCGATGTTATGATCCTACTACGGGCCGGGTGTTTCTTTCTCGCCATAATCAGTTTGCCGAAACTGTTTTTCCATTCACCAAAGAGGGGTCTCCATCTGCTATTAGTGATCTTGATATTGCGAGCTATGACGATTGTTTCAGCCATAAGCCTCTCACTCCTTCCCAAGCTGCCTCTGTCTCATCCCTTTGTCGGCCATGCTCCTCCATGCCTATACCTGCACCACTGGCTCCTAGTCCCATTGAACCAGAACCTGCTACTCCAGTTTCTCCTCAGACAAATTATCCACCTTCTCCAGATACTCCCAACAGCTCTCCAGATACTCCCGACAGCTCTCTCGATACTCTCGCCAGCTCTTCATCGTCAGGTTCTCTGCACACGGCAGTTGCTCCAGTCTCTCGGCACCCTATGGTAACTCGTGCCAAGAATGGAATCTTCAAGCCTAAGTATCCGGTTGATTTGACCACCACTGCCCTTCTTACAACTTTTATCTACAGCATCTGAACCTCGAGGTTTTAAATCTGCTATGAAGTTTCCCCATTGGCTTACCGCCATGCAGGAAGAGATAGATGCCTTGCACTCTAACAATATCTGGGATTTGGTGCCTCCGCCAACTGATGTTAATATTGTTGGGTCAAAATGGGTATTTCGGACGAATTATCATTATGATGGATCTATCAAACGCTACAAGGCACGCCTTGTTGCTCAAGGGTTTACACAAGTTCCGGGCACGGATTTCCAACACACCTTTAGTCCTGTCGTCAAGGCCACTACTGTTTGTGTTATTTTGGCTCTTGCTGTTCACTACAAATGGGAGCTACATCAACTTGATGTAAAAAATGCTTTCCTTAATGGCATTCTCACTAGGCCAGTATATATGGCCCAACCTCCAGGGTTCATCGACTCTCGATATCCATCTCATGTTTGTCGTCTCAAGAAGGCACTTTATGGACTGCGTTAGGCTCCTTTAGTCTGGTTTCAGCGCTTCAGTACCTTCCTCACTACATTAGGGTTCCGACAAAGCTGCTCAGATTCTTCTCTATTTTATTATCATAATGGTGCATCAGTGATCTTTCTTTTGCTATATGTCGATGACATTATCATCACGGGGAGCTCTTCTACTTTGCTTCAGCAGCTTATCCGTCGCATGAATATGGAGTTTGTTATCAAAGATCTTGGGAAGCTTAATTATTTCTTGGGCTTGGAAGTCTCTTACACTTCTCAAGGCCTTTTTGTTGGTCAAACAAAGTATGCTCATGATATATTGGAGCGAGCTCAAATGGATGAATCTAAGCCGGTCAGCACACCTCTTGCAGCAGGATGCTCATTTACTAGCGCTGGTCAACCATTTGATGACCCTACACTCTTTCGATCCATTGTTGGTGCCTTGCAGTATCTCACCATCACTCGTCCAGATCTCTCCTATGCCGTTAGTCAAGTCAGTCAGTTCCTGCATAGTCCGTCGGTTGATCACTACGACGCTGTCAAGAGAATACTTTGTTATGTAAAATGGACGTTGCACTTTGGACTTTCCTTAACTGCTCGATCTAAGCTGTCTATCCTAGCTTATTTAGATGCTGATTGGA
The DNA here is from genome assembly GCA_023678885.1 of Pogostemon cablin. Classification (NCBI taxonomy): domain Eukaryota; kingdom Viridiplantae; phylum Streptophyta; class Magnoliopsida; order Lamiales; family Lamiaceae; genus Pogostemon; species Pogostemon cablin. The sequence goes on from CM042968.1 coordinate 21,903,702, forward strand.
CACGTTGTCTTGAGACCCGACGTTCCACATATGGATATTCTATGTTTCTTGGTGGTAATCTTGTTTCTTGGAGTGCAAAGAAGCAACCTACTGTCGCTCGCTCAAGTTGTGAGTCGGAGTATCGAGCCTTGGCTAACACCGCTTCGGAGGTTCAATGGCTAGTCAACTTGTTATCTGAGCTTCGCATTCATACGCCACAACCCACACTTCTTTGCGACAACAAAAGTGCCATCTTCCTCAGTCAGAACCTTGTTGCTCACAAACGGGCAAAACATATTGACATTGATTGCTATTTTGTTCGGAAATTGGTGTCGTTTGGTCGGTTGCATACTCAACATGTGCCTTCTGATCTACAGTTAGTCGACGTCTTCAAAAGAGCCTTCCTCGCCTGCCTTCGAGTTGTTGAGATCCAAGCTCTGCGTTTTACCTCACCCCACGCCTCGCTTGACGGGGGGTAATAAGGAAAGTATATCATTGTAATCAATTATATATCATTGTAATCAATTGTTGTAATCATTCTTTTATTTCATTTATTTCCTCCCATGATTTATGGGATTGTTGTTGTAACTTACTCTATAAGTTAAAGATAATCACAGTCACTGCATTATCGGTGATTACTTTTCTCATATCCTCTCAACGTTGTAGTATCGCGATTAATTTTTGTAGTCTCGTTATTATTCCATAATATTATCATCATCATTGTTATGTTTATTTATTTATTTATTATTATTTATACATATTTTAATGAGACTGGATCTTGAATGCATTATTTATTCGTGAAATTATTATATTTTTATGTTACATCTCTTATAACATGCTATTTCTTATTATATGTGTTATATAGGAGTCACGTTCTCGCAACAGGAAATATAACACAATGTTAAACTTTAAAAGTAAATTTATATATATAAACCACAAAGAATACACGTACAAGAACAATTTATCCAGTTATATGCGCGAATTTTTAATAATACTATTTCTATTTAATGTTTTTTTATTATTATCTAAATACGTGATGAATATACCATTTAAAACAATCAAATGAATATACCATTTAAAACAATCAAATGAAATATTAATATTAAACAAGCGTATATAATATACTTTAAATTAAGATTAATTAATATATAATCAAGTATAAACTTAAGCCAACAGGGCTCATAAACTACACTTTTTTATTCATCAATCTGTTTTCCACAATCCCACCGGCCTATCACAAACGGACAAACTCCAGTAAACATCAACCGTTATTTTCAACTTCCAACTCCTACGTGTAGCCCTATCCACCGTTGATTACCTCTACATCATCAATGTCCAAGTGCCACGTGGCAGCAAAAAAAAAAAAAAGAACATTCTGCTTTTCTTCTCTTTCGGTATTCATAATATTCCATCCTATCTCTTAACTTCGCGCCTAAGGATATACATATCACACCTTACTTGTATTCATTTATTTTTTACAAAACGAAATATATCTATAGGTGGAACATACAATGTTATTATTTCGAAAACATGTACTTTTTCCGTCCCGTCCAAAGGGTCAATTTTTTTTATTTTAGTCGTTCCACCCAAAGAGTCTTCTTTCATTTTTTATACATATGGATCCCACACTCACCCACTAATACAATTAAAATATAGGATTCACACTGTCATTAATACAACTACCCAATACATATTAAATAATAATACTTCTTAATCCACGTACAAAAAAACAAAATGCACCCTTGGTGCGGTACAGAGGAAGTATTCTTTAGTATGAATAATCATTACTCAACTAAATGATGAAAAAATAAAAATATTATTATTCTGAATGGCAAGCAGGGGCGGATGCAGTATAGGTACAAGGGTACAGCTGTACCCCAAAATAAAAAATAATATCTATATATGTAGTATGTAGTTACAATTGTACTCCAATAACTAAGTGGTTAAATCTCTCATAGCTTAACCCCATGTTAAGGGTTCGATTCCCACAGCTTCTTTCATCTTCTTTTTTATATTATTGTATCAATAATTTATTTTATATTTTTCATTTATATATATGCCCACTTTTGGAAACTGTCTCACCATCCTCTTCTTTTTTATATTAATGTATTATTATTGTATCAATAATTTATTTTATATTTTTCATTTCTATATATGTCCACTTTTGGAAATTGTCTCACCATTACACTTTGTCAATCTCGTTATCCATTTTTCTTCTTAATATTTATATTATTTATTTATTTATATTATTTATTTCATATTAATTATTTATCAAACATATGTACTTTTAATGTTATATACTCCACCTTCTTTTTTTTTTCTTTTTTTTTTCATTTTAAACCTTGTGTTTTTTTATCTTTCATTTTATCTAGTACTTAAATTATTAATTAATTGCAACATAAATTTATATTCAATTCATTATTATTGTTCTAAATATGTGTTATAAATTTATGATAATAATATTTTAAATTGTTTTTTTTTTAAAAAAAATTTAAAAAAATTAGACAGTGTCAATAGTAATTATAATTTTTTCAATTATATTTATTTATTATAGGATTTTTAATAATAAAAATAAAATTTATAATTATATGTGAGTGAGGCTCTTGTGCTCCGGGGACATGTGCCCCTCTACAATTTCCGTGCCCCTTTGCATTTTAAACGCCTAGCAATACATAGAGTTAAATAAAATATGAAGGGGGAGGGTTGTGTTCCCATGGGGGTACGGTGTGTCCTCGAGGACACACAAGTTTTTGCCATTATATGTCGTACCCTCAAATCTTATTTCTTGGATCAGCCCTGATGGCAAGAGAAGCACATCAGAGTAATGTGTTAACTTGTTTTGATTCCATATAAATCATTATTTATACTTAAAATAAATATCTTAATAATAAACACTCAAGATGAGGATTTTGGATGTTCTGTTACATTTGGTGTTACATCTCATATCAATACGCAGTGACACATATATTTGCCCCTAGGGTAAAAGCATTTAGTGTTACATCTCATTTCATACGCGTTAGATGAATGACAGTGTATGAGAAAGAAAATCTCAACCATTGCCCTAGGGTTTAAGCTTTCCTTTTAGGGTATATATTTTATCATAGGTGTCAATCATCCAACAGTTTAAGCTTTCCTTTTAGGGTATATGTTTTATCACATGTGTCAATCATCCAACGGTGGACAACAGGAGATGTAACATCAAAATGTAATAGGATAACACTATAATAGAATGAATTGGATGCATTCTACTATGTGTTTCAAATCTAAATATTATTCCATGCTAAAATGTCTCGTTAATCCAGGGAATGACAAAAAGATTACACTACTTTTGAATGCTATTGATGGAAATAATGCTCAATTTCTTAAGGAAATACATAAGATAAAGCTCGCAAAGGAAATATTTTAAATATTTATTTCAGAAAATTAGGGTTTAAAAAAATTGAATAAAGTATGAAATGGTGAATATACCCCACCAATAAGATAGCAGCTTCAAAATCCCTATATAAAGCCATTATTAACAACTCCACATCCATCAGACACAAAACCTGCTTCTATTTTATCCACAAGACCTTTGATTGTTTATCCTCATTCGATTTGACGTTGGTTTTCCCTGTAATAGAAAAAAGATGGGAGTAGAAGGAACATTGGATTACATAACTGATCTGATCAGCAGCACCAGAAAGAAGAAGAGGAAGCAGCTCCGAACCGTCGATCTCAAAGTTAGAATGGATTGCGAAGGCTGCGGAAATCGAATAAAGAATGTACTTTCAAGCCTCAAAGGTAAATTCACATCTACAATCCTTACTTTAAAGATGATACTATAAATTTATGATGTCAATTATTATGATGCATGCATGCAGGGGCAAAACGGGTGGACGTGGACTGGAAAATCCAGAAAGCAACTGTGTATGGATTTGTGGATGCTAAGAAGGTTCTGAAGAAAGCTCAGTCGACGGGGAAGAAAGCCGAGCCATGGCCATATGTACCGTACGAACTGATTGCTCATCCGTACGCCACCGGGGTTTACGACAAGAAGGCTCCATCGAACTATGTCCGGGGAACGGACGAACCAGGTGTCGCCACGCTCAACCCGGTGGAGGAGCAGTATTCTCTCATGTTCAGTGATGACAATCCACATGCTTGCTCCATCATGTAGATTTTGATTCAGACCATGATTATGATTATGGTGATATTTCTTTTCTCTATATTTTAATTATATGTCAAAAGAAAATTTACTATGTATGTAATATGGTATATATATATTTTACTTATGTATACAAAGGAAATTCTAAAATATGATCTTAAGGATTTAATTTATATATTTAAATATAGAAGAAAATAATGTTACAATTCATCTTGAAGGAGCTTCAAGAAATTCAAATCTATACTTAAGAGTATCTTATAAAGATGCAACACTGATTTGTGAAATCAAATGCAAGATAAAACATCACTTTATAGTAGAAGATAATAAGATACTACATTATGAGAAACTTTCACGATCAACGCCACAAAATAAAAACTGCTCGGAGAAATGCTTTGAACGAATAATCCTAACCTTAGAAACGTGTGTTATCAAAAACCCATGGCTCACGCTCAAAAAGTTCACGACCGTTCATTTGGACCAGCCCTGCAGCTATATCCTCGGCACGCTTCCTTGCAGCTTCATCTTTTCTGGTGGAGGCATCAATATCCTGTAAGAAATAATATGCAAAATCAGAACACAAAATTCCGAAATACAGAAAAGATGAAAAAGATTTTGGTCTACTGCAACCTTGCACAACATGCATGGAAAGGGGCTTGGCCCATCTAAGAGCACTCGTATATATTATAAAAATACCTAAAAATCTTATTCTCTAACTGTTGGTCATTGCTCTTTTCATCAAGTAAAAGCAAAGGATTGAAACATCTTCATGAGATCAACAGACAAGACAACACAACCTGGTAGTAGTACACATGAGTGCAATTTAGTTTCAGACAACAAAGAAGACGTGATTTTGCCTGCTATTGATGTTCCAATCATTAGATTTCTAAGCCAAAAGTACAAACCAACTTGGAACATTCCTGCCCAGTTTCAGCCCTATATATTATCACTATCCAAAGCCACTACAACTACACTAGGTAGAAGAACACACAAGTTTTATCAGTAGTTCTGAAATACTCATCAATCCTGCTTTCATGTTACTCCCACATTCTAATATGTACTGATACAACCAATCCCAGAAGTTTATTCTTTACGCATGAACACATTCCTTAAATAACAACACTTTTCTTCCAAGTCAAATGTTGTAAAGCCAAAACATCACTCAACAGTATTAAGTTCAGAACTAGGTCTCAACTTTGAAACATAGATTTCAAATTTCTTTAAATTTCAGCTATTCTCATAGTATAAAGTTGAAGAATTCATAGTTGAAGTTAAATCATTGTATGGGGCGGTTAGGAAGAGCTCCTTGCAACTTCATATGGCTAAATGGAAACACATAGTGAAAATTCATTCAGCACAAGGATACACAGCTAAACTATGAGGCAAAATTTCTACAATTGAATATTATATAAAATACGATTAACACCTAAAAAAATCCATAAGAAAAATTGATACCACCAATCAGAATCAGTGCAATCAATTATAATCACAGAATCCAAAAACTCTGTAAATCGACGAAGGCACAATATGAATATCCATTTTTTAGACTTTTTCTAACTTCTCGATCAGTAAGAAAAAAAAAACACATGATCGAATGATTGACCGTCTACATACAATCACAGAGATAAATTGATTGTTCGTGGAACAAGACAATGAAAACTATGAAAAACGGAGAGAGAAAGAACCTTCCGGCGTTTCCAAGCGGTGAATTGAGCTTCTGTGATAGAATTAGGGTTGGGAATTGGGAGTGCAGAAGGCTTTGGTATGTCGATGTGCTGATTTTTGTCGGCTTCTGCGCCCATGATTTCCGATGAGGTATCAGAAGTCGGAGAGCGGCGGTTGTGGGTGGAAGATGCGGCGGTTGTTTCTTGTTGGGTATAGAGTTCTATACGGATATGGGTTTCGGGTTACCCATTAAACTCCGTTTCATAAGCTTATTCCTTAAGAGTCTTAGACCAAGGAGTATTATTAGTTCAAACTTCAAACAAATTTGTTTAAGCCGGTCTCATGAGACATTTAATTTATTTTTCTAAAATTATCTATCCTAATTTTTTAAAATATTATTATATTTTATTCATTTTATAAATTAGAGTTACTCTCTTGTGAGACTGGTTTTTAGTAAGACGGTTGTGAGATAGGTCGATCCATTACTAAAGTATGCTTATTTTAGGTAAAATATGTTTATTTGTACTTAAAGTATGTCAATAATAAATCATATTATAACACCTTAAAATCATACTTTAATTCATCATTTATCACATTTTAGAAAACACACTTTAACAATAATTAAGCATACTTTATATTATAATAAGCATACTTTAACACGTCTCACATATATAGTCTCACAAGAGAGTTTGTCTATAATATATATTATTTATAAAATTGATTATTAGATAACTTTTTTCTTTTTAATTATTCAAATAGTTTTTTTTATTAAAAGTAGGATTGGTAGTGTGAGATCGTCTCCTTACGTGAGACGGTCTTTCATAAGTCTTTGCCTTGAAAGTATTAATAGTATTTTTTTTACACAACTTTTTATTACCGTATGTCTTTTGATAGTTTTGCTTTGAGCTTACCATTCTACACTTACATGAAAATAAAAATAAAAAAAAAACCACACATTTATTTTATAAAATTTGGAAATTAGGTTGTAAATGTGGGATCATTCTTTTCATAAAGAGATAATTATTTATTATCCAAATGCATTAAATTATCTAAAAAAAAATACATTTTCTTACTCTATGTGGGCAAAATCACATATTCCTCCACGAGTCATGGAATCAGAAGTGTTATTAAAACAAAAGTATTAGTAGTTGTTTCATGTTTAAAAATTACCCTAGATTAGTTAGGGTAATTGGATTAACAATTATATGAAGCATTGAGTTTAAGAGTGAGGGAAGCCTCCACTGCATCATTCACACACACGAATATCCATTCTTGCCCTATTTTCTCGATCAACTTTCCTGCTAACTATATATAAAATTCAATTCAAGAAATTAATTATTAATCAATTAATTATGCATATCATCACTATATATAATACTATGTTCTTACTTGTATGCCTCGTGAACTCAATTTCTTATGTAGTTCTTCCATTGCATGAATGCCTGACGTGTCGATGTTCATCACATCTGCCACAACAACAATTTATTAAACCATCTATTTATTTTTCTTAAATCAAATATTCAATAACGAGGAGTTCTCATGTGATTTTCGTGGGGACGGGATTTACTATAACACTTTGGTGCGATATCTGTTGCAACATCTCTTTATAAATTGTTACGTGGTAGAGTGGAGAAATCCAATCATTTGCTCTAGAGTTTATGCGTTGACTTATGGTACATGTGTGTCATTTATCCAACGGAATGACACATTAAATATTACACCAAAGTGTCATTGTGTCAGTTTTCTTAACGGAACAATAAAAATCTTTGGAAACAAAAATGTAATAAACCCTATTGTTATAAAAATAAACCTTAAACTTTAATGTAAATGTTTGGATGGAATAAATTGATGATTAATAAATACTTACTGGTAACATCGAGAACCAATACACGAACCCCTGATCCTTTAGTACTTCCTTCATTCTCATTCTCGTCGCTCACCCACTTTAAAATTCTAAATATTGGATCCAAAAATTCATTAAAAATATTCCTACTTTAATTAAATATTTATTATAATAACAATATATATATGTATACCTTTCTCGAATAAAATTAGCATTAGCAAAACAGAGTGTGCCTGAATTGATTGATACGAACAAGTAATAGACCAGGGAATTTTTGGGCCATGGGGTATTGATTAACGTTGCAAAATATGTCGGATCCTGGAAGTCGACCCAACAACTCTGTACTAGGTTTGATGGATAGTAGAATTATCTTCGCGAACGAGATGCCCACCTTTTTTTTTAACAAGAATTATGACTTATTCGTATAACAGATAAAAAGTGTAATTTGGAAGAGCAATACTAATATTACATGACTACGAAATATAATGATCTTATCTTTTGTCACACATGTTCTTGTCTAAATTTGAACTTCAAATCTACTTATTCGTTGATATTTTAATATATTTACACACTAAAAATTCAGATAATAATAGAATATAAGATGAAATAATGATTATTAAAAAAAAATACTCATACAGCCGTTACTGGTGTGATCACTTCAGTTAAGTGAATAATCTTATTTATATTAATTATTAATAGGTTAATTGCAAAAATAACTATGAACATTACACCTATTGAAATTAATCTTCACTTCTGAAAAATTGCAAAAAAAAATCACCATCTTTAAGTATTATTGCAAAATAAACCCAATTTGTGATTAAAAGTAGAGTTTTTTTGGTTTATTTTGCAACAATACTTAAAGGTGGTGATTTTTTTTACAATTTTTCAAAAGTGATGATTAATTTGCAATAAGTGTAAAATTCGTGATTTTTTTTTTTTTTTAATTAACCCAGGAATTTTTTTTAATCACACGCTACTATTGAAAAAAGAAGAAGAAAAAAAAAAGAGCAGAGGGAGAAATGTGGGCCGGAGCGGATTGTTGATATTTTTTTAGTTGTGATATAAATTATTTATAACTTGATGGGCTTAGAATGAAGACACCTGTTCTTTTCTTAGAGATTTCTCAGTGCCCATATGAGCCCAGGCCCATTATGCTTGTTGAGTTAATAAGAGTTTTATAAATTTAATAATAATAAAAAATTTAAAACATGAAAAATAGCAAGGAAAAGGGACCTGCCACCCAAAATTACTAAACGTACCTCTAAAAATATTTAACAAAACATAATTATCCTTATAAAACTTATATCAGCTCGGTTGCAATAACCGAACTGTCATCTTATCTTATCTGTTCGATTGCTACAATTGAACAGAACAAAGAATTCATCTATATTATTGTTCGGTAACAACCGAACATAATAAAGAATTTATATATCTTTGTATATTAGGTTGCAACAACCGAACAGAACAAGATTAGTGATTTTTTTAATTCATATCTACATTATAAATTCATACCATCTTTGTTTAAATATATGAATTAAAAAAATAAATCACAAATCTTGTTCTGTTCGTTTGTTGTTACTGAACAGATAATATATATGAATTCTTTGTTCTGTTTGATTACAACCGAATGGATAAATTCTTTATTCTGTTCTTATTCTGTTCGGTTGCAACAACCGAATACATAAGATAGATGAATGTTCGGTTATTGTAGCCAAATAAATAAAAGAAAATTATATATTATTAAATATTTTTGGATACCTTTATTAATTTTGGAGGTATGAATAGTCGACCTAAAGGAAAATAAATAAATAAAACAGAGGAAAGATAGATTCTTAGTGATTCTTAGTAATTACTCCTAGCTGAAAAGATACTTAAGCTACATTTTCTGAATGGTGAAAGACAGATTCTTAGTTTCGTTGAACCTGGACAGCTTACAATGTCTTCATTTTCAATAACATTTTATGCATACATTTTACTGGCTTTGTCCCAAAATTATTTGCATTGTAAACATAAAGTTTTAAAAAAATCACGTTTTGATTAATTTTATTAATTTTTTGAGATGATACCGTCTATTTTAAATAAAAAAAAGAAGTTGTATGGTATATTTTATGTTAGATGTAAGCGATATTTTTTAAATTAAAATGAGTATATTTTTAGAGTATTAAATTGCTGTGATATTTTATTTTTTATATGATAATAAAAAGTATGAAGATAATTTTTGGGAAAGAAATGTGAATTTTCAAGAATCAAAATAAATACATTAAAAACATTGTCCCAAAAAAAAATGATATATTTATCCTAGGATTTAGGGTATAATTATAATTTTACCCTTGTGGTTTAGGGTATAATTTATCCCTAGAGTTTAGGGTTTAGGGTATAATTGTATTTTACCCTTGTGGTTTAGGGTATAATTTATCCCTAGGATTTAGGATATAATGATTATTTAAATAAAATAAAAAACAACATTAATGAAGGAGTAGGAATTAATTAAGAATTGTGGAGACCAATGTTGTACCAATTTAATTTGTACAACCGATTGTACCCTAGTTCCTCCCTGGTCCAAAATATTTTATTTTTTAAAAAATAGATGATAAATTTGTGATTTTGATTTTTTAGAAAATAAAATAGTGGGTGTAATTTTTTGACATATATTTAGTGGTGGTCGTCAATCAAGAATATTTATTCAAATAGGTCATATACTACAAGACAAAGTTGACAAGAGTCAACTCTGTCGTAGCATTGCTATTTAATTTCGTGCACTTAATATTCTGTCACATGTAATTTAATCCTCCAATTTTAGCATATAATTATCGTGGACCCAGATAACGTGGGTCAGATAATAAGTTTCAACGAGGTAAGAGACCTTATATTAAATCCTATTAGATTAGAACTGAGGAAGTATTTTGTTTTATTCATAAAAATGAGTGATATAAAGAAGAGGAAAAGAAAAAAAAATATAATAACAATAAAAAGAGAAAAAAATTCGAATAATTCTTTTTAAATTTTTAGATATAAATTCTATCTCTTTAGACGTTTTAAAATAGAAGGTATGCCACTAAAATATAATAAGAGGTTAAAATCGATATATATTCTGAATAATAATCTAAATTCAATTGGACTAAAACTTGTGGGTTATCGGTGCAACGTGTACCCAAATATCCTTTAGTTTTAATTTGTATACCATTTATTATAAGGATGTGTATCATTTATTTTTTAAAAAGAAAAAAATAATAAAGATGTATACCCTTTAAAACAAAATATTGTACCTTTATTAATTAAAGTGTATACCCTTTAAAACAAAATATTGTACTCTTACACACTTTGTGTACCTGGGGACACAAGAGACCAACTCATCAAATTATCGATCTAGTCATTTAGGCTATGTTTGTTTCCAGGAATAAATCCTCTGATTTTCAAAACCCAAATCCAAATTTTAAAAATCACCCCCTATATATACCTACTATATTATATATTCTCAATTAATACATTTTTTCTCTCTATCTCTCATCTCAGATCTAACTTTTAAATAAATTAATACATTAATTTGACATAAAATTAAAATCTATCCAAAACTCAAAACAAATATAAAATTATTATTCATAATTTTCAAACCTCAAATAACCCCAAACAAAGATCACTTACAACTTGATTGGTGTATTTAATAATTTAATTATTTACTGTGATATTTTGTACATATCAGATTGAATTGAATATTATAAACCTATATTAAATTTAGATAATTCACAGGAAAAAATCAAAACTGTATACTTTGAAAAGGCGAATATTTTTATTGCTTACTGTTTTGCTTACTGTTTTTAAAATCATAAAAAATGTTCACTTTTATATTTTTTTCCTCAAATACTTTCACTAACTCTCCTAACAATTTTTGTTTATTTTAATTAGTAATCCTAGGATGAATTTTAAGGGACGAATATGACAATTTAGGACGAATAAACATTTTGCTAATAATTATTTTCGTCTCAAATTTGTCTATTCATCCCAAATTTATTTATTCGTCTTAAATTTATCTATTTATTCCAAATTTGTCTATTTGTCCTAAATTTACCTATTCATCTCAAGTTTACCTATTTTTGTTTCATACGACTACAGTTAGGGAGCAGACATTTCCCAAAAAACATTAGTTGATACAGTCTCATTTGGTATTTTTATAATTAAAGAACAATTTAGATTCAAATTGAACAATTCAGACTAATAAAGTACCAAATGAGATTAATTCCATAAAAAAATATACACTCTAAAAAAATTAATGAGATAAATTTACTCCATATAGTAGATTGTATGTACTGCATATAGGATATATTAAAGGACCAGATCAAATTATTAATGTAATATGTCCAAATTCAGTCGAATAAATTCAGACGAGTGGACTAAAATTGGTAACAAGTCTTATCGAAGTGATCACCCAAATCAAATTGAGGATATCACTACAAATTCTCCACATTTTCTAATAAAGTAAATTAACTTTTATGAATATAAAATTGACAAAGTTCTTGAATAATTTTTTAGACCAACTTGTAATATATTCGGGTCAACTAATGTAGTAAATATGCTAGGATTAGACCTAATTAAACATAGTGTCATTCACTAATTAGGGTCAATAAACCACTGTTAACACATATTATGTCGTTTACAACTTATTCTTGTTCCAAACTTTATATATTTCTCTTAATTAATTTATTAAAAAGTATTTATAATATAATTATGTATACCAATACCTTATGAAATGTGACACCTCGAGATGTCACAAATCAAATGTTCTATGCCGAACTAAAAAATAATTAAGAACTTTATAAAACGAGAGAAACATTACCGCAACGAGGAGGCCGATTTCAACAGAGCCGAACAAGATACCGGAGAAGGCACCGATGCAGACTAGAAAATCCAACTTGTTGACCTTCCATATATGATATGCTTCGTGTATATCTATCAATCCAGGAAGGGCTGATAATATTATGGAAGCAAGAATGGCCAGTGGAGTGTAGTACAAAAACCTCGTCAACAACAACAATGATATTAAGACCGTGATTGACATAACGATGTTTGATATCACGGTTTCACAGCCCGCACTAAAGTTCACTGCTGTTCTTGAAAACGAACCTGTACATAGGAACTAAAAGGGTTAATTAAAAAAAATTAACTTTAATCTTATGATTAATTAATCCCCACTTTTTAGAAATTATAAAAGAAAAATTTGATGGATTCATTTTTGAGTAATTTGATATGCTTTACAATAATATTTAAAAGTAATTTTTTTTCACATACTCAAATGTAGAGATTAATTTGTAATAAAGTTTATGAATTTTGTTGTAATTAACCAAATTAAAATATTTTAGAATTTGTATACTTATAAAAAATAGGTATTTGTTTTTTATTTTATTTTATTTTATTTGAAATTAATATTAAAGAAAATGTAATTAAATGGGGTAATTATTAAATCCTTGCAAAGCATACGTAGTCACCAAACTTTATAAAAGAGGATTTTCTTTTTGTACTTGTTTATTTAAAAAGTTCAACTAAATATATGAAAGTACATTTAGAATTAATTTTGTGTTGAAAAAACATGATATTACTATAAAAATAAAAATAAAAATAGAAATAATATGGAGTATATCTCACCAGTGGCTGTATAACAAGAAGTGCAAGATCCAACAAGGTTTATAAAACCCATGGCTATCATTTCTTTGTTTCCATCTAGGTGGTACCCTTTAATGGTGGCAAATGATCTTCCCACAGCTATGGCTTCCTAATAAATTAAACAAATAATTAATTATCTTGAAAATTAATATACTAAATCAAATAAAAAGGAATTAAAAACTGACAGTGAGAGCTATAAGTGAACAAATCAATCCAATTTTTGCAGCTTGTCCAACATGTGAACCTCCAAAGTTCAACTGATGAACTGAGATTGGATTGAGACCACCTTTGAAGTGTTTCACAATCTTGACGCCGTGTTGGTCGGCTTTCGTTAAGTACACTATTAGGGTTGATAGCATGACGGAGAAGAGTGGAGCCATTGCTGGTAGCCAGAAGAATTTTTTGTTTCTTCTCCCCTGCAGTCCAAATATTATCAGCGAAAAGACAACATAAGATAGAAACACTAGATAGACAACAGATAAAATTGAGGCGTTGTTATTTATCAATGAATTAATTAGTCATGAATTTACTCACGATGAATCGAGTTCCGAGGATGAAGATCAAGAATGCACAGCCAAGAACAAAGTTCAATGGGTACCACTGTTGAAAAAATCACCGTTAAAATTCGTAAAGATTTTAATATCGTCACAAATTGCGAAAACTTAGAAAAAAAATTAATCAGAAAAAATTGCAATTTTATATAATTTCCAATTCCATTTTTTTATATGGATTGAGTGAGATAAGAATTTAGGTGAAATTCCATTAAAAATTTTAATGAAAAAGTATCTAATCTTTATCATGGTCCCATATATTTTAAGACATAACAAAAAGGTGAAAATAGTCCTAAAATTGATCATTTCTGTGTAAAGTTTTATTGACCCAATAAAAAGTAACATTTAATTTATAAGGATTATATTTGAAATCGAATTTTTCAGACTAAAACTGCAATTTCCTTTATTTGGTTTAGTACTTGTTCATGTATGGCTTTAACAACGGCTTCAATGACAGAGACAACATCGGTTTTGGTTGTGAAATGGTTGATTCCGAGTAATCCTTTGAGCTGTTGGAGGCCAATTACAATGGCTGCACCTCCCATGAATCCAACAACAGCAGCATGTGACAGAAAATCTATAAGAAATCCCAACCTATTCCATCCAACAAACAACAATAATTATTTGTAATTCTTTTATAAACAAAAGGAGCATTTATCTAGGTTGAAAAGGAACCTGAATATGCCAAACAGGGCCTGAAAAGTGCCGGTGAAGAAGGTGACTGTGAAGATGATCCGACGATAAGCCGCCGGATCAACGGTGGGATCCACCAGTTTAGAGACCATAGCAGAAAGAAGGAGTGAAACGACAGCAACAGGACCAATGGCGATCTCTCGTGAACTTCCCATCACAGCATATATCAATGGCGGAACGACACTCGTGTCTGAATTGTACAAGAGACCATTTTTAATGTCAAAAAAACAAAAGTTGTTCAATTGAACTATTTCAAGAATAAAGTGAATGTCTAATTATATTAAATGCTTTAATTAGTTGAGCATTAATTCGAACAGGATATATAATTAACAACTTCTTACATAGTCCATACTGAGGATCAAGTTTTGCCAGATTAGCATATCCAATACTCTGCAAATTTAAACACATTAAAACGACATCAATACCTTTACATATAACAACAGAAAAAGCAAAAGGGTTCGGATCAATTCATGGGTACCTGAGGAATGCAGAGGCTGGCGAGGGTTAGACCAGCCATGAGATCGTTCTTGAACTTTGTAGCTTTGTAATTTCTTCCCTATTTAAGAATGGGAAAGAGGGTGTGGAGGAAGACAAAGGTACGAGGTTGTCTGGACGTTTTAGCTTCAGAAGATGGGGAAAGGGAGTCTTTAATGGAGGCGTAGAGTTGCTTCCATGCGGGTGGCGGGTTGGGAGAGTTGAGCAGCATTTTAGCCCTTTCCGCGGCGGAGACGGCGGCGGAAGGAGTGGAGTCGGCGTCGATTCGCTGCAACTCCATGTCGGATGGTTTTGAAGTGTTTGGGAGAACCAAAGGTGAAACAAAGAGATTCTGTAAACGCACTTTAAATACAGAGGAGCTCCTAAAGGTCGTCGGATGTCCTGTTACATTTTGGTGTTACATCTCCTGTTACACGTGTTAGATGAGTGACACGTGTGTAGAGAGATTAATCTCAACCTTTCCCCTTAAGATTGATTGTTAGGGTATAGATTAATAATATAATTGTTACATCTCCTGTTACACGTCACCTTGCAATCTTTTGTGTTGTTGTTCAGTTAGAAGTAACAAGGTAACGACATCCGTCCTTTTCTTAAAAAAAGAAATGGTATAATCTATTATCTATGTCACAATTTATTTAGAGCTTTCACACCTCTTTTTAATTTATCTTTTTAAACATAAAGGACCACTCACACCCATTAATATAATTAAAAATATAGAGTTCACACACCTAATAATACAACTATCCACTACACATTAAATAATAATATTTCTTAATTTACATGAAAAAAATAAAAAATACTCTTTAAATCGAATGAAGGGAATATATATTACCACATATCATATGAGTGAAAATATGAGTGAAAATAATATGTAAAAATATGTTTAGAAATTTGTGGCATTTGATTTATAAGTATGTTTGAATCCACTTTAATAAGTTTTTTTTTATTATTTTATTTCTTAGTTTGAGCCTTTCTTTATTCAATTTGATTTTTCCTTTTACCATGTGTATTTGTTTGAAAACAGTGAATCCCCATTTTATTTTTTATTTTTCTTTAGCAAACCAAACTTTATTGAAATTATTGGGAAACAACCCATGTTGATTGATCTATTATAATGGAATAATGTATTTCAAAACAAATATACATTATATTTAGTATAAGATGTTAGAGCATAAACAATATAATTCAGAGAACTAGGATATTAAAAAACAACTCCCTTACAAGCTCATGCTGTTATGATGGAATAATGTATTTCAAAACAAATATGCATTATATTTAGTATAAGATGCTAGAGCATAAACAACATAATTCAGAGAACTAGGGTATTAAAAAACTCCCTTACAAGCCCATGCTGGAAGGAGATCATGAATATACTAGAAGGATTTGAATACACGTAAATCTACCATCAATATTCAACTTTGCAAAGATAATTGAAACAGAATTACACCTAGAGGCTAGATATTTAGACAAAACTATGAATGAATGAAGCATTATCATTTATCAGCAAAACAGAATTACAAATGCTTTTTTTCTTCCTAGTGCACTTTTTTTTTTTATAATAAAAAGTAGGAGTATTTAATAACAAATAACATTTAATTTTATTATATTAGAAAATTTTAATCTCAAAATAAGTTACTAATAATGATCAACTTGATTTATATCCAAATCATAGATAAGTCAATAGTACCCCAACCCACTAATAAAACCTACCAAATTCACATCCATCCACCCATCATGTATATTAGTGATGCCCAATGCTCCACTTGGCTACTTTCTTTCATGCTATATAATTAGTACATACTCCCTCTGATCTGCAGAAAGAGTTACATTTCCTTTGTAAATTACAAAGGAATGGCGGGACGGAGGGAGTACAATTTAGACAATGCCTCTCTTTTTTCTCCTTTGTATTGCAATTTATAAATTATTAATGGCCATTCATCCCTACAATAAATATTAAATACTACACCCTGTTTATGTCATAATCTTGCATCATTCCTTTATAAATAAAAAGGGAATAATACAAGATAATACATAATAGAGAAAATATTTATTAATATTGTATAATGGTATACGTAAAAATTACGCTTTTTTTTACAGAAGAATAAAATATATTAATTAAATAACTGAGATATCAGTTTGAACATGTAAACCAATCGCTTCCGGAATGAAATGCGAAAAGAAAGACGTAGTGCAAGAAAAAACAAAATGAGCTAGAGAGTGGGCAACAACATTCCCAGACCGTCTAACCCAACTAAAAGAAACATGATGAAAAACTTGCAACAATCCAAGATCTCGTTAATCACTCCACCAAAGTATGATAGATCCAACTTAGGATATTGTAGAGCAAAGAAGACGGTCTGCGAATCAGTTTCAATGATGATTCTCCCCACTCCTTCCTCTCTAGCTCTACGAATACCTAAACGAACTGCCAAAGTTTCTGCCACTTCCACAGATAATGTTGAATCCATCAATTCAGTCCGCACCCATATCACCGAACCCTCATGATTCCTAAGCACACAATCAAGCCCAACACCAATATCACCTCTGCAAGCTGCATCTGTATTTAACTTCATTATACCGGGACCAGGTTGTAACCATGAACAGTGTCTATTCGTCCAGTCTGTTCTCAAGTGGTTAACATGTGCGGCATTAAAATCACTAATCAAGGATGTAGCCAGATCAATAACCTTCTGAGATGATATATGACGTTGCTGGAATACTAGTTCATTCCTTGCAAACCAGATAGCCCACAATACAGTTGCAAACAAGATTTGTCGCTCTTTTGACAAAATCCGAATTACGCGCATCACCCAAACATCCATTGCTTCATCAATATTCAAATCAATAGGGATGATATTAATCAAACTCCAACACTGTAGCGCAAAAAGACACTCCTTAAAGACATGTTTCATAGATTCAATCCTGTCACCACATCTCTTGCATTTCGGGTCCACATTAACGAATCGAGTGATTAGATTAACATTATAGTTAGGACTATTCCTCTAAGAATTCTCCACATGAAAACTTTGACTCTTGGAGTAATGTCCAGGCTCCATACCCATTTCCACTTTCGATCCATGATGTTTCCATAGAACTGTTTCTTCACCTTCATCTATTCAATATATCCAGATTTGATTGAGTACACCCCTGTTTTCTCATGCCTCCAGATCAGTTCATTCTTTCGGTCAGGCGAGATCGGAATAGCCAAAATTCTAGAAGCATCTTCATTATTGAAGTATTGATGAACCAGGTCAGTATTCCATGTAGTCAAGTCATCAGATATTAATTCACGAACACGAAGTTGAGACGAAAGCTGGCATCTAACTGAAGATATAAAATTATTCTCTCCACCCCACAACCATGATTCATTCCATACCTTGATTGAGGTTTCCAATTGCTCATGTCAATCCAAACTCCAGAATCTCTCTTCCCTTTAAAATACTTTGCCAAATGAAACTAGAATTATGGCCAGTAGACGTTGTACGAAAAGTGCCACGAGGAAAGTAACGAGCTTTGAGAGTACGAGCTAAAAGAGAACTTTCATTATGAATTAATCTCCACCCTTGTTTTGCCAATAGAGCCTTATTAAATGCACTAAAATCTCTCAACCCAAGTCCTCCCTCCCATGTTAGACGACAAAGCTCATCCCATTTAACCCAATGTGTACGTCTCTCATCATTTTTTTGTCCCCACCAGAATCTACAGATGGTTGCTCTAATGTTGTTAATAACCCCGTCAGGAATTGCGAAGCAGCTCATGAGATAAGTTGGAATAGCTTGCACCACTGATTTAATCAAGGTAAGTTTACCTGCATGAGAAAGGGTCTTGCTTTTTCAGTCCTTTAATTTTTTTCTCAACTCGATTAATTAATATTCTGAAGACAGAAAAAATTACGCTTTTAATACTTCATTCAATAAAAGAAAAAAAAATGTCACTTACTATACTTTTTCTCAGAAAATGCATTTTTTTTTTTAAATTTGGACATCATTATCGCTTGTCTGAGACATTTCGTGTTGTTACACCTGCGATTCCATACACAAATTTTCATATGACTATATGTGTGAACATACACAAAATCCGTATGAAACATTGAGGTTTATAGGAATTTTCAAAAGATTTTTTTTCAATTCAAAATTAAAAAATGACAAACTATTAAATTAGGACCTGAATAATAATAATAATAATAATAATTATTATTATTATTATTATTATTATTAATTAGGAGCCTAAAATATATAAAATTATTAACTTAGGGCTTGAACTCATTAAAATTTCTAAAATAATTTATAATAATTATATAAATTGTGAAATATTAATTTTTTTTTAAAAATTTTATGCCCTAAATTAATAGTTTTATATATTGCATGCCCTTAATTGATAGAAAAAAAAGACAGGTTTTAGAAGATGAGGTTGCGAAGGAAAAGGAGAGAAGAATAGCATTGGAAGAAATAGTGAAATCTGGAAATGAGAAGATAATATCCCTAGAAGACAAATTGCAGAAACTCACAGATTGTGCTTAACATGCAAGCTAATGCGAGTCGGGTATGAAACTTATTATTTTCACACGCTCAATCATTTTTATATTTGTCTTGTGTTTGATTAAACATTCTCATTGTTGGTTTCTAGGAATATGAGAGTAGGTCTTCTCATGCATGGTCCTCATAACTTCAGCTAGTTTAAGTCGGTAAGCACTCTATTTATTTTAGAACACTTTGACTTGTTAGATGACAAGAATACATGGAATCAGTATCTGCATTCACATATTTTTTGCATCCCCTGTTATTTGTTCATCTTTTAGATATAATTTAGGATGCTTGTTTTAGGTTCATTCATAGACATAAATTTGTATTCATTTCATAATAATATTATTTATCTTTTAGATATAATTCAGGATGTTTGTTTTAGGTTAATTCATAGACATGAATTTGTATTCATTTCATAATAATATTCCCATGCAATTTGTTGATTGATTCTTCTTTATAACATGTAGGTACTGTAGAAAGGGAAAAAATAGTCAAGGAGTTTGTGTAGGAGCCTTATTTTGTCGAACTAAATGATACTCTAAATACTTTTATGTATTACACTCTTGCAATTTTATTTTGTATTCGTTAGTGAATAACTAATCTACCGATCCATGTATGGAGATGTTCTTTATTGATTGATTAGATGGTTTTGAAATTTTTAAAATTTTTATTGATTGCTAGTTGTTGTTTATAAATAAACGAATTAGATTTGATAAGGCTTATTGGTAACACAAATTTGCATTTTATTAGAATAAAATATGTCTATGATATCATAAATATTTGATTCTATATATAGTTTATGGTATCTTTATTTTTGATACTAAAGCATAATAGATTAGTATCATTCATAATTGATGCTAAAATTTGATATTATATATAGATTATGGTATCTTTTATTTTTGATACTGAATCATAATAGATTAATATCATTAACGGTTGATGCTAAAGCATAATGGATTAGCATCAGTTTAGTATCATTCACTATTGATGCTATATCATAATAGATTAGCATCATTCACTGTTGATGCCCACTTATGGATACTTAGGAACTTCTGATACTATAATTTATATTTTTGGTATTAGATCTTTTCTGATACTATTGCATTATCTTTAATATCAGATAATATTCATTTGATACTATGTCTTTAGCAACGCCCGTATAAGTATGAGAAAATTTTTGATACCAAAGATCATTAGTGTCAATTTTTAAGCTTTTAGTAACAAAAAATTAGCGATACTAAAAACCCTTTTTTAAGTAGTGTAACTAACAATATCATTTTAACATACTTCAATTTCAAATTTGAAGTCACTTTTTTAACACACATAATATATTTTATTATTTATTTATTACAAAAAAATACCATATTACCTCGAAAATAAGTCAAAAAGTAATTTTTCTTAATCTCCGTATCTACAATAAATATGAAAATGAATTTAGAACAGAGGGAGTATTAATTTCAAAAATATATTCCCCCGTTTCAATCTCATTAATATGATGTGTTCATGAATCTTCATCATAACAACAAGGCAAATAAGATATTGACAGCAATTTAGTCATGTATAATTTGAACAATATGAAAAAATAGGAACAAATATATCTTTCAATTGAATGCCCAAGAAACAATCAAGGAAATAAAGAAGAGTGGATCTATTGTACGTCCGGGCACATGAATTTAGATCCGTGCCTTTTTGCAATTTTTGTGACCCTTTATAATTTAAATTATCTAGCAATACATATGTTTAAATAGAATAGGGAGGGGAAGAGTTGTGTTTACATGGGATTGTCCTCGTGTCCCAGGAGCGCAAAGCTTTTGCCAATAAAGATAAGATCTTGAAGTTGGCACGGATGGAGAAACAAGAATATCAATTGTGTAAGTTTCTCTAATTGGATGAGAAAGAGCAAGAACAGTTTTTTTATGTATATGTAATAAATGGAAATTGATCACATTAGATGTCCAATTTGTAATTCTTGTACAAGGTAAACCTCTTATAATTACCTTGAATTTCATTTTAATAAAAAAATAAAATAAAATAAAAATGAATGACTTGATTTAACATACCCAATATCCTACTTTAGCTAGAATCAAGTAAAAATTACTTTTAATTGAAAAGATAAGATATATATCAACAAGAGGTAAAGCAAGATAATTGATTTCCTAATTTGTTGAAATCATGCATTTTAGTAAATTAATTATCATTAATTAATACTATAGTTGATTTGAGTATCTATATTTCATATATCTCAAATACAAGAGGCACCATTTTTTTTAATGGTCCCAATATTTTAGTTATAATTATGAAGGGGTTACTCTCGAAAAAATAGTGGCTTTAGATTCTTGCTTTTTGTAGTGCTTTATTTTTATCATCCGCACAACTCCACTATCTTAAATTCCTATTACAACTCACAAATTATTCATCCATACCTAGTCACACATAGAATGATCTACTACATTTTAATAATTTATATTCTATTTTATTTAAGGGTTAATTCCTAAAAAATCATCACCTTATTGAGAATTTTTAAATTTATCACGACCTTTTATTTTTGTCAATTTAATACACAATCGTTTAATATTTTTATTATTATTATACTGGTAATTAAAATTATTTACATTTTAGATTCAATATTTTTTATAATAGTACACAATATTATTATTTCGATCTTTGTTTCAATCTTCGTACAGTTTTTATTTTTCTTAATAATAAATTAAGGTGTACACACATAAATTAAAAATGAACGAAATAAAAATTGTGAATTTAACGAGGAATAATAATTAAAAAGTTTAATTTATCGTGTCGTATATAATCTTTCGTAAGAATACAATTTTTAAAACCAATTACTATCACTTATCTTTTTTTATTATTATTATTATTATTATTATTATTATTATTATTATTAAGAATTTTACAATTAAATGTAATCATAAAAATAATGGGTAGAATTGAAAATATAAAATAAGTAGGGTAACAAATTGAAAAAATAAGTTATGATATAATTGAAAATATTAAATAAATCGTGTATTAAATTGATAAAAATAAAAAGTCGTGATAGAATTAAAAATATTAATCAAATCGCATATTAAATTGAAAAAAAATAAAAGGTCGTGATACATTTGAAAATCCCCAAGAAAGTGGTGAATTTTTTAAGAATCAACCCTTTACTTAATTGATTCGATATCACCTGCATCCAAGCATACATAGTTAATTTTTTTTTAACTTAATTGAATTTATTTTATTCATAATGTATACTAGATGTAGAGTAATTTTTATATTCAGCTATTCATTTAGGACATAATTGGTATACAGTAATGAGTTAGGAATTGAATTAGAATACCCAATTTAATTACATTCCTACGTTTGATAAGATTTTAATAATGTGAATATTCATTCCATAAGGAATGTGTATTCTACACAATTAGGAATAATCATTTCCCCCACTCCATGACTTTACGTATTCCATACTTTATGAAATCAAAATTTTATTTTTATTTTTTATATAACAAAAGATACCTTAATAATTATAAATAATTTATTTTTATTTATATCACATCTCTTTTTGTATAATTACGAAAATTAAAAATTAAAATATATTTTTTTCATTTAATATATAATTTTCTTATTAAAAAACGTAATATTTAATTATTCACTAAAAATATTAAATTATTTAAAAATTTAAAATAAAATTCTTATAATTTAATACTCATTACAATAAAAATAATATAAGAAAAATAAAAATTAGTAAAAGAAAGAAATTTAAAATTAAAAAAATTATATAATTAATTAAATATTTATTTTAAATAAATTTATTAAATTATATACAAAATATTATTAATTAATATTATTTTTAAATTCAACACACACATATAATATTATATATAAAATTTTATTTTATTTATAGAAATATTTTTTTAAATTACATACAGATTTTTATTTATATTTTAAATATTATAATTATTTTTATTTTTTATTTTATAATTTTTTATTAGAATAATTATTAAAATATATTAAATTTATTAAGATTTAAATTAATGTAAAATTTATATAAAATGAAATTTGAATAAATTAGTGAATGTATTTTCTATTACCTCGTTTATTCTCAGTCAATACCAATCATAAGAATAATTATTTATTGTCATTCATTTCTCATCTCTATTTCATTCTTAATCATTCCATTTCAGTGTAATTTCATTCCATCATACCAATTATGCGGTTAGAATTTTATATTCAGCCATTCATTTAGAGAAAAAATATTAAAAGTAACTAAAAATTTATATAAATTTTTATTCAATAGTGTATATTTTTTAATTAATATTTTGAATGTAAACACACATATTAATCTCCGTATACCCGGATATATAGAATATTTTGTCATTTTATTTATAGAATAGTTTAACTTTTGTTTAGATAGTACTATTTTTTTTTAGGTGTAATCATAATTTTATCTTGACCAGATGATTTTGGAGAGAGAGTTCAAAAAATATTTGCAGAGTATATTATTTTTCATGAGGAATGCGGGTCAAGATTAAACACTCAACTAAACCAATAAGAAATAGAATACAAAGATGAAAAAATAAATTATTTTATTTTATTTATAATCTAAATTTCATCTCTCTTTTTTCATCATAATTATATGTAGATTTAATTTAGTTGATCTCTAATTTAAAATTAAATGCGAAACATTATAACATCTGAAAGAATATATGCTAAGTGCAAATATTACCAATTCAATACCTTCTTGTAAATTTTATTCAAGCTCTTCAAAATGAGTTACAACTCGATATAAAGTTACAATCTAACACACTATCTATTCAAATTTCTAATAGCCCAAAAAGTAATTATATCTAGTAACTCCCAAAAGTATATAACTTGTAACTTGCTCTATAGTACATTGTTTCTCACAAAAAGTGAGTGACTTAGGTTCGATTCTCATTGAGAACGAATAGGAGATGAGTTATAATGAGGCTTGGAGAATAAGGATGTATGTGTGCTTGGTGAACTAACTACTAACAACTAAATCTTTAGCTATTTTTCTATTGTAAAATGGAATAATTAAAAATATAATAATAATATGTTTATTATTATTAATTTTATTATTATTATTCTCTTGAATAATAATAATAATAGTAATAATAATAGTAGTAGTAATAATGTATTGAATTGAAAATATAAAATAAGTAGTGTATCGAATTGCAAAAATAAAAGTTTTGATAAAATTGAAAATATTAAATAGATCCCATATTGAATTGACAAAAATAAAAGGTTGTAATAAAATTGAGAATATTAAAAAGATCATGTATTGAATTAATAAAAATAAAAAGTCATGATAGATTTGAAAACTCTCAGTAAAATGATGAATTTTTTTAGAATTAACCCTTTATAATAATGGATCGGGTTGAGTTGAAATTTTATTTAAATTGTGCGGAGTTGTCAAGCTATTTTTAAACATTATATAATAATGTTTAATAATTAAAATTGTACTTGTCATAAAGATTTCTTCAAAATTGGATCATTGTTTAAGCTATTTTTTTAATTATTATATAAATAGATAAGGGTCAATTTTAGTGAAAATTTCTTTATTAGTTTTGTGGGGGATGATTGAACCATTTATAAAAAAAATTGCTGAATTTAGTATTTAAACGAGATTCTTTAACAATCTGAGAACATGAAATAAACTCGATCTAGATTGAAACGAGCTAAAAATAAAAATAAATTTGATTTAATTAAAAATTGAAACGAACAAAAACGAGTCAAAAATTAAAAGACATGGTAGGATGAATTTTTGTGTATACAAATGGATGGGCATTTGTTCTATCTTTTAATTGAAAGTGTTGGGCCATCACTTGACAATCAGCAAAGGAGAAGAGCTTTGTTAAAACAAAAGGGCTTACAAATTAACTGCAGCCCATCTTTTGAGTTAAATTGGTTGAGAGACAGAATCATCCCCCCATTTCTTTGTTGATCCAATTTCTAGAATGAAAAAAACTTCATTTCTCATTAAAATAAATTTAAGATGACAAATTATTCTACAAACCGTTTTATTTAGTATTTATTTATTATTTACTCCCTCTGTCCTGCCCAAACGTCACCGATTATTTTTTTGTGCGTAGATTATGAAGTATTATTATTTAGGTACACCCTGATGTAAGGATGCACTCATATGTGTATAATTTTTTATTCTATTTTGTATATAAGTTAATTATATTTTGTATACGTGTTTCTTAATAATTGTATACTTTTTTCATGCTAAATTTTTCATTAAAAAAACTAGCATCTATGTGTATAACTTTTTATTCAATAGTGTATACATGTTTTTTAATAATTGTATATTTTTTTACACTCAATTTTTTATTAAAAAAATTAACAATTAAATTGTATACATTTTTGTTCATAATTGTATACAGAGTATGTTTTTGTTTATATTTGTATACGTTTTTTAAAGTGGATGCACCATATCTTAGGGTGCACCCGAGTGCACAGTATAATTAGTCTTATTATTTTATGTGTAGTGGATAGTTGTATTAGTAATGAGTGGTGGGTCATATGCGAAGCATTTTTACTAAAAGTGAAAAATGAATACTTTTGAATGAGACGCTCAATATAATAAAATATGAATCTTTTGGTGGGACGAATAAAATATTATTTTATTTTGGATGTATATGAAAATAAGAAAATTAGATTTAGCATAATGTGGATTTAGTAAATTTAATAAATAATGTTAATATGTATATTTTGGGATTTAAGTATAATATATTTTAATTTTATGTCAAATTATGTGTGTGAGTCAGAGTAGGATGTAATCTGTACTCCAATAGGAGATATGTGCAATCATTTTACCAAACTCCAACTAAAACTACAAATGAATTACATAATCCTATAAAAACCTAAAACAAACAAGCTTAGTTTATAATTTATTTTGTTCTTAAAATCTAATATTTCATGGTCAGCTTTTCACTCTTTTTATATTAGCCCATCCTATTTCATTATTCACCACCTAAATATAGTACTCGATAAGTTGCACTCTTTAAAGAGAAACACAATTATATCAACACTCTTACCATATTACAATGTATTATAAAGATGTCATTTTCTTTTTACTAATAATTTAATTAAAATCAATGATATCATACATTTCAGGATTTATTGATGTAGTACTGATTTTAAGAGTACTAGACGTCTTAAACGTGCTTTGCTTGCTCATTGTATTTTATAATATATTTTAAATGAGTTATAATTTTAGAGTATACATAAAATTAGGAGGTGTCTATTTGCACCTCCGAAATTATTGTATGTGCCCCAAAAATATATAAATTGACATAATTATCCTTATAAATCTTATATTTGTTCGATTGCAATAATCGAACAGAATATAATCAGAATTCATATCTCGTATCTGTTCGCTTGCAACAACGAATATAATCAGAATTGTGATTTTTGGGGGGGTAAACAATGGTCGAAATCTTGCTCTTCTTCCCATTAATCCCTTGGCGAAGGGATACACATGAGACAGTACCCAGAAGCTGAAAAACATGCCTCCCACCAACTTACTCCACTGCAGGGATAGGTTGCACATTGTTCTCGATACTGCTACTCTGATGGCGATCACGTTGAACAGATGATGGTGATCGGCTGATCATCAAGGTCATCCGCAAACTCAACATCCCCTTCTTCCTCCGCCGTCGATTTTAATGTCAGCGTGAATGAGATGTAAATCCCGACGATGACTTTCAGCAGACCTTGGATCACGGCGACAGGGTGGGCGTTGGTTCCGCCGATCAACAAGAACTGCTCGTTCCTCCACCAGACTTATCACCAATTTGGCACAAACTGGTTGATGGTAAGGAAAAATCACAATTCTGATTCTATTCGATTGCAACAAACGAACATATAAGAGAGATGAATTCTGATTTTTTTTTGTTCGTTGCAACCGAACAAATATAAAATTTATAAGGATAATTATGATTTTGATTCTGTTCGATTGCTGCAACCGAACAAATAAGAGAAATGAATTCTGATTATGTTTTGTTCGGTTGTTGCAACCGAACGAATATAAGATTTATAAGGATAATTATGTCAATTTATATATTTTTTGGGTACATACAGTAATTTCAGGAGTGTAAATAGTCGCCCCATAAAATTAAAATATAATAATTAATCGAAGCAAATAACAACTTCATATAAATGGAAAAATTTTACAATGAAAAGATTACTTTTAAAATATTTTTCTTGTTTTTTTCTATAACAACTACCAATACTATGTTGCTACTACCCTTTGTTGCCTTCTTGAGAGATCCAAGCTTTTTCTCCTTATCGTCTAAATTATTCATGTCAATTTTCTCCGGACTTATGAAAACAATTTATCAATAATTTAATTTCCTTATTACTATCTTCATTGACTTAGTTCAAAGCAATTATCGTAACAATCAAACAAATATCATCTTTCAAAACTAACAACTTCTAATTATTATTATTATTTTTGACATTATCTCTTCATATTTTTAGAAACATCATACTAAGAAGAACATATTTGGCTTAGACGGGTCAATTTTTTATGCGAAAACAAACATGACTCTTCTACTCAAATAGAATTCTCAAATTTAATTAATAGTCTTACAAACCTTTGAAGCACAAAGAACAAAGGACCCAATGACCAAATCTATCTCAAAGCTGAGCAATTGTAATGTCTAGAAATCACAATCTCAGATAAATTTCTCTATACATATGAAAACCAAAAGTTTACATCATAAAAATAACTGATAACTTAAAGGTAAAAGATAGTACCTACCAAGTATTGTTTAAATTATCATCAGGTTCATATAAAGGAGGTTGAGCTCCTTCTTCATGGTTCAAATAGCAGCTGTTATTAAGGGCATTATATCATTTCAAGCATCCAATAAAGACGACTGGCATATCTGAAAACAAAAAATATTTATTTTGAATTGACAAAAGCTTGTTCCTTGTTGCCCAAAACATTCTTTTAACCTCAAATAGCAAAATTCCATCTACATAAAAAAAACAGGTGATGAGAACATATAATTAAGCATTAGAATAAGATTAATTAGTAACTAAATGAACAATTTTCTGCGCAATGCAGATTAACTAATTACTGAATGAACATTTTTCTGTGCAATGCATATTAACTAATTTAGAATCAAATATTGCATACTGAAAGAGTGAATAAGAGAATTAAGAGCCAAATTCATGTTCCAATTACCATATGTTAAAATAGTGACTTTTGGAGATCCCAACTATAAACTATGAACTCAAGAATTTTGTTCAGGATAATTGAACGAGGAAAGTTGACAAATTAAAGTTTACCTCTTTAGATTCATTTAAGTAAATTAGTCAAAATATAAATATGGATTCATGCAATAAATTAAAAATTGAAAAAAAAAATTAAAAGGTGCCTTGAATTAATTTAATAGAAGAAAATGAAAAGACATTATTAATAATAAATAATATATTATAATAAATAAGGGTAAAATAAAAAATAATTAAAATGAAGAGGGAAAAAAGGGTCCAAAAAAGTTTCTCATTTTTTTTGT
This sequence comes from Pogostemon cablin, assembly GCA_023678885.1. Lineage (NCBI taxonomy): Eukaryota > Viridiplantae > Streptophyta > Magnoliopsida > Lamiales > Lamiaceae > Pogostemon > Pogostemon cablin. Next base: position 21,932,789 of record CM042968.1, read on the forward strand.
CACTTTTAAGATTAAGATATTAAGATTAAGATAAGATAATTAACTTTTTCTAAAAAATATATGGACTAAAAAGGTTATATGTAAAATTAATTTCACAGGGTACTTCTCGTAAATAAATACCATTTTATATAGAAAATCCGACAGTAAAATAAATACCACTTTAATCATATTCACCTTATAATAACTTTAAAAAATAAATATTTTGTTTGCACAAATCCCTTTTTACAAATACAGCCAATTATATGAACCGTATTAATAAGATACGTATCTCCTACTAATATACGTCCTTATACATTTAAAATAATGAATATTAAAACAGGAAAAAGACCAATTCAAATACTCACAATGTATAACGCCTTCCATCCAGGTTTAAGGTTTTCCACAAACCTCGGAACGAAGGATGCAATAACAAAATAAATTCACCTCTTCGCACTTCATATCTGCAACAACTACAGATTAAAAACATCTGCAAAACGTGGTTGAATTTCTGCTGCCTTCGGACACTTTTCTATCCGAGATTTTCTTGACATTTTTTCTTTAGAAATTTGATCGTACTAAGAGGGTTGTAGGATTTTTTTGCTGTCATTTTCAGGCATTGTGCTGTTTAAGGAAAGTGAGGAATGCCACTTTGATCTTAGAACCCACAAATCTTGTTTCTTGAAATAATTCCACTAATTCTTTGAAATAATTAAGATTGTTATGTACAAGAACTACTTGGTGGGGTGAGAGTTAGAAGGCATAAAGAGGTAAAGTGGCAATCTTTTTTTGTGTTTTTTGGAAATTTAAATTATACATATAATTGATTCTTGAAAGTCGGGAGTATATATAAATTATGACAACTGTCTTTTTTTGCTGTTCTAAAGGTGAGATTCTGAGTGAGAATTCTGGGATTTCCATGTTTTAATAATTTGATATTGCTAGGTTGTAATGGAAGACGTACAATTATGTTGGAGAAAATGTTTCGTCAGTTGTTAATGTTGAGAAATTAGCCTTCTTGTATAAAGATTTGAGTTCTAATAATGCACAAGTTGATTCACATTTTCATTGAAGCTCGAATTAGGTTCAAGAATGACCAAGTTAATAACTTTGATCTTGAGAAAGTTCCTTGTAATTTGGAGCATTAATTATTACAACCTTAAATTTAAAATTGCGTTCTCATATCAGATATAGTGTTGAGTCCTTAAGCTGCTCTGTTCATGCTGATATTAATTAAGTGTTCTGTTCTTTCAATTGTACACCTTCAAATGCATGCCTGAATTATTGACTCTAATTTCTTGATGATGTTTTAGCATGTATTCTACATTCTTGAACTTGCTGCTACTTTTTTTTAAGGTAGTCCTTAATATTGATGGGAGATCCCACTGGAAAGCTGGAGGATTCTAAGGCCATGGATTCTAGAACTTCATCGTCTACACATCATCAATCATTACCATACAAGGTTGGCGTTCCTCCAAAGCAGAAACTATGGGAGGAGTTCTCTACAACATTGAAAGAAACCTTCTTCTCTGACGACCCTCTCCGCTCATTTAAGGATCAGTCGAGCTCTCGCAAGTTCATCCTAGGTATACAGGCTGTTTTTCCAATCTTGGAATGGGGTAGAACCTACAACTTGAGTAAGTTCAAAGGTGATGTAATAGCTGGACTCACCATTGCCAGTCTCTGCATACCTCAGGTATACGGTTTGTCCTGTTTTGTTTTGTAAGTATTCATGTAAGAATAAGACATAAACTCACTGATGTCTCGTGTATTTAACAGGACATTGGCTACGCCAAGCTTGCGAATCTGTCTCCAGAATACGGTCTATGTAAGTCACTCTCTGACAGTGCTGTGTTTCATTCTTCCTTAGATTAAAGTAATAATTAGTTTCAAACCTTGTTAATGTAATCAGATTCGAGCCTTGTTCCGCCTTTGATTTATGCGTTTATGGGTAGCTCGAGAGATATAGCCATTGGGCCAGTTGCTGTTGTATCACTTTTGTTGGGGACTCTTCTGCAGAATGAGGTTGATCCGATTAAAAATGCAGATGAGTATCGTAGGCTTGCATTTACTGCAACTTTTTTTGCTGGAGTAACACAAGCTACTCTTGGAATTCTTAGGTAACAATTAAATCTAAGTTCTAACCAGCCATCATGTGATGCAATGCTCTTACATAGTAGTGTTGGTTTTGCCTCTGTGGCAGGTTGGGATTCTTGATAGACTTCTTATCACACGCAGCGATCGTTGGATTCATGGGTGGTGCTGCAATAACCATTGCACTCCAACAGCTCAAGGGGTTCTTAGGGATCAAAAAGTTTACTAAGAACTCCGATATTATTTCGGTTATGCAATCAATCTTGCAATCAGCCCATCATGGAGTGAGCATTCTGTCTCTCTCAGGAAACTCTGGATTAGAATAAGGCTCTGGCTTTTGGAATTTCTCATGTTTATTCTGTTTGTTTGCAGTGGAACGGGACGACTATACTCATCGGAGCAAGTTTTCTTGTGTTTCTTTTGTTAGCCAAGTACATTGTAAGATTTGTGATTACCATAACTTGGTAACTTGCATGTTGTCTATAATATGACATGGGAAGGGTGCAGGCTAAGAAGAACAAGAAGCTGTTCTGGATAGCTGCAATTGCTCCACTCGTCTCCGTCGTCCTATCCACCTTCATCGTCTTCATTACCCATGCGGAGAGGAAAGGAGTTGCAATAGTAAGACCCCACTTGTCACTATGACTTCCTTAACCTCTTTGGTTGAATCTTGTTGCCGTTCGACACGGTTGTTCATCTCTAACTGTTGTTCGTTTATGTGTTTGTTGAATGGTCTAAACTAGGTAAAACATATAGAGAAAGGAATCAATAGATCATCTGTGGATGACATATACTTTACAGGGGAATATCTCTTGAAAGGTGTTCGGATTGGAATAGTGGCTGGTATGGTTGCTTTGACGGTACGTGTTTCCTAATCACTTTAACACAGTCGACTCTCTTTCAAAGAGTCGATCAACGAGTAACGTTTAGTCTATCAGGAAGCTGTAGCAATTGGAAGAACATTTGCTGCCATGAAAGACTATCAAATTGATGGAAACAAGGAAATGGTGGCTCTTGGAGCAATGAACATCGCCGGTTCAATGACGTCTTGCTACGTCTCCACCGGTAACCCCCACCTCACTGCATACATAAATACACAACTATGAAGCAATATACAAACATGATAAGACACAAAATGACTCATATACACGACTTTGCAGGTTCATTCTCTCGGTCTGCTGTGAACTTCATGTCTGGATGCCAAACTGCGGTTTCTAACATCGTGATGGCCATCGTCGTACTTCTAACATTGCTCTTCCTTACACCTCTTTTTAAGTACACCCCAAATGCTATCCTCTCTTCCATCATTATCTCTGCTGTCCTTGGCTTGATTGACTTCGATGCTGCAATTCTGATCTTTAAGATCGATAAATTCGACTTTGTTGCTTGCATGGGAGCCTTTCTTGGTGTCGTTTTCTTCTCCGTTGAGATCGGCCTCTTGGTGGCCGTAAGATTGCATAACTTTTTCGTTTCATTTCATATCTATTATTACAACACTAGCTAGATTAACCATTGTCTCCTCTTGTTCATCATAGGTATCAATATCTTTTGCCAAGTTGCTCTTACAAGTAACAAGACCAAGGACAGCCCTACTAGGTCAAATTCCTCGGACGAACGTCTATAGGAATATCCAACAGTATCCGGAGGCAACGAAGGTCCCCGGAGTGCTGATAGTACGAGTTGATTCTGCAATTTACTTTTCAAACTCTAACTACATTCGAGAAAGGTATGAAAATTCATCGGCCAAATGAGATGTTTTCAACCTTTTAAGGTTGTTCTTGATCAACTTACGCTCGTCTTGACTTCTGCAGGATACTGAGGTGGCTTACCGACGAAGACGAGCAGCTGAAATTCGCCGGCCTTCCCCACATTCAGTTCTTGATCGTAGAAATGTCCCGTGAGTATTTATTTATGGATATGGATCCTCTCCATGATTAATATCATCTCCTTTCAGGATATACAACGTAATACAAAAACTTAAGTTGTCTTTTAAGGATAATAATTTGTCATACACAACGATAACCGTTGTCATTATTGTAAGGGTGGTACGGTTTTTGTTGCCTAACCCGAAACCCGATTTCTTGTGCCATGACAGCTGTTACGGACATTGACACGAGCGGCATCCACGCAATGGAAGACCTGTACAGCAGTCTCCAGAAGAGATCAGTTCAGGTAAGGAGCAGAAAACACATCAACTCAGTTTTGTCCTCTTTTAACAACGTTAAAACATGCTGCATTGTGTGGTTGTTTGAACAGCTTGTTCTTGCAAATCCTGGTCCAGTGGTTATGGACAAGCTGCATACATCCAAACTGACCAATTTAATCGGCTACGACAAGATCTTTCTCACCGTAGCCGATGCCATCCAACATTGTACGTCGAAATTTGCTGAGGAAGTTTGAGTGAGGACGATGCCTTCAAGAGACCATTCCACGTTGTTGTAATTATTTACATTTGAGCTGTTAATTCTTGTCGTATTTTTCATTAACTTATAATAATATAATTATCATCTTTACAAGCCTTTCATTTGTTTCTCCTCCATAGCAAGTTTGATTAACCCATAATGTATCCTAACTTTTAGCTAGATTATTCTAGATGTGATTAAAATGCATCAAGAAAGGGTAGCCATCTATGATCTAACCACAAGTAAATTGTGTCAACCGATGCAATGAGATTTTTTTTCCCTTACAAAATGAAGGAGTATGTATTATGTAAAACCGTGGCAATAGTGGAAACTTATTGTTGATGCTTAGTTATTATTCGTACGGTTACTACTTACATCCTGGAATTAACACAGGTACACCATAAAAAAACACTAATCTTTTCAAAATCCAAAACAAATACACAACTCATAGATTATCATTACTCCATATAATAATTATGGTGGAGTTTTAGCTGAAAGATAGGTAACTCTGAATAAGGGCGCCCCACAATCCAGCCCTAAAGCTTGTGGAGTGGTAAATCATAGTAACTCAAACTAGGCAACAGAGTTAGACCTTCACCCTAACCTCAGGTTGCTCCCACGCTGTGAGTGAGATTCGATCCTTGGTCTTAGTTGCAAGCTTTCACCTTGCTGACCAATTGAGCTGCACATGCGGGCTAAAAGAATTTCTCTAGACAATATAAATTTAGGACTTAAATTTTTTTTAATTAATTCAAGATAAAGATTTTTTCTATCAATTTAGTACATGGTTTGATAGTTATATAATACTCCCTTCGGGCCACTTACAAGGTAACCGTTTTCTGTTTGCACGTGGACAATTCTAAGGTTTTTATTTACATTTTTGCACGTGAATTAAGGAGGATTATTATTATAGGTAAAGTGAGTAGTTGTATTAAAAAGAAGTGGTGAGTTATATTGTGTATTTTCTTTATTACATAGAGAAAATTGATACCTTTAAAGCGGATGACATAAATAGTAAAATGGATACCTTGTAAGTGGCGGGGTAGTATCTCTTAAATTGATAAAGAAAATCCTTAAATATAAGCAATAAAATGGTGGTGTCTATGGAACCTTGACCACACTACAGCAGCAATGGCTTTGTCACCAGCATTTCGTTATCTACTCTCTTATATCCAACGCTGCGCCTCTCTACCCATTCAACGTTCAATTTTCCCCCAATTCTCTGCTCCACTCCAAACTACTTTCTCTCTCCTCTTCTCTACCTCCCTCAAACATCCCACTTCTCCTCCCAAAGCTGCTAAAGGTAAGTTTCAGAACTTTTGTTCAATGGTTGAAATTGATCCTAGAGAGTGAAAAAGATTGAAGCTTTGTATGCCACCTGTGACTAATTGACAACAAGGATGTTTTAATGTTTATTTGCTCATGGCGTTTGATTCTTGACGAATACCACTGAGAAAATTGCGTTTTTTTCTCGTTGTTTGGTTTCGTTTGATGGTACGACACTCTTTTGTAATAATTGCGATAAAGACTCAGTTTTATCTCTTCTAATGATTTGCTCATGTGAAAAATAGGCGTCATGTATGTATTTTTGGGCAAAATTTTTCAAGAATTTACCTAATTTATGTACGTAGAGTTCTGAAGATCCACACCCACTCCCCACCTTCCATTCTTGATGAAAACTTATTGGTGGTTAAGGGGAAAAAAATTGATGAAAAACTTGAATTCCAAGTGTGGGGATTCATTGATAATGAAATGTTAATAGAACTGCTTTTGGGGGATCTGAAGTATACTTTGTTGTCATAGAGAACACATTGGTTCTGAGGAAAGATGAGAGGTTGGGGGATGGAGAATTGACCCCTATAGAGCCAGTTCTGAGTTCGAGTACAATAGCGGCTATTGTGACTTCGTTGGGTGGGCCACCAGGTGCGGTGGGGATTGTCCGGTTATCTGGTCCTTCAGCAGTGTCTATTGCTGGGAAAGTTTTTCGACCCATGTTGAGAAATAAGAGAAATTGCAGTTGTTGGTTGCCTAAAAGCCATGTTGTTGAGTATGGTGAGGTGTTGGATTCATGTGGAAATGTCATTGATGAGGTACTGCTGTTTGTTATGTTTTGATACCTTTTTTTCTCTTGTCTTGTAACTATGTAAATTGGAGCTTTTGTGAACATCAATAAAAGTTCGTGCATGGCGCATGATTATTTTCTGTCTACTTTGAAGGCTTGATAATATCGAAGGGTCAATAAGTTATATATGTGATACAGAACTTTTGTGTGTTTTAAGAGCTAATTTGTGAAAACAAAGATCATAGATTTGTTTGGCTTGTTTTCCTTAGTGCACTTATGGTTTTTCAATAAATTCACCTTCAGAAGGGGAAACTAGCTTTATCTATTCTGGTTTAAAGAGATGACAAATGAGATGCTGCAGCAATTATGAGAAAATATAACATGGAAATTCATTTTTTTTTAATCGATGCTTTTTTCCTGGAATGAAGTGATGCCTTGGTAATGGAATGTGGAATTTTATCTTTAACTAGGTTTTAGTGGTTCCCATGTTGGCCCCAAAATCTTATACTCGTGAGGACGTGATTGAGCTTCAGTGCCATGGAAGTGAAGTGTGTCTACGCCGTGTCTTAAGGGCTTGCCTAGATGCTGGAGCAAGGCTTGCAGAACCAGGTCATTTCTTCTTTCATCTTAGATTTATCTTTGAGTGTTATGTGAATAAACAATATTATGTATTTTTGTGATCTGTGTAGCTACTTCTCATTGATGAAATGAATCATTTAAGAAACTTTTAAGATTTCTGCTTGGAAATAAAATCTAAATTTTGTTTGAAGGACATTCTACATCTTAATGCCATTTGGATGTTGTAGTGAATGAGAAAAAGGTTTCATGTATAAATTTTAGTATCAGGCATATCCTTGAATTCCTAATAGAAAATTAGTTAATGATATCCCACTTCAATCTCTCAGGTGAATTCACTCTCCGTGCTTTTCTAAATGGCCGTCTAGATCTCTCCCAAGCTGAGAATGTGGGAAAACTTATATCAGCCAAGACATCAGCAGCTGCAAATGCTGCACTGGCAGGACTACAGGTGACAGAGCTAATTTATATATTTCATTCGATTCCTGGAGTTTGTTTTTGTATAACTAACAATGCAAAATCCTCAACGCTAGAGTTTTGCTTGCCACACTAAGCATCATCTGATGATTTAAATGTTCTTTTTCCCTGCGACAGGGAGGCTTTTCTTCTACGGTGAAATTATTTAGAGCTCAATGCATTGAGTTACTTACTGAAATTGAAGCTCGTCTAGATTTTGATGATGAGATGCCACCCCTTGACTGCAATCTAGTGACTGACAAGATACATACTATGTTGCAAGAAGTAAATGATGCTTTAGAAACTGCAAATTACGACAAACTTATGCAGTCTGGTGTGCAGGTACTTACGGAAAGAAATATATTGAAGAAATTTTAGTTAATATGGTGGAAACTGTTTGTGAAATATATTGGGAGAAAATTGTATCTCTGAAATATTTGACTCGTGCAAGTGGAAATTCTGAACCTGAAACAGCATACTCTTATCCCCAAATATATTCACCACAAACAATAGTAATATAAATTATAAGTCAAGTTCATGTGTTTTTTGTACAATTATCTTTATATTCTTCTATTCCCTAATTAACTCTGTAACCTGCGAATCCCTGTTCAGATTGCTATTATTGGCCGACCAAATGTTGGAAAATCGAGCCTTCTTAATGCATGGAGCAAAGTATGTTTCAGAACCTTATTTACTGGCTTTGAATCTGTCATTATTCTTGCTTTCACTCTCCTGTTATTGTTATCTCCACTACTGTGCAAGTGGTGGCATCTGTGTAGTGTCAAAGTTTGTTCTCTTTAACTTGGCACAAGTAAAGGGAAACTATTCATTTCTTTTGGTCTCATTTTTCTACCATGCTAATTGTCTACTCGTACATACATTTTAGCATAGAGTGATAGAGCAATTGTCACTGATATTGCTGGCACTACACGTGATATAGTAGAAGCAAACATTACTGTTGGAGGAATTCCTGTCACACTTCTTGATACAGCAGGTATCAGGGACACAGACGATGTTGTGGAAAAAATTGGTAATGTCCTCATTGAATAAATTCTTTTAATTAAAATTACCAATGTGTACTTATGAGTAGAACTTGTTAGTTACAAGTTATATCTTGTGTCATTGAAACTTATAAAAATATGTTGCAACTATATCGTTGTAGATACAACTATATCGCCTCAGTTCTTGACTATAGTTATATTGAATGTAATTCAAAAACACCTGCTCGTCACTTCTGCTAAGTTAGCTATTATGCCAACACCAATCACAATCTAACTAGTTTTCTATTTTTTATTATCTTTAAAGGTGTTGAAAGGTCAGAAGCAGTTGCTACTATTGCTGATGTCATTGTAATGACTGTAAGCGCAGCCGAGGGATGGACTTCAGACGACGACGTACTTCTAGAGAGAATTCAAAGTAATAAGGTTCTACAAAACTACTACTGTTTAGCTGCTTTAATTTTCTACTATTGTGCTCTGCGCTCCTCGCCTTTCGGTGTCGTTTGTTCATCTTTATCATGCTTGGTATTTTCTTTGTGAATCCAGATTGCTACTTCATCAACTTCTCCTGTTGTTCTTGTGATCAACAAAATAGACTGTACTTCATCTTCTCATGAATGGATCGACACACTCTCGTGCTCTTTCAACAAGATTGTTTTTACCTGTGCTGTGACCGGTCAAGGGATTCCGGATTTGGAATCTGCAGTAGTTGAACTAATGGGTCTGAACAAGATTCCTGCTGGGGGTCGCCAATGGACCGTGAACCAGGTTTAGTATTCTATCATGATTTCATTTTAATTCTAACAAGATATTACTATTTACTTTACTCAGAATCAAGCTCAGTTATGGTGCTTTGCTTACATTGATCATGAAATTGATGGTGTTTATCAGAGGCAATGTGAGCAACTAGTTCGAGCCAGGGAAGCTTTCCTGAGGCTGGAGTCGTCGATCAAGGAAGACATTCCTCTCGACTTTTGGACAATCGACCTCAGAGAAGCTGCGTTGGCTTTAGGTCAAATAAGCGGAGAAGAAATTTCTGAAGAAGTTCTGTCCAACATATTTGGGAAATTCTGCATAGGGAAATAGTTTTCACAGTTTCAACTGATTTCTTTATTAGTTGGGATCTGCCACCGGAGGTAGGTTATCGTCTCGTATCACCATCGTGGCGCACAAACGCTGCCTTGTTCAGGATCAGACTTTTCCTCTTATTTGGCTAAAAAGGTGTAATAGAATGTATGTTGGTGGGAGTCTTTATTCTTAGACAAGTCTTAAATTGAAATGAGTTTGATGGTATAACAAAATTTTGTTTGTATTCATAGTGTGATTGAAATATAGTATTACACGTACTTTAATGACATGTAACTGCAGTTGACATATAATCCAATTACATGCCAAACCCTGATTCAAATTCAGACGTATAACTTTAAAATGACCAAAATATTAATAATAATTTTTAAAAAATAGCAGACACAAAACTGTTGATCAATTTTTAGTTATCATGTGTGTAAAAATCTGGGTGTGGATAATAAAAGTCTTGGAACCAACATAAGCTATGCACAAATATGAAGAGACCAGTTCAGAATGGAATCTGTTGCTTCATTAACCCTAACAACATGAGAGAGGTGAGATAGAGGACAATTTTAACAGCCCACAAAAAGAAAATGAAAAAAATAAAATAAAAAAGGTTAAAAAAAGCCTAGCAATTTCATCCCTGTATTAAAGCAATGAAGGTCATCTTGGACCAGATAATTCAACCGCGTGTAAGTTTTCTGTGGAGTCGACGATCCAGTCGGAGGTAACATGCGGTGCGAGTTCCACCTCCTGTCGGAGAACTTCCACCTTCTGCCATTCGTCCCATTTCTCAGCCAAGCCGTCGCCTTCCAGCATTCTAACCACATCCGACATCTTTGGCCGGTCCATGGGAGAACTCTGAGTACAAAGAAGAGCAACCTGGATTAGCTGCTCCACTTCTGTATCCACATAGTTGCTCTGCAGATCCGGATCCACCAACATTTCCAACTTCTTTTCTTTAAGAAGTCCTTTTACCTGAATCCACAGGTGTTTAATAAATAAGCAATGATCAGATTTTTTAAGGATACCCTAACTCAACTATACCAGGGGTGGGGGTAGCATTAACCAAATTGAAATGATGACATACCCAATCAAGCAACATGACATCATCATCATTAGCAAGGCGAGCCAGATCAAACGCCCTCTGTCCTGTTATCAACTCGAGAAGCATAATCCCATACCCAAAAACATCAGTTTTCTCGGATGATTTTCCAGTGGATAGGTACTCTGGTGCTATGTGGCCAATTGTTCCACGAACAGCAGTAGTCACATGGGTGTCCTTATAATCCATCAGTTTAGCCAAACCAAAATCTCCAACAACAGCCTCAAACTCTTCATCCAGCAGTATATTTGCAGCCTTCACATCACGATGAATAATCTTTGGGTCGCAGTGATCATGCAAATAAGATAAACCCCTGGCGGATCCCAGAGCAATCCGTTTCCGGGTTGGCCAATCAAGTGGTGGTTCATTAGGTGGGCGTTCTGCAATCATAATCAAAGGTTTCAGTGTCTTTATTTTTCTTTTTGGTCTGTGGAAGGGGGAGATGGGCGAAAAAGAAAATCCAGAACTAGTGGTGGTACTTGTAAAAAATCACCTCTTAAACACGATGCAACACTCCCATTAGCCATGTATGGATAAACGAGCAACCTTTCAGATGGGGTCATGCAAAAGCCGCGTAGCCTAAGAAGATTGCGATGCACAGCCATACTGATCATCTCAACCTCGGTTTGAAACTGAAGTTCTCCTCCAGGTGTCCTCTCCTCTTTAAGTCTTTTAACGGCAACTAGTGAACCATCTGCAAGTCGTCCTTTGTATACCTTGCCAAATCCACCTCTCCCCAAAATATTTTTATTGCTGAAACTATCAGTTGCCACTTGCAACTCTCGGAGAGAGAACCTTTTCAGCTGTCCAAGATGTACTTCAGGGTCCTCCTCGGCTGCAAAGTAATGAGAAAATTGATTTCCAGAAGCAATGGATGTTTGTTCAGTGTCAATACTATGTCAAATCAAATTATCAACCTGGAACATCGAAGAAATATTCCTGTGGTTTCCTACGACGCCACCACGCAAATGCAATTGCAGGAGCTGCAAATAGCAAAGCAGCACCAGCAGCAACTCCACCAGCTATGGCTCCAGTTACACTATTTGTTCCTGCATTTAAATAAAGCAAATAATTTTTTCAGCTAAATGATTTCTTGAATAAGCCAATTGCAATCATGCAGTGTCGTAGCAAAATGCAGTATGACACTGTTCAAGGAAATATTTCAAATATAATATCATAACCAATTACACAGATCATCAGAAATTAACATTCGAAATTAAGTATCAGAATATCTTAATAACAAGCTGTTCATGCACCACCTTCGGTTAACAAGATAAACAGAACGAAACAAAACAAAAAAAATATAGTAAATGCTTTGATGCCAAAGAATTACTACAACAGAACAGAATCAGTTCATTACAATTATCAAGAAAATTCTCAAACATATTTTTCGGTGGCCTATGCAAACACGGAGATAATGCAATAATTGCAACGATATAAAGACATTGAGAAAGTCACTTTACAAACTAAGTGTTGTATTAAAGCCACAGATGTCCTATGTGGCTATGTTCAGATACCCTAGCAAGTTATAAATAAAGATACAGCATTAAAACCTGGAATAGAAATTGGGGGCGGTGGTACAAATGGAGGGGGTGGAGAGAAAGGAGGAGATCCAGGGCATGGTCGTCCAGTGACTGGGCCGCATAAGTTCAAGTTATTTGCAAAACTGTAAAAAGTACGCCAGCTATGTCAGATACCGATTAAAACCTTTTAGGTGCTGGTTCAAATTAATGTATACTCAAGATACCTGATAGGTGTGAACAAAGAAAAGGAACCATTATCTGGAACTGCACCTGAGAGAAGGTTGTTCGATAGATCCCTGTATATAAAGGTGTAAAGAGACAATCACTATACGACTCCAACATATACAATATGTGAAATAAATACTCACAGAACTTGTAGGGATGAGACATTGGTCAATGACATAGGAATAGGTCCCGTCAAGCTGTTGTTGTTTAGACGGCTATCCTTACAAAGACACAACAGTAAACAATAAGATCCTGATGCTGGAGGAGATATTGAATCAACATATATAGATGACTAGAGAAGCAAATTATACAAATAATCATACTTGCCCTTGGAATCTTACAGAATCTCAAACACTAAGAACAACCGCCACTGACAAAATATCTAACAGAACAGTATTGCAGGATACCAGCGTAAACAAGTTTTTGAGTAATCTTTTTTTTTTCTAAAATTTATTACATACTCTACAGCAAAGATTTTCTTTGACCCTGCTGCAGTGCATTGTGAAGATAAAAGAATAAATTCACTTAATAATAAAAAAGTAAAAGTATCCTAGTTACTAAGGTTATCTAGTCATTTTCCACAAGGTTCTAGGTGCATCATTAACTTGCAACAGGACATCATACTCGTACCCAGCTTTTAGTAATGAAAGCATTTACCACATTCCTTGTAAGTTATGTTACCAGGGAAGAACTAGGATAGTAAACAAAATGGAGAAATGCAAATAGGCAAAATAACCATACGGTAAAAATCCAGATCCTACAAGTGCAATTCCAAAATAAGTATACTCACAGGAAGCGCAACTTTGTAAGCCTCCCCAATGTGTTGGGAATGGGACCGGTGAAACTATTCAAGTACAGATCCAGGCTCACCAAATTAGTCAGATTTCCAAGATCACTCGGTATTGGCCCACTAATGTTATTACTGTATAACTCCCTATATATCATAAAATCAATAGAACCGTGTAAGAATATATGTGCAAATATAAAGTTCTTTTTGACATCATACAAAAATTAAAGAAAAAGCATGTTAGTTCCCGGTGCTAAAAGTAGAAACAAGGATTTCTTTTTCTAGCTTCAAATAAAAAATCTTTCAAATTTAAACAAGACAAAGTCTACAGTTTCCAATTACTGGAATGCAGTTATGAGTGAATCTATAAAACAAACACAACATACAGGTACTGCAAGTTCTTCAAAAGGCCAAGTTGTGGAACCAATTGACCAGATAAAGCAGCATTCCCCAGATCACTGAAATGGAAACAAATTAGACGAACAACCCAATCAGCAAATTAAAGTGAGCACTAAAATAAGAAGTAATTAACATTATGAAAAGGATAATACAAGCAGATTCTTACACTCTTATTACACTGTTATCATTGTTGCAGCTAACATGGAACCATGTGCAAGGGTTGACAAGGGTAGGATCCCAGCTTTGTAGTACATTGTTCGGGTCTTGTAAGTTTGTCCTAAGACTATGCAAAGCATCACCTATTCAAACATGCCACTGGCAAAGTTAGACACCAGAGCTGCCATATAAGCAAAATTCATTCCTCACATCAACCATATGGTATGCAACCAGCCCAGGCAGTGTGCGCTCATACATGCATTAGTGCAAAATCTATCTTTACAGGGGAAAAAAAATTCAAAAGCAAGCATTTATATTCTGATTCTAATTGCAAGGCTTCCATTCCATTATAGGTATGCTATGACAAAAACACAACAATTTGCAAAATAAATCAAATCTCCAACCACATGTTTATACAGAAAGTTTGATAAGAGCCAAATGCTAATAGACAAATAAGATTAGTAAGTTGCCTATGTACAAGAAACCTTTTTTTATCCAATTGCTAAATAACATACTAGGAATAAATATACAAAATCAGTAAAAGTAGGTATAAAAGCATAATAATGTTCTTAATAATCCCATATCCAAAATTAGGCTTTCAAACATCATCAAACATATGCATCAGAACCACACATAATTAAAGAATATCAAACCAGCACCTTCATCTTATAAAGCACACAAGCAGTAGTTTCAAACTAAGAACTCACAACTTTGTATCAGAAAAGTAAAAGTACACTCAGATGAAGAAATTAAAATTCCCCAATAGATTAACCAGAAAGGGAAAATTAAATTCAGAAGAAATCAAAATTCCTCAAAAACTTAAAAGGGGTGAAAAGCAACTGAAACTTGATAACAATATTAGGTATAGATATCTACATCAAGCAATACAAACCTTCAATATTTGCATAAATACACCTGAGAGGTTCCACCACCAAGATCAACCACACCACTAGCGACATCATCCCCTCTCTTTCCATCAAATTCACCATCCCCACATATACATACAAAAACTATATATATATAAACACAACAGGTGCTCAAATTTTCCACCTCATAGCCCAACACCTCAGATCCAAATAAAGAAAGACACAGCATTTAATGAAAAAACCCTCAAAACCCAGATGATATTATCCCTCATTAAGCTCCAAAACTCCAAATTGTTAACCAACAAGTTGATCCTTAAACTGGGATTTCCCCAGTTTTGTTGAATGTGATTAAGAATGCGATTAAAAACAGCAGTATACTTTCGTAGCACTTTTAATGGCTCCCTGAGAACTTTTCGCCTCAGGAGTGTACTTTGCCTTTTCCTCTCTCTCTCTCTAAACCATCTCTTTTGCAGTGAGTAGTGTGGAGGTGAGAGAGAGCGAGTGTGTGAGATAATTATCGCTTTTCTTTTTGGGCGTGTGTGTGTGCTGTGTGCAATGTGCAGTGTGTTCGAAAGCTGCCCGCAGGTCTGCCCGGCTGCCCGCTTCCATAACCTTGAACGCCTTCGCGCTCACAACTGTGACTGTCATACCTATACTTTCTACGTTGACCCTTTTATTTTTTAAATAAATCTTTTAAAATGTTAGAAATTAATAATATTTCACACCAAACAGATGGAATCTTTAATTATACTCCATATCCTCTACTTAATATTTTTCAAATTCAAATATTAATTTGTATCGGCGGTCTCACAAAATTGTATTCTTAAGTATTAAGATTTAATATAAAAATTCATATTCTTTATTTATAAAAAAATTGTAAAAACATTAATATTATTCATATTTTAATAGACTCTTTCATTAAAAAAATAATACTTTTATAAATTAAAATGCATATCCTTTAAAATAAAATATTTTACCTTTAAATATCTTGTGTGTCTAGGCCGCACGTATAACTAACTTTACAAATTAGTCCATGTTGAGCGTCTTGTATCAATTATTAAGTTTTTTTATTATATGAGACTCACACCAAAATACCTAATCAATTACTATACTACTCTTTATGGGCACACACCACCACTAACAAACTATTTATTATATATCTAACTTATTACTCATTAAAATATTATATAGTATTCCTTAATTTTCATAAGAAAAAAAAACACAAATATACTATAACTGTTACTAAGGGGCGAATGGAGTATGAAAAATTAATTATGATGTACCAAGATTTTTTATATTCTTATTCAAATTAGTAATTATGGGTTTATCTAATAATAATATTTGTAAATTTTTTCTAATTTATCCTTATAAACAATGATTCCAATAACAATAGATGCATTTTTCCAAATTTAACAAGTGAAAATTGTAAAATTATTTTACTTACTAATTATTTACAAATTTTGAAAAAAAAATCTTAATGGGAATTAGAAATTAGATTTAAAATTATTCTATTCCATGGACCATATATAAAGTTACAGTAGATTCATTGCTTACTTGTTATATTTGTAGCATCTACAATATGTATATCGAGGGATATATTTTGGGATATATACAAATTTTATTTTATTTCGAAAGTGACATTTTATCTTTATTGAAATTTACAATTTAATATCCAAATAAAAGCTCGAACCATTACCCGTTCTTCCAGACCAGCCTTTTCAATATTCTTTTTCTGGAAATATTCAGTGCCTATTTTATTTCTATTTTACTTTTAAAATTTAATTTTTATCAAAGAGTTCTTATCAGTATATTAATTTTCTTTTATGAATAATTAAATACACTGTGTTAGCTGGTTATTCTTATTTAATTATAATACACAAATTTTCTTATGATACGGATTTAAGATGTACGGATTATAAGATGTATGAAAATATAATTGTTATATAGATAAAGTATTTTTATTAGTAATTAAAGTATATTTTTCTAAAATATTGATGAATAATATATTAAAATTTTATTTTAGTATATAATAATATAATTATTATAAATAATTTTTACTTTCATAATAATCATAACTTAATCTCATATATAACACAAAAGATTACCATTATATTATATATCAAACGCTATGGAGAAAAAACAACATAAATTATTGAACTATTAATTAGCATAATAATTAATGGTATTTAAAATAATTTGTAGGTTTTAGGTGTAATAATAATAATAGTCAAAGAGAAAGGATATATAGAGTTGACTGCTTTTAAAAGTTTTTCAAACTTAATGATAAGATAATAGTACATTATCTTCAAGAAAATGGTTTAATGATAACACCTTTAATTATTTTCCTTCCCAAAATGATTAAAATTCCATCATAAAATGGCTGCGCATGTTATTACTTCTAACTTTTTCCTTTAATTATTTTAGATATGAGATGAATTGTGATAGAATTTAAATTCGGCTAAAGTTATCATTAATATTTAATCCCATAATACTTGAATGGGCTAATAGAGAATGGCCACCAACTTGAAGCCCATTAACACTATACCTTTCTAACAAACACACATCAATTTAAATCTTGTGGAGCAGCTATTCCAATAATATTGAATAAAAGTTATTAAAAAATATTTTAAAAAAATACTTCTACGTAATATACTTTACTATCATTTATTTATTAAAAAAGAAATATAATACCCCTAAAAATTATTAGATCACATATTAATAGTAAAACAATTCCAAATTTTTAAATAGAAAAACTCCTTTATTTATTTATAAGTTTCACCATAAATTTATCATACTATGGTCAAATGGTTCGACAATCCCACAGGACAAGATAACGTACGTATGAACGTGTCGTTCACTCGCGTTTCTTTCACTAATATTATTTTAAATGAAATAAAGGTTGTAAAATATTTTTTTAATTAATTTTAATAGTGAACAATTGAGAGAATCTTAGTTGGGGGGTAAATTAACAAGTAATAAAAGGATTAGGTGTAAATTGATGAGGACAAAAAAGTCCGAACAAGAAGTTAATACCTGTTATCTGACATGGCGTCTTTTAGCTGGTAGGCCATCTCTCGACACCGAATTGTCGATTTACATTTTAGAAAATTTATTTCCGTTCTATTTGCTTTTTATACCTAAATTAGTTAATTATTAGTGAGTAATTGCATTATTGGAGGGTGTAAATTTCATATTTTAATTATAGACAAAAACTTTGCGTTCCTGGGGACACGTCGTGCCCCCATATGAACACAACATTCCCCCTTCATATTCTATTTAAATCTATGTATTGCTATGAGGTTTAAATTGCAAAGGGGCACAAGAGTCTCACTCTTAATTGTATTGTGGAAAGTGTGATTCCATATATTTAAAAGGAGAAATTGATGCATTAAAAGTGAACGATCTAAAATAATAAAATGAATACATTAAGTATGAACCAAGAGAGTATTTTATACGCGTTATATGATTGATACGTATAGTAGAAAAAATGGTTAATTGCAAAAAAAAAAAAAAACATGAACTTTACTGTTAATGCAAATTAATCCTCACTTTTGAGAAATTGCAAAAAAAAAAATCACCACCTTTGAGTATTGTTGCAAAACGCACAAAAAAACCCTACTTTTAGTCACAATTTAGGTTTATTTTGCAACAATACTTAAATGTAGTGTTTTTTTTTTTGTAATTTCTCAAAAGTGAGAATTAATTTGCAATAAGTGTAAAGTTCGTGATTTTTTTGCAATTAACCCTAGAAAAAATTATGGTTGATATATTCCTTTTAGGAACATGACAAATATTTGTATGAGACTGTCCGATTTCCATGAGACGAAAAAGAAGTGACAATCTTTGTAATAAAAAATAATACTCCCTCCGTGTCGTTTCAATGTTTACGTTTATCTTTTGCACGTTGATTAAGGAGTATAATACATTAATAGATAGTGGATGAAAAGGTAGTAATATTTAATGTAAAGTTTGTAGGTGTATTAGTGTTGAATGTGGAATATATTAATTGTTTTAGGTGAGTCATATATACCAAAAAGGAAAACGTAAACATTGAAATGAGACGCCCAAAATAGAAATATGTAAATATTAAAATGGAACGGAGGGAGTATTCAATTAATGAAAAATGACTACGGTGATGTGAACTATTCCATGAACCATTTATAGATTAAATAAAAAGTGAGACAATATTTTAAAAGAAAATTGATAAATATTTTTAATAAAAAGTAATAAATAATTACGAAAGCATAAAATTATATCACCGAGCTCACACAAGTGTATCCCTTAGGGTAAAAATTTTGTCACCAATTTATCATACTACAAAAAATTTATTTTTTAACAACGAAATTCAATCTTTTGATAATTACCAACGGATTGACAACAAAAATGATATTTTTCTTTTAGAAACAGAATGCCAATAGATTTATTTTCTATTTTACCAATGGAATTCAATTAATTACCAATGAATTATCAACAAAATCATTATATAAATTACCAACGAAATTATTAACAACGGAATAATTTACCAATGAAATTGAATTTTCATTGCTAAAAATTTACCAACCACCACTTTACCCATAAAATTTACCAACAAATTTTGTTGTTTATCCGTTGCCAATTAATCAATTTAACAATAAAATTAAGGTTTATCCATGGATAAATCCATTGATAAAAAACAATTTTTTTAATATCATTCATCAAACGATTCACGACCTAGAATATAAAATCAAAATAGTATAACAAAAGGTCCGACCCACTTTTATCCACCCCTTTCTCCCTCTACGTTCTCTTATACATGTCCTATGCACCTTCCCTTGTTATTGTCATTTTTACCCCCTATTAATAGGGATATATGAATTATGAATATACATAGATTATTAGATATTTAGGTGTACATTAACTTTGTACACTTTTTGTACAAAAATGGACTTCATTTATTCGAGAGATGTCAACAGTGCCTTCTTACATTTCGCACTAACTAATGAAGTTTACATTACTATGATCTTTTCTTCTTATGTTTACAACCTTCATAAACCTATTTACAAAATCAAACAAGCATCAAGAATATGGTATGATTCTAACCAGGTGGGCTAGCCCACCTGGCCACCGGACTCCTCACATAAGTGAGTGTATGAAGACTTGGTGAACTAACTATACTAACAACTAATTTTGCCTGATAAAAAAAAATGGTATGATTCTATTCATCGATTCTTGACCTTTCTCGAACTTAGTCTGATGCATAAGACAAATATTTGTGTGAAATCGTCAACTAATTTTGTCCGATAAAAAAAAAAAGAATATGGTATGATTCTCTTCATCGATTCTTGACCTTTCTCGAACTTAGTCTGATGCATAAGACAAATATTTGTGTGAAATCGTCTCTCGAACTTAGTCTGACGCATAAGACAAATATTTGTGTAAAATCGTCTCACGTAAATCGTTATATAGATGAATAAAAAGTGATAACACTATTAAAGAAAAATGATAATGATGCACTAATGAATTACAGTCTTGCCAAATAGAATATTACCAAAATTAAGGTTTTTTTTCGGAATTCTTGTTACATTTTATTATTATATCTTTTTGTTGTAAATTAGTGGATGATTGATACATCTTATATAATAATTTGTACCTATCAATTCTAGAGGGAAAGATTGAGATTTCCTTACCAATATACTTATTACTCATTTAAATTGTAACATCAAAAGATACTTATGTAATATGAAATGTAATACTAAAATATAATCAGTTACATCATTAAAGTGTAATAGAACATTAAAAAAATTTTGAAGCATTTATCGGGACATTTTAGTCATTTGAAGGAAGCAAATGTGAGTGAAACGAATGCATTAAATCAAGATCCAACAAACAAACACTGAATTAATTCCAGGGTATTAATCTGGTGGATCATAGGGTGATGGAGCTGCCTTTTTAATTTCTTGACATATAATTATCTTGATCAAGAATTCATAACAATGCTATTCTCAAATTTCCTCATTAGGGTTCTTCATCTCTTTCTCCTACCACTCAACCAGACTTCATATTTGTCCACTGCTCTAGTTGTTCTATAATATCTACTCCTCCGTCCCAAGCAAATAATGACATTTACTTTCTACACGTACATTAATAAATAATATTTTAATATGGTGGTAGATTAAAGAATGTAATATATATATATTAATGTGTAATTAGTAGTTGTATTAATATTATTTGTGAGTCTTATAAAAATATATTAATTGTTTTGTATGAGTCTTAATTGATAAAAAAAAATATATAAACCTTAATTTAAGACAGAAAAAAATACTAAAATATTTATACGTTTGCTCGTAACGGAGAGAGTACATGCACACAATTATATTCATCATCATCTTATCCACGTAACGTGAGATTTTGGTTAATGATTTATTATAGAATTATATGGTTCATTTGTTATTTTACCCATATGATTTAATCTTTATCTTAGATTTTAGTGTTAATTTTCATGATATATATAATTATAATTTCTATTTTTGTAGTTCATTCATGTAATAATAGTTTAAGTTTACCCTCAAAGTATAATAGTATTACTTTCTATAATATAATTATTTATTTTTTCCACTAACAATTAAAGTTTGTATACATACTTACAGTTAGTTATACACAACACATTCTTATTTAAAACAAAGTTTCTTATGAAACCAATTATATCTATAACTTCTATGCTTATGTTTCTTTTTCATCTCTAAGATTTAATTTGTACTCTTAAAATTTTGTGTTACATGTGATACAATTAAACTAATTACATGCTTATTACTATAGGGATAAAATATGCTTATTGTTAAAGTATATACTAATAATAAATTATATTATATATATCATCCTAAAATCATACTTTAATTCATCATTCATCATATTTAAAAAGCATATAGAATTTTATTATTAAATTTTATACCCTTTAATATACAGATATACAAATGTCTACCCTTTATTTTATAAAGAAAACCGCTTATTGCATTAAACCGGGAAAACTCGGATCGAACCGGGTGACCCGGGAACCGGCGGTCACTCTTTTTTTTTTTTTTTTTTTGAATTCTGACAAAAATATGTAATAATAACATTAACAATTAAAAACGAGAGGGGAAACCTCTTCAATGTCAACATTTAGAAATCAATACACCCAATTCTCCCCCACAAACCTTTAAAATTTAAATCATTGTAGCAAAATTTTATGGACCAAGAAGCAGCAGCAGACTAGTGTCTCCTCTCCACATCATCAAGTCTCAATACCCACATTTGATTCGGATCTTAACAACTGTGTAATGCTGCTTCCAAGGGAGGTTGATCTACTTCCAGAAACTATTAAAAATATCAGTCTTCATGTACTTCTAGTGATAAATTGAGAACACCCTACTTTTATGACTATTTATTTTCATATATATAATTAAAAAATAAAAGTTTAATTTTAATATATGTGGGCCTACATCAAATGGGAGTTTGGGCTTGAGGGCTGGGAGAATTGGGGCCTAGGATTGGGCATTCATAGTAATTTTAAAAAAATTTATTACGTAGTATATTATTTTTAAATAATTATTTTAAAATATAATTAAAAATATATAAAATTTAATTTTCCCGTTGAACCGCCCGGTTAAATCAATCCGACTGGTTAAACCTTGAACCGTTACCTCCACCGATTTTATCTCCGGTCCGGTTTGCTCTAAACTTTAATCTATAGTATTAGTAAATATCATTTTAACCGTGAATATTGAGAATTATCAAAATAAATTAAATTGTCTTTTAGTACATTTGGTCGTGTAATTTTCAACTCTGCACTTACTACCTTAAATACTTATGATTCTGACATGAATTAGTTGTCATGCATTCATTATAAATATTTTTGAATATGCCAGCTGCAAATATACTCGAATAGAATTTTCTAAATTAATAAATATATATGCAATAAATATGATTTGGATCATGAACGAAGCTTTCATTGTCTTAACAATTTTTTTTAGAACGATTTATTTATTAGTACATTGAATAATACTTAGTGAGGACATGTCATTATAAAATTTTCTTTTCTTATTTACCTATCACTTTTTATTATAAATATTATTTTTTTTTATTTGTATTACGATTTATTCATGGCAAAAACTTGTGTGCGTCCGAGCGTACGGAAGCACTTTCCGTGTGCCTTTAGAATATTGTGTTAAATTGTATATCATTTAGTATAAATATGTGTACCCTTTATTTTCTGAAGAAAAATAAAAAAAATTTAATGAAAAATGTATATCCTTTAAAACAAAATGATGTACCCTTATTAATTAAAGTGTATACAATTTAAAACAAAATAATATATCCTTATCCATAATACTAAATTCTAAAGACACATGATGTGCACCGGGCGCAGGCAAGCCTCACTCTTTATCCATAAAATAGCGCTCATTGAAAGAATATCATTTTTATCAATTATATATTATTATTATTTAATTAACCAAATTATATCTGCGCTGTGCATTTAAATAGTCAATTTACTGGATAATCCGAATCGAGTTGGAGAGATCCAGGACTATGTCAGGATTGAATTATCCGTTTATAATCGTTAATTATGAATGTTAAATATATAAATAAATTAACATGTTTCTACTTTTGATATTGATTCTGTAAGTCGTAACGTTACCTAAGCTAATTTGGGAATATGAGTAGTTTTTTTAGATTGTTATAACCATAAAGACTTTTTAGTCTATTGACTTTTTAATAGATTGAGTAAACTTAGGTGACCAATAATATTAATATATTATGATCTCTCATGTGAATAAATCGTTTGATAAATGACTGCACGTAACTTAGAGACAACTCTAAAAATAATATTATTCATAAGGAAAAAAATGCAGTGATTTTCCTTCCATGTAGCATTCATTAATAAAGCGTATAATAAAAAATGTAATATTAAAAATATAACAATACATGCATACTGTTACTTAGTGAACCAATCCCACACAATACTTTACCAAAATAAAATAGTTATAATTGGATTCATGGTAATAATTTTGTTGGCAAATGATGAGTGTTCAAAAAAATATTTGTTTGATGAAATGAAGAGGCACATACAATTGATATAGGAGTCCCAATAAAGATGGGTTGTCTTTCATTTTACCTACTAATAATATTCCTATTCCTATATATATTATATATATTTAGGAATGATAATCCACACATGGACATCTAGTTATAAATTAATTAATTCATTAATAATTATTTAAGAGGAAAAATGGGTGGAAGGGTAGGTTTGTTAATTATTTTTGCATTGATTATGAGCTATACCTGCAAAGCTAATAATGATGAAGAAATGGCCATGAATAGAGGTAATAAGCAAACTCTATCCCCCTCTCATTTCTTATGCATCTACGTCACACAAGACTAATTATTTACATACATGTTGAAAATAATGAGAATTTAATTATGAGAAAAATATTATTTAAAATTTTGACAATTTCTAAAGATTTATTTATACAAACTAATTATATAAAGTATAACATGCAATCTACATATAAAGGCATTAACTCTATGATGCATCAAATGCACCGACCCTTGATTTGATTGTAAATTGTAATAAAAAATCATTAGTCTAAAATTATTATATACATATTCACCATAGTGTATTAATAATACATAATATAAATATGAAAATATAGTAAAGTCCAGTGAATTGATATTTTATTAAGGGGCAAAACCCAAATTCTATGAATAAATAGTAAATAAATGATATCCCTCCGTCCCGTTTCAATGTTTACATTTCTATTTTGCGTGTCTCATTTCAATATTTATGTTTTCCTTTTTGAAATATGGGATCCACCTAAAATAATTAATATACCATCTAACACTAATACACCTACCCACTTTACATATAAATATTATATATTTCCACCCACTATCTATTAAAATATTGTATCTCCTTAATCAACGTGTAAAAAACAAACGTAAACATTGAAACGGGACGAAGAGAATATATAAAATATATTGTCATGACAACAATAAAGTTTCAATAATATGTATCAAATTAAAGTGATTTTAGAGTAAACTATACATTTTTACACTTTTTAAGATTTATAAGATAAAAGTTAATAGTTATGTTATTTATTTTTAAAATTATTTAATTTAATTTAATTTAATTTAATTTAATTTAATTTAATAATAGATATATACAAAATAAAAATTTATTCTAACGGCTTCTCACGGTGCACTGATACCCGATACAGGTAAAACTCTTTTATTATATGGGTAAAATGTAAAATTGAAAACCTGAATTTTATTTTTATATGTTATTTTTTTAAGTAAAACTAAAAATATGATTTTCTATGAATGAAATTTTGACAGTACAATGGTGAAGAAATTCGTACAATACAGAATCAAATTAAATGCGTTTTTTTTCGAGTGTAGATCCTCTCCCGTACTTTACCTCAATTTCCTCTCGTTGTAGCACACTATAGTGATTTCACACTGTAGCGTGCTACAGTAACACTACAGTGAGAGGTCAATTTCCTCCTAGGATCAGGGTCTTTTTTTTCTCCCTTCAATCTACTTTATTTTCCGTGAAGGATATTTTCGTTATTGGTCAAAGTCAACTCCTTAGTCCCCGAGGGCAATATAGGGATAAAATTCAAGAATCAACTCATTAACATTGGTTTTTTACTGTTTTTATTTACTATAGACTATAATAATTAAAAACTTGAATATAATTAATCCTATTATATTTAAAATGACATAATTTTTTTAAATCTTAATCCATCTCAAATAAGCATTACATCGAATTCGTATTTTATAAATTAGAGTGTGGCTCATGTGCACCCGGGCGCACGGAGCACATTCTGTGCGCCTTTGCAATTTTCGTGTCTCTTTACAATTTAAACACCTAGCAATACATATGTTTAAATAGAATATAGGAGGAGAGTTGTGTTTACATGGGGATACAGAATATCCCTCCGTGTCCAGGACAAAGGAGCTTTTGCCTATAAATTATTATACTTAATTTTTTATTCTAGAATGTTATCACACGAACACGTTAATAGTGAGATAAAGTACGTGAAAGCTGTGAGAGAGTGATTGCCATTACAATGAAGTGTTTGTCTTGTATATAATTGGTTTTATATACACCTTTTCTTTTTTTTTTTAAAAGAGTGAGGCTAGTTTGCACCCTTTAAAATTTAGTATTATAAATAAGGGTACACTATTTTATTTTAAATTGTATACACTTTAATTAATAAGGGTATATCATTTTGTTCAAAAGAGTATACACTTTTCATTATATTTTTATTTTTCTTCAGAAAATAAATGATACACATCTTTATACTAAAGCACACGGAGTCTGCTTCCGTACGTCCAGGCGCACACAAGTTTTTGCCTTATAAAATAAAGGGTACACATCTTTATACTAGAGGGTATACAATTTAGCACATAATTATAAAGACACACAGAATGTGCTCCGTTGTGTCCAGACACACACAAGTTTTAGCCTTTTTAAAATACAATTAAATTAAATTTAAGGATATAAACGGTAAAATATCACACTTATATAAAATTATACTAAAACCAAATAAGAGTATAGAACTATTTTCTGCCTATAAATAAATGGTGTGACCATGTGGGCATGGCTCAATAAATACACAACCACCTACCAAACGTTGGAGTTCACAAATCATTCAGACAAAAAATGGAGGAGGTGAACAATGTTTCCAAACATGAAGAACACTGCCTTAATTTTCTTGATCAGAATCCATGCAACTATTTTCAAGATTTCGTTAGGGCTTTCCTCAAGTGTTTGGGTTTAACAAATTCTGATTCTTCGAATGAAGGTGGTGGCGAAGGCTACAGCGTCGGCGACGGCGACGGTGCGGAAGATCCCTCCGCTGCGGACGTGTCATTGGTGTCTCGAGTCAGGCAGCCCAGGGCGCCACCCGACACTCCCATCAGCGGTGGCCGTGGCGCGCAGCATAATTAGCTCCGACCACGGCTACAAATTCATTTTCCAATTTTCTAGTAATATGTTATTTAAGTTTATGTATGCATGCTTTTGGTTTGATGGATTGATTTAGATTAGGGTTCTTATCTTTCTCCATTTACAGCCTACAGTGTTGTTCTAGGGTTGGGGTTTGGAAGTTGGTATTTGTTTTCTCTGTTTGGTCTTTAATTGCTGTCCACACACCACCTCACACATGTGTATAGACTATGTGTGTGTCAGTGTGTGTATTCTGTATTTTTGACTGATGTAATAAGCATGTAGTATGTTAATATGAATGTTTATAATTAATGATCATATTATTCATGTCTTCATATTTGTTGAATTGTCATGTGATGATTATCTTAAAAAATTAAATTTTACTTCGCATATACTTGTTGGTTAATTTGATACATAAATCCATATTGACATAAGATGTCACCATGTCTTCATTAAATTTAATAATAATGTTTCAAGTTAGAATGTTTATCAATTCAAAAAGATTTTGTTTGAAAGAGTTTTATTTATTGTGCTTTTTTCCAATTAAATATACCCAATGCATATATATTATTGTTATTATTATTATTATTATTATATATAAAATAACAAACTTCTTTTTGCTATATTTGGAAAGATTTTCCCTTCTAAATGTCAAATAATTTAGAGCTTAGATCATTTTAATCTTTATAGTATTATCTTCTAAATCCTAATTTCAATCTTACAAATTCTGCAATGTTTTTTGTCATTTTCACAAACTAGAATTATCATCTGGGAAAATCAATACTAGTTTAAATTTAACATAGCTTTTGAGGAGAAATTGAAAAGAAAAGTCAAAATTCGTGACAACTATGAGAATAACATAAATATTTAATCCATTAATATTCATATACTATTACTTATATATATATTGTAAAAAAGCCCAAATACTATAGGCCCAAATATATGTACAAAGTATGTAAAAAAAGATGGGAGTAAAACATCGGCCCAAAAGAGAGGCTTACTTTGGCCCAATTGTCTACATTCGAAGTCAGGAATGGAAATATCTTAAAATAGATTTTGAAACAATATAAAAACGACAATATTATTTTAGAATCACTCTAAATCTCGATAAAATATAACCCCCTACCTATCAATTTTAAGTTTTTATATTCTTATAATTTTTATTTTTAATGTATAGATTAAAAAATTGTTGCTTTTGGGGTATTGTGGTACATATTTTAAGTAATAAATAAAGAGTAAAATATGATATTTATTGTTTAAATATTAGTAAGTGATTTGTGTTATGTATTAATGACAATTTTTTAAAATAAAATTTATTTGAGATGTTGAATGTATCGATTTGGGATGTGAAAAGTCCATTGAATCGAAATATAGAGAAAGTTTTCATCCGATGGAAGAAAATGGACAGCTGTAAACAAATTGAAAACTGATGGACTTATTTTATACTTTTTTAAGCTTTATCTAATGCGAATAAATTTTGAAGTGGTATAAATATGAATTCAAAATAATATATAAATAATCATATTATTTCGTACCAGATTATAGAAGATATGAGTTGTAACTTTCATTAAATATTTGTCGTACAAAATGTAAGAGTATAATATTTTTGTCTGAAAAGTAATATACTTTACTACCTCCATCCCGCCCAAAAAATGCATTTTTCTTTTTTCACGTGGATTAAAAATATTATTAATTAATGTGTAATGAGTAGATGTATTAGTGAGAGTGTGGACCCCATATTTTAATTGTATTAGTGGGTGTATGTGAACTCATGTGTATAAAAAAATGAAAGGGGACCCATTGGGTGAGACATCCAAAATGGAAAAAATAGATCATTTGGGTGGGACGGAGGGAGTAATTAATAAGAGTACACAGTTTTGTTTTTAAGAGTATACACTTTTATTTATTTTTTTATTTTTTTCAGGAAATAAAAGATATACGTCCTTATACTAAAGGTACACCATTTAATACTAAAGGGTATCTAGGCGCACGGTGTCCCTTAAAGCACACAAGTTTTTGCCTAAATGTAATTTGAATTTTATACCTTTTTACTTTTAAAATTTCGCTATCAATTTAAATCTTATACTTCCTCTGTTCGCTTCTAAGGTGTTCATTTTACTATTTTTGGCGTCCGGTTCAAAGGTATCCATTCCCCTATTTAGTTAAAAAGTACACCTACTACTTCCCTCTAATACAACTACGCACTTTACATATAATAATAATACTCTTTAATTCACGTGCAAAAAGAAAACGGACACCTTAGAATTGGATTGAGGGAGTATATATATATTTTTATTTTAATCATTTTATAAAATAGATTTCAATACTTTTTTTTTTTCAATTTTAATTACACAAGTAACATTTTGCAAAATAATAACTAAAATATAAAAATAAAAAATTCTAAAAATAAGATTCAATTCAAATTAAATTATAGAATCATTGATATCATTATCAACCATTTTACACCAACAAAAAAATAAAAAATATTGTTGATTTATTTATTTATTTATCTTTTTGGAAAAAATTAAGGAGGGAAATACTGGTTGCAAGTACAGTACACTTAAAACAAGGCTACGACTGGGGTGTTAAACGAGCCGAGCGAGCTCGAATACTCCATACTCGAGCTCGGCTCGAGTACTTATCGAGCCGAGCTCGAGTTTGGCTCGTTATTATAACGAGCTTATATACGAGCTCAGCTCGGCTCGAAAAATGCTCGAGCAAGCTCGATCTTGGCTCGATAAGTAAAAATGTTGAGTTTTCGAGTCGAGTCGAGCCGAGCCCAATCGAGTCAAGCCCAATATTAATTAATATATTATATATTTTTTATTATATTTAAAATATTTATTTTATTATATATTATTATAATTAATAATATTAATAATTAATAATATTAAATAATATTAATATTATTAATTATTATTTTCGAGTCTTAACGAGCCGAACCGAGCAGCTCGTTAACTAAATGAGTATATAAACGAGCGTGAACTCGAACTCGAATAGAAAATTAGTCAAGTCGAGTTCGAACTTTTTAAGTCGAATCGAGCTGAGCCGACGAGCTGCTCGTTTCTCATAACAGCTATAGCTATGAGTCCACAACGGTAAGGTCCGTACGTGGGTCGTGTAAGAAAATGAACAATGGGACACAAATAATAATTACTGGCTTAGGCATAAATATTTCATTCAATAAAAATGCCCACCCATTCTTAAAAAAAAAAAAATCCAAAACTGTCACTTTTGATGTTCCTTTATTAAAGGGCAAAAGTCATCTATACACGTAATCTTATTCATGAAGATCAAGTATATCCCCAATCTAATTTTTTAAACATCCAAACCCTTCAACATTTTTAATGGATCAAAATTACCCTCTATTTTCCATTTGCAGAGCAAACTAGCATTTTTTTTAATTAAATAAATTAACACCATTCAATTAGGTGGGGCCAGGAATAAAAATAATTTTTTTTGTCATCTTCTCCAATTTCGCTTTTTGGGTGGGTATTCTACTGTTCTTTACTAAATCTCTCACACCATGAAAGCAACAAGGGTGTAATAACCATAGCAGGTGCTATAAAATCCCTAACTATTTTGTCATCTACTGCGAAGGGTTCTTAAATTCACTGCTGCCCATCTCATGTCCTTGTACGATGACGGTGAAGGGTGCATGTTAACTGATCTGGTGGCGACGACAATAGCTTCGACGGCCTTGGACACCTCCTCCATCTTCTTGGCGGCGTTCAGCCTCATCTCCGCCACCCTGATGCAGTTCTTAGTCCGGTCGATCTCCGCCATGGCCTTCATCCTCGAAGCTTCTTTCATTTTCTCGAACTGCTCATCCTCGAAACCATCTCCGTCTCGGCGTCTATATCTTCTGCCATTTATTTATTTTTTATTTTTTTTAAACTATGGGCCCACCTATTAAGTGGTGTTGATATTTTTAATTAAAAAAATACAAATTCCCTCTACTAATAAAAGATTAAGGGTAAATTTGATTAATTAAAAAAGTTAGAGGGTTAAAAGTAAAAAAAAAATAGATTGAAGATGTATTTAATTCATGTAAATAAAGTGAGGGGCATGGTTGACATTTTGCTCTTTATTAAAATACCCTTATTTTGAATTAATAGCTTTGACAACTTTTGAATATTAAATTTTAAAAAAATAAACCATTTCGGGCTTTGGTTTTCTTAGGTTTAATACAGTAGTATGTATTACTATAAAAAAATACTACATACGTCCCTTCAATAAGTAACCATTTACTTTTTTCACGTGATTTAAGAAGTATTATATTTTATGTGTAGTGAGTAGATATTAAATGATGTTTTACCTTTTTGCCCTCACAATTAATAATTCCTAATTAAAGCAGCAAAAGAATGCTACTGCACACGAGATTTAAAGTGAAAATAAAAAATAAAAAATTACAACAACTCATTTATACATTACAGTCATTAGTACTACCCTACTTTCCCATTTACATCAACATGTTAACAATTTAATAAACATTCCTAAACAATTACACGATGAAAATGAATTTACAATTCAAATCACAATAATGTGACTAAAATTCCCTTCATTACATTTTAATGGTACAAGAATACAATAATTTATAAAATGAGTGGAGGGAAATGTTCACCTAATCACAATTTCCCTCCTAATATGTCAATTCCCTCCAAAATAGTGGCATAAAAGCATTCACCCCCTTCATATTAACTGCACCATCAAAAAAATTAAACATGGAGAAAAAAACTTAACAAGTGATAAGTTAAACCTCATTGCTCAATTCCTATTGAAAGATTCATCACATGGTAGATCAAGACATGGCAAAATCAATGAAGCAGCAACCAAGTATGCGGTAACAAGGAAATTGACTCGAAGGATATGGTCACGAGCAATGGCGCAAGTTTCAGCAGGGAAACCAATCCAAATATGCAACAGAAAAACAGTCATTATTCATGAGAAAATAAAGCCATTTGATTTAGAGAAGTTGCAAAGCATTTCCTTGAGAAAAAGAGGTACTTATAGGGACATTGCAAAACAGATGAAAGTAGGCAAACTACAATTGGAAGATGGGTAAAAGATAGACTGTTCAGAGCTCATACAAATGCTATCACGCCAGCACTCACGGAGGAACAAAAAATAACCAGGTTAAAATTCAGCCTTTTAGCACTTGAAGTTATTTCTGATCAGAATTTGATAAAGTTTAAGAGTATGTCAAATATTGTTAATATTGATGAGAAGTGGTTTAATCTCACAAAAACAAGTGAAAGATATTACTTAGGACCAGATGAAGTTGAACCACATAGAACATGCCAAAGTAAAAGGTACATTGGTAAAGTGATATTCTTATGTGCAGTGGCTAGACCAATGTATGGTCCAAACTGTTAGTGCATATTTGGTGGGAAAATAGGTATTTTCCCATATACTGAATAGGTTCTTGCTCAAAGGAATTCAAAAAATAGGGCAGCAGACACATTGGTGACTAAACCTTTTGATTCAGTTACAAAGGAAGTCTCCAAACATGTATTGATAACTCAGGTATGCAACTTGAGTAGAACACATCAGTGTGTGTAACTCTCAGAATTATTTCATCATTGAGTTAAACAATGAAATAAGCCTCCAAAATAAGATTTAAGTACATAAATCTTATTGGTGACATTATTTCAGGTTATACCTGCTATAAAGGCTAAGTGGTCAGAGGATTTAAGCAAGAACATACAAATTCAGCAAGATAATGCAACTCTCCACATTGATGATAATGATCCAGATTTTAGGAAAGTTGCAGATTCAGATGGATTCAACATCCATATCATATTTCAACCACCAAACAGTCCAGATACTAATGTAAATGATTTGGGGTGGTTTAGGGCACTACAATCTATGCAACATAAGGAGCCAGCTGACTCAGTGGATGATTTATTGAAGGTTGTACACAAATCATATGATGAATTGACACACACAACACTTGATTCAGTCTTCCTAAGCCTACAAGCATGCCATAAGAAAATAATGTCTTGTTATGGATCAAATAGGTACAAGATCCCTCATTTAGGAAAGACATCCTTGAAGAGGACAGGAAACCTTCCCACCAATTTAGAGGTTGATAAAGAATTGGTCCAGTCATGCATAGAACATTTGATTGATGTAAATGAAACAGATGGAGTTGAAGATCGCATACCATGTGTTGAGGGAATGATCTAATGGTAAATGCTAGATCTTTTTGTACATGCTAATGGACTAACTATTCTGCAGGTTGGATACATTTTGGTTTAAGGTAGTTTGCAGCTATTGGATGGAGGGAGTTTTTATGGAGGATGAAGCTTTTGTGTTGAGGTTTAGACTTCAATATTTTGCTACAATTTTAGTCTTCTATTTTTTTTTTTTATAAAGATTGTTTGTTTATAGCTAGAAAACAACTCTATGTGTTGAGTTGTTTAAGCACTAAACAAACTACCCTCAAGTGAATTCTATTAGTGGTATAATATGTTACACTCAGATTATAGCATCATCATAGAGTGTATATGACATAAATGTCCAAGTGATGACATATTCAATGGAATAGTCTCCAAAACATGGACATTTGTATCGCATATAGACAACATTTGCATACCAATGCACTGCAAGACTAATAATGCATCTTTTGAATCAAATTTCATGTGCAACACCTCAAAACAATCATCACAGTTTGCTAAATAGGGTCAAACAATCATCATAAACTGTATAATAGCCTCAAAATTATCAAATTCCCACATTTTAATCACATTTCCAGCCAACATATTGATACTAGTTAACATACAACTAACATCAGTCCACCCAATCATTCATACATGAAGTGTAATGCATCACTCTCAGGATAATTTCATCATAGAGTGTGTGTGCGCCTCCTAAATGCATAAGTGATGACATTACAAACAAGTAAGCCTCCAAACTCAATGCATGGTGGCACAATTAAATATCTCAACTCTTAAGCACATATAGTCATCATTTCAGTCATTATACCCACATTCTCAACAAAACGTGTGCTTTAATAATAAGGAACAGTGGTATACCTCACTGTATTCCAGCAGAGTTAGGGCACAAGGAAGTAATATCCGTAGAAATTCGATTACAACTTTGCGCAAACCCTTATCCTCCCTGTCAACCAGCCATCGCCATTTGGCTTTTGCTTTCGGCCTCACAACAGGAGCGTATGTTTCCTCATTGGAGTCGGCTACCACCATTTTCGTGTAGATCTGAGATTCTGGAACCACATATCCAGTAGGATCTGGGCTCTCAGTTACCAGATCTGATGAATCGGCCACCGTACAAGTCTTCTGCCTTCGAGATAACTCAGATGAAGGATAATCAGTTGTCAACCATGGGACGAGACTGGGTATATCCCAACAATTGGGGGTGGAAGTGAGTTCCTCCGTCTCCATGACAATGGAGTTCGTAAGCTCAAAGTGTGAGAGAGAAAACAGGGGATAAGATTCAGAACCCATTCGAGATGAAGGCGAGAGAGATAGACTGAATTATTTAGGGGTTAGATTTGTTTATTTAAAGAATAATTGAATCTTAAATCCAAGAAAATGGAATAAGAAAGCAACAATGAAGAACAACCAATTTGCAAACGTGAGGAAAAAAAATGAAATAAGAAAGCCACAAATTATTTTATTTATTTTGAATTGAAGCAACAAGTTTAAATCCAAGATAGAAAGAATGAATCCAGAAGCTTCCAAAATTGTCAATTCGATTGAGAGAGATAAAGAAAAAGAGAGAGAAACGGGTGTGGGGTTAGATTGATCTTATTAAACGTTGATGGTAGTTCACTTGAGAGAGATAAAGGAAGAGAGAGAAATGAGGGTGGGGTTAGATTGATGTTAATAGATGTTGATAGTAATCAGCAATTTTTATTCAATTGATGTTAA
The DNA here is from genome assembly GCA_023678885.1 of Pogostemon cablin. NCBI lineage: Eukaryota > Viridiplantae > Streptophyta > Magnoliopsida > Lamiales > Lamiaceae > Pogostemon > Pogostemon cablin. Next base: position 21,967,345 of record CM042968.1, read on the forward strand.
TACAAAAGTTAATTCATGATTAATTGTGTTTCAAAATAATGGCAATCTTGTAATTATGGGTAACTTTTTGGGTTATTGTAATAGAGTGTGGGGTTGCCAAAATAGGAAACAAACATTTTGTATTGGAACGGACCAAAATGACAAAATTGACATTTATCGGAAGTACGGAGGGAGTATTACTCAATGCCCGAATAGTTATTTTGAACAGAAAAATTGCTACTGTTAATGTGTTAAAGATGTCCGAGAGTAGTTGCTTGCAATTTAAATTAGTCCTTAATCCCGAATAGCTAATAATATTCATATGCCAAAACTAATTTTATTATTTTATTACAATTAACTAATAATGCAAAAATTATTTTTAATTAAAATTATATACCACTATAAATATTAATATACCCGAATAGCTAATGTAAATGTTTAAAATTGTATTGCAATGCAAATGTTGATATGCCCTAATAGCCAATACTTTAGGAATACATAAAAAGTGTGATGTGAGAGCAAATTAAAAATTTATATTAAAATGATTGTCCCAGTTATAAGTTCGAATAGTGTACTTATTGTCGATGTAAATTACATTGATAGAATTTATGTTTTGAATAATTTGTACTTTAAAAATTAATATATTTAATTGCCCAATCTTTAATTTTCATACTATTTTTTTTCGTTTTACAAATGCTCGAATAATGAGTGCATGTAAAATTTGTTCAACCCTAATTTTTTAAAAAATAAAATAAAAATTTGTCAAATTAAGAAATATTTTTTTTCTTTTTTTATAATTCAACTTAAATATTTATAATTAAATATGTTGTATTAATTTGATTAAATTAAGAAAATATAAATTAATGAATATTAAATACTCAATCCGTTCCAGTGAAATGTGAGCAATCACCTTATTTTATTATAAGGTGATTGCTCGCATTTCATTGGGATAGATGAAGTATTAAATTATTTAAATTTAATAAATACTTAATTATAATATTGATTTAAAAAGAAAAATAAAATAGAATTATAGAGTTTGTAAAATAAACAAAATTGAATATATATTAATAATTTATATGAAATATTAGTATTTAATTCATCATAATTAATAATTAAATTTTATTAATCATTATCTAATTATATTTTAATTTAAATTTTGTCTGAATAATTATATTACTAAATAATTAATTAAATAATTTACTTTTATTAATTAATTAAAAATTAATATCAATTAGTACGAATTTAATTCTATGAATTAATATATGAATTTGTTAAATAAATCTAAGTGTTTAGGGTTAGATAATTTATAATAATAATAATAATAATAATAATAATAATAATAATAATAATTTCACCTCAACTCTCTACTAGTAAATAGGGTATTTAAGGCTTAAGTAAAGGGTTAATAAGAAGTTTTTTTTATTAAAGGCTTGCCAAAGAAAAAGATTAAAGGCTCAACGAGGCTTCTAATGATTTCATATGATAAGGGAAGGTAAAATTTGGCTACGTGGCTGGTCAACAATCATGTTAATGGATATTTTGAGATCCGTCTCATGAATTAAGATCCGTGAAATAATCTCATGCAAGTTTTTGTCTTAATATTAACATACACTGGTGTATTACTTAAGTAAAAGGTTGAACCAAACATTTTTATCATAAAAGACCAAGCATTATCAAAAGAGCATAGCATACTATTTTATTATGATTGCATCTTCTATGTATGAAATCATGCATGTTTAAATCACACTCAATTCTAATTTGTGTATATCATTGCTCAAGTAGTTTATGGAATAAACCACCTTGAATATATAAACGTACGAACAACAAAGATAAAAATCTACTGGATAATACCAAAAGGATGAACTGTTCATCCTATTTGCAGAAACTGAGCTGCTGAAAAGAAAAATAAATACTACAAAAATAGAACTTGAAATCTTAACAATACAAGAATTCCTATTATATACCAAAATAAAAACTTGAAGGCAAGCTACAGACTAAAGAAATAATCTTTGAAGAGAAACATTAAAACGGACTCCATCTACTAGAATTCCTATATCATACCCAAATAAAAATTTAAACAATCCCAAAGAGCCATGACTTGTTGCAGACTCAAGAAATTATTCTTGAAAAGGAATATTAAAACGCACTCCATCCGCAAGATCGGATCTACCGGCACCACACCACCAAATTGTGGGCGTTCCTAATGAGGTCTCTTTCACTATTCTTCTACAAATAGAGTTATACCCATATGATCGATGCTCGATTTGTTTACCGATAAAATTGAGATACTCTGATGCAAATCTATCATTCCATCATTCACAATTGACCATCCAATCTAACAACCCCTCATAGTCTTGATTTAGGCCTAACAGGTAGAGATGATATTATCTCCTCATGTTCTTATGAAATCAACGACACTCTTTGGTTGTTGGATGATCAAGTGCATCACCAAAACAGACCCTAGAGAACGATCCTCACCAGCCCAAATCGAAAATTGCCTTGTGATTTGGAGGAGGGAAGCGAGAACAATATTCACAACATCTCGTCCTACAAACAATTCAACAATAAGATTTGCAATCCAATTAAAATCGTGACCCATATTATCACCAGATCTGTATTGAAATTCAATGTCAATGAATTTCAAAGTGTCATTGAACACCCACAAATTACTCCAATTAAGGCTGGTCAAGCAAACCCCCTCCCTATGCATATCATGCATAAACTGGTATATATCCTGGATTAGTATTCTAATCTTAGGATACATATACCATTGAAACTCTGTGTCATGTGAGTATCTGTACTCCAGATGATCTGAGATTTTGCATGTATTAAAATATGATGACCTACTTGTGGTAATCTGCTAGTTAGTGACGTATTCTCTCAAAGGGATTCTCGGATGCTCACATACCATGTTTCTATGAATCTCATCAATAAAATAAATATGTGAAAATTTTCTATGATTCACTTATAAAGAATGAGGATCAATACGAGTGCAAATATAAATTGGCACAAATCGACTACCTGCAATACCACATATTTTGCCAAGGTGGGTTTTGTCATCGTACTCGTAAGATATGTGACCATCAACCCTAACTAACATCATAGTTCAGCAAAGAGGCAGATGAAGGTGTGGTATGGTTCTTGTAGGTTGTAACTGAAGAGACAGATGTAGAGTAAAGTCTCATACTCTTAAAGTAAAGGATGATTTAAAAAATATAAGACCCAATTCACTTATTCCTTAAAAATTTATTATTATTTTTTAGTTTTCACCTTTTATATAAATTTGAGTGTGTGTATATATTGAGTAAAGTAAAGGGTGAGTTTTGTACGAGATCGTTTCACGAATCTCATTTCGTGATACGGATTATCCATTTACATGAACACTATATTCAAAGAGATTAAAAGGCGGCGGTTGTATAAGAATACATGGAATTCGCTGTTAAGCAATAATCATGGTTAATTAGTATTTTTTAATATTTCTTTTTTTAGTTTTAAAATAAATTAATTGAGCATTAACTATCTTTAATTAATAAATGTAATATGTATTTTTATTCATTTTTTATAACACTTATTCATAATTTGATATCACTTTTCTTTAAAATGTTATGACTTTTTATTTATTTACGAATTACTCATAATATAGTTTGATTATATGATTATCACATTTATTGATCACTTATCACTTTTATAATTAAAAATATTATCACCTTTTATTTTTTTCTATTAATTATTCCTAATTTAATTGCTTGGTTATCACATTTTCTTTACTGAATGTCACTTTTTATTTAAAGCGCTTTTTATTCTCTATGAATATAGTGTTCATGTGATGAATAATCCGTATCACAGAATGAGATTCGTGAGAGGATCTCCCACATAACTTTACTCAGTATTAACATACTCAAATTTATATAAAAAGTGAAAACTAAAAAATAAAATAAAGTTTTAAGGAATAAGTGAATTCTATTGATTGTTGCATAATTTTGGACTTAGTACATTTATTAAAAAAGCAAAAAAAAAAAGCTGCATGTACCTTCTATTAAAATGTTGCACGAATTTGTTTTGTTTTGTTTTTTTACCTACATTTATTAAAAAAATGTAAACAGTCCGTGAAGCAAGAAAAAAAAGCTGCATTTAACTTCTATCTCTTGTCCTATATTTTTTAAACCCTCCTTTGCTTTAGGAATAGAGACTTTACTCTTCATCTTCATCTCCCTCTTTGTTGAACTATGGTGTTAGTTAGGGTTAAGGATCACATATCTTACGAGTATGTTGACGAAACCAACCTTGGAAAAATATGCGGTACTGCAGGTAGTCGATTTGTGCCAATTTATGTTTGCACTCGTATTGATCCTCATTCTTTATAAGTGAATCATAGAAATTTTCCGCATATTTATTTTATTGGTGAGATTCATGGAAACATGATATGTGAGCATCCGGAAATCCTTTTGAGGGGACATGTGGCTAACTGGCAGATTACCACAGGGAGGTCATCCTGTTTTAATACATGCAAAATCCCAGCCCATCCGGAGTACAGATACTCACCCGACACAGAGTTTCAATGGTATATGTATCCTAAGATTAGAATACTAATCCAGGATATATACCAGTTTGTGCACGATATGCATATGGAGGGGGTTTGCTTGACCAGCCTTAATTGAAGTAATTTGTGGGTGTTCAATGACACTTTGAAATTCATTGATATTGAATTTCACTACAGATCCGGTGATAATATAGGTCACGATTTTAATTGGATAGCAAACCTTATTGTTGAATTGTTTGTTGGACAAGATGTTGTGAATATTGTTCTTGCTTCCCTCCTCCAAATCACAAGACAATTTTCAATTTGGGCTGGTGAGGATCGTTCTCTAGGGTCTGTTTTGGTGATGCACTTGACCATCCAACGAGTGTCGTTGATTTCATAAGAACATGACGGGATAATATCATCTCTACCGTTAGGCCTAAATCAAGACTATTAAGGGTTGTTAGATTGGATGATCAATTGTGAAGGATGGAATGACAGATTTGCATCAGAGTATCTCACTTTTATCGATGAACAAATCGAGCATCGTCCATATGGTCCTGGTTATTATTACATAGGAGTAGTCTAGTAGTAGAGGAACAGCGAAGAGAGACCTCATTAGATGCGTCTGCAATTTGGTGGTCTATATCAGAAATGGTGAAAATTTGACAAATGTTGAGGGTCAAGTGGTGCCGGCGGATCCATTTTTGGGGATGGAGTGCGTTTTAATGTTCCTTTACAAAGATTATTTCTCAAGTCTGCAACATGTCATGGGTATTTGGGATTATTTAAATTTTTATAATTTGGGTATGGAATAAGAATTCTAGTGGATGGAGTTCGTTTTAATGTTACTCTTAAAAGATTATTTCTTTATCCTGTAGCTTGCCTTTAATTTATATTTGGGTGTGTAATAGGAGTTCTAGTATTGTTAGGATTTCATGTTCTATCTTTGTAGTATTTATTTTTCTTTTCAGCAGCTCAATTTCTGCAAATAGGATGAACAATTCATCCTTTTGACATTTTCCAGTAGATTTTTATCTTACTTGTCTGTATGTTTACATATTCAAGGTGGCTTATTCCACAAACTACTTGAGCAATGATATACACAAATTAGAATTGAGAGTGATTTAAACATGCATGATTTCATACATAGAGGATGCAATCATAATACAATATTATGGTATGCTCCTCCAATAATGCTCGGTTGTTGATGATTAAAAATGTTTGATTCAACCTTTTAAGTAATTTAATATTAAGGCAAAGACTTGCCTGTGACCTACGATAATTCAATTAGCCAATAATCTCAGTTAACAATCTTGTTGATTCGCGATAATCTCAGTTAGCAATCTTGTTGAATCGCGATAATTCAATTAGGCAATAATCTCACCGTTTATATTTTTTTTTTCTTCATTTTATTTTTTCTTTATACCTATTACATGTTTTTTTTTTAATTTTATATTAAAAAATGTGATGAAATTTTGTCATTTTCTTTTAATTTAAATTTCGTTTTAAATACTATAAATTTATAAAAAATGCTATTTTCTTAAAAATAGTATAATTATTTTAATAAAAATGATACTCGATTAAAGAAAAATGATAATTATCCGATTGAATAATTTTGTAAATAATTAATTAAATAAGTAAAATAAAATAAAATATTTTTAATAAAAAGTGATATTTAAATAAGGAAATGGTGATTTAGAGAAAGAAAAAAAGTGATAAGACCTTCCCCCCGTACTTCATCCCCACCGCTCATGTCTACCGGTGGCCCATGCTCTCGGTTTTTTCATTTGGCGGCGCTCTCGTTCCTCTTCCGGCTGGCCTCACGGTGCCGGCGAATCAACCCTGTTCTCAGCGCAGCCATGGCTCTTCCTTTCTCGTTTTCCTGCTCCTCTCATGTTGTCAGATTCAGTGTTAATGCATCCCAAAACTGGTATTCAGCTCTGTTCTGACATGCGTGTTGGAAGGGCAGACATGTAATTTGGCCATTGTCACTCTCAAACCTGTTATTACAACAAAACACAACCCCTGTCATCATACATGTTGTCTAGCTTCTTAATTTCCATGAGTGAGAGAAGGAAACAGAGAGAGATATACCTAAAGCAGAGGGATTGTTGATCAAATCCTAGTATGTCCACCACTGTGTTCTTGTAGTTGTTTGTTTGCCCTGTAAAATCCCTAACAATGCAACCAAACGAAACTTTATAAGAAAAGATGATGAATTATTGAATTAATCTACCTACCAACTGTTGGCCAGTTTCTGATCTAATTCCAGATGCATACATTACATAGTTCACTCCTCTGAGCACTTGCCTAACATAATTCATTATTTATTGAATGATCCAAATATCCATTAACAAGCTTGTTGACTAGAGTGTAGAGGTAATTCAATTAGCCAGGCTGCCTCATCTCCATGAAAGGCCATCCTTGAGTGGCGGTTTTGTCGGATTTCCCCCTGGCGACGGCAAGTATGATGCTTCCAGATCTGCTTTGGACAGCATTGGTCGTTTTGGGTTGCTTTTTTCCTCTCTCTCTCTTCCTCATTTCCCAGCCAGTTGCATTCCTGGGCACCCCATACCCCTTTTTCATGTTATTTTTTTGATGAGGATTTATGGGTCTCTCAATTTCTGTCAGATTATATCTTCAAAACTCTTCTGATCAAGATCACTAAACACTCTTTCTACACTTGTGATATACTATGTGTGTATACGTATGGAAAGATACTCAATGATTTATAGGCTAAATGAGCTGTCAACCTCTCTTCATGGTCACACCCTATTGCCCAACGTGTAACTGATACAACCACCTTTAACCTCTGGACAATAACCGCACCAAAAATCAGCTCCACCTGCTGCAGCCTGTACCCTTGCTATAATACCTTTTCTACATAACTTAACACTCCATGCTTTATGTCACAATTTCCATACACCCTTACAACCCAGGGAAAATATACGGGTAAAACCATTTTTACTTGAAAAATCATTAAAAAATATTAATCGAATTTTTTACAAGAATGCGTTATTTTGGCACGAATTCATTACACGAATGAATTGTTTTCGTGTAAAAAAACAATTTGTGTAGTTCGTTAGCAATTTCTTATAAAATTACAAAAAATCGTGTAAAAAATATTACAATAAAATTGTGTTAAATTAAAAAAAAAAACTAAAAAAGTTAATCAAATATTCATGTGCAATTTCGTGTAAAATTAAAAATATCGTGTAAAAAATTACAAAAAATATCGTGTTAACTAAAAAATAAAACAAAAAAATTCAATCAAAAATTCGTGTTAACAATTACATCAATCGTGTAAAAAATAACAAAAAAAATTCGTGTTAAATTATTTTTAAAATAAACTAAAACAAGTGAATCAAAATTCGTGTAACCAATTACATCAATTGTGTAAAAAATAACAAAAAAGAATTCGTGTTAAATTATTATAAAAAAACTAAAAAAGTCAATAAAAATTCATGTGAAATTTCGTGTAAAACTACAACTATCATGTAAAAATTACAAAGAAATTCGTGTTAATATTTAAAAAAAAAACAAAAAAAGTAAATCAAAAATTCGTGTAGAAATTTCATGTAAAATTACAACAATTCGTGTAAAAAATTAAAACAATTCGGGTTAAATTAAAAAAAAAAACTCAACTTATTATTTGAAGTGAAAATTTTACACACATGCATTATTTTACACGAATTATTTTCGAGTAAAGGTTAAATCCACATTTTGGGTACTCAAAGAGTTATTCTTATATTTGAGGCAATAAACAATATCACTAAACCCTGACGAGCACTCTTTTTAATTACTTCTACAACTTAAACCAACATGCAACAGCCTTATTAGATTTAGTATTTCTAGTTTACATCACAATTTCAAATAATCCAAAATGTCCACTCTTACAATTTTTCATTAAAACTATCCACTTTTATGATAAGATTACCAAAATATCCTTTAAAAAAACTAAAATGCCCTGACGTAATTCCATCAGATGCAGATTTTTAAATTAATATTTTATCCGTCCCAAATATATTGACACAATTTTCTTTTATGGTTGTCCCACAAAAATTGACATATTTCATGGGATCCACGCAAAAATAATTTATTTATTTACATGGGTCCACACATAGAGTTGTTAATAAGCCCGTAAACTGTGGGCCCAGCCCGATTAACCCGAAAAAATTAGGGTTAGGGCCAAGAAATTTGTACTCATTTAACATCCGGGCTTTTTGGCCCTAACCAATTAACTCGTGGGCTAATAGGACTGGCCCTTGGGCTAACAGGGCCGGCCCATAGGGTTGAAAATTATTATTATGTTTAATTAATTTTAACACTCATAATCTATACATCGACTCATTGTTCGACAATGGGTCGAACAAACTCTCACCCTACTCCCAACCAATTGTTCGACAAACTCTCACCATCTTTTAATTTTCATCTGTTTCTCATCATTTTTCTCACTCTGACCCACAATTTTCTCTAATAAATAAAATAATACTTAGATAAATATATTAAGATTAATTTAATTATCACAAATTCTTTTAATTTATATCTTTTAACAATATTTTGCTTGTATTAATCTTAATTCTCTCAAATTTTAAATAATGTATTAGTTAATTTTGAATTTGTTGTATTATTTATAACAAATTATAATTTATAATTTTTAAATATTTTTTATCGTACAACCCGCGAGCCCGGCCCGTTTAACCCGTAGCCCATTAGGGTTAGGGTTAGGTTTACCTTTTCGTAGTCCGTTTAAACAGACTCGATTTAGCCCGAAGCCCGTTAGGGCCGGCCCTAATGGGTTAGGGCTGAACCGTTTAACATCTCTACCCACACACACATAACATTCACCACTAATACAACTACCTACTACACATTAAATATTATTTCTCTAATCTCCGTGCCCCAAAAAAAGGTGTCAATCAATGATTAGAAGACCGGACCGGCCGGTTCAACTGGTTGAACCGGACCGAATGTACCGTAAAAACCGCTTTCTATGTTGAACCAGAAAAAACCGATTTGAACCGGTTCAAATCGGAACAACCGTCTGAACCGGTCAAACTGAAAACCGTCGGGTCTAATTTTTTATATAAAATTTTCGTACTGAGATCTGAGTTATTGACTAATTTGAGAGTTAACATCCCAAGATTGGATGAATGCAAAGGGAGAGGAGTAATAATCATTATATATAGAAATACAATACCCCCTTCTCTTTAATAAGTTTTCAATGTGGGATATTGAAGTTGTGAAAAAGAAGGGAGAAATTGTGGTCTTATATACATTTCCAATACCCATTTCTTTCTTATAATTAATCAATATGAGATCTCCCTTTCTATAAACATATACATTTAACTACATGTAATTTATCACTTATTATTTGTTTAATTTTAAAATATATAAATTTATTTGCTTAATAGTATCCAAATCCAAATAATTGAAAAATATATTTTAAATGAATATTGATTAAAATTAGAGTCAACAAATAAGAGTGATTCTCTTGTGCCGGGCACACGAATTTAGATTCATGCCCTTTGCAATTTTCGTGCCCCTTTACAATTTAAACTCTATAGCAATGATTAAAAAATTGGACTGGTTGAATTTAAACTCTATAGCAATGATTAAAAAATTGGACTGGCCGATTCAACCGCTTCGGACACATCCAAAAACCATTTTATGGTTTGAACAGGGAAAAATCGGTTTGAACCGGTTCAAACAGGAATAACCGGCTGAACCGGTCAAACCGAAAATTTCCGGTTCTCTTTTTTTTGAAATTTTCGTATTGAGATTTATTTTTTATTTTTTTAATTTTCGTATTGAGATTCATTGACTAATTTGGAAGCCAACATCTCAAAATATGATGGATGTAAAAAATAGGTAGTAGTGATCATCACATATATAGAAGTACAAAACCTCTCCTCTTTACTAAGTTTCCGATGTGGGATATTGAAGTTGATGGAAAAGAAAGAGATAAAAAGTGGTCTTTATATATAGAGATCCAATACCTATTTCTTTCTTATAATTAATCAATGTGGGATCTTTTCAATTCTTACAAGCATATACATTTGTAATTTATCACTCATTATTTTTTAAATCTTTAAATAAATAAATTTATTTACTTAATTGTATCTAAATAATTGAAAAAATAATTTGAATGAATATTAATTAAAATTAGAGTCAGCAAATAAAATAAATTAACAATTTTTTTTTCATTTTTATTTCAATTCTAATATTCTTAATTAATTTTCTTTCATTTTCAAAGTAAATTTGAATTATATTAACTATTAATATAAATTAAAATAAAAAATCATCTTATTTTTACATTTAACTTTATTATTTTAATCTATTATTTTTCATGTACACTAAGTATGTTAATATAAAATTATATATTAAATAATAAAATATTATTAAAATATGTAATTTATGTTTTTTCGATTGAACCGCCCGGTTTGACCGGTCCGACCGTGAACCGTTTGGGTCATCGGTTCGGCCTCCGATCCGGTTTTCTAATCAATGCTCCATAGCAATACATATGTTTAAATAGAATAGGGAGGGGAAGGATTGTGTTCACATGGGGACACGGACCGTGTTCCCGGAGGCGCAGGAGCTTTTGCCTTAAGTTAAATATGTAACTTTTTTCAAATGGGGCGGCTATTTGCACCCCGTATCTACTAAATGAACCCCAAGTTCTAAATATACCCCGCTAAAATTAAAAGTTACACATATAAATTACTAAGTACACCCCATTTAAGACTACTTTACACTTTTAATTAATTAAACCCTAATTACTAAAAACTAATTAATAAAAAAAGAAGAAAGAAACGCCGATGAAGGAAATAAGAGGTCGACGTTGCGACTCCGTAGAAGATAAAGGGTTGACGTACTGACTCCACATAAGAGAAAAAAGAGAAAAATTAGAACTACGTGAGTAGGGATGTAATCAAATCGAGTCGAGTTGAACACTACTAGGTTTGAGGACCGTTTGTTAAGGAATTATCAAATTTGAGCCCGAGCTCGAACTTGACAAGAAAAAAATATCAAACTCGAGCTCAAACTCAAACTGTTTGTTAGGCTTACGAATGTGTTCACGAACACATAAAGTAACTTATTCATGAATATTTTTTCATTAACATTTAAATTATTTTGTATGTGTATATTAAAAGAATGTTTCGTTTATAAACATTTAATGTTATTCATTATATTAAATAAATAAACTAATAAAATATAATAATAAATGATAAAAAAATTAAATAATCACTTAAGTTATTATCATATATGTGTGGTTTAATACAAAATATTTAATTATTGAATATAAATAAATAAATAACAATATATAATACTAAAGAATAATTATAAAATTTACGAACGTGTTTGCGAGCCATTACCGAGCTCATAAACGAATATGTTCGCGAGCTTTAAGCCGAATACCCTTAGGCTTGAGTTTGGTTTGATAAACTATTCGAGCTCAAAATTCAAGCAAGCTTGGTTTGGCTCGTTAAGGTTAACGAACGAGTTCGAACGAATATTTTATCGAACCGAGATTCAAATAGTTCGCGAACGGTTTGGTTTGCTTACATCCCTAGACGTGAGGCAAGAGAAATGAAAAAGACATATATAAGCCTATAAATTCTAAAGCTGCAAACGTGGGTATTCCTAGAGTGTAGATGCACGCACTGTCGCCGGAGATCTCAACATACTCCCCAAACTGCCCCCTTCGACTACACTCCACCTCCGTACAAGGGCCCCACCGCCGCCGAACTCTTGGCGAAGCGGAGGGAGTTTCTCAGCCCTTCTATGTTCCATATTCTATTTTTATAGCAAACCTGCGAGTTATACACTGCAACTCATCACCTCTTTTCTTGCACTGTTATTTTAATTTTCCAACAATTTGACTGAATCATTGCCTAATAATAGGTGAACATTGTCCATGGAAAGACGCAGTACTTGTTCGACGAACATGTGTTGCTGCAACCGAACACATATGCTTGTTCGGTTGCAGCAACCGAACACCATATGAATACAAAATCTTAAGGTGTTCGGTTGCTGCAACCGAACAAGCATATATGTGTTCAGTTGCAGCAACTGATTTCTTATTCATATATGCTTGTTCGGTTGCTGCCACCAAGCATCGTATAAATAAGAAATCCTAATTTATATTTATAAAGAGATATTTACATCTTAACAAATATGAATATTTTAATCCTATAAAATTTATGGATTACATTTGTTAAAATTGGGGGTGCAAATAACCGGCTCCCTTTGCAAATAACTAAAATATAAAAATAAAATTTTTCTAAGAATAAGATTGAATTCAAATTAAATTATAGAATCACAAATATCATTATCAACCATTTTACACCCACAAAAATAAAACAATATCGTTGAATTTTTTATTTATTTTTTTTAAATTTAGAGAGAAATACTGATTGCAAGTACAATACACTTAAAACAACCCTACGAGTCTACAACGGTAAGGTCCGTACGTGGGTCGTGTAAGAGAATGGAGAATGGGACCCAAAAAAGGTTGGATAATAATTAAACCAAATTACTTGCAATAATAATACTGCAAATAATAATGCCAATGTCCTACCATTTTTAAATTAATTACTCCATTCTCACACTACTGCGTGTTTTCCATACTACTTTCTCTCAAATCTTGCTCAAATTAAGTCATAAAAGAAGCAAATACGTTTTTCTTTATTACAGGATCTTCGTATTTGATTTTCTCAGCGGAATAAGATCATTCCAGAAAAAGAAAAAAAATAAGAAATAAAAATGGTTTAATCTTTCACCCACTACATCTCATTCCTTGCATCAATCATAGTAAAAGAAAAAAGCCCACATTTATGGTTTAGTTCATAAAGCAAATTCCTTTTCAGCCATAAAAGAAGCTTGTACTCATTGTTTTCTTGTGTAGAGAGAAATAATCTTTCAGGTACCCCTGTCTTTGTTTACTGAGTTTTTCTATCTTGTTTCTTCTTGCAAGATTGATTCTTGTCTTGATTGTGCTTGCTGACGTGGAAATCGAAGTGGGTTCCTCTCTCTCTCTCTCTGTGTCTCTTTTGTGTGTGTGTGTGTGTGTTTGTGCGTGTGTTTTCTTGTTTGGGAATTGAAATTTGCTGGAAGGTTTTAGCTTTATTGTTTGGTTTTGTTCTTCAGTAGATCCATGTGTAAAACATGGCTAGTTTGATTGGTACTGTTGTTGTCTGGATTTGTCATCCCTAGTTAATTCAGAGTATGGTGAATGTTGATCTGATTTTTCTTTTTAAATTGAATCATGAATTCATTACTTGATGATTTCTTTGATCTAATTCTTGGATTGACTGAAATTAAAGATTAAAAAAAATTACACTTGTTCTTTTGTAGTAAGCTTTTCTGGGGTTGCTTATTTTTGAAATTTTCATCTTTTGCTTCAAATTGGTAGAATTGAAGGACAATTTATAAAAAAATTGTTAGTGAAGTTACACTTGGCATGTGTTGATTGGATACAAGTTGATGATACAGTCATCAAATGAACGTTTATGGTTAGTGTTTTTGCTTGAAGAAACTGATTGAATTTCACTAGGATGTATGTTTGGTGAATTTGTGAATCTAATACATCCAATGAATGCATCATTCTCTTGGAGAAATCATAAGTTATTACAAGTTTGATGTTTTGTGTATCACAATAATGTGAGGACAATTTTCTCTGTAGTCTAATCATGGTCTGATGAATTGCTTACATATGTTCACTTATAGCTGCTTTATGAGGATCTAGTTACCACATTCTAGAAGTCGAGGTTCGTTTCGTGTACATGGATAAAGGGTCCCCCGATTGTCCATACCCCGGCTGCTTCTTCTGTGTTATGAAAGAAGGGAACCCAAGCAAACGTAGATCGAGTTTACTCAAGTTCTTTAGAGAACTACCTTCACAGGACGACGATGGTCAGGTTCTTCCGATTAGTGGCCTTTGGAACACTGCCATGGCCCATCCTAATGACCCGGAGTTCATTGAGTTGGGAATCTTCGAATGCATGGCAGCCCTCATCTGGAAGGGCTTCAAGAACCGACGCTGGCTATCTCACGACCAAAACATATACATCCCTTACTATGCTGCTCATATAATCGGATCGTACACTATGAATGTGGAAGAATTTGCTGAAATGGCAGTGCATGCTGGGGTTATCCAAGCTTTGGTTGAACTTCTGAGAGGGAGGTTAACTTGGGTCGAACAGAGAGTGGCTGTTCGAGCGTTAGGTCACTTAGCTACGTATGCCAGCACGTTTCCTGCTGTTGCCAGCCACGGTGAGATCTTGGAGCTCTCAATGCAGTTGGCTGTGAGTTCTCTAGAGATAGTGTACACTCAGTTTTACCAGTATGTTGATAGGAGACTTAGTTATCACTGTGATCTTTTGACGCGTGGTATGGGTGGGGTCGAGATGGAGTCGAGGAAGGCGGAGGAATGGGCCAGTCAGTTGCAGTGCTGGTCCCTTCAGCTCATCAATTGCTTTGCCTTCAAACCTGAGTTTCTTCAGACTATATTCAAACCTGAGTTTCTAGTCAAGCTTCCAGGGATGTGGGGTGGGCTCGTTAACGAGAATTCACCGGCTGGCATTGGATTGTTACGAACAATTTGTCATCATAAGGTTGGTAGAGGGCCGGTGGCAAGCTGTACGGGGGTTATAGATTCGTTATGCAACATAGCGCGATCATCAGACGACTGGCAATACATGGCTATTGACTGTCTTCTTTGGTTGCTCCAAGATCCTAATACTTGTCACAAGGTAGTCCCATTTTTATGGGAATTTGGTCGTTTCTTTTTCGCCTCTACTTGTTCCGTTTATCACTGATCGAATCGTGCAGGTTAGCGACAAAGTTGTGCCTACGCTGATCGACCTTGCAGACATAACTACACTGGGGGATCACAAGAAACTAGGGGACTCCATTGTGAGTGTTCTTGAAGAATACATGCAGTCACCTGGAACGGGTCGAAACTCTGTCAGCAGCCACGCGAAGGAAGAGATTGCGGAGCTCCTCACGTCTCGACAAAGGTTAAAATGGGAAAAGAACATGCCTAAAGAGGATCTTCATATCAAACATGCTGCTGCTCTAGTAGTTAAGCTCGAAGGAAACTCTCTGTTCTCCTCAGGAGATATTTCCAATGCTGCATTGAAATATTCAGAAGCATTGGCTTTGTGCCCTATGAGATCGAAGAAAGAACGTGTCGTGTTGTACAGTAATCGAGCTCAGTGTCATCTGTTATTACAACAACCCTTGGCTGCTATAAGTGATGCTACTCGAGCCCTATGTCTACATAACCCCGTTAATCGCCATGCTAGAAGCCTGTGGAGACGAGCACAAGCCTACGACATGCTTGGACTAGCTAAGGAGAGCCTACTAGATGCAATTCTGTTCATCAATGAGTTCTCCCAATCAACCGATCCTGATCTCTCGTTGAGACAAAACAAAGTGCCCGATTATGCTGAACGTTTGGTCAAGAAACAGATGCGGGCCGCTTGGTTATTCAGAGAGGCTGCTATTAAACATGGAGGCGTCCAGTGTGAAGGTGATGGCGACGTCTGTGGCCAAGAGAGCGATGATTCTGAATGGGAAACGGCCAGTGAAAGCGACATGGGAAACGAGGGTAAAGATGAATTGCATGAGGATGATTTTGAGAGGAAAGATAGGACATTAAAGCTTCAATGAAAGGTAAAATCTCACTATAACTATTATGATCATTTAATAACTTATTACTCCTATTTAGTTTGATCATGTTTTATTCATCTTATTTAGGTTCTGTAAATCTAACTTGAAAAAAACATGAATAATGTGAATTGTTGGACTAAATCAAGAATGACATTACACACATTGTCATATGATTACACATGATGCATTTTGTTAACGTTAGTACACACCTCTTTGGTGCTTCTAGACACATGGAAGTAGGGTTCATTTTTAACCGATTCAAACGTTGAAACGATGCAGACATTTAGCTGTTGGATCGCACGTGGATGTAAGATGATATATGGAGCCTTCACGTGAGCGTAAGCACCAGCTCGAAGCGAGCTGCATGAAGATCATGGCATCAAAATGGTGCCCTGTCTTTATGGAGACAATGGTTCCTCTGGTTAAGAACATTTTAGTACATTATTTTTGCTTTCTTTTTGTTAATTTTTTTACTGGTTTGTTGCTTGATTGCTCTGTTGTAGATTTAGTAAGGAACTACTTGTGTTTTATAGATTCTTGCCATCTGTATAGTTTGTAAATTTTTGTTTTTATTTAGTTCATTTATTTCCTTTTTTACTCCCATAAATTTTGTGTACATCCTTTGAAAAAATTTGAGGATTATATTATTGCCCTTGATTTATTGATTGTTTCACCATCAGTTATTAGTTTGTTTGTTTTTATTTTTTTGGTGGTATTTTTTATTTTTATTTTTATTGAGTTACAGTAGGGGATGTCCAAGTCTCAATGTTAAACTCTCATTGAAGAATTAATTTATCACAAAATGAATTAAAAACAGAAAAAAAACAAAAAAATAAAAACTTTGGTGAGTTGATTAAAATATACTATCTAATATAATTAGAAAATGAATTGAGATAATGAATAGTATATAAAAATTAGTTCGAATATTTAAAAATGAAGGTTAAATTCTAAAAATAAATAATAAATCAATTCCCTAAATGTGGAATATCCACTATATCGACACCAAAAAATATTACTTAATAATTAAAAAATTGTTAATAGATCATAATATAAGAGTAATTAATAAGAATAGGAAGATATTAAAATTGGATAAAGATGTTTGTCTGAACATTTAGAATTTTAGAGTATCAAATCATTTAACTTATATTTTTATTTAGAATTTTAGAGTATCAATTCATTTAAGTTATGTTTAGACTTGGTTTAAGGGTTAAAATTAATGATTTTAGAATTTAGAATTCTTTTATTGAAGGGTAAATTAATAAACACACTTTTTTTATATACGGATGTTATGGACATTAAGTATCAGCCGTTAAAATTAGAATTCCAACAAAAATTAATAAATAAATAAATCCAATGGTAAAGTCACATGTAATAAGTAGGGAAAAGAAAGTTTTGGTTATAATTATTAAAATAATAATAATAACAAAAACATCAAGATTTAAATTTGGAAAAATATCACATTTGTAATGACTTAGAGTTAGAAAATTAATAAAAAGGTACCATTGTGTTAGATAACATATCAAGAAGTTCAAGATAAGATCTTTTAATTAGGAAAAAAAAAATTTTACTGTTTATACGTTTTTTCATTCAGTCATTTTTGAATTTTGTGGGGTACTCTATTATATATTTAGAAAATATGACTGACTCAAGATATTCCTCAAAACTCTTTTGAATTTACAACGATGTAGAAATGAACTTTTCTTTTTCATTTGCACTCAAGGAATTAGCAATTTGTCCAACTTGATATTCTAAAGCTTTGTTCCTTTTGTCATTTGTCGTATCGGTCTTTTTTCTTGATTCATTTTGAGTGTTGTTTGATGCGATCAACCTTTTAATTACCTCTTTGGCTGAACTTTTTCCCAGCAACGGCGCCATTCGAATAAAAGTGACAAATACTTCCTTAGACAGTATAGTTTTCCTGTTTTGAGTGATGCCTAAAAAAGTTGTCCTTTTAATTAAGGAAATTAGGGGAAATAAATCAAATGTTTAAGCTCTCCTTTTCATCAAGGAAATAGTTTTCCTCTATAGTTTCCTCTATCCTATATTATTCATCCGGCAGAGGATAGGATATGATTACTAAAATTATACAGAGTGTCCTATAGGAAAATAATGAAAAGATCACAACACATATTCAGAAACCATAAAAAAATAGTAATGGACACAACTATGTATAAACTTTATACTAAAAATAGTAATAGAAATCAAGATCATATAGTATTTTATTTTTTAATTTAAAAATTGGCAAAACATTACTGATGATTACCCTTGCTAAATTTATTGAATTAATATTAAATATTTTTTTCAATTCCTCAGGATAAAGTTTTATATTTTAATCCGTCGATGAATATAACACTGAAAATTTCCTTTTTCCAAAAAAAAAGTTCCATCGTTAGTTTATTAAATCTTTCCAAGAACAAACAACCTTAAATGTTTAAAAATGTTATTATTGATAATTAATTAAATTTTTTTTTTCAAGTTTCACTCCTTCCAAAAACAACTTTAAACAAATTGAATATACTGGCTGTTTAAATGTATTATTATTGATATTTTTTTTTCAAATTTTCGTAGTTTTTAAATTTTTACCCCCATAAATTTAAAATATCGGTATTTTTGTCAATATCGATATTTTAAACATGGCTTATATCAAAGATGTTACAAATGTGTTACATATTACTGCTAATACAATTTTAAAAGTGTTATCTATTTGTGTTAAATAAATTAAAAGTATTACTAAGAGAGTGTTAATATAATATTACTGTTGGAGTGGGTCTCTTGTGAGATAAGATTTATTAAAGTATAATTGTTATATAAATAAAATATGTTTATTGATAATTAAAGTATGTTTCTTTATTATAGTGAATGATATATTTAAATATGATTCTACAGTATTATTATAATATGATTTACTACAAATATATTTTAATTACAATAAGCATACTTTTGTTATACTCCTAATAAATTTTTGGCGTGTCTGAATGTGGAGGATGAGTATATGATATATCTATGCCAATTCACTAATTTATAGTAATTTATAGTAAATAGCTAATAATCATGTTGCTATAGTTAAATATAAAAATAGAGCGTTTTCAAAATACAATAATCACTCATCAATTTAGAATCTCAAAACAAACAAACAGAACTGAGCGTTTTCAAAATACAATAATCACTCGTCAATTTAGAATCTCAAAACAAACAAACGAAAACAAGAGTTCGCAACGATACATTAATTAAAATTAAAATAAAAATTAATGAGTAATTAAGAAAAAATATATAAAAATTAATTATCATGGTTTCCAAGCAGAGTGAGGAGGAACTTTTTGTAATCCCCGGATGTGTCGTTAGCAACTGCGTGATCAAGGGTGACGCTGTTCCTCTTATAGTAAAGGTCTTTTATACGCCTCAAGTCTTTCTCTGCTCGCGTCACTATAACGCGCGTCAGTGACTCCTCGTCCGTACCAGGCCTACTCAAAGCTTGCCGAATTACCTACATTAACAAAGTAGTATTTGATTCGTTAAAAATATTAGATAAATTAATAAAGTTTGCTAGTATCAATTATAAAATTTACCTTAATTTTTTATTAATTTTATGAGATATTAAAAATCTACAAGACCCGTTGTTTTTAAGGGATTTAGAGGAAAATTAAGTCCGTTTAATTTTAATTAGTGTTTAAACTCTAACTTTAGTAAAATTTTAAGTCCATGACCATGGAATATTTAACTCATATAAACCAAAGAATGTACTCCCTACGTAAAGTCCATGACCATGGAGTATTTAACTCATATAAACCAAAGAATGTACTCCTTCCGTACCGCCCTAATGGTTACAAAGGAAGCGTAACCTTTAGGACGAGACGGAGGGAGTATACGCTTACCCATAGATTAAATACATTTAATAAGAGAAAAGAAAAAAAATTGATATTCTAATTGTAAAATAAAAATTTGAGCTTGTATGTCCATGTAATTTGTCTCATGTGGAATCGGATTGAGTATTGTCATTTTTTACCCTACAAAACTTCTATTCCTCTTAGAAAAAAATTAAAATAACATTTGAAAATTCACAATATAAAGAAATTTATTCAATCTTCTTAGATGAGCAATAGTTTTTTATTAAAAATATTACCATTTAATGATTTAGATCTAGATTGACATTTTCTCATCCTGCTCCACACAAAACTTATGGTGGAACTGTACCATGTAATTATTTATCTTAAAACTACTAACTATAGTCGTAAGCACTTAATAACATCTATAGCATAATTTGAAATTTGCCATACTAGTCTAAAAACAAAATTAGAGTAACATATTATAAACAGTGTACCTTCTCATAGTATTTTTGATGGTCGATGATGCATCGAATAGCAGTACGTAAGGCTGATAAATAGTCAACTGATGACTCCCCCTTCAAATGCTGTCACAACACAACAATTTACTACACAATATTAATCTCTATTTTATAATATAACTCACTAAAGACAATACTTTAAGTAATGAGTTGACTCAATCTCAAAACTCTCTTATGAGAGTGTCCCTATAACAAATTAATCACACAAATTAAGATTGTGCATATAGTAAATACTACCTTTGTGATTGATGAACCATGATCATCCTTGTAGCGATTCAAAGTAGCTATAATCTGTGGTTTGCTTCTTGTTGTAATAATTCTAATAATTTCATCATCATTAAAATTATTTAGTTTTATGGCATTGTGAAGACAATCAGCCTCTGAACTTGCTAGCCTTGCATTAATCTCCTCACCTCTGTATTTATAGACACTCACCAACCCCACCAAAAGCTGCACAAATTAATAATTTTTAATTAAGGAAGATCGAGAGAGTAATACCAATATTTTGTAATTAAAAGAATTATTAGAAAAAAAAAAGGAGTAATAATAGTAAATTAATTTAAATAGTGATGCCTTGCGGAGATCGTTGGATGTGTGGTGAGCCAAGTCTTCCTCTAAAGCGCGTTTGTATCGATTCTGGTAAGCACGCTTTATGCCTAAAAGCTCTTCTGGAGAAGAAATACACGATATTTCTATAATTACGCGATAATCTACCAGGGGCTTTTCCGTAATTGCAACATGTAGCAATACAGCATCACGATCTTCTGGGTCAAGTATCCAACGGTACACAGCTTTCTGTATTCAAGATTAACATTTTTTAATTAATGTCACACGGATTCATATTTATACGGCCACATTTTTTTTTTTAAGATTTAAAAATAAAAATAAATAATATTTTCATATTTAGTAATGGATATAGATGTACTGTGCTTATTAAATTTTGATAATTAATATAGAAAAGAAAATTTAACTCTAATGGAATTAGTATAAGTCACATCTATTGTGTATAAATCTACTCCTTTCGCATGCAGTTGTGTTCTTGTAAATTAAGAAAAGTTATTATTATTAGGTTTATAAATGGACATTAGATGTCCTCATTTGATGTTTCACTAAATGTGAGAGGACATTCTCACATTCATATCATAAAAAATATTCTAGATGATTTAATAAGACAATGATATAAAATTGTTGGGCTAGGTAAAACTTGAAAGTCAGTTTTTGTAAAATTTTAGTATTATAAGGATGTAAATTTTGTGTAAATTGTTATTCTTAGATGGGTGAAAATGAGAAAAAAAAAATGTAAAGAAAATAGGTGGAGTATTCAACCCACTCATTTAATTTTTATGCATAAATGTAGAAAGGAGATATATATAGAATAAACTTAGGATAGCAATAACAATAAATATGCTTACTAAATCAGTGTAAATAATTAATCTAGCAATTATTATGGGATATATTTTAAATGATGGGTGGGGGTGTATAATATAATTATAATTAACCTCAAGATCTCCAGACAGCTCAGATTCAAGACACTTAACAAGATCTTCATTGTACAAATCCTCGTAAGCTTCCCTAATCAGCTTTCGTTGTATTGCATTCCTCTTTCCCAGTATTGAAATCAACCCATTCTCATCCGTTCCCCATCCTACCAACCAAATTATTTTTATATTATAATTAATAACAATATACATAAAATGATAAAATATATCAACCACATGTTTTTAATGAAATCCAAGGAAAAAAGAAATCATAATTTCATCGCAGAATTATCAACCATTTAAATCAACATCTCACAACCGCATTAATTAGATTAAAAATAAGGATTTATTTGGAATGAAAATATTTGGAAAAATAAAAGTTTACTGATTAAAAATAAAATTTTATTAACATGTACTCGTATTTTTGAACTAATTTATCAGGAATTTTAATCGAGTAAAAATAAAATACTTCTATTTCAAAATCCATAATCCAGATGCAACATAAAGAATTGATTAATGACTAAATTACTAATAGTTGTTACCTTTGGTAGCCTTTTTAAGAGCTTCAGCATCTGCAACAGGAGAAGGGTTTTCAGGGAAAACAATGGTAGACATTATTACTATTTTATTTAATTTACTAATATATTTTTTGGAATAAAATGTTTATTATTTCTTGAAAAGTTTGGAGGTATTTATAGCACCATCTCACTGCATTTAATTGGAAGTAACGTCATTGGATTAATCAGTCATAAATATTTGGTAAACGGTTTCTTAAATTAATAATTTCAATTTTGTCTAATTGATTCGTGGCTTAAGATGTTTGGACAGTGAATCAATATACCTAGATTTTGGTGATATATTCCTTCTTTTGTCGATGAAATTTGAAAAATCATTATTCCTTTTTATACTATCTTGATAATTTTATTTATTATTACAAGGAGATGGATTGGAGAGAGATACAATGACTACATAATTGATGGACTTTAATTAATATAAAAATATTGAATTAATTAAATGTTCAGTTCAAATTTTAAATTTTGTTTAAAATATCTATTAAATGATTTTTGTTAGATGAAGTTTCAAATTCAATTATTCAACGAATAGATCGAACTCCATTTCAAACCAAATAATAATAAAATTAAAAAGGAACGCTGTAGTGAAACCGGCCTCATGTGAGCCTGTGTAAGTTTCTCAAAGAGGAAAGAGTTATATCCAGTAAGGCCGGTGAAAAAAAGTATACTCCTTCTTACCCAAAATGGATTGCACCTTTACTGTAGATTCGAAGTTTAAAAAATGTTACTTTATTAACTTTTCAACTAAACTTTGAGAGGTAAAATTGTCCATGTATTTTGATTTATGTTTTAGATTAACTTTATCATTAAAGTTAATCCAAATCATAATTCACTGAAAATAATAAAATAATTCTAGAAAATTATAAAAAAAACGCTACAGGAAAAAAATAACGTGGGTTGTACAGCAGCAATATTACAACATTACAAATTACAGAAATTTAAATTAAGTCATATTACAATTCATCTATTACAAATTCCAAATATTACATGGAGTAATGTCTGAAATTACAGCAACATTCATTAAAATACATGATCTTCTAAAAAAAATTACTTAGGTGGTTTTCTTGAGGGGGTGGACATACACTTCTGAAAATTGCAAAGAATAAAACAACAATAGAAGTGAGATATTGTATGTATGATGTGCATGAATATGATATTGATAAAACCCTCAGATTGTAACATCATCATTGAGATTTGTTTTCCTCCCAAATAATTTGTGGGGTAAGTTTTTCCTGTCATTTGTAGTTTTAATTGTCATTTCCCACAAAACTCAAAATTTTCCTCCACTTTTTTCCCTCTAATCTGTTCCCACTTAGATAGGCCAAATTGTTGAAATTTTCCCTCCAATGTCATCATCATAAATAGGGGGTTGTTAGCACACATTAATGCACTCATTCAACATTTAATGGCTGGCCTAAAACCACACCTTTCTCTTGAAAAGAAAAATCTGATTGGACAGTATCTTCTGGTAAACAGCCATGATGAAAAAGTTGTCCATGGGAAGGTGTTAGAGGCAGTGCAGATCTTTGGTGGTTCTAAAAGAACAGTCCATAACATTTGAAAAGAGGCTAGAAATCAGATTCAACAAGGGCTGCCAGTCAAATTCATTTCCAAGCAAAAGGGGCCAAGTCAAAGAGAGTTCAACTAGATCCAGAGGAGTGAAGAAGATAGCTTTTCAAAGTAGTGGTACAATTAGAAGGCTGACAGGGAAGTTAAAAGTCAGCAAATCATCAGTTGGAAGATGGATAAAAGATGGACAAATAAGAGCTCACACAAATACTATAAAGCATGGCTTAACTCTAAAAAACAAGCTACAAAGGCTCAACTATTGTTTGCATCAAATTCATCTTGATAGGGCTGTTAACAAGCTAATGTTTGATGGTATGTATCAAGTTGTTCATATTGATGAAAAATGGTTCTATATGACAAGGGAGAATAAGAGGTATTACATAATTTCAGGGGAGGCAGAACCACATAGGACATGCAAGTCAAAGAAGTTCATCACTAAGATAATGTTCATGTGTGCTGTTTCTAGGCTAATAATTAGAAGTGGTGGGGAAGTGTTGTTTGATGGTAAAATAGGCTTATTTCCTTTCTCAAGGATGGAGACAGCAAAGAGGAACTCTAAGAATAGGGCTCGGGGGACAATGGTTACTAAACCATTTGATTCAGTTAACAAAGATATTATCAGAGCATTAATAATCAATCAGGTATAACCATCTACTCCTATTTCAGCTTTAACATCATTCTAGGGTTAATTTCTAGATAATGAGGCCTCCTAAGATACCTTTATATGCATCTATACACATGGTGATAGGTCATTCCAGCTATAAAAGCTAAATTGCCACATAATATGAGTAAGGAGATCATTATCCAGCAGGATAATGCACCACCTCATATCAATGACACTGATTTGGAGTTTGGAACAGCTGCAAGATTCGGTGGTTTCAACATCAGACTTGTTAATCAGCCTCCATGCTCTCCAGATTTAAATGTGAATGACCTTGGTTGGTTCAGGGCCCTACAGTCACTACAATTGAAGAGTGAAAGTTATAATATTGATGAGATGATCAACAATGTGAACCAGTCCTTTGAAAACCTAACAGCTGCTACACTCAACAATGTGTTTCTTAGCCTACAATCCTGCCTAATTGAGATAATGAAGGTCGAGGGAGGGAACAACTACAACATACCCCATATGGGGAAGACAAAGATGATTAGGGAAGGAACTTTGCCCATCAATCTTGAGATTGATCCTGATTTGGTTAAAGGTTGCATAGACAAGTTGGTTGAAGAACAGGCTCTATACCAGATGGTGTATGACATTTCAGAGCTAGTGGAAGCATTAAGTGTTTGATTATTGGGTAATGGTGATCTTATTTTGGTTAATGGCTACTAAGAACACTGTATGAGAAAGGGTTATAAGTATAAAGTGTCTTAGACTGATAGTTTAAGTTGTTTACAGTAGAAACAATGGATCATATATTACATTTTGTTGTGTGAGTGCTGTTTAGGTTGTAAACAAGATCATATTTAAATGACATTGGAGGGAATATTCGTTGTGCTCTCAGAATGTAATTTCATCATCGAGCTTGGTCTCCTAAAAAGGTTTATAATGCCTATTGGTTGTCAACAAAATATCCAAAGATATTTGGGCCTCCTAAATAGGTCGATAAACCCTAATGGTGACACTGAACTTCATCATGAGGGACTAGAGATACCACTTAAAGGGACTAATGTGGAAAGATTAACCCTTGGAATAATATCCTCATTGGGTACATGTATCCTAATTAGGTTAAGAAACCTAATGGTGACACTTAAACAATAGGGACATGAGAAAATTCACCCTCGTAATAATATCCTCATTGGGTACAGGTCACCTAATTAGGTTAAGAAACCATTAGGTTAAGAAACCTAATGGTGACACTTAAACAATAGGGACATGAGAAAATTCACCCTCGGAATAATATCCTCATTGGGTACATGTCTCCTAATTAGGTTAAGAAACCTAATGGTGATACTTAAACAATAAGGACATGGGAAAATTAACCCTTAAAATAATATCCTCATTGGGTCAGCCTAAAATGATCACCTGAGAATAGCATGGATAATCAATTAGAGGCCTCACAGGGCCAACATAAAGCATGTGTGACCAATAAAATGCATTACAGGGCAAACAAATAGCATGGATAATCAATTAGTGGCCTCACAGGGCCAACATAAAACATGTGTGACCAATAAAATACCTCACAGGGCAAACAAATAGCATGGTTAATCAATTAGAAGCCTCACATGGCCAACATAAAGCATGTGTGACCAATAAAATGCCTCACAAGGCCAACAAATAGCATGGATAATCAATTACAGGCCTCACATGACCAACATAAAGCATGTGTGACCAATAAAATGCCTCACAGGGCCAACAAATAACATGGATAATCAATTAGAGGCCTCACAGGGGCAACAAAAAGCATGTGTGACCAACAATATGCCTCACCAGGCCAATACATAGCATAGATAACCAATTACAGACCTCACAGGGCCAACATAAAGCATGTGTGACCAATAAAATGCTTCACAGGGCCAACAAATAGCATGTGTGACCAATAAAATGTCTCACAGGGCCAACAAATAGCATGGATAATCAATTAGAGGCCTCACAGGGCCAACAAAAAGCATGTGTGACCAACAATATGCCTCACAGGGCAAATACATAGCATGGATAACCAATTAAAGCATGTAATGCCTCACAGGGCCAACACACTGAATGGAAAAGCAATTAAAGGTAGGCCTCAAAGGATAGAAATGTACCTCCACGCAGGAATCAACATACACAACCATCTGTATGTGAATTCCTCATCAGTCTCCCTGTCTTCTTTATCCAACAGACTAGATCTTCTGGCCGGAAGGGAGGCGGCGGAGTGCCTTCGGTTTCGCAGGAAAACACAGGGTCGGCGGGGGGGTCCGGCGGTCTCTTCCTCCAAGTCGGAGTCCTTCACCACCTCGGAAGACTCCACAGGTTCAGATAACTCCGTCTCCGACACCACTATGTATTGGCTTCCTCCGATGCTCCCTCCGGCTAGCCCCATACCATCATCGACTGATTCGGGCTACAGACAGACCGAATCCACACTCAAGATCTCAGATCCGTGCAACTCCGACTCAGATTCGACGGAGATCTCAAACGCCTCGCCTTCAGAAGGAAGATCCCAGAAATTAAAGAGGAGGCTAGGGTTCCGACTCGGAGGAGACAAAACGTCTGGCTGTGTATGCGGTGCGAAACACTCATCCGGATGATTCCATCCTCATCCGAATGGGTTCTAACACTGGCTTTCATCGACACATCAAATTGGAGGCAAGAAGAGGAAAGAAACGAACAAACAGACAGAAGAAGGCTAGAGTTTCATGGTGAGAAGAAGAAAGAGACAAACAGATTGGGTAATCATGGTGAGAAGAAGAATGAGAGGCTAGGGTATCACGATGAGACGAACAAACAGGAGGGAGGCTGGGGTTTGATGGTGAGAAGACTAGGGTTTCATTAGAGAAGAACGAGAGAGGGAGAGAGCAATGCAGTTACAAGGTGTAATAATATGATTTAGGTTTATAAGTGGGTTGAGTTTAAGGTTTTAATTGGATTTGGGTTGAATTTAGGGTTATAATTGGGTTTGAGTTAAGTTAATTGGGCTCAAACTCATTACTTAATGAATTAGGTTTATGTTGTTAATTAGAGTGACATTTTTGTAAATAGTTAAAAAGTGGAGGATAAATTGGTAATTTTTCTTTGCTATTTTTGGAAGGTGCAATCTATTTTGAAACGGATAAATGTGAAAAGTGTGCAATCAATTTTGGGACGGAGGGATTACATGTTATAAATTAATTTTAAGTTTAAAATGCTAAGCATACTTGTTTTGGATCTAGAATCTCATTTAACTCAATCTTAACACAATTTTCCTACTATTCCAATAACAAACTTATGGAGTATTATATAAAATAATAATATAATTTGGTATAATAATCAATACTTGAGACCAATTCCCAGATCAATCAGGAATTACACAACAAAAATATAACGATAAGAATTTTTTTTTTCTCTTTTTCCCCTCCAGAACAATCTCAAATAATACAAATCTTGGCTCTACGTACGAATTATATGTAAAAACCGATCAGCTAATAAAAAAGTACCTAAGCGAGAAAAACACAACAAATGAATAGATACACACATATACAAGCAGAGAGAGAGAGAGAGAGGGCAGTGAATGCTGGTAAGTAAGATAATGCAGCTGTTGTTGAAGACAGTATGAAGAAGAATCTGAGTGATGCTGACTGAACTAACTAGGTGAGTTTTCGCCATAGCCCGCCTTTGGAAGCCGACAGTG
Source organism: Pogostemon cablin (assembly GCA_023678885.1). Classification (NCBI taxonomy): domain Eukaryota; kingdom Viridiplantae; phylum Streptophyta; class Magnoliopsida; order Lamiales; family Lamiaceae; genus Pogostemon; species Pogostemon cablin. The sequence goes on from CM042968.1 coordinate 21,995,793, forward strand.
CCTTAACTTTTGGGAAGACGAAGCCTCCCTTGGGAGGATTTCCATCAATAAGAGAGTTTTCGTAGATTTCTTTGCACTCCTGAACTACCTGTTCGACAGAATAACCATAAACGAAACCTTGCTGGAGCATTGGTCCGATAAAAATAACAAACAAGTTTGAATATGTTTTTGGCAAAAAGTTTGAGTATAGCTAGTTGAACATAGAAAGACGACTGATTGAGCTCCACTCATGTTTGGATCAATTAAAGCTAGTGCAAGCTCAGTTTGGCAGATAATTTAACTGATAGTCTGATAACTAAAGCAAGAAAAATGTTCAAACATTTAAAAAGCTCCCAAGATATATGCGCGCGCGCACACATTTTACCTCTTTGACATCTTTCCTTGGTATGCCTTCTCGTAAGCCTACCAACTTTTCAACCACTTCTGGCTGCATCCATGGAGCATTAAGATTATAAATAAAGAAAACAAAGTAGTAATTCCATTTCACATTCAGTTCGTTGTGACAGAAGTGAATTTGGACCGTGCGTGTCATAGCTAAAATAGGACTTACAGGGCAGTCTGGTTGATGTTCGATAATATTCGTGTAGACGAGTGTGAAAGACTCTGGGCTCTCAGCTGAAGCAAGTTCTCTCAAGTCACCTAGCACTCTTACTCTATTTTCAACTTTCTGTAAGACATTATTATATGCTACAAATTAAAAAGTGGAAAACAATTGAAGAAACGTACTTGATTGTTATAGGAATGTGGAGTACATAATGTGTTAAATTCTGATTCACAGCACTCAATATGTATGTAGAGTGGTCTATACATGAATGCGGTAATTTTACGCAGATGTCTTTCTAAGACCAATAATTAGAGAGGAGAAAAACTTACAGAAATACTTATATACTCCCGGAAAAAGTCAATAAGAACATCTTCATCTAGTTTCATCCTATCAATTGTCTCTTCTTTTATATAACTTTTCTGCAGAGAAGTCAAGAGTCAAGCTCAACTACATAATGATTAAATTACATTCTGAACAGTCAATTATCTAACTGAAATACTTGATAGTAACCTGGACAAGCAGATGGTCGACATAGACAACAATAGTTTCTTCCAGGCAGGCCTCGACAAATCGCCTGAATGATCTTTCTTCAATGTACCTTCATAGGCAATGACACATATTCAGAAAACATGAAAAGTGACTTCTGGACTTGCAGGTATTCTTGGCGCTTTTTAGCTTTCAAATCCCTAGATAACTTACATTTTGACATCCGTGAAGTAATCACCAAATGTAGCAACTAGGTATTCTGTTACCTGTCCTTCCAACCAATCTGTAAATGACAATCATGTCACAATAATATCATAACTGAAGGCAATTTAAATCTGAATCTTCAAATAATTTATTTTTCCTTTTCCTTCTCTGAAGATTGGATTTGTTCATGCACCCTATGTGTATGTCCAGAAAAGGTAATTAATTTAGTTCGCTGTGTAGATTTGCAGAATTCACTGTTTGATTCTTTCCAAAAGATTGAAAGCGTATCCAGAATTTAACATTCCAAATATGTGTTTCACAGCATCAGCCATATTACGATTTCTACAGCAGATTGGCATGCAATTACAAGCAGGTAGTCAAAGTATAGGGTGAGACCGTATATGCTGCTATCTATCTTGTCCAAAAAGTCCTACGATATCTGGAGGGTTATCAAGAATAGTGCTGCTTTCCTCACCAGTGACATCATTTATCATTTAATAATTTCTTATAAGTTTAGGAAATATATAGCTTTCCGTAAAGGACAAATAGTAAATTGGAGCTCAATCTTCTTTATGAGCATAGGGAATGCCTCTCTAGTTGGTGCATTAAGAAAGTTATTGCTCGAAACTATACAAGGCCTCCGAGTTCTGAAATTAGAGAAGAAGCTTACCAATTAGGTGTAACAATCAGAAATTATAACTCCCCTCGCAACAATATACAATTTCTACCAAAGGCCAGTATGACATTCATTGGCTTTCTTATGATTATAACAAAATAATTATTTTTAAAATCTTATAAAGAAACAGTTACTAAAACCCCTTTCTCCACAGTTCAATGATCCACTTTATAGGATCATAGTATCAATAGGCACATGAGCTACTGTAATCAGCTCAGAAATTTATGTTGGGTCCCAAAAGAAATTAATTCAGTATGTACAATTCTTACACCACAACAAAGGGACCAAACTCATTAATGCAGTATTTTCCTTAGCAGTACTGAATAAGGAATGAAGTGTTGACATTTAACATATTTCATTAAAAAGAAATCTTAATAAAGTTAACCGCCTTAAAATTAGTTACCTCTCTGATACAGCTTTATAAGTAACTCCTGAACACCTGGATCTTCAAAAATTACACTTACAGTTTGATGAACAGCTTCCTATAGACAATTAAGAAACGTCATCTAATTATCTAGAGAACTATTACAACATCCATGCAGTCAAATTGAAAATATATACTGGAACTGGTAGTTATTATCATAAATGTAAAAGAATGTTTAAGTAAAAAAGCAACAGCCAATATACCTTTGCAACCTCCAGAAAGCCTTTGCAAGTGTCCTCAAAATTGACCTGTACACGTGATCAAGAAGCACTTTCAGGAAAAATTGACATTCTTTATTTGACATTAAGACAAGGCAACTAATAATCGCATAACTGCTTCATTTTCCTAAACATTGTAAAAGTCGTTGCAGATAGTAAAAAGTTCCCTATTGGATTGAAAGATGTACTTTGACTTTTGAGCTTAAAAAAGGTGTTCTTAAGAATGAGAATTTTAAAATGTTAGTCAAATGAACAACCATATGAGGGTTAGAACTCAAGATAAAAATTTATGAGTGCTAATCTTCTGATTACTCCATAGCCACAATGGAGAAAATTTATAGGAAATAAAAAATAAAAAAATAAAAAATAGAGCGTCCTTCCATAAAAGTAGAAAAAAACATTTTAGAGAAGCATAGGGAAATGTGTTTTTCCTTAATAAAACATGCGTACCCTACAGGTGGTTCTCCTCTCTTTTATGCACATTTTGGATTCCTTCCCTCACTTAAAATATTTTCACTTATAAGATGATTGAAGCATGATTGCCTACTTATATTGAAAAGCCATGTAGAACTGGCCCTAAGATAAAGTAATCTGGAAGTTGCTATTTGTCAGTGAAATTGACTTTTACAAACTCATGGACACTGTACAATGGTTACTAGAATAAACTAATTATAAAAATACCAAGGAAATCTCTTGACAGTTTAAAAGATCACCCCAACACAGCAGAGTTGAAGGTTATTTATTTATTTATTTTTAAACATTGTCACCTGTTCTGCATAATTCTGTGGGAGAGCTTCAAGGGTGCTTGAACTCAGTTCCATGGCAAGATCATAGCAACGAAGATTGTTATTAATCTGTAAGAGAGAAATTTATTAGCGTGTATTATAATATGGTCTATAAATCGTACGCTATGTATAGGCATGATTTACATACCATTGCACATAACGCTTCTAAACCAATTTCAGAAGCAGGCTCTTCCAGTCTCTGCCTTTCAGCTCCTTGAAAATCAATCATAACCTGAAGTGAGAAGGAAAATAAACTCATTTTTTTACTCACAATATTCAGTACCTTCCTTTCTTTTGAATTTAAATTGAATCTATTTTCTTTTTGTTTCAGTTTCCTTTATTTTTTTCCTTATTGGGGTGGGGGGTGGGAGTATTGAGGGTTTTGTCATCAGAAAGTAGTTACAGAGATGAGATTTAATGTCTTGACGATAACAATTTTGCAATCTTATCAAGATGATCAAGCAAGCAAGCAGGTAAGACAGCTTATGAAAAAAATGAGTGTAATAAAATTCAGTATAGCCTCTTTAAACTTCATAGGGAGGAGAGGTTGCCTATACAGCCTAGGTAGGGAAACTAAAGATGAGCCAACCTGAATTATGGCCAAGGCAATTCTGTATAACATGAGATCTGTGCTATTTTCCCGTACAGTTTGTACTTGCTCTCCAAGAATACGAAACACATCAACAGCAGCTGGTGTATAAAGCTTTCCGTCATCCGTTTTCTTCGGTGGGTGAACCTTATCATTCTCCAGTATGTTCAAGTACCATTTCTACAGGACAGGAATTCGATTGATTACTTTGACCAGATAAGGTAAATCAATACAAATAGAAATTGATTGAAAGATTCTAATCTAGCTACCCTTGTTGTGGCTTGCATTCGTTCAACGTAAGCATTCATAAGGGGATCCATTGCACCACTCTCAGAACAAACTTGAGCCAGAGAGTCATCAACACCAAGGCCAATTAGATTATCTTGGTAATCAACTACCCATCCAGTTACCTAATAATAGAACATGTGCAGAAGAATAAGTACAACTACAAACAGCAACAACTATTAGAGTGTATTTGGTTCATAAAGTTAATATGTGGGTTACTATACCTTATAAATGTGTTAAATAAGGTGTGACCATGAGTATTCACTTAATTTTTCATTAGTTCCATGTAATATTGTAACCCACCTCCCCCTAGGTTGTATTCCATAGGGCCTCTTATTTTATAAACGAGCTTAAAAGAAAAATGAGGCCGCATAAATGCAATAATTGTAAACTCTTTTATTCTTAAAATTTTTTAAGGCCTATTGAATAATAATAATAATAACTCAATATGAACCAAACACACTCTTGAAGTACAAATAAAATCATATATTCATGATTGATTTCATAAACACAGTATTTTTAAGCACAAATTGTACCATTAAAAAATTCTAATATTATGAGTTCTCCATTTGGATCTAGATTTAGCATTGAAAGTTTTAAGGCAAGTCAAATATTTGAAAACTTAATGTGTTGGAAAAAATACAGATTTCATAAACATCTTGAACATAGATGCACGAAATGAAATAAAATTGTGCGTATTCTCAAAGAAACAAATAATATAGAATGCATTAATAAGAGTTCACTTTACCATGACAAGTTCAGATATAGTGCAAAACCAAAAGAAAGAGAGGTACTTAAATAAATCCAATTTATGGGTGAACTGAAGTATTACATCCCCTACATATCCTGGAAATAACCACAGAATCTAAATCAAGTGGCCGGATGATAATTTAAGAATCAATCTTCCAGGTAATGTTACTCTAAACACTAATAACTACCAGAGCCCCTCCTCTCTCAGCCCTCAACAGCAACAATTTTTTTTGTTTACAAAATAACCTTTTCCCTCCATCTCTAAAAAAAATTCTTATCACATGTAAATAATGGAACTATAAGAGATACAAACATCTAATAATTAAAAATAATCCTTGAAACAAGTTTTGAGGCAAAATATTCTAGTAAATAATGAAAGAAAAGAGAAAGTAAACTTTAAATGCTGCTGATTAGCATAGAAAAGGTTAAGCTGTATAAATTGCAAAGTTGCAAAAAAATATCGAAGTTGCTGATTAGTACCTTTAATATCTCTAAGTTGGACAGATTATTAGCTCGGTCACTGAGAAGTCTCAACCACTGAATGAACCTCTCAGTGTAAAGATTAACCATGAGCTGAAATATTTCGTATCTGAAGGATTGGAAATTGAATCAAGAAGAATGTATCAGTTATCACAGAAATATGCCTAGCAAATATCCCTTCAGGGTAGCAGAATGACCATCACAATAATTTTATATCGTAACAACAAACATAAATGCAAACCTTGGAGGAAAGCAAGGAGCAACATAGTCATATATATCTCCAAGTTCTTCACCAATCTGACATTAGTCACAACAATAAGAATGTTAGATATATAAAACACACACACACAGAGTTTAAGCCACAGAGCGCTTATATTTGTGACTGTCAGTAAAAATTTGATTATTTCTACTAACTACCAGATACATCATGATAAGACGTAACAAGTCACTGAATACCTTTTTAGCCTCCTCTAAAGCTCCTTGTAGATCATCAAATACAAGCTGACATACATATCAAAATCAGAAAACGAGAAATTCAAAACATATAAAAAAAATTCTAGAACAGTGCAATGTAACAAAAGCAGAAAAAAAGAAAAAGGAAACCTCTGAGAGCAATTGGCTGAAACGTGACTCAACAGACTTCCTTATTTCCTCATAACATTTATCCTTGTATTCTTTCCCTTTAACCTTCAACTTCTGCTTCTTAGGATTTCTAGAAAATGAATTACAGTTGTCAATATTAAAATTACAGAAAATATATAAGCAGTACTAACATACATAACATCATTCAAAAAGAATTGAACAATGATATGTACACAACATAGAGTTGGAAACTAATAACGAGGCGAAGAGAAATGCATCAATTAACCAGGTAAATACTTGGTATTTCTCCGAGGATTTGTTATAGACTCCATTTCACCATCTCCTGCAGCCTCAGCTGCTTCTGCAGCTAGTTGTTGATCCAGGATTTCTTGCATTTCAACAACTCTTTTCATTTAAGGGTATGAAGAAAAGAAAAAAAAAATTAGCATCAGTACCAACAAGATCCTAGGCAAAAACACTTATAGCATCGTTTTCCATTCAGGTTGGACATACCTCAATGCACGAACTAGAGTTTGTGGGCTGCAAAAGAAAACAACTATAGATAAATGAGCAGCAGAAAGACATAAACTGCCAGCTTTAAGAAGTGAGAGATATGGGAAATAGGATGCAAACAATAATGAATGTTGATCAAAATTTTATTATATAAGATGACACATGATTAATGCATTTCAGCTTAGCTTCAAATCCAAATTACACATCTGTCTGAAAACTGTCTCCATTGGAACAGGCTTGATATTTACTTATGTAAGGAAAAAATGGTCTTTAAATTGCAATATGTAAACTTAGACATGATATAAATTCTTTTTATAGTCTAATGTCTTTAACAGAAATAGGGTGTAAAAACCGAAGTCCTTCTGAGGGGTTTTTTTGTAAACTGCAAGACAAGTCAATGACATTAAAATCTACTCACTTAGACACCAAAAATATGAATACCAAGTCAAAAGAAAAGGAAAATGACAATACGACCAAAGCAACCGCAAAAGACTTGCAAACCTTTCTTTAGCAAGATTAAAGAAGTTGGAAATATGACCCCACAATGTCTTCTCAAATGTCTCCCATGTGTGATCTATATCTTCAAAGTATTCCCTGTGAGATGTAAATATTCCATTTTAAGAATAAGCAGAAGTACTAAAAAAACACCAAAGCACATAACAAAAGAATATATGGGATAACTGCTTCTCATACTTTAACATTTCAAAATCTCTAATTTCATGAGCACTTAATGGCAGTTTAAGTCACTGTCATGATAATCGAGGATGTGCCAATTTGTCCTATAATACTAATCAGTAACTTACATTATTAATTAAATATACCAACCAAATAGTGGAAGTGATAATTAGAAATGACGCAGGTAAAAGAAAATTAAAAAATCACTGTGATAAATGCTGATAAACTTTCTGACCTCAATCGACCAACCTCTTCTTCATGAGATGATGCAGCAGCTAATGCAAACCGCCTTTTCCCATCCAGTGCAGTTAGTCTCTGCAGTTGTACCACATTACAAGTTCAACCTTTTGGCATATGATTGATTGGTTAATAATAATTACAATAATAAAGCCCATGAAAATGCCAACCTCATATGTGTTAATAAGCTCCTTATCATCGCTCAAGGATTCACGAGCTTCAGCAGCCTCATCCGAGATTGACATCATACCCTCCACATCCTGCAATAAAAGAATGAAGCTAACGCAATATATAGCAACAGATAGGATTTTTGAAAGGAAAAATATATCATTAGAAAGAAAAAAAATAGTCCAAGCTCGTCCAAACTAGTTTGTTTCTGAGCAATGGGATTATGCATAGCCAATGCTAATGTCTATATATACGCTGAACAAGGTGACATTAAAAGGCATAAATTATACACTCACCTTCAGAGTTGTATTTAGGTTATTCCTTGCATTACTGAGGAGCTTTATTTGATCATGATTATCAATCAATGTTTGGCATTCTCGACATAACCTGTTATCATCTTAAAGCATTAACAAGCCAACATATAAAATTCAATTTTTAACCACGTAACAGAAAGCATTTATTATGACATATCAAATTCATACTTCTCAATCTCAACAAAATTTTCTCTGAGATGACTTATAGTCTTCTGAGATAAGGACAATGATTCAAGACCTTCTTGTGCTTGCTCAACCTGAATTCTCAATTCAGAGATAAAGTTAGATGACAGTAAATAGAATAGCGTATCGCTGAAATAAGACTAGTAGGCTATACGACTACAGTTTAAACCTGAAGATATTCAACTTCCATAATAATAATTTAATTAACAAACGAGAAGGTAAACAAGGGGCTCAGTGTCCATCTATACCTGTTCAACAACCATCGTACTAAGTTGGGCATCATTTGCCTGCCATAAAATGTTCGACAGAATACAAAGGATTAATATTCATCATAAACAAGATAAAATAATCAAATGAAAAAAGAAATATGAAGGAACAAAAGCTCTAGACTATCTAATCACAGTACTAAAACCTTATCAAACCATGAAACCTCAGACATTTTTATTCAACAAAGAAGTGGCCGCGACATACAGAGGTAGAGCTCCAAACATCAATGACACTTATTTTAGTCCAGGATTTAAATTTAATCGTTCAACTAAGATCACAGATGTAATAAAAAGAAAAGCAAACTTTAATGTCCTGATCTGATAAAATGATAATCATGAATCAAAGAACCAAGAGCATTCCAAAATCTTTTAAGATTTTTTTTATCCTAGAAAAACTTGTACTGCAATTACAAAAGCTCCAAGAAAATTTTGGTAAGATACAAAAGAAAATTCAACTATATCTCATCATAAACAGGAATTCGTATCTCATTTTCTACATTTCTCCCAATGTAAAACATCTACAACCACGGAGACAGCAAATGAACTACAGACGCTCAAACGGACTAGATTGCCAAGAGGCAAGGTCGAATATCTGGAAAGGAAATGTATGTCGAAAGTTCATCAAACTGTGAAGCCATCACACCGTCAATTCCAACAAAATTTAAATTACTTGAGCCACACTTTCCATAAATCTCAATTTAGATGAACTCATATGCAATTAGCACAAGAATATATAAAGTTATTGAGCAATAAAAACGATGATTCATACAGAAATTGCACAACTCATGAGCTAAGCTTCCAAGTTTGAAAGAACTAACCTGTTGACGGGCAATATAATCAGCTTTGATCGAAGCAATGGACTGTAGAAGCTCCGGCAACGGCAACAGCTTTGCAACCTCTCTCACCGCCGCCTCCTTCGCCTCCACACCTAGATCCTCCGCCATCATCTTCCTCGACTTCTCTCCACCTTCAGATTAATCGGAATTCTTAAAAGTTAGTAGAATTGTCAATAACGGTCTTGACTGGATCGTGCAGTGAAGATGAAAGAACTGTTGAAGACTTTACTTGGACCAAAATCGGGTCACAGCCCGACTAATTTTCGGGTTTGGGCATTTAATTTGGGCTTCAGTTGGCCGGCCCGCTACGCTCCATGATTTAACATTTGGGCTAGTTTTTTTCGACACGTGAATATTACATTAAATCATAACATTAAAATCTATCTATCTATCTATATCTATATATATATCTTACTTGCAAAAGCTCCTACGCACCCGGGGACACGGTCCGTGTCCCCATATGAACACAACTATTTCCCTCTTTATGTTTAAATGTTTAAATTGTAAAGGGACACGGAAATTGCAAAGGGACACAAATTTAAATTCGTGTGCCGGGCACACAAGAGATTCACTCTTTTTTTATCAATTAACATGTAATTTGAGTTAATTATTAGAAAAATTTGGATTGTATTTGAAAATAATGTTAAGTAATTAAGACCATTATTTGAAATTGTTTATAAGGCAAAACTCCTGTGCACCCGGGCGCACGGATCACATTCCGTGCACCTTTAGAAATTTGTGTTAAATTGCATACACTTTAGTATACAGATGTGTACCCTTTATTTTCTAAAGAAAATTATTGTGTGTATCTGGGCGCATGGACAACACTCCGTGCGCCTTTAGAATTTTGTGTTAAATTGTATACCCTTTAGTATAAAAATGTGTACCCTTTATTTTCTAAAGAAAAAAAAATTAATGAAAAGTGTATACCCTTTGGAACAAAATGATTATCTATTATTAATTAAAGTGTATACCCTTTAGACCAAAATAATGTACCCTTACCCATAATACTAAATTTCTAAAGGCACACGGAATGTGTTCCCGTGCGCCCGGGCACACGCAAGCCTCACTCTTGTTTATACGTTAATATACGATTGTGTAATGAAATATAAATATTAATAAAAAATTTAAAATTGTTAGTTTTTTATAACTACATTAATTTGTTATACATGAAAAACGAATAAGGATCGTACAACATCGATTAAACTAAATACTATTTAATTCATTACACATAAAGAATTAAATTAAATATACATACCATCACAATATAAAACATCATACATATGTATTCCCTTCGTCTCATTCTAATAGTGGAGTATTTGTTTTTGCACGGGAATTAAGAAATTTAGTATTTTAATGTGTATTGAGGTGAGATAAAATATATTTTAATGTATAGTGGATGATTGTATTAATGTGGCGGATGAGTCCTATTGAGATATTTTAATTATTTAATTATGTGGGTCTCATACACAAAAAAAATGTAACTGTTAGAATGACACACTCAATTTAAAAATATATAATTATTAGGATGGGATGAGGGGAATACGTAATTATATGTTTTTATGTGTCCACGATATATATATAAAATTATTATTTAAAAAAATCTATATTTATATAATTTTATTTTTTAAAATCTATTCCCGTGCAACGCAAATGATTGTATATAATATTATTACACAAGATACGCCAATTAATGTTTTGACTTTTGAGTATTGGCATATAATAGGCACACTAATTGATTTCATGAAGAATTTTACCTTGTGAAAGTTTAATTTCTCCATAAGTAAGAAATTGAAATTCACTGGTAATTTTAAAAGATACTATATTTTAATGTAGTACTAATTTATTACTTCCTCCGTCCCATAATACTCTTCATATTTTTCTCATTTGGTTGTCCCACAAAACATTTCACACCCCAAAAAAAGAAAATTACTTTATCTAACAACCTCAAAAGTTATTTTAATTTCAAATTTGTTACTCATTTTTTTCACACACATATGGAGTACATACTTTATACTTTTTTATTACCTAAAAATTCTACAATATCCTTCAAAGTCAATAAAGTTGGTCAAAAATGTAACTTTTCTTGAATAACGTGGAACAATGAACGTGAAAAGTATTATGGGATGGATGGAGTATTTAAAAATCTATTTTAATATCTTTGACGACATGAAATACTTTTTTGTTTTTATGAGAATTTTGCATTTTTAGTCCCGTAGGACACATAACCTCTTCAAAATAGTCCCAATACTTTCACTTTTAGTCTCAAACGATTTTTTTTTTTAAAATTTGATCTCATAAGACTTCAACCTAACTTATTTAGTCTCATTCAATTGCACTATTGGTCCCAAGAAATTAAATTCATATTTTATTTTATTTTATGTTTATTTATTTATTTAATAATAATAATAATAATGAGTAAATAAATAAATTAAATTAAATATCAATCTAAATTCTTATAACCAATAGTGTAACTTTATGTCATGGAGTATTTATTTATTTATTTATTATTATTATTAACATGTCTTTTTTTAAAACAATAAAAATTTGGTAACATCAAAAATAAAAAAAATAAATAACAGCGGCGGAAATCTTGGCCAACTATGGAGTGCAGATCAGAAAGCGAGAGGAAGAAGAAGAAACCCTCGAGCGGCGGTTCGAGGTGAGAGAATTGACAATCTGGAGGTGGTTCCAAGAAGGGGTTCTTGGAAGAAGCAATCTAAACTCCGGTGGTCTAGCGGGGAAGGAAGACATGTCTCCAACATGGTGGTGCTCCGGCGAGAGGATTAAATCTTCGGCGGGTGTTAGCGATTAGCGATAGCGATTCTTGGTTCCGCAATGTCATTCTCCGGCATGATGGTGGTGTGTTGCAGCGGCGGTGATTTGTCGACAATTTGGAAAGGAAAAGGAGTTCTTGAACGGAGCGTAGACTAGCAATAGAATCCGGCATGCCCAACCGTAATTTGTGGTGACCAACAGCGGGAATTCTTCATCAGTGGAGATAGTGAGTCAGAAATGGCTTGAAATAGTGGGCATTTGTACACTACAAGATTCGAAAAATTGAATCGGTATAAGGTAATGTCAACATCGTTAAAAGTGATGCAGCATGGCATGGGACTCCCAGGAAGGTGGAGTCAGGATATTGGTTTCTCATGGATGTGAAATGATCATGCAGTAGCCTGGTTTTCACACAAAGATAAGGTCAGCTCATGAACAAGTTTGTAAGAAAAGAATTTTCCGGTAAGTGAATGGTGTTCGGGGGAAGTAGCGATATAACGGGGTAGCTAGGAGATGTGGTACTTGGACTCGTTGGCGTTTAAGAGCAGCGCGGTAACAACGAGCAAGTAGGAGAAGCATCGGGTAATCCTAGTGAGTTAGAATCGACTTCAAAGTAATGGCACTTTCATTAGGAAAATGTTTCGAACTTGTTGTGGCTTGGCGATAAGTCAACGTTGTTACGTTGCCAGTGTTGCTCAATGTGGAACAATATTTAAAGGTAGCTACTCAAGGTGGAGTAGTGCAATGGAGAAGAGGGTTGCTATGATAGTATAAGGTATAAGGTGGAGAATTGTTGTGTATACCTTATACTAATTGTGGTTTTAACATTAGTTAAGGTTGTTAAGTGTCTTAGCTTTGGTTTGATAGTTCTGCATGAGTATTATATGTGGAATGCAGGTTTGGAATTGGCTAATGACAAAGGGCTTCAATTAAATGAAGCCACCTGGATGCATGGTTAGCAGGGTAGGTTCAGCTGATACTTTAGGTGGTTAAATTGATCAGTTTAGAGAAGTTATATAATTGGATTAGTAGCTTGACACATCAGCATTCTGGTGGAAGTCAGTTTGATCAGATTGGTAACCGTTTGAAGGCTGATCACAAGCTACGAAGTTGCCTACTCTGATTGGTCTAGTAACTTTGGGTAGTTATGCATCAAGTGTATTTAAGTTGTTGTTCACAGCTTATTGTAAGTGTAATCACCTCCAAAATATGTAGCAATAAGATACTCTCTTCATAATGGATGTAGGCTTATGCCGAACCACTCTAAAAAACCCTCGTGTTCTCGTTTCGTTTCTTCATTCATAGATTAGGATCTATCCTTCAATGTTTAAGTTTCTAACTTGGTTTCTTACTTCGATAATCTGCTAAAATCTCACGACAATTGGCGTCGTCTGTGGCAAGAAGGGCAGGCCAAGGAAGAAGATGAAGGTTGAAGATTAAGATGGTGTTCCACCAAGATTGAAAGCGGGCGTATGAAAGCTTGGTGTGAAGATGAAGAAAATGAGGAGGGCAATCCAGTTTCATAGGATCTCAGCAAGAAAGAATTGGGGATTTCTCGACAGTCTGCATCGACGGATTGGTTGATTAGCAAAGAGATAATCGAATAGGCAAATTCCAAGGATTCTTCTCAACGGGGATGAGATATCGTAGGAGGGGTTAAAACCCAGAAGGATATATCGTTGAGAATGGGATCACAATACTGGCATGAATTCAACCTCCGACAATGCATAACAGCGGCGGAAATCATGGCCAACTATGGAGTGCAGATCAGAACGCGAGAAGAAGAAGAAGAAACCCTCGAGCGGCGGTTCGAGGTGAGAGAATTGACAATCTGGAGGTGGTTCCAAAAAGGGATTCTTGGAAGAAGCAATCTGAACTCCGGTGGTCTAGCGGCGAAGGAAGACATGTCTCCAACATGGTGGTGCTCCGGCGAGAGGATTAAATCTCCGGCGGGTGTTAGCGATTACCGATAGCGATTCTTGGTTCCGCAACGTCATTCTCCGACATGATGGTGGCGTGTTGCAGCGGCGGTGATTTGTCGATAATTTGGAAAGGAAAATGAGTTCTTGAGCGGAGCGTAGACTAGCAATAGAATCCGGCATGCCCAACCATAATTTGTGGTTACCAACAGCAGAAATTCTTCATCAGTGGAGATAGTGAGTCAGAAATGGCTTGAAATAGTGGGTATTTGTTCACTACAAGATTCGAAGAATTGAATCGGTATAAGGTAATGTCAGCATCGTTAAAAGTGATGCAGCATGGCATGGGACTCCCAGGAAGGTGGAGTCAGGATATGGGTTTCCCATGGATGTGAAATGATCATGCAGTAGCCTGGTTTTCACATAAAGATAAGGTCAGCTCATGAACAAGTTTGTAAGAAAAGAATTTTTCGGTAAGTGAATGGTGTTCTGGGGAAGTAGCGATATAACGGGATAGCTAGGAGATGTAGTACTTGGACTCGTTGGCGTTTAAGAGCAGCGCGGTAACAACGAGCAAGTAGAAGAAGCATCGGGTAATCCTAGTGAGTTAGAATCGACTTCAAAGTAATGGCACTTTCATTAGGAAAATGGTTCAAACTTGTTGTGGCTTGGCGATAAGTCAACGTTGTTACGTTGCAAGTGTTGCTCAAGGTGGAGCAATGTTTAAAGGTAGCTACTCAAGGTGGAGTAGTGCAATGGAGATGAGGGTTGCTATGATTATATAAGGTATAAGGTGGAGAATTGTTGTGTATACCTTATACTAATTGTGGTTTTAGCATTAGTTAAGGTTGTTAAGTGTCTTAGCTTTGGTTTGGTAGTTCTGCATGAGTATTATATGTGGAATGCAGGTTTGGAATTGGCTAATGACAAAGGGCTTCAATTAAATGAAGCCACCTGGATGCACGGGTAGCAGGGTAGGTTCAGCTGATACTTCAGGTGGTTAAATGGATCAGTTTAGAGAAGTTATGTAATTGGATTAGTAGCTTGACACATCAGCATTCTGGTGGAAGTCGGTTTGATCAGATTGGTAACCGTTTGAAGGCTGATCACAAGCTACAAAGTTGTCTACTCTGATTGGTCCAGTAACTTTGGGTAGTTATGCATCAAGTGTATTTAAGTTGTTGTTCACAGCTTATTGTAAGTGTAATCACCTCCACAATCATGTAGCAATAAGATACTCTCTCCATAGTAGATGTAGGCTTATGCCGAATCACTCTAAAAAACCCTCGTGTTCTCGTTTCGTTTCTTCATTCATAGATTATGATCTATCCTTCAATGTTTAAGTTTCTAACTTGGTTTCTTACTTCGATAATATGCCAAAATCTCACGACAATTGTATTAGTGGGTGAGTGTGGTGGGATCCATGTTTATAAAAAATGAAGGAAACTCTTTGAGTGAGACGACCAAAATGAAAAAAAGAGACACTTGGTGCGGGACTGGGGAGTATACCTTTTTTATATAACTACATGTGTGTGTAAAGTTGATATTATAAAGATTATTAATTTTAACAACACATGAATTTTTTTTGCAGGAGTTTGGTTAATGCATTGCCATTTAGGTAGACATTACACATGGGGAATGCTGATGGCTTTCATTGTTAAAGATGGCAACACTCCATTGGCTAAAATGTTGCCCCCACCTCCAGACATGCCTCAATGTTGAACCTTGTACGATATCGTTTTTACAATGATCTTCCATTCAACATTCTCGACCTTCAATTCTCATGTACTTAAGTTGGAGCTTCAATAATTATCTGTCGATATTCTTCATGTAATTATTCTACATGACAATAAATTAGGTGCCACCGATTCCACCATGGAACCCATGACTTTACAACAATTTCATTAGTTCAAATAACCTAATAATAAAAATTCCTTAAGCCCAAAATATTCCCATATAAATGTCGATTATGCATGGTTATCAGTTTTCAATTATAGAAAACATTTGTTTTAGCAAGACAAATTTCAGTGCATGAAAAGGGTCGGCAATTTGGGCCAGGACCCCTTAAAACCCTATTATGAAGTTAAGCTTGACTTTTAAATTGAAGGCCCAGAAAAATTGCACCTATTTGGTCTGGCCCAATAAGCTCTGTAGATTAAACTTTTTTGGTCCATTATTTATTTATTTATTTATTTATTCTTACATTTGACATTTGAGAAGATTAAATTGTGGGTTATTCTAGGGTTCACTTGGTGCATCAGTGCATCTTAGAATTTACAAGCTAAAAGTATGAGTACTGGGTGATTATTCTATTTTAATTATTTAAATTAATTAATTAATAGTAGAGATTATAAAGTTTAATCTAACTACTAAAATCGAAACTCTTAAATTGGATGAAAATCTATACTTAAAACTATTTAAGAGGCTAATAAATGACCAACTCTTTACTCTTTAGCGAGTTTAAGTGACGACCCATATATTTTAATCTTGTTGTACATAATTTACTTTAGGGCGGCGCTATTTGTCACCCGAAACTTTACTTAAGGCACCCTACTAAAAAATTGGGTGACAATAGCTCCGCCGTTTATTTTATTTGTGGGTTTAATATTTACTTTAGTTTTTCTGAAAGCAATATTTACTTTAGGTTCATTATTAATTAATTTTCGCGGCAATGTTCTAATTTTACTCATATATACTATACTAGTTCATATCATTGTCTAATTTTTACCAATAAGATATAATATTCAACTTATGATTTAATATTAGTTTTTAGTGTATAATTTAATTTCATTCATGTGTAGTGTGCTTTTTTCTTTTTTCTTCCTGAATGCAATACTGGCCATAAAATTCATTCAATTTCTATCAATTCATTTCAAAGGACACTGCCCTTAATTTATATCATTGTGGATTATTTTCCCCATCTTATCCCTTCATCATATTACATGTTTTGATCCTACAAAAACATAAATTATTTGAACTAAGAGAGACCTTTTCTGAATGCATTTTTGAAAATCAAGCATTGTGTATTGATGCACTTAATTATGTTACACAACATTAAGATTAATCCTAATAAACATGACTATTCCTACATACAGTACTATAAATAAAATTAAAAAAAAAACACTACTACTAGTCTACTAGTAAACATTACACAATCTTCCTCACACACCAACTCTATCAGCAGATCTCAAATCAGAATCATCAAGAACTTGCACAGGGAACATCACATGATCATACACAACCCCAGCAATAGCCGCTCCGATCATCGGCCCGATCCAATAAACCGCCTGGTTCTTAAAACTCCCTCCAATAATCGCTACACCAAATGCATAAGCCGGGTTCATATACCCACCCGTAAACTGCCCCATCGCCACCACATTCGCCCCGACCATAAGCCCAATCACCAACGGCCCAATCGCTCCCATGGATCCCCTCCTCGGATCCGCAGACGCGTACACCGTGTACACGAGTCCGAATGTGGTCACACCTTCGAGTATGGATGCTCCGAACCCGGTCATTTCGGTAGGCACCGCGTGCACCGGCACGTGCTGTGCAACCGTGATTGTTTTAATGAGAAGGCAAGCGACGACGGAGCCGAGCATCTGCGACAGCCAGTAGAAGACCGTCATTGGGACAGTGATGTGGCTGCCGATGGCCATGGCGAAGGTGACGGCGGGGTTGACGTGGCCGCCGGAGATGTTGGCGGATAAGAAGACTGCGGCTGTTAAGGCGAAGGCGGATGCTATTGCGACGCCGAGGAGCCCTGATGATGGATCGGAAGAGAGGGTGGCGCCGACGGCGGCGAAGACGAAGAAGAAGGTGGAGATGAACTCGGCGAGATAGGATTTGAGAGCGATGGGAGTGATCACGTGATGAAAGCGTGATTTTAGTGATGCCATTGTGGAGAAAGTTTTGAGATAGAAATGTTGTTTGATTCTAAGAAATTGAGTTTTTTTTTTTTTGGTTGAGTGATTTGTTGGGAGATTTGAGAAGTTATAAAAAGCAGTTGGGAAGGGATGCGACGGCTGTGTGGGTGGTGGTGGCGAGTGTGGAGGGGGGAGTTTGAGTTCAAAATGTTGGAGCCAAAAAAATTTTATTATAAAAAATAATATAAATAAATAAGAATTATAAATACTTCCTCTATTCCACGTTTGTTACGAACTATAATTAAACACTAAACCAGTCATGAGGTGAGAGTCTTATGCTCGTTAAGTGACCATGTGACCTATAATTATACTTGTTGATAACTTATTAAATAGTAATTTATTTATATTAAAGTTTCTTATTAATTTAATTATCTGTAACAAAAATAACCGTCACTATGGTAAGGGAAAGACTCCGTCACAAAAATATCTGTCACTATAGTGACTGAATAATTCGTCACAAAAATTTCCATCACTATATCCATTACAAAAAATTCGTCACCGTCGCTATAGTGACAGAATTTATCTGTCACAAAATAAACCATTACTGTTTCCGTCACAAACTGAGACCTTGATTAAGTGAGTTAAAGATCACTTAATTTTCATCATAAATTTGAATTTTCGTCTAAATAAATGTCACAATAGTGCTAGAAATATTTTCGTCACGATCGGCGTATTTTTTTAATGATCATAGTAATAAATTATCTGGAACATCGGAATACACAAATTCAAATCGGTGTATTCACAATAGAAAATTATAAAAAACATACTCACTTCACTTCAAACTGGTGTATTCACAATAGCAAATTATAAAAACCATACTGACAAATGAGAATACGGTTATAAACGATTATATATCTTGTAAACTAAAAAATATAGCAAGTAATATTAAAAGATAAAATTATATTTTAGTTGATGAAAATATAGTCTTTATTTTTAAATATTGTATATTATCAAAAATGGAAAATAAGATTAAATAGATGGATGGTGCATGGACGCACATTAATTACTTGAAAAAAACCAGACAATATTGTTAACTTAAAACACACATTAATTAACAATAAACATTGTGTCAAGGAAGACTAAGCTGCCCAATTATTAAGCAATTTCAAACACGGAATTTCACGTACAGACACACACACTAAAAAAACAAAGCAAGCAACAATGATATAGACTTCCATATTCCTATAAGCCAATAAATTCTCTTAGGGGAAAAACTAAATAATCAGAGTAATTAGGATATAAATTCAAATTATTATATTTATTTTTTAATTAATTGTGTGAGAGATTGAATGCATAAAAAAGAGATTGAACCTACATATGGATGTAATTGTGATTTTTTATTTTCTTATTGAATAGATATTAAAAGATTATATTTTATTTAAAAGAGTAATAATTTATTTTTTAAAGTATATTTTTTATATATTAAATGGTAATTTTACAAACACAGTGTGCATAGTGAACTGGGTTCATAACAAACTCGCTAAAAGTGATGTTGTCTCTATGATTATTTGGATACAAATACAACGAGGCAATCTACTATAATAACTAATACTCTTTCCATTCTCTATTATATTTACTTTTTCACAAAGAGATTAATAAATATAATATTTAATTTAATGTGCAGTGAAACGTTGAAATATATAATATTCTGAATAGTAATACATAAATCGTCCTGTATCATTTTACTTTATTCGAAAATATATGTTTCAAAATAGTTTGGAGATTCATTTTTGTTTCAAACCTTACAATTTTGTTCCAAAACAATACTCACTCTGTCTCATCACAAGAGTTGCATTTTACAAATTTAGGCATCCCACCGAAAGAGTTTCGATTATCTTTCTAGTAAATGGAACTGTGAGTTACATTTTACAAATTTAGGCATCCCATCGAAAGAGTTTCGTTTATCTTTCTGGTAAATGGAACTGTAACAACAAAATTTTGTATTTATTAAATAATAAACACAAAAGAAATTACAAAGATAATCCAAGATGGATTGAACTTAATAATTGAGTAAACAGTCTCTAGCTATCCTCTGATTCCTCTCTTGAGTTGACTTCTTTCAACTTTTTGAGCTGAATCTTCGGATGAAGCTTGTCCGAGCTCTGATTTGGGGCTTTATAACGTTTATCCAGAGGCGTCGAGCCTTTGTTTGGATCGAACGTTGACTTGAAGATTTGTTGTGAAGTACGCTGCTCAATTTGGTAGAACGTTGACTTCACAGAGACTGCTGGATGAATTTTTTGATATGAAGAACGCCGGATCGGAGAGACTTAGCACATTGATCTCTAATCGGAGGCGGTTGGCTTAAAGAACGCCGAATCGGAGGAGCTTGACACCTTTATCTCAAATCGGAGGAGGTTGGCTGGAAGAACGCCGACTCAGAGGGGCTTAGAACCTTGATCTTGGATCGCAGACCATTCTTGGTTTGAAGATGCTTGAAGATCTCAAGGGAGCACTGCTCGTATTCTTGATCTCTTCAGAAACATCTGTCGTCTTCAGATGTTTTAGTTTGATTGGAATGAGGACTAAAGGCCCTTATTTATAGGTAAAAGAAATAACCACTTGTGAGATATTTTCTCCTTGAAAAGAAATGTTGGGCTTTTCTCTTTTAATTAAGCTTGTCTGCTTGGATTTGAGCCTATTTAATTTAATTAAGCCTACTGAACTGGATTTGATTTGATGGGCTTGTTGGCTTAAGTTAGACCCATTTGACTTGAGCTTATTTGACTGGATCTATCCCAATTATCAACAATTTACTCATTTATTTTAGGAATTAATTTATTTAAATTTCTTAATAAATAAATAATTAATTGATAATTATTGCATTAATTTGCCACATATTTTTATTTAATAAGCGATAAAATTCAGGTGCCTACAGGAACCATACAAAACAACTAAACACATTATATCTCTCAACTCACTATACATTAAAATGCTATATTCCTTAATGTGTAAATAGTAAACGCAACTCTTGTGGTAGGACAAATGGAGTATTTTTTTTAACCAATTTCGTCTTATAACATATATTGTAACAACACCGATTCAGTTTCATCCCATGAAATTAGAAAAATTGAATAATTTTAAATAAAAAGCACAATTTTGGTAATAATTTAAAAAAATATGAGACTATTTTAAAAAAATTAATTTTTTAAAACTATTTTGAATAAAATAAATTTATACATGATATTTTATTTTAAAGTAAAGCTATTTGGGTTAAATTATATATTCATGTAGTGCACTTAAATTAGGTACGATCAGAATATATTTTATGATTTATAAACATGTGAATGTTTGAAGCTATATATATAGTGTAGGTGAAATAGTTGTGATTTCATTGTCAATGTTTTCAATCACTATAAGAAACCCAATAAATGATTATACATTCTACAGTTTATGATGAATTGTTATTCCAAAAATTTGGTAAATTGAAGATCAAGATGGAAGAGACGTGAGGCAATATTAGTTCCACTTCTAGTGGGATTTTGATACCTTAATTAATTCATCGACAAATTTAATTTCCTATAAATACATAACCAAGATTTTGAACCTATAAAAGCATCCATAATTATTGTTGTTTTATTAGAGGGATTTTTTTAAATATCTTTTTTTTTAGTGATCATAAATTGGAAGATGGCAATTAATACAAAGACGATTATTATCTTGCATGTTTTTGCAGTTTGCTTCTTGCGTTGGATGATTCCCAGCCATGCTACCATCCATAATCATACCTTTGTGGTAAGTTTACTGATTAATTAATTAATGAGTTAATTAAATTTTGCTTTTAAATGATCATAGTGAAAATAGTTGAATATTAATTGTTTTTAGTTAACATTATTAAGTTTATATATAGCACACTTTTCCAATTCGAAGTCCATTCTAACAGCATAATTTTTTAGCCATTGTTGGGTGTGTTTGAACCTTAATTAAATCACTAAATCACTAAATCATAAGTATGTGTTTAAATCAGTGTTTAAAAAATAAATAGTTCTGAATCCTTTTTGAAAATGTCCCAAAATAGGTGAAGTTAGGACATTCATTTTCGTCTCAAAACTTTCAGTTTTGCTCTGATTTCGTCCCAATATAATATTTTCTTATCAATTTTATTCTATAACTTTGTAAAAGCACCGATTCAGTCTAATCTTATGGAATTAGGAAATTTGAATATTTTAATCTAAAAGATGACCATTTTATTGAGAATTTAAAAAATTTGAGAACTATTTTGAAGAAATTAAAATTTTAAGACAATTTTGAATAAATTAAATTTGTATGGAATGATTATGATTTTAAATTCGTTTAGATCCATAATTTTTTGTAAAATATATACTGCTATGATAAAAGTTGAACAAACTAATTATTAATTAATAAATCATTAAAAAAATCCATATATCTTATGATACTAGATTAATTCTTGATTTTTATAAAATTATTATTATTATTTTACGTATTGCAGGTGGCAGATACCCAACACAATAGGCTATGCAGCAACAAGAGTATAATGACTGTAAATGGAAAATTTCCAGGGGAAACTATATATGTCGCTCAGGGAGATACAATTGCCATTTTTGTTATAAATAGAGCAAGAGAAAATATAACCATTCATTGGTAATTAATTATTAATATTTCTCTTTATATACTATACTTGTACATTAAACTTATAATGCATAAAGTATTACTCTTTGAAATAATAAAATATTACTCAATAAAGAGCAATAATTTAAAATTTGAGCTTGCTCTTAGGCATGGAGTGAAGCAACTCCGATATCCATGGTCCGATGGGCCATCGTACATAACTCAATGCCCAATTCAAGCCGGAGCTACGTTCCGTCAGAAGATCGTGCTATCCGACGAGATTGGGACTTTGTGGTGGCACGCTCACAGTGACTGGTCTCGTGCGACCGTACATGGTGCATTAGTTGTTCATCCTGAAAAGAAAAATGATTATCCTTTTCCAGTACCTCATGCAGAAATCCCAATTATATTAGGTAGTGTTTTTATTTTAAAAAATTAAATAGAATTTATAATTAAGTTGTAATAATTTGATACAGGGGAGTGGTGGAAAAGTGATATTGAAGCTGTTTATAATGAATTTCTGGAAAGTGGAGGGGATGCTAATGTTTCTGATGCATTTCTAATAAATGGCCAACCTGGTGATTTGTATCCATGTTCAACACAAGGTAATTCTCTCTCTTATTTTTACTGAGAAAAATTAGAGTGTCAACTGTGTGGAATTGAGGTTAGATGTCCATTTTCCAAAAACACTACTTTTTCGATGAATCGAATTAATGTTACTCTTCATAATAACAATTGTAATTTCAATATCTTTTTATTTTATTTAGAATGCCCCCAAAACATTTTTAAATTATTCATTTTTCTTTATACTTTTCAATTTTGCTCCTATTTTATTCCAAAACAATATTTTTCATTGATTTTCGTTTCTAGCTTTTCTAAAAGCAACAATTCAATCCCATTTTTCATTTTCAAAGAATTAGAAAAATTAAACATTTTTATCAGAATTCAAAAGTTGTAAGACTATTTCAAAAAATTTATGTTTTTTGAATTAATTTAAACAGTTTTGATTTCAAACTCTTCGGCTAAAAAAAAAACTCTATCTATCGTATAGGAAGACGATGCATGAAGCGATTTCTCGAAAATATATATAGCAATCTATTACGAAGATATTATATTATAATTATTTTTAAAAAAAATTAAAATTATAAAATTAAAATATGTGATAAAAGTGTTAATAAATTGTTTCAAAGAGTTTGTTTTGGATTTAACTAGGCCAAACACGCTTTTACTAAAATCACTTTCATTGTCTTATTTTTGCTGCTTACGATTTCTTAAAAAGTTTATTGTTGAGTCTCTATCACATAATTAAATTTGTGTCACTACATCAGACAATGACACCATAACGAAATTAATGTTGACAATTGTAATTTCAAATAAAAAGTCCTTTTGTTTTTCAGATAAGAAAAAAGTCTTTTTAATAGTAATATTATATTATACTATACAGTGAGACAACTAAGTTTCACATGAATTAACTATTTTTACTTAATTGAAAATGGTTTCATGAAAACTTAAAAATCAATTTAATTTCGCGCGTTTTAAAATTAATTTGAATCAATTTAGTGTACGCTTAAAATTTATTTAGTTTCATATAAATTTTATAGGTGTGAGATAAATTAAATTTTTTAGCTTTCGTGTGACGATTTACAAGAAAGTGAAAATGTATTGTACGTTTTTATATATAAGAATTTGCAATATTTACTATATGTAAATTTGAAATATATAGATTCAATGATATGGTGGTAAAGTAACTTTTCTTCCAACAATTATTATAAACTTTCATATACATTTTAAATTAAATTGAACTATATTTAACGAAATACAAATTAAATTGAAAGAATAAATGTTAGGAACTGAAACAGAAGTTGATAATATAAATTATAGGGAAAAAGAATTAATGAATTGAAAACACAAAAGATGTTGTACTGAGATGGAACGGGATTTCCTGTTTCATTTTCGTGTATAATCTTTTGTGCAGATGATTGAGATATAAGAGGGTAACGAAATTCAATTTTTGCACCTAGAATATTTTATACTTTTATTTTTAGGGTATAATTTCATTCTTTCTCCAACGTATTATTCATTAATTGATATGATAACGGAAATGTTACATCAAAATGACACATAGCATAATGAATCTGAATCGCTACTTAACCATATATGTTCAAAATTTTTGCAGGTACATTCAAGTTAACCGTGGACCAAGGCAAGAGATACCTACTTCGCATGGTGAATGCAGTGATGAACAACATCATGTTCTTCAAGATAGCCAATCACAATGTCACCGTAGTCGGATCCGATGGCGCGTACACGAAGCCCTTCGTCTCCGACTACGTCACCATTTCTCCCGGACAAACCATCGATATCTTGTTCGAAGCCAACCAAAACCCTAGTCTCTACTACATGGGTGCTAGGGTTTATGCATCGGCCGCCGACTTTGATAACACAACGACAACTGCACTAATCGAGTACAGTGGAAACTACACCTGTCCATCGTCTCCGCCTCTACCATCTTTCCCCAATTTCAACGACACGCTTGCATCAACCAATTTCACATCCTGTCTCAGGAGTTTAGCTTCCAAAGACCACCCTATCGACGTCCCCATAAACCCTAACACCCTACTTAAGTTCACACTCTCCATCAACTCGAGGTCATGTCCCAGTGGCAACTGTTCAGGACCACTGGGAGATCGCCTCTTGGCAAGCGTGAACAACATAACTTTCCGCATGCCAAGCATCGCGATTCTCCAGGCCTATTATGAGCACATAAAGGGTGTCTACGGGAACGATTTCCCAAGCAATCCACCCGTAGATTACAATTACACTGCGGACGCCGTTCCGAGAGAACTCTGGCTCTCGGAAGACGGAACAAAAGTGAGAACTCTCGAGTATAATTCAACGGTGGAGCTCGTTTTCCAAGGGACGAATACGGTGGCCGGTATAGACCACCCAATGCACTTACATGGGCATAGTTTCTACGTTGTTGGTTGGGGGTTTGGAAACTTCAACAGAAGCAGAGATCCTATGAACTATAATCTTGTCGACCCTCCATTTCAGAACACTATTGCAGTTCCAATAAATGGATGGACAGCCATCAGATTCAAGGCCAATAATCCAGGTAATAAATGAAAATTCAATTAATTTATTCAAGATTTATATAAATTAATTAATAAATAGTATGTAAATTTTCAGGAGTTTGGCTACTGCATTGTCATATAGAGAGACATATAAGCTGGGGAATGAGGATGGTATTTATTACCAAAAATGGGAATACCTCTGATTCTAAAATGTCACCTCCACCTCCAGATTTCCCAGAATGCTAATGAAATCAATCAACAAATAATATTAATTCATGTCAGATCTTTTTATTTAAATTTTATTATAGATCCTAGTCATGTAATTTATAGATATGTTTTAAAGTTTGTGAGAAAAAACTATATGTAAATTCTGCTCTGAGGATAAATTCCGTTATTAAAATATATATATATATATATATATATATATATATATATATATATATATATATATATATATATATATATATATTTTTTTTTTTTTTTTTTTTTTTTTTTTTTTTTAATATAAGTGCATGAAAATTAACTACATTCACTCGAGTGCACAAAATAAAATATGAAGAAGTAGCTAGCTGGTTATCATGCTCTTAATTATATCAATTATTTGCACAAAGTATGGCAAAAAGTATAGAAATATTCTTAGGTTTTCGGTTCATGATTCCTATCTCAATTCAAAATTCGTAGCTAATTGAATTGATATATATATATATATATATATATATATATATATATATATATATATATATATATATATATATATATATATATATATATATATATATATATATATATATATATATATATATATATATATAAAAGCCAATTTTTTTAAAAAAAAATTAATTTTTTTAGGAAGATTTTATTATTATTATTATTATTGTTAATTTTTCTAACGAAAAATAAATCATCAAAAACATGGCACTATAATTACGTGACAAACCCTCTTACAAATACCTGGAAATTTACGTAAATCAAACTAGAATTAATACTAATTATTATCCAGTTTTATTATTATTCGTTTACACGATACACATCATATCATGCATGCATACAAAACAGAAAATTAATTACTTAAACTAATTAAGCAATTATTAATTAAACATCCCTCGGAATCACGACAGCTGTGAGAGGGTTCTTCATCTCACAAGAAAGCTTCAATCTCTCACTCAAATCCACAGGCCTTTCTCTCTCTTCAATCCATTCAAACTCTCTCACTAACCTCGCCACGCAAAGGCTCACACTCGCCATACCCAGATTCCTCCCGGGACAAACCCTACGACCCGACCCGAATGGGGCTAACCTCAGATCACTCCCCTTCACATCAACATCCACCCCACCAGCTTTGGGTAGGAACCTTGCTGCCCTAAAAATGAAGGGATCATTCCATATTGTTGAATCGTGGGATATGGCCCACATGTTTATCATAGCGGTGGTATTCGCCGGTATGACCATGCCGTTGCTGAGACGGACGTCGGAAGTCGAGAGACGGGCCCACGAGAGGAGGGGTCCCGGCGGGTGGAGACGGAGGCTTTCCTTCACCACCGCGGCTGGAGATGACGGCGTCTGTGATGACGCCGTTAGTGGAGTGTTTTTGGAGATCGGAGTGGAGATTACGTTGGACATCGGGGTTTAAGATTAGTTCGGCCATTATCCATTCCGTTAGAAGAGCTGTTGTATCTGTTCCACGAAATATCATCTCCTAAAAAAAAAATTGAAATTAACTTGATGGATTATCGTGAAATTTAAAAAAGCAATTTTCAACATCTTGTCTCATTTTCATGTATTATCTCTCATGTTATTAATTATATAAGTGACATAAAGAGAAAATATGGGTTCCGAATTAACTATTTTAATTTGGTGTTTCATCTCGAATTTCACCGTGTTATTATTATTATTTCCTAAATTAATGTTACTTGTCCCAAAAGTTTAATGATTAAGGTCAAGACTTGTGTAAGACCGTTTCACGTAATGACTTACATGAGAAGGCCTGAAAGTAATAACTTTTATAAAAGAAAGTGATAATAAATTAATGAAAAGTGATAATTCTATTTCATGAACAATTTATAATATAAATAAAAAGTGATAACCTTTTATAGCAAAAGTAATAAAATTTTATAGTTAAAGTGATAACTATTTTAAAAAGTGAAAAACAATCTCACGTGAGACCGTCTCACGCAAGACTTGCCCAATGATTAATTGTAGAGTATAATTTTTTATATTATATTATACCAATAAAATGTAAAAAGTGTAATAAAGAATTCAAGTCCTAATAAATGACCCTTTGATTTATGCTTTGTTCATTAATGTATGTATAATTTTTTCATCTCTACTACGATGATATCATATAACAACGTGGCGTGGAAAATGTTTAGAAAATAGCATAGAGAATACAAACAATCAATTTTAGTCTCAACAACAAGTAATTTCAAATTAATTTGATTCAATACTTGTAAAGTATTCTTAAAATTTGTATTTTTAAAATGTTCGGTCAGTTAATTAATTAAATGGAGCCGTTGAACATTAGTATTATCTTTTCATTGTATTAAAATCATAGGGACCACCGGAAATTCATGTTTAATGCATATTACGTTGGATTTTTAAATAGAATAAAATAAATCGTACAAAAAATTGACCCTTTTGAATTAAAATGTACATAAAAAATGCAATTGGTTGAATATATATTTTAAATCTTATGAGTCATCTATATCGTTATTAATATATATTTGTAGTTTTGTACAACAACTAATTCAAAAGGATCGAATTAAGGAAGGATAATGGTACTAACCCACAAAACAGCCACCATGTCATCCTCGTCATGTGTATCTTCACCCTCGAGTGACAGCAAGACATCCACGAAATCATATTTATGACGTGTCTTAAAACATTCTCTTCTCCGATGTTCATCAATGATTTTTTTCACTAGTTTCATGACACGTGGCACCAAGATCGAACACCTTTCTTGGATACGAAAAGGGTCGTAAAAATACTTGAGCCATGGGAGATGATCCGACCAATTGAAAGCTCCCAACAGCTCAAATCCTTCTCTTACCAATTCGTTCAACTCTTTTACCTCATCTTCTTGCTTTGATACGTTGTACCTTTTTCCAAACACTATTTCCATTATCATGTTCAAGGACGCGGCTTGGAGATGCTTCCGGAGTTCTACGTACCCACGAAGAGATTGCTCCTCAGCTACAGCATCCAACATGACTGAATACTCTAGCTGACGAGCCCCTTCGTGGTATAATATGCACTTCGGTGCGAAGAGATGAGTTGAGGCGATTTTTCTCAACTTACGCCAGTGGGGCCCGTCAGGTGCGAACCCGATGGCCCGACTGAACATGAGCTGTCTAGCCGATTCTTTAATCGGACGGGCAGCAAAGTGTGGCGAGGTTAAGATTTCACGCGCGACGCGAGTTTCGGAAGCCACGACCGCGGGAGTTGAGCCCAAGCTGAAAGCCATGAGCTCAGTCGCGCCGTGGCTTGAAGCCATGCGACCTAGAGTGCGGTGAGCTAAGCCGTGGCTCAAGTTGAATAAGCTGCCGAAAACGGGAAGGCCTTTGGGCCCAGGGATGGGAACTTGGCCCATTCGGTTGCGGCCGTTGTTCCATGCAGGCCCAGAAGAAGAAAAGGCCCAGTTAATAAGCCCACAAGTTAGAAAAACAAGTGAAACATAGAGAAACAAGAGAGTAGTGCCAAATGATTCTTGGATTTCAAGAATGGCTGGTAGGGAAAAAACCCACCACTTTGTGTCCTGAAAAAAAGTGTTACTGTCCATAAATTTTGATACTAAGAATTAACTTGCCTGTGTGTTTGGAGAGGAGGAGGGGGGGGGAGGGGGGTTGTTGGAGTTTACAATACTTGATTAGGATCAATTGGAATATTCAGATTAGAGTTGTGGATTGTATGATTATAGATGGGAAGTGGTGCTGTTTATATAGATGGGAAAACTTGGAAATGAAGCAACAAAAAAGTAAATATATTGTTAATTGAATGATCACATTTAAATACAAGTTGAGTATGATTGTAACTCTTTACTATAGGATTCATTTTTTTAAGCCATGCTGCTTTTTTTAAAGATGTTTATCTAATGGGGAGCTAGTAAGAACTCTGCAGAAATTTGCATGGCTGGAGACATTTTACATATTATTTTACCTATAGAGGAGGACAAAATGGTTAGAAATTGAAGATATAAATAAAACATATTACATTCAATATATACAAATTTAAATTTACAATATATAGGCAAAAATGGTGATTAATATTTGAACTGGATGTTAAGATAATTCATGATGCACGCGATCTCAAGAAAAAATGTGGAGAATTTAGTATTTGGAGATTTCATCTCTGACTCAAAAAAATTACTTTTAATTTTTATAATGTTAATCTTATTCATCGTACTGTTGATTGTGTGGTACATTGCCAAAGTCGGGTTTCGCGGTTTGTCATAAGCCCTAATGTTAGGTCGAACTTCCTTACTTTATGAATGGTTTTCTCGATAGCTCTTGTTCATGTTCAACTTAATATAAGCTCGCTTGTTTGATTTAAAAAAAAAAATAGACTAAAATGAAAAGAGTAAAACATTTTACGAAAAAGAGGGTGTATAAAACAATACCCTTACGTATACGCATCGCAAATATGTGATATTTTTCGATAATTTGAACCAATTGCAAAATACATTCATAAATTTTATCTTATCTAGCATGGTATTTTATTCTCGCTCAATACTCTTTACTTGTACAATACAATGTGACACATTTATCCTTGAATTAATTCAGATATAATTGACTTTGTACGACTTCTTGATCATTGTCAAGATTGTAAGTCATAATTATTTATTATGATTATTTGAAAACGCAAAATCATGATAACTTCGGAAAGTGATAAACTTAAAATCCAATGATCACTCTATTTGTAGTAACTCTTTCAGTTCCCTATATATGGAATTACTAAATTTAAAGTAAATTAATAATATTGCACGAGGGAAGCACAAATCTCAATCTTTCACCATTTGAAAACTACAAGAAAATCAATTTCATAACTCCCCAATAAACCCCCACTCTGCTGTGCCAAAAAGCAAGCTAGGGATTGCTTTTCTGCAATATATAACAATTTTTACATTACTTTTCAAATAACTTGAATTTAATCCAACTAAATATAAGTGTTCATATTCATTTTGGGATTAAGTAGGCCATTTTGATAAGATTTCATAACATTTTCTATATGTGCAACACAATCCTATATACTCCATTTTTAATACTCCTTCAATGCAAACGTTCCCATTTGCTTATTAAACTTTTATAAAGTGTACTATATAATACTCCCTCCGGCCATTCACAAGGTATTCATTTCACTATTCCTGCCGTCTGCTTCAAAGGCATCAATTTCCTTTATTTAGTAAAGAAAGTACACAATATGACCCACCACTTCCCTCTAATACAACTACTCACTTTACCTATAATAATAATCATCCTTAATCCACGTGCAAAAAACAAATAAAGATCTTAGAACTGTCTACGTGCAAAAAGCAAATGGTTACCTTCAAATGACCGGAGAGAGTATTATTTTATGTATAGTAAATAGTTATATTAGTATTGGGTGAATTAATACTTAATTTGCACTTGTCTAAGGACTATAAACTCAATATGTATTAATTAATTAAGTAATTATTATGATGCATATTTTAAAACTATTTTGTTTGTAGGAGGTCAAAATTGAAATTGAACAAATTTTATGATGAAATAAATTTACATTATTCCCATTTTATAAGTGAAGTAATGCATTGATTGCGTAAAGTACTACTCATAATTTTATGGGTGAGTTTGGTATGAATCAGGTATATCGTATGTGAATCTTATTTTTTTTAAAAAATTACTATTCTTTAATGTATAAAAAACTATTAAAGTAATATTTTTTATTTAGAAAGTTCATCGTTGTAAAGAGTAATAGATAAATTAGAATTTACAATAATTTGAAGATTAATTTTTCATTTAAAAGAGTATTAATTTATGTTTTTGAAAGATATTTTATAATGTACTAAAAAATAATAACTGAAGGGTTAATGTAAACTCGGTTTACAGTTTGCCTAATTTTAAATATATGCGTACATTCCATCATTACACACGCTTAAGCGATCATTGCATGAAATAATGATCATGTATATTGTAATACATTAAAATAACTAACTAATTAGTTAATACATCCAATTAATATTTCACTGGCCGACTTGAGATAATTAATGTATTAAATAAAATGTTACTAGTAGCTTATAAACAATGCGATATAGTTTAAGAGCCATAACTGAATGTTTGTTTTGTTGGGATAATAATTAATAAATAGGATTATAAAAATAATAAAGTAATTAGATATCGTTGACATTTCCTAATCACACTCACCTATACACCACTTACTTATTACAACTAAAAAGAGTTTCGATTGTTTCAAGGTTTCACGGTCCTTTTGCACATGAATGGACGGCTAACCCAAGAAACAATTGCCTTCACCTTCCTCAACACAAATTTATTAATACTAGTGTTCCATACTCTAAAACTTACTCTAACTACTAATTAGTGGTGTTTGGGTTGGTGTGTTTGAATTGATTTACAATTAATTATTCAATACTCCCTCCGTCTCAGCAGAGCTTTCACACCTTCTTTGTAATTTACAAAGAAGATGTGAAAATTGTGTTGAGACAGAGAGAATAATTAATTTGATCCATAAATTGGATTATTAGTAGCATAGTATTAAGGTGAATTGATTAAATATTAAACGAACAAGTTTAAGCTTTTAGACGAGACATTCATTTAACATGATGATAAAACTAAAGTCTAATAAAGATGCAAAGGTTGAACCTCACCCCTACTCATTTTCAAGATTGAAATTTATCAAGAAATTTTTATAGGTTTGAGTTAAAATTAACCCGTCTGCACCATTTTCAAGGTTCGACATTTATAAAAGAAAATACATAATTTTGAGTTAAAATTAACCCCTTCTATATGTGAAAAAGGGCATATTAGAATAAATTGATTAAGTATTAATGGATAATTCTCTTTATAAATTTAAGTTTTTATGCCATCATTAGTCATATTTAACCTATAGAATATAGAATATTCTATTTGCGGAGGGAATTAGTGGTGGGAGCAAATTATCTATGGAGCAAGCTTTACATATATGGTGCGTGGTGGATTTGATCGAGTAGGTTGATTATTATTTTTATTTTTTTATTTTTTTGAAAAAAGTCAAATGGGGTGGTTTTAGTGGGAGGTGGGACCGCATATATAGGAGTAAAATTCATTTTTTTATATATATTATGAAAGGGCTAAATGAAACAGCTTATTTATTGAGTGAATTGTGGATTTTGTTTGAGAGAAAATATGGATTGAGTGGACAATCGATATAAGAATTAAATTTTGATGGGTTTATTTGGGAGGGGTAATGTGAATAAATATTTTTATTAATGACGTTTAGTTGGTGATGTGGAAATTAAAATTCTTCAACTATTGATTTAATAATTATTCTCCACCCTTCATTTTCATTGTCATTTACTCCAACAGTAATACTAATATTAAATAAGAATTATATACGACTAGATATATTTTTAAGTCCAACTAATATTAATTAAGAATTATATATATATATTAAATATAAATTATATATAATTTAATAATAATAATTAGGAAGTGACTTTTATATTGACTTTTTAAAAAACAAACGTGATATCAATTTAATCATCCATTCAAGTTTTTATTTTTTTTTTAAAAAAATTATTGATCCTCAAATTATTTAAAAGACAATCAATTAAATTTGATACAAATTACGTGATTTTTTTTACAATTTATTTAATATTTAAATGCAATCCATGCATTATATTTAAATTATTTAATGTGCATTGATTTTTCATTAATAAAAGAATTTTGAACAAATGGCAAAATATAAAAGATTGAAAATTTTATGATTAAATTGAAAAAATACAGAAAAGTCATGTATTTAATTGATGAAGAGAAAATTCGTGATTAAATTAATAAAAAAAAAGAAGGTCATATATTTTTTTAACAATAATAAAAGTTCGTAATTAAATTTAAAAAAAAATAATGTATTTTAATGCAATTAACCTCCCATTTCCCATAGCAAACGCCGCTAAGGATTCCTGTAAATTGTCAGATTCTTAAATTATTTCTTGGCCCATTTAAAATTTTATATTGAAGAATCAGTACCTAATCAATCAATTGAATTTGGGCCCAGATTCTGAAATACAATGGACCCATTATTTATTTATGTAAATTGCATTACAACCCAACCGTCAGTTTATGTACGAGTGTTTGATGATTGGATTTGGTGGTAATTAAATGGGCCCATACCTTTCCAAGGCCCACGAGTCGACCGACACGTTAAAAAGAGAGTATTGAATTTTGGAATTTAATACTCCCCCTCCCAGCTATTTTTACCCATCTGTAAATATAGGAAGATTAAAAAGTATTGATTTTTAATACCTCATACTATAATTTAAGAAAAAATATGGATAATTTGGTAATTTGAAGAAAAACATAAATAGAGTTGTTGGAAATGATAAATAAAATTTAAAAAAGTAAATAAAATTATTGGAATTGATGAATAAAATAAAAAATAGGAGTAAGTAAGATGTAGTATAGTGTATTTTTATTATTAATAGAAATGTGTAAAGATATTTGGAACATCTCAAAATGAAAAGTTGTTAAAAATATATAGAACTGGAAAAATATTTATTACTAATGATCTTAAAAGTATTTATTACTAATGACCTTAAAATTAAAAGTGAGTAAAGGTATATGTGACCGGGAATATTTAGTAATAATGTGTGACAGAGATTCAAGATCATTAAAAAGATTAAATTATTCATTTGATTTGAAGCCATCTCCTTCCAGTACATGGTAATAGGTTGTACATACAATCTTTGTAATTTTGATTGAATAATAACTATAAAAACTAAGATGAAATCGATTTCACAATGGAATTAGAATAATGGAAGATTATTCTTCGGTTTCCAGTGGAATTAGGATAATGGAAGATTATTTTATAAAGTAAGAGACAATTACTTTTCTGTATAACTCCCCCAATTTTGTTGTTGATATTATGTAAGGATTGAAATTTATGAATGAATTACTTAAGTAGAGGGCTACTTGACTAATTGAAGCTCATGTATGCTTAGGACACTTGAATAGGAGGTTATGGAAAGAGAAATTATGACATTTAATAAAATGCTAAATCACAACATTGGTTGGTACCCTTCTCATCGAATGCCTATAAAATGTTAAAACACAACATCAACTTCCAAACGGAAGGCTATAAAATATTAAAACACAAGATCAAAAATATCAAAACACTGGTTGTCTTTGGTCTTTCTACTAATAATTTGTCACTTCTTCCATCCTACTCCATCGCACGATAGAGGAAGACTTGTAATGATCTCTAATGTTAAATTGTACCAACCCGAATCGCTAATGCTCCTAGTACATAGATCAAACTTTCTCCATTCGTCACTTGATGAATATGAATGTTGTCTGCCGAAATGGGGAACTGCAAAATCAGGCCGAGATCCGGCTTCACACGGATGTCAAATAAAAAAATCTGGCTTCACACGGATAGGATATCGTTCGCATTGGCGTTGTTCCAATTTCCTATTCCTACCATACCAACAATGAACAAAACACATCCTACCACACAAACGCTAGCGCAACATTCAGCGGCGCTTCTTCATGGTCGATCTGGTCGGACCAGCCACCCTTTTTCCAGTGGTATTATACGCAAGATCTGTTTCTACTACCTCAAATACTATACACCAGATCTCAAGATCTGATCTGTATAAGAAGCTATTTTTATGGGATCATCTTATCCTTGCAGCATTATCTTCAATTTTTATGGGATCATCTTATCTTTGCAGCATTATCAAAAAAGTGATTTAATATCATATGCCAACGCCTACCACACAAATAATGCTGATAGAAAGCACAAGTTAAAACAGTGAGCCCTCTCTATAAGCCACTTGAGGCACATCCTGCGATTTACCTCCTCCATCAATCCCCAGGGCAGGGGCGGTGGGGTCCCTAATGGTGGGGTACACCATTTAGAAAGAACAATATGGGATGTCAAGTGTTAGCTAGCTCACATTTTGTTGCCCCTCACATACAAGTTTGATATTTTTTACCTTTCAAATAAACATGAGCAAACGAGGGTGTTTTAGTCAAATCTAACCTTGCATAAATTAATACGTCAATAATGAAAAAAAACACAATTAATTTATTTCAAATTTAAAAGCCCAGCTAGATCAAGGCATTCACACAACAAATTTATTTACAAGTGTATAGGTGTATGACTTTTTATTATATTTTGTATACATATTTTGTAATAATTGTATATTTTTTTCACACTAAATTTTTCATTAA
Organism: Pogostemon cablin; assembly: GCA_023678885.1. Taxonomy (NCBI): domain Eukaryota; kingdom Viridiplantae; phylum Streptophyta; class Magnoliopsida; order Lamiales; family Lamiaceae; genus Pogostemon; species Pogostemon cablin. Next base: position 22,031,689 of record CM042968.1, read on the forward strand.
AAAACTAACATTCATATGTGTATAACTTTTTATTTAATAGTGTATACATATTTTTTTTAATAATTGTATATTTTTACACTCAATTTTTCATTAAAAAAACTAACACTTAATTTATTTATTGATACATTGCAGCTAATAAATTAAGTAGTACTCCTAATAAGAGACATAATTAAGTGCTAAAATACAACATCAACTGGTTGATACCCCTTCTCAATGGATGCCTTCACAGCATCCACCACTAATTGAGTCTTCCTACTAATAATTGACCACTTCTTCTCAGCTTCCAATCCATCTTTTATTTTCCTCACCAAAGACGAAAACTCCTCAACCATGTGAACTTCTTGAGGGAAATCCGTCGTGACAACGTGCTCGATTGGGGAAGGCTCGACCCTAATCCACATTTGAGTGAAACTTGTGTGGTTGTTTGTGTAGAACGACCCGACGTTCTCTTGAAATGGTATGACAAAGTCATGGACACGCAAGAAACCGTTGGATCCAAGAGCACTGATCTCTAATGTTAAATTGCTTAGGAAGGAACAATAGAAAGTTGCAATTATGCCATTATGGAAGTTCAACGAAGCAGACGTAGTTAGGTTTACGCCTGCTTCGTTGAACTCTGCATGTTTCAGTGCAGTAACGGATTTGGGGAGTTGATAGTCGACCGCCCATAAAATGGCTCGAATGCAATACCAACCCGAGTCGCCTAATGCTCCGAGTGCATCGAGATCCGGCTTTACGCGGATGTCGTTGCTGAGGAAATCCTCGCTGCCGTAGCTTGAGTAAATAGTATGTACCTATAAATGGAGAATTACTTGTATAATTTATGTCAGCATTAATTATATATTAGTACTATTAATAAAGTTAGGGAGGAAAAAAAATATAGAGATTTGATTTCAAAAAAGAAAACATCTGCGTAAGTTTTTGAAACTTTAATGGGCGAACATATGCATATTGGGTTGCATATGGAATTAATTTGATAGATATACTCCCCTCATCCCATATAGTAATATTTATTATTCGCACATAGATTAAAAAATATAATATTTTAATAAAATATAATATTTTAATATTTAATGAAAAGAGTCACTTTCACTATTTGCAAATTATTTGAAAGATTAATTATACTGTGCATCCGGGTGCACCTTAAGATATGGTGTACCCACTCTAAAAAACTTATACAAATATAAATAAAAACATATACAATTATAAACAAAAATGTATACAATTTAATTGTTAGTTTTTTAAATAAAAAATTGAGTGTAAAAAAATATACAATTATTAAAAAACATGTATACACTATTGAATAAAAAGTTATACACATATGGATGCTAGTTTTTTTTAATAAAAAACTCAGTGTGAAAAAAGTATACAATTATTAAGAAATACGTATACAAAATAGAATAACATTTATACAAAATAGAATAAAAATTTATACGCATATGGATGCACTCTTACACCCAAGTGCACCTAATATCAACTCTACTTACAAATAAAGTGATTGATTTATAAAGATTCGTTCTTCTTCTAAAATATGAAAGGTATCTATTGTAGCTAAACGTTGCATGAGTTGTTACGTCATTCTATAAAATAGATTATTTGAATGAAAATGTTATAGTTTAAATAATAATAATAAAAAAAAGAAATAAATGCATTATACTTAATTTATTTGTAGTCGCGCGATCTGAAGGTGACATATCATAAACTACTGGTTTTTGCATAAGAACATCGCATGCCACGGATAATAATCTTTAATTTGGTACTATTAGTCTATTATTATAACGTTGACATAAATATAATTATATATATAAAATCAATAATTCTGGTTGGTGGGCTGAAAATATTATAGTAAAATAACAATAATAATAATAAATAAATAAATGATTTGGTAAAATAGCAAAACACTGAATTATGAGTGAGACTTGCGTACGTTCGGCGCACGCAGTGCGCCTTTAAAATTTAGTATTATGGGTAAGGGTACATTATTTTGTCCTAAAGGATAGATACTTTCATGAATAATGGTACACTATTTTGTTCTAAAGGATATACACTTTTTATTAATATTTTTTTTATTTTTCTTCAGAAAATAAAGGATACACATCTTTATACTAAAGGATATACAATTTAACATAAAATTCTAAAGGCACATGGAGTGTGTACACAAGTTTTTTCCCTGAATTATAATATAAAATCAAAATCGTCTCATATATTTTATTCAAAATAGTCTAAAAAATTTTAATTTCTCCAAAATAATCTTATAATTTTTAACTTGAAATCAAAATGATCAATTTTACTTAAAAAATATCAATTTTTTTTAAATTTCATTATATAAGACTAAATCGATACTTTTACATAGTTGTTTTAATATTAAAATGATTTAATTTCATGAGATGAGACTAAATATTGTTACATGAAATAAAATAAAAATAAAAATGATTTGAGATGAAATTGAATTCCTTAATTATTATTTACGATTACAAAGAAGGGAAAAGTGAAAAGTTGAATGAGATGGAGGGATTTAGAATAAAGTAAAAAATAAAGTTTAAAATACTTGAAATGTAAGAAAAGTGGGGAGTGTACCGCTCTGAGTTGGCCAAACTTGTTTTCATCGGAAAGGAAGGCCTTCATCTCCGCCGTGCGCGGGTGGTGCACCCAATTGGTAGCATCCATGAATTGCACCCCATTGGATTCACACGCCGCCAGGATTTCATCAAGCTCTGCTACGTTTAGAGCCACCGGCTTTTCCAACAGCACGTGCTTCTTCTTTTGAGCCACCAAAACGGCCCACCGCAGGTGGAGGCTCGTCGGAAGCGGGATGTAAAAGGCGTCCACATCCGGGTCCTCAAGAACGGCGTCGTAGGAGCCGTATGTTTTTGCAGTAGCCGGGAAGCCGTTGTTCTTAGCAAAGGCGACGGCCTTTTCAAGTGAGCGGCTTCCGATGGCTACTACGGTGGAGTTGTGGGAGAGAAGCATGGCACGTGTCATTTTGTGGGATATTTCAGCGCAGCCCAAGATTCCGAAGCGAACTGCACACGGTGGAGCAATATCGGTGGCCATGTTCGGTTTGAGGCGGTGGGAGATGGCCGCTTTGGGGGTGGTGGATTGCTTGCTCTAATTTTTGGATGTGATTTCACCACAGATTTCCAATCTATAAGCTCACCATGTGTGACCCATTCGCTTATGACTTTGCATTTTACGTATTACCTCTGTACTATTGAGAAATTCACTGTTATAGTAAAAAATGCTTTTTACATTAGTTTGATATTTTTAAATAATAATAAATAAATTATAAAATAAGTTATGTGAGTTGTAAATGAGTGAAAATTTTGAAATTAAAGTATGTGGTTGAGTTATTAATTTGTGTGTACGAGTATTTCCTTATTTGGGGTATGAACTTGTTTATGTAATGAAAAAAATAAAAAGTGTGAATTTGTTTATGGAATGGAGGGAGTATAATTTTAATACAATATTTTATGTGTCATGTGAGAAAAGCTAAACCGGATGATCGGGATCTATCAAGTGTGCATGCCATTACATGGACATAGGTATAAGAGAGGACTATATTCTTAAAAAGAAGATTAATTAAAGAGAGGGACTAGGGTGAAACTCGTCCCATGAAAAATTGGTGGAACCGGATCCCTTCTTCACAGCTGGATCTTCAAATCTTTCAATAAGAAGAAGTCAAAATACATTTCGCGAAGGACACTCCCAAAATTGAATAGGATTCCTCAAACTTTCAATTTCTCCACGCCTGACATTAAAATCGAAGCTGTCTCCTTTGCCGGAACCTATTATTGTTGTCCTCGTCGGCCCCATTCATCGTTGGATCTATCTCCAGATCTGCTACTATGGCTTCTCTACTTCTTTTCAGGCGTGTATCCGAGGGACTCCAGAGTGCCCTCCTCCACTGCTGCATTAAACTCGCCGCAATCGTCCATGGCGTGGGCGCCGATGCCCACCGTGTCTTTGTCTTCACAAGAATTCAACAACTTTTGTGGAATTTTATGCTCCCGATTTCTACTTTCTAATCTTAATACTAATTCATTTTTCTTCTTGTGATGATTTCTTTGAGCTCAATGATCTATTTGTGAGAGTAGCAGTTTCATTATTCATTACTGATGTTAATTTTATGAAATGGGTCAAAGGGGTTTGGTGGTTTGTTGTGTGTACTGTGTGCGCAGGGGAGAGAGAGAGAGGTGGCAGGTGCTTTGTGAGTGGTGAAGGTTTTGTTTTTTGTTTTTGTTTTTTTTTTACTGATGAATAAGTATATATCATGTAATGGTAAAAGAAAAATATTAATTAGGAACTGAAGCATGGATTTTAACTTCTCAATTCGATTATCAAGTTGGACATTATCATGCTTTAAAAAAAACCCAAATAAGCTTTTCAATCAAGAAGGTATATATATTTTCTCCCTCTTGATTTTTGTTTACTTTTACACTGAAGATGATGGGGAGATTATGGTAAGTAGATTGTAATTCTCATTATTTTTTAGAAAATCAAAGTCTCAAATCAAAGAATAATTCAATTTATTTCAAAGAATAACATAATTAACATGAAAACGTAACCTTAAAGTCTCAAATCAAAGAGTAACTCAATTTATTATAAAGAGTAACCTAATTAACATGAAAAAGTAATCTTGTTAGACAAATAGAAGCAAGTTAAAAAAAATTAAAGTTTCAAATAAAAAAGTAATCCAATTTATTATAAATAGTAACCTAATTAATATGAAAAAGTAACTTTTTTAACTAAACAGAAGTGAATTTAGAAAATCAAAATCTCAAATTAAAGAGCAACACAATTTATTATAAATAGTAACCTAATTAACATGAAAAAGTAACTTGTTAACCAAATATAACAATTTACCCCCTTCCTCTCTCTAAATGCCCTAAATTATGGCGACAACTTTTGCACCGAACAAAACGAGACAGCTTGAAGAAGCAAAAGAATGATTCATAGCCTAAGAAAAGAAATAAAATAATAAAAATTTCACCCAAAAATTGCAGGAAATCTCCATTCCCAAATTGAAAGGTTCCTTCAAACAGGAAATATCCATTACACATAGGCTTGAAGATTTACAATGAAGATTCCAAAGATTTGAGGAACAAACAATGTTGCTCATACACATAGAATTGATTTTCCATTTTAGATGACGAAAGCACCGCTGCTGGTTTCATTCTGGATGACGAACACGAAAGCACTACTATTGGTTCCGTTCTGGATGACGAAAGCACCGCTTTTCCGTGGGTCAATGCGCCCCTCGGCGGTGACAACACAGTCTTGGTCGGCGGAGGGCTTTCGAACGATAAATTTGCAGATCTGGAAGAGGGTGAAAGCATCGCCCAAGAGTAAACCATTGTAAAGCTGGAGAGGATATTGGCGGTGGTGGCAACGGAGAAGAAAAGGGCGACGGTGATGAGAGAGAGCGCGAAATAGAAGAAGCGACAGATATTGTGAGAGAATATGAGAGAGAAAAAAAATTGTGAGGAAAGATGAGAGAGATAAGATTATAATTGTGTAGAGCCGGAGTGAAAGAGAAAGGGTAAGCCCATGTGATGACGTGTCGGGTTAAATGATCCGGTTCCACCAAATTTAAAAAATAAGCTTGTTCCATTCTAGTCTTTGCCTTAATTAAATTATATGCAAAAACTCTTGTGCCTCGAATGCACGAATTTAGACCCGTGCGCCCAAGTTCGACCCTGCCTATATTCAGTTTTTTTTTAACTTATAGATGATTCAGCTTAATAAATGGGACAGGTTGGGCGCACTGGTCAAGTCCATTCCCCCGGACACACAAGATACTAACTCTAAATTTTAAGGACAATATTTATATTTTTTTTGTCCTCTTATATGTCAATTCTATAATGTGTAACATAAAGGCAAAAGCTTGTGTGTGCCCGGGCACACGGGAGCACATTTCGTGTGACTTTAGAATTTTGTGTTAAATTGTATACTTTTTAGTATAAAGATGTGTACCCTTTATTTTACAAGGCAAAAACTTGTGTGCGCCCGGGCGCACGGAAGTACACTCCTCATGTGCCTTTAGAAATTTGTGTTAAATTGTGTACCCTTTAGTATAAAGATGTGTACCCTTTATTTTTTGAAAAAAATAAAAAATATAATGAAAAGTGTGTATCCTTTAGAACAAAAATGGTAAACCTTTATTAATTAAAATGTATACCCTTTAGAACAAAATAATGTACCCTTATCCATAATACTAAATTCTAAAGGCACGCAAGCCTCACTCTAATATAAAAAATGATATACGAAAATAATGCAGAAGATCCAATATGCATTTATGGAATATAAGGTGGATGAAATTTATTATTAATATGTTATTTTTTCAGAAATAAGAAATATTTCCTCCATTTTACATTTCACACTTTTCGTTTTATCCGTCTCACATTTATATTTATCATAAAAAAAAGAAACATCATATCAATTCACAACATCAAAAAATTAACTTAATTTCAAAGATATCACTCTCCCCTACAGAAAAAAAAAATAAAAAAAATCATATTTCACACTTCAATATGCATTTATGGAATATAAGATGGATAAAATTTATTATTAATATGTTATTTTCTCAAAATAAGAAATACATCCTCTGTTTCACATTTCACACTTTTCATTTTATTCGTCTCACACTTATATTTATCATAGAAAAAAGAAACATCATATCAATTCATAACATAAAAAAAATCATCTTAATTTCAAAGGTATCATTCTCCCTTTACATATATAACATACTTTATATTTTATTTATTACTTAAATTTACAATAATAATTTATTAAAAGTCAAGATCAAAATTTAACTTTTCTTAAACTGCGTATGTGTAGTTAATTGTGGGATAGAGTTGGGAGAATATTTTCGTGAATCTCTTATTTGTATAATTCATTTCTTTTAAAAGTTAAATTTTATAGAAAAATAAAATTAATTTATATAGATGAATATTAAGTACTCTCGCTACTATAACTAAATGTTTTTATTCAGATATAATTGTCAAAAATATCTAAAAACAAAAATTGTTGCCACCCATTAAATAATTTATATAATATTCATATTCAATTGTCTATTTTTGGACCAAAATACCCTCACCATATCGTAATATTATGTTGGGATTTCGACACCGATTTTGATATTATCGGTTGTCAGATTGGGTGTTGGAACTCCGACAAGATGGGGTGAATCCGAACTCCGACATAATATTTCGACAAAATGGGGTGTTTTATTGGATATCGGAATCAGTGTTAGAACCCCGACATAACATTCTGACATGATAGATGTATTTTGATCCAAAAATAAACAATTGAGTTTGGATGTTATACAAATTAGTTAATGGGTTGCAATAATTTTAATTTAAAAAATTGGGTAAATGGGTCATTCTCCCTTTTAGTTACCCATATTAAATTGGGTTGGTAAATCTTTATTTTGTGATTGGTCCTTACTTGATTTATTTATCTTAATTTATTTTTTTAGTTGGTCATTACTTGATTTATATTTGTGGTTGGTCATTACTTGATCTATATTTAATTTATTTTTCTTTTGTAGTAGGTCATTGCTTGATTTATTTATCTTAATTTATTTTTTTGTGGTTGGTCATTACTTGATTTATCTTAATTTATTTTAACATATACTCCCTCAATTCCGTGTTAATGTATGTTTACGCATGCACGTCGGGTTAGATGTTATATATTTTCAAAATAAGCTATTTTTATCTAAATATAATTATAATTTAATAATATTTTCTTAGTAATATGATTTTTAATTTGTATTTTCTATTAATTAATTATTTTTGTCAAATAAACTATCATATCATCACGTGTGATTTTTTTTAGCCACACATAAATTTTATGTGTAGCTAATTAATATATTATTAGTCACATAATTATAATATCTATACTCTTGTATGGGAATTCGTAATATCTTAAATAATACGTAAAATTAAAACGTTATTATTGATTTTTAGTGACATATTTAAATGTCACAATTAAATCTTTTAAATTTGTTAAATTACTCATACATAAAAATATTATGTGTTATAATTTAGTCATACATTTCATGTGTGGGCATTTTATATGTATGTTATGTATGATAGGTGATAGTGATAATTTTGAATTAATTTTTTTCTTTTTTTTTTGTCGAATTGTTAATTTTAATAGTGAAAGTTATTGTGGAAAATGAAAAAAAAAATTATTATGAGTTGGGGTAATATAATATGGACTTCTTCAATATTAACTGGTCTTTGTTTGAGCCCAAATTTTAAGCCCAAATAAATCTGAAGACCATTCCTTTTTTTTTTTTTGAAAACAAGCCCAAGCCCATTTCCTATTTTTGTTCTCACTAGAGAAAGAAATCCAGCAGCGTAAATTGGAGTGTTATCGAACGAAGCAGGAGTTTTCCTCCCTGAATAGGTTCTTCTGCAACTGATCGGCAAAATATGGAGGCGGCATTGGGATTGATGCGTAGAATTCCACCGAAGCATTCGGAGGCGGCTTTATCTGCTCTGCTAAGCCTATTACCGCACCATTCCTCCGATCTTCTTTCTCAAGTCGATCAGCCGCTTCAGGTTCAATAATCATCATTTGTGTTCGGTCAATCTCATGTATTAACGTATGCATTTCGGAATAGTTAGGACGAGATTTGTTTGGATTCTGAAGTTACAGCATTTGGGTGTTCCTGGAATTGGATTATTTGATTTTTATCTAGGATATGTACATATTGGGTGGAACGATCGGCGATCTCCCTCTTTAATTAAGTTAATACTTGAATAATATCTTCTAATTGGTAGCTATTTTGGTGTGTGATACGAATGTTCTCTTTTGTTTTGATGATTTGATGATTTTGAGTTCAAAGCGGGTGAAGAAGAAGGTGGAGGTTATTAAAACTCTGCTTACTGATTTTTATTGTTAGTTTCTCGAAGCTAGATGATGATATTAATACTCTTATATAGTTAACTGTGACTTTATTTTGATCAATCGTTGAATACCAATGTTAATTGTCATGGTCGGTTGCAGTGAATCAACATGAAGTTGTAGAGACTTTGTTTAAGGCACGATTATTATTCTTCAGTTCACTCTTTGTTGCCATCGAGGATTATTTGTGTATGTAGGCAAAATTTTTAGTTTCTAGAACCTTTGAGTACGAGCCCGTATGATAATGTGCCCCTTGTCTCTATTAACATATGTATGGTACAAATTTAATATATCTGCATAGCTTGGGACTTTCCCCCCCGTATGATATTCTGCTAACCTTCCTTGTACGGTGTACCACACCGCTGATTGTTTCCATCCTTAGCTGTTCAATTCTGTTAGTCATGCGTACTTATTATCTAGACTTGAAATTATTGTACTGAATGTAGTGTTCTTCTTCAGGTTTTATGTGATGTGGATTGTGGAAAAGAGTTCATATTATGCGAGTATAATAGAGATGCAGATTCTTATAGGTAAGTGTTATACAGTACTAGATCCTTACAAAATTCTTGACTAATGACATCATGAATTTGAAGAATTGCTTCATGACTAGAATGAAAGTTTTCCACTAAAATGCTGGAGCTTCAAACACTGAAATGATAGTATCATCTAAGTTCTGCGTAGTTTGTCAGGATTAGTGTTAGCAACCTTCAGACAAATTCCTGGAAGGGTCACATGTTTACTGTTTTAGAACTAGGCATTTAAAGTGAATTTTCCCTCCTTTTCCTTTTTGCCATTATAGAGGATGTTTTAGTCTGATTCTTGTATTCCACCTGAAGGTCGCCATGGTCAAATAAGTATCATCCTGCAATTGATGACGGACTTTATCCATCTCTGGAGTTGAGGCAACTTGAGATTGAAGCAAATGATGTCTTTTCTATCTATCGTGACCAGTGAGGTCCTTTACTTACCTCGTACTTTCTCATTTAATCAGAGCGCTAGTGACTAAAACTGCTTCTGCTGCCTTTGTTGACATGATAAATTGTGAGGCCATTTGTAATTTTTTGTATATCTTCCCTAAGAGCTTCTAAGTTAACCAATGAATTGCTAGGTACTATGAAGGTGGCATTTCGTCGGTGTATATGTGGGAGAATGAAGATGAAGGTTTTATTGGTTGCTTCTTAATCAAGAAGGGTGATTATTTTTCCCCAAGTTTGTGATTAATACTGCTTTTCATCCTCTAATCCTACAATGGTATTTCCTATCGAAGATGGGTCTAGGGCTGCAGATGGAAAAAGAGGTTGTCTACAAGAAGGTTCTTGGGAAGCTATACATGTTATTGAGGTACACCATCCGCCTCACCAGATAAAAGAGAAGATACTTTTCTTTCTTTCTCTATTTGGTGGGGGTAACCTGCCCTGATTACTTTCTTTCACAATGATGTCCATTTGCTATTGTAATTAAAGGTGGGGCCTGTAGAAGAGGAAAATGCTCGATACTGTTTAACTAGCTCTGTGATGCTCTCATTGACCACAAATGAAGATTCATCAGGCACATTCAATTTGTCAGGATCAATTAGAAGACAGGTATTTATCTATTAGTCGGTTCTATGGATGTGGCTATGTGTTATTGTGGTTTAGTCTCTATTCTAGTTTCACTAGAAGTGTAAATCATCCCACGTCACTCATCAATTTTCTCTCTTTACCTATACAGATGAATATGGAGCTCTCGGTAGCTGAGGGTCATTTATGTAATATGGGAAGAATGATAGAAGAAATGGAGAGCAAGTTGAGAAACTCATTGGATCAGGCATGTATTGATTTCACAATTTTCACCACGTATATCTTTGGTGGGGCCTGCCTTGTTCTGTTATTCTCTAACTCCTGTCTTCGTAATATTAAATATTTTATTTCTACAAATTGTTGAGGGTCTACCAAACTAGGTCTACAATTTCTCCTTCAAAACCACCTTTGCATCTATGAAGGGGAGTATTTGTGAGAAAAAAACCCTCTGATATTTGTAATTTATCCTTAGTACACTAAACGAAATCTTTGTTCTTCTCCAGGTCTATTTTGGGAAGACGAAAGAGATGGTTTGTACTTTGCGACCACCCTCTGAAATCATTGAAATGAGACTTCCCGATAGCTGAATGCTGCATGAATGTTATGGTTTTACTGCAGTAGCACGTATGAAGTTTTGTCAATCAGGTATCTGATTGATTGTTTCTGATATATTAAAATGATTGTTGTGAAGGATAATAATTCATTCTTCTAGATTCTGGTCTTGTATTTTTGTATGTAGTACCTCTTTGTTTTGTAAGAACTTCATTAAATCGTTGTTTGAATTAGATTGATACAATTAATATCCCGTACTTCATACCCTTGTTTGTTCATACAACTATGTTTATCATTTTTGGAAAGTATTCCAGTTTAATCCGGAGGTAAAATAAATGTTTAGATTTATTCAAAAACGTACAATTCAATAAAAAATGACACTTGTGATTGATGAAAAAAAAGGGATAACTGATTAAGTTAATCATTTCATAAAGAATTTATATTTATAGTATGTATAAATTAAACGTAATGATATCTTTAATAAAATGTTAATTACATAGTATGTATTAATTGAATAATAAAAAATAGAGAGCAATTTTGGTGGGACTAGTTCTACCTTATATTATTTGATAGAACTTGTGCTCTCCACTGCCTTTAATTATGAGGTGCTGGCCGAAGCCCCTCCTTCTCAAAAATCCCCTACAAAAAATATATTCCTCGAGTAAACTCGAGTGTCTTTACTCGAAAATTTAATACGAAATTTTAACTCGAATTTGATTACTCAAAATATTTCTAACTTTTTATATTGTTCAACCAAGGATACTCGAATTGATTACTCAATATTGGTGTCAAGGATATTTTGATAACTTCGGACAAAATAAGATAATTAGTTAAACTTAGGACATGAAATAATATTATTATTTACAGGAAATCTCTTAATATAAAGAAATGACTTATCTTCATACGGTGTAGAGGAATGGTGAACTCATCTGGCTCATGACCAGAACATTGCAGGTTCAAATCATGTTCCCGCTATAAGAAGAGGTTGAAGGCTAATAGAAAGAGTCTAAGACAAAGCAAAGGCTGACAAGAACACAAGAAGAATGAGACTAGGTTAATGGAATGGTCCGGGATGGAGACTCGAGGGAGGGAACCTCGAAAGAGTAAGGTAGGTAAGGCCTAGAGCCTATCAGACTTTGACCGAATAGCGGACTTAGCTTCAAAGCATAAAAAATTTGACCTTTTCGAACTCTGTCTGTAACTCTGGAAAACAAAAAAAAGATGTGTACGAACGAGATAAACAACAAGAAGAAAATGATTGAATAGAGGAACTCCCACCCCACATGCATAATGCACTTTCTAATAAGGGAAAGTAATTACTGTACCCCCAAAGTTATGATATTAGAATAAAGAAAATGATTAATTCATCAGTCTCTTACTTTCTTTAACCACTTTCTCTCGTAATCAAATTTATCTATAAATCCTACTAATTATTTAGTATCCCTTCCTAAGAATTTTATTAATTCAATGCCTGAAAAATGAGTAAATTATCAATTCAGGGCCTGAATTATTTTTCCTATCAATTCAAGACCTGAAATATCTATAACTATTAATTCGAGACATGAATTTAGGCTCTAAATTGATAAAATAGGAGATAATATTTGATAAATTCAAGCACTATATTGATAGTTCTACATATTTCAAACCTCAATTTGATAAAAAAAAAATTCAATCCTCGAATTGATAATTTATTCATTTTTCTTGGATCATCCTCTTTCCAGTATTGCCGCATATTCACAAATTTTAAAGATCGACAAAAGCGTGCATGGTGTTGAATTTGAATTAACCCACTTATGGGCCTATCTTTTTAAGTTTATGGGCTTGATCCACAATTTTCTATGTAAAAGCCCAAAGTTCTCCATCCAATTAGTAGAGAAAAATTAGGGCAAGAATGTCCTAATTTGGGAAGAATCGACTGTGAACTGTGCGCGATCTTGAAGGTAACTCGTCTTCGTCCTCTTTTTCTTTAATTTCCATCGGAAAGCGCGTATGAAAGTTTTTCTTCTTTTATTTTTTCATCATCTCTGTTATGCTATTTATTTTTCTTCAATTTCCGGCTCGCTAGATGCTGTTTCCCGGTGGAGTTCGCCGGAAAACCGATTACATGTGCATACACGCTTTGAAATCTATAAACAATGCAGTACGCTTGTTAATTATATTAACAAATTTACTTGTACGTGAAAGAGGTGTAATACCAGTAATAACGAAAACTTGAGTATGTTGAGTTCAAATTTATTAATGTATATTAGTATTAATGTTCTTAGAATGGTGCGTTTCACTTCGATAGAGTCTGAGCTCTTGACTACCCTGGTTTCAAGTTCATCATTTTACTTTATTTGGGTTCTTTGCAAGCTCCTTTATTGCTCTTATTTTTTGGTTTTTCTGATTATGATTGTTCCTCTATGTATTTCTTTTTAATTCCTGGTTTTACTTCGTCCAATTTGGTTAGCAGAGAAGATTAAATACGATAATACCAGCATAGTTGGCCTTTATTGTGTATAAACTGTAGTAGTAATTGATAATAGTGGCATTGTTATTTGTCAATCGAAGAATTATGAGCCTTAAATAGACTTGTCAGCCAGTTGGGAGCTTTGTGACTTTGCTGTTTTTTTAGTTTTATTTATGGTCTTATTTCCTCCTGTTAATGTAAATTAGTATTTCCTTTGTTATTATGTTTGATTGTAGCATACTGTTTGGATTATGATTACTTTTCATGCGAATTCTGTAGTCATTGTTCAGAGGATCCATTAAGAGTAGCCAACACTATCTTGATGGATCGGCAGCCTCATGATTATGGTGCTCCTATGGCATATGGGCAGCAGCAGCAGCAACCAGCTAATATGCAACAGCCACAACAGTATGGCTATCATCCACAGCATCAACAGTTTCCTCCATCTGTCCATGGTCCACCTTTTATGCCTCCTCATCCTCCTCTTCAACAGTTCCCATATCCTCGTCCAATGCAACAATCTCAACTTTATCCACATTTACCTCCGCATCCGCACCTTCATCAACAGTCACCACCTTCTTTCCCACCACACGCTCCTCCGCATCTTGTTCCATCACCTTACCATGGACCTTATGATTCTGCACCACCCCCTGCTCCACCACCATCTGATCCTGAACTTCAAAAGCGTATTGACAAATTGGTTGAATATGCTGTCAAAAATGGCCCTGAGTTTGAAGCTGTGGTCCGTGAAAGAGAACAAGATAACCCTGCTTATAGTTTTCTTTTTGGTGGTGAAGGCCATGGTTATTATCGGTATAAGCTTTGGATGGCAACGAGACCCCTCATGGGTCCTTTTAACCCTCCGTACCCGTCTTCTATGCCAGTGATGCATCCTCCGAACCCCATGATGAGTCCAGCACCTATTAATGCTCCAAATGCTGCTTCTGGTGCTGCTCACATGCAGCAACCTCCATTTCCCCCATTCTATGAGCAGCAGCAGCACCTTCACCATTCGCAATCATTGGTTGGCCATACCCGTCCTGAATTCGATCAGCCTTACCGACCTTTTAAACCTCTGTCTAGACCGCTACCTCCAGATGTTGAGATGGAGATGCATGGTGTTCTGAACAATCTCTCCGGGACAAAGGAGTCAATAAAAGGTGCAAAAACTTGGTTTATGCAGAGGGCTCCTTTTGCACCCATCCTAGCTGAGGCACTCCGAGATAAGGTGTTTTCATTAGATGATTCTGAGAGACAGTTGCATATAGTTTACCTTGCCAATGATATTCTATTTGACAGGTAACTTTTGATTGCTATAAGCCTTGATTTTTTTATTTTTTTTTCATGTCGAAAATTTGAAATTCATTCTTTGATGAATTATATTTGCTTGCTACTCTTGTATGTATGCAATATCGTCAAGATTTTTTACGAACATACGTTAGTTTGGTGCTATGCATTTATAAACATTTCTCGACTGTAGCTAAAAGGCATCACTCCTGAGGTAGAAGAATAATGTAGGGATCAACTAGTTGGAACTTCTTATGATGCTTGAGCATAGAGTAGGATTCCAGAAATACCATTGCTAACTGAATGATGCATGGAGTAGTCATTGGGTCTAGAAAAAAATATATCTTTGTGTCTTACTATAAAAAAACTGCTAGATTATTTTGCAATATTTATCTATAGTAATATTCACTGCAAAAGAAGAAAGGATAATGCAAACTTGTTCTTCATAAACACTGCCTTCACTTATGAAAACCCAAACGCTGTAAGGAGTGGCTGTATGCTCAGATATTTGACATTGAGGCTTCAAAGTTTTAAACTTGGACCTATTTCAACATTATGATTGCTGAATGTTGTAATAACTCTAGTCTTGATGAGAAATATTTGACAGTTCCATGGTAATTAGCAATTACGATGTGAGTGTGCATAAACATGAGTGTTAGTTGGACTTATTTTTATTTAGTTTAGCGTTTGCAAGAGAAAAAACATTATACGAGTTATTATGAAGCTTTTTCCGATCATGGCTGTATTCTCATTGCATTTCCATTTCCTCGAGTAAATTCAAAATTTAAACATGTTTCTACCGGATCCCATTTTCATATTATTATATGTTTATGCATTAATCTTTTTAGCATATAGCTTGCAGAGACGGGCCAACCCTCAAGAGCTTGATAATGAAGCACTTGCATTTAAGCCAGTTATGGGTTCTATGCTTGCAAGAATATACCATAACCTACATAACAAGGAAGAAAACCAGTCACGTCTTCAGAAAATCTTGCAATTCTGGGCCTCCAAGGAAGTGTATGACCAGGATACGATCTTTGGGCTTGAAAATGAGATGATGAATGGGCTTCCACCCAATTCTTTTCCGACGGACCCTTCTGTCGGAGGTGATCATCCTGCAGTTCCAGGTACTCAAGTCATCCCTTTGTATCCTTTTCCCCTCTATGGAAAACTTCGATAAGTTATAGAAAATGCGATGCATCTCAACAATGCTGTGGGTTTACATGCATACTATGGTTGCCTCTACTAATTTATAAACTTACTATTTATTTAGCAATTGGAATGCTCCAAGTGGCAAACCAGTGGCAACCTGATAAGCACATAGCCGACGCAGATAAGCAAGTTCCTCTCATGCCTTCCTTACCTGGCCAGCAATTTCATCCCCCTCCTATTCCTTCTGGGGGTTTTACCGGATCAATTCCCATCCCATCTTCTGTTCAACCAACAAATCTACAAACACCGCCTGCTCCTGGCAAAGTTGGTGAAAAACTGCCTCCGTATCCTCTGTTTCCTCCTGGTCTTATTCCAGGTATGGTCCGAAAGATGCAGATAGGCAGTGGAGTACCTTATTCTCCAATGAGCCCCCTAGATATTCCCACCGTGATTCCACCTTCTAACGTATCACCATCAGAAATTCTTGAGAGAGTTTCAAAGTTCTTTAAAGAGATTGGAGAGGTTAATCCATCAGAAGGACCCATGAAAGCATCGGAATCAAGGGATGATGATGATTATGATTACGATAGAGATCTTCCTGTCCGTAAAGGAGGAGCATGCATCCCTCCACCTGCCAGCCTAAACGTCGACCCAGAGACTGGAACTCTTTCTGATGGAAGCGTCGATAGAAAGCCGGGATCAAGTAGCTCTGGTAGGCTGGGGCTCGGGGCAACAGCCGATCCAAATGAGCCGAGCCAATATGATGATGTCTACTCTTCTTACAGGAAACAGAGAAGTACCAATTATCATACATCAATGAGTGCAAGAGCTGCGGCGAGGTGAAACATGATGATGTTGTAGAGTTTGATGTAAGAGTTTCTAATTTTGGGAGTTAGTATGATCAGAGTATTTCTTGCAACTCTTTAGAACATGATTCAATATATTGGATATTCTGATGTAAATAATGTCTGTTGCACTTCAAAATTTCTTATGTTTATTTGATGATTTTGGAATATAATAACTTTGTAGTGTATTCTTGAGAAATGTTATTTCTTACATTAATAAATGACATTGATATATAATTGATGAATATCTTTAATGAACGATTGTAATCAATATTTTAGATGTTTCTTGAAACTTTTATTCGTAAATGAAAATTTTAAAATATTCATTTATTTTGATAGATTATTACTTCAGAAAATTTTAAGTGTAATTCAAATGATTGGTATTAAAGGTTGGCGAAGTTTTATTTTTCTTCTAAAGATATTATATACACTAAGTTCATTAATTTGGAGTTAAGAGTCTCTAAAATATAATTAAATTTATATGTAAATAAAAAATTAACTAAAGTATGCACATCTTCATAGAAATAATATACTTTTCATATTACGATAACATGTATTAAATTTGTAAAGTCACCTCAGAGAAATAACTTATGATTCACAGTTGAAATATTCTAGAAATAAATATATAAGATTAAGTTGCATGCCAACTTTGTCAGAATTTTTTTTTCTCAAAATAAAAGAAATTAGGGTTTTATTTTGGATAATCCAATTCCATACAGAATTGAATATACTCGAGTAATTTACAACCTTACAATGAAAATTATGGATTCAATTTTTTTTTTTTTTTCAACTTTGTATACATATCAATTTCACTGTAAGATTTGGTTCTCCAAGTTTGATTCCTTGCTGAGAAATTCCACTCACCTATTACTTGTATATTTTTCTGTATCTAAAGTTTCTTCATACCCATTTGCTGCCCTACCACATCAAGAAAAGATCTATGTAAGTTCGAAAAAGACGAAACACACTAATCTTGCCAATGAAATGCACGACGATGAGTCCAAACAAGACACGTGAAGAAACGGGGAGCGTTTGGAACACATTGATGCTTTAGGTTTTGGTATAAACTGATTCAGGACTCAAAACGAGTAGTGTACACTTGCCTGCTGCTGCTGTTGAAAAGAATGAGGAAGACGGGATCTTGAGACGAGAGATGGCAGAGCTGTAAGACAATGTAGGCGCACGTAGTTATGCTGCAACGAAGAAAAAAGGATTTCAATGCTACACGTATAATGCATCAATGAGGGAGATAAAGAAATGTGATGGAAGGACTGAAAAAATGACCTTCCAAAGCAAATCAATAAAATGATCCATAGTGTTGCAGTTCCCCAGTTTGATTCTTTGTATGCTACCCAAACCTGAAAGTAAATGCACAAATCGAGACAGAGACTGAATTCAAAGAACAGAAATACCAAGTCATGGCAGAATCAAGTAACTATGTGCATGATGGATTAGATTTGGATATGGATCAATCAAACAAAATAACAATGAGTATTTTGAATGTCCAGTTGGTTGAGTTCCCAAATGCAAACTGGTATAAGGAAATGAAAATGTGTTTTGAAGAATATTGCAATGAAACTTACTGATAAAGCAAATACATTGACATAGAAATCAATGAGTGTTGCTGAGAGCCACCTGCAAACATGGTAATCTCTTTCGTAAATTGGCCAATAGTTTGATATAAAGGGTTTGGGAGAAGCAAATTATGCTCTAGTTATCCATATCATTCAGTATCGAAGAACAGAAGGATCTTATCATATATTCCCAAGAAAGGCCAAACAACATTTCAACATAGGATTTCACTAGTGAAAAAGAAATTTAGAAGAAAAGACTTGCGGTGTTAAATTCTCTCGGCGAAAAGGAGAGCCATCAGTTGCAATTGTATAGACCAGTGTACCCAGCATAAGGCAACCCAGTACACTGAAAATAACCCTGGCACTTACAACGGACAGTATACTTTTTGATCTCGTTTCATCCCTAAAAGAAGACAGAATGGTTACAAATTACAAGTTGTTCTAGATGTGTGGGAACAATAGAAAGAGTATCTTAAAAGAAGATATGGAATGGTTTCAAGTCGTTCTAGACGAGTAGAAACAAAAGGAAAAGAATTAGAGACGAGTAAAAAAAATACTATCATTCAAACTATGCACAGCAACAAGTGGAGACAGATGATGATAGGGAATCATATTTCAAGTTATTTAATTGATTAGCTTCCATTGGAGCTTTGAAAGAATATTGCAATGAGAGTAGGAACAAAAGGAAAAGAATTAGAGACAAGTAAAAAAAATAGGCTCTTTGTCATTCAAACTATGCACAGCAACAAGTAGAGACAGATGATGATAGGGAATCATATTTCAAGTTATTTAATTGATTAGCTTCCATTGGAGCTTTGAAAGAAGCGCCTTACCTTAATACTTGCTTTATGAGGGCTAGTATCATAACATATAGATGGTATTAAACCATCAAAATGCATGAGTAACAGAAATATATGCAATTGAATGGATTACGTCGAACAGATTGCTGGTTTCAATTTTCACAAAGTTCAGGCAGAGTGGTTTTCGCAATATACAAAATAAAAACAGTTCCTTAATAAGCGATAGGTACCTCAAAGCTTTTGAAAAATCATTGCACTCTATTAAATGAATAGAATAGATAAGTCCGAACTCAATACACAATACATGGAGCCAAAATGGTACTTACTTTTTCCTGTTTCTCAGCAAAACAAAGTATACAGGATCTTGTAGTGATTCTTGCGTAGATAACTTCAGAAATTGCATAACAATGTATGCGCACGTAGTTATGCTGAAATGGAGAAAATTAAAAGTTCAATGCATCCACAAAGAAAAAATCCTGGCAGACAGTCATTTCAGTTTATGATAAATGAGCCTAGTCGCTAACTTAAAGTAATCAAGAAGAATGTGAGAGAACCATCAATGGTTCGATCGATGCAAGAAGCATTAATTGTATATCTCTCGCTTGAAAAGTTATGCAGATCCGAGATCATGACCACTAACAATGAAGTACCCACTCATCCACTTAAATTGTAGACTATAGAGAATAATGAAAATAGAGATGATAAAATCTATCATACCATGTACAGTACAACAAAACAGAGTTTTCCCGGTATTAATTAGTCACTTCATCCAATTACTTGAATCCAATAACAAATTTCAGATGACAATAATCCTTACAGGAATGAGTATAACCATCTCTCCACTAGCTTTACTTGAATAAGCATAGTTCAGAAAAATATCTAAACAATTCATGAACTCATCAATGGGAATTTTTAACCATACCTTCCAAGACATACAAGCAAAATTATCCAAATTATTGACCGGATCCAGTTGGATTCCTTGTACACGATCCATGCCTGATATTATGTATAAAGGTACACAATTTCAGAGATCACATAGGATAAAAGAGAATACTTATAAAAAACAAAAAAAGATAGAGAAACATTATTTGCAATATCTTTGATCTACAGTGCCCAAACTTCACGGGTCACCAAATCTAATGCACAGAATTCATATGCATAAATGAAGCGGACTGAAACTTTCATTTTCTACTTTCACATTCTAATAGCCATTACATATACAAGATCCAGCTAATATATACCAAAATACAATTTTAAACACAAAAAAAAAGTAGCCTACCCCAATAGCAAGGATGTTGATGTAGAAATCAATCAATGTTGCTGCCATCCACCTGGATCAAAAAATTTACAAACCCAAAATTATGAATGAAAATTACTACCCACAGTTTGTCTGAATTCTGAAAAACAAAGCAACATATAGGATTCTAGAAGCAAAGACAAACATACTACATTAACTTTGTTACTCTATCCATATGGAAACATACTCCGTAGATTAACACTGAAGTCAATATTCCATTGATATCACAGATAGGTGCATTTGCATAACATAA
Organism: Pogostemon cablin; assembly: GCA_023678885.1. Taxonomy (NCBI): domain Eukaryota; kingdom Viridiplantae; phylum Streptophyta; class Magnoliopsida; order Lamiales; family Lamiaceae; genus Pogostemon; species Pogostemon cablin. The sequence continues at coordinate 22,052,370 of CM042968.1, forward strand.
ACAATGTAAGCTATCTTTCTTTCTACATGCACACAAATTTAGCACCAAAAAACAAGTTTTATGGAAAAGAATTAATTTCTTCTCCAGAATTTTATCAGTAATTTACCTAAATGATTTTCTATGTGGCAGATCATATTACAGTTAAGCACCTAAAAGTAGAATATTTAAGGGGAACAACCATTCATTTTACTCCATAATTTACCAGAACACATGACAGGAATCAACAATTAGGGGAATTTTTTTTTCTGAAAATCAGAAAATTTGAATGCAAACAAGAGAAGATGAGACATACGGAGTTAGGAGTTCTTTGCGGAAAGGTAGTCCATCAGTGGCAACAGTGTAAATAACGGTGGCAGTGATGACTAATCCCAACACCATGAAAGCTGTTCTCAGTCCATTTGCAGGTGATGCCGCCATTGAAGAGACCTTCGAAACCCCAATTGTGATGATAATTTTTGGGCATTACGATTGTTTGAAATGAAGACTGAAATATGAGAAAGCCATGAATCCACGTCCACACTGTGGACCAATTTCTTTGCAAAGAATTATCGATGTATTTGGATTTCGATATTAATATAATATTGTTTAGAAAAAAATTGATAGAAAATTATACAAATGAAAATTGAGGAGTCAAGAGTTATACTTATTCTTCCTAATATGAAATTGTCTCTTGTCTCATTTCGGTATTTTATTCATAATATGAAATTGTTTCTTGTCTCATTTCGGGTTTCGATAGCAATTATATCCAAATTACAGCAATAAATTTAAGAAAAATGCAAATTGTTAATAACTAATAAGACTCAACTTCACTCAACTTTTTCGACATGCAAGACTTGTGAGTTTGCAACAAGTGCTCAAGGTAATGTTCGTTTTCGTATTTCAAATCTAGGATTTGGTTTTCAAAATCCACATCTAAATTTTAAAAATCATCCATATATATACATATTATATTTTCTCTCCTCAATTAATACACTTTCTCTCTTTATCTCTCATCTCTTGAACTCTCTCATTTAATTTTTTAAATAAATTACACTTTCTCTTTTTATCTATCATTTCTCATTTAATTTTTTAAATAAATTAATACATTGATTTGACATAAAGTTAAATTCTACCATACTCAAAATTCAAAACAAATATAGTACACACTATTCATGATTTTCAAACCCCACATAATCCAAAACCAAACATTACCCAAGTTATTCAAGTAAAAGTCATCTTAGAGAAATAATTATGATTCAGAGTTGAAATATTCAAAAAAAATAAATAAGCTTAAATGGCATGCCAACTTTCTTAGATTAGGTTTTGTTTTTTTTTGGGTGCGTTGAATAAAGTCATATAGCTTGTGTCCATGACAAGATCATTCATTCTTGATTTATTAATCAAACATTTAGAATTTAGAGATACTCACATTTGATTTAGAATAGAAAATCGAATCAAAATAAAAGAAATTCGGGTTTTATTTAGGATAATCCAATTCCATACAGAATTGAATATACTCGAGTAATTTACAACCATACAATGAAAATTATGAATTTAATTACTTTATTTTTTCCAACTTATGTATGTATAACAATTTCCTTGTAAGCTTGGCTTCTCCAAGTTTGATTCCTTGTTGAGAAATTCTCACTCACCTACCACTTGTATATCAGTAACTAAAGTTTCTTCATACCCATTTGCTGCCCTACACATCAAGAAAAGAAAAGATCCATGTAAGTTCACAAAGGAAAAGGCGAAACACATGAATCTTGCCAATAAAATGCACGACGATGAGTCCTAACAAGACCTGTGAAGAAACGGGGAGCGTTTGGAACACATTGATGCTTTAGGTTTAGGCATAACACACTGATTCAGGACTTGAAATGAGTAGTAAATACTTGCCTGTTGCTGCTGTTGAAAAGAACGAGGAAGACAGGATCTTGAGACGAGAGATGGAAGAGCTGTAAGACAATGTATGCGCACGTAGTCATGCTGCAACGAAGAAAAAAAGATTTCAATGCTGCATCAATGAGGGAGATAAAGAAATGTGATGGAAGGACTGGAAAAATGACCTTCCAAAGCAAATCAATAAGATGATCCATAATGTTGCAGTTCTCCAATTCGATTCTTTATATGCTACCTAAACCTGAAAGTAAATGCACAATCGAGTAACTATGTACATGACGGATTGGATTTGGATATGGATCAATCAAACAAAATAGTAATTTGTATTCTGAATATCTAGTTGGGATTGACTTCCCACATGCAAACTGGTATAAGGAAATGAAACTGCATGCATTTTGAAGAATACTGCAACGAGACTTACTGATAAAGCAAATACATTGAAATCAATGAGTGTTGCTGAGAACCACCTGCACACATGGTAAACTCTTTCGTAAATTGGCACGATAGTTTGATATGAAGGGTTTGGGAGAAGCAAATTATGTTCTAGTTATCCAGATCATTCAGTATCGAAGAACAGAAGGATGTTATCATATATTCCCAATTTCCCAACAAAGGCCAAACAACTTTTCAACATAGGATTCCACTAGTGAAAAATAAATTTAGAAGAAAAGACTTAGTGTTAAATTCTCTCGGCGATAAGTTGCAATTGTATAGACCAATGTACCCAGCATAAGGCAACCAAATACACTGAATAGAACCCTGGCACCAACGACGGACAGTATACTCTTTGATCCTGTTTCATCCCTAAATTTAAAAGATAATCAGAGTAAAAGATAAGTGTAAACCACCAAATAAAAGAATCCTAAAAGACGATATGGAATGGTGACAACTTACAAGTTGTTCTAGACGTGTAGGAACAAAAGAAAAAGTATCAGAGAGGTAAAAAAATGAATTCTTTGTCATTCAAACTATGCACAGAAACAAGTGGAGACAGATGATGATTGGGAATCATATTTCAAGTTATTTAATTTATTAGCTTCCATTGGAGCTTTGAAAGAGGCGACTTACCATAATTCTTGCTTTATGAGAAACAGAAATATATGCAATTAAAGATTGCTGGTTTTAATTTTCACAAAGTTCAGGCGGAGTGGGTTTTGCAATATACAAAATAAAAACCAGTTCCTTAATAAGAGATAGGTACTCAAAGCTTTCGAAAAATCATTGTCAATCTATTAAATGAATAGAATAGATAAGTCCGGACTCAATACATGATACATGGAGCCAAAATGGTACTTACTTTTTCCTGTTTCTCAGCAAAACAAAGTATACAGGATCTTGTAGTGATTCTTGCGTAGATAACTTCAGAAATTGCATAACAACGTATGCACATGTAGTTATGCTGAAATGGAGAAAATGAAAAGTTCAATGCCTCCACAAAGAAAAAATCCTGGCAGACATAGTCCCCTCAGTTTAAAATAAATGAGCCTAGCCGCTAACTTAAAGTAATCAAGAAGCATGTGAGAGAAACATCCAGAAAATGGTTCAAGAAGAATAAGGATATTTTATGTCATGCTAATTTGTTCGATAGTTGCAAGAAGCATTAACTGTATCTCTCTCTTTTGAAAAGTTATGCAGATCCGAAATTGTGACCACTAACAATGAAGTACCCACTCATCCACTCTAGTTGTAGACTATGAAGTATAATGAAACTAGAGATGATAAAATCTATCATACCATGTAGAGTACTACAAAACAGAGTTTTCCCGATATTAAATAGTCACTGCATCCAATTACTTTAATCCAATAACAAATTTCAGATGACAATAATCCTTATAGGAATGAGTAGAATCATCTCTCCCCTAGCTTTACTTGAATTAACAAAGCTCAGAAAAATATCAAAACAATTCTTCAATAGGACCTTTTAACCATACCTTCCAAGAAATACAAGCAAAATTATCCAAATTATTGACGGGATCCAGTCGGATTCCTCGTACACAATCCATGCTTGATATTACGTAAGAAGGTAGACAACTTCTGAGATTATATAGAATAAAAGAGAATATTAATAAAAAAACAAAAAAGATAGAGAAACATTATTTGCACATCTTACTACTTTTTACCAGCTCATCAAATTTGGGAGCACAGAACTACACATAGTCATAAACATATCCAGCAAAGTATGATTATACAGAACCGGTATAACCTCTTCAAGATCTTTGATCTACAGTGCCCAAACTTCATGGGTCACCAAATCTAATGCACAGAATACATATGCATATGCATAAAATGTACATTTTCTACTTTCACGTTCTAGTAGCCATTATATATACAATATCCAACTAATATATACCAAAATACAATTTTCAACACAAAGAAAACGTAGCCTACCCCGATAGCAAGGATGTTGATGTAGCAATCAATCAGTGTTACTTTCATCCACCTGAATCAAAAAAATTACAAACCCAAAATTATGCATGAAATTACAACCCACAGTTTGTCTGAATTCTGAATAATAAAGCAAAATATAGGATTCTAGAGTTTCAAAACGTGTTCGTCATACTATATTAACTTTGTTACTCTATCCATATGAAATATACTCAGTAGATTAACACTGAACTCAATATTCCATTGATATCACAGATAGCTGCATTTGCATAACATAAACAATGTAAACTATCTATCCTTGTACAAGCACACAAATTCAGCTACAAAAAACAAGTTTTGTGGAAAAGAAATAATTTCTTTTCCAGAATTTTATCAGTAATTACCTAAATGATTTTCTATGAGGCAAATCATATTACTGTTAAGCACCTAAAAGAAAGAGTACAACATTAAAGGGGAGCGACCATTCATTTTACGAGGTAAACTTCATAATTTACTAGAAGTGAACCGATCAAACACCACATGACAGGAATCAACAATTAGGGAAGTATTTTCTCTGAAAATCAGAAAATTTGAATGCTAACAAGAGAAGATGAGACATACGGAGTTAGGAGTTCTTTGCGGGAAGGGAGTCAATCAGTGGCAAGAGTGTAAATAATGGTGGCAGTGATGACTAATCCCAACACCATGAACGCTGTTCTCAGTCCAATTGCAGGTGAGGCCGCCATTGATGAGACCTTCGAAGCTCCAATTGTGATAATTTTTTGGCATTACGACTTTTTGAAATGAAGACTGAATATGAGAAAGCCATGAATGCACGTCCACATTGTGGACGAATTTCTTGACAAAGAATTGACGCAAAGTAATCCATAAATTTGTATCACATTCACATGTGCATTGACTAAAACATGACCTGGGGTGGGGGTACAAAGTCCCCCAATCTCATAATTTTCGAAAATGTTATCCGAATTCATTATGCTAAAACTTCCAATCTTTAGCGAATTTCCAAACTTTTCAATATTTATAAATAAGTTTTTAAACTTTAATCCATTTTGCAAATCAAAGCTGTCGGACGGCTACAGCTGACGTGTGTCTCCAGTCTTCACGTCACTCTCCACATGTAAATTAAAAAAAAAAAAAAAAAAAACATTCACACGGCGTTTTATGAAGAGAAAATTTTTTAGCAGCCCTTCTCTTCTCCAACTTGTATACCTCGCCACCCACTAGGACTTACACGGTAAGGTAAATTAGGTGTGTATTTTGCTTTAATTTCATTCTCTATCATTGTAGATAGGTTTCTTCGGTTCTTGATTTTCTGGGTTTTGATTTTGGTGATGGTTGTTTTAATTGCCTCCGGTTTCAGTCCATTCAAGAGTTATTTTAGGTGGTCGCATTGTGTTGTGGAATCTCAGTAGGGAAGATTATTTAATTTCTACTTGTTTTTCTTTAAATGTTGGGAAAATGGAAATTGGGAAGTAAATTTAACTGAAACATCCGTAATAAGCTGATGTTCTGAAAAATCTTGATTTTTCAGATGGCATGCTGATCGTGCATGTTTCTTTGGTAACATCTTCGACGGCGCGACTGTCCGTAGTAGCGGGTAGCGGTCGACGGTGGTTCACAATTTTTGGCAACGATTACCGACGGAGACGACTCCGAAGAGGAGGCTGGATGGAGGTATCGGACAGCGGCAGGGCGTGGTGGGTTTGCGTTTCCTGCAAGGGAGCGGATCTAAGCGATGGACGACGCCGGTGGTGGGTTCGCATTTCCAACGAGGAAGCGAATCTGCAGCGACGAACTGCCGACGAGTGGTTGCAGCGGTGACTCGGTGTGGTGGGTGGCGGCTGAAATGGTATTTCTAATGGGAGAAGAAGGATTTAAGAACACAATATGGAAATCCCACAACTTGTGTTATACGGTTGAGTAACATCTAATTTGTCCTACTTTTTGTAATACATTTAATTTGTCCTAAAAAAACATGTCATGAATACTCACATGAATACCCACATGGAGTGGTCCACCCTTAATATTGGGAATGAGATAAGAAGTACACTTCCAGGCATAATTCATGTGTCAGAATAATATGGGGATTCTTTTATGACACATGTACAAAAGGAATAAATAAATCTATAAAATGTTATCACTTACTAAATAAAAACTCTCGGCGGACAAGTAATTATATTCTATTATTTTGAAATATAAAATCTATTTTGAAATATAAAATTTATGTGAACAACCAAATTTCATTTAAAAATTCCTTAATTTGTTATCAACATAAGCGACATAATATGCATATTTAAATTAAACACATGCATTAATTAGGTGATTAAACACATGCATTAATTAGCTACCACTGTCACTCAAACACAGTTCATTTAATGGACTGAATTTTAGGAATTAAGGCATTGTTCACAAACAATTCATTTATGTAAAATTTTGTCTCATTAAACTCTCACCTATCCCCACCAACCAAATAACTACACCACCAACAAACAACAAAATTGGACACAGTGGATTCAAACTTCATTCCTCTTGTTCCAAAAATTATTTGAGCATAAAAAGATGATCGTCTCCCCTATTTAGCCATCCTTTGGACCCATAGTTAGAGCCAAAGGTAAGATACTAACACTGTTTGCATTATATTTTATGTAGTGGTTTAACTGTTCTTTCAATCTTGCTGTTAATTTATTTGTGGGTTATAATGTTTCGGTTTTAGGATTTTTTACGGTTTTAGGGTTTTAAAAATGCATGTCCACTGAATAAAATGGTTATATATATTCATGTCTTCCTATGTAATTGCCTAAATATACGCGTCCCTGAAGAAAATGGTCAAGTATGCATGTAATATGCATGTCCGCTGAAGAAAAAGGTCAAGTATGCATGTAATATGCATGAATACCACTACATACACCTACTATAGACTTGTCCGCAAATTATGCATGGTCAATTATGCTTGTCCGCCCATTATTTGAGCGGTATCGAACATGTACGCCCATTATTTGAGCCTTATCGAACATGTCCGCCGATTTTTGTAGCCTAATAGAGTCTGTCCTCTTATTATTTGAATCTAATTGAGCATATCCTCTGATTTTTTAGCCTAAGTGAGCGTGTCCGCTGAAATTTATAGCAAAATTGAGGTTGTCCGTCGAAAATTTGACTATAAATGAACACGTCCGCCGATTATTTAACCATAAATGAACATGTCCGCCGATGTTGTAGCCTACCATGTTCGCCGATTATTTGACACTAATTGAGCATGTCCGCAGATTTTGTTAGCCTAATTGACCCTGTCCGCCGATTATTTGAGCCTAATTGAGCATGTCCGTAGATTTTTTCACCCTAATTGAACATGTCCGCCGATTATTTGGCCACCCTAATTGAGTATGTCCGTCGATATTCTTAGTGTAATTGGGCATGTCAACTGATTATTTGATCCAAATTGAGCATGTTCGTCGAATTTTTACTGTTTCTGAGCATGTCCACCGATTTTTATTGCATAATTGAACATGTTTGGCCATTTTTAAGCATATTATATCATGTCCTCCGATTATATTTGGCTAATTGAGCATGTCCGTTAACTTTGAGCATAATTGAGCATGTAAGTCAATTTTTTTAGTATAATTGAGCTTGTCCGCGTACAACTCAATGTTCAACTTGCATGTCTGCTGATATTTTAAGGCTTAATTTGTGTGTACGTATGTACATATTCATAAAAGTTCATACTTTTATGTAATTAGGTACCTATTAAACACGTCTATCATAAAAATACATTAATGAAGGTTAATCATGTGTCAATATAACAATTAATTGTCCTTTGTTGAAAGTGTTTGGCTTTGGCTTGGAAATGAGAAATTTTTTTTATCTGGTGGGAGGCTGGTGCAAAGTTTAGAGTATGTACGTAGCCAATACACGAGCATAGTTTTAAATTCAGATCAGTTGAAGTTGGATTTTATTATTAGGCATGTGCATAGTTTAGTTCGTGCCGATGTGAATTATTGGAAATATGTTATACACACACTTGTGGACATTGGTGGTTGTATAACAAAATATAAGGTGAAAGATGATCTGGATATTAGGGGCTTGTATCACCAGGTTGATGAGCCGATGTTATTTGTCACAGTTAAGGCCATACCACAACAATCAGTTGATAATATTTGCCCTAGTGCGGTGTCGTCTGGGAGCAGTTATTGGATCGACTTGCTTCGTTCACAAATTCCATCTGTCAATATTTCTAATCCCATAGATTTGGTCGGACCGAGTAGGAGTACATGTGTGAACCTTTCAAGTCGTACGACAAATATTGATTTGAACAGTGAGTACATTGGCGAAGAACAGGTTGAGGAAGAGGAGAAGAACAGAGATTACATGTGCTTATCTGAAGAAAATGAAGTTGAAGACAATTCAAATGAATGTTCTCAAGGTGATGCGTATGAGGGTTCAGAGGGTGATGGGTATGATGGTTCTGCTGGTTCTCAAGATAATGGATCTGATGGATCGTAAGACGATGGGTATGATTCCTTTGAGGGTCCGCAGCGTGAGGATTCTGAGGGTGATGAGGCTTCGCAAGATGAGGGGCGTGATGGTGATCAACGCAACGCTGAAGATGAGGATCCTTTAGCTGCTCTGTTCGAGAGGTTGTGTTCCTACATCAGAGCCAAAGGCATAATGAGTTTCTTGGACCCCGTTACGACACACATGCAGATGCCCACACCGGTTCGTCCTAGTCAAGATACAGATAGTTCTTTCAGCCGTCCATGGAGCATTCCAGGTATGTGTTCATAATAGTACCCATTAATTTACTGAACCTTGTTGTATTCTAGTACCAAATGAAGAATAAGTAATCTTTTTTGCAGGATTCTTGGAACAGTGTAATGTGGACGCTGAAGTTGAAGACAACAACAATATTGATACTTCAGGGGAGATACATGAAAAAAGTGTCTTCGATAACAAAGCTGATTGCCAGTTTGCTTTGGGTATATACAACTTGCTGAATCAAGTTGAGACACGGGTCAAGAAATCCGACAGGTACAGGCTCAACGTCGTCTACAAGTACCGAGTGGAACAGTGTTGTATGTTTGAGATGCATTCCAGTGGCCTAAATGGAGTATGGAGGGTAATCAAGTTCTCACCTCCACATGTATGTTGTTTGAATCCAGACACTAATGCGCCAAGGCAAATTGATTCAAAAATTGTTGGGAGATACTATGCAGCTCGATAGTTCAATAAAACCACAGTATTGTGTCCTGCTGGAATGGCAGATGAGATACTTAAAGAATTTGGTTTTGACATCTCCTATAATTTGGCCCTCAAATCAAAACATATTGCTGTGGGACACACGTACGGAGACCATCGTTCTTCCTTCAGATCCCTACCTTCATACTTGCACCATCTTAAGTTGTAAAATTCAGGCACGTACACAGCGTTGGCAACTGTAGATGACAGTTGTTTCAAGTAAGTAAATACATACTCTTTATAAATTATGAGGTATAAAAGTGTACTAAATATTTTGATACAGGTGTGTGTACTACGCACTTGGTACTTCTACTTGTCATTGATGGTACACACATGAGAGGGAAGTACCGTGGGATCGTGTTTGTTGCAGTCACTCAGGATGGCAATCACAATGTTTTTCCCCAAGTTGTTGGTGTTGGTGACACTGAAAATAATGAGTCATGGTGCTGGTTTTTTCAAAGGTTGAAGGAATCGTACGGCGCTCCTAATGGGCTAGTTATTGTTTCTGACACGCATAAAAGTATCTCATACGCTATACATATTGTGTACCCTGAGGCACACCATGGCTTATGTTCTTATCATCTAAAGAAAAGGCTCAAAGAATTTGGAAAGGTTGTGCTACATCAGTTCAATATGGCTGTGGAAGCATACACCAAGCGTGAATTCAAGACGTATGGGCACTTTTTTAGTATTAGTATTCAGTTTTTATTTGATTTATCACATTACCGTACTACACGGATGGGAAGGGAAGCTGCGCAACTGTAATAATGCTCGATTGATGGCTTTGCTAAAGGGATGGGGCTACGATAAATGTCGATCCAATATAGCAGGTCACACAAGGGGAAATTGTGGATCAACTGATTGAAATGCAAAGTTGGAGGAAAAAACAGTCTGGACTTGGTGTTTGTTTTCATGTTTTAAGTATGATCTATCATTAAAACATGTGAAATGTCCCTTGTTTTCCTTGCAAGAATGTTTTAGTATACTAATTTCATATAACACAACTGGAAAAGAATGACATACTAATGAAAAGAAAGGTCCGTATTCGCACCCTTTCTCACGTAAAGGTTGTACGCAAATATATCCCGTGCCTATTTTTTTCGGTACTCCATTGGGTGTGCATCATTTTCCCATGAATCGTCGTCTGTTAGTAGATATTGTATTTCTCTGACGCTAGCCTGACCACAACACCAATTGTCATCCTGAATGTAGCACATGGATGCTATTGGTCTAGCCCACTTCAAAGTGGCTCTGAACTTCTGTTTTGGAGTGTCATACAGGGCACCACTTCGATAAAACATGATAGGGAGCAACCTTCGCAAGTGTAATATGCTCTCCTTTCTACTATCTTCAATATCATTAGTATCTACCCACGTGTGAAATAAAGAATCGAACACAGCGATCTTCAAAGACCTTATATAAACACACACAGCGAAATGGTGCGAATGCGCATGCACTACGAACAGCAGTTGTATAATGAAATCAGAATTACAACAATAATGATCTAGTTCCTCCCAAAAAATTAAAAAATGCTGACATACTCACCCGTTCAACCTTATCCCAGTCTCTATGGCCACAGGTCCATGGCAGAGGCCTCCGGTATGACAGCTCTCCATTCCACCACCTATCCAGAACTTGTAGCTTCTCTTGAGGTAAATCGACCAACTGGGAGGGGTCATCGCCACATGTCTTAACATGCTCATCCCACATTACTTTTAGCGTCGCCTGATAAAGAAAACATTATAATATAAAAGGTTGTAATATGAATAAAAATCCCATTTGGCAGCGTAAACCGTTTTGCATGTAAAAACTTATCGAAAACTGACACGGTAGAATAGCATACGATTACATTCGATGATCCAAGAGAACACCGATGTAATCAGGTGCTTGTGCCAGTATAGCCAAACACGCATCAATGTGCTAGAAAGAAAATATTTCAATGATCACATATATAAATATAGTGTGTAATTAATTTTATGTTTATCACATACCTCATCCTCCAACCAAACATTTGGCGTGATCATTCTCACGAAGAAATCATTCTTCACTTGGTACCCTATGCCGACGTCCATCTTACACATGTATGTAACAACCTTTACATATGCATGTGCTATGTTACGCCCTAATAATAAAAGAAGAACATATTAAGGACATTTCTTATGTTACAGGGGACATCATGAACTTTTACAAAGCTCTGTTGATCTTGGCATTATCCACAGTTGTGTATGGGGATTGGACTGCCGTCGCTTTTCTCTTTGGATGTTGCGGACGACATTGGAAGTGCTTTTCAGCTGACACCGTACTGAAACTCATGTCTGCACGAAATCCTGAACCGGGCCCTATAGGAGTTGAGACCCCAAGTGTAGAATAACCATGTTGTCTTTATGATCCGAGCACTTCAGGCATTCTTGTTTAGCCACCTGGTATTAGCTCCACATCTCCGGCAATGAGGCCACTTGGTGTTGCATAACTAGTCTGTGGGTGTGTAGTATGAGCACTCTGTTGTTCCTCCCATGTAGATGGAATACTTGGTGCTTCTTACGTAGATGGCTCAAGTGGTGGACCCTTGAATCCCTACTTAAACATTTTGTATATCGAACCAAGAATTGACCTCTCATAGCTACGCTGCATCTGGGTCTGTGCTTCAATCAACCAACCAGTAGCCCTTTTAATTTCACCGCGACCCTCCTCCTGGTACCTACGAATATTAGCTAGATGTGTATCATGTGTGTCAAACCTCTTCTCTCATTTGTCGTCTCGATCCACCAGCTGAGCAAAAAGGGCGTCATGTTCAAAAAAAATTTGGTCATGATCATCCATTCGCCTCATAATCCGATCGTACTGTTCTTGAGACAGACCCCCACTGTCTTGTTTCTGGTGATGAGGCACGGAGTGATCCTATTGTTCACTTGATCTGGATTGTGGATGGTAATCATCCTGTGTAGATGGAGGGCTACACTGTGTTCCGTGATACCCTAGACCTCCTTGACTATAGACATATCCTTCAAACCCACTATAATGACCCTGTTGTGATCCTTCACTTCAATCATAAGAATGAGACTGATCTGGGCCCTGAAATCTACCAAAGTGAAAGTGATATGGTCTCTGATATCCACCATAAGGAGAAGAGTGAGATGGTGGTTGAAATCCAGCAGAAGAGAAATATGATTTTCCAAAGATAGAAGGATATGAACTCTCCGGAATGGCCATCAGCAGGTGTGGAACTACAACATTATGGGGGTCATGGGTAGGAGGCATGTGCGTGGGACACTCTCAACTAGACTGAGATGCCCGCAGGGGTGAATCCACAACTGGTATGGAAGAGGTTTCATCCTGATCACCCATAAACTCATCGTCATCATCATCATCATCCCCTCCGACGGCATGAAAATCACGTAGTAAGTCCTCTGCAGTTCTGTGTTAGCCCTCAAATGTTGTATCATCATCAATCTCAACATTTATCCTTCCATAGTATTGCTCGCCACCAGCATAATTGGAAGAAATGCTCACTTCAACAGGAATGGCACACTCACTAATAGCTTCATCTTCGGAATTAAAACTAGAGCGCACAGCCTTTTTCTTACCCTTACCCTTCCCTTTTGATTTTGGATCCCCAAAAGACCTAAATTGAATCTGAAAACTAGAATTCCTCTAAAATATGGTCGGTGGGACTCCTCAGGGAGGATGACAGGTAAAAATCAAGAACTCTCGGGTCTAGAAAGTATAATAATATAAAATAAAGATATATACTCAATTGACCATGATAATATCCAAATGCATCCAATTTAGATACTCAAAACCTTAAACTCGTACAAAAACAAATGACAAACTTGTCTAAAAACTGAGTATCGTCAACTTTTTTGGCAGTTGTGTATTTCCAGCGAATACACAGAGGTCTAACATCATACTCGGGCTGTCCATCGGTCAGGTGTGCTGCAAAACCTTCAATACGCTCAGAGGCCCAAACATGTGACCAAACATCAAAGTGATTTGAATTCAACATATAACTTTTTAAATGCAATTAATATAAGAATATAAAAGTTTCACATAAACTCGGTATCACTTACTGCTAGGGCAAATGAGCATCCATAAAAATTGATGCGCTGTTGTTTGCCTACACCATCCACCGTAGTCTTCATAGAGTCCATATGGTGCAGTAGGGTTAGGTATGTGTACTTCCCCCAGTGGAAAGAGTTCCACTGGTGAGCATTTTCAGCTAAAAACCATACCCAGGGTTCTATGTATACTTTGGACGTATCCCGGCCTAGCAAAAAGTAGTACAGAAGTTGAATGTTGGCCGTTTTCACCGCGGAATGGCCTTATATTTATTTTCATTGAATCTTTTCATAAGTTCATCAACTAGGACCCTCTTCGTACAAAAGCTAGCAAACAAACTGTCTGGTGGTGGCTGAAATGAATCGTTGGGGTCAATACCACCATCCTCAAACTCTAGTCCCATAACACGCATAAACTCTAGTGGTGTGAAGCTAAGAATTGTATCGGACACCCTCAAGTACCGGGTGTACACATGTGAACCAGGGATTAAAACCTCCTGAGCCATCAACTGAAATAACGCTTTAGGAGAACCATAATCAGAATCCAACTTTCAAAAATGACCGAAACACTATCTTCTGAACATCCATATTGTTTGATCACCACTATTTGTAAGCACCTCGCGTATGCACTTCAAAACTTTCGTAGGCCTACAATACCCTTTAATCCCAACTTTTCATGATTGACGACTACGTCGTTTCTAGCTCTACTACAGTGCATGCCAACTCGATTGGATATAAGACGTGACTATATTTTATACTACAAAATAATTATAAAATATTATATTTCTACAATTTAATTAATAAAAGATGGTTCAAAATCACTTTATTCTTTTAAGATTGCATTGATATTCTTGAATAGGTACTTATTAGTTACAATAAAGTATATATTTTTATGAATAGGTACCTAATTAACTAAAATTACGCCTTAATTTATCAACTGTCATGCAATAACCAAATAATTTTATCGGCGGACAGGCTATTAAAAGCTTAAAGTATCAGCAGAGGTGCAAATTAAACAGTTATTCATTGGCGGACAAGCTCAATTAAGCTAAAAAATCGGGGGACAAGCTATTTATGCACAAAAAATGGCAAAATATGCTCAATAATGCTAAGAAATTTGGCGGACAGGCTATTAAAAGCTTAAAGTATCAGCGGGGGTGCAAATTAAACACTTATTCATCGGCGGACAAGCTCAATTAAGCTATAAAATCGGCAGACAAGCTATTTTATGCACAAAAAATGACAAAATATGCTCAATCATGCTAAGAAAATCGACGGATAGGCTATTAAAAGTTTAAAGTATCAGCGGGGGTGCAAATTAAACACTTATTCATCGGCGGACAAGCTCAATTATGCTATAAAATCGGCGGACAAGCTATTTTATGCACAAAAAATAGCAAAATATGCTCAATAATGCTAAGAAATTCGGCGGACAGCCTCCATTACATTACAAATATAGGCGAGATTGATCAATTAGGCTAGAAATATCGAGGGACATGTTGAAATATGCTAGAAATATTGGCGGGCTTGCTCAATTATGGCCAAAAACTTGGCGGACATGCTCAATTATGGTCAAAAGTTTGGCAGACATTCTCAATTATACTAGATATATTGGCGGACAAGCTTAATTAGACTAGAAATATCAGCGGACATGTTCAATTAGGATAGAAATATTGGCGAACATGTTCAATTAAGCTAGAATTATCGGCGGACAAGCTCAATTACACTAGAAAAATCGGCGGACAAGCTCAATTACACTAAAAATATTGGCGGACATGCTAAATTTTGCTAAAAAGGGTGCTGAAATTTGCAATTATACTCAAATTATCGACGAACATGTAATTATATACTCCCTCCGTCCCCTTGAAATGTATCAATTTCACTGTTCCTGGCATCTGCTACAATTCTAAAATCAAACTACTTCCTCGGGGGACAAGCACATTATACTCAATTACAATACATCTACACACACTCAATTGCACTATATTTACAGACAGATCTATGTTTACAAACTAGTTCCTCGGCGAACAAGCAGTCTACACTCAATTATACTCAAATAAAATTTACACTACATCAACACAGATCTATACAAACGACTATGCAAAAAAAAGCAATTAACTCTAATTTAAAACGAAATTCCGTCGAATCCCTAAAATCCTAAACCCCCAAATTGATATACTAACGTACCTGATTATCCATATTTGCTTCTGCAACTTTTCGACGTAGAGATGAGGAGAGATTGGACGAATATACGGCCGGACGGAGTAAAGCGTGGAGAGAGAGATGGAGGGAGTAAATAATAAATTTATATTTTGAGATAAAGGGGTCAAATATTTTGTCCCCAATTTTAACGCTAGTAAAAGCGGTAAAAAGTAAGTGTTGGCCGGCTATTCGGAGATTCCAAAAAGAAGGAAAAAGAACTGACATGTGTCAGGGGGTAAATCAGGTATATACACCAAAAATTGAGCAAATTAGATGCTTTTAAAAAGTTAGGACAAATTTGATGTTGCATGGCTGAAAGAGGACAATATAAGTGATGTCCCAACATAGTACCCAATTTGCACTGCAGAGCTACACTCTTTTTTTTTTAACTTTAACATTTCTTTTTTACACGTGGAGAATGACACGTCAACTATCGGGTAGGACTCCAGCTTCCCAATAGCTTGATTTGCAAAACGGGCTTAAGATCGAGAATTTATTTGTAAATATTGAAAATTTTGGATTAATCTGCAATTCGCGAATAGGTTGGTACTTTTAGCGTAATTAATTCTATAATAAATGATATGCTACATCAAAATGTATACTCCCTCCGTCCCAGGAAAGATTGCACCCCTTTCTCGGCACGGAGATTATAAAGTGGTGACTTTTAGGGGTATTATGATATTTTTTTGTAATAAATAAATGATAAAGTATGTTATGTGTGTTAGGTACAAGTGATTTTTTTGTAAATAAAGTATATGGAGAAGGGTAATTGTGTTTGACTTTTTGTTTTTTTAGGAATGTGCAAACTTTTGTGGGACAACCAAAAATGGAAAGTGTGTCATCTTTCCTGGGACTAAGGGAGTATTCTTTTTTTTTTTTTTTAAATAAAAATTAATTAATTATTTTAATTAAATATTTAAATAATTCACATTTTAATCTATATTTTCAATAAAAAAATTATATCCTAATTAATTAATTTATAGTATACTCTTTAAAATAAAACATTATACCCTTATACACCTTGTGTAACGGGGACACAAGAGACCAACTCTTCCTTAATTAAACTACGAGTTGATTTGTATACGCTGTCATAATCTTAATTAAAATTTGTCAAAAAAAAAATTTCATTACTCCCCGAAACATGTGAAAGGTATAATGATTATTATTATACGTATAGTGGATAGTTATATTAGAAGAAGATAATGAGTCCTATGTGAGGTCCTTTTACTAAAAATGAAAAATTCATACTACCTTTGAAGTGACCTCAAAATAATAAAATAGATATATTTGAACAGGCAGATGGAGCATTTTATTTTGTTGAAAACTACTTCCTTTTTTATAATTAATTATAATTATAATGTATTCTAAAAATTAATAATATTAAACTTTATGGGCATAGTAAATCACAGAAAAAGATTAAAAAAAATTGCATAAATGAAACATAGAATAGAATAATACTAGAAACTTGAACGGATTTTTTTCCCTCTTCGAAATATATATACTTATGAACTCAAAAGTAGTTGTTACTTGATTATTTTTTATGATAATAATTTGGTAGAGTGAAACATTCAAATTTTAATCCATCAAAATATTTGATGATGTAATTCGAGTACACTCAATTTAAAATTATAAATGATGGAACTTTTAACCAATATTTATGATCATGCATGATCAGTTATAACTAGAGAAATTGGGAATTAAAAATCATTCTTATATTATGATGGGAAAAATTATCCTGTCGGAATTAAAAATCTTTATAATATTATAATGGAAAAAATTAGGGTTATTCTAGAGATCGTTCAAATATGCACCGCAATCGAACTCAAAAAATTATCATGTTTCCTATAATTATTATTATTATTATCCTATCCATCCACATAATTTTTTTTTATATATATATATATATATATTTTTTTTTTTTTTTTAAATCTTACTAAGGAGAAGGATAAAGTTGGTAAGAAAATATAATTGGGTATTTTTTTCAATCTCGATACATAGATAAAGACAAATTATATACTCCACACAGGATTACAGAATTATAAGAGATGAATATTTAAGTAGCATTCAAGAATAACTTAACAGTAGTATACTGCAAAAAGCACACTGATTATTGTAAAATTATATATATGTACGCCTGCAAAAAATATTCAAATACAACAAAAACCAGAGATTGAGAAAAAGAGCTAAAATTTTGAGGGGAAGAAATTAATCTATGGGATGTTTGTCAGCCTGGCGAGACGTGTAATGAGCTGAGAGCAAAACTAGAGACAGGAATGCACTCGCCACGAAGATGGCGTCGAACCATCGATGGTAAAAGTCGAATTGTATATCACCACCCAACACATCTGTTATAATCATCCTGCAACACAATAAACACCATTCAGACATTCTACAAAGCTCAACATTTCCGAGTTGGAAGGGTGGAAGTTTGTTCTGCTATAGACGAGATGAATTACAGTAGAGGTCAAGTAGTGTCGATCAAGTTTAGGTTCCAATAAGAACAGAAAGTGAAACATGGCTAATGTGGATTATAAATTTCTATGATCCACTTCGAATTGCTTGAATATTCTCACTCATACATCCTAGTTTCTAAAGGAGAAAATTAACTGACCTGTATTCTGTGGCCAAGCTTTTCCTGATGAGTAAGATGGAGGAGACGAAGTACATCCCCATTATTTCTGAGAGGAAAAGGACAACATTGCTTGAAGATCCACTCCCAACTCTGGAAACAGCAAAAAAGAACTGTACAAATGCCAAAAAATTAGTGGCAGGGTGTTAATATAACTCAGTTAAATGTGTCATTCATTCAACAAAGTTGATTGGTAGTAAATCCCCTCATTCAAAAAGTGACTAACAAAGTAGCTTAAATAGGCATTGAAGAGTAAGTGCAACTTCCAAGCACAGTACCTTCATCAAATTGGATAGAAAGCCTCGCACGGATATGACTATCAGCATCCCAATGAATAAGAGAGAAATATACTGCATAGGAGAAAGAATGTATTAATTCCAAAGGGTTATAAAGATAACACATAATTAACTGTTTTTCTTCCATCTGATGTCTGACAATTGCAGATCAACAAAACAGACATTTTCTATGATGTAGGCTGGCTCTGATGATGAGGGTTAAAAGTCAAACTAACGAGTACCCTCAAACATTTGGAATAATTAAGCATTGTATGCAACGAGGAAATGGATGATACAAAGGAAACACAAACCTGTGACAATAAAGTTACATCGATGCCTATGTCAAAGAACTGCAAAAAGATGCTGACTGTCCTCGTCACAGGGTCAACAGAACCAGCCTGAGACAAGAGTTTGCTCCATCAAACATTCTGAACTTTGAAATAAGAAAAATTATGGTTGGCAACTCAAGAATAAGTTGAAGAATTAGAAGATAAAGAAACAGGGAACATTACCTCCTTGAACACAACACTTTGCAAAGACTGCACAAAAAAAAAATAAAAAAAATTCAACAATCATAGCTCGAGTATATCCAGAATGTAGATATGACTACAACTAATCCTTCGCCCATTGTAGAATTTGAAAAAAAAAAAAAAAAACTTGAAGAGAATGTGAACTTAAGTAAATATTACCTTAAGCATTTTATACACACAATATATAGAACAAGCATAGCCCAACAAATTCTGCAAGTGGCCCTTCCAAGTACGAGAATACGCAGCAGCTTCCTGAGTCAGAGAAATGGGAAGTAAAATTTATTCACAAGAAATATAAATACAGTTAACAACTGTCAGTAATCTTACTAAGAGCTAAAATGTTGAACTTGCAACAACATGAAAAGAAACAGCCACCAATATACCTTAGCTTGGCGAAGCTCATAGATTTCCAAAAAGAGTTGCTTTGAGAGTTCCTCCAAAGATTGTACCTCGGCTTCCAAGGTTTTGATATCTACGTAAAGAGTAAACATAATTTATTAGTAGAAAAGAAAGCAAAAGAATAAGAATCAATTACCCAATTGCACGAGCAGCATTACAAACCTTGCTCTCTTTGGTCATCAGATACAGATCTAACAACTGTCCCGACTAACCGCTTGAAGAAGGATCTATTGTTTAATTTCTGTTACATTAAACTTAGCAGCAGTTATACAAAAGAAGGGTAGAAAGAGCGTTCACTTATTTTTCTAACAATGCAGTAGATATGACTGATGTATTTACTTAATCAGACTGCCCCAAGCAGATGTACAAAAGAAAAGTAAGAAATCATAGATAAAGAGCAAATCAATAGCACTATATAAGTTTTGAAAAAGAAAACCAAGAATCTCCTTCCTCACAAGGGTATGACTGGTTGCTTGTGATTAGTGACCTGTCAACTCAATGCCTTACGTTTTTTTTTTTTTCACATTGTTGATTAGCAATAAACATATGGACACCAACTGAAGATTACAATGTACACCTATCTTGACCATGATTACTCCATAACAGTGCCTAATTACATAGGCACTAAAATCAACTTTGCCATGTTGCTCCTTTCTCAGTAGGAGAATCTGTTCATGTTTCATCAGTTAAAAACATTATTCTCTTCTCACAGACGTCAATTTGACCAGTTCCCATTGAATTCTAATCTAGAACACCTTCATTGAATAGCAGCACATATGAGAGTCCTTGTTGTTTGTGTTGTAACAACAAAGGATACACAAGGATCTCTACACAGTTGTTGGTAGAAATGAAATTTGAATGTCAAGCTAATACATTTGAAAAAATCAAGAAGCAGAGTAACAGACTTGACCTAAACAGCCAACTATATAAGAGAGGTCAACATTAGCAATTTAATCATATAATAGTGACTGTTGGTCCATGACCTATTTTGGTCATGTATCAGCAATACATTTTGGAATGAAGGTAAGAAGTTGTTACTGTATATTCATTTCTATCATAAAATATAAATTTCTCCCTGGAAATGAGATTTCTTTCCATTATTAAAAGAAAATCACATTCAATATTAAGAAAGATGAGCAAACCTCATCCGAGACTTGTTTCCGCTCCATCTCCATTTGACTTAGAATTATCCTCTTTTTCTTGGAAATGCAAGTCTCCATTGACTGCATCAGCTGCCTCTCAATTGCCTTGATTTCTGTTTCATCAATTTCTCTTCAATTGGAAAAAAGAAATGAATCAAACAAGGAAATTACTGTCAAAAATCATTGAAGAAAGGAAGACATAACAGTAAGCTTCAAGCATTGACCGAATCGCTGAACTGCGTGTCTGCCTTTGCGTGCATGTGTGCATAAATTTAGCAAGATTATCAAACTTCCCAGCAGCTCAAGGGCCTAGCGGTTTCTAGAATTCAGGTATCTATGAGCACCTTACATAAGTATAAAATTTGAGAAGTTTCAACAGACCATGCATAAATCAATACATCTAAGTGGTTAGATAATTAGAATAACTAAAATTTGGAACTGTTGTAACTAACTAACTACATAATTTTTTAGTATTTGAACAAAGTAAAATTAGAGATCCTGGACAACGTTAATAAGTTAATCAAGAATATTTCATGAGAAATGGGACCAAAAAATTATGAAAAGTGGTCAAGCATGTCTGTATAGAACCTAAGCATTTCACCTGGGTGCCATAAAATGCAGGAAAAAAAAATTCATCTTATTTAGTATTCCATTGTCACAAGCCATAGAGCATAAATTATTCATACCGAATAAAGAGAGATAGGTAACTATATGGCAAATTCACTGCTCCAAAACCAGACAGTACAGCCATGAGAGACACGCCGATGACCCCAATTCTGCTTACCAGCTGAGTCATGGTGAAGAATCCTACAAAGATCATCAGAATAAAGAAAGATAAAGAACACAATAGTAATTCCAAGACAAACCATATGTCCTAAGAAAAATAATTTTACGCAACCTCAGCAGTGAGAGTCTGAAGTGAAGTAGTTACAAGAAGAAGTAATAATTAAATATAAACAGACAAACGAACAGGCAGTTGAATAGAAAATTAAAGGCTATGCTGCAGTGAAGATTCTACAAAAAGAGGAGATGATTTGTAGAAATATTTAGAAGTAGGGTAATTCTTATGTGCAGGGGTAATATAAAAAAGACCCTAACCTTTATCTGGAGAAGGCATAGGAAAATGTATACCCATTCGCCAGAAGCCATAAAGAAAAACCGATAAGAATAATAAAGCACCAAGTAAAGCGCGTTCCTTTCTAACACCTGAAACACCAAGTAACACTATAATGAGATTTGATTGAATGTATCCACATGTAGAGACAATGAACACTGGAAGAAATAAATAGGTAAAATTTTGGACCTCAATAAGTTCATTCCCAGTATCTTAGTTGAAATTACTCAAGGAATACTGAGTCCAGATATAAACATGTTTTTCCACACTAATTAGCTAGAGAGGTAACCAATTAAATTGTTGGAAGGTTATAATACTTAGTAAACCTGATGCCTACCATGTCACGCACACAATCACATCAACCCTCACAATCTCTACAAATAAACTAATTCTTACTGAAATCTAAAGATACTTAACTTACCACTGTTAGAAAGCATCAGATAGCAATGGTAGTATGGAAGCATAAAGACTAGCAACATTATCAGACAAAACAAATCCAATTTCCAATTAATCCATCTCGCCCTGCATACAGTGGAAAGTGAGACAAACCCAGATCAGATCGAACTACTAAAAAGCCTCCAGGAAATGACAAACATGAACGCAACTAAATCCAATTTCATCAGTAAAACCCACAAGCTAACTTAGAAAATGTATGTGACACCAGATCCAGAAAAATGTGCAGTATCAAACTACACAGTAAAGCACTTCTACATGACTAGCTCAAGCAAGTGATGGAGAAGTGTTAAACATTTATGCTACAGCTTCTACTACTATCTCGAGCCCGGAAAAGGACCAATTGAAACCATCCCTCATGAAAAAAACAAAAGTTAAAAGCATTTTAAATTCAGGAATTCCAAATTAAATCCAAACCCGAAGATGACAGGTGCGAAAATTGAAGAATTATACTACATCTTTAAACAAGATATGAAAACTAACTTCTTACTCTTTGGAAAGAATGGGGATGATCTCGAAGAGAACAAGCTGAAATAGATTGCAAGACAAGGCAAATACAACGCTGAATATGATCTGAACCAAGACCCGTTTCTCTTCGTACTCCTTGTAAAGCCGCCGGTTCAAGAACCACAACCCGCCCCATCCCAGCAGTAGCAGCGAACCCACCACCACCACCCCCTCGTACACCGCCCTCCCCCACCCCATCTATACTACACTTTCTCAACCACACTATGCTAGCGACTTTACTTCAGATTCACGATTCTTTCAACTCTGTTCTTCAATTTCGACTTCCAGTACTTACCGATTGTCATCAATGGTTTAACAGGAGCTTCTGAACAATCAAATTGCAAGAATCAGCAGAAACCCTAATAGAGTTGGGAGGAGAAAGAAGAATCGAATAGGTAATGCGATCGATCGAAGCATAAATCTCGATGCAAAATGCTGAATTCTTAACAAAGTTACAATAACTGTTGGTGAAAATACTCTAATTTAGTTGTGGAAATGCATGCACCTGCAAATCTTACTGCTTAATTTGAGTTCCCGGGTCCGTAAAGAGATTAGTAGGTTGGGCTTATACATATCTTTAATTTCATAATTTTGGGCTTATAAACCGTATAAAAAAATTTTCATTAATAAAGAATTAAATTAAGAATGATACTGATCTTACTTAATACACCATTTATTATTATACTATAAAAAAATATTATACTTTAATAATAAATCAATCCATTTACATATACTTATGTGTTCAATGTTTATTACTATATGAGAATATATACTCCTTCCCTCACTAAAAATTGTTTACTTTTTTTTATGTGTTTGTACCACATAATCGTTGATCTTTAAAAAAAAATTAATCTAACATTTCAAAATTACATATTAATTTCAAAAATATTATACATTCACGTAACATACATTATACTTTATTTATTACCTAAAATTATCAAATCACCCTAAAAGTAAATAAAATTAAATTAAAAAATAACATTCTCCTAAAATCCGTAGTAAACAATTTTGGGGATGGTGTGACTATATTTTTACGGTCATATATGAAGAAAGTATATCTAAATCCTCTTTGTATATAGGAGACATGTAATGTCTCAATTTCAAAATTATTTTCATGGAAAGAAAGATTAATAAATGATAAATTTAGAAATTTTGCACAAACTAACTTAAGAAACATGTCTTCACTTCAATTACTTCCCCCGTCATGCCCAAATAGTACAATTTTAATATATTGGACAGTCCCTCTAAATTGCGTCATTTTCCTCTTTTAGTAAAAATGGTTCACCACTTACTATCACATTTCTCTAATACACCTACTCATTTTATATAAAATAATAATACTCCTTAATCTACGTACAAAAAGGAAATGATGAGGTTTGCCGGAATATAATTTACAGTTGAGAAAAAAAATAGAAGAATATAATTCCTCCATCCATCCGACAACAAATATTCTTTAATTAAGTAAATCTATTTATTTAATCAAATTTGTTACCTTGTCATTGGGTTTAAAAAAATCGAAAATAATAATAATAAATAATAATAATAATAATAATAATAATAATAATAATATAAATTGACACCTAGCAACCTCCACGTGTGTTTTGATTTGAAGAAGAGAGAGAGGATGTTTAATTAACAAAAAAAAAAAAAGCTAAATGCCACGTTATTGCTCTCAGCGGTTGTGGCGCTCAGAAATAGTCGCGAGCTGACTTTAAACACATTCGCAAACATTCCTCGTTCATAGGTTGATTATAATCCTCTACGACGCAATCTAATTTAGTATATTTCAACACTCAACAGTTTAGCCAAGGTACAAATCATCAATGCACAACAACTGAAATACGTATGCCACGTAGGATTCATACCTCAAACGTATAAACATCTAACAGGCTCTTCTTTCTCCTCCCTACCTCCTACTACAATCACACCACTCTCACGTATAAATATATACATACACAATTAATTATACGTGTTTTCTTACTCCTGTTTTCGATCACAACGTAAAATTTGCAATCTGAGTTGTTCGTGGAATGGCGGCTATGGCAATTCCTCCACCGGTGATGCAATCACATTCGTCGGTGATAGCGGCGAGTACGGTGGCGCCAAATCCGGTAGGGATATTATTCCCAAACTCGTCGCTGTACGTCGGCGATCTGGATCCGACGGTGGATGAAAGCAAATTATACGATCTGTTCAGTCAAGTGGCGCCGGTGGTTTCCGTTAGGATTTGCAGGGATCTGAACCGTCGATCCTCACTTGGATACGCCTACGTCAATTTCAATTCTCCAATCGACGGTGATTAGAATCTCTATTTTCATATTACCTTTTTTTACTCTTTGGTTGATTTGTGGATTTGATAATTGCATGCATGAATATTGTATTATGTTCTCTTATATGTGTTGCCACTATAGTGAGAAGAGGAAGTGTATATTCAATTCAATGCATGTTTTTTATATGGAGACAAATCTAGTTTCGTAATTGATAAATCTTATGGAGTAGTAAGTGTTTCAATTATTGATAATTGTACTGATATATTGCAGCTTCTACTGCAAGGGATGCTTTGAATTTCACTTATGTGAATGGAAAGCCTATTCGCATTATGTTTTCCAACAGAAATCCTGACCTTCGAAAAAGTGGATATGCAAATTTGTTCATCAAGAATTTGGATCATGCAATCGACACTAAGGCATTATACGAGACATTTTCAGCCTTTGGAACTGTGATTTCCTGCAAGGTAGCAGTCGATCACAACGACAAATCGAAAGGGTATGGATTCGTGCAGTTTGATAAAGAGGAATGTGCACAGAATGCTATCAAAAGGTTGAACGGAATGCTGATAAATGATAAGCAAGTTTATGTGGGCACATTTATTCGTCGCCAGGAACGGAATCGAATGAAAGGATCGCCAAAATTTACAAATGTGTATGTGAAGAATCTATCTGAAAGTGTTACTGACGACAGTTTTAAAAAATTGTTTGAAAATTTTGGGACCATCACTAGTGCTGTAGTTATGAAAGATGAGAATGGAAAATCTAGATGTTTTGGCTTCATTAATTTCGAGACCTTTGATTCTGCTGCTGCTGCAGTGGAAAATATGAACGGATACACGTTAGATGACAAGGTTTTGTATGTTGGAAAAGCTGAGAAGAAATCAGAGAGGGAGGCTGAATTGAGAGCTCAATTTAAACAAGAAAGGAATAATAGGTTTGAGAAATTAAAGGGTACTAATTTGTACTTGAAAAATCTTGATGAGAGCATAAATGAAGAGAAGCTTAAGAACTTGTTTTCGGAATTTGGAACTATTACTTCGTGCAAGGTACCTGAATACTAACTTACTCCTACATATGTTATGTTATAAGAGTTTGTATTAGTGGTATAAATTTGATAATGATTTTATTTTGTTTAGCTTATGCACGATGCAAATGGTGTGAGTAAGGGTTCGGGTTTTGTGGCATTTTCATGCCCTGAAGAAGCTACAAAAGCTGTAAGACACTAATGTTACAACAGAGTTTTTTTTTCTCTTTTTCTTTTTCTTTATTTCTTTACAACTATGTGACATTTGAATCTTTTTTATAGTTAAATGAAATGAACGGGAAGATGATCGGCAGGAAGCCTTTATATGTTGCCCTAGCTCAAAGGAGAGAAGAAAGGAAGAATTGGCTGCAGGTAAGACATTCTTCTATTATATAATTTGTGAAGGATAATATTCCTAATTGTTAATTTTTTTTATAGACCTTTCCTTAATTCCTATTTGTATCTCTCTCTCCCATATTGCTTTCACTACGCAAAGCTACTACACGATTGAGTGACTTACCTACTAACAAGCCAAAAATTTTTATTTAATTGTTTATTTATGACTAATATCTAGAAGATCATAGTTATATTTCATTGCCGCCCACTTCAATATCCTTCATAATTTTCATGTGCATTTTTTTGAAACTTCAAGCAGCCAACTGCTAAGCATTGAAGTTAATATGTTGTGTGTTTTAGGCACATTTTTCTCAGACAAGATCTCCTGGTATGATGTCCCCACATTCAGGAATGTCGGGATATCCCAACGGTGCACCAATACTTGGTCATCAGCCGCTCTATTTTGGCCAAGTTGGCCCTGGACTCATTCCTCAGCCACCAGCATATGGCTTTCAGCACCAGCACTTGCCCGGATTTCAACCCGGTGTCACGCCCAATTTTGTCATGCCATTTCAACTTCAGCCGGGCCAGCGAATGGGGCCCAGGAGAGGAGGAAACTCTCAACAACAGCAGCAACAGGTAGCATCAACAAGTCGCCAGCAAATTAGCTATAGTTAGAAAGAGTCCTAATTCCATCATCTGATCTAACTCCTAATGCGATGTGTATGGTTTATTTGAAGCAGCTCTACTCGAATCAAGGTTTTAGCAGATACATGGCCAATGGACGAAACGGGGTGAATCCTTCAATGGTTCCTCAAGGTCTAATGGGAGCAGTTATGCCATTGCCTCTTGACACATCTGGAGGAGCATCTTTGGAACTACCACTTTCAGCTCCCATACATCTTGCTTCAGCTTTGGCTTCTGCTACTCTAGACGAGCAGCGCATGGTTAGTAGTTACTTCATTATTCGCCTTTCTTGTTACCCCTACAATTATAATTCTTAAACGTTCACACAATTCAATGCAGATGCTAGGTGAACACCTCTACCCACTGGTGGAGCGCCTTGAGCGCAATCATGCAGGGAAAGTAACCGGCATGTTGTTGGAAATGGACCAAACCGAGGTGCTTCACATAATCGAGTCTCCGGAGGCTCTAAAGAAGAAAGTTGTTGAGGCGATGAATGTACTTCGTTTAGCATCCGCCAGTCCCAATATCAGTGATCGACATGGTTCCTTGTCCTAAGATCTGTTTTTTTCTTTAATAAGAGTTTTTCACCAATTCTTTATCCATAGACAACTCTGGCTGTAGTCACCAAGTTTATTTATTTAGATATATACCTAGCTATTTACAGAGAAACATTTAACATTAAATTAGTTGGTCTTCTATACTTCTTTCAACTTTATTATGCATCCAACTATGCTGATTTAGCAAAATGTCCTTTAACATATCTATTATACATGAAAATCTAAGCATTCAATTATAAACAAAGCTGAAACTGAAAGGCATTAAATGAGAAGAAAAGGAAAGAAATCTGAAGATAGAGAAAAACCTGTTCTCCATGTGTGTATTTTCAAAGGAAATCGGGATGGATGTCGTCCTCAACCCTTTGATCATTCATTATGAACTCCAACGGATCATTGCTCTGTGAGTCGATTCGACCTCTGCTCTCCAAGCCATCATCATCTTCGTCATCAGTTATAAAGCTACTCCACTTAGAAATTCGTTCCTTCATGTGACTAATCCGCACGGCTGGCTCCAACCCAACACCGTTGCCTTTTATTTGTGCACCCAAACGGTTCCATTTTGAAGA
This sequence comes from Pogostemon cablin, assembly GCA_023678885.1. Lineage (NCBI taxonomy): Eukaryota > Viridiplantae > Streptophyta > Magnoliopsida > Lamiales > Lamiaceae > Pogostemon > Pogostemon cablin. The sequence continues at coordinate 22,080,611 of CM042968.1, forward strand.
CCGTTCCCATTGATTTAAGGTCATTGGCTCCTTAAGAGAATAATTGTCTTTAACTCGAGAAGATTCTTCCACTTCATTCCATTCTAGTACGTAAAACAATTTGTGAACAGGCTATTATAGTTTGATATCAGACTGTTGGTCCAAATTCTAATGAATAAGCATCAGAATTTCCCAAATTTACCTTGAGAATGAACATTTTTATGCCTTGTAGCATTACTTCTGTTCGGAAACTGCAGCTTTTCAGAGTTTCGATTAGAATAACATTCCTTCACTTTTGGCTTCTTGAACAATGCCTTGGGCATCTCTGTCACCACCATCGCCTCGAATCCATCATCCCCTGGCTCATCGAAATTGTCATCAACAATAATCAAAAGACAATCGAAGAGATTAATTTAATCTTGTCTTTGATCAATTTAATCAGAAACCTTCCTTTAGATCTCCATCTTTGTTGAATCTTCCGCAATACTCCTCTTGATTATCAACATATTCGCTCCAGTCATTTCTTTTCCTCTTTTGTTCGTCTTTTGGAGAATTGGAGGGATCTAGTTCCTCAATCTGTTTCTGATCAGATAATTGGCGAGACATGTTGAAATTCTGGACGAATTTGCGCACGTCCTTCGCCATGAAGGATTGGGCGAACACCTTGCGCACAGATTGCTTCTCGTTGCACACCACGCAGCACCAACGGTTGCTGCTCTTCTTCTGCTGCTTCACCTGCAATCCAAATTTTCATTAATTCCAATTTACACACCCGCACACACACACACACACACACACAGAAGAAAAGAGAGAATAATGCCTGCATGGTTGAGCATTGGAAGCACTGAAGAGCGATGAAGGAAACGGGCATTTTTGCTTCGGCTATCACTTCACTGAGACAGCGAGACCTAGCGCTACGATTTGGCGGGGAAAAGGGTTTTCAAATTGAATTTCTACGGGGTTTGGGTCATTTTTTACTGGGCTATTGACTTCAGCCTATCTTAAAATGGGCTATGACCGAAAGAGGCCCATATCGAAGTTTTTATTGCACTTACAGGAATAGTCCCAAAAGACTCCGGCCCAATTTCATATTACATTGATGTAGTTTCAACTTTCAAGTAGATAGGGATGTAAACTGGTAGGGTACGGGTTGGACTAATCCATATATTATCCGTTACTCTATTTATCCTACCTTTACCCTACCCTATTACCCTAAAATTGAACATCGGGTAGAGTACGGGTATACTCGTCGGGTATGCGGATAATCCGCTGGTAAATGGTACCCGCAATTATTATAAAATATTACTCTCTCCGTCCCATAGAAGGTATAATTTTTTTTTTTGCACGGAGATTAAGGAGTATAATAATTTAATATAAAGTGAAGTGAGATAAATAATATTTAATGTGTAGTGTGTAGTTGTATTAGAGGTGATATGTGAGGTCAATGAGAATAGATTAATTTTTTTGTGTGGGTCACATGTATTAAAAAAGTAAATGTGTCAACTTTAGTGGGACAAACCAAAAAGGAAAGTGTGTCAACTTCTATAGGACGGAGGGAGTATATGAATATCCGCCATTTCTCAAACTTGATCAATCCTACCCGTATTAAAATTAAAAAGTTTTTTTAAGTATAAATATAAATTTGGAATTAAATAATGTACTTAAATATTATTAATTAAAAACTAAATAAATGATGTAAATACGTAATTTAAAAATTAAATAATATAATATACTCCGTATATATAATTTTTGAAAGTAGAAATATAAATATATACATACATAATTAGAAATATGTAATATTATAATATAAATAAAAATAAATATATTACTTGGACATAATTAATTAAAGATTAAATAATGTAAATATGAATATATAAATATGTAATGTAATTTAAAGTACTATATATATATATATATATATATATATATATATATATATATATATATATATATATATATATATATAGTATGTATAGTATATGGTATCTGTAAACGGGTCGGGTATCGAGTCGGATAACAGGTATAAAAGAAGAACTCGTACCCTACCTTTACCCACAAAATTTTTATCGGGTTAGGGTATTATTCTACCCGTTACACGATAAAGCCTACCCTACCCGTACCTACCACTTCGGGTACCCGCGGATAAACCGACCATGCGGATAAAATTGACATCCCTACAAGTAGACATGCTAGTCGGTTTGGTTTGGAGGCGGTTCTCAATTTTACTTTTTAATCCCCTTAAATCATGACTTTTTGAAAAAAAAAAAGAAAAAAGGAAAAATCATCGATTCCAGTTTCATAGAATGAGGAATCGAAACTAAGATGAAATAATATCAATTTCAATTTATTTTGGTCAGACCACCAATTCTCTAGTTGGAACTGTCAGTTTCTAATTTCTTTTGGTCCATATCTAATTTCAAGTTTGTAGTAAGATAATAATATTATTAAATATAGATCTATATGGGTCAATGTTAGACTTTGACGATTTATTCTTAAAATATGATTATTATATAAATAAAATATGATTTATTAAAATGTGGTGCATGATGAGTTTAGTATGATATTAGAATAGTGTAATATGATTCGCTATAAAACTTTAAAATTATGCTATAATATATCATTCATTCTACTTTAATAAACCAATTTTAACTATTCAATAATACTATATTTTACCTGTATATAAGACATCCTACATGTAATCTTCAAACATAGATTATATGGTTTTGGACCAATTTTAACTATACAACAATACTATATTTAATTGTATAATAATCATATAATAAGACATCCTACATGTAATTTTCAGTCTGGATCTTCTGTGTTATTTTTGTGTGACATTTTCTATACCACTTCATTGAATGATTAACATATAGGAAAGAGGAGGACAACTATACCTAAATTAATATTTAAACCCTTAGATCAAGTAATTTTATTTCTCCAATACGTCAATAATTTTTTAAAGAGATATAATAGGCAAGGGTTTCAATAGCATCCATCCTAAAGTTATTAATTTTGAGATTTAAAAAACTTCTTTTCAATTAAGAATGGTATCCCATGTACAACGCTAGCCAATAGCAATTTGCCACATCACCTCACGCCTCGTTTAAAGTAAAAAAGCGATCACACAGTAACGCTGTTATGTTTTCCAATCCTTTTTCTTTTTACTTTACTTTATTTTTTCACAAAAAGAAAAAAATAAATAAAAGAAAAGAAAAGCAATTTTAGCAAACGCTACAATCAATCAAAGAAAAGACCAGATGGTCCAGATTAGATCTGGCCTTAGCTTTTCTTTCCCTTTCATACGCAGAAAACCCACACTCTCCACACAATCTTTCTCCATTACCTGATAGTCACTCAGCTTCTCCAGATCTCGCCATGGAAATGTAGACCATTTTATCAGTTAAGGTACTGTAGTTTTTATTTGATTTTCTTTCTGGGTTTTGCTCTGTTTGCAATTTGAGTTTAATGGGCCTCGTTTTTAAGCTGTTTTCTTAGTGGGTTTTCCAGTTTTTCTGTTTTAGTTGAAGCATGAAGTTTAACTGTATGAAACCATTATGTGTTGTGCGTGTGTGTGTGTGTGTGTGTGTGTGTGTGTTTTAATTTTTGTTATTGGATAATGATGTGATGTGGGAAAGAATTTGTGGGAGGTAGGTGAGCATTTTCTCAAAAATTTGCTATCTGGATGTAGTGTCAGCACCAAGAATTTTAATTTTCTTTAAGTGGGGTCGCTTTCATGTGTATTAGTTGCAAAAATTATACTTATATTTGGGTCCAAGGATGGATGGGATTATTTGTTCATAGAAATGACAAAAACACAATGATAAACTCCAAAATCTTGATGGGCTAGAATTGGAAGTATCTTAGCTTCTGGAATGGGAGTTGGTTTATTGTATTAAAAATTGTATTTTTTGAACTTGTGTTGTGAATTGTGTTTTGGATCATGCTAATGATGTTGGGAAAGGAAAGATAACAAACTTTTGTTGGTTATTAATCTACTCGTTGATTCATTTACATATATTCCTTCAGCAGTTAGAAATTAGAATATCAAGATTCAATTGAAATATTAAGGTTTATTTCCATAAAATAAATTGTGTGCTAGCGTTCTATCAATTGCTGTTCAAAATGTGTGTGCTTGTTAATGGTTTCTTGATTGTATACTTAATACTTACAGTCGAATATTTACATGTACAGGGTGGAGCTAAGGTGTAGCAAAGTGACCTTTTATGAACTATAAGTAGATTGCTGTTATAAGTAAAGAATATTCGTTGAACTGTGCCCTCAAAACCGACCTGTCCATGGCATCGGAGCAGATTAGGTTTCTGCAACCGCAACCACAAGCACTAGCACCCCGAGTATATTGCTTTATGAATCTAAGAATTTCTTCATTTTCATGAATTAATTGCATGCTTGGTCAGAATGATATTATTACATGGTCCCCTCTTGGTATAAAGTTTTGTGTGGTCATGAGTCTCTATTTCCCATCTAATGAAGTAATTGGAATTAACTCAGAAAACTTTTTATTAATTAGCCCAAAAACTTCATGAGATATTGAAATTTAATATAAAAATATTCATGCAAAGACTTAACTAAAAAGTTATTTTGGTCCCTTACTACCTTTATAAATTTTTCTTGTGATGAGTGATGAAGATCATTAGATAAAATGTTAAAAAATTTCATTACATCTTGTAATCTGGAAAGTTTATTTGATAGCATCAGCTGTATTCATACAATGTGCACACACTTCTTTGCAAGGATATGTACATCAATTACTTTCTTTTTTCTTCAGTGTTATGTTAACAATCAGTCAACATTTTTACAATCCCAGATGTTAATGTGTCGGAATTTTTAAAATTTTAATGGCTATATTACCTTATTTTAATGCTTAACACATTGAATATGAAGATCTTAGATCATTAGAACTTGAAGATCGCATGAATCCAACAATATCTGTAATTTAAGCTAACCTTCTCATAACTTTATGAAAGATTAGCTGGTGGGATTTTTTAAATTCACCTTACATCTTCTGGTTAGAAATAATAATTTAATGATATTGGTGATATAACTAGATACATCATCAGCTGTCATTATTTATACAATGGAGATATTTTTTCTTTGTGATTACATCAATTACTTTATGTTTCTTTGGCTTGTATGAAATAAAAAGGAAGCATTTCAAGAACAACCTTAATTTAGGGAAATGAATAAAAGTTGGTAAATAATCTGTTTGCTTTTACTAAAACCTATATTCTCTGGCATCTTTATTTGTCAATATTTTACTTAGATTATTTTACCATAATATTGTATTTCAAAAATGTTTATTGTTCCCATCAAGAGCATTTGTTTGTGTATAAAGTGGACTAATTTTCCATATTTTTAGCAGAAGAGGTGGGGAGGTTGTTGGGGTGGTTGCTTCCGTAAACAAAAAGGTGGAAAACGAATTGTGCCATCTCGAATTCCTGAAGGCAATGCTGTATCGAATCAGCCGAATGGACCTCAACCTGTTGGATTGCCTCAGACCACGGGAATCGCTCCATCTCTTTATGCTCCTCCATCTTCACCTGCTTCTTTCTCACACTCTGCACTCCCATCTACAGCTCAGTCCCCCAACTGTTTCTTATCAGCTAATTCCCCCAGAGGTCCTTCGTCGACTATGTATGTTACGGGTCCATATGCCAACGAACCCCAGCTGGTATCTCCTCCTCCTTTATTTTCAACTTTCACAACCGAACCATCTACAGCTCCTGTAACACCTCCACCCGAATTGGCTCATTTAACCACTCCATCTTCACCCGATGTGCCTTATGCTCATTTCCTTTCATCTTCTGCCAATATAAAGAACTCTGGGAAGAGTAGTTTCATTCATGGAAGTGATCTTCAATCGACCTACTCACTCTATCCTGGAAGTCCAGCAAGTACTCTCAGATCACCTACCCAGTGGAGTCCTAAAGTCCCTTCTCCAGAACCTCAGTATACAAAATCTGGGTCAGGTAGGTTTATGGGGATCGATACATCGAGTGCATCCAATTCCCGCCAAGATTCTAATTTCTTCTGCCCAGAGACATTTGCCCAATTCTACCTGGATCAATCATCGTTCTCTAATACTGGTGGTAGATTAAGTATTTCCCGAGAGTCGGATGCTTACTCAAACGGTGGAAATGGGCATCAGAATAGGCAGACTAAAGTTTGTAAACTGGATGCCGAGGAACTAGAAGCTTACAGGGCATCTTTTGGGTTCAGCGCTGATGAGATCATCACTACGGCTCATTATGTTGAGATATCAAATGTCCAAGATGACTCATTTAGCATGGTACCACTTCCTATGGACAAGTCTTCCGGGAGAGAGGGGGTAGAATCAGGGAAAAGGCGAGAAGATCCGACTCATGCTGAGGTGAAGCATTCTGGAACGACTGGTTCGTATAACAGTCTTGGAGGTAAATATCACTATCCCAGTCATCTCCACCTCATTGCAGAATATTTGAAGTTTTCATACATTGCTTTTCCATCATTATGTTATCCAATTAACATGCTTTTCATAAGGCTAGCGTACCAAGTCCATGTTTTCCCTTACATGAATCATTTTGATCTCAGATCAAGTCCCACAGAACCGAAGTGTAGATATTTGTGCACGAAGCTTGCCAAGCAACCACATTCTAAGTGATGATGAGGACATATACTCGAAGATGGGGGCTTCTAGAAATGGGCGGAAATATCAGTTTGGTTCATCCAATTCGGATGCTGAAATTGAGTACAGGAGAGGGCGAAGCCTGAGGGAAGAACGTAGCTGGAGAGGAAGCTAAGGCCACTTGGGCCGAACGAGTATGCAGAAAAACATCCATGTATGTATTCGCAGCTGTGTTTTCGTCTTCTGCAGAGTGTTGGAGGTATCCTGCAAAATGACCCAACCCTCATTTGACCTTCCTTTTGTGTGTTTCCCTCCCATGACATGTTTTCTGAAGAGTGTCAGTTATATATTATTGCTTGAAGAATTCTGCATGTAGATCTCTCAAGTGTAGTACTCAAACATTCACAACTTCACTGGGAGCAACTATACAATGTGGAACTTTTTGTGTTTGTAAATGCTAGTATATGCTAGTATATGCTTGAGTCTAGTTGGTGCTGGATCTCTCTCTCTCTCTTGTGAAGAGAATATATAACTTAAACTGTCATCAGTTGTGATTATTATATAATAACTTAATCAAATAAACTTGCTTTCCCTTCACCTTTATTTTGATGACACAAAGAAATGAAAGGAAAAAAAATGACAAATTCAAATCATATGACTATATATAAAAGGAGGGGTGATATCTTGATGAAACAAAGAAATGGAAGGAAAAAAAATCACATAAATTCAAATCATATGACTATATATTAATGGAGGGGTGATAGTGTGCAATAGGGTGTATGGTGTTGAATTTCGAGAATAGTTATTTTTTTAAATATTAATGTTACTCTTTAAAATATATAGGACTATTCTACATAAGAATTCATTAATAATAGTATTAGTATAATAGTAAGGGTGTGTTTGATTCACTTTAAATCAATAATACTCATTGAGCCTTGAAATTTTTTAAAAATTAGAGAATTTATATGCTAATTGGACTTATGCGGACTTAATTTTCATCTAAAAGCCCATTAATAAAAAGCAAGGGGCCCGGTGAAATACAACCTTGATGGGAAGTGTGCTACAACATCTCATTAAACTAATATGGAATTAAGAGAATTCTAATGCTCATCCATTGCTTATCACATTTACAAGCTTTATTAATCCACCTATTAACCTTAGTGAACCAAACACGCACTAATAGTATTATTTTTTGTACAGAAGAGTTTTCGTATTTTATAGTGTATAGTATCTTTCTTGGTAGCAACTCTCGATCTCTCTCTCTTCGGTGGATGAATGGATGGTGGGTGATGGTAAAGGTGAAGAATAGATGTATAGGATGATGGATTTGGACGTGTGGTGGTGTATTGGATGATTGATGATGTGTTTTTAGGATCCCAAGTTTTCTTTTACAATGGGATAGGATGTATAGTGAGTGGGCTCGAAGAATATGCTGATATGGGTCAGTAATACGTCGAATTCCAACAATATATCACATGATTAGTTTGAACTTTCACATGAACACAGAAAAATTATGGAAAGTGATCATCTGTTTCTTGCATGTTGCACAAGTTCACCATTCATTCCAACTTTATATATATATATATATATATATATATATATATATATATATATATATATATATATATATATATATCCTATCAAAACACAACAAAATACTTATCAAGCACCTTTTAGTCAATAATCATTCAAAGTATTAAGATTTGTGCAAATAATAACAATTAACACACTCAATGAGGTATTAAATCGAACAAAAAAAAATACATGAATTTCCATTATCATCAAACATGGTAAAGAGTAATTTTAGTTCTATGCTAGGACACTAAAACCGATTTTATGGTAGTTTTTTTTTTTTTTAAAAGAAAATTATGTGGAGTGATTTTTTGAAATCAAACTTTGAAATATAGCATTTTTTTCAAAAATTGGTATAAAAAGGTATTGGGCCCTGTAAACAGCATGGTGAATTAAATTCGGCCCATTATAAGTAAAAGCCCACTCACTTAAATCCTGAAAGGGTTTTGTTCAATTCCACAGTGCCCTGATTCTCTTCCATCATTCTTGCTTACATCCTACGAAAATGCTTCGTCGTTCATTTCTTAATCTCCAAAAATTAGCGATTTCTAGAAATCCTTCTTTGAGATTTTCAGAACCTATAAGAACTCTCTCTAATCTTGTAAATCAATGCTCTACGAACTGTAATTTAGAAAAATCCCAGCATATTCACCGTCGAACGAGTATAAATTCAGCAACCCTATTTAAGAATCACCAGGATTCTAGGAGATTCAGTGTTGAAATTGACAATGAAGTGGATAAGATTAACCTCAAATTCGCGGAAGCTCGGGAGGAGATAGAATCGGCCATGGAGTCCAAAGAAACTGTGTATTTTAATGAGGAAGCTGTGTGCGCGCGAGCAGCTGTTAGCGAGGTTCTTGAATTGTATGAAGGATTGCTGAAAAATTTGCCGGAGAATGATAAGGCGGCGGTGCAGAGGGCGATGGGGCTGAAGATTGGGCAATTGAAGGCTGAGCTTCAACAGATGAATGAGTAGTAAGTTTCATGATCCGTCACATTCTGAATAGCATATTCTGTTATTAACTTATTTTGGAGTCATAATGTGGTATTGTTATCCATTAATTTGATTAATTACTCTGGTAATTTGGTGAATTTATTTGGAAAGTACTCTTTGCATTTATTAATGGTGAAGTAATTTGATGGCATTCAATACTTTGCTGGTAGCATACTTTACATTTCTTGTAAGTAGTGAATGTTATATATGAAATACTGTAAGTTCAGCTGATTTTTTGTGTAAAATAATGAGAGAACTTGATTATCATGTTAAGTTCAAAGTATGAAAAGTGCATTCAAGATGATTATTGCTTAGTAGAATTAATCACATTTAGTGGAATTGGTGGGGTGGGGGGTGGGGTATAGAAGCTGTTAGTGGTAATTGGACTTCCAATTGTGAAGAAAAAGTGAAGGGCTTGATTTGAGCAACTTAAGCCATCTGTGATAAGTTTATTTGGCCTGGTTTAACATAAATTGTGGAAAATAAGCACGAAAGATCACATTCTTGCTGAGCAGCGATTGCGTTGTTCATGATGTAATCTCATCTGTGTTGATTAAGGCTTTCATCATCAATATAGTTTTAGACCCTCAGCTCATGGATTGGGTTAGATGTAGTTATGTTACTTGTTTCTGTAATCAACTAGTACATTTCACAAAACCGAATCTAAAAACCTGCACAATTTGTTCGTATATCTGGTTAGTTTAGTACCCCAGCTCTTTTAGCTCGCTAATTATATTTTCTTGTACAGAAGGTCAGAAGAACAAGGTCTGGTGATCACATTTGCTGAGAAAGTTGAGAAATCTCGAGGGATTTTACCTTCATTCTTGATTCTTGTGTAGTCGGTGTTTGACAATAGTATAAGTGTATAACAACATATTGCATAAAACAGCTGACAGGTCCTAGGATAGACATTTGAAATGAATTTTAAGTTGTCTGCATTCGACGCACTTGTACCTGGCTGTACTAAGATATCACAGATATCGACTATCATTCTTGAAATACAAATAAAATAGATCATTGATCCTGATCCTGAATGGTATAATAACTATCAAATTAGGGGTAAAAAAGATCATAAACCACGAAGTTGTAAAATTTCATGAATAATGTGCTTCATATATTTCGTTTAAAGCTCAATCAAAATTGGTTGCTTCTATGATTCTTTTGTATTATCCTGTATCCCTAGATTCATATTATCTCCAGACGATGCATGTTGAATTGTTAGGGTGAACATACTTTGGTACATTTGACATCATCAGCTATCGATGAGCACATACACACAGCAGACACATTCTCGTCTAAATATGTGATTGCACATCACAATTTAGAACATAGGGTTCTTGCTTGATCTTTGAACTCATTAGTCTTGCATCCAATGCTTGCATTTAGGCGAGTGTGAACGAAGCGGTTACCTATAGTTTTATTATGTTGATCTTAGTATTGGCTAAAAATTGATTATATACTTTCTCATGTATTCACAGTTAGCTATTCTCTTCATCTTGTAAGATACTGAACATGAAGAGAGCTTGGATAATGTAAGTTGTGTAATATTACTGTTATGTCCTTTAAAGTAATGGCCAATAACCCAGTGGTTAGTTATTTCATATCATTTTTAGAAAATGAACCCTTATTTTGGAAATTCCTAAACATAAAATTAAAATAGTACTGTTTGCCTAGTGAATGTATTTGCTTCATGTTTGATTGCTTATCTCCCTTTCAACAAATAAGGATTATTTTATTTCATTTAAATCATGTCTTATGAAGAATTGGGTTATGCGAAATATAGCCATTCACTTCATAAGGAATTTTATTCATATTGGGTGTTTTAATCTATTCTTATTATTATTATTGTTATTATCATCATTATTATATGCATTCATTATTTTTTCCATGATTTTTTTCCCAAAAAAATCTTGCAGCACTTTCATACCCAATTAATATCAATTATAGTAATAAAAAGTCCATCATGCTTAAACCTATAGTATGTAATATAGTTTTAATCAGTCATATTAGAGTTTGGAGCCAGCCTCTACCCAATTTATTTATTTATTTATTTTTTTTAAATCAAAGGTGTGTCTTAAAAAATTTCGACCTATTTGGGCCCATCTAGCTTCACAAGATAGGGTCAAATTATGACAATTTTATGGGCCAAATTATTGAAGCCCATGATATCTAAAAACGGATGGCCATTAGCGAGGTAGCCCAAATTAACTCATACTAATACTAGAACATATGATACAAAGCCCAAATAGAGTAATGGAGCAACCCAATAATTAAGTTGTAGAGTTCTGCATTTATATTTGTATTTATAATTTTAAATTTAATTCAGTATTATTGTTATTATTAGTCCATATATTTGGTGTTGCAACCGAAAAGTGCAATGAATGTGAATCAAAAAATAGATTTAGGAGAATATCTGATAGAGAATTGGTTAAGGCATGTGGGATATGGAAAAAGAAATCATGGGCTGCCCCCCTTGTCCCCCTTTTTCCATATACTAATATGTAGAAATTTGTGATTTGACCACTCCTTTATTAAATCTTCACCACTTAAATAATATTCTCTGCACGATTCCTGTGGTCCTCAAATTTCATTATTCCATCTCAAAATTCTAATATCAAAATTCTACTCCTTCTATTGTTCTCTTCTGATTTTTGCTCAAAGGAGTTTTATGAATTAGTATTACTATTTACTAATAGGCCTTTGAAATCTGTAAAAAGTTGGATGACTTCACATATTTATTAACATTTTGCACATGTTTTTCTTATCAGTCCCTTACTAAAAACTAAGACACCTATAGAGAAGTCTGAGTCATAATATTTTAATGAATAATCAAAGAAGTATTCATTAAAAATATCTTGTTTATCACGTTTAAGAATTTGATTAACTTACATATTGACTTTATATGTTAGTTTAATATTGATATAAGGGGCATAATAATTATTCATAGGACAAAATAGAATAGAAGACGTAAAACAATTTAGAATTTAGCTTACGCAGAATGTTTTGGGTGCATGTGAGCAAATGGGGCAGGGAGACCCATGAAATGTTGAACATGCACAAAAAAGATCTTGAAATGGTACAAAATGTCAGCATGGGTTCATCAACATAACCAAACCCATAGTCAAAGGACATGTCCAAATGGATCCCTTTTCTGACAATTATTATGTAAGTTGTAACTATCCTTTCTCCATGTTCGTTTAAGTAATTATAGTATAACAACTTTTGTGTGGCCATCGCATTTCGTTGCATGATAGGAAAAAATATACTCCCGCTGTCCCGGGTATTTTCACCCACTTGTAAGGGCACGTGGATTAAAACGTGTTATTTTTTTAATATATAATGTTAGAAAAAGTAGGGATAAATTAATAATTTAAAAATAAAAAGTAAATAAAGTTGTTGGGAATGATGAATAAAGTGTAAAAAAGTAATTAAAGTTGTTGGGATTGTAAAAAGTAAATAATAAAATATTATGTATTTTTACCATTAATGGAATGTGTAAAAATATATGGGACCGCCCAAAATGAAAAGTGGGTAAAAATACGTAGGACGGAGGGAGTATCTTGATAAGGAAAGTATCAATCCAAGAGACAATTGAATTTCCTTCCTCAATTCCGTATCAATCATATAATACGGAAATATGGAAATGATACATGAAATTACAAGTGGGAGATCACCTACTCCGCTTTGTGTTCCATCTGGCGTTGAAAATGTTGAAGTATCGTTCATCTGGCGAGTCTGAAACACCAGATGGAACACTATGCGGAGTAAGGAATTTGGACTCAAAATATGGCACCCATAACTTAAAGAAGAGTGATATCCAACAAAAAGAAAGGAAAAATTTAAAGATACTAAAACTGTACAAGGTAATTAGTTACCAAAGGCATTGTCCATTTCAAGGACCAGAATTCTCCTATGGATTCCCACAACAAACATGGATTCCCTAAAGAAAATCAAATCTCTAACTCAAAAATATGTGAAAAGAGAACTCAAAAACACATAAATTTTAAAAGGACTAATCAGCTGTGATTTGAGGATTGCTTTATTAAAGGCTGAGAAGAAGTTTTCCCTGATGATTCCTCTGGTGAACTCTTCACTTCCATTAGAAGTGCCACCACTTCCTTCATCGTCGGCCTCTCCGAAGGCGACGAATTCACACAAAACATAGCAATTCCAAGCGTTTGAAGCATCTCTTGCACCATCTGATCCGGCAAACCTTGGAGCTTCGCATCGAGTATAGTCACAGCTGGTTCAAAGCTTCCCATCTTCTTCTTCACCCACTCCACAATGTGCAGCCCGTCGCCTATCTGAGGCTCGACTGCACTTCGTCCGCTCAGTATCTCCAGCAAGACGACGCCATAGCTGTACACGTCGCTCTTCTCTGTTATGTTCACCGTGTATCCATACTCTACACGAAATATTTATCGAGTGAGACATAGACGTAAAAAGATAGTAAAACAGAGTTGAATTAAGACTTGCCTGGTGCAATGTATCCATAAGACCCTGCAACTCTCGACATAGCTTGTTGATAATTGGGAGAGTTCATCAGCTTCGCGAGGCCAAAGTCAGCTAAGTAAGCCTCGTACTTGGAATCGAGCAGTATGTTATTGCATTTCACGTCTCTGTGAAGGATCGCCGGCAAGCAATCATGGTGGAGATAAGCCAGACCTTGAGCTGATCCGACAGCAATCTTGTACCTCGTCTCCCAATCCAAGTTCCTATTGTTCTGCAGAAGCTGCTGAAGGTTTCCATACGGGACGTAGTTGTAAAGAAGAAGCTTAACGCTCCTGTTAGAGCAGTAACCGAGCAGCTTCACTATGTTCCGGTGCCTGATGTGTCCCAGTATCTGGATTTCAGCAGCGAACGAGTCGATTGGTTCTTCGTCTTTCTTCGTTTTCCACAGCTTCTTAACTGCAATGACCTCACCGTTGGGCATCTCCGCCTTGTAGACGACCCCAGAACATCCTTTACCTATCACATTTTCGTCTCTTAAACAGTTCAAGATGTTCTCAATTGTGAAGTTCATCTTCTGAAATGGAATGAACGTCCAAGGATAAGAGAAATCCTCTTCTCTGGATGAGCTCGACATGCTCGGTTTCTCCATCACGTAACTATGATTCCTAGCCACTACAATCCAGACAGCCACGGCTGCCATTACCACCGAAGTCAAGATCACAGCTACTAAAGCTATGGTTTTCACAGACCTCAATCCATTTCTACTCATGAAATGTGAAGAACAAGTGATTCCATCTGTAGATTCACAAAGGTGGGGATTCTCAAGGAAAGAACTCTCCGTCAGAGTCCTGAAAAACGGAGAAACAGGGATTGGACCGGAGAAGTTATTGTGCGACACATTGAGGCTAGTGAGACTAGTAAGTGAACTCAAAACCGTGATCCTTCCAAACAACATATTACTCGAAACATCAAGCGATTGCAGCTGTCTCAAACCCGACATCGTCTCAGGAAACTCACCTGTTAATCTATTCGAGCTCAAGTCCAAACTAATAGTCAAACTTGTCAAGAACCCAATTTCAGGTGGGATCAAACCAGAAAGACTATTGAAACTCAAATCAAGAAGAGTAATCTTCTGCAAGTTCTTCAAAGACTTCGGAATTTCCCCAGTTAACAGATTGTTATTCAAGATAAGCTCATTCAAGTAACTAAAATTACCAAAACTCTCTGGAATCTCACCACTGAAGCTATTCCTACTAAGATCAAGCTGCTCTAAATTGATCAAAGCTCCCAACTGGGGAGGCAAATCCCCTGTTATATAGTTATTGTGCACATCCAAGAGCTCCAACACAGTAATATTAGCAATTTCCGAAGGCAAATTCCCAGAAAAATGATTCATATACAAATCAAGAAACACAAGATTTTGAAGCTGCCCAATCTCTTTAGGGATCTCACCTGAGAGTTGATTCTCACCGAGCCTCAGCCTCACCAGAGACTGACACCTTGCGACGCTCCGCGGTAGTCCACCGGTTAACGAGTTTCCGAGCAGCAGCAGCTTGTTCAGCTTCTTCAAGCTGAAGATTTCATCAGGAATCGATCCTGTTAGCTTGTTGTGAGAAAGATCAAGTGCGTACAGTTCTGTACAGTTCCCAAATGCTGGAGGAATTGTACCCGAGGCTAAATTTCCCCACAGGAAAAAGCTCTGCAAATACTTGAGTTCACCAATTTTCCATGGAATTGAACCAGATATCTGGTTTTTATCAAGCTGGAGAGCTATTAAACTCGAGCAATTGCTGAGCTGCGTCGGAATCGAACCAGAGAGTGCATTATCGGATAAATGCAGCTGTTCAAGAACATCAAGCTTCCCCAAATCGCCAGGAATTTCGCCGGATAAATCATTTGCAGAAACGTCGAGCACAACTAGGGATGAACAGTTTGAAAGTTCGGATGGAATCGAACCAGAGAGCGAATTACCCCATAGAAGCAAGCTTGTTAGCTTCTGCAGTTTCCCCAACTGAGGCGGGATTGAACCAGAGAGCTTGTTCATATGCAGGTACAAGTTTCTGAGCTCCACACAAAACCCTAATTCCGGCGGAATCGAGCCGAAAACCTCGGTGTCGTATAGCGCCAATATCTGCAGATTGATCATATTGCCGAATGTGGGCGGGATTACTCCGGATAATCCAGTTGCGGCGGCTCCAAACGTTGTGAGATTCGTGAGAAGCCCTAATTGCGACGGAATTTCGCCGGTGAGATACGGATTGCCGCCGATTCGAAGCTGTTGGAGGGATATCAGCGACCCTAATTGAGACGGAATTGATCCGTTCAGGAGATTATCCTGAAGGCAGAGGACTTGGAGTGAAGAGAGATTAGCAATTTGTGGCGGAATCGAGCCGGTTAATTTGTTCGAATTCAGGAAAAGGAATTGCAGAGCTGTGAGCTTTCCGAGTTCCGCCGGAAGGGGGCCGGAGAGGCTGTTGGAGGATAAATCGAGGAGGCGGAGCTGAGAGAATGAGCCGAAGGCGGCGGGGATTGAGCCGGAAATGTTGGTGGAGGAGAGATTAAGGAGTTGGAGAGAGGAGAGAGAAGATAGCTGCGAAGGAATTGCAGAGAGATTTAGGAATTGATTGGGTATAGAGAGAGAGATAACCCTCTCTTGAGGTGAACACGTTATCCCCTGCCATGAACATGGAGTTGAGCTCGAAGGGTTCCATGAGGAGAGAACATGGGATGCTTTTGAGTAGAAAGGATCAGCGGCGGCGAGAAGAGAGAGAAGGGCTTCTCCGTCGGAGGAGAGAGAGTGAACTTCCAATGCTGTGAAACAGAGGAAGAAGATGAAGACGAAAGTTGCAGAATAACTCGTTACAGTTTCCATTGAATGTGGCGGCGGCGGCGGCGGTAGGCGGTGGTGGAAGTCCACACTAAGCAGACAACGTGCATGTGGGAAGAGATTTTTGTGGTGGTGGGGGAACCTTCAAAATCACACAATGGGTTGCTGAAAAACCATGCATGTGGACGAAAAGTTCACACTCCACTGTATCTTTAATGGAACAGCTTCTCACCCGGAAGAGATTAGCTCCGCCGTACGCGGTGGTGGGGGTGGGGGTGGGATGTTTGAAGATGATGAGATTAACTAGGTTAGAGTTGTTGTGGAGAGGTCAATAAACGCCATTAATGGCGGCCATTATGTTGCATTTGGGATGGTGTTTTTGGAGGGATGGAGAGATTTGAGTTGTAAGTTCCTTTATATTTGTGCAAACACTATTAATTAATAATGATTACTTTAAATACTACTCCTAATACAGAGATTAGGGCACAAGGGATTATTAATGGCTCTTGCTTCATTGGCACTGTTAAATAGGTCCTTTTTTTTATGTTGAATGACCAAATTGTCCTAGGGTTGTATTTTAATTTCATTAAAATCAAAAGATGTTCCTCTAATGTATGTATGCATGAGGATGAAGTATACTACTATTATATATTTAGGGACTATTATCAATATATTTTTATATATCAAAGGGAACGCAAATTTATTGTGTACTTTACATATCAAAATTTTATTTTTCATTTAAAAGAACAATTGTTTATTTATCTAAGGTTTAATTTTTTGTTTACTAAGAGTAATCAATAAATAAAAATAATTAAAACAAAATTTTCTTTGCATTCCCTGAGTATACATTTAATTGGTTAAAGTTAGAATTTAAACAATGGATATTATCATAGAAATGAAAATCAAATTTAAATATTTCAGCAAGATCATTGGCTCATTCATTTGAACTCAATTCAATAAAGGTATAAATAGATTTGAATAAAACTTCAGACTCGTTTAAATAAATTGAAACAAATAAAACTATGTTTTCTTGAACTATTATCAAATATTTAACATGTATTTTTAAAATTAAACAATATTTCAATCAAATTACATTGTACTCATCTCTCAAAAATCTTGATAAACGGAGTAATAATTACATTGCACAAAAAAATCTTGAAAAATATTGATAGACAAGAATACTACATTACATTATCATAAGGAATATTTTAACCTTATGTCATAGTGAGTTAAAACCTTTTTTTATAGAATTTTAATTTAAATCATTTCAATTTCCAAGTAACATCTGACCTCAATTGGAATTTTACCAGGGGTTGGTAAAAATAAAAATATCATTGGGAAGAGGAGATTTTGATGATAATATAGGAGAGATGGCAGCTTGGGAGAATGTGAAAGGCAAAAGAGGGATTGGATTAAGCAACCAATGCCTATGTCTTTTTCTTTCTAATCTTTCTTTTTATTATTCATTAAATATCAATTAATATTTAATGACTATACCCTATGCGTGAATAAAGAGGAAAATTTAATTGCCTTGTCTTTTTTAATTATTCTATTCGATTTTACTTATAAATTTTTACTGTGCTTATTAAATTAATTTAGTCTGAGTGTGCGGTGAAAAGGAGTAAGAGAGAGAGAGAGTGATTTGGTTATCGAGGAGGGGTTAGTGGCTGTGTTTCGGGAGTTGGGCTCAGTAAAAATACTAGGACTAATATATATACAAATGATGATATAGTCATTTATCCTATTTATATATTCAATTGGTTGTTATTATTTTATTATTTATTGATAGATTACTAAATATTGTATTTTAATGCATAAATTGATAGATAATATTTTAATACTCCCTCCGTCCGCCCTAAAGAAGGTTTTTTACTTTTGTGCATATTGATTAAGGAGTATTATTATTTAATGAGTAGTTGGTTGTTGTATTAGTGGGAATGTAGACCACATATTTTAATTGTATTAATGAGTGTGTGTGGGTCTCATGTGTGTAAAAAAGAAAATAACCCTCTTTGGAGCGAAAGACTAAAATGGAAAAAAGACTATCTTTTGAGCGGATGGAGAGAGTATATAATAAATAGTTGTATTAATGTTTTATGTGAGATCATCTATATAGATATATATTAATTATTTTATGTGGTCTAATATACTATACTATAAAAAGAAATGTAACAACAAATGTGGAACACCTTAACTAGTAAAATACGGAGTATAACAATATTTGCAGATTGGAGGGAGTATATTTTACGCAAAGACTCGTGTGAGATGTTTCACGAGATGAAATAGATAAAAAGTGATACTCAGTTGATGAAAAATGATAACATTGATATGAATTATTTCACGAACAATTTATAGTATAAATTAAAAGTGAAGTTAACATTTTTTTTAAGTTATAACATCTTTAAAATAAAGTGATAATTAATTACGAAAATGTAAAATTATCTTATCGTGAGACGATCACATAATTAGTATATTATAATGCCACCGTCCCGTCGAAAGGTCCCAATTTTACTATATTGGACGTCTCATTCAAAAGATCTCATTTCCTCCTTTTAGTAAAAAGGATCCACCGTTAGATATCACATCTATTTAATACAACTATCAAATACACATAAAATAATAATATTTTTTAATTCACGTGCAAAAAGTAAATGATCACCTTTACTCGGAATGGAGAGAATATTAAGAATAATAATTGCATACTATATTTTTAAAGTGTACAACTTCCAAAAAAACATTTCTTTATAAATTTTAAAGTTTTATTTTGAATAATTGCAATTTTATAAAAGACAAGTCTTATGTGAGACCATTTCATGTAAGCGTGAGACAAATAAAAAATGTTAATAATATAAAATAATACTCAATTGATAAAAAGTAATAATTGTGGAGTGATACAATTGTTTATATGAAAGTAATATATTCATTAATAAACATATATACATTCCTAAATTAAAATTAATACAGTATAATTTATTACAGAAAAATGAAAGTGCATGAAATAAATCCGTACATCCATGTACATGGAAATGAAGAGAGAAAATTATTGTAATTACTAAATATGTTAGAGATATAAACTTTGATTAAATGAATCAAATAATTTGTGATCAATTAAAAGTAAGGCTTGATTGTATTGAACAAAGATTAGGGTTTCTCCGGCTAGGGTTTTGAGTTTTTGAATTTTTTTTAATGCTAATAATGTACGTAAGAGTTTTTTTTTTTCTAAATGTATTATCAATGAGTTTACCGAAATTAATTGATTATAAGAAGAAAAAGACCTCGAATATGAGAAACTAAATAAGTATTTAAAGTACTAAACTTTTTATTTAAATAATTCCATCACTCAAATCGATATGCTTTGAGTTGTATTTTCTCTTGTTGATAATATTTAGAAAAACATATTGTTCAGTGCCTGATTACGGAAAATAATTATTTCTTGTACTTAATTAAAAAGTGCTTTTACGACTGTAGACAAAATATATTGTGAGAGAATGGTACATGTATGCCATAATTTATGAGTGTATTAAATTATGACGGTTATATAAGCAAGTTTTGCCTTTAGTTATCTATTTCGCTATAAAATATTACTTCATTTCGCTATAAAATGTTATCACTTTTCATTTATACTATTAATTGATCATGAAATAGCATTATCAATTTTCATTAATTATCATTTTTCATTATAATAAAAGTTATCACTTTTTATCGGTTTATGTGAGATGGTCTTACACAAGTCTTTGCCTTGTTATCCCTCCGTCCTGCCCAAACGTCACCGGTTGCTTTTTGTATATAGATTAAGGAGTATTATTATTTTATGTGTAGTGGATAGTTGTATTAGTAGTGAGTGGTGGGCTACTTGTTGTACCTTTTTACTAAAAATGGGAAATGAAGGCAGTTGGATGGGATGCCTAATATAGTAAAATGGTGAACTTTCGGTGAAACGGAAGGAATACTATATTGGTAAAGTATATTTATTGATGGTTAAAATATGTTTTTTTTATAATGATGGGATTGATAATGTGATGTTTTTGAGACGTTTTTTAATAAATTTGGAGATGGTGTCTGGATTGAAGACTAATTTAAGGAAATGTAGTCTATACGATATTAATGTGGATGAAGAAAATTTGGAGGAATATGCAGCCTTGTTAAGATGTAAGAAGGAGAATTTGCCATTCACTTACTTGGGAGTGAAAGTGGGTACTGGGCATCGTCAAGCATCTGAATGGGAGTATGTAGTGAATAAGGTGAAGAACAGAATTCAAAAATGGAAGGGATTGAATATCTCTATTGGGGGGAGAATTACCTTGATCAATGCAGTTTTATCATCACTTCTGGTTTATTTTCTTTCTACTTTCCGTGCTCCTAAATCAGTGTTGAAAAATATCTCGAGTCTTCAAAGAGTTTTTTTGTGGGGGGTGGTGAGCGTGATAAGAAAATTTCGTGGGTTAGTTGGAATGTAATATGTCAACTTAAAACAATAGGGGGTCTCGAAGTCAAGGATTTAACTTATTTTAATTTAGCATTATTGGGCAAATGGATGTGGAGGTTCTTAAGGGAAGGGGATATTTTGTGGGCAAAAGTGATTAGATCTAGGTAGGGCAATTTGTGGAGAACAATGAGAAAAGAGGGGGATAGAGGTAAGGGGATGAATCCGGTAGGATGGTGGGGGGAGATTTTAAATGATGTGGGGCAACTAGATGGGTGGTTTTTTGGTGGTGGGGTTTAGAGAGGGTTATAGGAGATGGTGTAAATACGTTGTTTTGGGAAGATGTGTGGGTAGAGGCTGTTAGGTTGAAGGAAAAATTCTTTAGACTGTACAATTTAAACCTTAGTAAGAATGATTCAGTGGCAAGTTTTGGGAGTTGGGGGGATAATGGGTGGACATGGGAGTGGAGGTGGAGAAGGGAGCTTAGAGAAAGAGAACTAATGATGCTTGATGATCTTACTAATATGATTAACAAGTACATTCCAAAGCAAGGAGTTAAAGATACTTGGAGGTGGAATAGGGCGAAAGATGGAGCATACACTACAAAGACAGCTTATGATTGGATACTGATGAACAATACAGGTGTGTCAAATATGGAAAAAGAGGAGTTTAAATTGATGTGGAATATGTATTCTCCAACAAAAGTTCGAGTGCATGCTTGGCGTGTTATGTGGGAACGCATTCCTTCAACAATTATGCTTGTTCGACGAAAGGCACTTCATCCCCATATGAGTGTCTTATGTCCTCTATGTGGATTGAAGCCGAAAACAGTGCGTCATATTATTTTTGAATACTCGTTTGCTCATAGTATTTGGATGCACATTTACAAGTGGCTTGGGATATCAATTGTTATGTCCTCGAATCCCTCAACGAATTTACTATATTTTATTACAATTTTGAGAGGGAGTAAAGAAAAAAAGATCACTGTCTGCATTTGGGAATGCCTTATTTGGTTAATATGGAAAGTTAGGAATGTCTTTGTGTTTAGAAATGAGAAAATTGAAGTAGGAAATTTAGTAAAAGAGCTTAAAATTCGTGTTTGGAGTTGGATTCGAATGAATGAGGTATCAATTGACAAATATGCTTTCAAGGATTGGGAGTGGAAGTCTAGACTAGTTCTGCGCTGTTGAAGTTAACTTAAACAGTTAGTTGTCTAGGAGATTTATATATGTATTGATGCAATGTGAAGTGTAACACTCGTGATCATGTGAAGTGTAACACTCGTGCTCATTAAAAAAAATTGAACTTAATTTTAATGAATTGTTATTTTTTTAATATTTATAACGTATAATTTATGCATTGTAGTCTTTTAAATATTCTTTATTTAATGAGTCTTAATTTTTATTAATTAAAATACTTATATATTTATTTATAAAAAATTGTGATTAATTAAATTGCAAAACATTAAATTAAAGATAATGTATTTAGAAAAAAAAAGTTTATGATTAAATTTTTTAAAAAAAGGTTATGTATTTAATTGATAAAAAAAGTTTGTGATTAAATTGAGAAAAGGTGAGAAGATCATATATATTTTTTTTTAGAGTGACTAGGGTACAACCAGGGGTACCAATTGATTGGTACCCCCTTTGATCTCCACCCTTAATTAATTCTGCTCCTTCTTCAAAACATCAAACACACACACCGAAGGTGAAGGAAGAATGTTGTACATTTCAAAATTGGTGCCCCCTTCCCACCCTAGTCATTTTCATTTTTTTATAGAAAAATAATTCGTAATTAAATTGAGAAAATAGTACAAGTTCATATATTTTAATACAATTAACCCTTTATTATTATTATTATTATTGGGATGTGTATCGTAAAATCGGAGTGTTAATATCCGTGACCAAGTCATTATCTCACATAAATTTTTGTTTTTAAATGTTACTCCTATATGCTATGTAATTAATGCCATTAAATTCAGTAAAAGACATGAGAGTCCATCTCACTCAATACACAGCTAATTAGAAAAATTACATGGCAAATTAAGATTAAACTTATGAGTAGTGATATATAAAAATAATTATAATACGTATTGGATATATATGTTGAAGTAAATATTTATTTAATTATAATTGAGATGTATCAGAGATATGTAGGCATATAATGTGGATCATGACACGGATAATTTATCTTACAATCAATTAAATTCATAATTCAATAAAAAAATTAAAAAATTAATAATAATAGTAATAATAATAATAAAATATAACAGTAACATATAGCTACTAGCTACTAACGTTAATATAGTTAAATTTTAGATTAGTTTTTTTTAAAACATTCAAGAAAACACACTTCGTCAATTAAAATGTGAGGGCATCAATATAACTTTAATTTCTTATACAAAGACAATTAATTAGTTAAATAAATAAGGAATATGCATGCACTAATATTGTTACGTTAGAACTTACTTCCTCCGTCTCATCCTAATGGTTACATATTTTCTTTTTGAACGTTTCATCCTAATGGTTACATTACCCTTTTTGTATATGAGATCTATACAAATTAATTATTTTTCTCTCCATGGACTCATACATCACACTAATACACCTACCTACTTTACATTAAAATATTACTTCTCTCACTTCAATACACATTAAAATATTATACTCCTTAATCTCCATACAAAAAGCAAATGTAACTATTAGGACGGAACCGAAGGAGTAAACAAAATATATACGTTATATAACTGAATTTAATTATATATCCTTTTAACCCTTTTAATGTTATCATATACTAATGGGTAAGCACATAAAATAATGTACGAAAATGACGTAGAAAATCACATATGCCTGGACATACTTTTTGTTTGGATTTGTACAAAAAATTTACACATTGCAAATAGATTTAATTTAATACATACTATATAACTTTACAAATGATTTTATTTTTAAAAATATGTCATTACATATACTTATAACATAACAAACATAATTTACTTAAATTATTGTATAAAACAATACTCCTTCACAACCCAAAGATCAATTCCTAAAAATGAAAATAACATCTCAATCCAAAATCTCAAAAGTAAATCTTAATTTTAAAATTTTCATCACTTTTTAATATACACAAACATATTTTACTTTATTCATTACCTAATAATGTTATATTATCCTAAAAAATCAATAAAATTAGTAACGCGTAATAATAAAAGCGATATATTTGTGGGATGGAGGATTATTAAATTACTTCCAAAAAAATACATTTTCTTAATCTACGATAAAGAAATGTGTTATTTTAGAGTATGAAGAGAGTATTATATGTTGTTGTATTTAGTACACAACAGAAATGGAGGTGCCCCAAGGGCATAGCTCAAGTGGTAGAGGGGAGAGTGGAAATGTCTTCCAACTGAGCTTGGTTGCTGCAGGGTGGGGGTTCGAATCCTGCCTTTGGCATGGATTTGGCCCCTTGCAAGCACAAGTTTAAGAGTGAGTCCTCTCTAGTTTAAGAGTGAGCCCTCTCTGTAAGCCTAAGCCACTTGAGGCACATCCTGCGATTTACCTCCTCCACCAATTCCCAGGGCAGGGGCGGTGGGGGCCCCTAATAGTGGGATACACCATTTCAGAATTGGAGGTGGCCCAAAACCTTCTTATGAAGGACAAAGCCACTACATATCCCAGAGATATTTTATCCAGAAAACTTTTTTGTTTGACAATATTATTTAATAGTAGAATATCAATGATACTCTTAATTAATCCACATATATTTACATATTTTATTTTTGAAATATACCTATATAAGTTATAACTGTATTCATAGTTCCAAACTTGATCAATTACTTGATCTATAATGATTAACTTATTTTATTTGATAGTAATTACTTGAGACTTTTTCTGAACCATATGATTTACCAAGAATATACCATAAGTAGAAATTTAAGATTACAATACATGGAAAAAGAAAATATATGTAAAATTCAAATATAATTAAATTGCACTTACATTAAATTTATTTGAAATATTGGGAAGAGTGATTCAATTATTAATAGAATACTATAAAAAATAAAATAATGCCAAGCATAAACCAAAAAACTTGAATTAGTAGCATGTTTTAAAATACAGAAAAAGTCTTACCTTTATCAGAAAGTCATATTAGTAGCAGCGCATAGCCCTAATACATGGATAAATTAATAAACAGCTAGAGAACAAATAATACTTAATACTTAATACTAATAATTAAAAAATAATTAATAATAATGAATCAAGGGATATGTTTTTGGCATGATAGTCATGGAGCCTCAAACCTACTCACTATGATAGGGTATCAATGTTTATGTAAGTTTCCAAACAAAGTAACAGCATATGAGTAGTATATACTAATATTTATATATAGAGTGAGAAATTTATATAAAAATCAATATAAATGTAGTATTTCAGATGTCATCTTCTTTTGTACAAGTATTATTTTTCTTAATAACTTGATGTATGTTCTTATTTATCGTAAAAATTCTGTGAGAAAAAATATTTAGTGTGATTTACATTAATGTTAATTAAAATAAGGCGCCGGTTATTCGCACACACTGAATTACTCAATACACCTAATTATTCTACACACACAAAAATTATATATACACACTCATAAAAGACTAAATTACCCTTAATAAAATACATCCAAATACCAAATATCTTCCCTCCCACAACTCCCACATTTAATCTTACATTAAAAGCATACATCCACTTGACCCAACACCTACTTACATTTCAAACAAAAAAGAAGAAGAGAAGAAAAGAAGAAGAGAAAAAGAGCAACTTACATTTCATGGATGGAATTATGCCAAATATGTTGGGTTTTATTGTGATAAATGTGTGGGTAGCATGATATTTGTTTTTGTTGAAGAAATCGATTTGGGTAGTGCTAAGAAATGTACAAATTGACGTTGGAAATAGACATGCATATTTTAACCGGAACCGACGGTTCCGGAACCGGCCTAAACGGAACTGAAACTGGATATATTCCGGTTCGGTTCCGGTTTCTCATTTTGTGAAACCGGAACAGACAGTTTCGGTTTCGAACTGGCGGTTTTTCCATTTTTTTAAGTTCCAAGGCTAAAATAAAATAAAAAAAGAGAAAACCGAACCGACAGTTCCAAACCGGAACCGAAATCAACCTACCCTCGGTTCGGTTTCGATTCCATATTTTGCCAAACCGGAACCGGCGGTTCCGAACCGTGCATGTCTAGTTGGAAATAGGCTAGCGACCGTCGACCCTGGTCTGTTGCCAGATTCGATCCTGTTCAACCACTCTTGGTCTAAAAATAGGCAATTCGTCGTTCGTCGTTGGTAGAAAATATTTAAAAATTTCGACCATAGGTGGTCGAACAGGCCATTAATTTTCGGCTGCTATTGGTCGAATATTTGTGATGTATCCGGCCATGGTTGGTCGAACATGCATCGTCGGGAAGAAGAAAAAAAACGCAAAAACAACTTAATACTTTGTCCTTAGGTATTTCTTCTTCCGATATGATACCCGTGTGAGCAAATGTGAGTGTTTATAAATGAGAGGAAAATCTAGGTTCTAAGGATGTTTGAGAAAGAAGTGGATGTGTGTTTTGTTTTAGGATTTTCTCTCAAAGTTTTTATGTGAATGTGTGTGTATGTATTTATGATTTTGTGAATTGTTAGTGTTGTAGTGTTTGGTGTGTGTATGTAGTACTTATTTTGGGTATGTTGTAATATGTGTGGTATATGCCAAAGGGTTATTTTAGTAATTTAATATATATATTTATTATTTCAAAATTAAAATGGATGTATGAGAGTAATTCGGTGTGTGTGAGTTAAAATAAATACAGTATTAAGTTTGTGCTCTTATATCTTATTTAGCTCATCAAAATTGAGCTCAAATCGAATTTTGATTAAACTAAATAAATAATTCCAAACTTAATTACCACTAAATCATACTCTAATCAGTTGATTTGAGTTAAGTGGAAGCTAAATTTGAAAAATCGGAAAAATATCAAAATCAATCCTTTACATATAACCGATTAATCAATTTTCTTTGTAATTCTTAATTTTGGTCTTCCCCTTCCGATTTTAGTCTTTTTTTTTTCAAACTAGGTCATTTTATCAAATTTAGTCATATTTTTAATCCAATTTTTTTTTTAATCAAAGTTCAACAAATTCTAACATATAGACTAAATTGGGACGAAATAACCGAAATTGGAAAAAAATATCAAAATTAAAAATTACAATTAAAAAATAACTAAAATTAGAATACGTCATACTCAAGAATTTTGATGTTTCCTCTAACAAACTACATCGATACACCTCGAATTAAATATGAATTAGTTTGGTTTAATTTCCCACTTGTTGCAAATTCAACCAGAAATCAGCATCTTTCTTGGGTGTTATTTTAATGAGATGCTGCTTTGAGCCAAGATATAAAACTGTCATATTGAGATGCAGAAAGATCCAAGATTCAACACAGATTAAAAAGGTTTCTCATGGTGTAAACATTAAGTCACTCTCAATTCCACAAACCATGCCAGCATATGCGTAACTACCAAACAAATGAACTGGAATTCATCTTCATCGTCAACAAGATTAATCTACATGGAATTTAAAATGTGTGCAGTCGAAGCTACGACCGCCTTATCCGTTCATTACTCGCGACTAACAAGAACCTCAGAGACCCCAGAACAGGAAAACTATGTTTACTAAGTTGAAACCAAGAATGTCGTTCATGTACATGGCAGTCGAGCGAGAGTCTTATCTAGAACAAGTTCTATAATTTACTGTTGCAAAACTGCAATGCATATAAGCTATCACCTTTTTAAGTAATTTTGGATTTCAAAGATGAATTTTGGAGTTAAATAGATAACCAACTGGAAGGTAAAATGAGACTTTACTTGCATCGCTTCGATGAATTGCCAGATGGTGGTTTGATATACGTCCACATCAGCTATTCAGAGTGTTCCTTCTGATTCTCCAACCGCCAAATCTTGATATCGATGAGGAGCATTCAATGAATGAATTGTACGTTTGAGGATGTGTGTTTTCAGCAGTGTTTATCAGGAAGGAGCGATCTGATAAAAATTGTGTCAAGATATCCAGGTTCAAGGATTGATCTCACTGTCTCGCTCGAATTTGAACCATTTCCAGTTGGAATAGAATTTTTCTTCGTCTCCAAAAGGCAAGCTATCCATGGGAAGGGCTTCTAATTTTCGTGTTGTGGAAACAGCTGTAAGCTTCTGCCTGTACTTCTTTGCCAACTCTTCAGCTTCAGAAAACACTTTCTGGATAAAATGGAGAACATGCAAATGAATCATTAATAATGGTCTATTTCTGAATTGAAGAAGACACTTTCTGGACAAATATCGTTTACCTCCTTGTTCGACAAAAATAAACCTGGCTCGCTTTCAAGTTCAGCAATACTGCATGACCAAAATCCAATTCAGTGAGGTATGAGAGAAGCAACTAGCACCCGAAGGAAGAATGATTCAAACAAGAAACATGAAAATCTTCTATTGTATGACATTTTTCGAAGTGAAACTCAGAAGAAAATGATTCCTTGAGCGACGTTTACAAGAATTCCAAGGCATAACTCACTTCATGGAGTAATTTTTAGAAAACCAGAAATAAATTTTCACCTCAGAGAAATTTTATCAGAAAACATCGACTTCACGACAAGTACTTTAACCTCCTCATCAACTGATAGTACATCGCTAACAGAACTAACTTTCCCTCGACTTATGTTTGAAATATGCACCAATCCACTGCCAAAGACAAAAAAGTGCTGGGATTAACAGAATTAACTGTCCAGGAGCATGTAATAGCAACTCATCTATATCAATAAACAAACTGCATATAAGAAAACTCGAATTCAGTATTCACCTCCTATTAGTATCACCAATCCTTATCTGGGCTCCATATGGAAAAATTTTCCTTACGGTTCCTTCAAGAAGTGTTCCCTCTTGTAGATGCATCATCTCCTAATGATAAAATAGCCAAGAAATATACCATCAGCGGAAGAATAACCATCAAGAAATCAGAACGCGAAGATGAGAGTACAAACCCAAGCCTCCTTCTCACTGAGTATTAAGTCATTAGTATCTTCATTTATTCTAGTAATTTGTACGTATATTCTTCGTCCAACCTGCAATACCAACATAGAAATTATGAGCTTTGCCATACATCTAAACACTAAAGCTTAGTATGCATGGAAAAGCCAGATAAGCCAAAACATATCATGGGCATTGACCATTTAAAGATTATATGTTTACTGCAACACTCTGAAAATCATAACACTTCAGGTGTATTTGAGGATAGTAGATGTATCTATTAATCAAATTTGAGAATTTCTTTCTCTTTCAGAAACGAAAATTTAGGTGTGCCACTATCTAAAAGGATAAAATGCAACTAATTCCGTTCACAAGGCCTAAGGGTCATCTGGATCCATTTGAGGGATCCAGCACAAGTTCTCCCTTCACCTCCTCACAAGGAAAGAATTTCTTTGGATACGGAGATTTGAGAAATGAATTAGAAATAACAGAATCCATTGAATTATTTAGAAAGTGTTCATTCCATTATGGATGTGAAATTTATGCCCACAAATTAAACTATCTCAGTGTTCCAGAGTGAGTTTGACAAATCCTTTTCTAGAATAAAATTTTTTCTACTCAAATTCAACCAAAGAAGAAAGAAATTTCAACATGCGCTCAAGTTTATCATTCTCAATAGTTTGGCTGAGATCAAATACGAAGAATGTAGATTGTCCTGGTTCCTCTTGTAGATGCATATAAAGAAGGATCTACTACACTCTAATTAGGATTGCAGGGTTCATTAAAAAGAGAAAAATAACCTTACTTAAGTTTGCGGTTTTGATAGTACTGACAAATCCACTCACAAAGATAAGCATGTTTTTAACAACGGATTCAACAATTAGTCAAGTGCCAACAGAAAATTACTTATTTTTTCATAGCATGTATTCCAACACACAAAAAAGTCTATCATTTGAAAGCAAACAGAGGCAGGTGGAAGAAGCAGAAAACTTGAAAAGCAGCATTGACCTTACATTTTCTTTAAGTTCTGTGTAATTGTTAACTCTATTCATCAATTCAGCTTTTGGAAGAAAAGCCCTCAGCCCCTGCAAAATAAAATGTCGCATGAAATATAAACTGGGAAAGGTGTTTTCCATCTACGCATGCATCTGAGAACTTGCAGAGAGCTCACCTCTATTCTTGTGAGGAGACCTCCAGTATTCCACTCTGTTATTTTAACTTCAATCGGTTCGTTGAGTTGTTTAATCTGCCAAGGTAACAAATATAATGCTTAATAAATTTCTAGAGATAAGCTGAAGACAAGCTTTAAGAAGTGCACGGGAAAACAAATTTCTCATATAAGCTAATTAGACACAGTTATGCCAATATGACAGCTTATCTAATAAGTTTTAAATTATTTATTTTCTAAATGATCCAAGGAGCTTCATATTTTAGTTAGTTGGGTACTGAAACATAACCTCAGAGTGAGGCAAAAACATGGAAAATCAAAATCTGACCAGATGATAAAGCATTCAGCAAACATAGCACAGAACACAATCAAATTTCCATGGCAATGTATAAAAAGAAAGAAAAAAACCTGCCTCACTCGGTGCCAAGCAATACGCCTGAAGAGCCTTCTGGTTGACAGCAAAGGCCTACCACCAAGGGTCCTTCCAAGAACCTCAGCAAAAAGAACGGTGCCAGGCTCCACAACAGGCCTTCCATGCATAGGTTCGCCTCTTATCACATCATCATTCCTCACAATTCCCATCTTTCCACGCACGAAAAACTCTTCCGCGTCTTTCTCCACATCACATAACAATATGTCCATCTCCTTATCATACAAAGGCAACACTTCTTTGGTTAGCATTGTTCCCAACATATCCGCAGCCACATTCACATCGAGCTTACTTTCATTGCCGGAAACCACCACTCCCACCACAAAATCACCCGGTTTCGGCTCATAATACTCCACATCAACCTTTTCAGTTTTCTCCTCAATTGAATTCTCATTTTGATTAGTCTCTTCCTCAAATGGCCTAAAAAACTTGTAAAATGGTTCTAATATTTCATCTTTATCGGGTTTTTTCTGTTCTTCCAACTCTAATTCCTCAACAGACCCATTGTTCACTAGCTTTGGAGAAGGCTTGTTCAGTAATAACTCAAGCTCCTCACTCGACTCTCCATTTTCAGGCCTTTTGGGCAACATGGTATCCTTAAATTCTTCAAAGACTCCATTTTTAGAACATAATCGAACATGGGTGTGTCTATTTTTTTTTAATTTGAAAGAAAAACATAAATTTCTGCAAGAATTTAAGTGGGGCTTGGGGTTTTGGGCACGCGGGATAATGGGCGAGGAGAGGGAAACATTGGTGAGCGGTAGAGATGAATTGAAAAGAGAAGACTTACTATTACAGGCGTAGTAATGAGTAAGGATTGGCATGTCTGCTTGTCCTGTGCACCTACCCGTCGACGATGCGTTTCTTTCTATCCGTTCACTATGCTTAGCCCCAAAATCTTCTTGGAGGAGATGGGTCCCACTCTGTTATTGGGTATACTATATTTCTTTTCTATATACTCCTCCCGCCCCTACTCACTTCTATTTTGCATATCTCACGTATTTTTATTTATTTTATTTATTAAAAAAATACATAATATTTTATTATTTACTTTTTATGATCTCAACAATTTTAATTATTTTTTACACTTTATTCATCATTCCCAATAATTTTATTTATTTATTTTTTAAAATTATTAATTTATCATTGCTTTTTTTTACACTATATATTAAAAAAATAATACGTCTTAATCTCCGTGCTCGTATAAATGAGTAAAAATACCAGTAATGAGGGAGTATTTCTTTTACTAATTCTTTTCTAGAGTAGTATATGTTTTGACTACCACAAAAATATCTCAACCTCCCTTGTCACCCAAATCATCTTCCCCAACACCGACCAACCCCTCACGCTGAAACACTAGCATCTTTGCACCTCATTTTCTGTCGGTTTGGGCAAATTCTTTGAATTTGGGCTTTGATTTGGTTAGGTGAGAAACCATTGTTGGCTTTAAGGATTTATACATGGTGAGTGATGAACCCTTCTCCCATATTAGGAAGAGGTTTTTTTGTGGATGATCATTTTTGCCTACTTGAATTACACCCCTACGATTCCTCTCTCTCACAGTAGTTTTTCTTTTTCCTTGTAGTCTCAACTTCTACACTTGGTGTTGATTCATATATGATGAGACGCAACTAACTACAAAAACAACTTGCAACAATTTAATAGCTGTAAAATATGGGATAATTGGAGTTGGGATGATGGGAAGAGAGCATCTGATCAATCTTTACCACCTCAAGAGAGAAGGGGTTGCTGTGGTTGCCATAGCTGATCCTCACTTGCCTTCCCAGCAAGAAGCATTGTATCTTGGACGCTCTTTTAACTGGCCCCTTCAGGTAACAATTTGGCCTCAAAATGTAATGGCTTTACACATGCTGCACTTGATATATACGGTTGATTCTTTAAAATTTGCACTCATATACAAGGGTATTGTGAGTGATTGTGTGTCAGTAGATATTTAAATATGTGCCTGGTGCAATCCATCAAGCATAACATGAACAGAACTGAAACTGTTCTATTCTTTTAAAAAGGACGAAGTTTCTGTTGCTTGTTTTGATTGAGTGTAGCTTAATCATTAATTTAGTTGGGTTTTTTAAGTTGAAGGTCAAGTCTGTGGCTCATTCTTGTAAAATGGATTTTTGAGTTTTCAGTTTCTTATTTGATTTTGGTTGAGTCGTGTAATGTTAAGCTATATATTTGTTTGGGATACAGATTTTGGAAAGTTCAGTTTTGTTTGTTTGTTGATTGTTTTGATTGACTTGTTCAATGTGTATTTATTGATTGATATATGTATGGAGATGTGAATTTGAAGGTTTTTTCGGGTCACAAGGAGCTATTAAGTAGTGGGCTGTGCGATGTATTGGTTTTATCAACTCCGAATATGACTCACTGTGAAATCTTGATGGAAATAATAAGCCACCCCAAACCTCATCATGTGTTGGTGGAGAAGCCTCTCAGCACAACTGTTGCAGATTGCAAAAAGGTTAGATAGCCCCTAGAATGTTTCGATTACTTTAGTGGATCCAAAAACTAGATAAAGTTTATTAGTTTAATGTATGCTTCAGGGCCAATTACTCCACTCATCACACTCTATCAGCCCTATGACATCGTTCCTTATATTTTTAGGTCATAGATGCTGCTAAATGTAGACCAGATGTGCTAGTACAAGTTGGATTAGAATATAGATACATGCCACCTGTTGCAAAACTGATTGATATAGTTAAGGGTGGAACTCTGGGACAGGTCAAGATGGTGGCTATCCGTGAACATCGATTCCCATTTCTAGTCAAGGTACACTGGGTAACTATACATGTAAGGCTTTCACCGAGCTATATTCTTGACCTATTATTATTGTAGGTAAACGATTGGAATCGATTCAACTGTAACTCTGGGGGCACCCTGGTAGAGAAATGCTGCCACTTCTTTGATCTCATGAGGCTATTCGCAGGTGCTAATCCTGTCCGTGTCATGGCTTCCGGAGCTATAGATGTCAATCATAAAGATGAAAAATACGACGGCAAGGTGATTCTCTTGGAAATCTTTAAATGTTCACTTCTAAGATGTGATGTTTTATACTTGATTGAACTATATGACATCATTTTTCTCTGCGCTTGTGTGCATATTGCAAGTATTGGAGCATGTGGGCTCAAAATGATTCACTTTTAACTGGTATAAGATGCATTTATCTCAGTAAATTTGTGTTGAAGGGAATTCTTGTGGAATTAGAAAGGAAGATTAGATACTTGGTAATCTTTGTTTCCTCATAGTGCCAGATTATAATCCAAATTAAGCATCAATATACAACTTTTTCAACCTGTTAAGGTTAGAAATTGTGAAAAAGGGAGATTACAGATTCCTGCTTCCGGTTTAATTGCCACTCCACTATGCCAGGATATGAGGATATAAATGGAAGAATCTTCACGATAAGGTATTCTCATTTGAGTATGCATACTGATACGGAAGCTGCTGTCCTGGCTCATGCAAGCTTCTGGACTGTTTCATCTATTTGATCATGTAGTCTTATTTACTAGTCTGATTATAAGTACGCTGTTTTTGATAACTCAATCACCTGATTCATAGCACACACGAAGTTTCTTTTCTTGGTTGAGCTAGCATTATTAAGAGCCCTGAGAAGAAACCAACCCCAACTCAGATCATCATCCATAGAAAGTATTTAAAATAGGGCTGATGGTTGTGAATCGTGATCTCCTAAAAAGTGTATTATGTGGGGAAGATAATGCTGGAAACTTAAGTTAAGCAAGGAGTGT